>CM062531.1:71069661-72377538 GCA_031439595.1 Pterocarpus santalinus | reverse complement strand
AAAACACATATGTGTTAAAAGAAAGAGATGAATACAAATAACAACTATAGTATAAAATATATTAAAGATGTTCAATTATTGTGATTTCACTGTCATTTTGCACTGACAATAAAACAATGAACGAAGCTACACTCTATCCCTTTGTTTATAAGTAATATATATCTTCCAAACAGTTCTTTAAAACCCATTTTCATTACATCGTAATCTTTTTTCTTTTTTCTTTTTCTTTTTTTTTTTTTTGTTCAACTCTGAAAAGGATATGTATGAATTACTATCGGGTAAATTTTTGCTTCCATCCTAAATAAATCTTCTTTTCAACTAACTTATGGGCCTAAGTTTCATGTCATCCTCTTGTATGGAAGAGAATCATAACGCTCATGAGTTATTAACTCAAAATTTAAACATGGATCGTCATAATAGAAAACACACCTCCTTAATCACTAGCCCAATCCCTTTAGGTTTATTAACTTTATTGAGAGAAAATAAGAACTTTCTTTCAGATCAGAAAACTTTGATACATCAGTCCAGGAAATTTCTCAAGAAAGGTGGGGGTTCAGACATCCACACCACACTTTCCTCCAACCACTGCACCCTCCTCACAAGGACATGGGCAGCAACATTAACATCCCTGTGAACAAAGGAAAATTTACATTTTCTAAAGGTCCTGGACACACTCTGATATTATCATATAAAGTTCCAAGCTTTGAGTTAGGTGATTCTTCAAATGAGTAAGTGGGCTTAATTTATTATGATCTTCTCACACAATTCTAAATATGATTCTTTTTCCTTCTTTTAAAGTTTTTACATGGGAAAACTTAAATGATGAGCTTTATTTTGAAAAAATTACAATGTATCCAATTCCTACTCACTTTAACTAGTTGAGCTAATAAAGTGCAGGTGATACCTTCATTCTTCGGTTTAAACATTATCAAGTATCTAAAGCCATCTTCCCTTTGTTTTTGTTTGTTGTCCCGGGGGGGGGGGGGGGGGGGGATATAAAAAAGGAAAGGCACTCAGAATCCAGAGACTATACCAAAGAAATAAATCATGTGTTAATAGGGGTTGGCTCGCCTCACAATAAGCCTTTACGAATGCTTCAATGTTGTGTTTGATTCCTGATATACTTTTTTTTTATTTTTTTTTCAATTGACGAGTCATTTGCAAATTGTTCTTTTAAGTGTTTAACAAGATTCAGTGCATGTGTTAATCTTAAAACGGGATGAAACTTTTTTCTCAACCAGAATTTTTAATTAAATAAAATCTAGGTTTAATTATTCCTCAAATTTCTATTATTTAACTTAAATTTCAATTTGATTCCTATAATTTAAAAATTTATAATTAGGCCTCTATATTAAACAAAATTTTGTAATTAAGTTCTTGAAGGTAAAACCGTCAAAAAAAATTTTGTAGCAATACTATGGTAACCTGATGAAGTTAAGTGCAACATACAATTTGTTTATCTAAATCACTTAACTGTATATAGAGTGAAATTTAGCTATGGCTAAAAATAATATAGAGTATAATACACCTTATTTAGTATAGTGTATTTTAGACAATCACCATCACTCTCTTCATCATTCTACTCTCACTTGCAAACTCAAAACCACCGCTATCATTTTATCCAACCACCACCATAAATCACACCACACTACTAGCACTGCATGCAACCACCACCACCACCACTACCACACTCAACCACTGTCATAAGATATATTCAAAAACACCAATAACAACCATTGAAGCAAAAGCCATTGAAGCAGAAACCAACAAGTCATGGCTTCTTTGGGCAGGTTTGGCGGTTTGGCAGTTTAGTTTTGGTGGTTGGTGATTTGGTGCTTTTGGTGGCTATAGTAGTTTGGGGCTTAGTTTGGGTGATAGGTGGTTAGACAAAGTGAATGGAGGATGTAGAATGAGATTGAGATAGAATATTCTATTTTTTTGGTAACAATTGTTATCTTTAGGAATTTGATTGAAAATTTCATATAATGTAAGGATTTAATTATAAATTTTTAAACTATAAGGACCAAATTAAAAATTGAATAGAATTATAGAGACCTATAAAATAATTAAACCTAAAATCTATTATGAAAAGGGTTAGCTGCGATGCACACACCTATACATATATCGGATTGCAGTGTCAAAATTAATCTTAACTGAAAGCGTACTGTTAAAACAGTTGAAAATAGGTCCCTTGAAATTTAAGGTATGCTTTAGTAGAAAAGGCTTTTTCTTTTACCTATTTTTAACAAATCATACAATAAAGCATACTTGGATTATAACGCTTATTGGTCCTTAAAACAGTTTTATTAATCACCCCAGGAATGCCATCATATTATCTGTTTGGTCAAATAAATGGCGTAAACATTATTAAGAATCCCATTAATGGTTCCAACTATATTAAAGCAAAATAAAAGGGTGGACAAAATTAAAGGGAAAAGCTGGATTAAAGACAATGTGATAGTCAAGTTCAAATCAAGAGAATGTGACGATGAAAGATGATATTTCGTTAAATTTTAAAGATTATATAAATAATTTGATGATGAAAGCTAATTTTGAGCTCTCGTTTGACATTTGTTTCAATAAGGGCCTTGCGCCCTTCAATTTTTTCCTCAATTTAAAGTTGGAGATTCCTTTCTTTTATTATAGTACACGTAGAAATCTTCATGTAAAATTAGACGCAGACATATATGAAACGCTACATGTTATTCTTGTATTAAAAGGAAATAAATAAATAAATAAATAAAGAAAAGTGAATGAGAGGTTGTCAAGAATGCCACTGCGCTCTAGTGACAATTGCATTGCATTAATTTAATAGCCAGAGATACAACATCTCCTGTTTTCTGGGCAGTCAAAGAAATGCATGAACATTACGACGAAGAATCCTACCATATTTGTCCAACCCATAAAAGAAACCAAAAGTTAGATAAGAAAGGCTCAAAACGGAAAAAGAAAAAGATTCTATGATAGTGAGTGAAAGATGAAATTTCGCTAGATTTATTAATCCTTTATTTTTTTTTAACTTTATTTTCAGCACACCAGCACACAATAGAGATTTCTGTTTTACATAAGCTTTTATATTTTATTTATAAATATTTTGCATGAACTATCGCCATGATATGTTATCAAAAGGTATTTTGATGATGAATTACAAAATAGAAAATTAATTAAACCAGAAACGCTATTAATAATCTATTTTACCAATTGATTTAATTTTTTGTATTTGATAAGAATCTACTTCTAAAATTAAGAGATAATTTCACATAAATTTATAAGTAATAATGAATTAAAAAATTAATGTTATAATTTTACTTTAAATTAATTGAAATTCAAATTATCTATATAATTATTTTGATTTCAACTACTCGTTCACCAAATAATCTCTCAAACCTTTTACTCTAAGCTTGTTTATATGCATTTGCTTTATTAAAAAGTACATATTATTTAATTAGAGGTCTCGAGTTCAAATCCTGAGTATAGAAAAGATCCTTGCTGAAGGACCCCTTATCCCCTTTAGAGACTTCAGTCAAATCAGATCAGATTAGTTGGATTCCCAATAATAAAGTCTGGATATCGATGATTCCATCAAAAGTACATATAATTTTATTTTAGTACAATAGTACATACAAACATTTAGTTAAAAGCGTGAGATCCCTTCCTTTTCATAGTGTTAAAAGAAAATCTAATGTTCATTGGAACAGAGTCCACCTAAGCGTTTGTTTGGATTGAGAGAAAATTGATGGAAAGAAGTTGAGGGAAGAGAAAAGGAGGTGAAGTTAACATTTGCTTTTCATTTGGATGCAAAGAAAACCAAGGAGAATAGAAAACATAACATGTGGGACTCATGAAAATTTTCTCCACAAATGTGCGAAGAAAACTCTAACATACGAGAGAAGTGTAACACTTTACTATGTTACCTATTGAATATTATCTTTCAACATAGATCAAAATGAAGCCATCAAATAGGTAGTTTTAATTTAATACTTATTATAAAATATATTTATTTGTATGATAAAATTTATAAAAAATATGTTTAATTATGAGATAAATAAAATAAAAATAATATGCTTATATTTTATTATATATTATATATATTATTTCATTTAAGTATATATTTGTATTTGTCAAGGATAAATATGTCATTTTGTACAATATAAATTTTTCTTTCTTCTCATTTTCTCTATATCCAAACAATAAGAAAGAAAATATATTATTCTCTTTATTTTCTTTCTTCTCATTTTCTTTTCTCTCATTGTCTATTCTCATCCAAACAAAGCATAAGTGAATCGTTTTCCTCTTTTGATCTTTTTTTGCTTCTTTTTATTTTACGTTATTGTAGAAGACACTGACTAGTGTTGGCTCATATGCGGCCCTCTTAATTAGGTTGCAATGTTGGGTTATACCCTAAACATGGACATGTGAGTGCTATAAAGTACTGTGGCAAATGGTAAGCAACCAGGCGTCTTATCTTGTCTAGAGTTGACCGAATCGAAATCCATAACATTTTGTTGGAGATGGTCACATTAAGTCGATAGCCCTAAACATATGCAAGTTTGTATGGGTTGGTAGAATGCTAGTGTTGGATATATAGGTCAACATTTTATACTTTGTCTGCTGGATCGAGTTTTAGTGCATTCCACGCTGAATCAAAAAGGATTCCAATTATGACAGGAAAAATAAAAGTGCCCAAGTTCAAAGTTGAGAATGAATATTATCAACAATGATTTCGACCCAAAAGTTGTAATTGTTGGAAAATGCTTTGTCATTTATATTTGCCATTTTATTTTGGTCTATTAGAGGCAATGAGATTTGAATATAAGATCTCATACAAACTACTATAATCTTTTCTTACTAAAGCACTCTTAGTTGCTTATTTATTTTTGCCTCTACATGTATTTTCATAATTATATTTACCTCTTCACATACACACTACTAGAAATTCGTCAATAACCAATAGATATGACTGACGGCAACTATCCGTTGACAATACTGACGAATATTTCGTTGGTAAAATTAAATAAACTATTGATACGTGAATTTACAGACGGAAAAAATATTCATTAATAAAAACGTCGATAAATCTTCTCGCTATTTTGTGCCAAACAATTATTGACAAAAAAATTGTTGGTAAATAACAATCATTATTTTTAAATAATAAAAATATGCTTAAAATTGAAATAAATTAATTTTTTTTTATTTTTTAGCATAAATTTATATTTTTATATTACCGACAGATAATCTATCAGTATTTAAAAATTGAGATTGACTTCCATTATCGATTTATGTTCCATAAATCCATCGATAATATTCGATTAATGATATGATTTGTTTCATTTTATTATTATCAACAAATTATCCATCAGTAAAATGGAATTAATAAAACGAATCGTTTCATTAATTTTATCCATCAGTAAAAAAAATAGATCGTCAAAAATGTGAGCTTACTTCTTTTTCTTCCTCGTTTCGTCGTTTGTCTTCTCTCTCTCCTTTTCTTCATTTTCTCTCGCTCTCTCTACCATTTCACTACTGCTAGGGCCCCTATTTTGTGATTCGAGACCACTATTGTATTCCTAGTATGTTTTTTAACGCTTTAGTCGATTTAATTTTTTAGTTTAGCCTTTCTTTTTTTCAGTTCCACTTCTTTACTTAAAGTTTTATATTTCTTAGTTAGTTAACTAAGTCATTTTCTTTGTTAGAAATTGAAATTTTCTAAGATAGAATTGTAGGATTTGATTGTATGATTAGGGGGAAGACTTAGAGTTCCTTCGCATTATTTGAATTGTGTGTTGTGATACTATGCACTCTAGAACGATTATTAAGATCAACTTTAGAATGCTATGATTATGCAACTTATTTTGGTTGTGTTGTGGTGTTGAAATAATCAATTATATTTTGAATTAAAATACTAAATTAATTTTTGTAGAGGCTTTAAATTTAAGGGGAGATTCTATCTAAATTTTTTTTGTCATTTAAAATATTATTAGAATTCTAATAATTATTGATATGATAAATATATTATGCCTTCATTTAGTTAATATATGTCTTATATTTTCAAATTTTTATATGTTATACTGATGAGTTATGGCAAGACGGACACCTAGTTCTGGACGAGATAGAGGTAGACCATGGGTAGACCGAAGAAGCATGGTCTACCCCCTCGCACTCTTGCCCCATCCACTACCTCCACTGTGCCTGCATCCACCACTTCCGCGAGTGATGGCTCCTCCATCTCTTTTAGTCCACATATTTAGGAGTTTATTATGATACCCAATCCTAAGTATCATAACTTAAGGCCTCAACCTTCATTCCCCCAACAGGCTTCTCCACCTTCACCCCCACCTCCAGGAGATAAGGCTCGCAGTCAGCCTGCTTCTATGCCTTCCCATAACCCCAGTCAACCTAGTTCGCAAGGTGCCCAGGCTTCCTTGTCCACCCCCTCACAAGATTCCACAAACCAACTAATGAAGCTTAAATACAATGATAAATCCTGGTAAGTAATTTAAAACTTAAATTTATTATAAATTTTTTATTATGATAGAAAATTTAACTAACAAATATCTAACATAATCTATTATTTTATGACATAGCTGGATTCCACTACGGCTAGGGTCGTGTAGGATTATTAAGGTATTTGAGGAGAATTTCCATATCTCACATCCCAGTTTTGTGCAGGCCCTTGATACCATACAAGAGTTATGGTGAAAAGAATGAAAGGTAAAATAGTTATTATTTTTTTAATTATTGGTTCTTATTTTTACTTCTGCTGCCAACTATTGTGTTACATGTATGCAGTGTATGTTTATTATTGATTCACGCGAGGAGGCTGCCATCTACAGGGTATGGAGGACCAGAGCCGGGAAGCGCCTCCACGATATGTTTCATAACATTTGCGAGAATGGCACGAGCACCCCCTAGCTTACGGAGGAGATCCTCCAAGCCTTGAGGGCCCATTGGGACTCACTTGCATTTAAGGCGAAGCAGGTGAAGGCTCGGACGAGCAGAGAATCAGCCTGCGATGGCTCATTGCACATTGGAGGCTCCACTACCATCGAAGGCACACGACTGAGAATGGTAAATATCATTTTCTTCTCATTTAATTTTTCTATTTTTGTATTAAATATTATATATACAATCATGCGAAAATTCTTTGAAATGTAGGAGAAGGCAATGGATAGGCTATCAACTCTGGGGGAGTTGTTCTAAGAAACCTACACTTGGAAACGAAACAAGTTCTAGTGGGTTGATATGCAGTCAGAGACTACATACGTAAATATTTATAATTTACATTTTAATATTTTTAATTTATTATATTTTTTATTATTTAAATATAATATTTTTTATTTCTTCTAATTGCAGTGTGAGTTCACCCAACGGTTGAATGAGACTCAATTTTAGTAGTCGCAGCAAGGGGATGGGAGCACTCTTGTCGGCCCACCTGTTAACGATGATAAGGTATGGGCCTAAACGGTTGGCGGCCGCTACAAGGGGAGGATCTTTAAGATGGGGACCTCTTAGTGCAGGTCATATTCTCTAGGCTCTATGTCTGGAGTTGGGCTTACTAGGACCAATCTAGAGTCCATCCATGATCAAGTCCATGCATTAAATGAGTCAGTGCAGAGGCAGCTTAAGGAGGCTGACTGGAGCTATAGGGAGCTATATGAGTGCCACGAGAAAAATAAGCAGTAGTGATCGCAGCAGATACAGTCCACGGAGCAGAGAATGATGCCTCTATATAGCTTCTATGAGCAGATGTGGGGTAGCAGCTCTTCATCCGCTGCACCACCTCCGCCCTCAGCCTTACCTCCACCGCCGTTGCCTTCACTACACCGCCACCAATCCTGAGTTAAAGACAACGACAGCGATGGCAGTATCTTGGATATTAATGATGAACAATATTCATAGATTTTAGTTTTTTTTTTAAAAAAATTGTATTGTAAATATTTTTAAATGATATTGTATATATTTTTATTTAATTAATAGTTTTTTAATTTCTTTTGCATTTAAAACAAAAAATTGAAATTTTTTATTTAAATAACAAAAAAAAATTAAATTATTTATAATAATATTTATTAACAATTAAAAAAATAATAAATATTTTTAAAAAATAAATAATTTTATTTTACTAATGTATTTTACATCGATATATATAAAAAATACGTCGGTATTATTTTGTCAGTGACACTTTTTTACGCTATTATTATCGACGTATTTATGTTTGTACCAACGAATTTTATCCGTCGGTAACATTATTTTTTTATTACTGATGCGTGATTTAATGACGATTCTTTACGTCGATTAATCCATTGGTAAAATTAATATTGACAGATTTTTTTAATTTTCCATCGATAAATCCGTCAATAATTAACGTATTTTTAGTAGTTTGTTCTTAATATTTCTTTATGCATGTGTATTAAATTAGAAAAATGTTCTATGAAATAATATAGATCAACTATATCTTTGGTGAATTAGAGAGAAGTTGATTGTTGCGATGAATTGTGAGTTCCATAAGAGAGAGGTTGTGGGTAAATTGATGTGGATTTGGTAAAAAAAAGGTTTAGACACAATGGCATTCGTAGCTTTTCGTAATTGCAAAATTAGCCATTCTTATATTCTAACACTGTTCTATATATCACCAGCTGGTACAAGATTAAAACATGAGATAAAAATTCAACCGACCTAAAGTAGTACAAATCTCCTAATTTACGTAGTATGACGGCGTCCTCAACAATAAGCGTTCCTAATTAGCCACAGAGAATAGCATGAATATGGCAGTGAGTACAGTTGTCAATTGGGTTGGCATGACATGAATTGGTCCATCATATTTTGCTTGTGGATCAGCCCAACTTAACAAACCTATCGGTAAGCAACCCCCAAAAAACAAAAAAAAAAAAAAAACCTGCTACTCGTATGGTTGTCATATTGCCTTGCTCATGCGTCTTCATGTCTTGATGTCACGGTGACAAATTTGGCATTGACGGCAGCAAGGATCTTCCATCACACCATCACATACTTCATTAGAAAGGATATAAGTTCTTTAACCTTTGACGGATCATTTTGGTCACAATTAGGATCAAAAAATCAAGTGAGGATATATTCTCGATCACACAATTTTTACAGCAATCTACTTAGTTAATTATTGGAGCCAAGTTGCCTTTAAAGCATGTCCTTTATATCCTCTATATTTTTTATTGATTTGTTTCCAACGATATTGACGGCCTAATCTTGAGATTCCAATCAAAATAAAATAAAAATAAAATAACTTATGTCTAGTTATTTTAACCCAAGGATCATCAGGTTTACGGAAGCGATATTCCATAGAGTTTTGTGATGCAAGTAAGTTAATAACCCATAGATTCATGGAGGTAATGGTGTGCACATTCTAAGTAAGACCTCTTTCTTTGAATGTTGATATGATTATGACATATATTTGCATGTTGTAAAGGATAACCCAGTAGTTAAAGATCACTTTATATAATAGTTGCGCGCATCTCCTTCTCATATTTCCACGGGTAATTCTTGCTTAGGCGTTTGTTGAGATAGGTCATATATCTTCAGTTTACAAGCTGCAGCAAACCGGTACGTAAGTATAGATATCCAACAACTGCATGATAGAAATTCACTTTTTCACAGTCCAAAGCTTCTGTGTTCATTTTACTGCTTATTATAAGTCTTTATATGGTATCAAGAGCCTTCCTTTTTGCTCAAGAAAATTGATATTTATGGCTTCCGAATCATCATCCACCACCATCCCATCCATGCCTACTGTATCCCCCGCAATGACAACAGCATTCCCTCCAAGACAAGATGGCATGACATTAACAAGCCTATTTGTACTCCGATATCATAAGTCATAAGTAACATACATTTTCAGCATCTGATCCACTCACGCCAAATTCTTCAAGTTTCAAAGCCTACTGTTGACATTGCAAATATGTTGAATATCTTTCTGTAAATGCAGCTGAGAATCTACTATTCAAGTACCTTGGCAAATTTGTTCTCAATCATTCCAAGTGGATGGTAAATTAGGACTTGGTGTCATGTACAGGAAATTAGGATTAAGGTTGTATAAATTGGGAATTTTAATAAATTAAAAGCTTGAGATAAATTGAGAATTTGATTAAATTTGAGTATATTTTACTTTAATTCAAAATAAAAATGTTAATTAAATATTTTTATTTAAATATATTTTAATTTTTATTTTTAAAATAAACAAATTGAAATATATACTAAATACTTATTTATTTAATAAAAAATATAATAATAAATAGTTAACTTACATAATTCGTATAACGCACGGAATAAATAACTTTTTTTTTTTTAATTATGAAGTAGGCATGTTTTTTGTAAAGTGTCAACGGTAGCTTGTATTTTGACCATATAAATGGGATCTATGCATTGTGCAACTAAAATGCCTGCTTAAATTTTGACAGCACACACAGAGTACAAGATTTAAGAGCATGAAATTTTTCTTAATGAGTAGTAGAAAAAAGGTTGGATGGAAACAAACCAAAATATATATTAGGTTTATTCATTTACAAGGCAGTTTTAATAACCCCATAAAACTAGGGCAATCACAGATATGAAACAACTCATACTTCATTATTTTGTCTTTTTCTTCCTGACTACCAAGAAAATTGGGGAGATAAAGAAGTAGAGCCACGAAATAGTAATGGAATCAACAAGAAACAAGAAAGTAAAAGCAATATATCACTTGAAATTCAAATCACTTCTTGCCACCTGCCAACACCATCAGTTATATAGGCTTTATAATCTAAAATGAGATTAATAAGCTGAGATTTAATAGGAGGTGGTTGAAGACTTCAGCACAAAAAATAGAATGACATAAAAAATGCCATGCTATATGAATGCAACAGTGACATGGGCGTCATATTTTTTTTTTTTTTTTACCTCCTTCTATTTGTTATTTTCTTTTCTTTCTTTTCTGTTTCCTTCTGAACACGAGGACAATGACTGTTGTTTCCCCATTTCCCCATTTTTCCATTTTCTTAGTTTTTGTTTTCTATACTGGTCATGCAAAGAAAGGATAAAGAAGAGGAGTGAATACCATCATCCTCAGTCACATCCAGCAAAGGCCAAAGGCAAACAAAAAGATGATGGAATTGAACTTCACAGTCACACCCAACAAAGGCCAAACAAGAAAAGGATGTCAGAATTGAAATTCATGGGATACTAACACAAGAAATGATCACAGGCATTCTAACTAGGTTTCTGTCAAATCTCTCATCCAATTCAATGCCCTCTCCAAAGACTTTAACAACCTTTTCTGCTCACCAAACTTCATTGTTGAATACTTGCATTTCTTAAACCAATATCTTTATCTCTTCTTGCATGTCATCCACAAGGCATATTACAATTACATAAATAGATCATGGTCCACTTGGCGTTTTCTCCAACAAGAAGTCCAAGTCTAATTAGCAGTCCAAGCAAAATCACACTTCCTGTTGAAAAACGCTTTTCCCATTCTTAACCATGAGATTAAATTGAGGCTTCTGCCAATGGTTTGTTATGTCTTATAATTAAGACATTCATTCTTATATGGACCCTGCAACCAAGCAAGTAAAATGCCTCCCGACACCAAACTCTATTGTGACAAAATAAAAACCAATGGCAAAACAAGTAGATGATGTCACAATAGACCTCATATACTATGCTTGCTTTACCATTGGTTTTTATTTTGTCACAATAGAGCTTGATTTCGGGAGGCATTTAACTTTCCTGGTTGCAGGATTCCATACAAGGATGAGTGTCTTAGTTGTAAGACATAACAAGCCATTGGAAGAACCCTCAATTTTAATTTCATGGTTAAGAATGGGAAAGGGTTGTTCAATAGGGAGTGTGATTTAGTTGGGACTGCTAATTAGACTTGGACTTGTACTTGGAGAAAACGCCAAGTGGACCATGATCTATTTATGTGATCATAATATGCCTTGTGGATGACATGCATGAAAAGAAAAGAAATTGGTTTAAGAAATGCAGGTGTTCAACAATGAAGTTTGGTGATAAGAAAATGTTGCTAGCCTTTGGAAAAGGCATTGAATTGGATGAGAGATTTGACAGGAAGCCTAGTTAGAATGTCTGTGATCATTTCTTGTGTTAGTATCCCATAATTTCAATTTTGACATCCTCTTTTTGTTTGTGCCTTTGTGGGGTGTGTACTATGAAGTTCAATTCTATCATCTATTTGTTTGCTTTTGGCCTTTGTTGGGTGTGACTATGGATGGTGGTATTCACTCCTCCTTTTCGCCCTTTGTTTCCATGACCAATACAAAAAACAAAAACTAAGAAAATAGAAAAATGTAATGGGGAAAACAACAATCATTGTCCTCTTGTGTTTAGAAGAACCAAAAAGAAACAAAAGAAAATAAGAAATAGAAGGAAAGAAAAGAATGACGCCCTCATCACGGTTGCATCCATATAGCATGACATTTCTTATCTCATCCCATTTTTTATGCTTAAAATCTTCAACTACTTTCTTTTAAATCTCAGCTTATTAGTCTCATTTTACATTATAAAGCCTATATAATTGATGGTGTTAGCAGGTGGCAAGAAGTGTTTTGAATTCCAAGTGATATGTTGTTGCTTCTACTTTCTTGTTTCTCATTGTTTCTTGGCTCCATTTCTTTTCCTCACCAATTTTCTTTGTAGTTTAGAAGGAAAAAAAATTAATAAAGTATGAGTTGCTTCATATATGTGATCGCCCTAGTTTTATGGGACTATTAAAACTGCCTCATAAATAAACAAACCCAATATATTTACTACTCATCAAGGGCCTATTTAGCATGTCTGATAGTATAAAGCTCGATAGGATAAAGGTTGATAGTATAAGACGTAATTATCTAAGGTTTAATAAAAATTTAATACTATATAGTATTTGGTATATCACTATGTAAGATATTATATTATATAAAATATAATCAGAAAAAAGATTATAATAAATAAAATTTTTAAAATATTAAATTTAAATTTTAAAAATTAATATAATTGTTTAAATATGTATTATAATTTTATATTAAAAATTATTTATTTATTTTATTTTTAATAATTTTCATAAATATAAAAAAATGAGAGAGAGAGAGAGAGAGAGAGAGAGAAATAGAAAGGAAATTTTTATACATTGAAATTCAAGCATGCTAATATCATATTTCTATATTTTGTTGTATTTTTTATTATATATAATTAAATTTATATTAAATATTATTTATTATTATTTATATTTTTTAATAATAAATTTTATTTCTATATTTTTATATTAGTTTGAATAGTTATTTTATAATTATTATTTTTTACAAATATTTATTTATTATTAAATATTTTTATTAAATAATATTATTTTTTGTTTATATGTCCATATGTTTTTATTATTTTTCTTTTAATAAAATATATTAAAACTAAAGAAGTAAAAGAGCTCTTCTACATTAAAAGCTAATAAGGCCTGATACATAAGGATGGAAATAGGTCAGATGGCCTGACCTATTTAAAATTGGAGCCTAAGCTTAGGCTTTTTTCAAAGCTTGTTTCTCTTATTAGGCTGCTTGAGCTTACCGTAAGGCCTATAAAGCCTATCAGCCTGGCCTATTATAGTTTTACGTATATGTTAGGATATAAATAACTATAAATCATGAAATTATCAAATCTCAGTTTTGAACCATGTAGCTGACATAAGTTGCAAGCCCTTCACTCCTTATTAATATTATGCATCTTTTTACCTTTAAGTCTTTAAATTACACCATTTTAAAAGCTAATTTGAAATTGAAACATGAAACCCTAGATTTAGTACTGTGCTGTATTGCTCTCTCATCCCTCCTCTCATCCTATGCCTTTTTCTCAAAACTCATACATCCACCTCTCTTCCTTCTTCCTTAACCCCTCCTCCTCGTCCCTTCCTCCCTCACCACCGGCCATCTCCACCGCTCCTTCACTGCTCACACTATCCACGCCGCCACTCCCTCATCATTCGCACTCTACTCCCTCACTATTCAAGCTGTCCTCACTGCCGCTCCCTCACCATTTGTGGCGCTGACACTGTGGCTTCCTCACCATTCATGCCACCATCAAAGAATGCACCTATAGATGTGAGTTTTGCATATTGGTTGGTAGCATTTTGTGAAGATCTACAATTCTTCTTCTTTTTGAGTTCCAAGTGCCTTTCTCTTTTCTTTTTTTTCTAGATTTTTATGGTCATGTAATTTGAAAATTTTGATAGAAGTTACTTTGCAAATTGACACAAATCTTTTTTGTTATATTTTTATTGATTTAGTTAGAGTCTTATTCTGGTGTATTTCTAATTTATGGTTGCTGTTAGCAGTCTTTCTGATTGGTTGTGTTCTATGATTTGAGGTTTATTGCAGGGTGTTTTATATGTATGCATCAAGGGTGTATCTCTTGAGATAGGTAGTGTGTTGTGCTTTATAGTTTGTTGAGCTAATTTGCTTTGGAGTCCTATGTCTCGAGATGGATCTCCTGAGTTTTCTGGTTTCTTTTGTTCTCCGTTAGTGCTCCTATCTGATTTGGGTGGCTAAGCTAATTTTAATAATAAAAAAAAGTGATTTAGTTTCTACTTATTTTTGTTTGTGATTTGATTTTGATTTTAATGTTTATAGCTTCTACTTTGTTTACAGTATATAAACAAATTCTGGTCATAGAAACAAATTTTGATGATGGCATTTTTGGAATAGAGAGTTGGGAATGATGGAAATAGGATCATTATGAGAATGTATCAAGCTTTAATAATAGGTTTCAGGCCAGACCAGACTTTTGAATATATCATGCTTATGCCCAAAAAATAACCTATAATAGGCCATAGGCTAGGCTTAGTCTAAGAAATGTAAATATAGGCCTAGCCTCTTTCCACCCCTACTAATAGACCTCCCTAAGTTGGATTAAGTTATCCATCATTTTGACGTATAAAGGAGGTTTGATGGATAAATTTATACAATACGTTGACTGCATCAAACAACAAATAAAGTCATAACGTATTGTATTACTTTATCTTATCATACTTAGTATGACATGCCAAACACAACCTAAGAAAAATTCCATGCTCTTAAATCTTGTACTTTGTGTGTGCTATCAAAATTTAAGTGGACATTTCAGCTGCCCAATATTGAGGTTCCATCTATATGGTCCAAAAATGAGATGGAGAACATGCCTACTTCATGTTAGAAAAATTAATTAAAACTAGTTATTTATCTCCTCCGCTGTACGAAGTGAGTTAATTATTTATTATTATAATTTTTATTAAATAAATATTTAATATATACTTCAATTTGTTTATTTTAAAAAAATATAATTGAAATATATTTAAATAAAAATAATTAGTTAGAATTTTTATTTAAAATAAAGTGAATCAAAATAAATATATTCATAATATTTTAAAGGAAAACAAAAAGGCGTATATCTAAAATTTAATAGTTATTTATCTAAATTTTCATAATTTATTTTGAATAATATTTATATTTATTTTTCAAATTTACATAAATAAATTAAATAAAAATATTATAATTATCTTAACAATTTAAGTGAATTCTTTTATGATGTGAAAATTTTTTAAAATTGTCATTCTTTATTTTTTTATTTTATAAAAACTTGATCTTAATTGTATTTTGGATAACATTTGTTTAAATACATCTAAATAAAATTTCAGTTTATTATATTATCTTACATATATTTACAATAAAATTTCGTACATTTTATGCTAAATGGTTATAGAAGATAAAATGTTAAGAAATTTTTTTGACGGAAATAAAAAGTCAAAATAAATATAATTTATGGTAATTAAAATAAATTTAATTAAAGAGATATTATATAGAAATACAACAGAGAAACATTAATAAAATAAATTAAAAAATTAAAGAATAGTTAAAATTTTAAGGATTAAAAATTTAAAATTAAGACAAAATAGCATGTGGCATTGATAATAATATCTCATCTTATTATATACATCTTATACTAAATAATTAAATGATTATAGAGGATAAAAAATCAAGAAAGATTTATTGAGAAAAATTTTGCATAATAATTGTAATAGAAAAAAATAATGAAAGAAATAAGAAATTAAAGAATAATTATAAAATATTTAAATAAAAATATTTAGTCAAAAATTTATTTAACAAAATGGTACATTAATATTAATATAATTTATATAATTATAATATTTTAAAGTAATAAAAAAACCTTATATATGAACTTTAATAATTTTTTTAATGAATTGATTTTTGAATAATATTAACAATATGGGGAGAGATCTGATATGTAATTTTCTTTTTTTTGGAAGGGAGGAAGACCTTCGCTAAAATTTACTGTAATTGCATCTTACATTTCTCTTGTTTTATAAATTATATCGGCCCCCTTAAAATCATGTTGTGTACACTTACGTATATAATGTTATTTTTTTAGACTCTCATTGTAATGGAAGTGACTATTATATGCTTAAAGATAGCTTTCTTTTATAACTCCTCTCCTTCCAATGGCTTGAAACCTCTCTTGTTATCTCCCATTAGGATTTGGTGGGGAGTGCAAGTAACCTTTTTTTTTTTTTTTTTTACTATTTAAGAAAAAAATATCTTTGATTTCATTTCTATGCTTTGATATTTTATTTAATTTGATGAAAGATCCTTACACAAAACATCCTACCTAGTTTTCAAAAGATCTAGGGTCAAAAGCCTGGAGAATTTATAGTGCGTTCAATTTATCAACTTAAATGAAATCTTCAAAAAAACACAACTAAAGTATGGAGTTTTTTATTTAATGGTGAAAAAGATTGCTTGCACTGTTGAAGTCCAATGGAGAGAAGAAGAGAGTTTCAATTATCACCAAAAAAAAGAAGAGAGTTTCAATCTATTCAAGAGAGAGTGAGTATATTAACTCGAAAAAGAACGAAAAAGTATTTTTTTAATTAAAGGAAAAAGTAATTATAGATGTCTTGATATATTCTAAGGATATATTAATTTTTACTACAATAAGAGTCTAAAAAAATATATTATTACCTTATCATGTGTAATGTATGAGAAGTAATTCTGTTTTTTTTTTCTCTGTAGCAGTTACCTAATATGAGGAAATATGTACAATGACAATATACATATTAAGAAAGATCAATGTAATTTAAAAAAAAAAAACAGCATAATGTGTGATTATACTAAACTTTATAAGAGAGGTAAATGCAATTTTTGCTTTTATTATTATTATTATTATTATTATTATTTCAAAATATTTGATACACATATATCAATCAACTGAAATTTGATTTAATAATAAAGGTGTCAGCCTATTATAATGTGGGAAATTATAGTTTGAAATTCAATTGAAAAGTTTACCCACATTTAAATATTTCATAATACTTTAGCAAAATCCTCTGACGATAAGATAGTTGTGGTAAACCGAAAAAAGACACACATCTCAACATCATAAATTTATGAATTTATAGTGTATATTTAAGTCTTTCGTTACAATAGCTGTACATTTTTTTTGTTAAATTATGCCGAAACCAATGCCTCTGTCCTTTGTCTCACTCTATTAAGTGAAGTAAATTACAATATTACGACCGTCGGTTTTCTCTAAATGGGGTCCTAACTGAAGTCAGCAAGAGATTATTATTGTTAATCTTCCTGAGATTAAGCCATTATTATTTCTAAACTTACACAGTATCTATTTTAAAATTTAAAAAAAAAATATTTCTTTCCAATGTAAGGGAAAAACACTATGTGGGATTCATATACTTACCCCTTACCTTTTCCTCAGCATGTAAAATGATAAAGTAGTTATTTGCTTGAATACTAATTGAATAAAAATGCAAAAAAAAAAAAAAAAAAAAAACAAAGCGTATTAAAATTAATTCTTTAAACAGAATAATAATTGCATATCTGTTTCTCTTACAACTTATCATAAGACCAAGATTTTTTTTTTTTTTTGAGGTGGAAGACCATCATGATATTCTTAAACAACTTGCATACAAGCAAACATACAAAAGAATAAACGCACCGAGAAAAAAAAAAAAAAGAAAAAAAAACATATATAGAAACTTACATATACCATCGCCAATTGCCTTTTATTTTCTCCTGAGAGGTATGATTAAAGTCACATAAAAAGCGAGAAAAATAAAAACCAAAACAAAACAAAAACAGGCCTTAGTATTTGGCCATTGCCATATTCACATTCACATTAAATGCTAAACTCCGATAATGCTCCTCTCTAACCACTGAGCTAAGGACACTTCTCCTCAACTTTTGGTGAACCAAAGTCAAATGTTTGTTGTTGTTACGTAGTTTTCCTGTAACTCACACGACAACCCACCACCACCTCAAATAAACATAAACCTTCCTCTTCCTCACTCACTCCTTCTATCCAAAATAACATACGAAAAAGAGAATTTTTATTTTATTATTTTTTAGATGGACCCAAAGTTCGTCGGAAAACCGCCGGCGGCGACGACGGTGGAAATAGAGCGCATGCCGGAGCGTGGGTCCCACCACCGACGGTCCCACTCCGACACCTCCTTCCGCTTTGCCGGAAACTTTGACGACCTTCTGCTCTTCGACCCTTCCGACCTCGACATCTCCAACCTCCCTTCTCCGCTTCCTCTTCCCTCCCCCGCCGCCACTGCCGGCGGCGGCGGCGGCGGTGGTGTTCCGATGGCTATTGATTCCGACGATTCGAGTGGGCAGAGCGGGAGGGCGAGGGCGGCGGGTGGTGCTCCGATCGGCCACCTACGGAGCTTGTCTGTGGACTCTGACTTCTTCGATGGTCTCGGGCTCGGTGCCGGCGGCGAGGGGAAGTTTGGCGGGAAGAGCGGCGGCGGAGAGAGGAGGGTGGGGCATCACCGGCATAGTAACTCGATGGATGGGTCGTCGACGGCGTCGTTTGAGGCGGAGTCGTCGATGATGATGATGGAGGGTGTGAAGAAGGCCATGGCCCCTGATAAGCTCGCTGAGCTTGCTCTTATTGATCCCAAGAGAGCCAAGAGGTTCTTCTCCTTCTTCTTTTACTACCTCTTGCTACTTCACTTTTTTTTTTTTTAATAAGGATTTTTTTTCTTTCTACAAAAAATAAAAAATTTAGTGGATTTAATTTGAACTTGTGTTTATCAATGTGTTTGGCTCACCTTATCAGCCTTCTGCTTATGCATAGCCATGACTTGAGTTTGATTGCTAGGTTTCTCTGAAGTGGCTATGTAAGTGTTCATTGAGCCTAGACTAGATGCATGTTTGACTCAGGACTAGAACGAATCTTCCCCTAAATCTAGAATTTTATGTACCAAGAACAATTGAACTTGTGTTTGTGACTCTTCTGCTCTTTACCTCTTCTCATAAATTTGATTGGTATGTTTCTTATTTTTGTAATGGATATAAATAGTTTTTTTTTTGCCCACTAGTGGTGCAGGGTTGTTTTGTTTATGCAGAAAATAACGGGGTTACTATGATGCTTTATTGTTTTTTTTATTTTAAAAAAATTAATAAATTAATGTAAAGCGGTGTTTTGGATTGTGGGGAACTGGGAAAGAGATCGTTGGTTTGATGCACTGATATTGGTTTTGAATGGTTTTTGTGTGTTTTTTTGTAGGATTCTTGCTAACAGGCAATCTGCTGCTCGATCAAAGGAGAGGAAGATTCGGTATACAAATGAGCTTGAGAAGAAGGTGCAGACGCTCCAGACTGAAGCAACTAACCTGTCGGCGCAGCTTACCATGCTCCAGGTATGTCCTTTCCTTTTCATTCTCAGTTTATAACTTTAGATAAACATGAATTTGGTAATTTGTTTCTATTAGTGTTTGATTGATGGAGGCCCACCATCTTTAACAGTGATGTAGATATACTTTATGCTCATTGTTAGGTTTGTGCTCAGAACTTTTTATGGAACCCACAAAATATCTAGGGCCTTTCTCTTTAGAAGAAAAATGTCGAAAGTTGTGGACATTTTTCATTTCATGAAATGACAAGAAGTGAACAGCTAGTTGTTTCTCAGTGATTTAACGAAAGGGAAAATTACAAGAAAAACTTAAGGTCCATAATTTGCTAGTTCTTTGTTCTAATTACTCTCTATAACATACCTTGTATTTTGTTTCTATGATACAAACTTCCTTTATATTTTGAAACTTTATACCCGACTCCCATGAAAGATAAAAGAACTACACGAAGCTCACTTTGAAACCTAAACCATACTCCTCTGAACTTTTATATAAACTTTCACAAACTTCCTTCCTTGAGGCATCTTTATGTAAATTTACGATTTGAGGGGAGGTTTATGTGAATTTACCTTGCATTCTGCTCTTAGTACACAAATCTCTTATGTTATTCCTAAAGGATGAAATGATCGCTGTTGAACTCAATAGTGAATAGCCATTGCTTGTTGTCTATACTCTATAATATCTTCTCGAAACCGTCCTTAATCTGTATCTTTTATTTAGGCAAAAAATTAGCATTCTATCGGATGGAGGATGCTTTTGGCCAAATTTCATCTGAATGGATTTTGTCAATCATTAGTGAATCCTATGTCTGAAACAAATTATAGACTTCATTTTGATTACAGTAAGCACAAAATGCCTCTTGATGCATTTGTTTCAGTCATATGAGAAGTCATAACTTATAAGTCAATGATGGGCTGTTGTAAAATGAACTGCAAAAGATCTTGAAAGGTTTAAAACTAGTCACCCAATATCAGATATAATTTGAAGCCTTTTAGCTATGTTTAGGTAGCTGTACATATTATTTAGTTTATATCATGTTGATGAAAGTGAAACCCCTGCATGTCCAACTATATGACGTGGATTTCATAACAAAGCTGGTAAAGTTAAAAGAAAAGAAGTTGATCCCGAAAACATGCATAGCATTTTTTTAAAGGGGGAAAAAATTGAACGAAAGACTATGGTCAGGGAAACATTTGCATAGCATATTGGATTGAAGAATTTGGGATCCAAAGAATATTGAGACAAATAATTTTGTGGCCCCTCTCTCCTCCTTGTTTGGGAAGACTTGTGGCAAATTATTGGTTCTATGGACTCTTGATAGGAACCAGGGGATGCCGTGAAATGTGGATGCATTCGACGTATTTATAAAATCTGATATACCAGAACCATATGATATAACCACAAAGATGTGTCTACAAGTATGGATGCTCATAACAGAGTCGCTTGGCATGTGGATCAATTATGTGTGTTCTGAATCAAATAAAAAACATATCATCTGACAAAATCCTTGGAGAGTGTACTCACTGAATATTGGTGTAGGTTTGTATCGGATTATGTGGGGGAAAATATTAGTGCAGATGTAACAATCTTTTCCAATTAATATCAGTGCAAAAATTCATTTAGGCTTCTAGCACAAGTAGGAAGGGCAGGATGGGTTATGCTTGATTATAGAATCAAACTCCCTTGTTGCATCCTATGTCTTTAGTTTTTCTTATACACTACTGTCATTAAAGATCTTCCTTTTTTGTTCTACATGATCAAAATGATTTTTGATTGAATAAGTCAGTCAGTTCTATGAACACTTCAGCAAATATGAAACTTTGTCAAATGTTTCTTTTAGCTTGGATCAGCAATGCAATTGTGCTTATGCTAGGTCATTATGAAAATTTGGTTTTTCATACTGCCCCATGGCATCAACTGATCCTTATACCTGACCTCACTTAGTAGGATAAGGCTTCATTTTTTTTGTTAAATATAGAAGTGGTATTTATCCAGGCATCCAGCACTACAAGTTCCCTTTGGTTCTATTGGCTTTTGCCACTATCCAGGTCTCCATGGTTCTATTGGCTTTCACCACTATCCAGGCCTATTTTTACAAGCAAGACTGGAGTGAGAGATCACAGATTCAAACTTAATTGTTGCTTTTGCAATTGACTTATAAAAAGAAGAAACAATTATGATTTTACTTTTTACCATGGAAGATACTAGATAGTCATATGGCCAATATTTTTGTCAAAATGAGATGGCATTGTGAGTGACTCTTGGATGGATAAGTAGTCTCCAAAACTCTAACTTACCCAACAATAACTCTTGAATCTTAACAAAATCTGGCTGGATATATTCCGTCAATTTTTTATTGATGTGTAGAGATACTCTTTTGGTATTTTTAGTCACATTCAATTTATGTGCACTGACATAACGAGTGAAAGAATAGAAAAGCAATGAACTTATAATATCTCACATGATGCAGAGAGACACTACAGATTTGACTACTGAGAATAAGGAGCTCAAAATGCGGTTAGAGGCTATGGAACAGGAGGCACAGCTTAGAGAAGGTATGCATGGTTTCGTATTTGTTAATGCCTGAAAAAGTGGACTTATGCTTTGCCCTTTATCATACAATGTTGAATTTGATCAATAACAAGGCTCAATCATCACTCTAGTTTGTTATATGAATAGTAGGTATCTCATGAATCTTCATGTGCTTCAATTTTATCACTTTCCAAAACTATGCACTATCGTTGGTGAATCCTTATGTATATTTTTTAAGGAAAATATTCAATTCAAGGGAAGAGAAATTGTTGCTTATTTTATGGCTTGCTGATTATTCTTTTGCTTGTTTTTAAATTTAGCATGGGAATGTTTATGCCGCCACCTGTGTGCTTGCAGATCTCAATTCAGCATTGAAGGAAGAACTGCAGCGCCTTAGGGAACAAAACAACCGTTTGGGTGCTATGTCTGGTGGTAACCCTTCTTTTGGTGGGATGTTCTCCCAATTGGCTTCCCAGTTAGCCATGCAACAGTTGAATAACCCTCCAACCCAGCAGCCACAGCTTGGCATGCCTCCTGCTCCCTCTGATCAACCTTTTCATGGGCAGCACGGCCAGCGGCGCCCTAGCTTCATGGACTTCAATCAGAAGAAGTAGCTCATAGTAGCAGAAGTAAAAGGTTACAGGGATATTCATCTCAAGTAATATCTTGTACATGTATGTATGTATGTATGACATGTGAAGCTTGTGAAGAGTATCCTTGTGCAGTTCAGTGTCCTCCATTAGTCTTATGTTGTTATTTATCTTCTCCAGTTCTAGGATAGAACCGTATCCTATTAAATGCTTTCTGCAGTTCTTAGAAGTATAGCCTGTGAAATGTGATTTAAGGTTCTTGGGTGGAGTCACCGTTAACATAAAGATATAGAAGGACTAGTTGATCATAGATTGGTGAATGAAGTTTACTGGGTAAGCAGGTTCTGGAATTACATATATTGCAGGTTATGTATGTAAGTGCATGATTACTTTTGATTATTTTATTTGGAAAAATAACTTTGTTTTTTATAGCTTTTAGGGAAAAATCATTTTTTTAAAGCGAAATCTCTCTTAGTAAGGTTTTGAAAATATAAAATGTTTTGTACCCAAGATAAGCTAATGGAAACACACAGAAGTTGAAGCAGAGTGCAAGTCCGTATGCCTTAGGTGTACATGTATGAGCCAAAACTTTTGGTTCTTTGTTTTCAACGAACTAGCATGGTGACAATGAGATGCAAGGATTGTACAATTTGATGTGTGTTATTACTGATTTTTAAGATTTTCATCGAAAATTATTTTTCATCGAAATAAGATATATAAAAAAGAAATCTGATTCAACTAATGATTATAACACTCCGAAATATCAGGAGGGTATTTGCAGATGTAATGATATTATTTCAATCGACATCAACAAGGGTTGGTGCAATGTTAAGAGAGTAGTACTATAAGAGAGAAAATTAAAGTTTAAATTTTTTTTTAAAAAAAAAAGATGATTATTAGAAAAATAACTCATCCATGACCGTATTTAAGAGTTAGTCTCATGGTAATATTTGTGCCAATAATTGTAGGAATAGGCACCAGCCCTCTCATGTAAATTTCACAATAATAACTTCAGTGCGGTTCTGTAGTTTTGCCAATCCTAATCTGGCATGAAAGTCTTTTCATGCTGAAGTAGAAGTTGACTTACAGGCTTAGCTAAAAACAAGAGCGAAATTCATATCTTATCTGCTTGGGAAGATATTTATTATTACCGTGATTCAAACTAACAGTATGTAAGTTCTTAATTTTCTTAAGCGTCTTAGCTATTTGAGCTGAGTCCATGATGTATTCTAATTGATGTATATATAAAATATATAATATCGTATAATGATCCTTCATAATTCTTATTAAGTTGGCAAAATTCTGAACCAGTCAGTATTAAAAAATATATAGTTTAATGAGTGTCAACCAGTAAATTTACAATTGTACCAATTGTAATTTTATTTCTTTGATTAATATATTCTCAACAACGGATCTTCTTATGTTTATTTTTCACTTGACCAAACTACACAAAGAGAGAAATAATTATAAACACCTTAAATAAATAAAATCTTCTTAAAATCTGTCCGATTTTTTTAAAAATACTTGTGTCTATTTTTCTTTTTATATTACATAATCATGTAAGAAAATATGAAAAAAATTATTTTTGATATTTTCACATGTATGATTAGGATGTTAACATATCAAATATTGTTAAGATAAGGAGGCTCTTCTAATAATTAGTTTCTCCAAAATCTGAACATTATTCCTTTATCTAAGATTGCAGCCTATGCAGTTTTAATTTCAAATCTAGAGAATGCTGATCATACGGTGACATATTGAAGTATTAAAAATGGTGACATCCTAGTAACATTGTAAGTTGTGGCAACGATTGCATCTATTATTTGAAGAAAAATAAAAAAGGTCATTAAGCTCTTCATCCTTGGAATGTTCATATGTTGCAACGCAAAGTATTATGTCATTTGATTCTTGGTAAGATCACCAAGAATCAACTACGTAATCCAGGCTCTTTATTCACCAAGCTCTTCATCATCAAGCCCTTTATTCTTGATAAGATCGCCAACCTGCGGAGTCCAGGAGACCAGGACGGGCAACAACAATGCTTGAAGCCGAAAGGTTTAAGTTCAGGCCCTGAGGATAAATTCGTGGACTTTTCGTCATTTCTTAGTTACATGATTTTCTAAGTTTCTCTTGAAAATCAAGTCCTTCCCTTGAGTGGGTTATCTTATCTCGAGGTATAGCTGGTGGAGAAATTATTACATGCTCATAAAATATTAGATAAATTATGCTCTATTTAATAATAAAGTAATATTTTAGATATAAGTATAATTTAATAATAGATTCTATTCTAAAATATTATTATATTATTAATTATAAGTACAATTCACTTAGTACTCTATAAATATCTAATAATTTTTACTATAGGTCAACTTAAGAAAAAGAAAGGATTTGTTAATTCATATTATTTTTTGGAGGAAAAGAAAAAAAGCATGTGTATGCAATGCAAGCCAGACAATGGCTTGCCGAAGGACGGCAAGTTGAACTTTCTGTCTATTTCAAAGATGTAATGAAATACCAAATAAATCTGCTGCTGGGTTGTCAACTTAGCAATCAACATCGTTGATGATACCAACAAGAACAATGAAGACCCTATGATTTTTGCCAAAGAAAAATGTTGGAATTACTGCCGCATGGTGGAGATATCAATAAAAAATAATGGATCACTATGAATGTCGTCACCTTTTAAAAGTAACATTGGCCTGCAGTTTTTGACGGATTATAAGTATAAATTCAAATATATGGTTTTGTGCCAAGTCTTCAATTTATTACAAATGTCCTAAGCACAAGGTGCTCAAGGTGGAGAAATACAACTAACAATTGCAGCTTGTTTGTGACATTGGAAGCATTTCTTTGATCAAACTACTAGTGCTATTTGCTGGTGGCAATGACAGGAATGGAGCTGATCAATTTGCTTCTCTTATTGATCCTTTCATTCTTTGTGCTATCAATTCTCTTGTTGATGTATCTTACACGTTCTCCTAAAGCAATGGAAGGCATCCCTGGCAGCCTTGGATGGCCTATTGTGGGTGAGAGTTTCTCATTCCTCTCTGACTTTTCAAGTCCATCCGGTATCTTTAGCTTCATGAAAAAGAGGCAGCAGAGGTAACATACATTACAATTTAGAACATCATTATATGCTAGGTGCTTAAATAAGGGCTTATTTGGTTTCAGGGAAAAAAATTTTGTTTCTATTTTCGATTTTCAGTATTAATTGCAAAAATGTCACATTATTTTCATTTTGGTTCATGTTTTAAGAATTTTGTAAAGAAAATATTGAAAACAAAACTCACTAAATGCAAATTGAAAATAGAAAATGGAAACGGAAAATATTTTCTAAAACCAAACATACCCTTACATCTCGTTTGTTAGCTCGAATTAGGCACAGAATTAGTGCTTGGAATTGGAATTGGATTTCTCAACTCCAATTTTCTTGTTTGGAGCAATATATAAAATTGGAATTATAATTGCACAAGCTAATTCCATGGAATTAAAAAATAATTAAGATGAGTTCTTCCTAATTCTTAGTTCATATTATATGAATTACTAATTCCAAGATTTATTAGATGTCTTTCTTCTTATAAAAACCTAAATGATTCTCTCCCTTTTTATCTATCATATTTATTAAAATATAATATATTTTTATAAATAAATAATAATATAAAAATTTTCCTAAATTTTAATTTATTATTTTATACATCCAAATCCAAAAAATATTTTTATATATAAATAATTTTCATAAAAAATTACTATAGTACAAAATTTTTGTTTATTATTATTTTATTAATTTTGAATTTTGAATCATATATTTAAATAAGTTTAATTGGTATATACTAACAGTATAAAACAGTTTCATACTATCAACCAATAGAAATAGGGAAAAGTGAGAAATCATAATGAGTCCCTCATTGTAATGGATGGTTATTTGTATTAGTTAGCATTTTCCACTATTTCTATTGGCTAACAGTATAAAACTATTTTACACTATCAGTATATTTAAATTAAATTCTATTTAAATAATAAAACTAAAATCAAACTCAAAATTATAATTCATGTTCTAATTCTTTAGCAAACTCAAACATAAAATTTTAAATTTTAAATCAATTCTAATTCCATAAGAATCCGAATTGAAATTGAAATTCTATATTACAATTCCAATTCTAGTAACCAAATGGACCTTTAGGATGTTCAAGAGTTCCAAAGATTTTTCTTTGATTTGATGTTTTCTGTTTTTCTCATAGATATGGAAAGGTTTTCAAGAGCTTTGTCCTAGGGAGGTTCACTGTCTTCATGACTGGGAGAGAAGCAAGTAAGATACTGCTAACTGGGAAGGATGGGATTGTGAGTTTGAACTTGTTTTATACTGGCCAGCAAGTTCTAGGCCCCACCAGCTTGCTGCAAACTAATGGAGAAGCACATAAAAGGCTAAGAAGGCTGATTGCTGAACCTTTGTCAATTGATGGCCTTAAAAAATATTTCCATTTCATCAATACTCAGGCAATGGAAACATTAAATCAATGGCAAGGAAGAAAAGTACTAGTTCTTCAAGAAGCTTCTACAGTTGAGTGGCACTTGGACATCAAACATAGCAAAATTTCATAGTTTTATACATTTTACTCCATACTAAGTCAGTAACTTGATTTGAACATTACAGTTTACTCTAAAAGTGATTGGACACATGATCATGAGCTTAGAGCCTACCGGCGAAGAACAGGAAAAGTTCCGGTCGAATTTCAAGATCATTTCTTCCTCATTTGCCTCGATGCCTTTCAAACTTCCAGGAACAGCTTTCCATCGCGGTATCAAGGTAACAAACTATATATATATAGCTAGCTACAGACCACAGAATAGGTGACCTGCTTCAAATATGAAGATCACTGAGTTTCCTGATGTAATGATATTCATGTGCAGGCTCGGGATAGGATGTATGACATGTTGGATTCTATAATTTTGCGGCGGAGAGGTGGCCAAGACTTTCAACAGGATTTCTTGGAGTCCCTAATTATGAAACATAGTAGAGGAGAAGGAGAAGAAGATGAAAATAAACTCACTGACAAACAATTGAAGGACAATGTATTAACTTTGCTGGTTGCTGGTCATGATACCACAACTGCTGCCCTTACATGGCTTATCAAATTTCTTGAAGAAAATCCTGATGTTCTGAAACAATTGAGGGTAATGTTCATTGAAAACCCTATGTGTTTCACATTTCCATGGTTTGAGTTTTTGAAATTTAACTGCATGATGTTTTGCAGGAGGAACACAGGCAAATTATTGCAAACAGAAAGGGTGGAACAGATCTTACATGGTCTGAAGTTAATAACATGCCTTACACAGCTAAAGTGAGCATCACAACATTTAAACATATTAGTCTATAAGCTTCGATAGTAACTTCAAAATTTCACAGGTCACCTTTTTATTGGTAATTTGCATTTCAGGTGATCAGTGAAACACTTCGAAGAGCCACGATACTCCCTTGGTTTTCAAGAAAAGCATCACAGGATTTTGAAATTGATGGTATGGCATTACAAAATGGCCAAATTAATGCATACTAATGTGTATGCATGGTTGTCTTATTGAAATGGTTGTGATTTGTATGAGAGACAAAGTTGATGTTGAATTTTGCAGGATGTAAAATTAAGAAAGGTTGGTCAGTCAACCTAGATGTTGTTTCCATACACCATGACCCCGAAGTTTTCCCGGATCCTGAGAAGTTTGATCCCTCAAGATTTGATGTAAGTTCCTTTCCTTTCCTGTCAGTGAACTCCTAATTATCATTTATATATCTATAGAACCCAAAATTGATATTTTCAGGCAATTGCAGGAACCCTTAAGACCTTTCAGCTTTCTTGGATTTGGTAGTGGACCACGTATGTGTCCTGGAATGAACCTTGCCAAGATTGAAATCTGTGTCTTTATCCATCACCTTGTCACCAGATACAAGTAAGATGAGAAAGAATAGATTCTAATGATGGTGAATTACATTTCATCAAAAACAATAACAACTATACCATTTTTTCCTATTTATTTTTATACCTTGTTCTCTTATGCATTTTGCCTGTTTAAGCTAGAGTTATTTCTTTGCATATAATGAAAATTGATGTCACAGGTGGAAACCTGTGGACAGAGATAATTCTGTCCAACCAACGCTTGTAAGGATGCCAAAGAACAAGTATCCTGTTATGGTTGAGCCACTTTAAAACTATTCCTCCAGGAACCAGAAGCAAACAATTGAAGGCAAGACAGCAAAGTGAAATCAGGAAGAAGGGATGCTATAGGTGCAACAAGATATGAAAAATGTTTCTTATGTGAACAGAATGGTTGTCTCCTTATTGTTACTGCTTGGAGAGAAATCACGAATCAATGCATCCTTTATCATCTTTAAAGAAATGAACCGATCCTCGGTGAATAACTGAATTTCCTTTTGCAGCAAGGAAAGCACCTATAAAATAGTGCATTTCAAATTGACAATTGCCTGATACTTTTCTTTTCTCTTCCCTCATTTTCTACTCATCACATAATTTAACAAGCCGTGAAAGCATAGCAGTTCTTGAGATTGGTATGCGAAACTGAAAGTGGCGTTTATTCTGCATTTTAGAAATGCAACACATAAAAGCAGCTCCTGCAGATTTTGTCACAAACTTACAACTATCCAAGTTCACAACAACCTAAGATTTATTCCTTGAGTAAATCATTAATACATCATGGACTAATTTGACTAATTTAAATATATTTCAGGGACTAATTTAACTTAAGCAAATACAAAATCAGGGACTAATTTAACAAAAATAAAATATCGTGGACTAAAATGACAATTTTCAAATGCAAGTATTATTTTGATCATCTCTTACGATTTTAGGCACCATTTTGATGTTTTACCCTTTATTCCTTAATCCTTACCTTATCTTGACACTTGATCTTAGCCCATCAATAACAGAAGATAATACTCATTCATAGGTTACAAGATCTTTATCGGCATTCTGGAACTTAACTGGAAAAGCTGATCCATAGAGAGCTAAACGACTATTTCCATCTTTATCAGTGTATATCCCAACATCTTCACAATCTGAAGTGTTGGTAGCACTACAGAAAACAAACTTGTAACCCGAATTATAGTTGTTAATTTGGAAACTTCCCATCTGAATTTTATCACTCGGGTAGTCTTGAGCATTGCCAATGCCTACATACCACACATTGGCTGAGTCATCCATGACAACCATCCAAGTGGAAAAATCTGGAATATTGGTGAACTTGATGGTCAGAAAGCCATCTGTTTGGATGATCATTGTTCCACCAGGGTTTGATATAGTAACTGGCAAACCAAGAAAGTTCTCTGAGGAAGATTGAACAACAGCCAGAGGGTGTCTCACACCAATGCTAGCAAGGGTGATTCCACCACCCTCTCCCTCGAAAATGGGCAAGATGTAGTAGTCACCACCATTTTGTACCGGGCTATTATCTGTGTCAAACACACTACTAGCAGTGGCACACTTCAGCTTTTTGGTAAAGGCAAACAGAAAGAACAGGAGGGCAAGCCATGCAGTAATTCTGGCCATTGTTCTGTATTGGTAGGAAAGGAATATATGTTTGCTATGGGGTGGAAAGGTAAAGGTCAGTAGCATCCATTTATACATGCAAACTATGGCTATGGCATGGTACAATTCATGGAAAACATGAGGAAATTTGATGTAAAAGGCAATTGCATAGTGAGTAATTCGTGGAGAGGGGTGATGAACGTTCTCATCAATGTGATAATTATTGATGAAGACTAGTACAATTGCACCTCAAACGTGTGCAATATTTTATGTAACAAAAGATTTCTACGTTAGCTGCATGAGAAAGTCAGGATTTACAGCAGTACAAAATTTGACAATGTAGAATATATTGGTAGATCACTTGCAAAATTTGTTAAAAGAAAAAATGACTGACTTTGTAATAATATAAAATCTTGCATTTATATGAAGTAACTCAAAATGTATAGCAGTATCTTCATGTTTGAGTTAGTAATATATATATATATATATATATATATATATATATATATATATATATATATGTAAGAGGCAAGATCCAATGACACCAGTGTAAGTGCATCACTCTTACACCAATATCTAGCCATTGATTTCATTTTAATTTAACAGTTAAAATAATATAATTTAATGAAGAAAAAGAATAGTGAATTATAATTTTAATGAAGATAGAGCAACATTGCACTTAATGGTTATATATAAGTTAAAAATAATAACAGAAATTTTTAATGAAATAAAATTAAAATGATAAAAAAATCTCATAATTATTGAAAAATTAATAAAAATAAAAGACATTTTTATGGCTTTTTATTATATATTTTAATGTGAAAAATATTGAATATAAATATTTATTAAGAACGTAGATAATTTCAAATAAAAGATTTCTACTTTTTTAACAAATAATTGAAAAACGTAATTTTTATGCCATTTACGTTTTCAATTAATAAGCATAATATCAGTTGTAAAAAATATTTACGTATTAGTAGAAAATATTACGTTTTTTAACTTATGTAATTTTTATTTCACTAAAAATTTCTGTGATAATTTTTAACTTATATAATCCAATTCTCTTTTGTAATTAATTATTAAATATGGTGTTTTTCTTTCTTCGTTAAAATTATAATTTAGTATTCTCTTTCTTTATTAAATTGTGGTATTTTAACCATTAGATTAAAATGAAATCAAATTTCTTTCTTTTTATTATATAATTCAGTATTCTCTTTCTTTATTAAATTGTGTTATTTGATCCATTAGATTAAAGGTGCCTTCGTTTCAGTTTTTAGGGCTTTTTGCAAAAAAGTGATTTAATCACAAATAAACACATCCTAAAATAAAATTAATGGCTACTAATTAACTTAAGAGTAAAGCACTTACACTAGTGTTATTAGATCCTATCCCATATATAGAGTTAATTGTATTTTACTTCCCTGTAATATAGGTTATATGTATCTTAGTCCCTACATTTTAAAAATATGCAAATCAATATCCTATATTTTTTTAAATGTGTATTTTATTCAAATTAAGTGCATTATATCCCCTAAATTTTAGATCATATATAAATTGACCCCCTAAATACTTTTGAATATGTAATTCGATACCCTACACTTCTCGAAATAATGGAAAAATTAACAATTTAAGTATAATGTATATTTAAAAAAAAATTTAGGGTATTTATTTGCACAATTTTAAAAATAAAAATCAAAATATATATAACCTATAATATAGGAAGATAAAATATAATTAACCCTATATATATTGGTGGATTGCTAATATTAAGGAATGATAATACCTCTAGTGGCATGTTAGAGTCAAACTAAGAAAGAAGAATGATTATATTGCCATCAAAGTTGGCTTGCCTATCAATTTTTTGTTTATACATTCCCATAATTTGAGTTTGATGGTGACACATAAATAAATAATTTATTTATCAATTTAGATAATTTAATATATTTTTAAATTAATATATATGAATACAATTTTTTAGATATATTAATTTAAAAATATATCAAATTATTTAAATTAACAAATAAATTAAAACAGAGAAAATATAAAATTTAGGAAAATAGTAAAAACTATAGAAAATAATTTCTTCAAGAAGATAACTATAGTTAATAGCTAGTTGCAAAACTAATAGATGGAGAATCTAAATCAATAATTGCCACACACTCCTTTAACAAGCACTTCAATTAAAAAAAAAAACAACATTTAAAAACCTCCAAATAATTAAACATAAACAACACCTAATTACAATCATATCACCCTTACTAAACCAGACCATTTCTCAACAAAATTTTAAAAGTATAAAAAACAATATAATTTTTTAAATTATTAAAAAAATAGATGACATCCAAAAACACCCAAAAAAAAACAAACCTACAGAGACAAGAGGCATAAGACTAAAGAGGAACGGTCACAGGTTTCGTCAGTCCAGATATCCAGCAAGCAAAATGGAGAAAAAGCTCAAAAGTTTGAAAAGTTGAAAACAAAGCGTAACATAACCTAGTAGAATCCACTCAGGGTACTTCACCCATTTTGACCACCTTCTCCGCCGCCGCCACCGGCAAGCACCACCGTGAAGCACGGCGGAAATGGAGGAGGAGGACCCGCCGATCTACCGGCTTCCGCAGGACACACTCCACCAGATCTTCTCGTCCCTCCCACTCCGCCAGGTCATCATCTGCCGCACGCTCTCCAAGTTCTTCCTCAACCTCCTCTCCGCCCCTTCCTTCCTCCACCTGCTCTCCACCACCCTTCCCCCTCTCCACCTCCTCGCCCTCCGCCACCATCACCACCACTACCACCACCACCAACACCCTTCCTCCCTCCACCTCTTCGACCCCGACCTCAACCGCTGGCTCCACTTCCCACTCCACTTCCTCCCCTTCCGCTCCCCTCACCCCGTCGCTTCCTCCCAAGGCCTCCTTTACCTCTGGGCCGACTCATCCAACTCGCCCGAGTTGAACCTACCGGCCACCAAATCGCTCATCGCCTGCAACCCCCTCACTCAGCAGTTCCGCGTCCTCCCCCTCCTCGGCTCCGCCTGGTCCCGCCATGGCTCGGTCCTGGTTGACTCGGCAAACCGAGTCATGGTTCTCACGGAACTCGCCGCCTTGTATTTCTCCGGCGAAAACAGCAGCAACGGCAACAATCAATGGATGAAATTTTCGTCCAATTTGCCGGCGAAGCCGCGGAGTCCGGTTCTCGTCGGCGACCGCGTCCTCGCGCTTTGCGATGTCGGCTCACCGTGGCGGAACCAGTGGAAGCTTTTCACCGCCGCGGCGGCGCCGGCTGCGGCGGCGCAGACGTGGAGCCGGCTCGAGCGGCACGAGTGGGGAGACGTGTTTGATATACTGAAGAGGCCGAGGCTAGTTCACGGCGGCGATCGGGCGACGGTGCTGATGGTTGGGGGTTTGAAGTCGTCGTTCTCGCTGAACGCGCCGTGCTCGACGATCCTGATTTTGCGGCTGGATTTGGCGACGATGGAGTGGGACGAGGCGGGGAGGATGCCGCCGGAGATGTTCCGGTGCTTCAGGGAGTCCAGCAAGTTCAAGGTGTTCGGCGGCGGGGATAGGGTTTGCTTCTCCGCGAAACGGATCGGGAAATTGGCGCTTTGGGACCGCTCTGCCGCTGCTGGAGGCGGCAAAGGAGGAGGGGAGTGGCGGTGGATCGATAACTTGCCGGGGAACGGCGAGGGGCTGTACCGAGGGTTTGTATTTGAAGGGAGGCTCAATGCTGTGCCTTGATGGTGATGATGATTATGATTGTGATGGTATTTGCAGCTTATGGAGTTCAAAGATTGGAGACTGGTGGTGGTAATGGTATGTTGATGAATTTTTATTGTTTTTGTTTCATCTTGGTAATCAGTTACCTAATTGTGAGCTATCACTGTGTTGTAAACTTGAAATTGTATCATTGTTATTACTTTTTCAAAGCAATTTTTCAGCTGATTTGTAGAATCTTATATTCAGGAGTTTGCTCAGCAACATTTGATTGACTTGCTGTAAATTCTCAATCAATGTCTATGTTTCGTTGTTCCCTTTCTATTGTGCTGTGGTAGACTTGTATTCGTCCCTCTCACTCTCCCTCCCTATTGAGTTGGAAATCTAGGCTGACACCTCAATCAGTTAGCGTCTATCTAATGAGAGAACTACTTGTACAGATTTCTATATATGATATTTTAACTTGGATGTTGAACAAGGAGTGGTAGACGTGTAGGGTCTTTGTAATTCCACTCGCTGTAAAGCCATTGGATTTTCCTGTGGGTTTCTGCATAGGAGTGTTAATGGGATAGCGCTCTGGTAGAGATCCAGATGTAATCAGGTTGTGGCAGAGGAGCTTTTTTCCAAAGAGGAAGAGCTTGTACAGCTTGACCTGATGAGCTCAATTTATGTAGATTTTACATTTTAGAAAACTAGCATTTTGCTGTCGTAACCAAGTGAATTTAGCGAGACCTATCTGTAGGACTAGTGAAAGTTACTTTGTATAAGCACATTGCCTCTGACTCTTCAAGCTAAGTATGGATTTGATTTCTTTATCAACTCATATTGGATTCGGAATGTCATTACCTTTGATGTGAGTCTTCTAATTGATTGATTGTTGGGTAGAATGACAATCACTCAAATTAAAGATCAAGCTTTCCATCACTCCTTACAACCCAAGTTTTGCAGTTATAAGTTACCAAGTCTTAAATTATTTGCAAGTGTACAATGGAGTTAGGTTAGGTAGCTTCTCCTACCAATAAAAAAGGGTTAGATAGCTTATTCCTAAAGTGAAAGGATGATTGCTAAAGTCACTTTATTGCTCTCTTACTTTGATTTTTCACATTGATAATTACTGGAGGAAAACAATCGGCCCCGTGATAGCTGATTATAGAAATAGCTAAGAGTTTTCCCATATCGGATTGGTTGGTTTTGGTTTGGGATAAAAAAGAATCTAAACTGATCAAATTTAATCAAGTTAGTTTGGCGTCTTTTCTTTTTCTTTTTTCTTTTTTTGTAATAAATATCTCAAGATCAAGTTGGTTTGACTTGGGTCATTGAGCTAAAGCTAAAAAATACAAATTTTTATCTTTCTCATTTTTTATCCTCTCATAGCAGCTGGTAGTAGTGCATGACTAGGGCAAGAGACACTTGGTAATAGTTTAGGTGGGAGATGATCTCAAATATATATGGAAGAAAAGGAGAAAAAATGACTTATAAATTGAAGAATTGAGTTAATAATAATTGGTTTGATCAGATTGAACTAAAGACTCAATTATTTAAACTAACCATCTAAACCAATTTAATTATTTTCGTTTGGATTCTCAATATCATTGGGTCAATCAGACCAATGAACTAGATACCTTATACCTGCCATGAACAATTATTCTTTCAAGGATTAGTCACCTAGAGTTTTCAACTCTTGTAAACCAGAAGTATGCATTTGAATTGCAGAGTCGTTTTATCCAACTCCTGAATTTCAGCACAAAAGATTTAAATTTTTTGCATGAGATATAAAAGAATCTGTGGAAGGTTTGTATGGATCTGTGGAAAATAGAAGTGGGAATCAGTTTTTGCCTTTGTGGCCAAATTGATTTAAGTCTAAGGTGGAGCTGAGTAACATTGCTAGCAGTAGAGGCATAGATTGGGTTTGGCCTCTTTAGATTTGGATATAAGCTGCTATGATGTGTGATGTAATTTCAACTTTAGTCTTTAACTTTGTGATAATAAGATGCTATGCCTTGAACTGTATCTTGAACTTATATTGTGTCACTGTCTGGGCATTCAACATTATGGGCAGAGCGTGGCCATGTGCTAATGTTAGTACAGCTTTGTAAGCAATTACTGTAGAATTTGAGCTATTAGGGGAGGAAAAATAGTAGCTCCAAATTGTTATCTAGTAGCTTACCAAAGAAGATTGTGAAGACTGAGGAGTGTGCGAGGTAATCTATTGTATAATTATAGTGAACAACTCATAACTGGCCGTGATAATTTCACTGCAGGTATCTGTTCGCTCTGAAGCTCCCTAGTTTTTTTTTTTTTTTTCGAAATTATATTGTATTTCCATATCAATGTTCCTAAATTTAGCCTATTGGTATCTAAGAGTAGTTGATCATAGGGAAAATGGACTTTGACCTTAGGGGAATCTTATATTCTGCAATATTAGGATTTCAAATTCTGAAGTTGCCATTTTAAGCAGAGATTTTTCTAATTATTACTGCTTGCTTAAGATTGTGTGAGTAAAATTGCTAAGATTAAAAATTTTTATCCCATTATCCTTTTTATTTTTATTTTTTAAGGACGACTGACCATTTCATCTAAGTCTGCTTGTTTTGGTGTATCTGTATGCGAGAACCAAAATTTGTGTTTATAGCCTTTCTGCCATTGATATTTCTAATTATGTTTGAAATTGGCCACACCATGTCAATGTTGTCAATGGAATGGAAAAGCAATGGTTGGGGGAGATCGGCATCAGCCTAGTGTGCTTTCATTGTTCATGCATGTTGAATTTCTCACAAAGTATACCAGAAATAATGTCAATAAGACATTACACTGAAATTTGGCATTTTAGGAATAACACCTCCTAACGGAGGATTTTTTTTTTTTTTTACTCCCCTTATGATGATTATTTGTTAGCATCTGGATTATGTGAAGTTGTGAAGGCTTCAATAGATTCATTTGTTTGGTTCTACTGTATAGAAGATGTACTTTATCAGAGAAAAAAGTATGGAAGATATGATTGCCCTGAAGTACACACCACTTTCACAAACCTTTCACAAAGTTTGTGAGGAGATTGTTTCCAAAGGTTAGGAAAAGTAGCATTTCTCATTTTGGAACAAAACACCTCGAGCAAAGGTCAGAAGCATTACAAAATCAGGAACGGGTTAATATGAATATTATCATCTTATAAGGTTCACAAACATGGTTCCAAAGTAAGCAAACATTTATGCCATTTACAGGGGGAAGACAAAAAACAAACCTCTGAAGGTCCAACCCAACTATACCATGCTCCATAAATATCACCACCTTGGTAATTTCATTAAGCTTGTTTTGGTAATTTCACTACTCTAACCTAATAAAAAGTTACCTGAGATTTCGGGGGAAAGAAAATTACATCACATGTGGGCGGCTATGTTAATAGTTATATAATAAAATCATTCATGCTAATATAAATTTAGGTCAAACCTGGCCAGTGTTATAATTAAATTATCAATATGGTTTTCAACTCTGATGGTCAACGGGGATCTAAAGAATCTCAACGCTAATTTTTTGTTTGCTAAGGACCATCCATTGGGCCATGGCCAGCCAATTTGCTAGATAACAAAAGGGAGAATGGCAAGAAGATAATGTCTAGTAGGCATATCTACTTTAAGATAACTATGCAGACGAGGCAATGCTTCCATGGATAGCTGCCCCTCGTGATGCTAGGTCAAAGCAAACTTTTCATAGTCCCAACCACACTTCTATGAAACTATGACAAAAGAGACTTAGGGTCATTTGTTTTAGATTTTGAAAAAAATAATTTTAAAACTTAAATTATATATATAACAGAAAAAGTTAAAAATTGATTTTTTTTAAAAGTTATTTTTTTCAGCTTCTTTAAAAAAGCTGAAAATTGAAGTTTTTGAGAGTCTAATTATTTTTAAAAAAATTATCCAAATATATGAATACTGATTTTTTAATAAAAAAATAATTTTTTGCTAAAAAAAGTACAAACAAACACATCCTTATAGTGTGTTTAATTCTGCTTTGGTAGAATTAATTCTAGATAGAATTGATTTTGTTGAAATTGATTTAAGGTGCATTTGTTTGTAATTTTTTGGGCCAAAAATCACTTTTTCACTGAAAAAAATTACTTTTCATATATTTGGATAATTTTTTAAAAATAATCATAATTTCAAAAAAATATGTCTTCAGCTTTTTTTGTAGAAGTTGAAAATATTAACTTCTAAAAAAAATTAATTTTCAATTTTTTTAGTTATATATAAAATTTAAGTCTTATAATCACTTTTTTTTAAAGTTGAAACAAGCGCATCTTACTTAGAATCGATTTTAAGGTAAAATGATTTATGTTCGATAGCTTCTCTAAAAATAATTCTGGCAGAAAGTAAAAATTTTTTATTTCTCCTAGAATCAATTCTTGCCAAAATCAATTCTACATGCAAGAATTAATTTTAATTTATTCAAATTAAACATCATCAAAAGAACATGCTATTAGCTAGGTCAAAATCAATTTTAACCCCAAAGACGTAAATCCAAACATTCTATTAGCTAGGTTGATCCACCGAAGCATTGATGCATAGCACAGTTGTTATATGAGTCCCATCAAAAGAACATTAAAAGAAGATAAAGAAATAGACAAGAGTGGGGGAAAAAAATCTGAATCCCATTGTAATGTATATTTTATCAATACTTATGTTACAAATTATAGTGTCTCTATAGTGATGCTGCGTGAGACCAACTTTACTTTCCTTCTTAATACAAGTAATTTCATCCCAACCTTCTGGTCTCATAACTGTGGTTGCACCGATAATAATACATACATGTGAATATCTGATGCATTAGCATCTTGACAGAGCAACCTAATATAGATTCGGTTCTGATAATTAAAATTGCTCTCTTTTCAAAAGTTTCAAAATTCGTAATTTAAATGATGTCCACCAACAATTTTCACAAAGTGTCTAGTCCATAGCCAATAGCCATTTCCTTAACTAAGAAAATAAGTTCATTATTGCAGTAAGTTATTATTATCATTATTATCTTGATTCTCATTTACATAATGATTAATGAGTCACGGTGGTCCCCCTAGGCTCCATTATTGTGGATAACAACATACATGACACACACATCCCTCCATGCTGCTTACGCCCTCCCCTCATTGATGCACTGAATCTCTCCAAAGGAATAGGCCTGTAATCTGCGGACCACCATATATTAAAAAATTACTCCCAAAAATAAAACTAGTTGCAAATTTTCAATTCTATATTCATTTAATACATCCCTGGGGCCCGGTGGATTATCTTCTACTAATGAATTCGATGACAGTTGTAGAATAAAATGCTTCAAACCATGCATTTCATGTGTTTTCACTTAAGAATATAAACTATTCCTAGTGGACGTTCAATTAATAATATCCGGGTTATGATGAGTCCATTGATTATTAGTGCATTTAATTGAAGTAGAGCCATTAAAATAACATAGTCTTGGTGCATGTGTCGATTATGAGTATTAAAATTACGTCATTAACAAGTATTTTGGAATTACTTTAATTTGGACTCACGAGTCTTAAGTTTAAAATCGTTCGTATTTGTAAAAGTGAGTTTTGTTTATGTAATGTTGACCGAAATTATATTAAAATGTGATATTGTTAATGGCACATTAGACTATGATTAAGATATATTGCTAATAAATGTAATCAGCTTTATTAAGATATATTGCTAATTAAAAAAAAAAGCTATATTAAGGTATTGTTCTTTTCGATGTTTTTTCTGTAACTAGGTACTAGTGACCCCTCAACCAATCTATATTGGTAGCTAAAAATTTTTAAAGCTATGCATCAGAAGGTCTGTTGGATAAAACATCCAATCTCTGTTTCTTATTAGCTATATACCAAATAATTGAGAGAAATCAAGTTGTATGAAAACTTCGAAAATTATATATTTTGTGAGTAGTATATTTGATTTCATATTTTCTGCAATAGCATGGCTTCCTAGAAGATGCTTACAATTAATGCACATGTGGAAGAGTGTCTTGAACCTCTGCACTAAAGGTTCAGAGATTAATTCTGTTGGCTTTATTTGGCTAGCGTCACCCTTAGGATTCGATGGGCTTAACATCCCTACCTGGCGTAATGTGCAGAATTTATGCTTGATGCGGTTCTGAGAAACTATAAGGAAATAAAGTTGCACCCTTGCTAACAGCTATAGCTTTTAGCCTAGTGGCAAGCGCTTGATCCAACAAGTGGTATCAGAGCAAGGTCATGGGTTCGAATCCCCCGGCTGACACTGGGGGGGAGATTGTTGGCTTTATTTGGCTAGCATCACCCTTAGGATTCGATGGGCTTAACATCCCGGCCCATGGCGCCTGTAATGGGTGCAGCCCCTTATGCTTGATGCGGTTCTGAGAAACTATAAGGAAATAAAGTTGCACCCTTGCTAACAGCTATAGCTTTTAGCCTAGTGGCAAGCGCTTGATCCAACAAATTCTCTACTACTTGCCACAACAAAATGCTTCTCATAACAGAAGATAGTTAGTTATGACAGTTGTAACTGTTTGGGAACTCTACTCTCACATTCTCTATAAATAGAGTAACCTCTATGTTATGTAAATGTAACTCCTCTTGATTCTCATAATAATAGAAGAAAGTCTGTTGCTACCCGTGGATGTAGCCCATGTTGGGGTGAACCACGTAAAGATCTGTGTGTCTCAACTTTCTCTTCCCACTTTCTTTGATTCTGAATCTGTATTACATTCATTCCTGACTGTTCCATGTGATCACACACAACAAACTGGTATCAGAGCAATCAAGATTCTGGGATTCGAAAGTGTGGGTGTTTTTAATCGCAATCTGATTGAGAGGGTCCTCAAGAATCACATTGAAACTGCTGCGGGTCTGCGTAAAACATCCAAGAAGATGTCTAACACCATCAAGATCGAGAAATTCAATGGGAAAAATAGTTTCAATCTCTGGCGCATCAAGATGAGGGCTCTGTTGAAGGAACAGAGGGTTTGGGCACCTCTATTTGGTACACCAATCAATCTCAACAAGGAGGATCTCATAGAACAAGAAGAGAAAGCGCATTCACTGATTTTGCTCTCTTTATCAGATGAGGTTCTTTATGAGGTTGCTGAAGAACAAACAGCTGCTGGCTTGTGGCTGAAATTGGAGAAACTCTACATGACAAAGTCAATCTGTAACAAGCTGCTTCTGAAACGACGTTTGTTTGGTCTCCGAATGAAGGAAGGTACGCCCCTAAAAGACCATTTGGATGAAATGAATTCAATCTTGATGGAACTTCGAGATATTGATGTCAAAATTGAAGATGAGGATGCTGCCATGATTCTGTTAGCGTCTCTACCCCCTTCATACGAGAATTTTGTGAGTTCTCTTAGTGTTGGGAAAGATTGCATCACCTTGGAAGAGGTTAAATCAAGCTTGCATTCTAGAGAACTTCGATATAAGGCATCTGGAAATGGTGAAGAAAATTCTGGTACAGGCCTTGTAATATCAACTACTGCCAAAACTCAGAAGAGAAAGAAAGGCAAAGGCAAGAAAGGGTCCAAGATTAACCCAAAGGACATTTGTAATTACTGTAAGGAACCAGGGCATTGGAAGAAAGATTGTCCAAAGAAGAAGAAGCTAAAACCAGTTGCTGCAATGGTTCAAGAAGACTCCTCGTCTGAAACTGAATTGGTACTGTCAGTTGTTGACCAACATCAACATTCATCAGATCAGTGGGTACTTGATTCAGGTTGTTCTTATCATATGTGTCCTAATAGAAGCTGGTTTTTCACATATAATAAGAAGTCTGGGGGAGATGTCTTAATGGGGAATGATGTGCCTTGTAAGACAGTTAGTATAGGCTCTATTCAAATCAGAATGCACGATGGAGTTGTAAGAACACTCACTGAGGTACGTCATGTGCCAGAATTGAAGAAAAATCTGATTTCTGTGGGAGTCTTGGATTCCAAAGGGTTCAAGTGCATTGCTGAAGGTGGAGCAATGGAAATCAAAAAGGGTTCTTCTGTGGTTATGAGAGGAATCAAAAAGGGCAATCTGTACATCCTTCAAGGTTCTACTACCTTAAGCTCAGGTTCAGGCTCAGTTTCATTACTTTCTCATGCTGAAAAACATGGGCCAGACCAGACAATTTTGTGGCATATGCGCCTTGGGCACATGAGTGAGAAAGGTATAATGATTCTCAGCAAGCAAGGTCTCCTAGGAGATCATAAGATGGAGGAACTTCAGTTTTGTGAGCACTGTGTATTTGGAAAGCAACATAGAGTAAAGTTTCCAAAGGCATTGCACACTACCAAGGCCACTTTGGATTATATCCATTCAGATTGTTGGGGGCCTTCCCGTGTTCCATCCGTTGGAGGTGCTAGATATTTTATGTCTATCATAGATGATTATTCAAGGTTGACATGGGTATTCATGATGAAGCACAAGAATCAAGCCTTCAAACTTTTCAAGCAATGGAAGATTCTGGTTGAGAATCAAACAGGGAAGAAGATAAAACGTCTTCGAACTGACAATGGCTTGGAATTCTGTTCTACTGAATTCAATGATTTTTGTAAGGAAGAAGGCATTGCAAGGCAATACACCGTTAGAAATACTCCACAACAGAACGGTGTTGCTGAGCGTATGAATAGAACATTATTGGAAAGAGCTCGCTGTATGCTCTCCAATGCTGGGCTGAATAGGAGTTTCTGGGCTGAGGCGATTAATACAGCATGTTATCTAGTAAATCGTTCTCCTTCTACTGCCATAAACTGTAAGACTCCCATTGAGGTATGGTCTAACAAACCTGCTGATTACTCAATTCTTAGAGTGTTTGGTTGTCCTGCTTATTATCATGTGAGTGAGGGTAAGTTAGAACCTAGATCTAAGAAAGGGTTGTTTATGGGCTATGGAAATGGGGTGAAAGGGTATAGGATCTGGTCATCATCTGAAAAGAAAATTATTCTCAGCAGAGATGTTATATTTGATGAAGCCTATTTGTTTCACCCGAGAGTGGAGTCTGTTGTTTCACGAAAGAAGGAAGAATTCACCAAACAGGTGGAGGTTGAAATTACTCCAAGCAGAAAACAAAATGGTGAAATGCCTCAACCAAATCAAGTTGATGAAGCATCTGAAGTTTCTCAAAAGGAACAAGCTGAAACAGAACCTTCTGAAGTGTCTCGGACACATAAGGTTGTTGAAGTGCCTCATCAACAATCAGAAGCTGAACAAGCACAATCAGAAATTATAGTTGGACAAAGAACACGTAGACAAGTCAAACCTCCCCAAAGATATGGCTTTGAAGATATGGTTGCCTATGCTTTGCAAGCAGCAGAAGAAATGGATACTTTGGAACCAACCACATACCAAGAAGCTATCACTGGTAATGAGTCAGCTCAATGGATTCTAGCTATGGGTGAGGAGATGGAGTCCCTACACAAGAATCAAACATGGAAGCTGGTCAAGTTACCTATGGGGAGACATGTTGTAGGCTGTAAGTGGATCTTCAAGAGAAAGATTGGAATCCCAGCTGCTGAAGTAATAAGATACAAGGCTCGTTTAGTTGCAAAAGGCTATAGTCAGAAAGAAGGTGTTGATTACAATGAGATTTTTTCACCTGTTGTGAGACACACCTCTATCCGGGTTCTACTAGCATTGGTAGCACATCAGAATCTGGAGCTTGAGCAATTAGACGTGAAAACAGCTTTTCTACATGGAGAGCTTGAGGAAGATATCTTAATGAAACAACCAGAGGGATTTATAGTTCAGGGAAAGGAAAATCATGTTTGTCAACTACAAAGGTCTTTGTATGGGTTGAAACAGTCTCCTAGGCAATGGTACAAGAGATTTGACAACTTTATGATCAGTCAAGGATTCAGTAGAAGTCCTTATGATTGCTGTGTATATCATAATAAGGTGGAGGATGGTTCATTGATATATCTACTTTTGTATGTGGATGACGTGCTCATTGCGGCAAGAGACAAGGCTGTTATTCAGAAGCTAAAAGTTCTTCTCAGTGGAGAGTTTGACATGAAGGACATGGGTGCAGCCAAGAAGATTTTGGTTATGGAGATCTACAGGGATCGCTCTCAGAAAAAACTCTTCTTGTCACAAAAGGAATACATTCAGAAGATTTTATCCCGTTTTGGCATGGATAAGGCTAAATCATTAAGTACTCCTTTGGCAGCAAATACACGCCTATCCATGGCTCATGCACCTCAGTCACAATCAGATTTGGAGTATATGTCTCGGGTACCATATGCCAGTGCTGTTGGGAGTCTCATGTATGCAATGGTGTGCACAAGACCGGATCTCGCATATGCTGTTAGTGTGGTGAGCAAGTTTCTGAGTCAACCAAGAAAAGAACATTGGCAAGCTACTAAGCGTATCTTTCGTTATTTGAGAGGTACATCAGATGTTGGGCTCATCTATGGAGCTGATACAGGTTGTTATCTTGCTGGTTATTCAGATTCAGATTATGCAGCTAATTTGGATACTAGAAGATCGATTCATGTGTTATGCTTTCACAGTTGGTAACTCATTGGTGAGCTAGAAAGCTACTCTTCAACCTTCAGTTGCATTATCTACAATGTAAGGTAGTATATGGCGTTGATCAAGCAAAGAAAGGAAGGAATTTGGTTGAAAGGCTTAATTACTGATCTTGGTTTTTCTCAAGAGCATGCTTTAATCTTTTGTGACAGCTTGAGTGCCATTTGTTTGGCAAAGGATCAGGTACATCATGAAAGAACCAAACATATAGATGTTAGGTACCACTTCATTAAATCTTGAGAAACGAATCAAGGTTCAGAAAATTTATACAAAAGATAATCCAGCTGACATGTTTACCAAGCCTGTTCCTAGAAGCAAGTTCATGCATTGTTTGGACTTGCTTAATGTTGATTGTTGGAAATAGTCCATTGTGGCAGGCAGTAGCAGATCATGAATCAGTATTCTGAAAGTTCAGAGGTCTCAATCCAAGGTGGAGATTTGTGGAAGAGTGTCTTGAACCTCTGCACTAAAGGTTCAGAGATTAATTCTCTACTACTTGCCACAACAGAATGCTTCTCATAACAGAAGATAGTTAGTTATGACAGTTGTAACTGTTTGGGAACTCTACTCTCACATTCTCTATAAATAGAGTAACCTCTATGTTATGTAAATGTAACTCCTCTTGATTCTCATAATAATAGAAGAAAGTCTGTTGCTGCCCGTGGATGTAGCCCATGTTGGGGTGAACCACGTAAAGATCTGTGTGTCTCAACTTTCTCTTCCCACTTTCTTTGATTCTGAATCTGTATTACATTCATTCCTGACTGTTCCATGTGATCACACACAACAGCACATATTAAAGTTAATATGGCCATTAAACAGATGCAAATAGATGATGATCTAGTTCTTGGCACAAAAGTGGTTCCAATTGCAATTTGAAAGTAACGTGCTTGCAATGCGGTCTGACTTTGCACTTGCTGATGCCATTTTGAAAATTTTGAAATGATGGGAAGATACATACAATTCATACAAAAGGATTTTGCTCCTTTGTTTCCTCATTGCCTTCATCTTCTTTTTCAACGTTAAGGTCAATATCAAGCTTACGCATCACCACACATGGTAGTGCTACAATAGATTTTTATCTATGAAAATCGCTCAAACGTGAAAGAGGCTAAACATCAGTAGATCACGACTGGTGATAGGACATGTCAATTGTTGTAGACTAAGGAATTCTTCCACCAAGAAATTGAGTTCTGCAATCATGATCCCAACTTTGAAATGGACCAAATTTCCTTCTAATCTTATTGTTCACTAAAAAGAGTTATATTATATTTATAATCTTCAATACTCTCATCAAAATCTAGGGTAATATCGATTTTGTCTTTTATAAATTTCTGTTATGGAAAAATACTCAGCTAATCTTAAAATATTTATTCTCATATATTTAATCTTGGGTACTTATATAATTTTTTATATTATCGATTTAAATCTTTTTAAAATTTCGGTTCACTATTAATAAACAAACGCTTTCAATTCTCAACTCAGTTTTCAATATTTCACATACAAGTTATCTTCATTTCCAGTTTCTAGTTAATTTATACTAATTATCATCCTAATACAGCATGTCTTTCGTCTAGTACAATGTTTTTCAGTTATATATGGTATGTGATTTTGTGGAGTTATCATATGATACTCACATCCATGCAGTTTTTCATTTGTTGTACTAAGTTATTATCTTTATACTCATCCTCATACACTAGCTAATTTAGTCCCAGAAAATTATGTTTGACGAAATTTTTTGTTTCATCATAAAAGCAATTTTATTTCTGTCTCAAACATTGTCTATTTATTTCAACTTCGTTCTTCCATCCAACTCCATCTAAATTGATAACAATAATTAGTGACGTGAATATTATTTGTTATGTTTTTGGCGATGTAATTTGTTGATGCGAATGCTACATCAACAATTAAAACATTCGTGGAACATTGACATAAAAACTAAACTTTATAGATTGGATAGAAACAACTAATGAGTCTAAGAAACTAACTTGAAACAAAAAAATAAAAAGTAAATCTATACTTTAGTTCCTAAAAAATTTTTATTTTAATATTTTAGTTTTTAAAATATTAAATGCATATAGTTTACTTCCTAAAAGATTTTGTTTTAACACTTTAGTTCTTAGAAGAATAAATACATAACTTTAGTCCTCAAAAAAATTAAATGTATACACTTTTGTCCTTGAAAATTTTTTGATTTAATACTTTAGTCCTTAGAAGATTAAATCTTTTAAGGATTAAAATATATGTATTTTAATATTTTAAGGACTAAAGTATTAAAATTAAAATCTTTTAAGGACTAAAGTATATATATTTAATATTTTAATGACTAAAGCGTTAAAACAAAAATATTTTAGGAGTTAAAATGTATTCATTTAATCTTTTAAAAATTAAACATTAAAACAATAATTTTTCAGGGACTAAAATGTAGTTTGTTCAAAAATAAATTTTAGTGAAGAATTACAAAAGTTTAACATGTTTCTCTAATGATATTATGGTTAAAATGCAATGTCAATTACCTAAACTCACTATAATACGAATTTTGAAAGTTTTTGGATTTTACAAACAAGTAATCATACAAAAGATCAAAACCAAAATCATAATTACTATCTCAAATTTTATAAAGGAAAAAAAGCTTTTTATCACCCTAAACTATAGGTTATGTGCACTTTACCCCCAGTATTTTGAAAATATATAAATTGACCTTTGAACTTTGTTAAATATGCATTTTAATCCTTTTGTAAAATTTCAATTCATTATTAATGAAAAATAAGTATATTATATCCCTTAAACTTTAGATTATGTGCACTTAAATCCTAAACTAATAAATAATATACAACCTAATACCCAAAAATATCTTGAACAATTATTATTTCTATTAATAATGAATAAAAAACTTAACCTAAGGGTTAATTTGTATACTTAGAAAAGTTTAGAGGTCTATTTGTATATTTTTAAAATATTAGGAGTAAAGTGCCTATAGTTTATATATAGTTTAGGGGGTATATTACTTTTTCCCTTTTATAAATGACATGTGTTAATTAAGCCTTCTCACAATTCTATTGATTATAAGGGTTTGCTATTTGCATTTGAGTTAGATCTGTACTTGACTTCATTTTGGCTCAATTTATCTATCTATCTATCTCTCTATATATATTTATAAAAGAGAGTTTTATAATAGTATAATTATACAGGTGGTGCAATATAATGCTTTCACTTTGCCACCTAAATATTTGGCCACCCATTTGAACCAATCATAATTTAATTTGTCTTTTTATTTCTTTCATTAAATGATATATCTACTATCTATTCCACTAACTCTTCACTTCTTTATTACCTATGCTTACATGGAAGCTTTTAAAAAATGAAAAGATGCTTCTTCAATAAGTTGTTTTCATCCCCCTTCCACTCTATTCAATTAATTATAATTTAGTTCAACAATTGAAACAATATGCCTGGCTTAATTTTTTTTCTTTGTATTTAGTTGTTTAGATATTTATATAGAATGAATTCAATTTTAAAATCCTTTAACATAAAATTTCCATATAGTTAATAATTACACTAGCGGCTTAACAAGTACTATTGTACCTATTAGGGCACCTTTTTTATTTTTTTGATATTGATGTTAAAAATACAAAACAACCTTTGGCAACAGAATGAATTTGTTATACTTTTGGTTATAGACTAAGGAAAGAGATATGGGGGTGCATTTGGATATGCTTTTCTAAGGGAGAGAAGTACCTTTTTTCAAAATTTTTTGAGAAAAAAAGTATTTCTAGTATTATTTGTTTATGCTTAAGTAGAAAATAATTAGTTTTTCTAATTTTTTTAAGAAACAAATAGGGAGCTGTTTCTCTTAAAAAGAGAAGCAGTAGAAAGAGAGAGAAAATAATCATAAATTTTGAATCTACTATTTTTTCATATTATTTTATCATTTTATTCTTAATTTTTTCTTACAAATATCACTTTTTATATACTAAATTATAATTTTATACTAAAAAATATTTTTATATTTATCACATCCAAATAATTTAACAACTTCTGATTTTAATAAAAGTACTTTTATAATTATATCAAAACATAAAAATGATTTTTCATTTTCACTTATATTTCTATTTTTAAAGAAGTATTTCTCCCAAAATCTTACTTAAACAGTCATGAATTTGGATTTTAAAAAAGAAAATGAAACATCCGAGGACATATGCTTATTGATTTCCTCCATGGTTTGATTTCAATAGTGGAGAATCTGTGGCAAAAACACACCAGCAATACAGTTTAAGAAATGTGGAAATCGTGGAAGGAATTGAAAAAGCTGTTTCTAAAATGTGGGATTCAAAAAATATATATTTACAATTTTATCTTTCTCTTCAAATTAAAAGAAATGAGTAGAATAATTTATAGCGTGAATAAAAATAGATAGCATGGGTAATATTGGAAAAGAAATGACAAAAGAGCAGTTAAAATCCCCCAACCTCTTTATATAGTAGTATAGATAAGATTAGGATCATTAGCAATAAAATATTAATATTTTAAATTTTTTATTTTTATTCTATTCTATAATAAATTGCAAAAAACTATGCAGCATGTATAATCTTTATTCTATTTTGTATATTTAATATTATGAGTTCAAAAATTCAAAATATATAAAAAGTATTTTGTCTTTAAATATTGTCTCAATGTGTGCAACATTTCAATAATTCTTCTTAATAAAAACATGTTTAGATAATAGATTAATTTTTTTTATGATTCAATTAATTTTTAACACAAATTTTGTCTTATTAAATTAATTAAATTGTTTATATTTATTTTAAGAATTACTCACACAATTTTCAATGGGAGTGATGCTTAAATAAAGGCTTTTCAATAAATATGTATCATATGAGTAATGCAAACATAAAAATTGCACTTTTAGGTGATATTGAACATATATTATATACATAAACATATAAGCTACACGGATAATGATTATATATTATAATTATTAATAGTTAAAATAAAATTTAAAATTAAATATCTGAACCATAAAGTTTACAGCACACAATAAAGTTATATTAATTTAGTTTTTTTAATTAGTAATTTAAAATACTATTGATTAAATATTTTAATTTTACAACACTCAAATTGCAGAGAGAGAGATATATATATATATATATAAGATTAGCTATTTGATGCTTTAATATGTAATATTATTTACTTTTTAATTAATAAAAATATCATAAATTTAATGATTTGAAAAGCAGCAAATTAAGAATTTTTCAATTTCTTTTAAAAGCTCACTTATAGATTAGAATTTTATAAGTTCGTTAAACAACTTAAGAAATTTTAATGACAAAAAAAATCGTAGATTTATTTTTTAATAATTATTGATATCTCAAATAGGTTATACTAAATATATACGGTCCTTTTTTTTATATGGTATTTAAAAATAATTTGTACCAAAATATCGAATTTTGGGATAAATTATTTAGATATGGGAATTTAAGAAAAATGGCCATTTGCAGTTTTTCAGAATACAACAGTTTTTTAAAAAAGTAAAAATTGCCAATAGCTGTTTTTGAAAAATCAAAAAATAAACTATGTATCTTCGTGCAATGTATCAGAAAAAAACAAAAACCTCCACTAGTGATTTTTGAAAAACTAAAAGCCACCACTGACGATTTTTCATTCCCATATCCATATATTTTGATTTATAAATCTATATTCTTGTATATATCACACTCTTTTACCATATTAAAAATAAAAAACCACATATATTGTATGGGGTGGGCAAATATCAAAATTACACTTTGATCAATATTCATTACTTCAATAATTTATCTCCAATATTAAAATTCAATAAGATATTTTTAAGCTAATTCATAATATAAAACATATTAATCAATATATATTCATAGGCAAATATTTTTATTACATTTATATGTTCAACATTTTAAACCGATAATCACCAATGGAAAGCCCAGGTAAATACCTGTCTATTTTTTGGCTTGAGCTTTATTTTAACGTAGTCTTTAAAACTTAATTTTTGTTTTACTGTTTCAGAATTGCTTTGATTTGATGACGTAACATCCCACATTAGCAAGAAAAAGGACATGTGACTATGTACATCAGCAATCAACATTGACAATTTTGAACATTGATGAAGTTGAACGGAAGAATAAAATTAGAATAAACTAACAACATTTAATTAAGATGCATATATAAAAAAAAATTGAGACAACTGAAATTTTCATAAAACCCAAAGTACATAAATATAACTTTATCCATTTTATTTAACTTTTTAAAATTTTCCTTATGGTTTCATCGTCTTCCATCCCCCTTAACTAATCAATCCCCTAGTCGAAAAGCATCTTTTCTAATGCCACCTTTATTTAATTTGTGACGGCAAATTAACATGCAGTATCTCAGCCTTCTGTAGAGAAGTGTTGGTGCACCCTAATAGCTAGTGAGTAAGTTAAGTTTGATGTAGGTACTGTGCTAAACCCAAGCATAATGCAAACAATTATAGCTTCAATATGTGGATTTTCCAATTGCATTATCAAATCAGTGAACAGGAAATGAATCAAATTCTCCACTGGAGTCTATCCATGGATATATATAAACTATAAAGTACGGTACTTTATCATCTCCATCGAATGGTCTCCAAAGTGGCAACAAGATATATCCTAGTGTCAAAGAAAAGGACAGTTGACAGTTGACACAGAACCGAACCTTTCTCCACTTAAAAGTCTATAGCACAACAGTACTTGTCTTGTCATAGCTAGCTAAGGCTATGTTTGAAAGTTTAGTACAAGATGAAATAGAGCAAAAGGAGTGCAATTAGACATCGCATAGAAGTGAATTTTTATGAATGGACATTCTATTGCACGTGGAAACTCCATACTGTACTTAGATATTCAATGTAGAAGCTAACTAAGGGAGACGGCAAGCGGTGAGCTTTTACTTTAGAAGGAAAAATGTACATATTCCTTAATGTTTATATCCTCTACCTTCTAATCAGCTCACAATTATAAATTATGCAATGAAATTAAGCAATACACCACATTGGTCAATGGAAACACCGGAAGAAAATACAATAAATAAGAAAGCAGCGCCCAAAAAGGCAAAAGGAAGATAAAAACTGTGTTGAAAATTCTAATTTTAATACAAAATGAAATGTGGTCGATAATATTTATAAAGAATAATTCTATATCATATTTATAATACATCTAAAAAAAATACTAGCTAGATAGCATCTATCTTCGTTAGTTGAAAATATTCATTTTTGTTCATTGGACTAGATAATAAAAGAAATATTAAGCCCTACTCATTCTCTGTCCCTCTCGCTTATGTCTCTAGCTCGTGAGTCAAACGAAAGGCGACAGGAATGGATCAGATTAAAATGTGTATATATATATGGAAGTAGAAATATGGATTGTAACTCTTCATTTTAGATTTTTTTGTTCATAAAATTTCTCACGTGATATATTATAATTATTTTAATTTAATTTTTAATTTATTTAATGTTTGTCGAAGGATCAAACTGTCCATCCAAAAGGTATTGCCCAGACCACATTACGAAAGTTCTTGGACAACCTTGCTTTATTACATCAGATAGGCGAAAGCTATTAAGGGATCATAGCACTTAAATGTTATATCATGCATTCACAAAGTAAGACATGTCAGAGATGAGTTCTAATCGTAAACCTATACCTTCGGACAAGGAGGACATACTAGAGATTGTAAGAATTTCAACCATAATAATTAAAAGGGTTATTGAAAAACCTACCCTTAAAGTGTACAAGATATTCTGCAGCAAAATGTTTAATATAATTCGCCAGAGTCAATAATGTACATCATTTCAATATACAGGTGTGTTTTACATTATTTATTAATTTAATATCTCATATAGTTATTAATTTAATTAAATTTATTAAGTAAATGTTGCTCCATATAATATATTAAAATTGAACTTTAAGATAAAATCGTATGACAATAGAAGAAATAGAGGGAAAAAAAAAAAAGAATTAATAGCCTTTCCAGAAGAAGAGAGGAGAACGAATGACTATTGTATACAAAATATGCAACATTTATTTTCAAAGTCGCCTTCAGCTTCTTCAGGAAAAAATCACTTTCAAAACATTCAATATATAGAATTAATGAGTCTTGTCTGGCTCGTTCTCCATTAACTAAGGCTTCTTTTGTCATTTTGTTTCATCAAAATTAATTCTCATATTATATTACGTTTATGAGAAAAATATTCATCTACGCCTCACCATCCATATTCTGTCAAATGATGGATACAAATGCTAATAAATCAATGGAGAAAAATAATTCTTAACTACTGACAATACTCCATGCCAAAAAAAAAAAAAAAAACTGAAGATACTAGCATATTAAATTTTCACTGGCAATTAAGAGTTACATAATTTAAGTTTGAATTTAAATATTATTAATTTATAAATAATTTTTAAATTTATTGTGAATTTAATTTTATTAAGGGTATATTTTGTTAGAAGGTAAAAATCAAAAAAATATTTTATGGATAAATTCTATGATTAAAATTATATATGAAATTTATTTATACAAAATTTTATCCTATTTTTACTCCTTAACCAAATATACACTAAGAGTATAATTTGTTGAGATCTTATAATAAAGAGAAATGATATATAAATGTGTGAATAATGACGCACAGGCGACGCATAACACAAAGTGGGAAAAAAATGCTAGTCCACCATAAACTTTATGTGTGATACTCCACCTTAAATTTCTCTTTTTGCTTTTGTATTGCTTTAATGTGAATGCATGGCCGGTGAGCTGCTATTCGAACGTTCATTTATCATTTTTTTTATAATAAAAAGAACTTCTCATCACTTTGAACATTTTAGCTCCCAAAAATAAAAAATAATGCGGCACTTGTCATGTTATTTTTCCATAAAATCAGAAAAGAAGATAGCATTAGTAGATGCTCTTCTTGTTAATTAATGATCTCGAGTTCAAATACTACATATGAAGTAATCATATTCGAAATGTCATACTCTCCATAAGATCTCAAATTAAATGCTGGAATATAACATTGTACGAGAAGATACATGTGAAAGAAAAACAAATAATAAAGAAGATAGCATATATAGGCTTTATTCCACTCTTTAAAACAGTATATTCTTCCTTCGGCTGCATTCCGGGGAAATTCTTCTGCTAATAATTTAAATGCAAAAAAAAAAATAAATTCTTATGCTTAATTGATTCTCTCATTCTTTTTCCCTTTTAAAAAATTGTTTTGCCTTATTATAAGCAAACTTCAAGCTTATTCACATCTTTTTCTTTTTCTTTTTCTTTTTCTTTTTTTCCCCAAACATATTCCATTTGTCATAAGAATATCTCAAAAAAGTGATGTAACTGATACAAAATATTCGTATAAAATTTATGTAAATTTCCAGCAGAATATAGTAGCTGGTGAGCTATACGCATAAAAATGCTGATTGATGGATAGCATAAGATACTTCTATATCTTAAATGTAGCATCAAATATTGAAATTGAGATTCTCATACTTAAAGTGTGTGTTGTCTAGTACGTAAACGTAGTTCACATTTTATTTAGGTTTAGTTTGCTAATGCTCTCTGAATGAATGCTCTATTTTATAAAAAGTATAAGTCAATTTTTTTTATTTAATAGATAAAAAATTGAGGTATTTTTACTCATGGCTTTTGAAAGCTACGGGTACTCTTGAGAACTCTCATAGGATACTTTTCACAGCTAGTTTGTGCCCTCCAAAATTTAAAAGATTAATATAACCTTACTTTCATTAACGATATTAAAGGAAAAAATTATTCTCTTTAATATTTATATCCATTATATTCATTCGAGATTTTAAGAACAACTTTATCAAACACTACTTTTGTGGTGTCTACTTATTAACAGTAATTTTTATATTATTTTACCAAATAGTACTACTATAACTTTTCAAAAGCAATTTTTAGAGAGTTTAAAGAACTCAACAGTTCTCAAAAAGCTACATCAACATCAAACCAAACCTTATTTTCCAAATAAAATTGAGATTCTTATGGCTGAAGCTTTCCTTCCCAGCTAATACTGATGAATAAGAAGAGGCAGTCATTTTTATTTAATCTATTACGTCATCGTCACTTTTATCTATTATTATGGTCATATTAATATTCCTGTATGCTGTATCTATCGAAAATATGAATAGTCCTGTATGATCTTAAAGAACTAAGTTGACAGTTCTGTCTTGGTAGAAAATCTTATGAAATAATGGTCGTCAAAAGCTAATTGATGTGTTTAGTGTTTTATGTTGTCTTTTTTATGCAAACTCTTTACCACCATTAATTATGAACTTATAATTATTTACTTAAGTTATTATATGTATCTCAACCGCTTAAACTATGCTCGAATGGATGCTATCTCCTCTGACTTGCGAAAAGTTCATATATCAAATCTGAAATCCCAGGGATGATAACTTATAAACAAAATTAATTATAATAACTTTTAAGTTTCACTATGATTCGACTTGTTAAAGTTTATAGGTTATCCTTATTGAAAATAAAAAAACAGAAGGCAGGTCCTGTCGCTTATGCATATTATCAATAAAATAACGAATAAAAAAAGTAAGATTAATATGTAGAATACATATCAACGTCATAGGAGAAATCGAGACTGAAATGTTTATTGTTTAATTAACATATGAAAAAAATTGAGCCAGAAGAAAAACTAGTAGAAACTAACAAAAATAATCATGATAGGAAAACAACTAATTTAACATGAATTTGAATCTGTATTATTAACATCACTAGATAATATAACCAAGCTGTATAGTCTTTGATCCAATTCTGTCTCAAAAAGTTTAATCCATACATACTGCAAGACACAAAAGAACAGACCATAATGATGATATAAAGTCGAAAACCTCAATCAAATAATAAAAGCTACATATATGAGATCGGATAGATATTTACTGCAATGATTACAATATATGTAATTGATAAATTAGAATAATCGTGATATTCTTCTCTAAAAAGGAAAACAAAATTAAAATGAACAAAATGTGAAAAAAAAATATAAAGAGTAAATCAATTGCCGGTATCAATGTTAAATTTTGCAGAAACTATGGTTACATAATGGGGATTCGGTCCATTTACATGATCAAACCCCCCCCCCTTTCTTTTTTTTCTTTCTTCAAACCTATTAATCAGGCTTTCTTGTAAAAGACTTAGTTAATAAAATAATATTATATTATTTAAATATATAATGCAATAATATTAATGTAAAACTATTCATATTTAAAGAAAACCTGGAAACAAAAATCAATTTTTTTTATTTAAACTACTAGTATTTAAAGCCTATTAAACTCTAACTAATCTCAATAGTCTGAGTCTATTATAAAATAAAATTCTTACAATACTATTTTTTTTTTCAATCCATAAAATTTCAATTCAAAACTTTGCTCGAATTAATCAAGTGTAGGCAAAAATCCAAAGGAAGAGTAATTCCAGTTTCTAGTAATAAAATAGATTCATGGAAAATTCAATACTAAAAATTTATCTTAAAATGGCTGTCTTAATTATTATTTATCCATCCAATGATATATTTGGGACAACGAAAAATAATTTTACCGAATAATACTCAGATCCAAAAAAATTATGCTTATAAAACCAACTCCTCATAATTAGATTTTTATATATACAATCCCACCCAAAATTTAGGGAAAAACAAACATATCTTCTGAATTTCAGCCGAAATCAGCTATGTTCCCAATTTTTACAAGTTTAATCATAATACGCTTATAATATAAATAATTTTCATATAATTGACCAATTATTCTTTCATAACATTTAAGTAATGAATACATAAGACTTAATTATATTTATAAACGTGGTAATACATTAAAATTGGATAATTGCCAACACATTAAAATTAAATTCAACAAACAAGTTGACATCATAATAATAATGAAAAAACACAACAAAAAGAAAGAAATAGAATGTCTCGCTTGGCACAATCTTCTGCCTGCTGATAGGCGGGGCACAAAGGGACACGTTAGTTTTGACAATTACCACCGACAACTGAGGAGCCGCCACGTATTAGGAAAACAGGGCAGGTGGTGAAAGCTCGCTTTTAATAGTGACCGTCACGAACCCCTTCATTGAAAGACCCAGTAGCGTTATCAGCTCCTAAACCTTATCCTCTCTTCTCTTTAATTTATCAAAAATGTAAAATGGTACGAAGGCGTTTCATCGTCATTTTTAGGGTCTAGCGATTAAAGTTTAAAATTTATATGAATTGAGAAAATATAAATGAATGACTTGCGTTTTTATATGTAGCCACTTTTCTCTCACCTCCGAAATTGCTATTGACATGAAGTTAATTTATTATCTATCAGTTTCTTCAAATGAAGTTGACGAGAGCATGTTATTGGCATGAAGGGGTGACAATTCCCGTTATAATTGTGTTCCATTTTTCCGTTTTCTGGTTTTGGCTACTCTATCCACCCACCTCCAATGCACATTTTTGTAATTCCACCGTCCTGTCCACTACCTTTCATTACTTATGACGTCATATAATCTTTTTAGCCTTTTTTTTAAAGTATTCTCTCCCAGATAAAAAAATTAATCTCCTAAAAATATAATCAGTAATCTAAATAAAGATTCTTCTTAATAATAATTTTTTTATATACATAAATTTGATGATCAAATTTAGTATCACATACTTAAAAAATTTAAATCTCTTTCACTCATATCAATATCTTATCAATATTTTACCTTCATTTTAATACTTGCTTATTTGAGAGAGATCATTTTCTTAAAAAAATACATTTGAAAATTAAAAAATCCAAAGTTATAGTATTAAAAATCACTATATTAAGAGTATTTATTGCATCATTAGGGTAAAATGAATTTTTATATTACATTCTTAATTTCTTTATTTAAGATGGGAACTTTTGATATCATCGTTATAATTTATAATTTTTTTATCTCATAATAATTTTTTTTCAGAAAATAATAGTATACTTCCAAAAGTATAGGAAAACCGAACCCTTTTTTTTATTCCATATTGTTTATTGTTTATTGCTTGTGATCTCACATACGCAAGATTTTTTTTCAGGAGAAGCTTTCTTTAAAATAATGATTTTAACAGGATTTAATTTGCTTTTAGAGTCACAAACCACTTATTACTTAATCCATCAACTTGTATTTTTATTTTAATTATGTTTAATATACAATTTTAGTGATAACAAATTTATTAATAAAAAAATTTAACATTCTTTTTCTTCAATATTTATTGATTATTAATTATAATACTAATTTGTTTGTAATAAAAACGAAAATTGCACCATTTTAAAAGTATAACAACATGTCATAAATTGTAGCATGAGCTTACGTATATTGGATATCAGAGCTTATATTAATATTTTTTTGATTAATTTGTATAAATAACCCATAGGGGTTTATTGGAAACATTTTATGTACTCTGGTTAAGATCTGTTTCTAAAATTTAATCCAACATTGTATATTTGTTATCTGTACAAAAGAAAGTAGATATTATATATGTGTTATATTTTTCATAAACTAACGTAATTATGAAAGAAGATTAATTTTGGTGTACTCTCGGTGTAAATAGTTTCTTTCTTTATGTTTTAACGCAAAGAGTTTTACATTGTTTTTTAATTATAAAAAGGTAATTTATATGATACTCCATCAGTTTGAAGGTGTTTAAAATCCTTTTTATATAATCCAACTACATTTGAACATATGACAAATAATTGACTACATGGACGATGATATGCAGTATTTTAAAATTTAAATTTAGGTCCTTTTCAATTCTTTTTCTGTTACAATTTCTCCTCACACTTTCTTCAAAATATTAAAAGCTGCTTAACCTCAAACATCAAATTCATTTGGTAATTTCTTGATTTTTAAATACATAAACATTATTTTTATTTCCAAATTTATAAGAACTTTAACTTAAAATATGAAGAACAATGTCCTCTAATCTTACGAATCCTTATCTTTTTAATAATCTAAACACCATCGCGGATTACAACACTGTCACCGTCGCAAAAGAGTACAGGACAAAGTTCCAGAAAAGTTCATGATAATATGCAGTGCATGCAATTTGAGCCCCTTGGACCTCGGGTGTGGGTGTTTATACGCTCACTGTTGTAAGACCCTCCTAATCCAATACTATATTTAAGTTATAGTATCATACTTAGAAATTGTCACTGGTAAATTAATGGACCTTGATATAGAAAAAATTGACAACAACCTTTGACAGTCAATTTGGTCTCGATCTAATATGGTCACCTTCGAGATCTCCTGAATTATCTGGAGACGACATATATATATATATATATATATATATATATATATATAAGTGAAAATTTTATATTCTCAGCAGGTATCCTAAGCTGCTCGAGAATTCACGTCATTGTCGCTATTTCAGCTGCTTCAATTTATTAAAAAAAATATAATCTTATACATAGGGATAGAGGTTCATTTTTTAAATTTAGAAAGCATATTCTTCTTAAACAGATTAATTTTAACTCATACATTTAGTCTTAATATGGCAATAATCATACAACCAATAGTCATGCATGGTCTTGTAGGTCAATCATCACATAAGGCAACTAAGCTAAATACTCATGAATGCATAACTTGGTGCACTTTTCCATTTTCTTTCTTATTTAGCATATGTCTTTAATCTTTATTGCCCTTAAATAGCCTGATATGGCAAATGAGCTCATGTCATGACTGTTATTATGCAGTACTAACCTATAAGGGAACTCAAGTGTTTCTAAATTGGATGGATCTCATTTGGCCAACTGTCTCCAAAATAGAGTAATCTCATATTTTATTATAACTGCCTTTAAGTGGAGGGGCCTCATAATTGCCTCCAAGTGAAGAGATCTCATAATCTTTATATAACTGCCTTCATAGAGAGGGATCTCATAACTACCTCCAAATGAAGGGGTCTCATCTTTTATGTTTATATACTTCCTTAATTCATATTCTCATTTGCATTTCTTCGTGAAGAGAATATAATCATATCAATCATCTAATATTCATGTGCACTCCTTTATTGGGAAAAACATAGTCATGTCAACATATATATTGGACTCTTATGCTTTGAATTTCAAGAAGAAAATAAGGGAATATAATTTGTTTTAAAGATAACTCAATTCAAAGCATAATTTACCTAATATCTTAAATCTATCCCGGATTTAGAAAACCCATCAAAATCCGACTTTAGGGTTGAATCCAGAACTTGAAACTAAGGCAAGGAAGCCTAACTCAAAAATTAGGAACCAGGGAGCTGTGTTCGATTCAACTCGGAGGTCAGAAACTCAAAAACAAGGTAGGGCCCTATTTAGCTCATAACTCAAAGACTTGAATAAATCAATTTAGGTTTGAGCTAGGGACTTGAAACTCGGAGGTTAGGATCACGGGAGTTGTGACCCATAACTTGAAGTTTGAGACAAAGGAGAGGTGATCTTTCTCTCATTAAGTGGCACCTTGAACTCGGTTAAGGGACATGCATAACTCAAGAATTACCCTGTTTTGGGGCAACTTCAGACAATAGATGAAGAAAAAATCACTAAAAGTCCAATTATCACCATCTTGCCCCGAAATTTGGTATGCTGGTACTCACTCAAACCCTCTTTCTAAGAAATCAAGTCCCACACAATTTAGTTAGGTAAAGTTTAAGTTATAAACTCTACATTGGGGCTGCTCTGTTTCAACATTCATGGAACCTAGGGCAACTTCGTGGATTTACTGAGAGTAATCCACTAAGGATCAAAATTTGAAATTTTATAGACATGATTCTATATGTGTTTAGCTTTCTATCAAGATTGGTTTTACTCCAATTGAAGTTGTATAAGCAAGATATGCCCATTATACCATGTGTTGGCCGAAACTGGGGCTATAAACCAACAACTCATTTTGAAAAATCATAACTCTTTCATCTTAAGTCCATTGAACTTCAAATTTTGAAGGTAGACTCCTTCATGAATGTATTTTCATTTGGTCTTATCTCGACTACGGTTTTCTAGACTGAGATATAACCCATGTATTGAATATTGTTTATGAAACCCTCAACAACATATTTTTTGTTTTGGGATAATTATGGTTCTTTAGTGTGTTGCTCCACACTAATCAAGTCTCATCAACCTTAAATCACTAGAACAAATTATATTTACATTATATCATCCTCATAAAAAGTAGAATAACATAAAAGAGACAAACTCTAATCATCAAAAGATCACAAAACAACAACAAATTTAGGAGCCTATCTCATTTTCAAGCTTAGACAAGCTTCAAGTATGATTCCTATCCATTCTATGATCTCTTTAGCACCACAAGACCACGCCTCAACTTCTCCTTTCTCTTCCTTAGCTGAAGCTTGGGATGGTCCAAAAAGGAAAGATTTGGCTCTTATGTGATTTAAAAAACAACAAAAAAGCTCAAAAATTAAGTGGATGGTGAAGGAATGCGAAAGAACCAAAGGTTTGTGAGTTTGTGTAAGCAAAAATGGAGGAGAGAAAAAGGTAGAAAGGGTTTTGTTGGTGGGTTGAGAAAAAGGAAAAGAAATGATGAAAAAATTAAGGTTTAAGAAGATATTTAGAGAAAAGTAAGAATGACTCACTATAGATAAATGACCCATATTATGCCATGTGTTTTGCCCGTGTGGCTTACTCTAGACCACATATAATAGGTGTGATCTTCTGATAACTAACTTTATTATATTTTATGCTCCCATGAAATCAATTTATCATATTATGATAAACTACTTTTAAAACTTTTTACGATATGGTTAAAATTATATTTCCATATAAATTTTAACTGTACGTTATTATTACTTATATTTTCCCATGCTTTCACTTTTTTTTTTATAAATTTATTGTTAATTAATATCTAATAATATTAATTAACTAAACCAAGTTGTTACAACTGAAATGTGTATATGCACCCAACCCCTCTCCTGGCTTTTGGGCAAAAAGAACCAAAATTTATTTTTTTGCTTTTTCAAATGGAACGGAAAATGGAAGAATTGGAGGCTAATAATCATAGTCAAATTTATCAATCTCACCGCCTGTCTTTCACGTCGTTCAACGAATCCTCTTTTAACTTGCTTTTTCTGCCGCTCCGCACCAAGACGAGAAGGATGGAAATTTGACAAGAGGGGTGTTTCATTCTTGGGTTTCCTCAAGTTTATAGATCTTGGCCGGTCTATGTTCCGGGTTGCTGGCGATGTTATTCTTCATATTTTAAATTAGAGTTCTTACAAATTTAGGGCAAAAATTAATGTTTATATATTTAAAAATTATATAATAATTAAATAAATTTGATGTTTGAGATTAAATTATTTTAAACTTTTAAAGAGATTTTAAGAAGAAATTGTAATTAGAAAAAGTTAAAAGGAATTAAATTTAAATTTTAAAATATTACCACATTATTATCCATATAGTTAATTATTAGTCATATATTTAAATATAATTAGCTCATATAAAAAGAATTTCAAATTCTTTTAAATTAAAGAAACATCATAAAAATCACTTTTTTTATAACAATTGCAAGAATCACATTTGAACTCTTATTAGGAGAGAGGCTTTTTTTGCGGATTTAAACTCAAGGTCTTCAAGTTACAAGAAAATAACCTTATCCTTATATTAAAACTTATTCTCTTTATCAATTTATTTATAGAAAATAAAATTTTTAAAATTTCAACTCATGTATGTCATACTTGTTAGCTTTAAATAATTTATATAAAATAAAGTTATTGAAGTGATTTAATGATAAAAAAATTTGAATAATATATATAAAATTAATATAAAAAAATATTTTCTGACAATAAAATGTCCATGTTAAAGAGATTCTCAATAAAACAAGAAAAATAACATACACCAATTTGTTACTTGCAAAATCGATTTTATTCTCCCACAAATAATTGTAGTTATTGTACCGGCCGAAAAAAAAAGAGAAGCACATCGTAGTTATTGTTATCCAAATCCAAAGTCCCCCTGTTGCTACTAGGAGCATATATTCAACATATTTTAAGCTGGTAATTCCCATATTCTGTAAACTCCTTCGGGCCAAGTCTCTGTGTTCGTTCTTCCTCAGTTTCTCTCTCTACAGTACTCTTCAGCTGGATCTCTCTTCAGTGTCTCAGAGCGGTACGGTCATGGTGGACGAAATTGCCCTCCGTTTTTCCCCGAAATCACGAAATTGTTCCCCCTCTTTTCCACTCAGATTCTAATTTCAGTCAAAGATTCTCTCTCCTCTCTCTTTTGCTCTCTTTCCTCTTCAATTTTTTTTTTTCTCTCATCACTTCACTTTCCCACACTTTCTCGGGCTTTCTCTTCCATTTTCCCTCTCTTTCTCGGCCGAATGAGCTGGACAAGGAGCCGCGGAGAGTGAGAGAGAGAGGAATGGATTTCGTTGAAGGCGTGGGAGAGAGCTCGTCGCCGCCGAGAACGTTCGGCGGTTTCAGCAACTACGACGTCAGGAACGATGTGTACAATCGGTTGGTGGAAACCGGCCACGATCAGGCCGTGTCGAATCCCGATTTCCGAGAACAGCTCGAAGCTCACTTCAATCGCCTGCCTCCAAGGTACAATCAATTTTTGATCGGTGCAAGGAAAACCGATAATCCTTGTCTTTTTTGTCCTTTTGTGTTTAATGCTTTTGTGTTTTCGGTTACTATTTTCAGATATCCGAACTTGGATTTTGGTTCTGTAGCGTTTTTATTTTGTGTGCTTTCAATGCCTGATTAATGTTGAGTTCGTGGCAGATTATGGCTTTGCGTAGTAATGATTGGTAATTCAGTTTCTGCGGTTACCGAGAGTGAAATTTTGTGTCATTTTTCGGTTTGAAGAATATATTAAGCTAATAATTTTTTGAGTTTAATTAGTATATATTCGCAGTCAATCAATAGAAATTCTGGATAGGTAAAAAATTATGGTGAATTTTTATTATAATAGGTAGTTATTTGTATGAGTTAACACTTTTTACTATTTCTATTGGTTGATAGTTACAAAGTGTCAGTGTATTTAAATTAAATTTTAATTTTTTTAGTAAGATCTTATTTTTAAGGTTGAATATTAATTATATTTTGACTATGTCAATCCCAACTTTGAGAAATAAAAAAAAAAAAAAAGAGAATTTGGGGAACATTTAAGTAGTTTTTTCTGAAAGTAATCTGTTTTCAAGGGGAAAATAGTTGTGCAGCTTTGATTCCTTGTTGCCATACATACCTTTTGGCATTATTTTTTTCGCCATTGCTTGTATTATTTGGACGAAAGGATAGTTTGGATACGTTGTTGATGACTTAATGGTGAAAGTGATATCGATTTATTGCCTCGGGTTGATGCTAGAATGTGTATTTGGTTAGTATTATGAAGTGCTAGCAAATTAAGTCAGTTAACTTAGTGTTAGGGATATGGAAATATGGTTATACAGAGATGGGGTGCACCTGTAATGCCATCTGTTACTGTTGTTTCAGTTATGGACTTGATGTTAATATGGATAGAGCCGAAGATGTTCTATTGCATCAGAATCTTCTTAGTTTGGCAAGAGACCCAGAAAAGCGCCCTGTCTTCCATGTACGCTTCTTGGAGGTACTACTCTTCATCTGATTGGAAAGATCAAAGTTTCTGTCTAGAAATTGTTTTTAAAATTCTGCACGAAAAGCTGAGACATGCTACTTGATTGAATGATTTGGAATTTTGGACAATGGTATTTTATCTGATTTTCAAATTTTTATGTGCACACTTAGCAATTAGTATATGACTATATGTTATGTAATGTGTAGCCAACTTTCCATATGAAAAAAAACAGAAAAGAAAAGAAAAATAGATTAAAGTATAAAATGAAAGGATAAAGGGGAAGTTGCTTTTGTGATAATGCATTGAACTGGTTATTGAAAGAGAGCCAAGATTAAAATGATAAGCTAGATTGTTGGACTATGCTAAAAGGCTTGAGGTTACAAAATATTACCTTCACCTTAGCATCATGCCGGTGCCAGACTGCTTTGGTCAGTTGAAGACAATGACTATGAGAGTCAATCTTTGCAGTTTATGTTTAACTTTATTATCCCCAAGAGGATGGTTTTTGGTAAAGAATGCTACTGAAGTAGTGTAATACAGAATGATTGGGGTGGTTGGAATAAGAGTGGGCTTTGTTTTTTAATTTTATACATAATTTTTCCTCTCCTTTGTTGAGGTTTATATCTTGAAACAAATTATGCCTTTCAATTTAATATCAATTCTCTATTTTGCCTATTTTTTTAAACTATGTGTCCATTGAATTTGTTGCTTTCTTTCATAACTATACGCAATCTTCATCTCCCTCAATTTGCTGGGCAGAATATTTTGACTCGAACAGATGGTGAAGAACAAACTGTAAGTACTCATTCTAGCCCAGGGCCATCTTCTCATGCTGTTAATGGGGGAGCTGTATCATCTCATAAGAGGTATGCAATCCACTTTCTGTGAAGCAGTACTCTATATATACACAAGTATACAGAAAGGTCTCCCTAACTATTACTTAAAATATCAATTCTGTCTTGTCTTAATCTATCATTTACATCATTTCTATAAGTAGGACAAGGGATCGTGCAACTGACTTTGAGCCTTGCTCAAAGCTTGAGGGCCTAAATTTGGATGTTAGAAAGAATTCCAAGGATATAGAGGAAAGATTTCTTACTGACAACTTTTCCCGGAGGTACCACCTGAACAATTTGATAATTGCATTTTTTACTCTTTTTAATAAGTTTTTAAAAGAACAATGACATTAAATCCATCAAACATAGATTGGACTGAAAATGTTTTTCCTACTAGGAGAGCCAGAAAGTAATTCAGTTGAAGTTTAATTGCCTATAGTTTCACGTATTTCCAAACGTACGTGCTTCAAACGGTTCTGTTTATTGACTTGAGATAAATTAGATCAGAATTGAAAAATTGCAAGTTGAATTAGTCCTAATGGATGCATTGAAGATGATATAGCATATGTAGCTCAAAACATATTTTCCAAATGATGTGGTTAGGCCACTTTGTCATTTGCATGCATGTCTAGGTCTTAAAAGGGGGGAAAAATGAATTTTATTTTTGGAGCAGGGAGGGAACGAAGGAGAGATAAAGATTTCTTCTTCATTAATGCCCCACAGAAGCATCTTGTGCATTATGAAGAAATCCCTACTTGATGGAGAATTGGTATATTGTTTAGGAGGATATCTTACCCTCCTATAAAAGAAAGAAAGAAACATAATGTATCAAACTAATTATTATTAATAAAATTTATCTTTTCAAGATGCAGGAGTATGTCTATTTTCTACCCCCTTTTTTTGGTTTTAAGATTGCCATCAGGAGGGAAATGCTTTCTTTGTCTTACCTTCTTGATTGGAAACAATTCAATGCTTTTTGTGGACCTTATTTATCGTGTGTTGTCCCAAGACAAGAGCAACCTAATATTTTTTCTGTTCTATAACAAAAATCTAATATTCTTGCTGGTGATATTTTTAAACAAATCTAGTTTATTGAAAGGTTAGCATCCTATTACATCTTTTGAATATCTTACGAAGATACAACTATGCAAATAATTTGTTATTCATATCCCCTGGAAATTTTTTTGTTTGTCAATATTCCTATCTCTTTAAGAATGTAAATCTAAAAGGAGCAAAAGTTCAGACGCAGCTGGTTCAGCCTTGCTTGTCTTGAAACATCTCACATCAGTTGCTGCATCAAGTTTTTGAATATTAAAGCATGAGAAGGTAAAGAGAAGAATGGGAAAAAGATGCCAAACTGCAGCTGCAACTGCATTTAAGTTAAGGGAGATGTTTGATGGGGAGACGGATGGGCCTAGTAAAGAAAGCCAATAAGGGAGGTGTGTTGGCCAAGAATGAGGTTGCTTGGAGAATTGAAGGGTAGATGGATGGGTCGACTAGCATAAATAAGCATGCTTGGAAAATTGAAAAAGGCTGGCAAGAACAAAAAGGGTTTTTTGATATCCTCAGAAGCATGAAACAAAAAGATGCCCCAGTAAAAGGATGATGGTTATCACTTTACTTTATGTGGTTCACTTAGAATTCCAAGTTTTTTATATTAAAAATAATTAAGAAAATAATATTGATATGATAAATAATTATGCGGGGAATAATATCAGTGATTCCAAGTTCCAAATATGAACTTACAGCACTAATATCTTAGGCATGAACTTCAAGAGTCTCACTTTGACAACTATAACGACGTTTTAATTGTTATATATTTTATTTTTTATAATGTTTAAATTTAAATTATATATAAATATATATATTTAAGTATACTACAGTTTGGCCATGTTTAAACTATTGAACTGTGAGTTAGCTGCATACTTGCCAAAGTTAGTTGCATAATTAGATATCTCTGGTTTGGTAAATAAGTTGAACATGACTATGTAAAATGCAGGCAGGAGCATTCAAGTTTCCCAATTCATGAAGTAATATTTTCCACTCTTGACAAGCCAAAGCTTTTAAGCCAGGTATGTTTGAAAAGTTTATCTTCTCTTTCTTATTAAAGTTCAAATCTTTTTAACTTAATTGCAATTCCAAAAGAAAATGAGTTAAAATTTTTCGATCACCTCCAGCCCTCTGTGTAAAATATATAGGTTTAAGTTTAGTTTTCATTGCTTTATCAACTTAAATCAATTAGTGGAATGAAATGGAAACTTTCTCAAAATGGAAATAGGATGCATTTCAACACTTGGACAGATTCATGAAGTGGTTATAGAGTATCCTGTGCTGTCATAATAAGCCAAGACCGTCAAATTTTACGTGGGATGTTGGATCCCATTGTTTTGGTAAATAGTTTTCTGGTATATTTGCATAGTTTCTTTTTTCTTTTTCTTTTTTTGGGGTATCTTTGTTACCCTGACAATGATAAATGATTTATATTATTTCATATTCAAGTAGACTCGAAAAACTATTCTGTCATAATCTAAAAACATTGAGCAGTAAATATAAATCAGTAATATTTCTACCGGAGAGCAGGTGTAGACTAAAATACTGGGGTGGATTCTCACATAAGAGCTTGAGGGTGGAAGCTGGGGCTTCCTTTGTGTAAATGTAGTTTCATTCAGTTGATTTTTTTAAGTATGGAATTCTATTCTTTTTATGAATTGAAATATACTTCATGGGCGACATGGTTTCTTTTGATGGATATTATTTTCTTTTAGCTGTCAGCTTTGCTGTCTGATATCGGGCTTAACATCCGTGAAGCACATGTTTTTTCCACTACTGATGGTTACTCCCTTGATGTATTTGTGGTGGATGGATGGCCAGTGGAGGTACAGTCCTACTTATGAGTTATGAAATGTTTGATGTCATTCCCTTTTGCATTCTGTTGAAGATTTTTCTACATTGTTGTATCTTTGAAGCTTGTCCTTGTTTATTAATTTTAATTTTATAAAGGCATTTCTGATATTGCTTATGCTTGATACCTCTTTAATTGATTATACAAAATTCTATGTACACCTTCTATTAAGTCTCTTGTCATATCTTGGGGATTCAACTCTATTGTTTGTGCTGTCATATGAACTTTGATGACAAATTACGTGTGGCAATGGCAATGATATATACCCTCAATGTTGCAGCTGCATTTATCATAGTTACTAAGTAATATATTCATAGGTGACTTTTAATTTTGAAAAAGATGAATTGGTCTATATCTGAAATTTAGCTTGTAGCTTACCAAGGAGCATTGTTATTATATTTCTCTTAAGACAGGGCTTTCTGCTGTGTCATAGTGTTGCTGACTTTGCAATCTTGTACTCAGGAAACTGATGGTTTATATGATGCTATGGAAAAAGCTGTTGCGAGAAGTGAGGTGCATTGTGTGTCTTTAACTTTGTATTTACAAAGTCTAAACACGAGCCTTTACTCATTCCCAAGCAACCCTTTTTGTATGGCACGTAATCAATGTTCTTTGTTGCTATAGGGATCATGGTCTCGCTCTTCAAATTCCCATTTAGCTTTGGAGAAACCCTTAGCTGCAGAAGCAACATCTGGAGATTGGGAAATAGACCGGAGGTTGTTGAAGATAGGAGAAAGAATAGCATCTGGATCCTGTGGAGATTTGTAAGTTGGGTTGTTTCATGGTTGTGCTCCTTTATTGTCTTCTCTTGTGTCATTCTATCTATATTTCATCTTATTTCTAATTGGCCTTGTGGTTTATTCACAGGTATCATGGAGTTTATCTAGGTCAAGATGTTGCTGTTAAGGTTATGAGATCTGAGCAATTGAATGATGCTTTAGAGGATGAGTTTGCTCAAGAAGTTGCAATTCTGAAGTCAGTAGTTCGCCACACTTAATTTATGATCCATACTGCACAGTGCATACTTTTTCAGTTTTTCTAATATATCTTTTCTTTGAATTCACTTTGTGAAAGATAAAACATATGCTCTTATGTGTTGTGCATTAGAATTATATATTTTTAACTCATAATGAATATCTTGTCTTTTTCTTGAGGAATACATATTTAAATCAGAAAATGAAGAATTTGAAATATTAACTCACGAATCAAGCCTAGGAAGTATTTTATGGTGTAGCATGCTACAAAACAATCAGTTTTAACATTTTCCAAAAGGAAAGAAGAACAAACTTCTTAGTCACCTGCTTCCCTTCAACTACTTACTACTTTGTGATAATAAGCAACCTTTTTTTTTTTTTTTAATGTGATTTTGTAAAATGGATTATGAAATTTATATAGATTTTTGCTTGTGGTGACAAAATGGAATCTCTAGTAGTTAGTTTTATCTGGTCATTGCTTTCACTTTCATTATTTATAATCTAGCAAGGATTTATATACTTTCAGGATTTAAATTTAAATATACTTTCTCATTTCAGTTGTGTCCATATTCCATTATTTTCCCTGAAGATCTTATGATAAATAAACTTTGTATTCCTGAATGCAGGCAGGTGCATCACAAAAATGTCGTTCGTTTCATTGGTGCATGTACAAAGTCTCCACATTTCTGTATAGTAACAGGTATGGATTTCCCCATTTTTTTATCAAATATAATTTTGTACATGCAGATTTTAATGACATGAACTCAGTAACCAGCACATGACAAGGGCAAGCCATATACTCGCCCAAGTCACAAACCTCAAAATTGTACACACATGTGCTACCCATGTTTGGATTTCCGTTCAAATTTTAGTAACTTGCACATGTTTGAAAACTGCAAGAGTACATTTTTAAAGTATTGGATTGAAGGGATTTGTTAGGCTTTTCCCACAATACAATTATGCATAGTAGTCAATCGCGCGTGATCGCAGTGTGATCGTGGTGTAGTGGAGGTGGACGCAACTGAGCTGCCGGAGTGTCGCATTTCTTAGTTGTGGCAAATCGTGGCTGCTATTGCGGGCCGTTGCAGCTGCTATTGATGTCGACGTCCAAAAACCGGTTTTACTCATTTTTGGACCATTTAGGGTGGTCTGACGGGGGGTTATTTCAACCCTTCCCCCTATTTTCTTCGATCTGAACATGGGTTAGGGTTTTTTTTTTTTTTTTTTTTCTGTCTATTCTCTTCCTCTCTATCAATCCGTCTCTCTCTCCCCTCACCCCTCTTGCTCTCCGGTGATCCTCCAACCTCTGGCGGCAGTGAGATGGGCAGTGGCGGGGGTTGGTTCTTCCTCCACTCTCTATTCTATCTTGTTTCCTTCTTCCTCCTCCATTCTCTGTACTGTTTTTTTCCTTCTGTTCACTGTTTTTTCCCCTTCTCTTTCCCCCTTTTATATTTTTTTGTTTTCTGGTTTATCAATGGATGATGATGATTGATTTATTGGAATGTTTTGTTAGTTTTAGAGAGTAGAGACTTAGGTTTAATTAGGATTTGGTGTTGTCTTTTATATTTTGCTGCTCTTATGCTACTTGATGGTTATTATTATTATTATTTTTTTTTTTTGGCTGTCCTTAAGAATTGATGTTTATGCTTTGGATTGATAGTGATTGCGTGCTTTTTAGACTATGGAATGGATTATGAATCTTCATCACTGATGTGAATGAGTTTAATTGTGGATGATTTCTTATTTTTGAACATTTATATATGTTATATAAAGTGCATGATAATTATATATTTTTTATCAAATAACGGCCATCCCGCTATTTGCTATCCCGCTATAGTGTTTTTGGGGTCGGCTGCTATGTGCCGCTATCCGCGATTGACTACTATGCAACTATGCCTGCAATTCACACAGATTTCAGAACAATTACAGTAGCCACCACAGGCCTCAAATTATACTTAAATTTCAAATATGTTTTCATACCCTTGCAGACTTCAACATGTGTTATATCATATCATACGCCAACAAATTATTTGAAGGCATACGCCTAGATAAGTTTTGGTTTGACTGTGAGTAATTAAATCTTGTAAGCTCATTAATTTTAACTGATTATTTTATAAACTGTATCTCTGACTTCTTCTTCTGTTTGCTGTTAATTTTTCTTATCTTTTTAATTTAATCTGATCTATCTAAAATATTTTGTTTATTACTGGCAGAGTACATGCCTGGAGGAAGTCTATATGATTACTTGCACAAAAACCATAATGTCTTGGAGCTGTCTCCATTGCTGAAGTTTGCAATTGATGTTTGCAAAGGTATGGAGTATTTGCATAGAAACAACATAATTCACAGGGATCTGAAGACGGCCAATCTGCTGATGGATACACACAATGTAAGAATTTATGAAAACTATTAACTTTTATCTTGTAAAGAGCACTAATAACCCTGATTTATGGAATTATCTTTCGGCTTATATATTGTAGCCCAGTAGATGAATTCCATTGTTTTTTGAATTGTGTGATGTTATCTACATGTTTATTTGAGTCATTTGTTTACCTCAAGTTACGTATCTATTTACAACAATTGTAGGACAAGCTGCAAGAGTCTAATTGACCTTGTAGTTCAGGCCAAAGCACATGACAACTAGTATTAATTGAAAATGCGTAATGAATCAATAGTTTAATATTCTTGATATTTCTTAGTACCAGTAATTGCTTATGAGCATGATAACATTTGGAATTCACTGGCTAATCAGTTGTAAAGGTGCTTAAATATATTCCTAACTTCCAGGGAAATCAGCATAACTTCAACTTATCATTTGTCTTCCTTCATCAGGATCTTTTGACGATCTTAATCTTTGATGAAATCTGAGATTTATGTATGAATGCGTTAGCATTGATTTTTAAGTGTGCTCCAGAGAAGGGAAAGACATAAGTAGATTTTTTTTTTCAAAAAAAAAAATAAAATTGAAATTCAATTCTTTTTCCCCGTTGCACATTTTGTAATAAAATGTCATGGAGGCTAACATATAACTTGTTTCTATCGTTTCTAAAATATTTTTCCCTTCTACTTCAGGAGTTACTTGCACTAAGTCAATTATAATAACTTAAACAAAAAGTAACCTGTTTATATGCTTTACATTTAGATTTAAATATAACAAAATTATTGAAACTAACTTTAATTGCTGGAATTATATCAACTTTGTTTCCATTAAAAGACAGAACTACTAATAGAAAATGAGGAGTTCCTTTGGTACCCTCACTATTTGTAAGGGTACTAGTACCCTTTACTAGTTAGTAGTTAATATCTAGCCATGAATCTACGAACTTGAAATATAACTTTTTATGTTTTCATTTCAAAGGAAGTGGGACATGCATCCATACCAAAAATAAGGGCTCTGCATAAAATAAACATGAACTTTTTTAAATATATATATATATATATATCATTTCTGAAACATGATGCTTCTTTTATATGTTAAAAGGAGCTAGAAGCATGTTGTTGGATAAAAAAAGAATCTTATTATATTGTAAAGAAAGGAGGGAAAGTACAGCCAAGATAATAAGAATTCCACCTTAGAAAAGCAGTGAGACAAGGTGGCTTGATGCAACTAAGCTGTCCAATCATGTTGCATATTAGTAAGCTGACCACTGAAGCAAGGCCATAAACGCAATCCTATCACGTAATGAGAGGGAAGGTAGAGGGAAATGCTTTAAAATAAGGGCATTTTTCATGAACCAAATGTGTTTGAGCATTTCATAAATCATACATTGACATAAAATCTTAGCCTACTTATTCTGAAAAAGCAGACCAATGAATACCATCATTGTTAATGTTTGTTTGGGTCTTGTATTATGTGGATAACTATTATGTGATTAATTAAATGTCTTCTTTTGGAATTTTAATCTCTTTCGAAACGGCAGTGAGACTTGAACCTTGAATACCTTTTTGTTTCGCTTGATGCCTCCCTGCTTTAGTGAATTGCAGGATTTTGACTCTAGACTCCTTTGGGGTTTATCCTTGTAACTCCTTTTTCGAGTTCTTTACTCATTTGCCAAATAGGGTATAATTTCTCCTTACAAATTCCCTTGAGAAATCCAAATAAGATAAATTCTTTCATTTGGTTTACAGTTCTCAATAGGATTAAGACAAATGCTTGTTCCAGGTCAATAGATCAATCATAGATCTGTCTCCACACACTTACTATATGCGCCTTTCTGATTGAGATTGACGTGGTTCAGCTGCTAGATATCTCTGCAGTTAGCTTGGAGTTTCTGGATATTTCACTTCAGTGGTTTCAGGAGTAACAACGAAGGCAGGGCTCTGTGGCAACTTGTAGCATCAATAGTTGTCTCTTGGACGTGCTTATTAAACATATTCAAGAGCTGATGTCATGGGGCATGTTTTTTCCAAATAATTTAGTCCTAGTTAGAAAGTTGAGAAAGAATAAATGAGAAATTAGAGCTGTGGAAACAAGTTTTGGAAGCACATGATTTTCATTTGAGTAAAAGTAGGATGGAGTATACAAAATGTATGTTCAGTAGGAGGCACACTAATTCTAGCATAGAGGTGAAAATTGGAGACTATACTATACTACAAGTCACGCGGTTTAAGTATCTTAGGCCCATCATGCAAAATGATGGAGAAATAGAGGGAGATATAAACCAAAGGATTTAAGCTGAGTGGACAAAATGGAAAAGTGCTTTGGTTGTAGTATATATGGCTAGGCCCATTGTAGCTGTATGCAGTGTCCAAATATGGCAAACGGACGGACTTCATGGATTTTGATTATGAGTATAGTAAGCACAAGTTTCTTTATATTTTAATTATGAATGTAATTGTGAACCTAAGGATTTATTAGCCAGAGTTGGTATCTTTTGTTTGTTTCTCTTTTCTTTTCTTCCTTTTTAGCATTTGAGGTTCTATAAGATCTTTCAAATGAAATTCTGACATGTAATACATGGATCTAGATATTATATTTACCCATTCAACATGCATGTTTAGGAGCAATGCAGTTCCAATACATCTAAAATATGCCATTCCAATAATATATGCAGCAGAGAGAGCAAGTGGGTCTCACAATTTCTCTTTCCTTCACTTGTAAAAAAATATCTATTTTTCATCAAAAAAAAAAAATATAAAGTGGGTCTCACAACTTAAAGAATAAACCCTAAAGTGGTCATCCAAAAATTCGCATGTCATCATACTAGTTCTCCATAATTTTTGGTCACCAAATTAGTCCCTCAAAGATATAATACACTTACCAAGATTCATCCTTTGGTATCACTAGTTTAGTCCCTCATACAGACCAATTTGGTAACTATTTTGTATCTTTGAGAGAATAATTGTGGCAGAAGTCTATTGAAGACTAATATGGTGACACACTAATATTTGGAAGACCGATATAGGAGTTTTCTCTACTTTTAAAAATTTTGAAACCTACCTTGTGTATGTCTTTCTTTCTAACTGCACCCTCTGCAGTACTTCAGGGGATCCAGAATTCCAGATTTAGGCTTGGTTTGGTATTGTTGTAGTTTTTTAAAAGCTGCTGAGCTATTTTGGCTTTCTAAAAACTACTTTAAAAAAGTCATAATAGTATCGTTTGATAAAATAATATAAAAATTGCTCTCAATAAGCAGAAGCCATAGAAGTAGTGTTTGGTAAAATTACTTTTAATATCTAAAATGACTACAATAGTTATAAATACTAAAGAGAATGACTTCTATTTTTAATTTTATTAAATAGAATAAGGTTATATTAGTCTTTTAAATTTTGGAGAGCACAAGCAGCTCCGAAAAACACTCTATGAGGTCTCCTGAGAGCACCACCTAGCTCTCAAAAGACAGAAGCAAAAGCGCCCCAGTTTTTCGATTCACCAAACAAAAAAAATTGGCTTATGCTTTTCATAAACCAGAGCACCTCTTCGAAGAGCACTACCAAACTAGGCTTTAATGGTATACTAGTTAGTTGAATTTTGGGGCAAATTAAACTTACAGCAACAGTGCTCTCTGGTCCATATCTTAAATTTATGGATGATGACTTGCTTGTGATGTGTGTGAACTACTGCAGATAATTTTGAAATTTTGTTATTATGATTGAAATTGAATTTACTTTATTTTGAAGAAATTTTTGCTTTCATACACACACACACACACACACACACACACACACACACACACACACACACACACACACACACACACACACACACGTGCGCACACACACATCAAATTAAGTTATTTGAGACTTTCTTTTCCTATTAGGTTGTTAAAGTAGCAGATTTTGGAGTTGCTCGGTTCCTAAATCAGGAGGGAGTGATGACAGCAGAAACTGGAACATATAGATGGATGGCGCCAGAGGTTTGTTATACAAAAATAACAATAATAAAACTGTTGTCATGCTTTTTGAAATTTTTGATAGCAATTTTGGTGCCAAATTATGCATTTGTAAAGCCAAAGTTGCCAGCCTTTAATGATAATGACTACCTGTTTCTTAATTTGTCAACTAGTTGAGTGTAACATATTATATCAAGACTGCTATTTGCTAAAGATTTAAATTTTCTTTTGGTTGTTCTACCCGAACCAGCACCGATTCTCCTAAGAATTAAGAGTCATTTTGTCTCCAAAGATGTCTCTTATCTGTTTTCCTTTTTTCAAATGATAGGCGTTTTACTTTCTCTCCGTTTGTCGTTTCTTATAAAACCTAAGCCTGAATGGAAGGAATTGAGCAGAAACATAATAATAGAATGCTGAACATTCAAAATCTCTTTTACAGATTCAGTAGATTTCTCATTACTACTTGACGAAATTGCTATGTGATATATTTGTCTCATTCTGGTTTTACTTTCAGTATCTTATTGTTGTCGGATTTTCTCACAAGGTTATAAACCATCAGCCATATGATCAGAAAGCCGACGTGTTCAGTTTTTCCATAGTACTGTGGGAACTAGTGACGGCAAAGGTATGAACTAAAATGGAACTAGAATAGTTTATTCTGTTATAGTATTTCTTGAACAGTTTGATTTTGAAGTATCAAGGAGATTGTTGTAAAAACAAATTTTTGTCGTGTATGTGGTATTTCAGGTACCTTATGATACCATGACTCCACTACAAGCTGCCTTGGGTGTGAGACAGGTTTGTTCTTCTTGTATCAATGAGACTTGATTGTTTAAGCATAACAATTATTACAATAAAAAATTGAAGCCCGCATAAGTTATTGCTGTAAAGCTGCATGGCAACATACCTATCTGCATCTGCAGCTTTTCTTTGCAGCATAGCTTTTAATTGCTCCATTTGTTTGTTTGTAAATTTTCTTATACAAATCAACTTGAGCAAAGTGTTAATCAATAATTGATATTGTATCCATGCCCTCATATTAGTCGTGTAAAAGAAATTTTCTACATTTTTTGAAATAACTATTTAATATGCGTTGGAAGTCATAAACTTGGGGATAAAATTTAGCAATTATTTGTGCCCGAGATTGTGTATGGCTGGAGGATATTTCATCATGATTAAGTTTTGATCTCTATTAATCATGACTTTGTGATATTCAGAAGTGATTTGAATCGGTTTCAGTGCTTTTGATACATCTACTTTTCTCACTTTAATAACTGCTTTGGTTGTGTCATGAGTACTGCTAGACAGCAATTCAACTAGATTCAAGGGTGGTGGTTTGATGGGATAAAGTGATAGGGACTATAAACATGCCAAATCATTCTGTTCAAAATTCTAGCAAAAAAATTTGGATATTTAGCATTTTCTCTTATATAGACGGTTAGTCTCGGTGCAACAGTAAGGTTGCTGTCTTATGATCCGAAGGTTGCAGGATTAAATTTTGGAAACAGTCTCTCCATTTAAAATTGTGTATATCTACCCTCTCTAGATCCCATTAAGTGGGAGTCTTGTGCACCGGGCCACTTTTTTCTTAGCATTTTCCCTTGTATATTCTAGTAGGAAAAGACAAACACATTGAATTAATTTGAAGGGTCATAAATCTGACATGATAGAAGTCATAGCTTATAGTCAATAAGAAGATCATCAAAGTAGCAGTGAAGATGACATTGCATTCAGATGCTTCAGATGCTGCAGAGCAATAATTCATGCACTTCAGCCTACTCATTGGTGCTCAGACGGAGTAGTTGCGGTTGTACAAGCATTTCAAGCTTTATTTTTCCTCCTGTTTGACTATAAACTATTAATTTCATAGGCTTCAGTGTCTAACAACAAATAGAACTTAACCGAAGGAACTGTCTTTCCATAAATAAGTATGCTAGCTCAATGAATGCATGCTTATGGCAGCATATATGCACTAAAAAGATTGTTTTACATCCTTGCCTAGGGACTGCGCCCAGAACTTCCAAAGCATGGGCATCCTAAACTATTAGATTTGATGCAAAGATGTTGGGAAGCAGTTCCAAGCGACCGGCCGAGTTTCCATGAGATAACAGTTGAACTTGAGAATCTTTCACGTGAAGTTGAGGTAAACTATATTTTCTATCTTTTATTCAAAAAAGCATAATTATAGCTTGTATTATTTGGTAAACAAATAATTTAGTTGGCCTGATTATAATCAGTTGTTCAACCTGCAGAATGATTCACAAGCTAATGGCGCTTGACATTTTCTGGATAAAATCTTAAATTCCAGTTTGTTTTCAGGCAACAATCTGGCTTTCTCTCTTTTATCTTTCTTTGGCTAAGCTATAGAGTTTTTCATGTTCCCTTTTTGCATTGAGGGAAAAAGGAGTTCACAGAAGCTGACCAATACAAAATGAGAAGTTGTAAACAGACATACTAACGTTATAGTTGATAATACTTATAATATATCCCAGGCAGAATCATGTCAAACTACATTATATATCAGGCAAAATCAAAGTAAACGACAATGTAAAAAGTGTTTTACGAGAGAAATATGTTCCACACGGCTATTAAAATGGGTTCTTTGGTAAACAAACTTCAATTGGGGGCCAAAATCAATGAAGGAAATATCAAGGGTAATTCAGTTGAGAACTAATTACTTGGGTTGTAAATTAGAGCAGGGAGCGCAGGTATGTAAACTGGCCTAATCTTTACCCTTATTCTTTTTTTCTTTTTTCCCCTGCTGTATTAAGATAATTGTTGTTATTGTTATTGACCTACGAATCAGTCTTCAATCTGCCCTTTTTTGGTATCAGTTAAATCTAAGATTCTAGAGTTATATAGATAGTTGAAAGGAAGGAGTTTCCGATGTAGCATTTTGTTCTCTTTTTGGGAAAGGATTTAGTCCTTGGTTGGGCCTATAACGCTGTTACATTCATATAGCAAAATTAAGTAAAACAGAAGAAACATAACAGAATGATAGTGTACAATGGCTTCTACTTTATTTTATTTTATTTATTTATTTATTTATTTTTGGGTAAATGCCCAATGGTATGCTATTAGCACGATGCTTAGCTAGACGATCGACCGTTATCCTTTGGCGTAAAGCTCAAGCAATCGTTGGATCATTTTGGGTATTCAATATGTCATCCTTTTACGTTCAAAGCCCGTTCTATCTGATTCTTTTTCTTGTTTTTTTGGGGTGGCTTGTTTCAACTTTCAAGCAATGCGGATGAGTTGTCAGCAACTTGTGAATCTGATCACACGCTTAGTCATAATTTATAGGGAAATTTGGCTTAACAAAGAAAAGTCTACCAAATAGGGTTAGGCTCTTAATGGAGGTCCGACCCGGCAATTACAATGTTTGTGTGTGTGACCTAAGTTAAGATTTTAGGCTTGTTTGGCACACATGATAGTATAAGGTTTGATAGGATAAGGGTTGATAATATAAATTCTGGTGATAATTTAATATTATGCAATGTTTGGTATGTCACTGTATAAGATATTATATAACTAAAAAAAGAGATTATAATAAATATAATTTTTAAAAATTAAATTTAAAATTTAAAAATTAATATAATTGTTTAAATATTTATTATAATTATTTTAACTATTTTTTATTATATATGAATATAATTTTATTTTAAAAATTATGTATTTATTTTTAATATTTTTTCATAATATAAAAATATGAGAGAGAGAGAGAGAGAGAGAGAGATAAAAAAATAGAGGAGTTTTTATATATCAAAATTTAAGTAAGCCTAATATCATATTTTTATATTTGGTTATATTTTTTATTATATATAATTAAATTTATATTAAATATTATTTATATATTTTATTAATAAATTTTTATTCTTATATTTTTATATTAGTTTGAATAGTTATTTTATAATTATTATTTTTAAAAAATGTTTATTTATTATTAAATAATTTTTTTGTTTATATGAATTTTTATTATTTATTTAATAATATTTTTCTTATAATAAAATATATTAAAAAATAAAAAGTAAAAAGAATCTTTATACATCAAAAGTTAATTAGGCTTAATATGGTCTTCTTAGGCTGGATTAAGTTGTCCGTCATTTTGATGTATAAGAGAAGTTTAATGGATAAACTTATACAATATGTTGACTGCATCAAATAACGGATAAGATCATAATGTATTGTATTACTTTATCCTATCATGCCTAATACAATATGTCAAATACACCCTTAGTTTGTGTTTTTTAGCAATTACAGGTAACATTCAAGATCACACGAACTTGTATCCAATATTCAAGATCAAACCCTTCAATCCACATGTTACAAGTATAATGCCCCTTTCCACCTGCAGTGACGAGTTAGTTGCCGATGGCTGAAGAATTAGAAGCATCCTATCTCAACAATTCACCTTCCATGGTAGAAGCCTTCTACGATGTGGAACACCGCTTATGTGAGGTGATGAAAAGTATCATTTTCTAAATAAAATCCTGAAAAATAGAAAATAGAATGAAAAATAGTTTGATGTTTTTATAATTAATATTAAAAATAAAAAATAGAAACAAAATATATTTTCCGAAATCAAACATGTTCATTAAAGTCTTTGGGGTCTTTTGATGCATGTTGAAATGCAGGAGTTGATTGTCAAATAGGTGATATAATGTTCAGTAGTAAGTGAGATATACTCTCAAAAACTGAATTAAGTTCAAATTTTAGAAAAAAATAATTATTGAAAGGGCTTTTTGATCGCGATAATGCACAAAAGTCTAATCTCACAACAATTTCCAAAGGAATGCACAAGGGAAAAAAATAATCGATGTGCTTCACGGTAACTTTTAAACACTTTTAACACAGCATTTCCATTAGCACGCATAGGCTGTTTTAGACGGAGGAACATACTTGTTTGGATGTCCGGAAATGTAGAGATCAACTTGTACATAGCTTTTAACTCATGGACCAAAGTCTTATAATATGAATCTTTCGGTATAGATTTACTCTCTGTCTCTCTCTATGAAATATTTTATATAGTATGTTTGGGATTGAGGGTTTTAAAGGAAAAGACAATTTTTTCATTTGAAGTAAATACTTTTCAATTTAAGAAGCTTTAAAAACGAAAACAAAAATGGAAATTTATCAGAAAATATTCTCATCATCCCTATTCAACTTTATAAACACTCTGCATTCAATAGTTCTTATATGTTTAGTAGCTATTACAATTTAAATTTTATAATAAAATAAGACATTTTTGTGGTTGGAATCTGATGTTGTTCTTTCTAAATGGTAGATGTTTTGTATCCCAAAAAATAAAAAAGAGAAATGGTAGATGTTTTAAATACGTATCATAAGCTCCATGTAGGACCCAGGCGAATATTTTTCTTTTGGTCAGGAACTTTCGATAATATACTTAACACAAGAACAAAGATTTAGACAGATGTGATAAGTACTAAAACACGTCCAAATTCAGTTTACTTGCAAAGGTCAATTTTTTTTGGGTAAGCTTGCAATGATGAATATGAAAAAGAAATAAGGTGCCTCACTTGTTGAAATGAATACTTGCTTGCAAGCTGCAACCTGCCCAGATTCAAGATGTCGGCAATTATACTTTTATTATATTATAATAGAAATAAAGAAACATGATAGATATTGTCTAACATAAACATTTTTTTATTTTGGTCTGGTAGAAATTGAACAAGATATTATTATCTCACTAGTTGTTCACAACCATAGACAATTTCTAATTGGACCGGTTTGTTCTGGATCTGTTGGACCAGTCAGAAGCTAATAACGTGGGTGTTTGGACTATAGTCACTTTCCAGACAATAAAGACTACGGGAGTAGAGCTAAAGTAGATAGTGGAGGACAAGTATTTGAGACCTTAACGGAAGAGATTTTCATTCATAAAATAAAAGCTGGGATCGACACCATGCTACCTTAATGGCAAAATTAGTCACAAAATTTTATAGGTCAACACAATAGGTTTTACATATCGAGTAATTGATGGAGGTAGAGTTTGTAAGTCAAATATCTTTTATTATGAACTGAACGTTTAAAACAGAATGTCATAAATAATAATAATAATAATAATAATATTAATCATTGTTAGCCTTGATAACTTTATCTTAAATATATACTAGTAGGTACAACTAATATAGAACGGACTAATTATATTAACTTTCTTTAATTGGATGGATCATAACACTCTTTAAAATATAAAGATTAAGCTAATATTAAATAGCTATATTTCCCTCAATTTCAACAATGTTGAAGGTGATTAAGAAGGGGTTCGGAAGATGACATGTGTCTATCAATCTGCAGTACAATATAGTTGGGCATTTGGCGTTCAGCCAGTGGTTGGTCTACTTAAGCAAGAACCTCTACCATTTATTTATTTATTTTCGCTGCCATCAATGCCAAAGTGTATATAGAGTTAGCTTATAAAAGGAAAATGGTAGTTCTATGATGTGAAGTTCATGTATATCCGTATCACACAAGGTCCATTCTGAGAAGGGTTTTTATCTTATTTTTCCGGAAAGAGTAAATATATTAATTGCTACAATGATCGCTTTGGGGAATTGCTGTACAAATTTCTGGATCCAATAGTAACTCGTTCTAACCATTCGTGCCGGCAACATTAATTTATTAAGGATTGCTAGACTTATAATAAGGCCAGGAGCCTCCATGTATTATTCTTTGGATTATTCATCAATATCAAACGGCTGTAACACAATTAGTATGTAGAGCGCCTATTAGGGTCAACAAATTCATTTACAAAGAAATGGTTTGCAAATATTGATTTGCTAAATAATTTATTAAAAATATTTATATTTTTTAATCAAAATATCTGACTTGTTTAATTAATTGGTGAAACATAGTGTTAGGTTTATCCATGAAGATTGGTTTTAACGAAAGAGACTAGTCTCTCACATGTGATAAATCATAATTTGAATCTTAATTAAACATTAAAGTGTAAAATTTTGGATAGCAAGCAGTGGAATCAACCTCTCCACATGTTGGGAATGCACCCTTAGGATTGTCCTGCAAGAAATATAGTTCATTTAATATAAATGTTGGTCCAAAATACCTAACCATAAAAAATACACTATTTCTAAATAATTGGAGTACAATATCGTGCAATATGTGATAGCATTAACGCTACCTACTGCAGAAACAACCCACATTATACATACACGAATTAACACTAAAGATAGACGCACATTTCGTGAGGTTCACGCAATCGCATTGTATAATGTGGTCATGAATTTTGATTTATTTGTGTGGGAAGAGGGTTAAGCCAATGCATTAAAGGAAAAAACTTAAATAAAATTTTGAAAGGTGCGTAACGTATTATTATTTAATAAAAACATAATATGTACATTGCTTTGTGGCCACGTTATTTCTCTTTTAAAAAGTTCCATGATTACGGTATAAAAATAATACACATGTGATACTTTAGTTTAAAAAAAAAAAAAAAACACTATAAACACCTATAAAATTTTATCTGAGCTTTTTCTTAAATTATAGTCTGTCACACCTGTATGAAGGGAATACTGAATAGCACCTCTAAACCTATTTCAAAAGAGAATCCAATGATACCACAATTCTCGCTAACTGTACTTTTCCTTTGTAATGACAAAGTTAATCTTGTAAAACTGAAAAAGAGAAGAGAAAGCAAAATTATCCATAACATCAAGACTTCCTTGCACTCCTCGCAGCTTTTTAATTCAAAGAAATTCGAGTATAATTGATAGAAATAAAAAAAGAACATGAAAATTGAAAAGCAAAAAAAAAAAAAAAAAAAGTGATCAATGAACTACGTTATTAATTCAATCTCATCCTCATAGAAAGCAGTGTTAGATCAATCTTTTGCACCATCATTGCCAAAGTTGACTCTACTTAAAAACTTGCCGGATCCTTTGCATCTCCTTATTCCACAAAAAAACAAAAAAACAAAAAACAAAAAAAAACAAAAAAAAGGAAAAATACTTTACATTTTTTTTTCGTATATCTCTTGAACTCTAATACAAGTTAATAATATTTTAATTGCATTGTAAATTTTTTTGAATGATATAAATGATCGTTTATCTCAAAATTTGTGGGAATAAAGTTTGTATATATATTATTAAGTTGAAAATATAAACTCTCTTTGTTCCTATTGATCACACCTAGCATGCAACTTAAAGAACTTCCAAACCTGTATAAAATTGATAGAAATTTATTTGTTCTCAAATTTTGTTTTCTTTGTCCTTTTTTTTTTTTGTGTGTACAAACGTAAACAATTTTCTTTGTCTTATCATTCATGTTTTGCCATTTGAAACACAAGTATTTAAAAACTTAAGACAGATATTAATCTTATATATATTATCTTCCATATGTTAAAATATAAATAGCAAGACAAGAATTAAAAGGACTAAGTTTGAGGATAGAATATTTGCATTCTTATAGAATTAAACTCTTTATTAAGAATAATGTTACAAACATACCCTGAACTTCTGGACTTAATGTATAGCTATTGAAGATCAGTTACAGCGGAAGAATCTATTGTTAGATCTGATTCTGAGTTCACACTGATTCATAGACTCTATACCTAATTTTTAAATTTCAAATTCTTTTTATCTAAAATTTTGTTTTTTCCAACCACTTGATTCAGAGACAGATGTCCTCCCTTGTTGTTAACGAAAGCGCAAAGCAGAATTCAACTTGCATTGTTATGCAGCTAAGGTTGTCTTTGATTCAACTTATTTTGATAGAAAAAATAATTTTTAATTATTTATTTTTGCTGAAACTAAAAAATTATTTTTATAGAAGTTATTTATTTTAATTTTTGTTCAAAAATTAAAAATAAACTTTTTTTAACTTTTAGATAGGAGCTGAAATAAATGGTTTATGAAAAAATAATTGTTTTTAGTAGTTAAATAATCACTTTTTATCCAAAAAAAAAAAACGTGAAACAACCGTACTCTAAATTAGAGAAACATGCTTCAACCTTTTGTCAAGTATGTTACACAACCGCTTCTCCTGAGGATCTGTAATACGAATATTTGAACTACACTGTTTATTCAAACTGATACTCAACATTTAACTGCAAAATTATCTGATCAAACAAGTTGATAGATTAATCTGGTTTTCAGATCCAGAGCTTAATTAAGCAAGGGAAGGTTGCTTCCGCGGATCCCTTTGATTTCTACTTGCTGTAAGCTTAAAAATAAGCACAAAATTCTGAAATTGAGTTCAGTGCTAAAGATTAACTGACTGTTTGGATCAACAGAAAAAGGAAGGAAAAGGAAGAAAAGAAAATGGAATGATTTGGTGGTTTTCCTCTGTTTGGTTAGCAGAAAAAATCAAAGGAAAGAAACTAAAATGACGTGGGGTCTATCTCAATTTTTTTCTCTTCAAACTTGCAAAGAAAATCACGGAAGTGGGATGAAAAGTGGTTAAATGACATACTTGCCTTTGGTTAATATTAATATGCATACTCATAATCGAGCCTTTGTAAGTGATGTGGGCTATAGAAAAAAAAATTATATTTGATACAAAATATGAATCAGAGTTATTAAAACAAAAGTGCTCTAAAAAAAGGGGAACAATTTTAATAAAAACAAAAAATAATTAGAAATCAAATGTAGGAAGTTATAACTTAAATTCGTATCACATCTATTGTTAAAATTTAAATGTTAATAAAATAAAACTTCTAATTAATATTTATTATAATATTTTTATTTTTATAATTTATAAAAATAATTTATAAATTAAATAAGAACATATTTATATTTTATTATAATAAAGACATATATATCATTTTACATATAACTCTCATTTTTTTTACTTTCATTTTCTCTTTATCCAAACATACAAAAAAAAAGTACTTTTCTCTTTATTTTCTCTTCTCTTCATTTTCCTTCTTTCCATTTTCTTTCTTCTTATTATCTCTCCACATCCAAACAAAGCATAAGGGTCAGCATCAGTAGTTTAGTACATTTTCTTTACAATAAACAACCTTACACAGGGGAGGTTGATCATACGCAAATTGCTTCATTTTCTTAATGTCTATTATTTATTTATTTATTTTCCTAAAGAAGGATCCATGAAAATGAAATATAGAAATAAATGACAAACCCAATTCTCTTCATATTCCTAACTCACCTACCCATACGAGTCAAGTGGCACACTTCAAAAGGACTTGTTGGATAGTAGGGCCTTTGCCATGTCTCAGTAATATGTTTGTCATAAGAAGAGTACAAAGATGTTAGTAAAACAAGGAGGAAATTGACAAACTTGCCAAGATCATAAGTCAGCTAGTTTAAGGCATTTATCCGCTACAAATCTGATCCGCTATCATTCTTTTGCATATGTATAGCGTATAAATGCGGTAATTTATTTTTTCATACCAATTGACAACAGCATCTAGCATTATATTAAAAGAGCACAGAAAAATCGGACCATGGATTCTTAAATCCAAGAGTGATTCGTAATTATCTATAAATATTCGATGCAAAGTTGTATAAGGTCTGAGAAAGAATCGGAAGAAATGAGAATAAACAATTCTTTTTTCAAGAGATGACAATTCCGGTAGATATCTTACTTATATGATTGCATAATCAATTATGTTTACTTATAAAATTACCAAGGATTTGAATCTTAGGTGTCGAGACCAAAAATAAAATATAAAAAGAAAAATCTTAGGGGTGAAGACTAAGGACTAGATATGCGTTTTCAATTTTTTTTTAGAGTTAGCAAAAATATGATTATCACACAATATAAGCATAAATAAAAAAGTTTGATTTTAATCAAATTCTCCTCTTTCATTTTTTGTTTCTTATAAGTATCCTTCACTTAGTGCGACACTGATTGAAACATAATTGAGATTTTTTTTTTCAATTGGAATTTCAACTATAATTCACCATATTGTAAGAGAATATTCTCTTCTATTAAACTCAATTGCAGTTGCTCCCCCTCCCCTCTGGCATGGGCTATTTCGGTGTAACCGATCGAATAGCTAATGTAATTGCAATTGTAATTGTAATTGTAATTTAATGCAATATTGGTGAAATATATAGTTTATTATAACCCCAGAAAAAGGCAAAGGCAGAAGTCGTTACCCTTGACTCTAGAGTTTGATATAAACTTTTCTAGGAGAGGAAGTTTATAACTAAGTCTAAAATATCGTAGATGATTTGTAATGATTTGTTTACTTTTCTGTACTTGTGTACTTGCATATCACACGTCTTAATAACGAAGAAAGAAAAAGTTGAGGCAGACGTTTTACATTGAGTTTGAGCTGAGCCTATCTATATATGATAGAGAGGTGTTATTTATAAATATCTTTAAGTATATTTAATTAAATATTCACTCATAAAATTAAAATAGAAATTATTAAAAAAATAAAAAATAAAAAATAAAAAATAATAAAAAAGAGAAAAAAAAGAGAAGAAAAATAAAAAAAATATCAAAATATATCAATAATTGATATATACAAATTATTTTTCTCATGTATGATATTGAATACGCCATACTCGTAAGTACGAATTATCCCTCCGTACAAGTTATCTTCGTTAATTACCTGCTCCATTCAAGGTCAAATAGTTCTAAACGTGACTCAACTTAACTTGCCGTATTGCCGTATTAAAACAGTACTAATAGACTGCAACAAATATTTGTGTATTTTTTTAAAAAATATTTTTATTTTGTGAAAATAATAGTTTGAAAAGGTGGTTTGTTTTATGTTTTTTCTGACAGATGACAAATAATAGAAAAAATATATTTTATCTTTTGAAATATAAGTCTTATATATTTTAACTTTTAAAATCTAAAAATATATAATTTGACATTCTAATATTTTTAAAAGGTATAAATGAGGTTTTCTATTAACTTTATTGCTAAATATCACCATCAATAATTATGTGTTATTGAAATTAGAACTCACTTATATATGCCATTAAAGTTAGAACTGACTTAATAAATTTACAAATGCATGCAAAAATGAGGAAGAAGTGCAGTCTTTATTGAAATCAAATTTGAAAATTAGGACAAGAAAGAAGTGAACCATATCACATTAAGTGACACATTGAACTTGGAAATTTAGAACTCAGAACTCGCACTATTGAACTCAAAACTCGCACTATTAAACTCAAAACTCATATTTAACAGTAAAGTTAATAAAATGTCTCATTTACATAATTTAAAAATTTCAGGATGTCAAATTATATATTTTTAAATATTAAGGGATAAAATACATATGAATTATACTTTAAAAGGGTAAAATGTAATTTTTTCCGATCCTATTCACTAGCTTGTTTGCTTTAGCTTTTATCGGCTCTAATAATATTTGAATTCAAAAATAATTAATAAACAATTTTGTCAAATTGAGGAAGCAGTTTTCGTACAATAATAATTTTGTTTGAGCTAGTGGCTATTGCTCAACTCTAATATCTATTACCGTACCTTTTGTTGTCTTTATTTTGATATTTTTAAAATATTATTAACTAAATGTTGTATTAAACTTTTATCTATTGTTGCCCTCATAATTTAAATTATATTTAATAATTATATTAATTAATATTAAATACAAAAATTAAATATTTTAATTTAATAATTTTAAAAAATAAAATTAACTTATAAATGAAGCTCATAAAGGCCAATTCATTTACAATCTAAACCAAAGTTTTTTTAATATAATCCTATTTGATACTTTCAATATTTACAATATTTTTTTGATACTTACCCTGTTGCAGCCATGCCTCCTCTTGTTGGTCTCATAAACTCTTTTTAGTGGAGTTCCAGCATAGTAAAATTTGGATGTATTATTCTTACAAAAATATGATATGAAAAGAGTGTTATATTTTTGTTTGATCAAACTTGACAAGTTATTTAAATTTTACTTTATTGCATTTTTTATATAAGTTAATTATTAGATTTAATTAGAATTTTTTTGTGTGCCGAATTAAAGAGCTTGATAATATTCAATTTTTATATTTACTATTATTTGGTATGAATATTAAGTATAATTTTGGAATATGAGAGTGGCGATAGATAAAAATTTTAAAATAAGTTTTAATATCAAAAATTTAAAAATGAAAAATACTTATTATTCAAAATATATTAGAAACACAATTTCAAAAAATTAAAAGTATGAAAAAGGTCTTAGAATCATATGAAGCAGAGGTAATATATCTCACAATATTACTTTATGTCAAAGGATGAAAAGAATCATATTTTTCTTTTGTCAAAAAGGTAACTGAAACTCAAAGGGTTGAAACAAAAAAGCACTAATAGGAGACCAAAAGTTTATGAGACAAGCAATATAGAAGACACATGCAGCTGGAAGGTAAATACCATAAAAATATTATATAAGGAAAAATGCCAAATATGATTTGATTACAAAATTTTTTTATTTAGTTTGTACATGAACTAAACTTAGTATGAGCTTGATTTAATAGGTTAATTTTATTTTAAAATTGTTGAATTCAAAATAGTTAATTTTTGTATTTAATATTAATTAGTATAATTAATAAACATAATCTAAAATATGGAAATGGTAATAGATAAAGGTTTAATACAACTTTTAGTTAAGGACATTTTAAAAATATAAAAATGAAGGCGACAAAATGAGTGTGATAATAGTCACTTCCTTGTTTGGATGATATGCTTAGTTTTGGACAATCAAGGATTACAATTTTTGGGATGCCAAGTACCTTATATTGTAAATTTAATTCATTAATAATATCTGATAATTCAAAATAAAATGTTAATAATTTTTCTTATTCTAAAGTTATTTATCTTTTAACAAATTGTTTGGAACCGTTAAATTAATAGAATTCTCTATTCCATATCCCTCAACGTCAAATATTGAAGTTTTATGAATTATTATTGTCCTCTATTTTGATTATGTTTTTAATGTTATAATTGAGTAATACTATGTAATAGCTAAGGTAATAATTGTGATTTATTATTGTCTATTGCTTTAATTTTATTTTCATATCATAATTATAATTATGTAATAGATATTAAATAATGCAAAATAAGAAATTTATGTGAGGGCGCATGTGAGAATGTCTCCATATATTTTTAAATGTTTTTATAATGATATTGTGAAGGGCTATCATTTTACATTACTCACACAAGTTTAAATTCGTTTTATTAATATTATACGAAACCGAGTCATCGACGAATATTTCAATAGTGCTGACGTTTCAGTTTTACAATTTCATAGTCGTGTTTCTTGCAGGTCAAAAGATCTAGATTAGTGTCGATAAAATTAGAATATTAAATGGAAAACTCAAAGTGTAGACTAGTACGAGGAGCTGGGGTCTGCAGAGATCGAGCGAGACATAACACATATGTTTAATTATTACATATGATAGTTGGCTTCGCAACCCCCTGCAAACTGCAGGCAGAAAACCACGATACATGCATGATAGGAACGAGTACATGGATCAGATCAGATCAGATCACTGCCTTGCAACTTTAAAAATACAAACTTCAAAATAAAAATAAACGAAAATGAAACCAAACAAATAATTCCTCCACAAAACAAAACGCGTAAACTTTATTCTAAAGTGCTTTGTCCTTCAATCCATCTCTTCCTTTATTTGCACAAGTTCTTCAGATCCTACAAAACAATACACATACGCGTATATTATTAGATTATCATAACATGTCATTATTTATTCCGTTAATTAATCTTATCTAATAACGAGGAAGTGTTTTTACATACATATACTAAGGGCAAAAAAAAAAAAAAGAAAAAAAGAATTATTATTTTACTATACTATCCCATTATTAAAAATAATTAGTTTTTATATTCGTTACTTTAAAAATTACAAATATAATATATATATAAAATTCATTATTAACGTGAAATTATTTATACTATGGATTCATCAAAATTAACGTCGAATAGAAAGTACTTTATACAAATCTATCATGACATGGAAATTTGTAGAAATGATATCGACCACATAGATTGTATGAAGAAGCTTGATTACCATGGGGTGCTACACAAAGCCACTATCTAGTAGTGGTAAGGGGGAGGTGGAGGTGATGTGTAGCCATAGTGTGGTGGTGGAGATGGGTACTTGTATGGTTCCTTAGGTGGTAGAGGATGAGACGGGTACGTGTAGGGAGGAGGAGGAGGTGACTTGTACTTGTAGACCGGTGGTGGTGGAGATGGGTACTTGTAGGGCTTCTTAGGTGGTGGTGGAGGAGAAGGGTACTCGTAGGGAGGAGGAGGTGACTTATACTTGTAGACTGGTGGTGGAGGAGATGGGTACTTATAGGGCTTCTTTGGAGGCGGTGGTGGAGAAGGGTAATGGTAAGGAACCTTTGGTGGAGGGGGTGAAGGATACTTGTATGGTTTCTTAGGTGGTGGTGGTGGTGGTGAAGCATAATGGTAAGGATGCTCTGGTGGTGGTGGAGAGTGGTAGTAGTAAGGCTTCTCTGGTGGTGGTGGAGAGTGGTAATAGTAAGGCTTCTTAGGTTGTGGTGGAGGTGATGAGTAGCCATAGTTGTCTGCTGAGATTTGGGGTGGCAAGCTGAGGTATACTATTGCTAATACAAGAATGAGAGTAGTAGAGGCCATTAGAGATCCCATTTTCTCCCAAATTTCACTTAAAAAAAGGGTTTTGGTTATGCTATTAGGAACGGTAGTGCCCCCTTAATATAGTTTTTTTCCTTTACCAAATTAGCACCAACTAATCATCTTGGGTCGGTGTGTATTTTGATTTGATCTATTTTAATTTACCTATTTAAAAAAAAAAATTCAAAAATAGGTAAATTGGAAAATTGGCAATGCTGAAGTGAATTGTTGGTTTTGGTCCATTGCAACCCTGGCAGGTTTTAGATTTGATGGAGACTGCAATCTAATTAACTAAGCAGGAGGAAATTAGCTGGTAATGTTGACATTGCCTTTATTTTCTTTGTAAGAAAAAGACACCAACCTTATTTAACTAGCTTAGCTTTGCACTTAGTAAACAGTTTTTTTTTTCCCCAATAATTCAAATATTCGAACACAGAAGTCTTTGTTAACTTACTAAATATTATAATCTAAGTGGTTAATTTAACGATAGCAAGCAGATAATACACGTATAGTCACAAAATCACAAGTTTGGATATCAGCTTATGATAATCATTTGGGGTCCAAATGCATAGAGTATTCCTATAAAACTCGTAGTCCCAAGATAAATGACATCTCTTTGGAAGAACTATTATGGTGAATTAGTTAATTGAGTGCTTACAAGCTAACCCAAACACAATGCTGAATAGCAAATAAGGAGCTTAATGCGTAAGTTTTAGGGTTCATAATAAGTCAGAACTAGTATCACTAGGGTGGGGTTACTGGCACTTGTTTTTGTCTATCTACACTTTTTACTATTAGTTTATAACTTTAGTTTCCTAAACTACAACCATCAGCTAATTAAATGAATTAATTCTATTAAAATTGAATTTTAATTAATTATATTACTTTTTTTTAAAAAAAAAATCTGAAACGAGTGTATACATTAATTGCTACAATGATCGGTTTGTGGCACAAATTTCCGGATCCAATAGTAGCCCGTTTCAACCGTTTGTACAGGGAACATTACTTTATTGAGGATTCCAAGACCTATGAACAATAATGCCAGGAACCCTCATGTATTGTTCTTACTTCTTTGGATTATTCATCAACATATCAAACAGCTGCAGCGCAATTAGTATGTTTAGGGTCAACAAATATATCTAGGGTTTGACTAACCAATGCCCTAAAAGCATTAGCTAAAGAGTAAAGAAGTGAAAAGTTGTAACAGAAAAAAAAAAAATAAACTTTTTATGTTTTTAATGTATTGAATGCATTGAAAAAATCAAATTTTTTCACTTCTATTTTTTTAACTAATGTTCTTAGGAGAGTGGTTAGTAAAATCCATATATTTAAAAGAAATGGCTTGCAAATATTGATTTGTTAAATAATGTTAAATCCTCCTAAAATATCTTTTTAATAATTCTTCTAATTGTTAAATAAAAAAATATTGAATATTTTTAAGATATCAAATGTATTTATTTTTTTATTTAGTAATTTCTTTATTACATATTAAGAGGATTATTGGGATGATATTTTAAGAGGATATAGCAAAACTTTTTATAAAAATATTTATATTTTTATCAAAACATCTGACTTGTTTACTTAGTAGGCGAAACAAATAGAGTTATGTTCACATTGTCATAAATAAAAATGTAAAATTAAAATTGAACCAAATAAATACAAAATTATAAACCCTAAGAAGTTAGTTTGGTGATTAATATGGTCTGAATCTAACACTATAATTAGTGATAAAATATTTAGTGATTAATATGGTGTGAGCCAAACAAATACACAAATTAGTTTAGTGATTAATATGTTGTGAACCCTAATTTACTGATTATTCATTCAAAAGTCACCAACCGTAACATATCATTTTGGCACATACTTTTTTGACAAACATTCCGATTGTATAGCAATTTTCTTCAGACAAATCGATGTTGCTCTAAAAATATTTAAAGTTTTCTTTTGAGAAATTGTTTGGTAGTGTTATAGTTTTCTATCCCACATCCCTTAACGTCAAATATTGGAGTTTATGAATTATTATTGTTTAATTATATTTTTAAGGTTATAATTGAGTAATATTTATCAGTTAAGAATAATACTTGTGATTTATTATTATCTATTGATTTAATTATATTTTTTATACTATAACTAGGTAAAGATATTATATAATGCAAAATAAGAATTTATGTGAGAGCTCATGTGTAAAATCTCTCGATAAATTTGTAAACGTTTTTGTAATGATACTGTGAAGCGCTGTCATTTATATTACTCACACGAGTTTAAATTCTTTTATTTTAAGAATTTAAGTTTTATGTATTGATAATGTAAAAGATTTTTATATGATTAATTAATCATATTCTTCCACTTACATGACAATTCAAGTAGTGAGTATGAGACTTAACTATATTGTTGATGTAGCAACATATAATTAGATGACAATATACATTTTTTTATACAGATAATGTATAAAAATTAAATCTTTATTTTAATTGTTTTATAGTATTATAAGAAACTGAGTCATAGACCAACATTTCAATAGCATGAACATTTCAATTTTACAATTCCATCGTGTTACAAGTTTCACGTTAAAGAATCATGTTATATAAGTGTGATATTTAAGTTTAGGGAACTTTCCACAATAGGTAAGTCTTTTACTTTCCCTTAAGTTTGAGTTGGCAATATCGGTGCTTTCATTGAAAAGCTAACCCATGAGGAGCGATGTCGAAAAGGAACGACTCTGAAAAGGGTACTTAAAAAGTGAGAATGAAACCCCACTCAAAGTGCGCAATCTAAAGTGAGTCGGCGTGGTTGTCAAAATATCTTGATTGGTCTGAACAAAGCAGACACTTTAAATGGAAATCTCAAAGTGTGGACTACGCCCAGGAGCATGGCTAAGCTTGCTACATGCTTGGATTGGTCCAACGTGAAAAATTGCTGCGCGCATAACGTTCAAGAAGAAGGGTAGCTACAGCTAACACACAGCCTTCATCATTTCTTCTACTTGTAGCACCGCCAACCCATATCCTCGACATGAAGCAATGGCTTTTCTTTTAATGATATCTTTGTCCATTTAGAAATTAAAGCCTATAAAAGGCAAACTTGTACCACGCTAGAATTCAGGTGGAGTGAATGAAATGTGTTATTAAACATTCCTCTTCCTTAATGCTGCGATTTTGAGTGAGCTAGAGAGAAAAATATTTAGAAAATTACTTTTAGTTTTCCGATATATCAGTTTGGGTGCATTTTGAGATTTAATTTGAACCAATTTTTGGTGTCTAAAATAACTACTTGTTTCTTTATTTGTCGAACGGTCGAACTTACCATGTGTCATGGTGGGAGTCTAATGGACGCAATTTAACTTTACCCTTTTTTTTCCTCTCCTTAACTTGAACCTCCAATGATTCTCCTAAGAATTACAATCATTTGTCTAAGGAATTGAACAAGCATCTGATGCAGATAAGGGAAAACTTGTGCAGTCATATTTCTAGTGTAAAGTCTCAAAATAATATTGAAGTTCAAAGTTCACAGATATCTAGTTACCTTTCATATTTCCTGCCATATGCACATACGTTTCAACTCCTTTTGTACTGATAGAGAAAGGTAAAGCTATGAAAGGTGATTAAGAGAATATCTGATTGAATGTAAGAATAGAATCTTTAAACAATTACACAGTAACAAAGATATATATAGTGAGATCAGATACATTAGAATGTCTAGATATATTAGAGGCTAAGCTAATCAGAATGTAACTAACTCTAACGGTCTTTAGTTATTCCAGGCTGGCATCTAACTGCTCTGACATGCCCCCTGAATCCAAGGCCCCCTGAACTTTCATTCGAACTCCTGATAACAGCCAATGAGGTGGACTTCTGAGTATCATCACTTGCATGGGACGTTGGCTATGCAATGTGCAGCTTATCACAAAGCAGAAGAAATCGAGTGCATGGTAAGGCTTTGGTTAGTAGATCAGTTGGCTGATCTTCAGATGGAATGTGGACCACTTGCAGCTGCTTAGCAAGGACCTTTTCCCACACAAAGGATAGATTCAACTCCATGTGTTTGGTACGAGTGTGAAGTACTGAATTAGGTGCCAACATAACGGTACTTAAGTTGTCACAGTAAATTGTGGGTGCTAAGTTTCTGACCCCAAGTTCAGCAAGAAGAGTTTGAAGCCACAATATTTCAGAGACTGTATCAGCTAAACTGCGAAAGTCGGCTTCAGTGCTTGAGCGGGCAACCACGAGCTGCTTCTTGGACCACCAACATATGAGATTTGGTCCGAGGAACACGCAGGAACCAGAAGTGGATCTGCGGTCATCAGGATCTGAGGCTAATCTGCATCACAGAAGCCTTTCAAAATGAGTTGAGGAGCAGGCGAGACCGCGAGAGAACTAAACCTGACGATAAAGTTCCAACAAGGTAGCGAAGCACTCGCTTGACTGCCTTCCAATGTACCTCGGCTGGATTATGCATGAACTGACAGCACTTGTTAACACTATAAGAGATTTCTGGACGTGTCACTGTAGCTTACTGAAGTGCCCCAACAATAGATCGGTACAGTTGTGGATCAGAGAACGCAGGAGTATTGAATTTCGATAGCTTAAGGTTGGAGACCATAGGTGTAGGGACACCTTTTGCAGAATCCATGTGGCTTCGAGTAAGTAAGTCTCGAATGTATTTTTGCTGAGATAAATGCAGAGAATCATTGGTTAACTAAGTAACTTCAATGCCTAGGAAGTAGTGTAGTGTAACATCCTCAACTTCGTGTCGTACTAAATTATCTCAATAACTCTGACTAATTAGGTACTTAATGAGAAATTATGAGATTAGCTTAATTAAGGGGTTAACGAAAAGTTTATGAGTTAACTCATATGAGAAAAGTCAAGAGAATACTTAACCAAGATTAGATAATCTCTAATTAAGTAAGTCAGAGCCTTTATAGCTCAGTTAAGCACTAATCGCCTTTAATTAGCTTAATCGAGTTTAATTAAAATTAATTAAGCTTACTCACAAGATTAATTTTTACTAATCATTTTTTTTGTATTAATCACTAATCCTTACTTAATCATATTAATTGAATTACAAGAGCACTTAATCACATAATTAAATTCAAATTTAGTCAACTAGACAATAAAGCATTGGTGATATCACTAAAGTGAAAAAGTAGAAGACAATATTGCTTTATGTAAGAAAAGCATTAGGTCTTGTCCAAAGTAAACCCTTTAATTAACCATTTTGTTCCCTTAATTACAACAAATTAAAGAAAATATGCTCCCCATGCCCACATGAAGGCTACGGCCTCCCCTCCCCCCTCATGCATGTTTATTTTCATTTTGTGACTCTTCACTCCCTCTCTCTCTCTAAGTCTCTCAAATCTTTTCACTTCTCTCTGCATCCTTTCTTCATCTTCTTCATCATTCTCTACCCCCATAACCAAACTTTCTTCACTTAGCCTTTCAAAGACTTCGTCTTTGGATCTTTGGAGACAAGATTTAAATACTACAACCTCCATTTTCACAAGATCTCAAGAGCTTCTTCTTCCACCAAGCCAAACCGCCACCATCTTTAAGGAAAGGAACCACCATCATCTTCTTCTTTGTCTCTATTTTTTGCTAAGAAAGGTAGTGATCTTTATCTTTTTATTTTGTTTGCTCAAGAAAACTTGAAGCTTGGTTCTTTTCATGACCAAGATCTTTAAGTGAAAACTTGAGAAGATCGTTCATGCTCCTCATAAGCAAAAGTTTCCATTTTTGGCAAAATATATTCTTATTATTCTTCAAGTGTTCTTGATGTTTCTATTTTTAGAAAAATATATTCTTGTTGTTCTTCAAGCGTTCTTATTCTTGTTGTTCTTCAAGTGTTCTTGATGTTTCTACTTTTGAAAAAATATGTTTTTGTTGTTCTTTAAGTGTTCTTGATATTTTCCTTTTTGGAAAAATATGTTCTTGATGTTTTTCAAGTGCTTTTGATGTTTTTACTTTTGGAAAATATGTTATTATTATTGATTATTCTTGATGGTATCTTGTTTAAAGTTGTTCTTTTTCTTATGATGAGTTGATGGTTAGAAAAGTTTCATCTTTTTATATTTTCATGATTAGATAAAACTATGAACATCCTAAAAGCTTAAAACTTTAAAAAGTTTGCTTCTTGATTCCTTAAAAGTGTTGCAATTTTTAAGCTTCCATAAATTTTTATTTTGTTTTATTTTGAAGGCAAGAATACATATAAAAGTCTAAGCTTTTTAAAATGATAAGCCTTTTTGAGTTAGAAAAATAATATCTTGTCATTTAATATCTTAGAAATCAAACCTTAAAGAAAAGACTTTTCATACAGTTTTAAACTTTAATCAAGAATGAGACTTTTAAGTCATAAAAGTGTTGTTTTGTAACATTTAATTCATAAAGTTTAGACCTTGAATCAAAACAATGCTAAAAGGTGTTAACTTTTATAAAGATAAAGACTTTTAATCTTAAAGTTAATGTTTCATATCACTAGTTGATAAAGTAGGAACCTTTTTAATATAGAGGCAACTTTAAGTCATAAAGTTGAGACCTTGATGGTCTTCGAATAATTACATGACTCAACTTTCATAAAAAACAAGACTTTTTAGTTAAAAAATTAGTAACTTGTATCATTATTTCATAAAGATCTGATCTTTAAGATAAGAGCTTAATTTTTAAGGCACTTATTTCATAAAGAATAAAACTTTTTGACTACCTTATAAGAATGATAACTTTTATAATATTTAATATAAAATCGTGTTAGGTTAGTGATAAAAGCTTGAAACTTTGTAACTTGGTTAAGTTAAAAATCACCCTTGGTGTTTAGTAAACATGGTATTGTTGGGTTCATGATGTGGTTATGCGTTGTCATGACCCAAGGATTAGGGGGATCTCGAACTCTTTGGGAATAGAAGTATGATTAGGGCCTCTGAGTATAAACATGAACTCAAGGAAAGGCAATAATCACTTAATTAATTTGAATAAGTGTTCCATAAGACATGAACTCAAGTAAAGAGTAATTTCATATAAGAACTAAGTAACTAAATGACCCCAAATAAACAAAACTATGAACCCCTTTAAGGTATGAATGTATGATGCCATTTGGCATAATGAATGACAAGTTTGATTGAGCTCTGTCTTATGATTGAATGATGAGTATGATAATATGATATAGATATGATGAATTGTTAGTTGAAAGTTGATGATTGACATTTTGGAGAAGCTTCAGTCTAGCCATTATACTGCCGGATTTCCGTCAAAATTATGGACTTAGTCATATCATTGCATATGTCTATTCAAAGAAAAACTATATATGTAAAGTATAATGATAAGAAACGAAAGAATGAGACATGACCCCTCGATCATTTTCGAGAAGTGAGAAACGGCGATCCATAAGGAACCTCTATGAGGGAGGCAAGGGTGACATGGAGGACCCTCCAACTTAGAGATAACCAATATCGGCTTAGTCTGATTTGGCTAGTACTGTGTGACGACGATCACGGAATAAGCTCATATCAAAAAATAGTCTATTTTAAAGGAAAGTAAAGAATGTTAAGCACGTGCTAAAAATAAAAGTAAAGTCAAGTATAACTATGGTTAAATCTATGATAATGCATCTCTGTGCATGTATTTATATTGTCCATTTGCATTATGGATATTTATTCTATGCTTTAGTATGTATGTTAAGTCATGATGATGTAGTTATGATGTTAAGTTTAAAAGCAACCTGCTTCGGGGTTTAAGTTTTCAAAATCATTAAAATTGAACTTATATTTGTCCTTTGTTTTTATAATTAAATCCAAAGTGGCTGGGACGATGATGATGACACAATGTTTGTCTAGTCACGATCCTACTGAGAAATCTTGTATTTCCCACTCCTGCGTTTCCGTGTCGTCTTCAGATAGAGCTGATAGCATCCATGGTAGCACTTATGACGGTACCTTACTGAATAAGATGAGGAGTTGCGATGTTTCTTCACCTAGCTAAGGAGGATTGAGATAGTAGCATAGTATTTTTATTTTCTTAAGAGCCCTAGTTGGGCAGTTTATGTATAATTAAGAGCATGTAGGAAGTCATGCTGCTTAATTTAACCTATTATATATGTGATACTTATTAAATGTAATGATGATCTTGATTATGTATGATTACATTCTTTGCTTAATATATTGTGTTATGTTGTTTCCATTTTGTCATATGTCTTATTAGTAACTCAACGATATGAAGAACAACGTTCATATGTATACCAGTAAGTAAGCGCTTAAAGGCTCAGTTTTCAAGCATAAAGGTTTTACAAGAAAAAAAATTATATGCTATTTTTGTATATTACGCTAATTTCAAATATAAGAACTTCCATTAGATAAGAATAACAACTAGTAATACCACAAAAGGACCTAAGCATAGTATGGTATTAGTAAGGTGTCACATGTAGAGGACCCAAATCTTTGAGTGTAAATTCCTTATCCAGTTGCATGATAAGCTGCTATAGATATTGTTGGTTAGAGCTAGTGATGATGATATCATCAACATAGACTAGAATGCAGACACAGTGAGTAGCCGAGGTATAGACAAATAGAGAAGGATCACACTTGCTTGAGACAAAACCCAGCTTGAAAAGTGCATGAGCTAGGCGTTTAAACCAACCACGTGGGGCCTATTTTAGGTCGTACAAGGCTTTGTGGAGGCGACAAACCAGGGAAGGATTAGCAGCAATAAAACCTTCCAGCGAGGACATATAAACTTCTTCATGTAGAATGCCATTGAGAAAGGCATTATTGACATCTAATTGGCAAAGGGATCGGCCTTTGGAGAGAGCCAAGGTGAGGATGAGACGAATGGTGGCTGCTTTTGCTACAGGAGAAAATGTTTCGGAGTAATCAAAACCTGCTTCTTAGTGGAAGCCTTTTGCAACAAGGCAAGCTTTGTATTTGGACACACTGCCATCAGGATTCTGTTTAATGCGAAACATCCACTTGCAATCGATTGGAACATGACCAAGAGGTAACGAAACAAGAGACCAAGTATTGTTCCGTAGAAGAGCATTATACTCATCCTTCATTGCCTTAAACTAGTTGGGTTCGACTAAGGCTTTAGTAACAGAGGTAGGTGTAGTAAAAGCAAGGGGAATAAAGTGATAAAGTTTGGGTTTGAAAATGCCAGACTTAGCTCGAGTTTGCATAGGATGTAGGACAGGGGGAGGCTTAGGAGCCCAAGGAGGGAATGGAATTGGGACAGGTGTTCGAGAACGTGTGGGTGAAGGAGGGGAAGGTGACAGGGAAGGTGGGTTTGAATGAGGGAATTGATTCAAGGGAGAAAGGGAAGACGAGGCAGGTGAGGTATAAGGAGGTTGAACAGGGAGGCTATGGGAAGTATGAGTACTAGGGAGTGGTGCATAGGAATGAAGTCTAGTGGTAGGAGTAGCAGAGTTGGTGACAACAGTCAAGGGAGTTGATGAGGTACAATTTTGTGAATGTGAGGATGAGGGTGAAGTAGACTTGCCAAAGGGAAAGACACTTTCATTGAACAAGACATCTTTAGAGATATACATACGAGGGGTGTGAACATTTAAACACTTATAACCATGGTGCTTGGAGCTATAGCCAAGGAAAACACACATAGAGGAATGAAAATCAAGTTTGTGTTTGGTGCAGGGTCAAATGAAAGGAAAACATGCGCAGCCAAAGACTCTTAGAATGGAGTAATCAGGTGGAGGTTTGAAGAGCACATGAAAGGGAGATTTAAAGGAAAAAAATGGGGTTGGAAGTCTGTTTATGACAAATATAGCAGAAGCAAATGCTTATCCCAAAATCGTAAGGGTAGTAAGGCTTAAGCAAGCGTGACTAAACCAGATTCTACTATATGGCGATGCTTCCTCTCAATGGTCCCATTTTGATGATGGGTATGAGGACAAATCAACCTATGGAGAATGCCATGTTGAGATAAAAAGGAGCTAAAGGGCCTAAATTCCCAATTGAACACTTTTAATAGAATGTCCAAGTTGTAACTCAACCATTGTTTTAAATTGCTTGAAGGCAGATAAAGCTTCGGATTTGTTATGCAAAAAATACAACCAAGTAAATTTGGAGAAGGCATCAGTAAATGTTATATAATATCGATAGCCATTTGAAGATAAAACTGGAGCTGGACCCCATAGGTTAGTAAAAATTAGTTCTAAGGGAGTGTGATATACAATGGTTGAGGCAGGAGAATGTAAACAATGTGATTTTCCTAAACAACAAGCATTACAAAATTCATTTCCATTATCGTGTATAGTGGGAATACTACAAAGTTTTAACACTTGAGAAATAGTTTTAGAGGATGCATGTCCTAAATGATTGTCCCAAAGTGTGAATATAGTGTTTCCTTTATAGGTGCTATGACTAGAGGCTAAATTTACATTGACTTTATTGGTGTTTGATGCAACTGAAGGTGTGGAGGGAAAACTTGCAGAAGAAGGAACCATTGAGAGATGAGCAAGAGGAAATTCAGTAAATCGGTATAAACCATGCTCGTCCAAGCTACTAGGTAGTAGAACTTCATTAGAACCCTAGGATTTAACAAGACAAGTAAATGGGTGAAATTCAAAATAGACATTGTTATCTCTGGCTAAACGACTAACACTTAATAGATTTTTGGTTATAGAGGGAACATGAAGTAAGTTAGTTAAAGAGAAAGATGATGCAGAGTGATTAATAGGCAAAACTGTTGAGCTACCAATATTGGAGATTGACAAACCTTGGCCGTTGCCAACAAACAGCTGATCAGAACCACTATAAGGTGAGCTATGCATTATATTCAAAAAAGTTGGAGTGACATGGTTAGTAGCGGTAGAGTCTAGGTACCAATTTCAGTCAAGAATGGTTTCTAGTGTTGCAACCATAGCAGCTAAATTTGCACTAGGTGTTGTAGGCTGAAAATGGTGTGGTGGTTGTGGGTAATGTGTACTATATGGATTAGAATAGGGAGATATCGGTGGTGGTGTAGGTTGCTGAAAAGTGTGATCAAATCTGTGGTAAAAGTTGTAGGATAAGTGACTAGGTTTAAGGCAAATCTGACAAGTAAGGCCTTTACCATAGGAACATCCTTGGCCTCTGCTGCGACCACCAGTGAGTCCTCGGCCATGGCCTCTACTATTACCACCACGATTAACCTGAAATGCTTGTGGTTGAGAGGCATTATTTGTTGTAGCACTAGTATCAGATTCAATAGCTTGTTTCTTTGCAAGGTTAGCTTGATGCAGCAAATTAGAAGGAGAGGAACTAGCTTGTTTTTCAAGCCTGGATTCCAATGCCATGAGCAACGCCTCTAACTCAGAGATCGAATATGGATCAATGCGTGACAAGATTGAGGCTGCAAATGCATTATACTTAGCTGGTAATCCTTCAAGAATGACTTCTAAGTGCTCATGCTCAAAGATAGGGTGTCCAATAGAGATCAATGAGTCAACAATCGCTTTGATGTGAAGCAAGTATTCTGAGATAGATCTGGTACCTTTTCAGTTGTTCCTGAGTTCCGTTTTCAACTAAAATGCCCTGGCTCTAGTCATGGATGCAACATAGGCTTGAATTTTCTCCCAAATCTGCCAAACACGACAACAACCAACTACACGAGTAAGAAATGCTTCAGAGAGAGATCCAAGGAGCCACAATACGAGCAATTGATCTTGTTACCGCCAAAGCAAGAATTCTTCAGAGGAATTTTGATTGAGTTCGTCTTCAAGAGAAGCGAACTGTGCAATGATTGAAGATGAGCGATCCAGGAATTTCTTGAGCCTGTGACCATAGATCACAACTAGGGCTTGTTGCTTCCATAGAAGAAAGTTGGAATCATCGAGTTTGAGTTGCAACGAGTGATTGAAGGTCACCAATCCTGGAGGATAAGTATTCAACTGCGAATGTGGACGAGATTGGCTCAGATTTGGTGGAGGAGAAGGAGGATCAGAAGCTCCTCCAATGGCGGAACCCTCAGGACCTCTTGTTGGGGAATTTGGAGCTCTTGATACCATGATAGAGAAAGGTAAAGCTATGAAAGGTGATTGAAAGAATATCTAATTGAATGTAAGAATAGAATCTTTATTCAACTGAAACAATTACACAGTAACATAAATATATATAGTGAGATCAAATACATTAGAATGTCTAGATATATTAGAGGCTAAGCTAATCAGAATGTAACTAACTCTAATGGTCTTCAGTTATTCCAGGTTGGCATCTAACTGCCTAACATGTACAAGTTGGGTTTAGGTATCTCTCTCTCTCTCTCTCTCTCTCTCTCTCTCTCTCTCTCTCTCTCTCTCTTAGCTCCGAAACTATTTATTCGTCTACCTTCTATTGCCATTGATTAATTTATTATTCTTTGTTGTTATTGTTGGTTTTTTTCTCCCCTTTTTGATAAAGGAAGAGTTCTCGTTATGAGAAAAGAAAATAATCCAAGAGAAAATAGGAGGATCAGAAGCACCGGCAATAATACATTGAAAAAGAACATAAAAATAACATGTTTTGAATGAAGGTGTTTCAATTTAAGTAGTGGTCATACTAAAAAATTTATTATATGTATAGGCATATGGTTACAATAATAATTTATTGTATAGCAATCATATAAAAGATAAAATTATAACTAGAAATAAGTTTAAGCAAACAAACGCTAAATCCTAATTAACAAATATTATTACTCTTATTTTAAAAAGACTAAAATTACACAATCAAAAAAATATTATCAAAATTTTTGACAAAAATTCTAATGGATGTTGGATAAATGAAAAGTGTCATAATCCACTTATTCATTTACTAACCAATAAGCAAGTCGCATTATTATAACAATTAAATTCGGATATAATTTTTACTCTCAAACACTTTTTAAAAAAAAAAAAATTGGAAAAGAATACCTACAATTAGATCGCTAAAATGGATGTTGCCCACCATTGGCGGATTTGGCGGGGGTGGCCTTAGCTTATTTTGTTATCTAAAGTTTTGGTAAAACATTTTGTTATATTTTATTTTAAAAGATTCAAGTTTTAATTTATTTTAGAATTTAATTTAAATGCACTGACAATATAAAATAATTTTATATTGTTAGCCAATAGAATAATGAAAAGTGCCAACTCATACAAATAACTACCCATTATAATAAGGAATCCACTATGATTTCTCGCTTTCCTCTATTTCTATTGGTTGACAGTGTAAAACTATTTTATACTATCAGTGTATATCAATTAAACTCTTTATTTTATACTCACTCAAATTTAATATATATAATCAAAATCATAGAATATATATATTTTTCACCTACTATTTAATAAAATATCATAATTTTAACTTTAGATTATATAAATTTGCAATTTGAAAAGTAAAACCACTTTGAACTCTTCTTTTTCTTCCAAGTTATATAAATATATTAAACTCTCTGCATATTTAATGTATGCAAGTCTAACTTATAATACTGTGTGTGATCTACCAAATATATATTATCTTCCACAATTTTAAAATATTTAACTATCAACATTTCAACTTACATTGATATAGTAGTAATTATCATAAAAATTTAAAACTTTTATATGTTTCTTAAAATATCTAAATATAATAATAAGCTAATATATTTAATGATAAATATATACTTAAAACTTTTATATATAATTATTAATTGCTAATAAAATTATACATTTATTTTAGAAATGTGAGATTAAAAATAAACATAATTAATTTAAAATTTTTATATTACTATTTGGTTTTGACTCCTGCAACATTTATCTTCCGGATCCGTCCATGTTGGCAACAATAAAAAAAAATTCCATGGTAAAGTTGCCTTTGATAATATTAACTCTTGCTGTACGCTGAAGCAACTTGGTAATTGTAGTATTGCAGAAGACACATAGAAATAAAAGCAATGAAGGCGACTTTGGGCAAAAAAAGAAAAAAGCTGATGAGGTACTGACGAAACTTCAACGTACCCTTTATTTTTCGAGACTGGACGTAGTTTTGATGCAACATTTCCAGGCATTCTAGCTAGTTGAATAGTATCCATGCATGCAATCTGAAAACGCTCCGCTGTAACTTTTCTTCTGTAAATTACACACCATCCCCTCCTGGGTTATGCATTAATTTTAATTTGCACCATCTATCTCTTCTAAAATTTAAGAGTCAACGTAAAAAAAAAAAATTACATTATGTTAAGTTCAACGTAAAAAATAGCCATAGTTAAAAAGGTTAAAATCATCATTAAGCAAAAAAAAAAAAAAAAAAGAAGTTTTAACTGTGGCTAAAGAATTAAAACAATTTGTTGATATTTTTAATTCTTCAATTCCAACAAATTGCTAAAAATTACGTAAATAAAGAAAATTTTGAATAAAAATATGCAACCTGATAAAATAATATAGCTTAAATGTATTTTTGCTCCTTATAAATATATGAAATTTTGGTTTTACTCCCGATAAATTTTTTAATTTGGTTTCGATTTAAACTTTTATGAAATTAGCTTTATTTTAGTCAACGCTGTTAATGAATTTCTATTAACTGCAGATATATATAACAGAAATCTTACTCACTACTGCCAAATCATCTTTATACTTCTCCACATCGATTTAGTGACAAATCCAACGGCCTCGGGCCTTAAAATATTGTAATTTTTTACTAATTTTATATTTATTTAGATTTAAGATATATAAAAAAATTTATAGAATAAATTTGATCACTTACAATTTGATAAAATACAATGAATTTGTTGGCATACACTTAGTGTTTAACATGAATAACTGTGTCTTGAATTCTTTAATTTTATTCAAGTTATATAAACATTGAATTCCGTATATATTTAATATCTAAAAGGCTAACTTTGTAATATTGTGTTGAGATCTATAGCCAAATAAACATAATTTTACATAATTTTTTAATAATTTAATATCAATATTTCAACTTATAAATATTTCTTAGTAATATTTTTTGTCAATATTTTAAAATTTTTATAAAATTTTCAAAATATGTAAATAAACTGACAAAATAAATTATTTAATGAAAACTATATATATTCAAGAATTTTACCAGTAATTATTTATTACTAATAAAGCTACATATTTGTTTAAAAAAATGTAAGATTAAAAGTAGATATACTTAATTTAAATTTTTTAGTTTACTTATTTTTGGTCCCTACAGCCACTATTTTCTGGATTCGTCGCTGTCCACGTCACTCCTATTTGCCACATCACCCAGCCTCCTGATGGGGTAAGGCACCGTACAAGACAAATACCATCACACTTCACACCGTAGAAAGACGGGTTCCCTCAATGCATTGTGAAAGCCCAGAAAGTCGTATGGGTATAAATCAATATTGTTTATTTATTAGCTAACTTATTGAGAAAAAAGGGCCAGTATTTGATAGAGTTAGTAGGAGATCCTGACTGAAATTCAACAAACATTTGGGTAATATGAATACAACATCTGTTGTCCACTCGACTCATCATATAGCCATCAATTTTTTTCTTATACGAAATGACTGAGCTCAAAGTCATCATTTTAATTATGTGTCGCATGCAATGCATTGAGAGAAATCAAATGCCTTATCTTGGAACTGTTCTGCTTTTTTCACCAAGAACCGAAATTAAGCTTGGTGACGACCATGAACCGAAAGCAGATCAATGGTAATTACTACTTATTTCTTCAAAAAAGAGGTTATGAAAAAGGAGATGATACAAAACTTTTTCCCTCTGTACATTATTCTCGAATAACATGTATAGTGAATTAGAAGACGCGATAGATTGCAATTTGCAAGGATTTGAAGGAAACATACTTTTCTTTTCTTTTCTTTTCTTTTTTCTTTTTGGGGTAATGGAAGGAAACATCCTTCGACGATTTAGTCTTTTTGTTTTTTTTTTTTTTTTCTTTTAATGACCTTTTATGATTTATTTTATTATGCATGCAGTGCATCCTTTTAGGATTTGCAGCAAACATCCTTTTGTTTATTTGCTTTTCTATAAATTTTTCTGAGGATACTGCTTTATTCCACTTGGAAAATTTGACGATAATTCCTAATAATCATAAAAGTACTTAATAGTAACTCCTAATCTCCTATAGTGGTTTAAAACTCCTGTTCTCAGCCAAATAATTAAAATGCTAATAAAAAGGGAATGAATTTAATTTTGATGTATATATTAATAAAAATAGTTGACTCCTATAGTTATTATTTAAAAAATATAGTATGTACAATTAAATAATAATTTAAAATATTTTATACTGATAATATATTGAAATTAACATAAAAGACAATATAAATTTCAATGTGCACATAGTCCTTAAACCCCATCAATAGTCATAGTGTCGATATCCTTTACCATAATTAAGTGGCCATTTGTTTCATCTTTTAAAAAAATATTATAAAATTTAAATTTTATATATAATTAAAAAAATTAAAAATAAATTTTTTTAAATTATTCTTTTCAACTTTTATAAAAAAATTAAGAATATAATTTTATAATATTCTGATTATTTTTAAAAAATTATACAAATATATAAAAATTAAATTTTTTAAGATAAAAAATGATTTTTTTGAGCTAAACACACTAATATACCCCAAAAATTACTTCCTCAATTTTAGAATTCGCTTTTCTTCTTCGAGGGTCAATATTGCTTATTATCTCAACCAATCTTTTGTGAATTTTGCAACTATAATAATTAGACTTTCTCCCCCAACCCAAACTTATCGTTGATTGTGTAAGGACACAGACAAAAGGTATAAGCAAGTTAAACTAAGCTAACTTATTTTGTATGTAATTAACAGAAACGTGTTTGTTTTTTATATTTTAGAGTATAAATATAGAAAATAATATATAATTGATACAATGTAAAACATTATATATATATATATATATATATATATATATATATATATATTGGTTAATGAAAGTTAATGAAGGACATTTGTTTGATTACTAATGTTTAATGTTAAGAAGAAAAATGGGTTCTGAAAATGATGGAAATGGTCAAGAGATAATATAAAATATATTAATTAATTAGTTTTATACTATTAGAATTTAATAACTTATTTATGTATATTAATATTTATATAATTTCATTTTAATATACAGTAATTAACGCAAAATTTTTATATAATTATTCAATTATGTATTACCACCATATATAAAAAGAAGTGTGTTAAGGATAACTTGAAGTTAGTTAAACAGAATCAATTTTGTTAGTGCTTAGCTGGCAAGTAATTTAGGTAGTTAAGCTCGATATGATGATGGTAAGGTTTACATATCTAGGCATGCTGTATTTGATGAATCTCACTTCACTTCCTCGTTACCTTCTCCGTCTAAATTTGTTACTTTGCCACCCTTGCCACCACACACCGTACCTTCTATTCCTATTTGAGTCTAGTCAACCTTCTTGCAATCCCAACTTTTTACCTATTGCTTCTGCTGAGAACCCCTCTAGTGCAGTACTTACTTTGTGTTATGATCCTGCAGGTTCCTTGCCGGCAAATTTGGCTATTCCCACTGATGAGCTGGTACCTCATTCTAATGCTGCTCTTCCTGAGCCCTTACCTGCTGATATCCCTTTGGCTACTAAGCAAGTCGCAACTCGAGCTCAGCCAATTCTCGCTCCTAGTCACTCTATGCAGACACGTGCAAAGTGTGGAATCTTCAAACCAAAAACTTATGCCACTGTTGTTAAACAAGCAGCACCCAATCTTGAGCAAATTGAACCAGCTACCACCAAGCAAGCCTTACAAAGCCCTCATCGATAGCGTGCTATGCAGGTAGAATATGATGCCTTAATGAAGAATAATACCCGGTCATTAGTTCCTCTACCCGTTGGGAGACAACCTATTGGTCAAAGTAGGTTTTTTGCATCAAGAAAAATCCAGATAGATCAATTCAGAAGTATAAAGCTCGACTCGTTGCAGAGGGCTTTCACCAGCGTGAAGGTTTTGATTTGTTTGAAACCTTCAGCCCTATGGTCAAGCCTTCCACAGTTCGCCTCATTCTATCCATTGCACTTTCCAAGGGCTCGCAGATGCGATAGTGTGACTTCAACAACATTTTCCTCAATGGTGATCTAAGTGAGGAAGTCTACATGCTGCCCCATGAAGCTTTCTCTCCATCCAACTCAAATCTAGTCTGCAAGCTCCCAAAGGCTCTTTACGATCTCAAGCAAGCACCATGTACCTGGTTTGACAAGCTCAATTCCACACTCAGGTTCATGGGTTTTTCTAATACTCGCTGTTACTCTTCCTTGTTTATCAAGTCTCAAGGCCCTCTAGTTCTTTATGTTCGGGTGTATGTGGATGATATCCTTATCACCAGGACAAATTTAGCTACAGTCTCTAAACTCATCTCTGATCTACATCACACCTTTGCCTTGAAGGACATGGGACCATTGCACTATTTTCTCGAAATTGAAGCAACCTATCCTGCCTCGGGGGTCATTCACCTAAATCAGTCCAAATAAATTAAGGACTTACTGCTGAAGGCTGGCATGGATGCTGCCAAGCCAATGCCTACACCCATGATCAACAACCTGAAACTCACTTCCTCAGGGGCAACTTTCTGCTCTGATCCTTCTCTTTATCGCTCTATCATGGTTGGCCTCCAATATGCCACAATCACTCGCCCTGAGATTATCTTTGCTGTCAATAAAGTGTCTCAGTTCATGCATCAACCTTTAGAAACTCATTGGAAGGCTGTTAAACGCATCTTGCACTATCTTAGTGGCATATTCAGCATAGTCTTGTGTTTCATACATGTTCTAATCTTCGTTTGTTTGCCTCTATGATTCTGATTTGGGCTTTGACTTGGATGATTGAAAATTTATCACGGGTTACTATGTCTTTCTTGGCAACAACTTAGTTTCTTGGTCCTCCAAGAAACAACATGTGGTTTCTCATTCCAACACTGAGACTGAGTTTCGAAGTTTGCCTTCTATTATATCTGAAATAGCTTGGTTGAAAGATTAATCTGGTTTTCAGATCTAGAGCTTAATTAAGCAAGGGAAGGTTGCTTCTGTGGATCCCTTCATGATTTCTACTTGCTGTAAGCTTAAAAATAAACACGAAATTCTGAAATTGAGTTCAGTGTTAAAGATTAAGGCTCAGCATCAGTAGTTTAGTACATTTTCTTTGCAATAAACAACCTTACACAGGAGAAGATTGCTTCATTTTCTTTATGTCTATTGTTTATTTATTTATTTTCCTAAAGAAGGATCCATTAAAATGAAATATAGAAATAAATGACAAACCCATTTCTCACCATATTCCTAACTCACCTACCCATACGAGTCAAGTGGCACACTTCAAAAGGACTTGTTGGATAGTAGGGCCTTTGCCATGTCTCAGTAATATGTATGTTATAAGAAGAGTCCAAAAATGTTAGGAAAACAAGGAGGAAATTGACAAACTTGCCAAGATCATAAGTCAGCTAGTTTAAGGCATTTATCCCCTACAAATCTGATCCGCTATCATTCTTTTGTATATGTGTAGTACATAAATGCAGTAATTTTTTTTTCATACCAATTGACAAGAGCATCTAGCATTAAATTAAAAGAGCATAGACCATGAATTCTTACATCCAAGAGTGATTCGTAATTATCTATAAATATTCGATATCGGGAGAAATGAGAACAAACAATTCTCTTTTCAAGAGATGACAATTCTTGTAGATGTCTTACTTATATGATTGCACAATCAATTATGTTTACTTATAAAATTACAAAGGATTTAAATCTTAGGGGTCAAGACCAAAAATAAAATATAAAAAGAAAAATCTTAGGGGTCAAGACTAAGGGCTAGATATGTGTTTTCAATTTTTTTTTTTAAGTTAACAAAAATATGATTATCACACAATATAAGCATAGATAAAAAAATTTGATTTTAATCAAATTATCCCCTTCCATTTTTTGGTTTCTTATAAGTATCCTTCACTTAATGCAACACTAATCGAAACATAATTGGGATTTTTTTTAATTGGAATTTAAACTATAATTTATCATATTATAAAAAAATATCCTCTTCTATTAAACTCAATCCTAGTTGATCCCCCTTCCCTCTGGTATGGGCTATTTCGGTGTAACCGATCGAATAGCCAATGTAATTGTAACTGTAATTTAATGCAATATTGGTGAAATATATAGTTTCTTATAACCCCAGAAAAAGGCGAAGGTGGAAGTCGTTGCCTATAACCTATGACTCTAGAGTTTGATATAAACTTTCCTAGGAGAGGAAGTTTATAACCAAGTCTAAAATATCGTAGATGACTTGTAATGATTTGTTTACTTTTCTGTACTTGTGTACTTCCATATCACACGTCTTAATAACGAAGGAAGACAAAGTTCTATATATTTAACTGTATATTTGATTTTATTTTTATAGAATTAATTTTAAGGTAAAATTATTTATATTTATTAATTTTTTTAAAAATAATTCTTATATAAAGTAAAAAAATTTTACTTCCCTTATAATTAATTCTAAATATAAGAATTGATTGTAAGAATAAAAAATTAAATATTATAAAAAATAGTTAAAATCTATTTTTATATCTCAAAATCAATTCTAATATTTTTCAATACCAATCTAAACATATTATAAGTATGTTTAATTAGACAATCACTTATAAAATTAAAAAAAAAAATTATGAAAAAAAAAGAGAGAGAAAAAGGAGAGAGAAAGAGGGTCAAAGTATATATTACTTTTCTCATGTATGATATTGAATATGCCAGACTCGTAAGCACGAATTATCCCTCCGTACAAGTTATCTTCGTTAATTACCTGCTCCGTTTGATGTCAAATAGTTCTAATCGCGACTCAACTTAACTTGCCGTACTGCCGTATTAAAACAGTAGTAATAGACTATGACAAATATCTGTTTTTTTTTTTTTAAATATTTTTATTTAGTGAAAATAATCGTTTGAAAAGGTGGTTTGTTTTATGTTTTTTCAGACAGATGACAAATAATAAGGAAAAATACATTTTATGTTACGAAATATAAGTTATATATATTTTAACTCCTAATATTTAAAAATATGTAATTTGAAGCTTCAATATTTTTAAATTGTGTAAATAAATTTTTTTTAATTATTTTATTAAATACTACCGTTAATAATGATGTGTCATTAAATTCAAAACTGACTCATATGTGTCATTAAAATGACTCAATAAATTTATAAATATTAAAACAAGGAAAAAGTGAACTCTTTGTTAAAATTGAAACTCAAAAATTAGGATAAGAAAAAAATGAACCATCTCATATTAAGTGACATATTAAACTCGGGAACTTAAAATTCGGAACTCACACTATTGAACTCAGAATTTGTATTTAACAGTAAAATTAAAAGAATGTTTCATTTACATAATTTGAAAATTTTAAGGTGTCGAATTTTATATTTTTAAATATTAGGGGATAAAGTATAGATAAGTTATATTTCAAAAGGATAAAATTTTCCCCAAATTATATTCACTAGCTTGTTTGCTTTAGCTTGTACCAGCTCTAATAATATTTGAATTCAAAAATAATTTGCCCCTCAATAAACAATTTTGTCAAATTGAGGAAGCATTCTTTGTACAATAATAATTTTGTTTGGGCGAGCGGCTATTACTAAACTCTAATATCTATTGCCATACCTTTTTGTTGTCTTTATTTTGATATTCTTAAAATATTCTTAACTAAAAGTTGTATTAAACTTTTATCTATTGTTACCCTCATAATTTAAATTATATTTAATAATTATATTAATTAATATTAAATACAAAAATTAAATATTTTAATTTAATAATTTTAAAATAAAATTAACTTATAAATCAAGCTCATAAAGGCCAATTCATTTACAATCTAAACCAAAGTTTTTTTTTTAATAAAATCCTATTTGATACTTTCAATATTTACAATATTTTTATGACACTTACCTTCTAGTAGCCATGCCTTCTCTTGGTGGTCTCATAAACTCTTTTTAATAGAGTTACAACATAGTAAAATTTGGACCTATTATTCTTACACAAATATCATATGAAAAGAGTGTTTTATTTTTATTTTTTTTGATAAAACTCAACAAGTTATTTAAATTTTATTTTACTACTTTTTATATAAGTTAATTATTAGATTTAATTAGAATTTTTTGTGTGTGCTGAATTAAAGAGCTTGATAATATTCAATTTTTATATTTACTATTATTTAGTATGAATATTAAGTATAATTTTGGAATATGAGATTGGTAATAGATAAAAAATTTAAAAAAAGTTTTAATCTCAAAAATTTAAAAATGAAAAATACTTATTATTCAAAATATATTGGAAACACAATTTCAAAAAATAAAAAATATAAAAAAGCTCTTAGAATCATATGAAGCAGAGGTAACATATCTCACAATATTACTTTGTGTCAAAGGATAAAAAGAATCATACTTTCCTTTTGTCAAAAAGGTGATTGAAACAAAAAGGGTTGAAACAAAAAAGCACTAATAGGAGACCAAAAGTTTATGAGACTAGCAATATAGAAGACACATAGCTGCTGGAAGGTAAATACCATACAAATACTGTATCAGGAAAAATGCCAAATAGGATTTGATTACAATTTTTTTTTATTTAGTTTGTACATGAACTAAACTTAGTATGAGCTTGATTTAATAAGTTAATTTTATTTTAAAGCTGTTAAATTCAAAATAGTTAATTTTTGTATTTAATATTAATCAATATAATTAATAAACATAATTAAAATATGGAAATCGTAATAGATAAAAGTTTAATACAACTTTTAGTTAAGGACATTTTAAAAGTATAAAAATGAACGCGACAAAAAGAGTGATAATAGTCACTCTCTTTGTTTGGATGGTATGTTTAGTTTGAGACAATCAAGGATTATAATTTTTGGGATACCAGGTACCTTATATTGTAAATTTAATTCAAAATAAAATGTTAATAATTTTTCTTATTCTAAAGTTATTTATCATTTAACAAATTGTTTAGAACTGTTAAAGTAATAGAATTCTCTGTTCCATATCCCTCAACGTCAAATATTGAAGTTTTATGAATTATTATTGTCCTCTATTTTGATTATATTTTTAATGTTATAATTGAGTAATACTATGTAATAGCTAAGGTAATACTTGTGATTTATTATTGTCTATTGCTTTAATTATATTTTTCTATTATTATGTAATAGATATTAAATAATGCAAAATAAGAAATTTATTTGAGGGCGCATGTGAGAATGTCTCCATATATTTTTAAATCTTTTTATAATGATATTGTGAAGGGCTATCATTTTACATTACTCACACAAGTTTAAATTCGTTTTATTAATATTATAACAAGCCGATTCATCGACGAATATTTCAATAGTGCTGACGTTTCAGTTTTACAATTTCCTCGTCGTGTTTCTTGCAGGTCAGAAGATCTCGATTAGTGTCGATAAAATTAGAATATTAAATGGAAAACTCAAAGTGTAGACTAGTACGAGGAGCTGGGGTCTACAGAGATCGAGCGAGACATAAAACATATATTTAATTATTACATACGATAGTTGGCTTCACAAACCCCTGCAAACTGCAGGTAGAAAACCACGATACATGCATGATAGGAACGAGTATATGGATCAGATCAGATCAGATCACTGCCTTACAACTTTAAAAATACAAACTTCAAAATAAAAATAAACGAAAATGAAACCAAACAAATAATTCCTCCACAAAACAAAACACGTAAACTTTATTCTAGAGTGCTTTGTCCTTCAATCCATCTCTTCCTTTATTTGCTCTAGTTCTTCAGATCCTACAAAACAATACACACACGCGTATATTATTAGATTATCAGAACATGTCATTATTTATTCCGTTAATTAATCTTATCTGATAACGAGTAAGTGTTTTTACATACATATACTAAGGCAAAAAAGGAAGAAGAAGCTGTTATTAAACTAATAATTAAGCCATCGAAGGCGTGACTTATACTCAGTTTCTGAAAAACATAAAAAAAAAAATAATAATAAATATATCATTAATATAAATCTATTCTTATTATTATTTTACTATACTATCACATTATTAAAAATAATTAGTTTTTATATTCGTTCCTTTAAAAATTATAAATATAACATATATAAAATTAATTGTTAACGTGAAATTATTTATACTGTGGATTCATCAAAATTAAAGTCAAATAGAAAGTAATTTATACAAGTCCATCATGGCATGGAAATTTGTAGAAATGATATCGACCATATAGATTGTATGAAGAAGCTTGATTACCATGGGGTGCAACACAAAGCCACTATCTAGTAGTGGTAAGGGGGAGGTGGAGGTGATGCGTAGCCATAGTGTGGTGGTGGAGATGGGTACTTGTATGGTTCCTTAGGTGGTAGAGGATGAGACGGGTATGTGTAGGGAGGAGGAGGAGGTGACTTGTACTTGTAGACCGGTGGTGGTGGAGATGGGTACTTGTAGGGCTTCTTAGGTGGTGGTGGAGGAGAAGGGTACTCGTAGGGAGGAGGAGGTGACTTATACTTGTAGACTGGTGGTGGAGGAGATGGGTACTTGTAGGGCTTCTTTGGAGGTGGTGGTGGAGAAGGGTAATGGTAAGGAACCTTTGGTGGAGGGGGTGAAGGATACTTGTATGGTTTCTTAGGTGGTGGTGGTGGTGAAGCATAATGGTAAGGATGCTCTGGTGGTGGTGGAGAGTGGTAGTAGTAAGGCTTCTCTGGTGGTGGTGGAGAGTGGTAATAATAAGGCTTCTTAGGTGGTGGTGGGGGAGATGGGTAGCCATAGTTGTCTGCTGAGATTTGGGGTGGCAAGCTGAGGGATACTATTGCTAATACAAGAATGAGAGTAGTAGAGGCCATTAGAGATCCCATTTTCCCCCAAATTTCCCTGAAAAAAAGGGTTTTGGTTATGCTATTAGGAACGGTAGTGTCCCCATTATATAGTTTTTTTCCTTTACCAAATTAGCACCAACTAATCATCTTGGGTCGGTGTGTATTTTGAAAAATTCAAAAATCTGAAAATTGGAAAATGGGCAATGCTGAAGTGAATTGTTGGTTTTGGTCCATTGCAACCCAAGCAGGTTTTAGATTTGATGGAGACTGCAATCTATTAACTAAGCAGGAGAAAATTAGCTGGTAATGTTGACATTGCCTTTATTTTCTTTGTAAGAAAAAGACACCAACCTTATTTAACTAGCTTAGCTTTGTACTTAGTAAACAGTTTTTTTTCAATAATTCAAATATTCGAACACAAAAGTCTTTGTTAACTTATTAAATATTATAATCTAAGTGGTCAATTTAACGATAGGCAAGCAGATAATACACGTACAGTCAGAAAATCACAAGTTTGAATATCAGATTAGGATAATCAGATTGGGGTTCAAATGCATAGACCATCCCTATAACACACGTAGTCCCAAGATAAATGACATCTCTTTGGAAGAACTATTAGCGGTAAATTAGTTAATTGAGTGCTTACAAGCTAATCCAAACACAATGCTGAATAGCAAATAAGGAGCTTAAAGCATAAGTTTTAGGGTTCATAATAAGCCAGAACTAGTATTACCAGGGTGGGGTTATTGGCACTTGTTTTTGTCAATCTCCACTTTTTACTATTAGTTTATGGCTGCGTCTTCTATGCGCTTCGCGGTCCAAGATGCACTATGCACCTTGTGACTGTAGCGCATCAGATGGTGGAGATTTATGAGGTGTATCGATATACCAATTACCTATGATGTACTATAGTAATATATTAATTTTAAAAAAATTAAAAAATATAATTAAATATATTTTAGAAATTAATTTTTTTACATTGATAGTATAAAATTATATTAATAATACAAAATAATTTTAGATTATTAGTGTAATATTACACTGATAGACAGTGTAAAATTATATTGACAAAATAAAATTATACTGATAAAATTTTTATAATTTTTAGAAATTAATTTTTATATACTAATAGTGTAAAATTATATTGACAGTATAAAATAATTTTATACTGTCAGTATAATCAAAAAATTTTATCAATATAATTTTACTTTATCAGTATAATTTTACTCTATCAATGTAATTTTACACTGATAATATAAAATTATTTTATACTGCTAGTATAATTTTACACTGTCAGTATATGATAATTAATTTTTTACATATATTTAATTATATTTTTTAATTTTCTTAAAATTAGATATTATTACAGTGCATCATAGGTGATTGGTGCATCGATACACCTCACAATCTCACCATCAGATTGCAAGGTGCACCATGCACCTTGACCAGCGAAGTGCACTGTAGATGGCGCCTTAGTTTATAACTTTAATTTCCTAAACTACAACCATCAACTAATTAAATGAATTGATTCTATTAAAATTGAATTTTAATTAATTATATTCCTTTTTTTTTTAATCTGAAACGAGTGAATATATTAATTGCTACAATGATCGGTTTGTGGCACAAATTTCTGGATCCAATACTAACTCGTTTCAACCATTTATACACGGAACATTACCTTATTGAGGATTCCAAGACCTATGAACAATTATGCCAGGAACCCTCATGTATTGTTCTTGCTTCTTTGGATTATTCATCAACATATCAAACAGCTGCAGCACAATTAGTATGTTTAGGGTCAACAAATATATCTAAGGTTTGACTAACCAATGCCCTAAAAGGGCTAGTTAAGAAGCAAAGAAGTGAAAAGTTTTAATAGAAACACTACAAGAAATTATCGGAATTGCGACCGAATTTTTTCGGTCACAAAAACTAAAATTTATGACCGATTTTGCAACCGATTTGGGTCACAAATAGGCAAAACATAGACTATAAAATCAGTCATAATACTGATCACAAATTGAAGATTTGCAACTAATTTTGTGATCGATTTTTAAAAGTCAACAAAAAACTTGTTGAAAAAATTTCGGTTGCAAAATCAGTCGCAAATCTTGACATTTGCGATTGCAAAATCGATAGCAAATAAAAGGATAATACTTTAAAGAATTATTGAATTTTACAACCGAAAATTCGGTCACAAAAAATGAAATTTGCTACTGAAAAATCAATCGCAAAATGAGCAAACTAACGTCAAAGAATTCATTAATTTTGCGATCGAAAAATTGGTCACAAAATTTAACATATTAACATTAAAGAATTATTGAATTTTGCGACCGAAAATTCAGTCGCAAAGAATGAAATTTGAGACTGAAAAATCGGTCACAAATTGAACAAACTATCGTCAATAAAAACATTAATTTTGTGATCAATTTTTGAATTTTGCGATTAAAATATTGGTCGCAAATACAAAAGAAGAACTTTATATTTGCGACGAATTTATCGGTCGAAAATTTAACATATTAACGTTAATGAATTATTGACATTTGCGACCGATTTTCGATCGCAAATATAATAAAGAAGAACTTTATGTTTGATCAATTGCAAAAAATTGATTTCACAAATTTAACACATTAACGTTAATGGATTATTGAAATTTGCAATCGATTTGGTTGCAAATACAATAATTTTACACCTATACATTAAATTTGTAGTCAATTTTGCGACCGAAAAATCAGTTACATATTTAACACGAACACTTAAATTAGTTGGAAATTTTGTGGCCGAAAAATCGGTCGCAAATTTGAAAACTTAAACTAAAAAACAACTATCAAGCTTCATCTTCCCTATTGTTACTTTTTCAAATTTTCTGCACTCTGAATCCTCCTTCACCCCAAGGCCACCATACCGAAACTAGCCTACACCACTGCTGCCAAAGCTCGCGAAGATGCCGAAGAGGAGGCTGCTGCATCGAAGGATGCCATGAGGAACGCCGTTGTAGCCCACGCTTCTGTCTGCCGCCACTGCTGTCCATCAGAGATGGGAACTTGCCGCTATTTTTTGAGATCTGCCACCATCCTCCTCCATTGTGGTGCTTTTACTCCCTTTAGTTTTTTGTTTTTGTTTTTTGGTATTTCTGTCCTTTTTTTTTAATTTCTGGTTTTTTCTATTTACTTTTGTTCATTTTTTAAATTTTCTATTCTGTTTTATTTTTCAAAAAGAAGAGTAGACAAACAAAATTGAATCACTTTTCTGACTCATTAGGATTTAGTGGTTCACTTTATACTGGTGACTCTATTACCGTTTCACAACATAGAGCTAATTTGGTCAAGTTCTCAAACTCTTAACATTATTTGCAAGCTATTTCTACCAATATATTACTTTTCAAACTATTTCTATATTACTCCTAACTTAAGTTATTGTTGTTTTATCCATAGACAAGATTATATGGTAGAGCTCCTACTCCATCAGAGTTATTTCGCCACACACACATGCATAAGGATAAAACTTGGGTAGATAGGAGATCAGAGCATATAGATGTAAGTAGTTAACATTTACTATATATCTAGTTTGTATATTAGAATATAGTTGTAGCTTTGAATTATGTTAAATTATAGTATAACTTCTACTTATATGTTATAAGTACCCTTGAATAGACATTATTCTGTTAATTGACGTAATATTGTAATTGGCTGGCTGAATTTACACGTGCCATGGATAAGGTAACCTAGAAAGTCTCACAAGATGGAACTCCTCAACCTACTGAGTTAGATATGTGGCATGATACTGCTGGAGTAAAAAAAAAAAAAGAAGAATTTATGGCCTTGATTTATAGTCTACTGTGATTGATGGAAGGTCATATTATCGTGATTCTAGTTCACAGTCCGATGCATGGGTACAAAGAATAAAGCATGAAGCACAACTGAAGAAAATGGCAGAGGAGAATTGTGCACTTCTAACTAGATTGGGAAGTAATGAGAAGCAGCTTTAGGCCACCAATCAATTTATGCATCAGATGAACTTTCAATCTTCTGATTTGCAGCCCACCATTGCAAACTGAGCTGAGGATGATGGATCAAGTAACGAAGAAGAAGACTCTGAATGCACTCTTGTCATCCATTTTTTGTTGACTGTTGTTTGGATCATATGCTACTTAGTATATTTATTTACTAAACTTTAGACACTGAATTTTTATGCTTTGGGATGTTATAGGATCAGATACTAGTACTTAATTATATGTAATCTTAACTTCTTAACTTATGGATTGTTGCATGTGCTTTTCTAGGCCGTTGTTGAATCCAGGTGTATAAAATATGAAAATCATAATATTATGCTTCCTTTGTTTGCACAGTTTTAAATTTGCGACCAAATATATACTTAATAAGGGAAATCGTATACACCATTTGTGATCGATTTTTTGGTCTCAAATTTGTGACCGATTTTTCAGTTGCAAATTTGCAACTAAAAAATTGGTCACAAAGAAGTCGACCAACAACCAACACGATAACTGGCTCACAGTCCCCAGAAAAAATTAGTCGCAATTATTTTGCAACTTGCCCAAATGCGACCGACAAAATCTCCATTTTTTAGTCACAATTAGACAATTTTCTAGTAGTGAAAAAAATTAATTTTTTAAGTTTTTAATGTAGTGAATGCATTGAAAAAATAAAAAAATTTCACTTCTACTTTTTTAACCAATACTTTTAGGACAGTGGTTAGTAAAATCCATATATTTAAAAGAAATAGCTTGCAAATATTGATTTGTTAAATAATACCAAATCCTCCTAAAATATTTTTTTAATTGCTACATAAAAAAATATTGAACAATTTTTATGTTCATAAAATATTAAATGCATTTGTTTTTTTATTTAGTAATTTTTTTATTAAATATTAAGAGGATTATTGAGATGATATTTTAAGAAGATATAGCAAAATTTTTTATAAAAGTATTTATATTTTTATCAAAACATCTTACTTGTTTACTTCGTAGGCGAAACGTATAGATTTAGGTTCACATTGTAATAAATAAATAAGGAAAATTAAAATTGAGCCAAATAAATACAAAATTATAAACCCTAAGGAGTTAGTTTGGTGATTAATATGGTGTGAATCTAACACTATAATTTGTGATGAAATATTTAGTGATTAATATGGTGTGACCCCTAAATTAGTGATTATTCATTCAAAAGTTACCAACCATAGCATATCATTTTGGCACATACTTTTTTGACGAACATTCCGATTGTATAGCAATTTTCTTCAGACGAATCGATGTTGCTCTAAAAATATTTAAAGTTTTCTTTTGAGAAATTCTTTGGCACTATTATAGTTTTCTATCCCATGTCCCTTAACGTCAAATATTGGAGTTTATGAATTATTATTGTTTAATTATAGTTTTAAGGTTATAATTGAGTAATATTTATTAGTTAAGAGTAACCTTTGTGATTTATTATTGTCTATTGATTTAATAATAATTTTTATGTTATAACTTGGTAAAGATATTATATAATGCATCTGGTTTATCCATCCTAGTTAAAGATATTATACTCTCTCTCTCTCTCTCTCTCTCTCTCTCTCTCTCTCTCCCTTTTAGCACTGAAACTGTTTATCCATCTACCTTCTGTTGCCATTGGTTAATTTATTATTCTATGTTGTTGTTGTTGTTTTTCTTTTGCTTTTTCTTTTTCCTTTTTGATAAAGGAAGAACTCTCATTAGAAGAAAAGAAAATAATCCAAAAGAAAATAGGAGGATCAGAAGCACCGGCAACAATACATTGAAAAAGAACATAAAAATAAGATGTTTTGAATGAAGGTGTTTCAATTTAAGTAGTTGTCACACTAAAAAGTTTATTATGCATATAGAGGTATGGTTATAATAATAATTTAATGATAATTTATAACAATTATATAAAAGATAAAATTATAACTAGAAATAAGATTGAGCAAACTAAAACTAAATCCTAATTAACATATATTATTATTCTTATTTTAAAAAGAGTAAAATTACCCAATCAAAAAAATATTATCAGAATTTTTGACAAAAATTCCAATGGATGTTGGATAATGAAAAGTGACATAACCCACTTATTTATTTACAAACCAATAAGCAAATCACATTATTATAACAACTAAATTTGGGTAAAAATCTTTACTCTCAAACGCTAGTTTTTTTTTTTTTTTCTTTTGGGAAAAGAATACCTACAATTAGATCGCTAAAAGGGATGTTGCTCACCATTGATAGATTTTGGCCTGGTTTGATAGTGTTATCTGCAGAGATACTCTGACTTATAAAAAATATAAACTAATTTTTTCATTTTAGTCAACCAAAAAGGAGAGGTGTTTTTGCTCCTGACTTTTAAAATTCAGGGAGTACTCTCGGAAGCTCTTATGGGATACTTTACAGAGCTAACTTATACTCTCCAAAATTTAAAAGACTAATATAATATTACTCTATTTAATGATATTAAAAATAAAAATTATTCTCTTTAATATTTAAAACCATTGTAGCCATTTTAGATATTAAGAGTAATTTTACTAAGCACTACTATTATAGCTTTTGCTTTTACATTATTTTACTAAATGATACTATTATAACTTTTTAAGAACAGTTTTTAAAAAGGTGAGAAAACTCAGCAGTTTTTAAAAAGCCAAAATACAAAACCAAGCCTTAGCCGGGGTAGCCTTGGTTTGTTTTGTTATAAGATCTAAAGTTTTGGTAAAACATTTTGTTATATATTATTTTAAAAGATTCAATTTTTAATCTATTTTATACTCACTCAAATTTAATATATATATATATATATATATATATATATATATATATATATATTCAAAATCATAGAATTTTTTTTTACTTACTATTTAATAAAATATCACAATTTTAAATTTAGAATATATAAATTTGGAACTTAAAAAGTAAAACTACTTTGAAATCATTTTTTTTCCAAGTTATATAAACATATAAACACTCTGCATATTTAATGTATGCAAGTCTAACTTCTAATACTGTGTGTGATCGACCAAATAAATTATCTTCCACAATTTTAAAATATTTAAATATCAATATTTCAACTTATATTTATATAGTAATAATTATCATAAAAATTTGAAACTTCTATATGTTTCTTAAAATATCTAAATATAATAACAAGCTAATAAATTTAATGAGAAATATATACTTAAAACTTTTATATATAATTATTAATTGCTAATAAAATTATACATTTATTTAAGAAATGTGAGATTAAAAATAAATATAATTAATTTGTCTTCTGGATCCGTCCATGTTGGCAACAATAAAAAAAAATTCCACGGTAAAGTTGCCTTTGATAAACTTACCAAAAAAAAAAAAAAAAAAAGAGTTGCCATTGATAATATTAACTCTTGCTGCACGCTGGAGCAACCTGGTAATTGTAGGATTGCAAAAGACACAGAAATAAAAGCAATGAAGGCGCCTTTGGGCAAAAAAAAAAAAAAAAAAAAATTGATGAGGTACTGACAAAACTTCAACGTATCCTTTATTTTTCGAGACAGGACGTAGTTTTGATGCAATATTTCCGGGCATTCTAGCTAGTTGAATAGTATCCATGCATGCAATCTGAAAACGCTCCACTGTAACATTTTTTCTGTAAATTACACACCATCCCCTCCTGGGTTATGCATTAACTTTAATTTGCACCATCTATCTCTTCTAAAATTCGAGAGTCAACGTAAAAAAAAAAAAATTACATTATTTTAAGTTTAACGTAAAAAATAGCCATAGTTAAATAGGTTAAAATCATCATTAAGCAAAAAAAAAAAAAAAAAAAGAAGTTTTAACTGTGGCCAAAGAATTAAAACAATTTGTTGATATTTTTATTTCTTCAATTCCAACAAATTTCTAAAAATTACATAAATAAAGAAAATTTTCAATAAAAATATGCAACCTGATAAAATAATATAGCTTAAATGCATTTTTGCTTCTCATAAATATACGAAATTTTGGTTTTCCTCCCTGTAAATTTTTCAATTTGGTTTCGATTTAAACTTTTATGAAATTAGCTTTATTTTAGTCCATGCTGTTAATGAATTTCCGTTAACTGCAGATATAAATAACAGAAATCTTGCTCACTACTGCCATATCGTCTTTATACTTCTCCGCATCGATTTAGTGACAAATCCAAAGGAAGGCAAGTGGGGTCGTCGGGCCTTAAAATATTGTAATTTTTTTTACTAATTTTATATTTATTTAGATTTAGTATATATATAAAAATTTATAGAATAAATTTGATCACTTACAATTTGATAAAATACAATGAATTTGTTAGTATACACTTAGTGTTTAACATGTATGACTGTGCCTTGAATTCTTTAATATTATTCAAGTTATATAAACATTGAATTCCGTACTTATTTAATATGTAAAAGGCTAACTTTGTACTATTGTGTTGAGATCTATAGCCAAATAAACATTATTTTACATAATTTTTTAATAATTTAATATCAACATTTCAACTTATAAATATTTCTTAGTAATATTTTTTGTCAGTATTTTTAAATTTTTATAAAATTTTCAAAATATGTAAATAAACTGACAAAATAAATTATTTAATGAAAACTATATATATTCAAGAATTTTGCCAGTAATTATTTATTACTAATAAAGCTACATACTTGTTTGAAAAAATGTAAGATTAAAAGTAGATATAATTGATTTAAATTTTTCAGTTTACTAATTTTTTGTCCCTACAACCATTATTGTCTGGATTCGTCTCTGTCCACGTCACTCCTATTTGCCACATGACCCAGCCTCCTGATGGGGTAAGGCACCGTACAAGACAAATGCCATCACACCGTAGAAAGACGGGTTCCCTCAACGAATTTTTAAAGCCCAGAAAGTCGTATGGGTATAAATCAATATTGTTTATTTATTAGCTAACTTATTGAGAAAAAAGGGCCAGTATTTGATAGAGTTAGTGGGAGATCCTGACTGAAATTCAATAAACATTTGGGTAATTATGAATACAACATCTGTTGTCCACTCGACTCATCATATAGCCATCAATTCTTTTCTTATACGAAATGATTGAGCTGGAAGTCATCATTTTAATTATGTGTCGCATGCAATGCATTGAGAGAAATCAAATGCCTTATCTTGGAAATGTTCTGCCTTTTTCACCAAGAACCGAAATTAAGCTTGGTGACGACCAAGAACCGAAAGCAGATCAATGGTAATTATTACTTTTTTCTTCAAAAAAGAGGTTATGAAAAAGGCGATGATACAAAACTTTTGCCCTTTATAATGGAATCTATAATTATTCTCGAATAACATGTATAGTGAATTGGACGACGTGATAGATTGCAATTTGCAAGGATTTGAAGGAAACATCCTTTTCTTTTCTTTTCATTTTTTTTTTTTTTTTTGTGTAATAGAAGGAAACATCCTTTGAGGATTTAGTCTTCTTGTTCTTTTTTTTAATGACCTTTTATGATTTATTTTATTATGCATGCAGTGCATCCTTTTAGGATTTGAAGCAAACATCCTTTTGTTTATTTGCTTTTCTATAAATTTTTCTGAGGATACTGCTTTATTCCACTTGGAAAATTTGACGCTACTTCCTAACAATCATAAAAGTACTTAATAGTAACTCCTAATCTCCTATAGTGGTTTAAAACTCCTGTTCTTAGCCAAATAATTAAAATGCTAATAAAAAGGGAATGAATTTAATTTTGATGTATATATTGATAAAAGTAGTTGACTCCTATAGTTGTTACTTAAAAAATATAGTATACACACCCATGTTCAGCAATCTAAAACTCACTTCTTCATGGGCAACTTCCTTCTCTGATTCTTCTCTTCATCACTTTATCGTAAGTGGCCTTCAATATGCCACAATCACTCATCCTAAGATTGCTTTTGCTGTCAATAAAGTGTCTCATTTCATGCATCAGCCTCTAGAAACTCATTGGAAGATTGTTAAACGCATCTTGCGCAATCTTAGTGGCACTATTCAGCATGGTCTTGTGTTTCATACATGTTCTGATCTTCATTTGTTTGCCTTCTGTGATTTTGATTGGGGCTCTAACTTGGATGATTGGAATTCTACCTTGGGTTGCTGTGTCTTTCTTGGCAGCAACTTAATTTCTTAGTCCTCCAAGAAACAACATGTGGTTTTTTGTTCCTGTACTGAGGCTGAGTTCTGAAGTTTGGCTACTGTTATGTCTGAAATAGCTGGTTGTAGTCTCTCCTTATGGAGCTATGTGTTCCTCCTTCCACTATCCCCACTATCTTTTGTGATAATTGGGGAGCTATCCAACTCACTGCCAATCCTGTGCTTTACAACTGGTCAAAGCATTTTGAACTAGACTTATTCTTTGTTAGAGACAATGTTATTTAAAGGAAAATGGTGGTCCATCACATTCCTTCCATTGATCAAATGGCTGACATACTTACCAAGCCAATCTCCGTTGCTTCCTTTCTTGCCTTCAGGTCCAAGCTCAAGGTCCTTAATATCTGCCCCTTAACCTTGAGAGGGGATGTTAGGGAGAGCTCTAGAAGTCACTACAAACAGAATCAGTTAGAGTTAGTTAACAGTTAGTTATACAGCTGTAGGCAGTTACTCTCATTATCTTGTAATGACTCTCAGCTCATGTATATAAGGGCTGATTCAATGTATCTGAACATCAATCAATATCATTTTTTCTCATAAGCTTTCTGTTACTCATCCCTTCTCTCTCACTCTCAACAGAGTTCTCTCTCTCATCTCTCTCTGGCCTGATACCTTGCAGTTGCGTGCCAACTGGTATAGTGGTGATGGAATCTATACTGAAACATAGTCATTGTCTTTTTTTTTTTTTTTTTGGAATTAAACATAGTCATTGTTTATTCAAGAAATCCGAAATTCACTTAAGTATTTTCTTTGAGTATTCATCTCTCTCTCTCTCTCTCTCTCTCTCTCTCTCCCCCCCCCCTTCATCCATCAAGATTGTAATAAACCCACGTCTCATCATCCCAAACTCACCTACCCATAGGGTCAAGTGGCACCAATTATAAAGAAATGTTGGAAAGTAGGACCCTTGTCGTATCTCAACTATATTCGCTATAAGAAATGTCCAAAGATATTAGGGATAAACAAGCTGTCATAAAATCTCATACACTATCCATATTTTTTTTAATGTAGTTATTTAACGATATTAAATTTCTCTATGGGCAGATTAGGTGTTATATTATTAAAAAATTTTGAAAAAACCTGTAGTAGGACTAACAGTTTTATATTCAAAGAGTGTGAAAAAATAAATCTCATAATATTAAATAATAAAAAAGATAAAGAGCACAAATTCTCACGGGATAAAGAGTGACTTATAATTAATTTTAGATATTCGATGTGCACAATATTGTTCGTTTTCAATTTCACATAAATCTGGCAATATACAAGCAGGAGATATAGAACAAAGAAGTACGCAATCAATAAGAGATAACAGTTTGGGGGATGTGCTATTTATATAATTAATCTGAATCAATCACATATACTTTGTGTTTAATTTCGATTTATTTTTTGTAAAATATTTTACTATTATTTATTACGTTACTATATATTGTTGAAAAAAGTGTTCTTCCAAATAATTAAAATATTTATTTTAGTCTTTAAAATGTTTCTACAGACATTATTATGAGATTCATTCTTTATGTATTATTGTGATTAAGAGACTTTTAACAATTATCTTTTTCAATATTTGAATATTAGTTTTCTTTTTGGGAGTATCGCTTGCTTACCACTTTTAACTATATACTCACATGATTCAACAACGCTGTGAGTTATATGCTGATGGCTAACATATATAAGTTTTAAGAGAATTTCTTAAAGTCTTTAAAGCAAGAAAAATATTTTAATTTATATTATTAAAGTGTATTACTTTACTATTTAGGTTTTATTTTGTTTATTTTAAATGTACTTTTGAGTTAATATGAAACTTGTATGGTAATATAAAATAAGTGATTTCTCTAAGTTAAAAATACTTAGAATTTCTCCTATTTCAGTTTTGGCGTCTTTTCTATAAAAATGACACATAATATATTGCGTCGTGTGGCTTTATTATCCTCAGATCTCCATTGAGTGCATAAATAATTTTACTCTGATAACCTTTTTTTCCCAGATGGTTTCTTTAGTTTCTTACATTCAGAGGATAGTTCGAAGCACCCAAAATTGAATTTGCTTAGGTGTACTAGCAGCTTTTAAAATAACTAGTTTTCGGATAATATATTTACATTGAGAACAATCAAGGATTAGTTTTCATTTTGGGGGAAGCCTAAAATCTTCTATTATAAATTTACTATATATTGCGCCTAATAATTTAATATAATGTCAAATAATTCAAATAATGAGACGCTTGAATAATCATGTGTTATATTTTTGTAATTATTGTGAAATTAATTTTATATTATAATTCTCACACAATGTGGTTTATCTTTTTAATATTAACTATTAATTATTTGCACGTGAAAAACGGATATAAATTTAGTATTTAATTATCTTTTTTTCAATTTAAAGTTTGAGTTTAATTTAGGTGCACTGACCGTGTAAAAAATTTTTACATTGTCATCCAATCAAAACCTTCCATTTACATAACCATTCAAGTAGTGGGTAGTTATGTCAAAGAATTTTGCTGATGTAGCAATTTATGATTAGATGTTTGTGTAAAAAAATTTTATATTGATAGTGTATTCCAATTAAATCCTTTAAAATTTAATTGGTATGCATATATTGCTATCCAATTATATGCTTGTGTTTATAAACTTTTTAAAGTAGTAGATGATTGAGTCGAATACTTTTATCGATATGGTAATATATAATTAAATATTTATATACAATTTTTTTATACTGATAGTACATAGAAGTTAAATCCTTCAATTTAAATGAAAATTTTAGAGTATGGAATGTGGACCAATTCGAAATCAGATAGATATACAAAGAATGACAGAAAAATATTTTATTATATAAATATAATTGGCTTCGCGACCCCTTGCAAACGCAGGGGCTTCAAGCCACAAAGCATGCATGTACTATTCAATGACAGTTGCCCAAAGCAGTGCCTTACAACTGTGCAAACACACAACAATAATTCTAATTCATAAAGGAAATATACGAAAGGAAACCGAGTGGACCAATCTTGTTTACACAAAACATAATTGACACTTCTTTCTTTTATAAAACTAAACGCGGAAACTTTGCTTCCATTAGTTTTCTCGTATAATTGCGAAGTGCTTCATTCTGCTATCCATCGCTTTATTTATTAGCAAATATTCTTCAAATCCTACAAAAACAAACACACATGCACATATTATTAGTCAATCAGTGCCTGTCAGCAATAGTCTCTCAACAGAAATTTTTATGCTAATCTTAGATCAAGACATTTTCTATTGCTCTGATCAATCCATTATGACTTTGCATTTCAAAAGACTTTTCAAACCAAATCAACAGATGAGAAAATGACTTTGCATTTAGGAATGTTAATGCATGCTAAATTGCTGTTACTAGGCTGTTAAACTCTTGAAAACATAACGCAAATTAAACTGACAAAGCTTTGGAAACATATATGAAAAAATTGAGAATAAAATAAAATCATATCAAACAAACATGTTTTTAAAAACTGAAGAATAAAATGAAAATGTTTCTAAAAAATGAAATTAGAAAACAAAAAACAGAAATTTTGTTTTTTCACACGAAAAATTGTTGCTTTATATAGTATCCATGAAGGCAAAAGACACTTGATTAAATCTTGCAAAGTATACATACAATGTGGGATTCAAAGTAAAATTAAAATGAAAGGAAGATATTATTTAATGGCTCATATATGTGACTATGTAAGAAAAAAGGAGGGTGACGATAGGCCTATACAATTAAATATTATTACTATTTATCGATAACATAGGTTGTAGGACGAAGTTTACCATATAAAATGCTATGCTAAACCACTATTTAGTAGTGGTATGGGGGAGGAGGTGATGCATAGATGTAATGTGGTGGAGGTGGGGAATGAACAGGAGGAGGAGGAGGAGACTTGTACTTGTAAACTGGGGGTGGAGGAGATGGGTACTTGTAAGGAGGAGGAGGAGACTTGTACTTGTAAACTGGTGGTGGTGGAGATGGGTACTTGTAGTGCTTCTTATGGGGTGGTGGAGGAGATGGGTACTTGTATGGAGGAGGAGGGGACTTGTACTTGTAAACTGGGGGTGGTGGAGATGGGTATTTGTAGGGTGGAGGTGGAGGAGATGGGTACTTGTAGGGTGGAGGAGGAGACTTGTATTTGTAAACTGGGGGCGGTGGAGATGGGTACTTGTAGGGCTTCTTTGGAGGTGGTGGTGGAGATGGGTACTTGTAGGGAGGAGGAGGTGACTTGTACTTGTACACCGGTGGTGGAGGAGATGGGTACTTGTATGGTTTCTTGGGTGGCGGAGGAGGAGATGGGTACTTGTAGGGTGGAGGAGGAGACTTGTACTTGTAAACTGGTGGAGGAGGAGATGGGTACTTGTATGGCTTCTCATGGGGTGGTGGAGGAGATGGGTACTTGTACACTGGTGGTGGTGGAGATGGGTACTTGTATGGTGGAGGTGGAGGAGATGGGTACTTGTAAGGAGGAGGGGGAGACTTGTACTTATACACCGGTGGTGGAGGAGATGGGTACTTGTATGCCTTCTTTGGTGGTGGCGGAGAGTGGTAGTAGTATGGTGGAGGAGGTGAGTGCACCGGTGGCGGTGGAGAGTGATAGTAGTATGGTGGTGGAGGCGAGTGCACTGGTGGCGGTGGAGAGTGGTAATAATATGGTGGAGGAGGTGAGTGCACTGGTGGTGGTGGAGAGTGGTAATAGTAAGGCTTCTTAGGTGGTGGTGGTGGAGATGAGTAAACGTAGTGGTCTGCTGATATTTGAGATGGCAAGCTGAGAGAGATTATTGCTAATACAAGAGTGAGAGTAGTGGAGGCCATTAGAGACCCCATCTTTACCCCCCCAACTTCACTACAATGTGGGTTTGTGTATGCCCTTTGGAAAGGCAGTGGCACCCCTTTATATAGCCTTTTTTTCATTAACCATTTAACGCCAAGTATTCATCTTGGTTGGTGTACTATTATTAGATCTGCTACAGTTCGTCTTAAAAAAATCCGAAACTATAAAAAATAACGGGATATGTTTAGATTAAAACTAGGAAATCAAGTCCGACACTAGTTACAAATTATCATATATTGAGCGTATGAATTATGATCTACCGTCACATCATTTATTACAGTCACAGATCACTATATTAAATATTTAAATGTATATCACTACGAACACTTATACTGTTAACGACTACTGCAATCCATTTTAAGTTTGTCATACGGGTAAATAGACATATTTGTCGACAATTAATTTCGCATTGGCAATCTCAGCAACACCAGGGCCTCCATCACAACTCACAAATCATCGCATTAGATACATAATTACCTTTCTCAGTTACACAATCTACCAATTGTATTATTGTTGCATATCATTTTAACTCCTGATGTTAAAATGATGGAATTTTGGACCAATGCAGCCCAAGTGGGCTCTGGAACGCGCATTTGGATTTGACGGAGACAGCAAGCCATGCATGAATACCAATAAAGTAACTCGTTAATTAGCCGGTAATGTTGACACTGCATTATTTTTCTTTATAGGACACCAACCATTATTTTATTATATTTGGCCTTTTTAAGCAATTTTTTTTGTAATAATTAAAATGAACACACAAAGTCGTCTTTGTTAAATTATTAGGTATTTCCAATCGATTTGTCGTTTCCCCTCTTTATCTTCAATTCAATAGCGAACTTTGAAAACTGTAAAATAGCATGGTTGCGCCTCTGTAGTTTCTCCTCTTCTAATGTGGAGGGAGAGGGACTATGGTGGCATCAATTGATAGTTCGTGGAAGACTAGCATGACGTATACACATGTTGCATGGAGGACTAACAGGAATGATAAGGATAAGATTAGCCTATATATGACTCTTTTTGAACATTTTTGGTTTTGAGCAAAGTTACTATCTAAAGTAAATGATTGTTGTTGGAAAACACACGTAAGCTCAAGTAAACTTTGTCTTCGAATTGTCAGTGACTTAATATTAGTAACATATCTGCAGTTATTTACCCTAATAAGATGTTATGAAATTTTTAGTAGTTATCATGCAGTTTATTAATAATTTAACGAATAAATATAGGGAAATTTTCTAACATATGGAGTGGGTTCTTTTAAAGTATAAAATTATTTATGTATTTCTATCCAATAATTTAAATTTTTGAAAAAAATGGTTTATAATACAATATAAGAGATTATATAACCAAATAGATTAGATTTCGATTCTTGTATGTTTACTTCCATTCTTTCAAATAAAAGTTAAATGTGGGCACAAGGTTCATGACATATTCATGTATTAAATATAAGTACATCTTTGTAAATGCAATAAAAATTCATTTAGATCTTGTGCACTATTGCTTATTTAATTTGACCCTACAGGCTGCACATTTCACAAGCACAATTTTCTGACATTACAAAGATCTTCATGCAACTTATTCACCAGGCAGCAAATCTTGAAAATGAATTTTTTTAATAAATTATTTTACAATAAAATAGTGGTGTATTAATAGTATTTACATGGAACCACTTCTACATTTTTAATGGTCTTTATGTTAAATGATTAATCTACATGATAGCTCAAGGAAAGGGATTGAAAAAGAAAAAGAAAAAGAAAAAGAAAAGAATATTTCTCTGCTTAACTTGAGTTTGAGGATCCTAAACAGGAAGAGAGATGGAAAGCATATATACGTCACTTGTTTGATTAATATCGGGAGGGAAACAAAAATGGAAATAGAAATTCATTCCACTCTCTTATATTAGTTCAGGTATGAATGGGAGTTTTCTTTTGTCCCTACTCAGTTATTAAGTAGTTAAGAAGGTTTGGTGAACGTATGACTTTTGTTCCAGTATATCCCAAATCTAGGTCAAAGCTACAGAATGTTACTTGAATAGGCAATGCCGAACCTACTACTTCTAGGCTAAACTAGAGGTGAATTGATAGAGAAGTGTAAAATAATAAACAAAAGTAGATGTTAATTCATCAGGTTACAATACCTTATAAAACTTGAGAATACCCTAGCTGGCAGCCGTTAGTTATGAGATAATGACATCTTGGTCATTGTTTGATTAGCTGCAGCTGTCTAATCAAATTTTGAAATGATATAAGCAGTCGGTTAATCTCAATTAATGATGGATGAAACAGGGAGGCTATTGTAGACCTGAGTAAAATATGTTTTCAGGAAAGTCATCCGTATTTTTAAAAGTTTAATTTGGCAATCGTTCTATATATATTTCAAGTGGTAGTTGAATAAGCATTGAGCGAAAATTTGGGATTAGACCTTTGAAGTAAGATGTTTTTAAAATAAGATAAAGAAAGTGATAAGATATTCCCTGTTAAAGTATTTAGTGAAGTTCACATATAATGTATTATTTTGTATTGATTTGAGAGTAGATATTCCTCCAATTTCTTATTTTATAGACAAACTCATTTCTGGAAATTTTTTCCTGCAAATTTGGATATAAAATTCGAAAATCAAATTGCAATGCAATACCATGCTTCCTTTTTAATTACAATGTCTGTAAGAAGATCTAAACTTTCAATTTTTATTGTAAATTATTTAAATTTCTCACCAGTAATTCATTTCTTACCGGACTTTCAATTTCTTTTACAGTTAATATTAAAGAATCAGGGTTTAACAAGTTAATTTTTTAAAAAATTTACTAACATTTTTATCTTTAAAGTTAAAATAGTTTGTAATAATTTATTCTTTTTATTAAATTTCATCATTTAAATGTAATATTGTACCTGACCTGTAATTAATTCAAATGCTATGTTTTAATAATATATACAATGAAGGTCCAAATTATTAAAAAGACTTATTATAGTATGTTTAATTTTAGGTAAAATTATTAATAAAGTTTTTTTGACGGACTAATTTATTAAATCTTACTTCTTTTAAGGGCTAAACTATATATTAATTTCTTTTATAATATGAAAGAATTCATTAAAATGAGAAACTAGAATTCAGACATACAAATACAATAATATCATGTCAAATTGGAGATGCTTCCTGGCAATTACTGAGGTGCAAAAACCTCTGAAACAGCAGAATCCAGTTTATCATAGACGACCACATCAAAACATTATTTTCATATTCGATCATCTCAAATTGATATACACCTACCACACATTGATCTTAAATGAGAAACATATTTAATGGAAAGAAAATGTTCAGCTTTCGAAGCCAGCACTGGCTCAGCTTGTCTTTTTTGACCCTTCAGCACATAGTCGCTGACACATGCCATTTTTTTTTCGTACGTGTGAACAAGGAGAGACCACACTCTGTCACGTGCCTTTGATGAAGACTTTTCCTAACGGAATCTCCCTTTCCGTGTTTGGCTTTCTGCAGGGAATGACAATAGAGGGGGAGAGACAGACAGAAGAATGGGCCAAGGAGGAAAATGAAAAGGAGTAAACTAATATAGTAAATTTATTTTTGACCATTTCTGTAGAGTAGACAATATTTGAGACAGTAGAACAAGTAAAGGAGACATTGCCAGCTACTTTCAATAAGTTTTTTTGTGTTCTAGGGTAAATGAAAGTGACTAGTTAATCAGTAAAAGAAACATATCATATTAGAAAAATTTCCAAGCGAGAGGGTTTTTCATTTGTTATATGGGTTTTTTTATGACATATTACCATAATAGAGTCTTTTACAAGTATTTACTAGAGTATGGGTTTGTAAAGGAGATCATGTCCGTATGTAAAAATTGGTCAAAATCGTACTTAATTGGTGGCGAATTCTCCCTTTAAATTCGTGGCAAATTTTCTCTTTATAGAGGCCGTAAAAGATTGGTCAAAATTTTATTTGATTAGTAGCATACTCTCCCTTCTTGAAGGCTATAAAAATTGGTTAAAATCCTACTTAGTGTGCGGCAGATCTCTCCTGTTAACAAATTTATATTTCATTAAATAGTTATAAAACATTTATTATTTTCTCATAAATTTCATATGAAAAAAAGCCTTTTTTGAGAAGTATTTGATTTTACTTTTATATATAAAGGCCACTTTTCGTAATTCAATATTACAAATTCTTGTTCCAATTTCACAAATTTAGTTAGTTGATGTCTCAACATTAGATCTATAAAATATCATGGTTGACTTATTTTGGGAATCTCAGTAATTTTTTATTTTCCTGTCAAAGTTTCTTAGTAATCTTAACGCTATATATATATATATATGTAGGGTAGTTGGCATATTAATTTGGACAGTCATCAATCATCGTGTCTGCGGGAGGGGGAGTCCACAAGAGGCTACACACATGTTGAAACTTTGGATTGGCCTTGGCATTTACATCAAACTGTTAAGGCATGGAACTAGTCAGTTTCCGAGGACAGGTTCATATGAAGCAGAAGCAGTTCAATATATATATATATATATATATATATATATATGCGTAAGAATTTCGTTTTTGAATATGTATAATGTTGTGTTAACTTTTTAATTTAAATTCATATATATACAATCTAATTATTCATATGTTTGGTATCAACTTTAATTTCCTTTAGTCTCATTCAAATATTATATGCGTGATTGTACATCATATGAGAACTCATTTTTTGAACTGATTAATTAGCGAATTCGATTTTCTTTTTCAGTGGCAATCTGTAAATAATATTGCACGAAGGACCATATGTACTCTTTTATAGCACGTAAAATCTAAGTCATAGTAGATGTACGGCAAATAGAATTCACACGTACAGTTTACTTCTAGATCATAGCATGGCATGCAAGAATTTTTCCAACTTTTACTTAGCCAAAGTGTTTAGGTGATTATATGTCTTTATCCTTTTACTGGTTCCCTATATAGTTTAATTACAAATTATTATCTTTTGAAATTTCGTCATAACTTAGCTGGACAACACAATAGTCTACCAACCTTGAAATTACATCTAACTTGTTTTTGTTGTTCTTTTCTTTAATTGTCCAATCACGAATGAGAGCAAACCAGCCAAAGTCAAATTCTTGAGCATAAAATCACTCATTTTCAATATGAAATTAATCTATACGGATCAATCATCCCAATCATATAATCTTTAAATAAATGGATAAATGATTTGGTTTGAATAAATTAACGAGAGAAATTAAGCAAGACATTTGGTTTGAGGATCGATTAAAAAATTAAAAATATTGATTGGTGCACTAACATCATCGAATATACTTTCTCTTTTCCTTTTTTTAGGTCTTTAGATGTTTTTACAGATATTATTGTGAGGTGTTAATTTTTTGGACATTTTTACAACTAAAAATTTATCTCAATAATTATTTTTTTTAAGATTTGAATGTTGATTCTCTCTTTAAAAGTACAGCTACCTATCACCGCACCTTACCCTTATTGATAATGATCAAGTATATTTTAAAAAGACATTAATAAGGAGAAAATGCATGTCTTGTAAAACCATTATTTAACGTTTGTGTCGCTGTGCTCCGATTGCAGGTAAAAAACGCAGCATAGATAAGGAACAAGATGATAAGACTTAAATTTGTTAAATAGAGCAACCCTATTATTCTATGGTTAGGGTCAGAAAATTGTTTCACGTCAGCTACCGACAAAATGAGCATGAGACTGAATGCAAATTCTAGGCTAATCAAGAAACATGATCTGTGGCTGTGGCCCACAATTTAATTAGAAGGATTTATCAAAAGAAAATTGTTACTTAGCCCAAAAAAAAAAATTATTAGAATCCTGAATAGAAATTACGGAAGTTAGTTGAATAAAAATGATAAAGCCTACTTATTTATCTAAAAATTAATAATATGTCACATCACATGATAACTCAACTCTAGCAAACACTTTTGATTCACAATTTTTTCTTTTTAAAATCAAATGGGAATAAGTCACTGCTTGCATCCAACACCCACACAGTCAAAGTAGTTTCCCACCACAGCCTCCAGTTTATCAAGTCCCCGTGTTTGGTTTCTTTTGAAGGTCCCTGCTGAGTTGGGACAGTTGCCAAACAAAACCCCAAAAAGTCTGAATTGTGAAAGCTACAGCTATTGAGGACTGACTTTTCCTTCATGGTGAGGTATTGTTTTGGCTTGTGGACCACTACTCCATTGTTGTAAGGTCTCTCTCTATCTCCTATTTCACCCCATCCTCCATGTAAAGAATCCAAGGATTTTCCTTATATGCCTAAAGTCTACTTTAATGATGTTGATGCCTCCAAATCCAATGCACGGATCTTCAATTTTTCCTTAATCACAATATATTTCAGTGATAACTCAATTTTATAAATAGACACTCAAATTATTGGTAGTAACATGCAAGTATACAATTTGGAAAAGAAAAATAATTATTATCATCTCAAAGATTCGTGCAATTACCTGCTCATTTCTTTAATAAAGTGATGATTGTAATGATATTAATAATTAAGTTGATATCCTAACAACAAGATATTCTATCCTAATGTAAACTAAATTGTGTTTAAATTCATTAAGATGGAGCTAAAAGAAGATTATTGCATAACTGCAAATAGGAAATATAACTACTCTCAGTGACCTACTAACGTAATTTAGTTTTTAACCAAATTTTATGCTTGCACGCAACTCTCTTGTTTAATATAGTTAATGCAAGATAATCAAGTTAGGCACATACTTTTGAAGATGCGCCATGCAAAAAGAAAGAAGGATTAATTCTCAGTTTGACAACAATGCTTTTGCACATGGTTACAAAGGGATTCATCTAGATGTTAGCTACTTGGCTTTTCCATTTTCCCTCAGCCCATGGTGATCAGTGTAAACTTATTTCACCCCAAAAAAAAAAAAATTACACACATATATAGGGTAATTGCTTACGCATTGCTTTCCTATTTGCTAATTCTATCACGTGAAATGCAGTACTATCCAAATCTCAATCATAAGGCTGGCAAATACATGCAGTTTTGTCTGTTCTTCCCCATGAAAATAAATGCCTAGTTCGTGCAGTGTCCTAATATCTTGTATGGAGAAGGATGGGGTGGGAGGGATAAAGAATCCTCATCAACTTGGGGAAAATGATAACAGCACCAGGACAAGAAAGACCCCACACTCTAATTTTCTTTAACTAACAAGAACAAACCATGATCTGAGTTGTGGCTAAGGGCAAGAGGAGACTATTAGCTAGGCGGGAATTTCTTTATCTCCTATTTACATTTTTGTATGGGATGATCAAAAGAAGGGAAAGAGGAGAAGAAAAGTCGCTTACCAACTACAAAAATGACGCCAAAAGTTGATAGAGATTGGGCAGCACTAATTTTGTCCAATAGGATTTGAAATAGTCCATTCTTTCTTTCAATGTTTTTTTTTTTTTTTCCCTTTTGGTACAACCTTATATACGATATTAAGTAACTTTCACAGCCTTGCATGATTCGCGGGACGTTATACTTTTATTCTTAGCTAGTTAGTATTTAAGTTTATTGTGAATATTTTTCATCCGTAGAATCATTTTTATATAATAATAGTAATAAAAAAAACAGCAACCCAATATCACAATTTTTAACGTAACATTTGCGTTATGAATAGCTGTTGAAACGCAATTCTTTTAAGAAAGTGTTTGTCAGATCAAAGTCGATGCAAACAATAATTATTCCAAGGTGTCATCTGTTATTCAACGTCCTCAACTTGGTGTTTGATGCACCTATGTGTTGTTCAAAACTCATAGCTGAAAGATGTGTCAATATTTTTTTCTTATGATATACTATAATATTTTTTAACTATTCTCTCCCCCCCCAACTGCACAAACATTTCGACAGTGGTCACCATTCGTCGGCCTCTGACCCAGCCACTGCCAATGCTCTACCTTGTTGGAGATTGCTCTCGTTGAGTTGTCAGTCCTCAATATCAGCCGCAAACCTCACCCTCTTCAACCACCACCACGAGCCCTTGCCTCACCAAAGTTCCCTTCCTCCAGCAGCACAAATTTGTCATCATACTCGTCAAGGCCAATGCTCCCATTGATCAGACCATCGCCGCCCTTTTTGACCACTTGGAACCCAGCAATACCATCATTGACAGCGGCAATGAGTGGTAGAAAAATACTGAGCATAGATGACAACAGCAACATCCACAACGGTGGCGGCGGGGGGTTCACGCTCTGGGGTGGAGGCCTCTCAGTGGTAGACTCACGACCTCCTTTAACTCGGGCTATAGGATCCATCGTCCACCGTTGCACCTGATCCCTCGTTCCCGTCATTGTGGCTTATGAGAAGCAAGTCGCAAAGCTTTCACCCCATCGAGGTGGCAGGTTGTGTTGTGGTTGACTTTGTGAAGAATAGTGGCAAACGTTGCAGGCCAAAATAGGGAGAAAAAGGCCTTACTGTAGAGTATCATAACTAATTAGAGTATCAATAGACCATCAATGTTCATTATTGGATCAGGTTCATGATGTATAATTTTTAAGGCAGTGTATAGTAAAATATGCTTATTCCAATTGTCATAATTTGATAGAACCTATATAAAATAAAAATTATTTATTTAAAGATGAATAATATTTCACTTTCTTACTTTATAATAATAATTACTTTGGAGGACATTTTGATTTTACAATTCCCCATTCCTTTCGCTGCTGTTACCTCCACTTGGCACTTATGTCCCCCACAATAAATTGTCTAAGAAAGTTTATTTTAATAACTTAATGATTGAAAGAGGTGCAATGATCTATATATGTTTTCACTTCGCCTCCTTCAGAAATACTTATACGGTAAAGGATTGTTTGCTTAAATATCTGAAATCCTTCTCAAAACCACGATAAATAGCATTTTGATATTCTTAGAAATATTAGACTCTGTGATAATCAACTTTGATATTATTAAAATGAATTTAATTTTATACATTATTCGTGTAAAAATATTTTTATATAATCATTCAATATAATTAAATAACAATATAAAGTTCTTTCCACTGACAAATCAAAATTAATCTCTATTAAAATTATTGACTGTGCAATAATCGAGAAGCAACATCATATCTGATTCAGACAGTGCATTATCTTGAATCTTACCCCTTGGAACTTTTATTTTTTGTTACACTAAGGGCAAGCAAGTTAAGATCGATTAGCCAATAGCTTTATTAGCCTGTCTCATCGTGCAGAAGAAATTTGGGTTCCAGGATCAAGTGGCGTAATTATTGGTTAGCCATAAAGAAACACTAGATTAGCGTTGAAGAATCTTGATGATTAAAACTTGTCATCCCACATCATGCTGTGCTTTTTGTGAAAGGGGGTGCCTAACAGCCCAACAGTAGTCGACAAAAACAAGAACCCTTGATTTTTAATATATATATTTACCCTCACCCTCTCATTTTAGACTTATATTATTAATTATTAATACAACCAAAATTACATGCATACTTCTTTGTCTGAAAATTATACACCTACTTGACCACTAAATTTTGGAGCGATACCATTACATTAAATTTGAGATAAGAATTTTTTTTTTGGTCTGGAGATAGTATAACCTTTTTCATTTGGATCAGTATGTGCATGGAGCTTAGTAATACAAACGAAACTTCTTTTTGGATCTGAGAAATACAAACAACTGATTTTTGTCAACAGAAATGCAAACATATCTTAGACACCAACTAGTCATTTTAAGTCACATAAGCCCAATCAGCAGATGCGCAAGTTGCGCGGTGGTTAAGTTGCATCCGATGTAAGTCTGCACAGGGAGAGTCATGGGTTCGACCCCATTAGTGCAGAGCCCCCTCCCTCAAAAAAAAAAAATAAAAATAAAAATATAAAAAAAAAAGCGCCCAATCATTTTTCGCGCTTGTCATCTTAAAAACAGCAAAAGAAAGCAATATCAAAACTTAGACTTAATTTAATATCAATTGAGTTAATTTTTCTCCCCCGGTATAAGTATCAATCGATTTGAATAATCTAAAATTTCAAATATTCCTAATGTCTATAAAAGTACTAAGATATATTAAATACAACTTGCGGAAACGTAATGAAATAAACCTTAACATCTAAACTTGTGTTCGGAATACGATTAAAGTCATATAAATTTTTAAATTACTTTCCATATTTAGTCAAATTTTATGCCCCCGGGGGGGGGGGGGGGGGGGACTCATGCTTTCTAGATCAAACCATCTTAACAAAAGACAGTTAAGACGAATATGATCACCCATGGATTTGAATAATTTAAAGTAAGAATCCTTGTAAAATGAAAAAATGAAAAATTATCCACTTTAAAATCATTTGGTAAAATCTATATACAATAAAAGTTGTTGATCCAATAATAAATAATTCCTTATTTTTTCACTTTATAAGAATACCCATTTTAGAAAATTCTAACCCACAACCATAAGACAAACGAAAATCCAACATTAATCTTCGACATCTTCAGCAACATTTCAATTCTCCACCAATGAATCTAACTTAGTAGAAAAACAGATCCCTGGAAACGTTCACTAGCAAACTATTAACTTAGTAGAAAAACAGATCCCCGGAAACGTTCACTAGCAAACTATAGCATGTCTCCCTATAGATAAATCCAGATTTTCGGAGCAAAGCTAGTTCAACTCATTCTTACATTACATACATAGGACCTACTGGGTTTGCGCCTTACACCAATGTAAAAATGCTGAGGGCTGCCCAAAGGAAACCCAACCTGTTTGGTTTTCTAAAAATTCACTAGCCATCATATCCCCCATTCAGATTCATACCATATATCCTGCTTCACCAGAATTCCCTGGTGCAGTTACCCACTAGAACACATTAGCTCCCAACATCATATACCCAAGTGCATGTGCGTAGCAGGATAACGGATAAATATTGAATAACCAAAATAATAATAGAATAACACAATCTTTTTGGGCAACACAAAGTAAACACTACCACAAATTAAGAAACCACATTCATAATAAATTTAGCAATAATGATACACCAGAGTAATTGGAGATATATCCCAAAATCATCCATTTGTTAGATTTGCTAAAATGAAATTGTGCTTCGGTCTTGGCCTGTTAATAATATGTGCATCTCAACAGATCTAAGTTAGGATTGTAGCCAGAGGGAGAAATTAAAATTGAAAGGGTGGAGTATGACCAATGAACATTCTTGCCCCAAAAAGATGATGTATAAAGAAGACCATCAACAATATGAAGAGCAATAAACCTAAATGGCCTACGTGAACCAACTCACCTCTTGCCACGAGTTCCAGGTCCACTTCTAGGACCAGGAAACCGAGAAAACTGAAGCCGCAAGTGACTAGACTCAGGATTGAGTTCATCTACTTTATACCCTGTGCCATACAACCACAATGTCAGCAAACACCAAAAACTTTGGGCAAACAATTAGGTGAGAATCGTTAGACACTGAATACATGAATGAACCTTATCAATGTTTATCACTAAATTCATGGCTCAACAATGAAATTGTTCACAACAAAATTAAAATGCCAAGCTGTTAACTTAAAATCAAGACGACTGAAGAGAGAGAAGGAGCGGATAAGACAAAGCTCCTTTAACTACCCCACTTGAGGTGATCAATGTATAACCGAAATCATCCCTTAACTCATGATATTAATTACAGAGACAGTGATAATGCTATATCATTGGAGAACTCATATTTGTTCCCAGCTATTGCCAATTAGTCATATTATCACAGGAGAAAAACACACTTGTCAGCAGGATGATGGCAAAACTTCAGAAGTGACAATGTATTGATGGTCATAGAACACGTCTTGATATGTGTTCATCGTATGTTATTTTCATCGCAATGATAGTTAATGTCTTCGTGGACCATGAAAAATGGCAGTTTGGCACTCATTGTATTGCATATTCACCACTTCAGTAAGTTGGTATCAACATTAAGTTATTTTTATGAGTCATATAAGGCTTAACATAGCAAATCCAGTACAGTGCAACTTAAATGATTTTTGCCTTTCATTTTGATTGATAATTATAACAAAATATCCAAATGTAGTACTTTGTGAGCCAGATAAGGCTTATAAGCATACCAAATGAATACAGTGCAACTTAAATGCATTTTTTTCTTTCATTCTGATTCATAATTATAACCAAATATCCAAATTTAGCACATCCTAATAATCACAGCCTAATACAGAGAACCACATATCTAAGTGTATTCTCTATTTTGACAACCTTCAAGTTACCTCATACTTAGGTGCTTAGATGATTTACTCAACCAAACACAACTAATTTCCTTTCATATCATCAGTAAACAAGAAATGCTACCTTGCAAGGCACTCATGGCAGTAGCTGCACAAGCTGGATTTGCAAAGTCCACAAAACAAAGGATCAGAGGATCTCCACCACGCTGCAATGAACAGGCAAATCAGCATAAAGAAGACACTGTAACTTTCAACCAATCAACCAAATAATCAAAAATGGACAAGCCAACAACTGTTACCAACAGTACACTTACATGTTTGGATTCTTTGCTCACAAGTCTCACTTCTCTATATCCAACAAAAGGACGGAAAATATCTAAAGATAACATCAAGGAATGTGAATAACTGAATTAAAACAAACGAAGCTCAGGAGACAGATGAAAGTAATAAAATGGAATTCCAAGCAGTACATCTGCACAAAAAGGATACGGGCCACTTCCCTTCTTGTGCTGTCAGAAGGGAGACCTTCAACATATAAAGTACTTGAAGCATCTGGAGGCAGAGGTACTGTCTCAGGTCCAGGCCTGGAAACTGCATCTACTGGTAGCTGACCACCATAACTAACCCCCCGTCCATTTAGTGCAAGATCAGGACCACTGCCCCCATGACGCCCAATGATAGCAGGATCAGTTAATGAATGACCAGGCAATCCACCAACACCCCTTGCCAATCCAAGACCACCAATTGTACTGGCTTCCCCAGAAGTAAATGAAGAAAGTTGCTTCAAAACCAAATAGGATACATGTTTTCAGCAAACAAGCAGTGAAAGCACCCAAAAAGAAAAAGATAGTACAAACATAACAAGAAAAAATGTTACCCCACTCTGAAGGTAGCGGTCATATGCAGACCCAATTGTTTTTGTGTCCTTTAGCAATCGGGGACCAGTACGATCATCATCGCGAGCAATATAATTATGCATCTCATTACCTGAAGTCAGACCAGAACCTGGCATATCTGCAAGGTGAAAAATAAAAATAAAAAGCTAGTAAGGAAACACAGATACAGACACTCAACATGGATACAACATGACACCAACACATGGATAAAGCAAATTCTGAAAATAATAGGACACAAAAAAGCTAACATGTCACAAATGTCCTTAACCAAAAAGAAGAATAAAAGTGAATTCGACACAATGAGGGCCAGCTAGTTTGATCAAATTGAATGCAGAAGTGCACTTGGAGTTTTGTGTGCCAGAAAGTAATATCCAAAGCTAAAACATTTGCCACCTATCATTGTGTCTAAGCAGCATGAAATCATCTCTCTGAGCTAACAGTGAAAATCATTTCCTTGACCCAGAAGCACATCCTCAAGTGCTGCTCCAATAGACTTGAGCATGAATATGGGAGTCTTGTTAGAGATTTTGGAATGATTATGCAAGTAATATTTATTGATAACAGATCTTTACACAGAAGGAAATCGATACAAGCTGTTAAGTGCAGGGTTGGCTTGATTACCTATATCTCAAGATAAGGCTTGTTGGTTGGAAAGATCCTTTAAAGAGGAGGAAGTTCAAAGAACTATACGAAATATAGATCAGGAAAAAGCACCACAACTAGAAGGTTTTACAGTTATCTTTTTCTAGAGTTGTTGGGATGTAATTAAGGAAAATCTCCTTATTGTGAAGCAGAATTTCATTCCAATGGCAAGATTGGGATAAGTAGGAATTCTACCTTGGTGCCTACGAAGTAGACATATTTAATGGTAAAAGGATTAAAGACCAATAAATCTAGCCACTACCATTTACAAGAACATTGCCAAATCTCCTTCTGTGAAACTCCATAATGTTTAGTGAGAAATCATCACAGACGCTCAGAGTACTTTTACTGCCAATAGACAAATTTTAGATGTTTAGGAGATCAGATGGAGAGTAATCCGATGGCTAGAGGTAGATGGTGACCTAAAAAAACTATAGGTAAAACTATTATAAAAAATTTAAATTTTAATGGATTAAATGTAGATAAGATTTATGACAAAACACTATAACATCGTCTGATCCATGTACCTCACTAGTGAATCAAGGCTTAGTTATAGTGGATTAGATTGTGGAAGACATTAGAAGATGAACTAGTGGTTTGGTTGTCAAGTTGGACTTTGAGAAACCATAGAGTACTTTAGGTACTTATATTTACCAATGACAATTGATCTCCCCTATTTTCATGATTAAATCTTCTCATTGCTATCAGCCAGTCATTGTTGCATCTGCTTGACAATGACACTCAAAAAGATTTTCCTTTTTTTCCCCTTATAAACTAGGTCCAATAAAAACTTAATCACCAACTCAAAGCATAAAAAAATGTCCTAGTAGATACCTCACAAGCCAGCAACATAATCTAGATTCCTAGTCTTTCCAACTAGTTTAGCTTATAATTCTGCCTCTGTTCTAAAACTACAAACACACTCAAACTCACATTATCCCTGCCTTGTTTTAATATTTGAAAGCACAAAACAGGAAGATATATAGAGTGCATATACAGTGCAGAATAATTAATTAATCCATCACCCATAAACCCTTGAAGACACTAGCAAATTGAATACAGGCACCATTGAAAATTCTGTCACTGTGTGAAATACTTTTGCAGGAGTCAATGATCAACATTTCACAGACAAGCCATTGCTGTTCCACCTCATCCATATGCTAAGTTAAGCATAAGCACAACAAAGCGTGGAACAGTTATGATGAACTCAAAAACTAAAAAAGAAAAAAGTGGACCAGTAAGCTTCCTTACATTACTTTTGGAATGAAGAGTCTAGAGAGGAATGAGGGGAGGGATAATATTTCATTTTAAGGAAACAATCCCCTTATTTGAGAATTCTGTACAATAAAAGGAATAAAATGAGAGACTATCATTAACCTTCCAATCATCTGTTATAGACATTTTATAATTTTTTCAATTTATAAATAAAGAATTACCCATCCCCTCCCCTTCCCTTCAAACTCATCAATCCAAACATCCATTAAATCCAAAAAAGGGAAAAGGAAAAAAGTTAGTAGTATAAAAAATGAGCGATGCTATTTGGTACAAATTTTTACTGTATGAAAATATAACGAATGGATTTATAGGAAAGTTGAAATGCAGAAGGATAGAAATGGAAAATGGCTATTAAAATAACTTCATAGTCACAACATTTGTGCACATACATTTCATAGCAACATGCATTTTTCACCGCAGAAAAAAAAAATGAAGAAATAGAACGATCAGCTTACAAGTAAATACCCAAACTAATCCTCCAAAAATATGTGACATCAAGTTATTCCTCTAAAGATTTTGCTCATCAATTTGGTCCCTCCTCACTGTTTAAAATAGACATCAACTTAGTCCTCCAATGTATACTTAGACAACAATTTGGTCCTTGAAGTGATAGTTATTTTATAATACAAAGGACCACTTCAATGTAGAAAATCTTTACAGGACTAAATGGATGCCCCAAATATCTTTCGAAGACCAATTTAAGCATCTGCTCATCAACTTGTTAGAGCTCCCCAATGTCTTTGTATGTAAAAAAATAATAAACCCAAATAAAAGCTACCAAAAGAAGCCTATAACAAGGTTGGAACACATAAGGACTAAGGATTCTTAGCTACTAGCTTGCACACTAGAAAGTAAAAAACCCTACACAAAGCCCTAAAACACGGAGTGCCCTGTTTTTCTCTAAATGAACAAGACACCCTGTAAACTCAACAGAACACAAAGCGATCACCTTTTCACACGAAGATAACGCTCACATTCACTTAGTTAGCATCATCCTACATATCTAAGAACCCCAAAGAAATAATAAACCCAAATAAAAGCTACCAAAAGAAGCCTATGAACACATAAGGACTAAGGATTCTTAGCTACTAGCTTGCACACTAGAAAGTAAAAAACCCTACACAAAGCCCTAAAACACGGAGTGCCCTGTTTTTCTCTAAATGAACAAGACACCCTGTAAACTCAACAGAACACAAAGCGATCACCTTTTCACACGAAGATAACGCTCACATTCACTTAGTTAGCATCATCCTACATATCTAAGAACCCCAAAGAAACACCAGGCACCATTCACTCATTAAAGGGTAAGTTTTTGTCCTTAAACGACAACAAAATTACTCAAAACGGATCCCCAAGAAGCGAGAACAAGCAAAAACGGCATCTTTAAAGACCCAATCAAAGTGGTAATACCTAAAAAATATAATGATAATAAGAATTGCGAGATTTTCAGTGTCCACCACCACGCATAAATCAGAAAAATAGTAAATTCAATAAATTGCACGAAACAACACCTAAAAAAGATGGGAAATTGGGGGAGTGAAAGGAAAGGATGGAAAAGCGAATTACCGTAGTCGGAACGGGGTCGTTTGAGCATGCCGGCGTGAGAGAACAGCGCCTGCTGCTGGCGGTTCCAGAAGCCGTCGGTCATGGGGAGAGATTAATGAAGAACCCTAATTTCGGCGATGAATTTTGGAAGAGAAAGGGTAGGGTTTAGGGTAGCGATGCAGCTGCACTGCTCTCTGCTATTCACACTCACTCAGTTCAGGAATCGGTACTGCACCCTTCTGCGCCAGCTACCGGGGAATCAATAATAATAATAATAATAATAATAATTTTTAATTAACATTTCCATGCGTTTTCGGTTTGACTTTTCGTTTTAATTATTTTTTTTATAAATTTAAATATCATTTTAGTTGCAATAATTTTACCAAATTTTAATTTAGATCCCTGTAATATTTTTTCTTTATAAGTCTCTATAGTTTTTAAGATTTGGATTTTGATCTTTGAGGGATCCAAACTAAAATAAATTAAATTATGAGAATTCACCTTTTATAAAAATATTTAATTATAATACACTGATAATATAAAAATCTTTTATATTGACATTTAATTAAAATTTTTATTTGTATAACCTTTTAAGTAATGAATGATTAAGTCAAATATTTTTATTGATATGATAATATATTATTGGATATTTGTGTAAAATTTTTTTATACTAATAATATATACAAATTAAATTCTTATAAAAAATAATAATTATAGGGATTAAAAACTTAAAAAAATAAAAATTATAAGGATTAAATTTTGACATCATAAAGGTTAAAACATAAATAAAAAATTATAGTAATTAAAATCAAAATCAATAAAAATTATAAGGGCCAAAATTATATCTAAATCTTTTTTACTTTTATATGGATACATTTGTTTTAGATTTAAAAAAATAATTTTAAAACTTAAATTTTATATATAATAAAAAAAGTTGAAAGCTGATTTTTTTTAGACGTTACTCTTTTTAACTTCTCCAAAAAAATTGAAAATTGATTTTTTTGAGAATCTAATTATTTTTAAAAATTTATCCAAATATATCAAAATTAATTTTTTTAATAAAAAAAGTAATTTTTTACTAAAAAAGCACAAATAAACACACCCTATATTTGTTTTAAAAAATTGATTTTGATACATTTTTAGTTTAAAGAGTTTTGCGCTATCAATTTTGATATTAACTTACATTATCATTTTATGTTATTATATATGTAATATTTTATGTTATATATGTAAGAATTAAATATATTTAGAGTTGATTTTAATATATTATCAGTATAAAGAGTTTTAGAGTTTTATATTTTATGTTATTATATATGTAATTTTTTATGTAATATTTGTAAAAATTAAATATTTTTATTGTTGATTTTATTATATGTCAGTGTAAAGAGTTATAATTATATATTATATGTATGATTTTTAAAATAATAATTATAATAATTAAATATTTTTTATTGATGTAATAATAAATAATTATATAAAAAATTTACACCAAAAGTGCTAATTGAATTCATATTATTTATTAATATAAAAATATATTATTGGTATATATAAATAACTTTTATACCGAAAACGCTTCACATTTTTTTATATTTTAAAAACGGGAAAAAAAAACAAAAAAGGGAAGGTGAGGAAGAGCTCTTCTCACCGGAATTCAAACCATACTTCATGCAATATCGAGCAATACAAGGCATAAGGTGGGTTGATTCTTATTAACTCAGCAATTTATACAAACGGCTTATTAATTTATGTTAATATTTTTATGGTTGGATTGTCAAGTTATATTCTTCAGTGACCATAAAGTAACTTACGCACCATGCAACTTAATTTAAAGTAGTACTTGGCCTCAACTTTAAAATTTTTTTATGCTAATTATTTTTGGCCTGGTATATCAGTGATAAGTATTTTCTTTTTGCGTAAATTTCTTAATTTCAATATAATTAGACTGCTTTCAACTGGATTATTTAAGTGATTTAATCAATGAAGCATATATATACAGTTGTTTCATCAAATCTTAATTCAGAAAAGGTTTTCCTTTTTAAAACTAACTCGTCTAAAACGAACTTATTTTTAAAATTATTAAATATAAGATATATATTTATTTTTGAATCATTTAATATATTAAAAACACTTTCTATAAAAGTAATGAAGAATGCATGTATTGTTACTCTCTTTAAATATAAGCTCATTTTAAGGGGGGAATCAAATTTTCTCACTTTTTAGTTTTCTATTTTTTCTTTTTTTTTTTTCTTGTATAAACCACCGATCTATAAAGTTCATTTAATCAAACTTGAGCCAAATCAATCCATCATAAAAATAAAGCTCTCTAATTTCTATATATAAAAATTGAATCTAAGATTTTATTTGAAGGCAATAAGTGTCAAACTAATTAAATCAATTAAGTGTTAGCTCTCACTTTTTAATAATAACCTATTTGATACGCTCAATATTTATATCTAAACTGGTATGAGAGAGTGAAATGAACAAGATTAATTTATATCTTTTCATATGTTCTGAGCTTAATAATAATGAGTAATTTTCACAACTTGAAGACATAAATCAAATTGTTTAATTAAGCATGATCTATTATAAGTATTTAAATATTCAAATTAACTGGTGATATGATAAGATGCATATTTTAAAGATAGGTGTAATTATAATATGATTTAAATAAGAAATATCTTATTCAAAGAAAAGAAAAGAAAAAAAAAGAGTTACATTGCACTTACACCACTCAATTAATAATTTAAAGAAAAATTACACCACACTAATATCTTGTTACAGAAATTATATCTATCTCACTTGAGATTTACGTTCTCATTAAGTAGTACTTGTTTTCCTTACATTTTAGCTTATTGTTAAACGAATAGATGAAATTAATGTTACATGCACTGCATATTATTTTAAATTGCAACAGTGCAATGTTTTGGATCCCATTATAGGGAATGACTAATATGCCTTTAGTAGCTTCAAGACCTCCGCAACTCCTCTCCCCTTAATGGATTGAAGTCCATATTAATTTTTCTCCTCATCTAACTTGGGTAGTACAAGCAGCCAGAAAAAAATCTTTTATTTTTAGTTGTCTCCTATAATGTTTTATTTAATTTGTCGAAATTGAGAAATATGCAAACCCTTTTTAGTCTTATAGACATGTTAAAAACTACAAGCACTGTTGTATGTGGATCGTTCAAATTTAATGGAGTTTCAAATAATACAACTCAAAGCAAAGATTTTTTTTTTTTTTTGGTTCATATATTAAAAGAAACTGCTTGCATTGCTCAAGTTAAATGAAAGAAGATAGAGACTTCAGTCCATTGGATGAAGAGGAGTTGCTGACTCTGAAGCCTTTATATGTCTTACATGTAAGACTTTTTCAGATAGAACCCTTATTATCATAAACTGTTTATTTTTATATTTTTCTCTCTTATGAGCAAAAATTATGGCAGCTAACATTTTCCACTATTATACCCCAGTGTGTGAATATATGCCATTGTGAGCTTGCAAATGGGAAGGGAATCTGAATCTCCTACCATAAATAACTGAATGCCAACCAACCGAGGGACGCAACTAACTGCATATAACTATAACGAATTGATATGTTGCACTGAGATGTAATGGATTCTTAGGCTCAAAGATATGTAGCGAGATCAATATTATCTTATCCCTTTTCTTCACTTTACTTTGGATTTGAATCTTGGACTACAAATCAAGTAACCAAGTTCAACCACACTAGTCTGGAGTCTGGACCCACACCCACACAAACATCTTAGACGCGCAGAAGAATAAAGCATCTAGCTTGCAAACTCGAGTTTAGCCCTTGCTCCATGGTAAGGTAAGATGGATTGCTTCAATACTTCTAGTAGAGTTCCTATAGCATGCTTGATTGGGATCCAAAGCCCAAAGGCCCACTCAAAGAATTAGATTCAAAAGATAACCAGAGAGAATTCAAAAGATAGCCACAGTAGTAGCAGAAAAAAGTGACTCATGCCTATACGCATGGATGGGGATTGAAAGTCTTACCTGGATCCTTCTAACAAGCAGAGCCAGCAAAAGGTGGAGTCAAACTTCGTATTTTCCAATTCAAAATTAGACAATATTAGAATCGGAAGTTGAGTCTATCACGGCATGCATAAGTTTGACAAAAGAAATAAATACAATGGGAACCTCAGGACTCTTTAATTGATTAGGACGACCACCATATATCACAAAATCTGGCTTTGTATGGAATTTTTTTTCCTAATAAATAAATTTTGATATGTTGTTAATATAAAAAAAAATTTATATTATTATTTAATTATATATTATTATTTATGAAATTTTTAAAATAATAAATATAAGAGTCAATTTTTTTTATATAACAATATACAGTTAAATATTAGTATAAATTTGGCTTCGTATATTTTTTTTAATAGATAAATTTTGATATATTACTAATATAAAATAATTTTATATTATTATTTAATTATATATTATAATTATTTATGATACTTTTAAGATAATAGATATAGGAGTCAATTTTTTTTTTGATATAATAATACATAGTTAAATATTCTTACACCAAAAAGGTATCAAAGATAAATTCTTAAACATATAATGTTGTGTTTTACAAATTATATATCTCACAGATTTTAAGGGAAAACCATCATCCATCGGAAAAATAAAAGAAAGAAAAGAGAAATATAAATGGTAGTGAGGAGTTAGTAATGAAACCTTTTATATATAAATAAATATATAACTTGTAACATTTTGTGTTAACACAATGACATATTTCTTCATATAAAATTTCAGATTTCGTTATACACAAATTTTTGTATGTCATTCCATGTCACAATACTTACGCATAATTACTTAAATCTTTGTTTACGGTTTTTTTTTTTTTTATTTTCTTTTGGGACAAAGTGACTCGAGGAGGATATGATTTTCCTTTTAGTTAATTAAGTGAGATTTTGTATAATAAACTCAAGTGAGATTTTGATACTTTCACAGGATATTTCAAAAACTAATTAGTATTTTAAAATTTATTTCACTAATTGTATAAAGCGTTTATCCTAATGATATAAAAATAATTTTAGGATTAAATATAATGAAAAGTTCATCATATCTTTTAAGTTTACATATGTTCAAGATATCAAGATTCATCAATTAAAACATTTTCTTATTTTGGAATTTAAAAATTGTAAAAAAAAAAAACTTTGTAAATCTTTCATAAATTTAGAAGAATTAATGAAAACACCAGTCACACATTTTATATGTTACTTATAGAATTTATAAAATTATTATAAATTATTGTTGTGGATAAAAGTAATGACAGTGCAGATAATTTCTTTGCTCTGAAGTTAATCTCTTTGGTTAATTAAAATATGCCAAAAAAAATGTCAGTATACCACTGGACCACTTGGTTGATTTTTTAAGAATGAAAACTAGTTCCTTAATAATTAGAATTCTGAAAATAAGAAGTTAACGTTGAACCTTGTTTGTCTCATGTGTCATCTGGGGATTGACTACAGTGAGTCATATCGCAAGCTATGACTTACTCGACCAATACAGTACCTTCTGCTTTCATAGTAAGGATTGAATCTTGTTTTTCTCGTGTGTCATCTCGAGATAGACTACAATGAGTCAAATCGCAAGCCATGACTTTACTTACAATTAATACAGTTTCTCCAATAACTTTGAGGTTACTATATATTTACACGTTTTAATTATATTCTACAGCTGTATAATTGCCTTTATAGTTTTTAAAAATTAATGAAATATATAATGCTAGTGCATTTCTAAAAATTTGGATTATTCTTTTTTTCTTTGTCTTGCGAGATTTTGTTGAGTGTGAGGCTCATATTTTGCTCGGAATATTAAAACAGTGTCTTTCCTCTAGCTGTTCTACACAGCCTTAGATTATTCTTTATCATCATATCAGCTAATAGCAATTTCAAACATTAATATCGCAAGCGACGCTAGGCTTCAATCGTTAGTCCCAATGGTGTACTGATAGAAGAACCTCTTAGACCCATTTGTAACCTTATTTCTCATACATTTTAAGTCTTGTTTAATTATACATGTTTACCTAATTCACCATTAAAAAAAAAACAATATATGAGACTATTCAATAAAAGGTATGATTCGCACTTAAGCATTGTTTAATAACTTACATAAAGTTTGTTAAGATTCTATGAGAAGCTTTGTCATAATAGTTATTACTTATTAGCAAGCCAAAAATAATTATCATGATTTTCACTATTTTTCACGTCATTGAAGTAATGCTGAACATTGAGGTAATACCATTACTATTTTCATCCTAGTTCCGGATTAAAGAACATTTTTTTTTTTTTTTTCTGAGTGGCCGAATTGAAAACTAAGAATTTGTAATATACTCCAATAAAAAAATAAAACAAAATTGTAATATACAACAAGTTCCTTGGTCTCATCAAAGAACCTAGCTCAATTTGTTTCAATCACGAAGGCAACCCAACAGCGCAATATCTTCTCCCTCTGCATGACGCATCAAAGTTTTATTTTCGGTTGTAAAAAGAACTGTAACTTCACAGCGACCTTGGTTTTTGCAAGAACTTCCTCATTGATCTATCTCTAATAAAGTTAAACCCAAATTAAAGAAAAGAAAATGGTATCGATGTCCAATGAATTGTATTCAAATATTATTTTCCCTGCAAATATACATTTCTCTGTACTAGTTTTCCCTTTCCAAAAGACCAAAGACAAAAAAGTGATAGGAGCCAACATGAAACATTGTTTTTTCATGCAAAAAAGATGGTTAAACTTTGATCTACGTTGTAACATTAGCAAGGCTTGATATGAGTGGTTTTGGTGTCATAGCTTCCCAGTGCCAAGGGCAACCCGTCCTTGCTCGACGCAACCTTCCTCAGAACCTTAATCAAATCCACGCACATGCTCCTCACGTGCCCCTCGCACCCTCTCTGCATCACCAAAAGCACCACCGCGACGCCGTTTCGCTTCGCCACCTCATCCCTCACCCTCTCGTTGCCGCACAGGCAGCACAGGCTCCACAGCACCGCCATCGCGTCCTCCGCCGCAGCCTTCCCCGCCTTAGCCACCCTCTCCGTCACCGCAGCCGCGCACGTCGGATCTCCGGCCATCGCCGACCTCCCCTCCGCGCACGTAGCCGCCACCGCCAGCACCCTCAGGCACTTCTCCGCCGTGGAACCGCCGCACGCCGTGCTCCGCAGCGTCTTCGAAACCGCCTCGACGACTCCAGAACGGACGAGCTCGGCCTTCGCTGAATGAGTCACCGAGACGGCAGCCAGCAGCGACAAAACGGCGTCGTTTAGCTCCTCGTTTCCGTCGTTCAGAAGCCTCACGACCAGCGACAACAAGTCTCGCGCTTCCGCGATCCACCGCTTCGACTGGAAATCGCCGGCGAGAAACTCCAAAAACCTAACCGATTCGACCTTCGATTTCGCAGATCCGTTCTCCAGAACGAAAGCGATCGAAGCGAAGCAATCTTCTCGAGCGCCCAGGATCGACTGCCGGATTCTCTCTCCGGCGCCGGCGCCGGCGGCATTTCCGTTCTCCCGGGCAACCAAATCCAGAACCGCGATCGCGTTTTCCGAAGCTTCGATCCGCGACCTGCTTCCGGCGAGAGCGCGAGCGATGGCGGAATCGAAGCCAGAGAAGCTCGCAAGGAGACGGCGATTTTCGCCGGAGAATCTGGCGAATTCGGCCAGGTCGGAGAGGGAAGCGGCGAGATGCGCGGCGTCATCGGTTTGGATTCCGGCGAGGAGAGCGCGGAGGCGGTCGCCGGCGCCAGTAAGTGGTGACTCCGGCGAGGATGGTTCGCCGGCAGCGGAGAGGAGCCAGAGGCGGATGAGGCGGTGGAGGGTGAGGTTAGGGATGACGTCCTTGGAAGGGAGGACCTGCATGGTGGCGGGACACGTGTCGTGTCCAGAGTCAAGCCAGCGCTGGATGCTGGAACGATCGTATGTGACGCCGGTGCACAGGCTTACGGGAGACCTCATCACGTCCATCGAAATCGGACACCGGAAAAGGCTCGGAACGGTGACGTATAGCTTCTCCCTTACCCTTGCCATTGTTTCTTTCTTCGCTTCGTTCCTCTTTCTCTCTATTGTTATTGTTTCTCTTCACACAGCAAGCGTTACACTTAAAAGGAGGAAACTGAACATAATATAAATATAACTAGATCGATATGAGGACGGTGGTATGTGGTAATGGACTCATGGTAGTGGTTTTGATAAGGATGGTCTTTGGTCAAAGTTTTGGTCGTAATTAACAATGGGGCTGTAGCTGGAAAACGTGTCAGAGATGAGGGGAAGGGTATATTGAAGATGAAAACGACGCCTTTCTTTGTTTGACCCATGAACCAAAAAATTTTGAAAAAACTTAGATGCGATTTTGGACTTTAAGTTTTGTTTCAATATGCATTATCACAACGGCCACTCTATTTTAATTTGCATCAGTTACTCGTGTGACAAGAGTATGCTAATTAATACTGAGGACAAAGGAAACATTAATTGCATATGAATGGGGTTCACTATTAAGGTTGAATTTGAGAAATTGGAATATTGACTAACGTATATAAAAAAAAGTTTAATTGGTATGCATTAACAATGTAAAATAATTTTACACTGTTAATCAATAAAAATAGGGGAAAGTGAGAAATCATGGTGAGTCCCTCATTATAATGGGTAGTTATTTGTGTAAGTTGGCACTTTTCACTACTTTTATTGATTGACAGTGTAAAACTGTTTTACACTGTCAATGCATTTAAATTAAATTCTATAAAAAATAAGGACGACGATAGAAATATTAAAAATAATAATAATAATTTGAATACAATAGTAGCCTAATATTAATTTTTTTATATTGTATATGTTAACAGTTACATATGATTTTAAATTTATTGAATAATTTAAAAATATATCAATAAGTGCAAGTGTGAAACTTTTACATTCAATTAATTGATATAAAGTTACTCAATTATGTATTTTCATAATGTTAACTATTGTAACTTTAGAAATAATTATTATAGAAGTTACATTTCAATGATATAATAATACATAATCAATTAATAGTGTTCAAAATTTTTCAAAAAGTTAATATTCTAAATAAAGTTTCATGTTTATTTATAATTTTTGGAGTGTTTATGATTTTTTTCAATTTTATTTTTCTATGAAAATGATGACTAAAAATGTAATTAATCAGTTGATTCTCCAAGAAAAATTATGTAAAAAGTTAATTTTTTTAAAAAAAAAAAGATTGTAAGTGGTAAATAATAGAAAATTACAAATATGTGGAATGATGCTGCAATTTGATAATTTAAGGTGAAATAACGTTGTATAGTTATCAAAGAAATGCTGAATATATAGAAATGCCAGTGCAATTTGCATATATCTATACAACACATGAGTATGAACAAAAATCTCTGTTGTCTTTTTATTAAAAAAAAAAAAAAAACCCTACATTAAGTTTTTCCATTTCGTCATGGAGTGCTTTTCAACTGACTATCCTGTTCGCATGAAGAGAAAGAAATTCAAGCCTTTATTTTTGACTTTGGCAAAGTGTAAAGAGAAAGTAGAATTAGCGTGTAGAGATTTATATATAGTTGTTTTTCATAAAATCTTTAGTCTCATTCAAATTTGAGAGAAAATAAGGTGAAAACGAAAAATGTCGAATACAAGACTTTGGCACACGAGCATACAAAAAAGGTTAATTTTTATCTATCAATTGGTTTTCTAGTTAACTACGATCTGTTAAACATCAAAAAACCATGTAAGTTGTAAGTGTAACACTTCAAAAAAGGCTTTAATTTTTCATACTTTCATACCGAGCAGAAATCTTGAAGGAGATTGGCTGCCGTGCCGGTCTGAGAAGGTTAATTAAATTCATGGGAGTGACGGCAGTGCAGGTATACATGCCATAATTAAAGGCCTGGTCAATGAATTCACAAAACTGTGGGCTTTGTGGAATTTCAAAAAGTTTGACCATTGACAAGCCTTGTTTCTTTCCCCGATCCTATTTCTAGACTTGGGTAACTGACTACAAATCACAAGCAAGTTTTCCACAAGCAACTTACCCAAACTTCAACCACTCTCTTGACTCGAGAAGTTCACCTTCTTTTGTTTGACAAAGTCAAAATGATGAGTCAAGCACCATCCAGTTGTCATTAACATAGGCATTCTATTTTGTATTTAGAAAAATAAACTTCGGAAAATAATATAACCGGCTGGATTGTTAACATCAGCATGTTGTGTATACCACAGTATATAAACGCTATAATTAGTCATAAAAAAATGGCTTTAAGCACTGGTGTCACAAGCCATTAACAGATAGTACAAGATCATTGAAATCAGGCGGTTACATTGGCCCGATCAATTATACAGTTAATTAATTGAGACATTTTATAAAGGATATCAATTTAAAATGACTAATTGTTTTCGTATCTATCGCTCTGTTTTCTGTATTTTCACTCGTTTCTCATTGTTTTGTTTTTTTCTCAATTATATCTTCCATTCAATTTTAAGTTGAGAATACCATTGCGGTTTGTTAAGAGGAAAGAAAAAGAAGGCATGCATTACACATTCTTGAATTTTAAATATTTTTTATTATTTTCTTTATAATTGAAGTATTGAAAAAATTGAACTAAAAATAATAATATTTTGCAATTATTAACAAAAGCATATAAATTAAAAATAAATAAAAACAAACCATGGCCCCTTAAGAAAACCTGATTTTGTAAGGATTATATACATATTTAAGCGTAATACTGCGATTATCTGAAATATTAACTTAATAATAAATTAAAAAAATAATGAAACATTTTTTTATGACTGACCCCATTCCATTCAGCGAAGCAATTAAATGTGGTCCCTTTAGTCAGGCCACTTAAATATTGTGGCCATTTGAAATCAGATATAATGACCATGCTCTCTTGGTTTAAAATTGTCCCCATGTCTAGGATAATGTTCTACATAAATTATATGGATATATGTGTAAAAACCTTATATCTGTAAATTAACATCCAGAAAATGATGATAAACAAACCTTATAATATATTTAAGCTAACTATTACATAGACTCATTATACTTGTCTTTGTTTAGATTAGGTATATAAGGCTAGTCAAACTATATATTGATTTTCCAACAGGACAAATTTTAATATATTTCCTAGTACTTAAAGTCTACCAATTTACAACTGGTTTACTATCACGTCAAAAAATGAAAAATAAAATTTACAACTGGTTTACTACAATTTAGATTACTATATTTTATGTTCTTATATATATATATATATATATAAACAGCAGAATGAAAAGAGTTTATGATATTAAATAATAAAAAACATCAAGTTGGGTATGATACGCGTAAAGATAGAATAACCCAAACATTTTTCTTCCTTTTTTAGCTTCAGCATCAAAAAAAGAATAACCCTAGACCATATGTACGTTATTAGTTCTAACCATTTCTTCCTTTACTTATGATCATTGACTAGAGTTGAACACGAATTTAGGTGTGAATAGCAAAAGCGAACTTTACAATTAAGGATTAAGCATCCCATAATTTCATTATAGTTATGCGTTCGTTAATTACTTGTAAATATTATTTTAGTTCGGTAAATTTTTATAATTCACATAGACAAATTGAATATAATATTTCACTTTTTAAATCATGTGAAATTAAATAAAAATTTAGTGTGACATTACACGAATAATTGTGATCGATGTGCTTGAATGTCTGTTGTCTGCGTCTTGCTGTACTTGAATGTCTGTGCAAGTTATCTTTTCAATGAACAATTATTTGGTCAAACCATACTTAAACAATGCAATCAAGACCAGCACAGCACAGGTCCACTAGAGTACAGTACTGCACCTCCTTTTGGTTTAGTTGCAAATTTGAGTTTTATTCACAGGTTTATGGTTCGCAAAAAGAGATCACTTCAGAAATTCTTCAGAAATAGCTTAAGTTTTTTTTTTTTTTAATGACGTGAGAAATAGTTTAAGTTTGATCAATTATTTATATACTATTATTCAATTATTCATTACACCCAAAGTAGTTGATATTATTGCTAAACTCTTTTTTGTTTTTGTCGAATTGAATAAATAACATAAAAAATAATTTACACTGAGAATAAAATTTGAACTCTTTTAAAAATTATTTGTTGAAGAGGAAAAGTTATAACATAGATGAATTAAATGCATGAAATAAATAAGGCCTCAAAAACTTGAGGGATGATGGCCCTTTGATTTATTGACCGTTAAATCTGGCGGTGCATAGCTACCATAGAGTTTTTTTGCGAATATTTGCGCTATTGATGAGCTCCATTTAATTTGTTTTTGCACTGTGCAGAGTTAATGAATTTTGACTTCAAGGAGAGCCCCAAGGACCTTGTACGTAGCCAACCATTAACACTTCTTGATCACAGAAGATTTCTGGACCCATCCAGTAATGAAGATGCTGCAAATGATGGCACGATGTGGATCACTAGCTAGTCTCAGAATTTTGAATGGGTCATTGATAATACCGTTTTCGGTTTAAATGAAGATAGAGAAATAACATAACTGACAGTAAGGTGTACAATGTGTATCTAAATAAAGGCTAAATTTAATGCGCAACTTTGTAGGAAACAGAGTATTTTAAAAAATTGGTGTTTTAAAATATTTGAAAAGAATGAAATAAAATATTGTTGTAGATCGAAATCAAATTTAAGATATACTAATTCTAATGAATTTTATACAAATTTTTTTTTTCTAAGTTACTATATATTTGAACATTACAAGCAAAATTATCCTTCTCATATAGATTTGTTACTAAGTATCGCATTCAAACTTTTCTGTAGCAAATAGCTTTAAGCTCAAATGATATGTAATATATTAGTTTTAGAAAACGGTAAAAGATGCGTGGTATAAGGCTAATACATAAATTAAATTACATTGGTTAGTTAGAGAGTGTAACTAAGTACTAACTAATCACATGTGTATTTATAACTAATTGGATGACTCAATTAACTAACCAAATTATGGTAATAGCTCCTATAAGTTGAAGGATGCATGCTTAGGGTGTGTTTGTGTGGAATTATTTTAGCAAAAAATTGCTTTTTTTTAATCTAAAAAAATCAGTTTTTATATATTTGGATAATTTTTTAAAAATAATCATATTATTAAAAAAAATTATTTTTAACTTTTTTTAATAGAAATTGAAAAGAATAACTTTTGAAAAAAATCAATTTTCAACTTTTTTAACTATATATAAAAATTTAGGTTCCAAAATTACTTTTTTTAAAAAAGTGAAACAAACGCACCCTTATTTTTTTCAAAAAAATTTGAAAAAAATTATTAATAATAATTGACAACAGTTGAAGTTCATTGCTCTTAAACGTTTTTGCTCCTTAATTATTGATTTTCTTCCTAGAACATTCATTCTAAGTAAATTACGCCTTGTTATGCCTCCAAACAACAACAAATATAATTGACATGATGCGAAATACTACAATAGCTAAAGAGATTTGAGAAAAGAAATATAAGAGGAAAGTGAATTTTACCAATGGCGAGACTCAAAAAATGCTAATGATAACTCTATGATAATGGAACAGATTGTAGCGAAATCTTTAAAACAACTATGCTCCAAATTATAATAAGTATAAATTAGTAAGCATAACATGCGACTAAGACAAGTTAATATCGTCCCGCAAAAAAAGATAAACGAGTTAAATAAAAAAGTGAGCAAGAAGATCAAACTTTTGTGCGTGTATTTGAAACTTATATTTGTGGTAGATAATTATAGATGAAACAGATGGATGGCAAAAATATAACAAAAAATGCATAATCGAAAATCTTTACTTCTATTGCATTTTACATGTATACATGGGTGTAAACACTAATTCTATTATTTTTAATAAAATAACTTTAGGATATAAAATTATTCATGCATCTCTACCCAATAATTTAAACTTTAATTTTGTTTAAATGTTTTAAAAACTAATTTTAGCACTATTGAACCTTAATCAAAACATTGATATCTTTTGTGGCTATTTTCTTGATTTCTTTGGTATCTCTACAATCCCATATCCTTATTGTGTTGACGGTCACTGAAAGATGGGAAATTCGACCGCAACTTAGTTTACATAAAGCCTTCGTGATGAGCTAAAACCAAAACCACTTTGGCTATTTATTCTATGTGGAACCAATTAGGTGATTCTATAACTTATATCAGCAAACTCAAGGTAGGAGTACAGGTCTATGAAGCACCAGTAATATATGGATACTTTCTTAGGCAGTTGAGCAAATGTTCATGTGAAGAAAATTCGTCCTAATTATGTTGCAAAGAGAATAGCGTTTGGCGTGGAGTTTCAACACCCTGTGACCTGTGTGTTTGAGTGTAAAATGGAGAGTTAATTTGTCTCAGTCATATATGTGCCATTCTGAAGTCTTCAACTTCCCTGTTGCCATTTACTATATTATGCCATTAATTGGAAGTCAAATTGTCTGATGCGTGATTTGATATTGGGATGCTTCGGCGAAAACATGTGTTAGATGCTTTTCAATTTGTTTGCTTTACCGTGGTTGACTCAGCAAGCTGTTAGTGTCAGCCTGTTAGGTGATACACTGATATTCTACGTAAATATATTGAAGCCTGGGAGCTAGCATGCATGTTCCAATGACCATTATTTTGATGTACAATACCATGCTTAACAATAACATAAAACTCCATGTATGATTCACTAGTCTACTCGAACTATACGTAGATTGATATCTCTTGCCTACCTTTAATGGATAGCCCTGTGTTATACAACTTGGACTTCATGATTTGTAGTTTTCTGTTAGAACAAAAATCCCATAGAAAGAAGTGTTGTCTTATCAAAATGATTGGTGCTTTCTGGATCATGAATACAAAAACTGAGAAATTCCATTTATTAATTATCATATCAACTAATCATAAAGAAAAACAAAAGAGTAGTAGACGGTTAAACATACAGCAGTAACTCACAAAATTGATGTGACAAACAATTAAATGGTCAGATTAAGAGAAATCTCTTGCTTCATGAGCATACAAGATTTTTTAATTTTGACAAAAACTAGCAAAACTTGTTCTTTGGACTTGTAATCCAGCAGGCTATGGCATTCCTAAGTTGAACTATTAGCTATTGGACACAGCGAGACCCCATTTATGATAATATATGACCTTATGGGTGGAACTCTGGACTTGTATATATCCTGATATGATGAGACTTTCTGAAAGAGCTGAACGGATAACTTGGAGATCAGTAGAATATAATAAGATTAATATGGTAAATAGTAATGCTATACAACCAAAAAAAAAATAATAAATTAACATATTCTTTTGACAAAAAACAAGGATAGTTAGTGATTTAATTACAAAATTTTCAAAGTATAAAAACTTAATTAAAAATTTAAAAAATATAAAAATTTATATAGAAACACGCAGAAGTTGTAGAGACCCGTATATTAATTTACACTTCCAACAATAGCGTAATATTCTTCTAAGCTAGCTTCACATGTTCGGACCGCATCAATGCTTCTTTCACCTTTTAGTACAATTTTGTTTCCACTCTCCCATGAAGTATAAATATTAGCTTTCCCTCTATTGAAAACTCACAAGTACTGGCTACAAACAACACAATCTACCCTCGCATCTGATCAATCATATCTGTCTCTATTTACAGGCGATACATGGGCCCAACTTCATGCCACTCTTCCTGTTTGGGTCTTTTCATGGGCCCCTACTACCTCTCAATAATATCAAGAAAACCCAAATACAAAGGCCTACCCACTCATGAAGTAACCCTCATTCATCAATTCCCCTCCTCTGCGTAGATTGCTAGCACTAGCAGGATGGAAAGCTTTCAATTTGAAATGAGCAAAGTCATATCAATATAGATTATATATATGAGAAAGCTTTTCATATCATATTTATTATGAAATTAGAGAGAAAAAGCGAAGCACGTGGGATAACCTCTTTGCAAGCCTAATGTAAGAAGTTCTCATCCAAAAATTTCTTTGCAAGCTATAGATAAGGGAAACATTTCCGTGTTGATGTAAGACTTGCCATATAGTAGTTTCAGACTTTCATTTCCTTACTCAGCCATTATTTGCATGCAGGCCCACAAACCCACCTAACCATACGACAGTCTCCCTATTTTGCTCCGAAAATACTATATTATATATGTAAATGTTATCTATTCATAGAAAATAGACACAATATAAAAGTACACAGAGAGAGGGAAACAAACAAAGGTGATAGATCCACCGCTCTTTATTTTGTTATATGTATAAAAAAAAAGAATATCGTTAAAATAACTTTTAGGTAATATTTTTACAAATATTGTTCACAATCTTATGTTACCGAAGAGTATTTAACAAAATTTGCTTTTTGGGTCTCTTGACCCCTTTCTTTGACCACAAAAGGAAAAAAAAAAGAGTTTTAACAAATTTTTTTATAAAAAAATAAAATTTTTCAAATGTTAATTGAAAAATGTTACTAAATCGTGTTAATATTGTCCATTCTTGTTTTTTTTTTCTCTTACTCTATTTATGACTAAGTTTTATATATGTATTTAATTTATATGCATTGATAGTATAAAATTTTTTTATAATGTCATCTAATCATATACTGTCACATAAATAAACATGCATAACTCTCATCTCCGCTACTCCAAAAATCAGTGTTATACTTTCAGTGCATATAAATTAAATTCTTTGTATATATATTTCTCAAATGATCTTTTCATTTGTTAGCTCAATTAGGCAATCACCTTTTGGCTGTTTTGTTCCATCACAGCTTTTATGACCTAGAACACACTCCCTAAGGACCCGTTCAAGGCCTCTTAAAAGGCTTTCTTAGTCTCTATTTAATTGGACAAAAGGACTATTGCTTCATGTTGTCTCATTTAATGCCACAAGCCACCAAAAGCCTAACATAAATATGACTCCCAACATCCAAATCTTAAAGCACATGATCTTGCACATTTACTTCCCCCATGTTTCCGCACACACTCGTCCTTTCATTGCTGGTACCATTCCATTCTTTCATTTCCTTCGTAAACAAGCCACCCTTGGCACAGTACATGCACACCAAATTCCTTGTTCATTTATATTAAGTATATATATGTGTGCAACCATCTTGTAGTTTGTAGCGTTAGTCCTCTACTATTTCAACTTCTTTCTGTTTTTCCCATTTTAACAAACCCTCTATCTTAATTTATCTCTTTCTTTCTCACTCCCCTTCTTCTGGAGGCCTCTTGCTGAAATGGGTAGAGGACATGTTCATGTAATGCTAATGCTGCTGTTTTTGCTGATACGTTTGGTTGGCGCCACTTATGGCTCTAGACAGATCAATATGCAGCCCAAGTCACAAGCTTTGCCTCAAAATTTCTATGGCTCCTTGCCAAAAGCAATGCCATTCCCGCCTTCAGCTCCTTCTAGGAAGCACAATGGCATTGAATTACACCGCTCATGGGGTAAAGGGAAACCATAGAGGGATATCTTGCTCCTCCTTTTTCCCACTGATCTCTTATAGAAACAATTTAAGGGTAATGTATATGGTGTCTTAATTACTTCTGCTTTTACTTTTGTTGTGTATTATTTTTCACCCCTTGTTTTGGGATGCTTTTTAAAGGATATATGTATTGTAGATTGCCTTCTACACACATCACATGTGTGGAGGATATCTGGTTTAACTTCATATACTTTTGAGTTGTAATATAGAAGCCTTAAGGGTTTAAAGCTTAAAAACAAGATACGTATACTTTGTAGCTTCACTTATTGTACATGGAAGCAAGGAGAAACAGGTAACTTTGCGAAGTTGTTCAATCATGCATATACTTCTGCTCAGTTCCTTGCAACTCACAAGTACTTTTTTGTTCAGAAATGTTTTATTTACGTGGACAATTTCTTAACAATCATATGAGTGAAGGAGAAACAAATAAAATAAAAAATTTAAAAGAAACAATTTATCAATATTTTTTAACATAGAAGTTCTATAATTTTTCGCATTAATGTTCAATTAAGGTGTTATATAACACATTTCTTTTTTGTTTGGTAAACACAAACTGCATTGCAGACAATGTGAATACGTGCATCAATAATTGACAATAATGATACTTTGATCACAGAGATTTTTTTTTTTTTTAATGATATCTCTCATAATCACCATTCATTTTTCTATATTTTCCTCCCTTTTCCTTTGTCATTTCCTTTTCATCAATGATAACTATACTAGCATTTTTGGGAAATTTGTATACCGTACAAATAACACAATTGATCAAATAAACAAAAAAATATATATATTTTTCTAAAAAGTCTTATAGAAACAGGTATACTAGAATGAAAAAAGAACGCTTATTATTATTCATTGTAGTAACCTCAAATAATGATTCTTCCACATCTGCCTCACAGTATACCAAAGGAATCAATATCAACCGTTAAAGGAAAAAAATGGAAAAGAGATAAAAGGGGGAAAAAATAGTTGTGAAACAAGGTTTGTCAATCGATAAGTTGCTTTATGAGTAGGTTTCAAATTGCGGATCGGATCATGTGATGCAGTCTCAATATTGCAGCTTTGGTAGACAACAATTACTTCATGATACTGATTCACATAAATTGACTACAATGAGTCGCAACGGGCTAAATTTTAAGTTACAAACTTAAAAAAAAGTTTAATTACTTTTTGATTTCTATAATTTTACTTAATTTTCAGTTAGGTCCTTATAATTTAAAAATTTGTAATCAAATCATTATATTGTATAAAAAAATTTAATTGTACCCCTATCTATATTATCTATTACAAAAACGTAGAGTTAATAGAATATTTCTTAATTACATCTCCTTTTTCACTCTTACCTTCTCCCTCCTCCCTCCTTCCTCCCCCACCACCCACCACCCCCATAGGTCCCCATTATCGCCTAACCCATTGTTTCCTTCAATTACTAGCACGTCATCACAAATAAACAATATAACATATAACATCCTCAGTTAGTCTCATCAAACCAACCTAGAAAGTAGAATCCACCATCTCAATTCACTCATTTGGAAACTACCCAAAGGAATGAGGCAAAGATAGAGAATTAGAGCTCAAAAATCCAAACCTCTATATACAAAATACGTCTTTGAACATTAAAGAGAACCCATCAACAACCATAACCAAAATGAACCTCAAAACAACAAATTCAAAACTGAAAAAATAAAAAAAAAAAGCCAAAATACTCAAATAAAAAAATAAAAAAAGAACTAAAATAGAGCCACCCCAACCCTACGACCTTCACCTTGTGGCCTTGAGCCATCAGATTATCGCTGCAGCACCATCTAACTCCTTGCTAGCTACCCCCCTTCCCCTTTCATTTTGTGGCATCCTCATTGAAACAAAGAGAGTAAAAATGTGTTTTTGTTGTTGTGCTTTTGGGTTTGGGTCGCGATGAGGGGCTATGGGTTGAGGTGTGGGGTTATCGGTTGAGGCACTATGGTGGCTTTGATGGGGTTGCTGTCATGGGTTGCAAGAGGTCGATGGTGGTGGTGACTAGTTTGTGTGAAGGTGAGGGCTGGCAGTGGATGAGGATGATTGTGCAATGAAGGGGGTGATGTGCGTTTAGAGTGCACTACACTAATTGAGTGTGGTACTCTATACTATTTTTAGCAATAGATTTCCATTGTACATACACTGAAGGGCTTAGATTAATAAGGTGTATAATGTACCTGACTTCATCAAGTGCACTACAATATTGACCAAAACATTTTTGTAGTGGTGATTATTTCAAGAGACCTAATAGCAAATTTTTGCTTAATATAAGAACCTAATTATAAATTTTTAAATTTTAAGGATCTAATTGAAAATTGAGTAAAATTGTAAGAACATCCAGCATAATTAAATCAAAATATATATATCGCATCAGCTGTAATGTGCATGGTGACCACCATAATATTAGCAGGGTTTAGATTATTTTTTTTTTGGGAAAAATAATTAGTCATTTTATTTTTTTTTAAGACTCACTTACAAGATTTTTATTGTAAATTATGTTAAATACAAAATTAGTTAATCTAATCACAAATTAAGTAATTAACAAATTAGTGTCCTTACAAAGAGCCAAAACTGTTGGAAATTTATAGTTTTTTTAACAATAGATGATCATTTATCCGGTCAGCTTTTTATTTATACCTAGCCGAATTAGGATTCAATTTTTTGATTCTCTCATTAGTCAGATATCTGTAAATACTTTTATAAGCGCTCGATAATTCAAGAGATATTGCACTGATTTTATATTTGAGTGAGTCTTTCTCTTAATTTAAATTTTAATTTTTAACTCTAAAAAAATGTTAATATGGAACGTGATGTTCAGAAGATTTAATTCTCTCTTCCAAACCATTTTTGGTGTCTTATGCAATTTAAATATGAGGTTGAAATTCATCTATAATAATTTGTGCCTAAGGTACAAAAATAAGACATGTTCCAACTTGTTCGCTAGAGTTACTGGCTGGTTATTGTTTGGCTAGTTCTTGTTTTAGTGTTTAAAGAGTTGGAAAACGACTGAAATTAATAGCCTCCTGAAAATGATAGCTTTGTTGGGTGGTTCAGCGCGTTCTTTCATGTCATATCATATTGCCATGTACCCATGTGACTATGTGAGACCATTACAAATGGTCATTTTCGTCGACCAAAAAAATGGTCATTTTAAAACCCAAGTCAAAGATTGTTACTAACTGATAGACTATTAAACTTTTGGGGATTTGAGGGGGCAAATATCAAGTTTCTAGTGGATTTGGTTAAACAAACAGTGCTTCTTGCCCAGTTTCCGCTGGCGTTGGAAGATTTCAATGAAATTTAGGGATCATGTAGCTGTTTAATTGGGTGGACATGTCAAATTACTGTTGATTGTCGGGGGCCAAGGGGAGTTGTGGTTACCTAAGACATGTTAGCACACAGTTTTAACTCAATAATTTTATGTAGTTTGCAAATATATAACGCCTAATGTTAATTTCTTATATCATACACTTACTATTACAAATGTCATGAGCTATGCAAATAGTATTCGATTAATAATATTAATGATATGTACACAACTATTTGCAATCTGAGAAATTTATACTTATTGATAACCAGTTCCCTTTGAGTTTGACCAAAAAGATTATTCTGACCACCTTCCTCTAAACTATGTGAAGTCGAGTACAGAGTTGTGAGCCATTACAATATCAATACATTTTATAGAGTTTAATTGGTACGTACTAACAGTGTAAAACAGATTTACATTGTCAATCAATAGAAATAAGGGAAAGTGAGAAATCATGGTGGATTCCTCATTATAATAGATGATTATTTGTATGAGTTGGCACTTGCTCTTATTTCTATTGGCTGACAGTGTAAAACTGTTTTACACTGTCAATGCATGTAAATTAAATTCCATTTTATATGCGTGCATGTTATCGAAAAGCTTAATTGCAAGAGTAATGGTATATGTATGTGCATTTTTTTAGCCTCTTGCCAACACACATACATCTGCCGTTAGATAGGGTGTGGGATATAGATCAAGCGAATTCCATATCTCATCCAACGATGGATGTACGTGCGTAAGCACAGAGACCGAAAAAATGCACGTACAAAAAATATTTCTCTAGTTGCAAGGAGTAATTCTTCTTGTTTTCAATTTATATTTACCTTTTGAAAAAAAATCAGATATCTTTATAATATTTATCAAATACTTTCTTCATAACGCAAAACTCACTTTTCAATTTTCACAACTCTCAAATTAATTTAATGAGAGAAGTGTTAAATAGCTCGAATGATATATATACGAAAAATGATGATCAATAGTGGGGATTTGTAAGTGGATGCTTGACGAAAATCGTGGAATGAGGTGAAAAAAGCAACTACCAATAACAGTATGACATGTACTTTCATATTAGTTTCATTTTGATGTTTTTTCGTACTCATCAGCATTTTTTATAACCAAAATGCACGACATTCCTACCGTAAAAAATAGTTAACCAATAAATGGGATCGACAGTTAACAAGTAATTAAAAAAAGGAAAAATAAGTGAAAGAAAGGAAAACCACCTAAGTATTTAGTTTAGCTTTATCAATTTTACCTACACAATAATTTTACCACTTTTAGCCTCTACGCCTAAATAATCCATTTGTAGTATATGCCTGCTATTTTGAGGGAAAGATATGTGTTATTTGTACATAACCCACCTCGTACTCTAGGCCGACATACCACCTATCTACCATTGGATAAATATGGGACTCAATCTAAGTAGAGGCTACACACCCATCCAATGATAGATAAGTTATATATCAACTTAGAGTATGAGGTGAATTATGTTAAAATATTATTTCTCTAAAAAAAAACTGAATCCCAAACCAAATACTTCTAAATAGATTTTTCCTTTTAAAAAATGTTATACTCAAGCACGCATATTTCTGTAAGCTATTAGATTAATTATATTATATCATATGATAAGATCTTTAGAAGAACCACGTCATAAAAATTAACTATTACAATAGAAGAATCCAAAGCCTTATAAACCCCTCATCAAAATCCCATATTTCTGATGTAGAACTCAAGTCTCATACCTTGCAATTGAATCCTAACATTACATCATCAAATTAGCACTTGGTATTGTCTATAAGTAAATGATCACAGGTCAGTGTTTCATCCAACATAAGTTTCGCACCTATTGGATCAAGGTTAAAATTGCACCTTAACATGGCAGCATTTACACACGTCTGTCTCATGTTGAAAACTACAAGTGATTTTCCTAAATGGGAACCTTCTTATTTCCTTTTAATAGAGGGCTGGAATGATCATCCAACTATGCAACATTAAGTTACAAAATTGGCTGCAACAAAATAATGAATGCTACAACTTTCACCACCTATACATTTGAATGCATGGTGTACACGTATGGAAAGAAAAATAACAAGCAAAGAAAATAGGTTAAATTAAATGGGTAGGGGACATTCTTGGGCTAAGATTATCTGCACTGATGATTTATATACACTACACTACAATAGATATGTAAAGGGCATCTGCCCAAATTAAATGGAAGACAAATGATTTTAGAGAAAAAGGAGATAGGACAAAGAGACAGGAGAAAAAGGGTAGACACAATAAAAACCCAAAAAAGTAGGGTGCATGGCCTCTTCACATTGATTCTTTGCTTTCCTACAGGTTTGCTCAGTGTAACAAAATGTGTTAATGGAGAACTTCCCTCCCTCTACTTATTCCTAAGTTTGGGAAACAGGAGAACCAGCACCCTCTGTCCTACGTGCCACTTGGTTGGAAGACGACTTGTCTGCGCTACGAACATTGTACCTTTCATATACTTTCTCCCGGTTCTCTGACCACCAAGTCTCTGCTTGATGCTCTCCAAATCTTCTCCGGCTGCAATTAAATTCACCATCACACAGATTACATATAGAATATGAATACGAGAAAATTTAAACATCTTAGTTTAAAGTAACAATAATCATTTTTGAGTTTCAGGGACCCGCAAACAGCACAATCTATATATTGGTCTAGTTAAAGATAAAGCAAAGCAGAGATTCCCCTAGATACAGAATTATTAGTAAAGCAATTGACTTAAAGATCATAGTTAAAGTCTATATTTTATTGTACCAAAAAAGAGTCTATATTTTATATTCCGCAATCCCTATTCCATTGATCACATTCACTGGTCAGCTATAGACAACCACATTGTGCGGATTTGCTTTTTGCTTTTTTGTTTTTTTTTTTGGGTTGTTTTTTTTGTTTGGGGGGGGCGGGGTTAAGGTATGTGGAAATTATTTTTATTACCTGAAACGCACTCGCTTCAAATCTCTTGTTCCATCACGCAAGGCCACAAGTGTTATATAGACACCAGGTTCATACTGTTCAATCCATTCTGCCTCAATTTGATTACTATTAGCAGCCAGTCCTGCATTCCTTGATCTCAAACCACTCTCATCATCATGGAAATTCCCAGAATCCCTACCATCAACAGTATCTGACATGCTGCCACTGCTTGCCTGAATCACACCACTGCCATTTGGCAATTTAACATCTGGATAATTGTCTGTCCCATTAGAGGGCACATGGGCCTGGTTTTGCTGGTGAAGATTAGTTCCATAGGTTCCCGGCAAATTCCCCACAGTTCTATTCGGCAGAGATGATTCAAGTCCTGTGGAGGCCAAACTAGAGCCGCTGATTGACTCTGGCCTTGAGTGGTGCCCCCCATTTGAGTCAGGAAGGTGGATACCATTTGGCTCAAGACCATTTGGTAGATAAGCTGGTTTAATGTTTTCTGCATCATAAACTCCAGGAGGGAGCTTCTCAGCCAGATCTTTGAGCTGAAACAATGTGAATGGCAATCAGTAGAAGCATAGAACAGCAATACTATCAGTAGGTGCAATTGGATGTGCTTCTCCAAGGGAGAGAAGTACCTTTTTCAAAATTTTTTGACAAAAAGTACTTCTAATATATTTGTTTGTGCTTCTCTAGAAAAGCTGAAGCAGATGGAGAACTGCTTCTCCCAAAAGCAAAAGCAATAGAAAAGAGAGAAAATGGCCTCAAATTTTGAATCCACTACTTTTCCATACTATTTTATCATTATATCCTTAACTTTTTCTTGAAAACAGCACTCCCTATCCACTAAATTATAATTTTATATCGAAAAGTACCTTTATATTTATCACATCTAAACAATTTAACAACTTCTGATTATAATAAAAAAATACTTTTACAATTATATCCAACTACAAAACAATTTGCTACTTCTATTTTTGCTTCTGATTCTATTTTTGAAGAAGTACTTCTCCCGAAATCTTTTAACCAAATGGACCCAGTATAAGGAAGAAGGAGAATGTGGTGAAATTTAGCCCAAAAGATACAAGTGGGTAAACAGTATACAATGTGACTCGGACCTCTGTGTGCACATCCCAATAAATAAAATAATATAATTTTACATGTATTGGTGAAACCCATAACTAAACAAACAACACTGAAATGAAAATGAATTGATCCTATTTTAAAATAGGATGCAAGAAGATCATGAATGACAACCGTAGTTCCTCAAGAACTGATTCTAAGAATCTTAAAATTAGAAAATTTTATATAATAGATTCCAATTTGACATATATGAAAATGAGGAAAAATTAAAATAAAGCTACAAATAATAAAGCACCACACAAAAATGAACCTTTTCAAAGTCATCCAGCTACAAGAGAAATAAATTAACTAGAAAATAACCTGTGCTGCAAGTGACTTTATAACTTCTTTTGCAGCTTTACATTTAGCAGATTCCTCAGAAGCCAGTGCCATAGCTTCTTGAGTCTTTTTTGCTGACCTTTGAAGCTCTAGTTCTTGCAGTTCACATCTCTGTTTCAGACTCTCAACCTAATAATATCTATATTAGACTTCTCTTGATACCAAAAAAGTAAAAGATACAATATATTCATAAACAAGTTACATGAACTTTTCTGGCAAGTGGCAATTTCAGCAAAGTGATACTGCTTGTGTTTCACAAGTTCATTTGCCAGGCTCAAAATGGCAGGGAAGAAATTCAAAATAGAAGATAGCTATGGGGTGCATTTGTTTAAGCTAAAAATAAATAAATAAAAAGCACTTCTGGGATGTGGGTTTTTTTTTTCAGAAGCTACTCTTTCTAACTTATGGAAAAAGCACTAAAACAATATTTTTGGAGTTTCAATTTTTTTCGGAGGGCTTATCTAATTCTCTTAAAGTTTTTATACACTAAAAAATTGATTCTTTTTCTTCAAAAAAGGTCAAAAAATGAGCCTGTATTGTCAGTTGATGCAGCTAACTTCTGTTACTTCATATAGATGAGAGAATAGAGGGAGCAAAATGTACCTGAGCACGTAACTTCTGCACTTCTTGATTTAGAAGTTCATTTGTCTTCTTTAAACTATCAGCAATACTTTTGGAGAAGGAAAGTCCCGATGTTGTTGGAATAGGTGTAGCTGAACGAGGGGGGCTTGGTCTTCTAGAGAAAGGGGACACAGACCTGGAATTTACTCCAGATGGTGCAACCACTGGTCTTGGAGCTGTTCGTCTCAGATCAACAGCAGTCGACAAGACAACATCTTTCAACTGTAGCAAAGAAGGTGCTTGTGAGGCACGAACCAGTGAGAATGTATCAGATTTCTTTCCTTGTTTGGCTGCCTTACTATCTAGTTGCTTTATCAAATCCATATTGGAAGGAACCACTGCCTTGGACAATTTTAGCTCAGACTTTTCCAACCTGTCCTTGTTTTCACCTGACAGACGAGGCAAAGTATTCCTCCGATTACTGTTGCTAGCTTCAGCAACCTTGTTCAGTTTTGCATAACAAGAATCACAGACACGATAAGACTTGCCAGGATTAGGAGCCAGGGCTGCTCTTAATGCTTTCCTTGAACTGCATGAATGGCAATGTACAAGTCCACAATTGTAACAATTGTGCCTCTTTCTAGTGAAGCCAAATGCCTGTCTACAAGCAGAGCACTGAGACTGCTCAGCACCAGATACCCACTTATGAAGGCATATGGCAGCAGAGTAGTTTGAACCACATGCAATATATTTCACATGTCTATCCTTCAATGCTTCAACCAAAGTTGGTATTTTTCGATCTTCAACATCTCCATGACCTAGTCTCCCATTTGCACCCTTCCCCCAAGTATAAACTTCATTTTTGGATGTTAAAACAGCAACATGATAGGCACCACATGCAATTTCTTCAATGGATTCCCCAGCAATCTTGTCTTCAACCAAGCACGGAAGCTTCCCATCAGACTGAGGGTTCCCAAGCTGACCATATACAGTACTTCCCGTCGTAAAAACACGTCCAGATGTTGTCAGGCCCACTGTCAAACTGTGCCCACATGCAACTTTATGAAAATTGTAATCAATAAGTGCAGAAACACAAGTTGGTTTAAGCCGTGCCTCCTTATCCCCATGTCCAAGGCGATTTTTGTCTCCATCACCCCAAGTAAACAATTTACCTGATGATACACTCGCACTAGATTGTGTCACAATAACCTCTACAACTGCTGCAGTATGCCACACACCACATGCAACAGCTATTATCCTCAACCCTGCTAAGGAGTCTACTTCTCTAGGATATGAAACATTTTCCCTATCTCCATGGCCCAAGACACCAAATGTTCCATCACCAAATGTAAAGAGCTGCCCAGTCGAAGTTATCAAGGCTGTGTGCCATGGACCACAAGCGACAAAAGCAACTTGAAGTCCCTCTAACGGACCTGCAATTCTCTTTGGTATCCAATGACTAAGATCAGTGCCATGACCAAGAAGCCCAGCATTATGAGTACCATCACCCCATGTATATAGTTCCCCGGCCATCGTAACAGCACAAGAATGGAACTCTCCACAGGCAACAAAATCAATAGTTGTAGAAGCCAATGCTTCAACTAGAAGAGGTTGAACCACATTCTTCCCAACGCCATGGCCAAGGCGTCCTCCCGATTCCTCACCCCATGTAAAAACTTCACCTTGCCTAGTGACTAGAGAAGCATGTCTAACGCCACATGCTATATGATGTACATCTAAAACTACATTGGATTCCAGTGGTCTGGGGAGAAGCACATCTGCCCTCGGGCTGAAATAATTGACACTTTTATCAGCACTAACTTTCACAATGTTTTCACACATAACCTCCCCCCATATGTATACATCCCCTAGAGCTTCATAGTCATCTGGTGCGGATCCATGACTGGATGTGCTGGGGGCACTGGAAACACTGACTCGAAAAGCATCTGAACCAGATCCTTTTACTTGCATATTTGTTGGGTCCGATGGTGCATGTGACTTCTCAGAATTTATGGTATTGTCCGGCCGAAACGACGTTGGTGAAGTATTAAGAAGACCCACACAAACTTCAGGAGAACTGATGTCTAGGGAAGCACTAGCTGAACTTTCACTTGGGCTATTTGATATCAAGTCTCTGCTATCCTGAAAATAATTGATCCAAGAAAGAATTATATGCAACTTACCATGTATTTCATCCGAGGCAGCTATCGTGCAGCATAATGGCATCAGTAAAAGTATAGGAATTTGGAAAACTTTAATACAATTAGTTCATATTGTTACAAAAACACAGCATAAAAAGATTAAAGTCGGCTATTCACCACAATCAATTACTCCAAAATCATAACCAGAGAACAGGCTGAGTACAGAAGTGCCCGCGTGTTTCAGAAAAAACTGCAGTATACATCAGCTTAGGAGCTACTAATACAGAAAATAAAGGCTAGGTTTCCTTAGATAAAACAACTATCATTCTTATAATGAAGCAGCTAAGAATAAGCTATCTCTATCTTGGTTTATCCAAAACATGCACTCTATGCAGAATGATGCAACAAACCATGACTAGCCTATCATGTTTCCAGATCATAGATATAGTACAAGAAACATAACACAACTAAAATAAGCTAACTACAAAGACAACAAGTAGGCGCATTTACATCAAAATTGAGGCCCCCGTCACTCCATCCATCAATTTTGGAGCGACCACCTCGACCAGAAGTTATCAGTGCTTTAAGGCCAGCAATCCATGCTTCTGCCTCAACTTTATCTTTGCAAATCTGAAAAGCAGCACAATAATATAATATTATTATAATAATAGAAATGCAGAAAACAGAAACAAAATTACAATATAGTTAACCACAGAATTACATAATTCATCACTAACCAAATCAAGGGTTCGCTTTCCGTTATTATAAATTAGTGAAAAAGACAAGTAGTCCTTCTCAGGACGCAGGTAACGCTGGAAAACAGCCTGCCAAAAAGATTAAGGAAATGTAAATACAGAACAGAGAAGAGTAAGTTCATGGAACAATTTATTGAATTCACATTGTTCATCACAAAGAATGCTATGGCAAAGTATGATATCAAATATAAGTTCAGAAATCTCACGGTTCTTTGACCAGGAATAATTCTTGAGACAGAAGATAGCTTCAAACGTCTTTCTCCACTACTTGAAATCCACACTAATGATGACTCATCCTGCAGTTTTCAGATAATTTATTGAGCACACATAGAAGTAACCCAAATAAGTGTCGAAATTCAAGTCTACCTTACATGAATGTTTAAGCTTATAGTATACAACCACGGAAGCATATGCTCAATATGGTTAGTAATAACAAAAAAAATGACCTGAAATCTACCACCAAAAAGCAGTTATGAACCTAGAGAAATCCCTATGCCAACTCAGGAAAGTACCGATTTTAGCCACAAAGTGAAACTTACACGTGGCATAGGATTAAGATTAGAATACATCAAGGTGTAATCTTCTAATTCCAATGAAGTGAAAAGGCATAGAGAATGGGCATGGAAAAAAAAAATAGGAGCAGGTTATACAATCAATACATGAAAGTTAGTCAACATCACAAATTAACAGTCACTCCCTACCAGCAAAATGGAAACAACGTAATCCCGATAAAGAATAAAACAACACCTTGCCATATGTGGACCTGCTCAAAAATGACTAACTTCAATTGCATTTGGAACCATTAGTGTTAAGAAGTACATTACAATTTCTCCTAAGCAGCAAATATAAAATATTAAAAATACAACTTAAAATTCTTTTCATGCTATATTGCTCATAAAACATCAACTAGATTCCAAACCAGCTATTGATCACAGAGAAATAATTGAGCATATAATCAGTTAAGTACTGTGCAAGCAGGAAGTCAATAAAAGACGGAAATAGAGAATCCACAACACATTCTTGGAAAAAACTTTCATTCAACTCACATTGGAAAGTCTAAACGGACAGAACTTGGGCTTTCCCTTACGACCATATTTAAGTAGTTGAGAACCCTTTTTCAAAGCAATCAACGCCTGCAGAATGAAAATGTAACATTGTAAACGGCAAGAAAGATCAAGCAGACAGGACAAAATTAATATAAGAAATACATCAGAAAGTAAGGAATGGCGAAGAAGAATAATTTTGGTCATCTTATATTTCAAATGCCGCCAGATTCCATAAGAAATCCAGTAAGTTACAACATTGATTCAGTTTCTATGAGAAGCATATCTCTCTTCATTCTTAATATTTTGACTTGCAACATGATGCAAGGTTCAATATCCTGCTTGAAAAAGCACTATCAACATTTTATCATTACAATATGCCATCAGAAGGCATCTACAGACTTAGCTCTTAATAATTCAATACAAAGTTAACCATAAAACATATCCTGCTGCATCTATTCAACCACAAACAGGCATGCCAGTATCCCTCAATATTTTAGAGTACCCATTCCATGGCAACTCATAAAGCATTAAATCATTTAATCAACTAAACTCTAAAAGGCTAAACAGTACACTTCTCAATGACAACAAAATGGAACTACTAACCAAAATAACCGCAACACTAAAATTCACTAGCTATATCTTCTCCCCTCATAGTATAATCTCCCTCAAACTTGCTATGTAACTCAGATATAAAGGCATACACACATAACATAATCATAACAACATTTTTAGGCAGCCAAATATTAAAAAAAAAAAAAAAAAAACCTTCAGCCATTTTCATTACTAGTAAAAATACTGAAACAAAGCATCAAATTTGACACCAAAATTAGAACTTCCACACCAAAAGTTGTAAGCCTCAACACAGAGAGAGAGAGAGAGAGAGAGAGAGGAACCTGGTCGATGTCACGGTCGGCATTCCCTAGGCTAGCAAGATCTGCCATTCCATGTGAGAGATTCACCGAAGCGCCACCACCCTCTCCGATCGCTCGCCGGAGCTCCGGTCATCATCAACAACAACTCCAACCTCTTCTTCTTCTCTCCACAACCGACATTCACCTTTCACACCATCAAAACCAAAACCTCTCTCTCTCTTAAAAAGAAAAGAAAGAAAAAAACGAAACCCCACTTCTTATTTTCGTTCTAGAATGCGAAGATGTTTCATTGATCTGCTCCTCTTCCCTGAAACTCTGTTGAAGATTTCAAGTCAAAAACACACAACGCTTCTTCTTCAACTCAAGGAACTGACCTTGGACCGTGGAAAAAAAAACCGCCTTTCCGAGCTGGTTGAACCGGCTTTTCAAAAGGGTAGCGATGGTTCGAAGCGCAAGGGCGGTTTCCGAAGAGAAATTCCGGCGACGAATGTAGACAGAGGAGAGAGAAAGAGAAAATAAAAAAACACTGAGAGGGGGGGAAGAGGGAGAAAGAAACGGAGTCTGTGAAAAGGTACAACTAGTCAAAGATGAAGAAGAGAAAAACTAAAATGGAATAAAATATTTAAAAATGAAAAGTAAAAAACTATTTATTTGGATTTTAAATTATCATAGGCAAAAGCTGAAACTAACCTGAGAACTCAACCGAGAACGTAGGCCTATTAGAGATTGAAGTTTAAAAAAAAAAAAATGAGATTGATGTTTGAAAACAGATGAGAATACACTAGACATGTTCAAAGCACAACATCTGATTTTTGTTTTAAAATTATTAGTTAATTAAAAAAGTTTAATTATTTTGAGGGTTTAATTTTTTATGATTTTTCCGTAATGCAGGGAGGCACGTAGGGGAGACGAGGATGCTTTGGTAATCTGAGGGAGGCAGAGCAGGCAAGCAAACTTAGGGACATTTGTTTAGGATTTTTTTGGATAAAAAATTATTTTTATTAAAAAATTATTTTTTATATATTTAAATAATTTTTTAAAAATAATTAAAATCTCAAAAAATTTACTTTTAATTTTTTTAATTATATATTAAATTTTAATTTTAAAATCACCTTTCTTTTAAAATATGAAACAAACGACTTTTATTAATTTTTTTACATATTGTTTCTTTCCAAAAGAGAAAATAATAGAGAAATTCTTTATTTTTTTCCCAAAAGAACAAATTCTTATGCATATCTTCATGCAGCAGTTAATTTTGACAAAAGTTTCGCTGATGTTTTTTTCCAAGGATATTGATACTGTTTAGTAGCATTTAACTGCAGAGCGGTATAAAGGAGGGTTAGGTCAAGTTAAACTGGATACAAACTTGATCAGATTATTTGACTGGGCCATTTTTTTAAAATTTGGACTAAATTTAAATTTAATCATATAATTAAATATTCTTATAATTTAATTAAAATAATTAAGTAAGGATTAATAATTAATACGTAAAAATATGATTAATAAAAATAATCTTATAATTAAATTTAATTAATTTTAATTAAATTCAATTAAACTAATTAAGGGTAATTAATACTTAATTAAATTATAAAGACTTTGACTTGCTTAAGTAGAGATTTTTTTAATCTCGATTAAGCATTTTCTTGACTTTTTTCATCCAAGTTAACTTGTAAACTCTTCGTTAATCTCGTAATTAAACCTTAATCTCATAATTTCTCATTAAGTATTTAATCCGATAATAACTCAACTAATGATCAGATCAAACTAAGTCAATCCGGTATTTAGAGAATATATAAAGATTTAAACACTATATATAATAAAATCATAAAATTTTAGAAGTAAAAAATAAAATTTAAACAATGCTTTACAATATCTATTTTAAAGTATAAAAATATTATAAGTTAACACTAACTTTGAAATACTTAACTTCGGGTCAGGTCGAATCAACCCGAAATATAACTTAAACCCTGCTTGAAAAATGCATCAAGTCAAATTTTACAACTCAAATTCAGCCCAAAAAAATTTCGAGTCAAGACAGATTATCGAGCCGGATCAGATCTTGTACATGCCTATTTAACTGTATTAATTTTCAAGTGATTATTATATTAATCAAATATTTTTAATAATATTATAATATATAATTTTTTTTATCGAGATTACAATATATAATTAAATATTAGTATAAAAGATTTATACATTAACAGATATTAAAATTAAATTTATATTTTATATAAAAATTTAATATGTATCTTATTATTCAATTTATGTCAAATTCATGTAGCATCACATTAAACATTTTCATATAAATTTATGCGTTGCATAATAATTTTATATATTGGATATTTCTTAATCAATTTACATACAAAGTTTAACTGATTCCTTGGCCAATTTGGCATTCTCTTTTTTTTTTTTTTTTGGTCTTTTTTGGGGGTAAGGAATTTGGCATTATCTTAAAAAGTAAGATAAAAGATTATACTTATGTTTTAATTCTAATTTTGATGGAATTAAATTTACTTTAAACATCTCAATTATTTTAATTCTAGCTAGCTTTGTACAGCAAAGTAAAGATGGCAAAATAGATCGAACTCGCTAGGTCGACCGCATAACTCGCAATTTTTGAAGGGGTGGATTAATATTTTTAGCCTGCAAAAAAATTTCAACTCTCATAATTCGTCTCACTTGACCCGCGGGTTGAAGTAGAGCGAGACGGGTTTGGCCCGTGTGTCACATTCTTTTTTATTATTATTTTCATTTTTTTCTCGTATAATACACACAATATTTGGACATTTTTGTGAGTGTTTATGTAATATTAGTGGATTTTATAGTTTATTTTTTGGATTATGTTGTTGATTATATTTATATTTTATGGACTATGTTATTGTCTTGTTAATTATGAATTTATACTTTATTATTGATATAGTTAATTTGTGATGTGTAAATTTTTTAATATATTTAGATTTGAATATTGGCTTATGAACTTATTTGTTATAGTTATTTTGGTTAGAAGTTTCATCTTATTTTTATTAAAAATTGTGAATTTTATCCTTTTCAAAGTTAAGTAAATAGTTTCATACTTGATGAATAAATAAAATGAACTTCTTTGTATAAATGTTATTTTGCTGTATTTAATTAAAATTTTCTTTATTTTTTAAAGAAAATTTAGATGAATTAATTCATATAAATTATTTTAAATTTTCCATTTTTTTGGTGGGTCAACTCGCTAACCGGTAGTAGACACAGGCGTGTTAGTATATTTAACCCAAATTACTAATACAGATTGGCCTACATTATCCCACTTAAAACTTGATCTATAGCGAAGCAGGGTGACCCATTTACCATTACTAAAACAAAGAATGTTATACCTTGGGTTAATTAGTATCTTGAACTAGGAAATTGTTATTTGTGCGTATAACTAGATCTACTGTTAAATGAATTTTTTTTTTTAAAAAAAGCCTCTAGTTGTTAAATATTCATTTTAAATAAATTAATATGTTTTTAAATTGTTGTTTAATTATAAATGAATTGTTAAATAAATTACAGTAACATTTAAAATTGGACACATGTATTGAAACATCCCCAGAACTTTTTATTATACAGTACCAAAAAATTTCCATTACCCCCGGAAAAAAAACTTTTACCACTTCAATAGAACTTTGGATTTAAATAGTTTTGCATTTGAATTTTTTAAGTAACATATTATTATTATTGTTACTATTTTTTTATGGGGTATTATTGTTATTATTTTGGTTCTTTTATTTTCATTATTGAAATTTTAATCTTTATGCTAAGTATTGGTTTCTATATTTTAACTTCTTTGCATTTAAATTTCTAAACTATTTATTTATCAAAAGTAAACCGTTCTTTTTTCATAAACAATTAATTCTTATATTTTAACACTTTAACTCACTAAAATATTAATTCTTTGGGAACCAAAATCTTGATGATAAAAATGTACGAAGACTTATACTTAAAATATAAAAAACTATAAAATCTAAATAAGAGATAACAATAAGAAATAAAATCTACCTTGTCCTTGATCCAAAACTTTTTATTTTCTCCCATGCAATTTTGCAAAGGGAAAATTTTGGGAACGGACTTTTGGGAGTTGCGGTGGCGTGTACGTGGGTCGGAAGGAAGGGCAGCGTGAAATGAAATGAAATTTGAGCTTTGAAGGGAAACGAGGAGAATGTAGTGGTCGGGGTGAAGCCATGTGCATTTTCCATCCCAAATATTGTTGGCGATAAATTTGATTTGTTCATTGTCACATTCATGTGTTCATAATCCCCAACTTGTCAAAAACCTATAGGAGTTTTTCACCAGATTTATGGAATTTTTCTGGTAAAAGTTGTAGCAGATGAAGCTGTGCAAATATTAATAATTTCTGTAACGCATTATATATATGTAACGTGCCATCACATATAACAGTAGTCTTGCGTGTATATTCGATATCATCACCGTTCGTTTCTGTCTCTTATTATATTTCACATTTTTCAAACAAAAATATTTGTACACACACGGAAATTTTGAGTAATCCTACGTAAAGAGTAAATAACCGTTTCTTTTAGACAGAGAGACAAACAAGCATTGAGAAAAAGTGAATTGTCAGATATGATGTCTGCGTTTTTCGTATAAAGTGAGAGACAATATTATCTGTAACCATATGCAAGCATAATATCCATATATATGTTACAATTTATAATACTTTTGAATTTTGTTTTCCTATTTAATTTCATCATAGGTTAGATCGAGTTTGATTTGTCTGAATAGTCATATATTTGAAGTATGCTCATTCTTTCCATGCCAATATTCTAATTACAACTATGTAACAATTTGTTCTCTAGTTAAGAGTTTGCTAGAAGTAGCTAACCAACTTTTCAAAACTATGCTTACGACCGAATTGAATGCTTCAAGTCTTGAATAAAACAATCTTCCACCAATTAACTTAGTTTTTCATTTTTCCTTCTCACCGCACCCCTACCTATATATTTTGGTACAATTATATTTCTCATTTTTGGCAAAACATCATCATACTACAAAAACACGTATTTTGCATTATTTTATAAAAATCTAAAAGAAAATTATAATTTTATTCAGTTTAAGATTAACAGAGACCTCAAAGTACAAAAGTCATAATAATTTTGATTATAACTTTCATTAAACTCTTTTTAATTTTATTTTCACAATGTTACTGTTGGCCACGATTGCAAGGACCATGGCTGAATCTTGTAGCCACGGTTTTGGCATTTAATTAGCCGATTCGAACCGTGATTAGGCCACGTCTTCTTCGTCATGATAATTTTAATTTTCTCTGTGCCTTGGCTAAGTGGCTAACCAATAGTACAACATCATCATTTGGAAAAATATATGTAGGAGTACAGGACAATGCTTTCATTCAAGCAAAAACGTAAAAAAGGAACAGGAGATTGTGCATAGATAAAAAAAAATAAAATAAAAATCAACCTACCTTTTTTCCTAAGTGTTAAACCTCCTAATAGAAATATAGACTAAAATATGTTCATGATGTGCATACATGCTTTATGAGATACAAATATTAATATTTATATATGATGTACATGTAACATGTGAGATGATTAAAATCTTTTTTTTGTTTTTATACATAACATAATTAATATCTTTGATGAGATGATAGCCGCCCTATGCGAACATTTGTTTGTTGGAATCTTGTTCAATTAGATTTTGTGTGTGTGTGTGTGTGTAACCTTGACTTAAAACCTAAAGTACTAGACCCTTCTAACTGAAATCTAGATCGTAGGGTTTTTTTTCAATAAATAAATAAATAAATAAAATATGAGGCAAAAGCTCTAAAAAGGAAAAGGGAAGGCCCAAAATAAATATGGCTTTTTATCTTTTTAAAGTTAAAAAAATATATTATTTATGTATATACATCTTTTCAAGATTATTTTTCAAAATATCCTTTTTTTGGATTATAAGAAAATCAATTCAAGCTGGATTAATTTTATTACTGGACAAATCTGAGATCGAGGAGCAAGAAAAGCATAGAAATCGATCCAAGTTGGAAAAGTGATGAATTCAATCTAACTTGGATCGAATTCATCGCTATTTGGGTGAATAGTGATGAATTCGATACAAGTTAGATCAAATCCATCACTATTCATCCAATGTTGTAGACATCTTATAATCAAATAATAATTTATTCCAGCAATTTTTTAAAAAATGATAGAAGTTATATCATATATGTCATGTCTACATGTATATCAGACCGCTAGTATAAAACAATAGAAGTAGATGAAGGAAGAAGCAAAGTGATGGGAATGTGATGTGTGTTATATGATGAGAGGGGATGTCAGGTGTCTCATCAAAGTGGAATTCATAACTCGCATTAAAGAAGAACTCGGAACTTGAATAAAAAAGTAACTCGAAACTTACATCAAATTTAACCTCAACTTCCTCATCTTTTATCACATGATGAAATTGACATCCGTAGATTAATTTTTTCTTTGATGCGAGTTCTGAGTTCTAATTTGATATGAGTTTTTCTTTGGGCTGAGGTATGGCTAAATTGTGCTTCTGTCAGAATTTGTATTACATTATGGTAGTATATGATATATATGGAATGGAGTTTATTACCACAAAAAAACATTTTTGTTTCTTGACATGAGACACTTGGCATCCCTTTTCACCACAAAAAAGCATTTTTGATGTGAGTTTTGATTCCTCTTTGATGCAAATTTCGATTTCCACTTTGATTTGACACCCGACATCCTCTCTCACCATATAACACATACCACGTCCCCATCACTTTATTTTTTCCTTCATTTACATCTATTGTTGTACACTAGTAGTCTAATGTACATATTCATGTATAATATAGCTTTTGCTATTTTAAAAAATCTAATTGAATAAATTATTATTTGATTATAAGATACAATATTGATTGAATAGCGATAAATTTGATCCAATTTAAATCAATTTCAATACTTTTCTTACTCTCCGATTTTAGATTTGCCTAGTAATAAAATCAATCCAGCTTGAATTGATTTTTCTATAAAAAAAAGATATTTTAGAAAATAATCTTAAAAATGTGTATATATGTAATTAATTTTTTTTAATTATAAAAAGGTAAAAATGCCAAAGAAATCTTCCTCTCAAGGAAGACTCCCACAGCATCATCTCTAAAAAAAATGAAAGGTTTAGGGGTAGCTAATTTATGAAAAACAAGGAAATGAAAGGGTAAACTTGTAATTTAAAATGGCCTTTCTATAGGAGTAAAAATAAAACATATTTTGTTTTTTACATTCTTAAGTTTTTCCTTTTATCTTTTCTATGGTTAGGAAGTGTAAAATGATTTTTATCCTCAGTATTTTAGCTTCTCGTCTTTTAAGTACTCAGTTGAATACAATGAAATACGTTAATTTTCAAAGTGGACAATGCTATATAAGTAGGCTAGGAAGTTGTACAAACAATTGCACGATTACAATAATAGAGACATTATCACCTTGAAAGCCGACTTTGATTTGGTATGAATTTTAGAGGGTGAAAAAGTGAGCAAAATCTTGATCCAAGAGAAGCAAAGGTTAGATGATGAAAAAAGGAGGAGAAATGAGAGAGAGTAAAGAACGAAAGGGTTCCAAAATTTGGGAAAAAAAGAAAAAGAAAAGTAAAAAAGCTTGCTTTGCGGACAAGAAGCCAAAATTCTGTGGCAAAGGTCCCCACCTTATTTAATGAAATCACACAAAACCACTACCCTTGGTCGCTCTAGCCATGCTTTGCTTTCAGACTCAATTTCAAATTTAAGGAAGCTTACGAGTGTAAGAATAGTTGCCATTTCCATTTTATTGATAACTTTGATATTTGATATTTGATATTTGAGGGGAAGAGAATTGAAGAGATTTTATTAATTGATACAAAAGAAAATTAAGAAAATAAGAGAGGAAGAAATTTTTAAAGTAATTTTTTTCTTTTATTTTTGGAGTTTTACAAAATGTATGTAAAAAAAGAGAGAGATTGTAATCAGATCCTTCAAAATTATCCATTTTTTATTAATACAATGCTTAATATTCTCTTAATTAAAAAATTCTAAACATTTAAATAAAATAGAAAGCAACTTTTTCTTTTTCTTTTTTTTTTTTCATTTTCTTCACCTCGGAATGTTCTGATTTTTCCTTTGTTCCTTTATATGATTTAAAACAGAATTAATTTTTAATTTAGACATTGAAACCTGAAACACTTTAAATAGTTAGATTTAGAGTCGTTGGAATCAGCTTTTTTTAAAGAAAAAACACTTTTTTATAAAAAAAAGTATTTATATAAGTTTTTAAAGATGTTTGGATACACTTTTTAAACAAAATACTCAGAATAAAAGAAAAAGTCAATTTATTACTTTCTTTAGAAGTTAACTTCTAAGAAAAGTTGAAATATACGTGATTTTTAATAAAAATTATTTTTTAAAAATATTTTTTATCTTTATTCAAAATTATAATATATATCATTATCTTTTTATCTTTTATTAAACCCTAGTTATTCCTCCTCTTTTTGAATGTCATTTTTTATAATTTGGCTATAAAAAAATACTTTTATTCTTGTGTGTCCAAACGAGTTTTTAGATGATCTATTCAAATATAAAATAACTTTTTCTTAAACATAAAACTCTAGTAAAAAAAAATTTAGAGAAAAAGGTTATTTTTCATAAGATTATCCTAATGCACTCTTAATTAGATTACATATATTATGGTCAAGTATAAGAGATTAAGCACGTAGTATCATATTTTCTGCATTATTGTAATACTCGAATTTTCCCAATAGTATATAGGGTGCTATATCAGAGAAAAGTTAGAATTAATTCTATGAATATGAGAACAACAAACCCAAATTGATAGTGTTTTGTAAAATAAAATGCAATTAATTGGAGGAAATAATAAAATAAATGGCTCATATATAAAATTTATAACCTGCTTGTTTGAGATTTTTCCCCCCAATTCTCCTTTCTCACAAACGGCCGCTTGCATTGGGGAAATGAAAAACAAACAAACAAAGCCATCACTTCAATTGAATTCCGTTTTAAGAAAGATCGTGATGGACATGAGTGCATCGTATGCAAATGCAAACTGCTAAAGCAATACACAAAATCTCGTCAATCACTTTTATACTTTATCCTTGTCTGTTTTTTCTGTTCTGATGAAATCCTACATAATACATGTGACCACATATAGTGCCAAATTTACACACTAACAAAACTACGGAACAAGATTGATTTGTAGTTCAACTCATTAGCCTAAACAGAAGTAAACCATCTTAAGCAAAGTGCCTTTATGGACAAAAATTTCATTATCATCATCCTTGGTTACACATACGAAAAAGAAAAGTGGCATCCAAGTAAGCAAACTTTTCCTTTGGCATAGCAGCACGACCACCGGGCCACCCTAACTAGAGAGAGAAAAGAGAGAGACTATAAGCTTTGTTTTGATGGGGCCAAACTTCTTGTGATTGCAACATTCCTAACATTGAACTCTATTCTTGTTTTGTTAGTACACTTTAAAGGAACAAATATTGGTCTGCACCAATTAGAATAAAAGGAACAATATATGTTGCCAGCCTTTGCGGATTGTTTTCTTGTTGGCTGGTGACTGTTGCCATTGTCCACACAAAATTGCTTGAATTAAAGAAAGCTTTGTTCATTCTTGATCAATAATGCATATTCTAAATTTAACTAAATTACATTATTGCATAAACCCGATATATATAAAGTCCCCTCCAAGTTCAACTTGTGAATAAAGGTAATGGGGCTGGGGATGAGACACTTGCATAGAGAGGTTGTGACTTATGGCCTATCTTTTTGTTCACATCATATTATTCCCTCCTATATATATACAAAATCAAACCATAAGCATCTCGAAAAGTTGATGCGCATTGCTAGTTTGACAACACTCAAATGCACAGTTATATAATTACTGTGTTTAGTTTCAGAGATTCCTCCACTGCATGGTGGTGGAGCCAGCCAGACTCTCAGATTTCAGGTTAGTGGCAGCATGAAATATTTTTTAGCTGTGGAAAGAGAAGAATAAAGAAAAACATTTGGACAGAGGCTCACAAATAATAACATTATTTATATGTAAATATTATAATAAACTTAAAAAAAACATACTTACATTCTCAATTTCTATACAAAATTAAGAGTTGACTTTGTAGTTTTAATGGTATATTATTTATCATAACGACGACTTGTGTATTCAACTGGCAATTTTTGTAACTAAAATACATGGATATCTAATTGGGATTGTTCAAATGATTATATTTTTTCACATTAAAATTTATAATTTTCTAAAACTATATTTCCTTTCACTTTCTACTCTCCAACTATTTAATTTCTTACCTATTTGACTTAGAAATAGAGTATTGCGTGGCGATGGTCACGGAATGAATTTATGTCCAAAAGCAGCCTATTTCAAAGGAAAAGTAAAGAATGTTAAGCACGCACTAGGAATAAAAGCAAAGTCAAAGTAAAACCATGGTCAAGTACATGAAGTCACATGAATGTGCATGCATCTTTATTCTCCCATATGCATGGTTACGAATGTTTGCAATATGTTTTCATATATATGATTCTACCTTATGGCTTTATGTCCTTTTATATTATGTTTACATGATAAAGACTAAAAGAAACCCACTTCGGAAACCTATGTTTTCAAATCCTTTAAAAATTGGAATCTATGCATGCTCGCCGTTTTCATAATTGAACCTAAAGTAGCTGAGATGACGATGATGACACATTAATGGTCTAGTTGAGATCCTACTGAAAAATCTTGTATTTCTCACCCCTACATTTCCGTGTCATCTTTAGACAGAGCTGATGACATCCATGGTGGCGCTTTTGATGGTACCTGACTGAATAAAACGAGGAACTGTCATGTTTCTTCACCTAGCTAAGAAGGATAGAGATAGTAATATAGCGTTTCCACCTTCTTGAGAGCCCTAGTTGGGCAGTTTTTGTGTAATTAAGAACATGTGGGAAGTTATGCTACTTAAAACCTATTACATATGTGATAATTATTATTGTAATGATGACTCTTGATTATCTATGATCACATTATTGGCTTAAGTCATTGTATTGTGTTATTTCAATTTTATCATACGTCTTTCTAGTAACTTTGCGATATGAGAAATAACGTTCATATGTATACAAATAAGTAAGTGTGAAAATATGTTCAGTTTTCAAGCATAAAGATTTTACAAAAAAAAAAAAATTACAAGCATTTTTTCTATATTACGCTAATTTTAACTACAAGAACTTCTGCTAGCTAAGAGTAACAACTAGTGATGCCATTTTAATTGTTTTGTAGCTTCTAATGTAACTTCTATTTACATACAGGTAGCAAACCATATTAATGAGATTCCTTTACATCTTTTAGGTCCAAGATTAATTAATTTTTTTTTGATGTGCATAGAGACTATCCCTTGTCATATATAAGTACTTTGTCGTGAGTTTAATAAATTCTAATCATATATTGCATGAACCTTTCAATCACTTAACCTAAGTATATATGCTTGTCAATTAATTAAGCCGGTCTTGTGAGATTTTATAAATTATTTTATGCCGTCTCCTATTACATTCCAACATTGTTTTGATTATGTATGACAAGTTTTGTACTCCCTGAATGTTATTTGTAAGAAATTATTACTAAAATAAATATTTTTCCTAGACTTTTTATTTGACGTGTAAAGTAAAGCAACGGCATAATTCCTAATTTTTTTTCCATCAGGAAAAATCAAGTCTAACAGCACCTACAAAATAAAATATCATATTCAAATTTAATAAGAAATAAATATGCTCTACATACTAAATTAACCAATAATATATGGCGCTATTTCTTGTTCGAAGATTATTAATATCTAATCATCTTTCACAACCGAATCCAACGTGAATAGTACTCTAACTTAAAAAATATATTATGCTTTTTTTCAAAATAAATTTGAACATCTTTGAAAGAGTATCAAAATACAAATACTTATAAGAAAAAAACTAAAACACTCACAAGAGGAACTAAAACATTCACAAAGAGGACAATAAAACACTCACGAAAAGGGGTAACGAAAACACCATAACAGGAACAACAAAAACAAAATGAAAATATAAAACTTAAGCAAAAAAAACAAAAAACAAAAAACAAAACAAAAGAGTTGCCACCAAAGTATAAAGATTACAGCCTCCTTCATTAATTATCACACAAGATAAAACTAAAGAAAAAGAGAAGAAAGAAAATAAGGATTAAGGTTTTGTCCTGAATAATTCCTAATTAATAGGCATAGCTTGTCACTTAACTAACTTTTTCAGCTACATGTAATATTTTTAACTTCTTTATTTCTTTTCATCAGTCGACTTCGTATTGTGTTAATTCACTTGTCACAATTGGCATGAATGATGTACGTGAACGATTTGGTTGATTATATGGAGTGGGAACTACTAAATACTAATACTCCATTTGTTTCTATTACAAACCCACATTTGATGACAGGAAGTCATGAGTTTCTTTAAATAATATGCATAGAAAACTCGTATGATTTATACTATTGTAGTACGAGAAATCTGTTCCCAGCATGCAACGAAATGGAAGTTCTAATTAGCGGCCAACGGAGTTGCATCAGCTGATGAAAATTAAAACACTTTGCATCGGTATTAGGCTATCTTTACTTTGCATAATCCTTTTGTCTATCACAAAGAGTAAAAGAAAATCTTAACGATTTCTTTTTTTTTGTAAAATAAACAAAGAGTGATGCACCTAATTATAGATGACAATGGATGTTTAGTGCATTTGTTTCATCTTTTAAAAAAAAGTGATTATAAAACTTAAATTTTATATATAATTAGAAAAATTAAAAATTAATTTTATTTTAGAAGCTATTTTTTTATCTTCTATAAAAAAATTTAAAAATAAATTTTTTTGAAATATAATTATTTTTAAAAAATGATCTAAATATATAAAAATTAATTTTTTTAATAAAAAAGTGATTAACAAATACACTCTATAAAACGCACCTAGAAATCTAGCATCTTTTGAGATTAGAGCCCAGCCCTCGAAGAGGTTGTAAATTTGTAGGCTTGACCAAAGTCAACCCTTCCTCCAAATGGGTTGAGAAAAATTTTTGCAGCAATACGCGCAAGTCTTCTTCTCTCTCTTTTTTATCCCTTACAAATTTTAACATTCTTTTTCGACCCAAAAAAATGTTTCAATACACTCTCCGGACCAAAAACGTAGGAATTTTTGTTGCCTCTTTTTTTTGTTTGTGGGGCTTTTTTGGGGGGTTGGTTGAAATGAGTGTTTCTACAATCCAGCCATGTTTTAAAAAGAAAACAAGTGTGGGTTTGATTATTTATAGGAAAATATTTATTCGAAGACATCATATAGAATATTGTATACTAATGCGGCTATATATAAATTCCAGATATACGTATAATAAAGCAAGATAAATAATTTAAGTAAGAGATTTTATATTTATGATTTAATTTATATGTATTAATAATATAAAATTATTTTATACTAGCATCCAATCATATTCTTTTATTTGTATGATTTTTTAAAATAATAAAAATGAAGATCATACATATTTATTTAAGTAGTAGCATATAATTGAATAATAATATAAATTTTTTTTATATTATCAATATATACAAATTTAATTAATTTATTTAATAACAAAAATTTGATTTACAAATAATAAGACTCTAATCTCTAAATATATTATTTCAAATAATTGGTAGAAATTTCACTCGCCCGGCATGATTGAAAAATCAATTCCCAAACCAAACGCAACAATGAGACAGCTTTAGTTTGTACATTTTTTTTTCTCAAAATTACAAACTATTTTTATAAATGTGGTTTACTCAAACTATTTACAAGTAATTCAATCATATATGTTATATTTTTAAAAATATTTAATTCTCTTTATAATTATTTTAAATATTATAAAAAATAAAATGCATTATGATTGATGCTTGTTTTTAACTTAATTTTAATATATTGTCAATAACCAAAAAATTTATACTAATATCAAATTATATATTATTATATAAATAAAAATATATAATTAAATAATAATATAAAATTTTTTTACGTTAAAATTAAGAATTTAATTTAAGTGTATTGATACTGTAAAATAGTTTTACACTGTTAATCAATAAAAATAGTGAAAAGTGCTAACTTATTTAAATAACTATATATTATAATGAGATTTTTTACTTTCTTCTATTTTTATTAATTAACAATATAAAATAATTTTACACTATCAGTATATATCAATTAAACTCTAAAATTAATATCTTTCTCTTTTTATGTTTTTTGCTAATATAAAAAAAATAAAAGGAAAAGGTCACCGGACAAGAGACGATGATGTTTCTTTTTTCCCTCACCTTTGCGTTTCTTTTCTCCACCTCTGACTCTCTTTACACAGCACTTTTCGGCAGCGAAGCTGTTCCTTTGTTCTCCTTCCATGGAGGCCAGGATCTCATCCTCTCTTGGCCTCCCTTCTCCCAATCCCCACCACGACCCCTCATCCCTCACCGATTTCCCAAATATCCTCAACCACTTCGCCACCACCACTCTCACCCTCTCTTCCACAAACCCCAAACCCCGAAAAGCCCACATCCTCCCTTTTGCTTCAACCACCACCGTCACATGCCCGACCCATAACCCGAAATGGATCCGGCCCACTTCCAGGCCCGGCCCAAAGGCCCAAACATTGATGAAGAACCTCACCGTCCTCGAGCGTGCCCTCATCGGCGCAGCCGGTGGCGGTATCGCCGGCGCGTTCACCTACGTGTGCCTCCACCCTCTCGACACCATCAAGACCAAGATGCAGACCAAAGGTGCCTCCCAAATTTACAAGAATGCCCTTGACGCGGTCGTGAAGACCTTCCAGCAAAAGGGTATTCTCGGATTCTACAGTGGTGTCTCCGCGGTTATTGTAGGGTCCACTGCTTCTTCCGCAGTGTATTTCGGAACCTGCGAGTTTGGTAAGTCCTTTCTCTCGAAATTTGAAGGGTACCCTTCTGTGTTGATTCCCCCTAGTGCTGGTGCAATGGGCAACATTGTGTCTTCTGCTATAATGGTGCCTAAGGAATTGATCACTCAGAGAATGCAAGCTGGTGCAAAGGGAAGGTCTTGGGAGGTTTTGGTGAAGATTTTGGAGAAAGATGGTATTTTGGGGCTATATGCTGGTTACTCTGCTACATTGCTAAGGAATTTACCTGCTGGGGTGTTGAGTTATTCATCCTTTGAGTACTTGAAAGCTGCGGTGTTGAATACTACTAAGAAGGCTCATTTGGAACCGATTCAGAGTGTGTTTTGTGGGGCACTTGCTGGTGCAATATCTGCTTCTCTTACCACTCCTTTGGATGTGGTGAAGACAAGGTTGATGACACAGGTTCATAGGGAGGCTGTGAATAAGGCTGCTGCTGTTATGTACGGTGGGGTTTCGGCCACCGTGAAGCAGATATTGAAGGAGGAAGGGTGGATTGGACTGACCCGTGGGATGGGGCCTAGAGTTCTTCATAGTGCTTGTTTTTCAGCATTGGGGTACTTTGCATTTGAGACTGCTAGGCTTACAATACTGCAACAGTATCTTAGGCAAAAGGAGTTGAGTGAAGTGCCTGTTTCTCCTAGCTGAGGCTGAGTTGATGGCACTGGCGGTATTTTGAATTCTCTTTGGTTCTATCTTGCTTAATATTTTTATCAGGAAATGGGTTATCTTTGTTTTGTTTGATATCTACACAATTGACAGAAATAGTTGCTTCTGTTACATTAGAATTTTTTTCTACAGGAAAATAGTTATCTTGAGGCAACATGCTACCATAGTTAATATGGCAAATGTGGCACTTGCATGGTACATACGTATCTAGTTTCTATCATGATACCTCTAGGCGATATGCTAGGAATTTGTTATAGTGATTCCAATTTAAAGTGATCTTGCCCATTTTCAGTCTTGATGCAGAAGTTAGGATTGGCCAAACAAATTCTTCTTCTTTTCTTTGGAGGAGAAAGGAATTATATTTTCCAAGATTAGTTTATAATGAATCATACGAATTTCTCCATACATATCGAATGGATATCCAAATAACTCAGATTTTGTATGCTTATTGATTATCTTTATTATTCATTGCTTCCCTCTCAAATTCTTAGTCTTGTAGTAGAATCATTGTACATCTTTGAAACATGGCAATTGTATCACTATATTGTTCACAGCCTTATAAATTAAACAGTTTGCCGTAGTCTCTCCTGAATTGAACATTTACGAACCCTGAGCTCGGGATATTCTTTCTTGTGCCATCATTGTCGAACACTCCATATACCGTTTCTGTGCATAGATCATATGCATATGTATGATCTCCCAACGATAGGGGCTAAATTTGTGAAGACATTCTGTCTTTTGAAAGTTCTAACTTAAACGAATGGTGATTGGACACAAATTATCTCTCCTCTTCTCTGTTTTTGGAGTGGGGATGTTCAGGTCTAAAACAACTTGTTGGCTGGTATAGTTATTTTCTGAAAGAGAACAGTACTGGTTCATCTGTTGGATTTTCAGACATAAGATGATATATCAGCCTACTCTGACCTGTTGCAGAATGATTCATGAACTTTTAGGAGAGTAGGGAAAATTATACATTTGAGGGAATTTTTGGTAACTAGAATGTAATGACCAGGTATTATGTGTTCATCTTTAGCATAGTCTCCATCTCAACTTTTGCTTGGGGTAATCCCATAGTACCATGAAAGCATTCATGTTAGGTTCTATGAATGTTTTGTTCTGTTGTGAAGGTCATGTTCATCTGCGCTAAAATTGTGGTTTTGTTAATTCGGTCGAGTGAAATACCTTGGCAGGTGGTTAATTTTGGTGTTGAAGAGATATAAGACTCGAGAATTGGTGTTTGTTAAAAATTCCTATGTCCCTCTTGATCAAATATGGATCTGTAAAGATTTTAACTTGTCTATAAATCCTTGGCTTAGAATTGATTTAATGGCATAGCTAGGGCTGATTTGTGGGTTATTTGAAGGTTCAGACACATGGAATGCTCTTAAAGTGGTAAAGAAAAGGGGAGCGGATTTAAGTTGTGAAGAGGTCAAAATCTTTGACTATTACTTGTTGCTTACTGATAAAGATGTACTAGTAAACACTTGGTTTAGCCTATGCAATTAATTTAGATTAAAACTACGCAAGAATTTCTCCACATACGAGTCCCCTCGTTGCAGCTGTTGCATGTATATGGCAATAATACACCATATTAGAACGTAAAATGAAGTCAAAGGATATCAAGCTGCCAATTCTATGAATTGGCATATAGTATATACTTATTCAATATTATTTATCACAGTACAACCTCATAAGTGAGGATTTTGAGCAGCAAGCCAGCAAAGGTGGAAGACAAGTAGATCCCTTCCATAATGGAAGTTCAATTATTTAAAAGTTAAAACGTCCTAGAAATGAGAAATTCTTAGCCATGTGAAGTCTACTATAGGCATCAAAATCATCAGTTAACATGTGTAAGATCGTGTATATCAACTGTGGATTTGAATGTTCATATAGTAAATGGCACCCACCACTTAAGAACTTCCCTTTTGAGACATCAACGTCATCAAACCACGCTCCTCTTAGGGCCTGTGCAGGTGCACTCCTGCTCCTGACTCTTCATTTTGAGCACTATGTGATAATTAGAGTTTGAATCAGTGCTGGTCCCCAAAGCCAAACGCTTGTTGTTATCATCATCAATGATGAGCTTAAGGGTTTTGCATATATCATCTGAATCAGGAGGACAGTCCAAAATGGCGTATCCATATCCCATACCTACCTTAAACATGAAAGCACCTTTTGGGCTTTCATTGTTAAACCCAACTTTGACATATCCATCTTGGACCTGCTAGCGTGAACGTGTTACCCCGTCCAATTCTATGTTAACCAACTCGTCTGTAACAATGAGATGACGAATGTTTAAGCTTGAAATTCTTAGGGGCAACCCTTGGGTCTTGTTGGGTACTTGCACCCCGGATAGTGCACAAATATCATTTTGTTAAGATATGAAATCATTCATGACATATTTTAAGTTCTCGCCTATTTGAAGCCCATGATTATTGTCTGACAAGAAATAATATGGGCCTCCATCGCTTTTAACCTGATTGTTGGTTGTCTTGCACAATATCACCAGCAATTGAAGGTGTTGTTTTGAAGGTGACAAATGCCAAGATCTTCATTGTTTCAGCTGGACAACAAATTAAGGTTCATGTGTTGTGGGGGGTGGATGAGGGAGGGAGAGCTGAAGAGGTTCTATTTATAGGTGCATTATTGCATTTATCTAGTGTGGGTACTGTGATGCCGATAGTTTCATATCTTTCTCCTCAGTCAGGGCATTGTCCTGATTATTGCATGAACAGAGTAAATGCCATGAAGATGGTTCGTGTGTGGATTGGTTGCTCTCTAAGTACGCCTCCAACACCTGTTCTCGTTGCCCACATTCACCTTTCTAGGCAATGCAATGAGTTTAATTATACATGTTGGTTTATCCGCCTATAATTGGCAGGGTTCAAGCTCTCACATTGTTTGTCATAGGCAGTTCAAAACTTTTGGTTAATCCATTGCTGTGAGTTCTATAGATGTGGAAGAACAAGGGGACTAATTCCTGTGCTATCCAGAGGGTTAAACCACTGCTACCCACACCATTGATTTACATACTGCAGAAGGAAAAAAGATTGAGGAGATTGCTCTGAGATTGGGAGGCATAACAACATTTGTAGTTTCTGCATTTGGCAACTGTGGCTGTGGTATGTGTTTTCTTGAAAAGGAAAAGTGATCATTGGTAGAAAGAACAGAGAGGCTAGATTTGTGGATTTTGATCGAATATCATGGCCACGAGATTGTCACTTTTCTGATATTAAATCAGCAATAATATATGGCTGATTTAATCGAGATAGGCTTGTTAGGGAAGGCGCTTTAGCAAAGGCTTATAAAGGGACTCTTCCATTTGGAGGAGATGTGGCACTGAAAAGATTAGGAGGGTTGATGGTTAAGCCATATTATTTTATAGCTTTTCATGAAAGGGGTGACTCCACCTTAAAACTCTGCTAGTCCTATTTTATACTTCGAAGTCCAAATCAAAACGGGAATAGATTTAAATAAACTAGTTTCCTTTCTTTTCCATTTTTTTTAATCATCAAAGTCTGAAGTTTATTATTGTTAATTTTTTATTTATTTATATTAAGTAACAAATATCAAAACACTTAAAATTATTCTTTTTTTTTTTCTGCAAAAAAAGAAAAAAAAGAAAAAAGGTTATAGATTAGGCTAAATTGCCTTTTTTTTTTTTTTGAATTACGTGGTGACAAGCTTCTGAGTTGATTCTATCCTATCAAAGAAGCAGGGAGTTAATACAATTTTGGGAGCAACAATTCTAGAGGTTTCAAATTGCAAGACTTGCTTATGCTCTTTTCTATCTTTTCAAATATTTGAAATAATTAATTGATAAATATATTTGATGACCTGCTACATAATGCTTGTGCAAATTTCACAGCAATGGTCTAACAAAAAGGAACCAAGAACAGTCAGATTTGCGGTACTGGTGTTAGCTGTGGAAGCTAGCAGAAGCATTTGTTGGATGTGGAAATATCAAATTGTGCTATATCACTAGCGTTACAACATATAACAATGTTATACAGCAAGAATAATGTAAAGCCTAGTTTGAGTTAGATTTACAACCCCAAGAAGAAAGAGAGGCGGTACCCTCTAAATTTTACCGATCACTCAAAACAGTATGATACAATGAGGCTCCAAGTCCCTTTTATATTTGCATGGTTTCTCTATTTATAACTACCTACTACAAGTAACTACCGCTTAATTACCATGCCTCATACAAAAGGTACTTGCTGTTACATTTGTAAAACTATCTTCTAATGCCTATCACCACAATCTATCTATTACATGTAATTGACAAAAGCTATTACACTATACTTACAAAGTCAGTCGCCCAATGAGGAGCACTCTTAAGCCTTAGACTCTTCCTTATGTTCTGTTGAGATGTATCAAATAATTTCTAGAATTTTTGACAGAAAATGGTTTAATTCACTTAATCATTTAAGGATGAACATATGTATATAATAACTAAATTGGAACAAAAATTTTGATAGTCTAGATAGATTGCAACATAAGCCAAAAAGAGATATACTCACAAATGTATTATATAATTAAAACACCATAAAAGTAATCGACTCAAAAAAAAAAAACCATGAAAATAAGTTCCTCCAAACAGTGATTTCCGAAGCCATAAACTTTAAGAACAAACCAAATAGTTTATTGTAAAGTCCAATACATATATCTTGCACCCGTAGTCTCACAGCAACCCACGACGAGTCCATCCCAAGTCAAAAGTGTGTAGCACATCTGCACTAAAATGCAATTTTTAAGACATTAATGTGGTGGGCAGAAAAAAAAAATTGCAAATTTTTAATCATAAAAGATAAAATAACATTTACTAACATTAGATAACAGATAAACACCTTTTATGATGTTCAAACATTAAGAGAATAATGCATCTTTAATAAATTTAATTTCCCTGAGTTATACACACCAACTGAAAAAACTCGATAATAATCAAACAAAAGAGGTTACAACAATATTAACATATCATCTACCGACAAAGGATGAATTCAGTTGGTATTGAAGTAAAGCCCTACCAAATGAACCAACCACCTCCATCCAACGCTCTAGGTAGTGACTGAATTCTTTATATTATATAGCAAAAGAATAATGTTAATTAATTATTTTGTTTTGAACTTGAAAATATCGATTGGAGTATGTATTTCCTTGTGAACAAAATTATTACATGATTCATATAAGTATAGCAAAACCAAAAATCATAAAGAAAGACAAGAGAGAACACAAGAATTGGAGTAATTTGGTTAATATATATCTACACTATAGGACAAATTTGATTTTACTGTGACTCAAAAAATAGAGCTAAATTTGAATTAAACTGTAAACTAATTAATATTAGAGAAAGCAAACCAATAGTTATTGAGTAACAGAAATCAATTATGGCATTTCAACTTCATACGCTCATACACATGCTTGGTATGTATCTTAAGTAAGAATAAAAACAGATACTTAAACAAGTGGAATTGTAGTTGGCTATGATTTGAATAGAAACAAAACCTGTAAAAACAAAACAATTTCAAAAAAAATAAATAATTTAAACCATATAATTGTCTTTGAAATAAATTATAGAAAATTATTAACATTTCAGAAACATGAGACGTTCCTAGATAAAAGTTAAACAATAAAAGCAGTTTGGGTCAAGAACTAAACTAACAAGTTTTAGCAATCAGAATAATGTCATGAGCTTGTCTTTCCTTGTTCCATATAGGGAAGCAATTCTTGATTGATGTAATTACAACTAAAGAAAGAAACTAAGAATTCAAAAGATAGAAGCTATTTTGTACCTGCTAGTCTTTGAGTCACCTGTGAAACTTGGCCATGTTCACTGCCACCATTACATATATGTAGTCTGTCAATTTGTTCAAGAACCTGAGATAAGCAATTCTCCATGGCCTCCAAAGCAGTATTGGCCCTAATAAGCCCCAAAAGCCTGTGAAAAATCCTAGGCCCAGGCTCATGTATAATGCTTCATAAAAGGCTGAATTGTCATATGTATCATGTGCTGCTGGTCCTTGAGGCTTTTCTGGTGTCATATCTTCGGGACAACTTTTGTTAAGTTGTTCACCGCAAAGAGCAAGATTTCCTTCAAAACTAGAAGCATCAAAGGTCTCCATGTGCCTTCCAAAAGGGATTCTTCCAGAAAGAGAGTTGGTTGACAAATTCAACTTGCCTAGACCATCAATCTGAGAAAGACTTGAAGGGATTCTGCCAGATAAATGGTTTGTTGATAAGTCTAGGGAATCTAATGAAGTCAAATTCCCAATCTCTGAAGGAATTTCTCCACTCAAATTATTTTTTGATAAATTTAAAGAAACTAATCCAACCAAGTGCTCAAACTCTATTGGGATTTTGCCGGTTAAATGATTACTTGAGAGATCGATGCTCTTAAGCTTCAACTCTGGATCCTTGAACCCGTATTCCACACCTTTCCAAATTAATGTTATGCTTAACTGATAATCACCAAAAATGTAACTCCCATAAATTTCAAAATAAGTACCATTGTACCCATATATACGGTTCGAAGTTTCAGTTAAGTTGATGCTCTTTTTGGACATGGCAGTAAAATTCTTTAGACATGTTGGGATTCCATTTGATAAGTTATTTCTTGAAAGATCTAGCACTTGCAATTGCCTTAAGTAACAGAGATGCATAGGAAGATTTCCAAAGAAGCGATTCCCTGACATGCTCAAGATAATCAATTGTTGTAGACTTTCTCCAATCCATGAGGGTATTGGGCTACATAACAAGTTTTCACCCACATCTAACAAAAATAGATTGGTGCAATTCTTCAAAGTGGAAGGTAGTTCTCCAACGAAATGATTGTTTCGTAAAACCAAAGCTTCCAATTTCACAAGGGAGCCCATGGATGGTGGAATCTTCCCTGACAAGTTGTTATTGCTTAGATCAAGAAACAATAATGAGTTAAAAGCTTTCCAACAATCTGGCAGCTGTCCCTTTATTTGATTGTTTGCTAAAACTAAAGTGGCCAAGCTTCTAGCAGTGCTGTTGTCACAAAAAAGTGAAGACAAATCTGAAAATTTATTTTTAGAGAGAATCAGCGTTGAAGCATACAGCAAAAATGATGGAACTGGACCCTCAAATTGATTTGAATTCAAATCTATAGATGCTCCATGTAGAAGCTTGAGTGGTAAATTTGGAATTGCACCCATAAAATTGTTTTGAGACATATTCAACATGCCTCCTGAAGTATATTGGAAGTTATTCCAAAGCCACTCTGGTATGGAGCCATTAATCCCATTATCAGAAATATCCAAATACACTAAGTGACTTTGAGTTTGGAGCCAACTTGGAAAACTAGGACCCAACTTGCAAGATGCTAGTTCCAAGTCCATTAATTGGAAAGGAGGAACCCAGCTGGGGACAAATTTTAGAGAGAATGAGTTGTATGATAGGGACAAGGATTTTAATTTGGAAAAGTTATTGAGATGTGATTCAAGGATGTCACCTTCCAAAGAATTCCCATCCAGGAGCAGAACCTCCAACTCAGATAGCAATCCGATGCTTTTAGGTAGCATGCCAGTAATTCGGTTAGAATACAAAGACAGAGTATGAAATATGTGTTTGTTGCACCATGAAGAATTTTGAATGAAGCTTGAAATGTCCCCACTCAAGTTGTTCCTTGACAGGTATAATGTCTGCAATGTGCAAATATTCCCCAAGGAAGTTGGAATCTCGCCTCGCAGCTTGTTACCATGGAGGTAGAGATCTTCAAGAGAGTTCATTACTTTGTCAAAACTATCTGGAATTGGGCTTTCTAACAAGTTATCAGAAATATAAAGATTGTGAAGATTGGTGGTGAAGTTAAAAAGCCAGCGGAATATAGCTGGTGATTTTAACAGGTTCAAGGAGAGATCAATGGAAACAAGAGAAGATGAAGAATTCTTAATTGAAGCAGATGGCATAATAAAATTCTTATCCATAAGGCTACAGTTTGTCAGATAAAGCTTTTGAAGTTTGGAGCTGAAATTGAAACTACCTTGAAATATTGATGATGTGAGATTATTATAAGAAAGGTCAAGGATCACAAGAGAATGAAAGTTTGGATAAAGAGGAAGTGACAAAAGTTTATTATCTGAAAGATAAAGCTCCTGAAGATTAAAGCTGAAGTTGGACAACAACTGAAATGACGATGATGTGAGCATATTAGAAGATAGATCAAGGATGGCAAGAGAAGTGGAAAAGTTTGAATGGGAACCAAACAAAGATCGAATATCATAATCTAAAAGACTACATTCGATTAGCGTCAATTCCCTTAAGTTTGGAATAAGCTTACTGATCATTTGAAGCCAGTGATAAGAGAAGTCAAGATGCAATGAGCTCAAGTGAAGATTGGTTAAAGAAGAGAGATTAGACAACCACTCTGCATCTTTAATTTTGAGATGAAATTCACCACCAAGACTGAGAGTGTGCAACATTGGAAGATCCCCAATTTGAAAAGGGATTGCTCCAGAAAGAGTATTGAAACCTTGAAGATCAAGATATCGTAGTTGTCCCAGATTCCTAAGTTGATGCGGGATTACTCTATCAAGATAATTGCTGCCTAGATCCAAGTATTGTAAGTGTGCAAGCTTCCCTAGTTGAGGAGGGATTGCTCCAACAAGATAATTAAAATTGATATTAAGATACTCCAACCGTGAGATGTTTCCAAGTTGATAAGGAATACTCCCACAAACTCTAGAACTTGAGAGGTTGAGATATCTTAAATTGACAAATGAGCCAATGACGTCTGGGATGTGACTACCAACGAATGAATTCCAACTGAGGTCCAAATATTCCAGGTTTGGCAAGTCAATCAGTGAAGAGATGTTGATTTGACCACGCAAATAATGTGCATCCGAGCCGCGGAGATGAAGCTTGAGTACATGACCCGTTTCATTGCTACATTCAATTCCTTGCCATGTGCAACAATCTCCATTATTCTGATCATCCCTCCACGTGGACAGCATGCCCCAGAGATCATTGATGCCTTGTTGGAAGCTGAGGAGTGCATGTCTCTCCGTCTCTATGCACTTTACTTCTCCACTCTTACTTGGCCAGTTGTTTCCAAGGGTAGATCCTGCATCATGCAACATAAGCAACAGTATTGCATAAAAAAATTTTAAAAAATAACTACTCATTATAAGTTTCCAGGTATGAAATATTTGCAATGCGATAATCTTAAATAAGAGTATAAGCATAAAGATAGAGAATTTCGACTAATGTTTCTCTGCACTTGCTTTGTGTGCAAACTCGAAGGCGAGATTTATATAGCTAAATAATGTATGAAAATCTCTATCGCAACTTCTAGTTCTTTATCGCCACTTTTCTTCAATTAATGTTTTTCTTATTTTTCTAAAATATCTTAAAATGATTTATTGGACACTTATGTAAGATGCTTCATTCAATAAAAGAACAAGATTTTTCTGGCAAGAACCAAGAATAAAACCCTATTCTTATAAATTTTTTTTAAAAAAAAAACAGATTTTCCAATAAAAATTAGAAAAAAATTATATGTTTTTAATAAACTTTATTGAATAAATTTTGTAAACAAAAATATGTGTACGGTATAGAAGCTTTTAATGATACAAAATAACGAATATTTTATAAAAATATAAATAATACATATGGCCAAGAACTTTTATAATTTTTTCTTAAAAATTTCGGGAAAAAAAAAAACGTGAATGCTTCATAAACAAGAAAAGTTTGTATTTTTAATAAAATAAGTTACAAAATTTATGCAGGTCAACAGCTTTAAAAAAATAACATTAAAAAAAAGGAAAATATGGACGGCAGAAAACCAACCATCCAATATCAGTCATTTAATTGGCCAACTATTGCTTTAACTTTGGCGCGTTTTCATTCATAATATAAAGACAATTCTTTCTTATGAAAAATAGTTTCTAATGCTTTATTAAAAATATATTAATTTATCATTTCATAAAATGGATTTGTTCTTTTTTTTTTTAACATTTTAAGTAAAATATACGCTCTTTTGATATTAAATATAATATTTTTTGTTTATTAAAAGTATAACTTGCTATATCAATAAGAATTTAATTTAAATATACCGACAGTGTAAAACAGTTTTACACTGTCAACCAATAGAAATAGTGGAAAGTGTCAACTCACACAAATAACTATCCATTATAATGAGGGATCCGCCATGATTTCTCACTTTTCCCTATTTCTATTGGTTGACAGTGTAAAATTGTCAGTACATACCAATTAAATTCTGTCAATGAACTCATTAGAAAAAGATTCTTTCACAATTTCTTTTAGTTGGCTACTGTGGTAGTATTAGTTTTATTTTTAGGAACTTAATGCGCCTTAAATTAAAAATAAAATCTATTAGTTACTATAACTAGGATGTGATTTTTATATATTTAAAATTTTATTGAAAAATATTTAATCAGGAATTTGAATAAGTTTAGAAGTGGTTCATTACCACTGTTTTAACTCGATTATAAAATGAAGTATATTTAAAAAAATGATTAAAGAAGAGTGTACTTTTACAAATTTAATTCATAAATTGATTTATTTATAAAATTAATTATCATTAAACGGAGACACTTCCTTCTCATACGATTAATTGTGCGGCCAAACGGCTATATCTTATCTCAATGAATTTTCAAACACGAGAAAACATTAAAGTTTCAAAAGTTGATTTGTTTTTCATTGAAAAATTAAATATGACTCCACGCAAATGACAGACCTGATTTTTTCTTTTTTGAACACATTAAAAAAAAAAAGAAACTGACATAAATGTAACAACTAATAAACGTTTTACACGTGGCTTGGAGGTTGATATTTTCATAAATTTTATCTTTATGATAAGTTATTAAGCATTTATTAAAATTAAAACTAATTAGGTGGTAATTAAGATTAATTTTGATATATTATTAGTATGAAGAGTTTTATATTATTACTTAATTATATAGTTTTTATATATGACTTTTGAAATTAGTTGTAAAAATTAAATATTTTTATTTAGATGATAATACATTAATAGATGATTGTGTAAAACAAAACTTTTACATGTTCAATGCACCAAAATTATTAAGAGTTTAATTTGTATACATTAATAATATAAAATAATTTTATATTATTAACTAATAAAAATATGAAAAAATATCAAATTATATTAAGTAATTATTCGCTATAATTTAATATTTTTTTATATTTTTATGAGTTTAATTGGTATTCATTAACAATATAAAATAATTTTACACTTTCGGCCAATAGAAATAGGAAAATGTGAGAAATTATGGTGGATCATTTATCATAATGGATAATTATTTATATGAGTTGATATTTTCCATTATTTCTATTGACTGATAATATAAAATTATTTTATACTGTCAATATATTTAAATTAAATTTTATTTTTATTAATAAATAGTATAAAATTATTTTACGGTGTAAATGCATATAAATTACTGCAATTTAAGAGAGATTGGCAAGTGTCCCTCCATCATACCCTCCGCGAAGGAAGCCATTGCGCGGATTGGCTTGCAAAATGTGGTTCTCAGAGGGATGATGGCCTCATTATCCACAGCATCCCGCCTCGGCCATTGCTTCATTATCTGTGGGATGATGCGCTGGGAGTGATCGTGGAGCGTTAACTGCTTTGTTTCGATTCTATTCTCTTTGTTTTAGTTTTATCGAGCACCCCCAAAAAAAAAAAATTTCTTAATAAATATCTTATTAAAAATTTAAATATTAAACATGATTACTGTAAATGTTGTTGTTTATTGAAAAAACATGTATAGTGAAATAATCTTCGAAAATATTACATCCATTAAGCCTTCATATGGACCCCTAATCTACTTTTTTTTTAATTAATTATTTTTCAAAAACAATAGCACGCACGTGGAAAAAGAGTTGGTAATAAATTTAAAGGAAAAAAAGAAAACTTAATTGATAGTTCAAAATAAAGATGTTCATTGCAAGGTTCTAACAAAAGTTTATGAAATATATCGTCTAAAGTGAAAGTAGATTGTAAAATAAAAAGTTTAGAGATTTATTGTCCATGAATTATTTTGATGAACCTATATATAATGAAAGTTATTAATTTAAAGATAAATAATTCCTTATTTTCTCACTTTCCAACCGTTTTTACCATAGAATATGTTTATCCAAAATCTATATCATAACTGCATAGTTCGACAAAAATTAGGTCGCAGGTTGTTTGAACAGTAAAACAACGAAGCATGAGTCCTTCATAAATAGCAAGGCCGTGAGCAAAGATAAATAGGATGTGAATCTTATGTGTGTTAGTTTGACCTTTTGCTGACGGTAGTTTGACTTGCCAATAGGTGTTTTAAGATTAATTTTTTATTTATATTTCATAATACATAGCCGGCTGATACATTTTTCGCCGCATGTCTTTAGTGCGTGTGATAAAATTTGGGTCGAAACACTGGAGAAGGCAGAAATAGGAAATAGGAAATATGAATGAATTCATTAGAGAAAAGGTAGAAAATTTTGATATACATAGCGGTTATTATAAAAAAGATAGCATAATCTTACTTTAGATGAGTAGCACATGTGTGAAGAACGCATGTAGATATTTTATTAAGGAAAGTAAATTAGATAAAGGATAGTTCATTAATTCCAGATAAAGAGAGACAAAAGAGAAATTATAAGCAAAACAATATTTAAAAAATATTTATTTTTAATAGTTTGACTATAAATATAAGGGTTAGTTGCACTTTACACTATGTATTATAGACCATATGTAGTTTAACTCTTATATTTTAAAAATGTGTAAATTGATCCATTGAACTTTTGAGAATATATATTTTAGCCAAAATAAATGTACTATAACCCCCTCAACTTTGGGTTAAATCAAACCCTCTGAATTGTTTTGAATGTGTAAATTGACTCTTTTGTTAATTCTTTTATCAATTGTTAATAAAAATATCACACATTCAAGAAAATATAGGGTATCAGATTGCACATTCAGAAAAATTCAAGGAGTTATTTTGCATATTTTTAAAATATAGGAGTTAAAGTGCATATGACTATAATGTAAGGGGTAAAGTACAATTAACCCTAAATATAATAAATGATATAATATTCTAGTGTCATATAATTTAAATCACTAGGAATGATCTAATGGTGAGTGGTTTATGTAGTATGCATGGAGTTAAGGGTTCAAACCTCAATGCCAGTATGCTGATGTATCAAAAAAAATAGTGTCATATAATTTTTGTAAGTGACTTCACCTAAATGAGATTTGATTGTTATTGTTGGTGTCTTTAGTGGGAATCTTAATGTTTTAAATATTTTTTTGAATTATTAATTAACCAAAAGACTAATTATATAGTACTTTTTCATGAATTAGTTCAAATGAATTTTATATTAATATTTAATTGCATATTGTTAAATTATTAAAATATATTTTGACAATAACAAAAAAATTTAAAATGCCAAATTAGGGAACTGCCGAACTACTTAATAACTTAAAAAATGATATAGCAACATATAACTAAATAATAATATTAAATAATACTAATTATTATTTAAAATTAAGCAATTTATTTTTAGAATGGAAACTATATTAATTAAATTGTCTAGTTTTAGAGACCCAAAGTCACATAAATCAACAAGACTTTTTGGGTGATCTACTGGAAAGTTCCCATGTTGCATCTCTTTGGAAAAGACAAACAAATTATTGGAAGAATGATAAACAACCTAGTCTCCCGTAAGATTGAAAACATAAGTTCAAATCCCAAGAATAGCAATTGTTGAAAGAGGAAGTAATCGTAATACGTTTTTTCCTAGAATTACGAGAGCAATATCTGTCACAATTTTTTTAAAAAAGACTTTTAGCATTTAATTTGCAGCTACGACCAATTTAAAAGTAATTTCATTCATGAATGTTTCTCGTGTTATGGTTACATCTCACCTAACCTAATAGTGATACAAGGAAGACTTGAAAGAAGATTTTAAAATTCCTATAGCACTAACTCTAAAGCAAAAAGAAAATATGTACGGATGTATATGGATATCACATGCTTGTTTTGTTTTCAATTTTCTAACTTACTTTTGTCCATTCAAAAATTTAACAGGTCAAGTACACCGAATAGGAAAATGAAACTAATGCAAAGACTTGAAGTTGTTGGCCTTTGAAATTTCTCACAAATATACATCTATCAAATAATAAGAATGTTATATCCAAAAATTAAAAAATAAAAAATAAAAAAAAAGTTGCAAGTGTAGTAGAGTGATGTCCAAGTTTATGAGAAGGGTAAATTGCACTAATCTCCCTTAGGAGATGTTTGGTATGAGGGAATATAAAAATATGTTTGGAAATGTGACATGGCATTGGTATAGGGTTTGGAAAAATTTTTCCAGAAATATTTCATTTTCAAGAAGGAAAAAAACTATAAAAATTTCTACCTCCCACCATGGGAATTCAACATTCTCTCAACATTGTCCCTAGGCAGAAAGAACAAAATGCCCTTTCTCGCCACCAACTGCCACTGCCCTTCCACCGGCTTCAACCACCATCCATCGTCTATCTTCGCCGTCAGCTATGGTCACGGGCATTTTTGAAATATATATAATATTCACGGGAATGCTACTGTCGACCAAACATAAAAAATATAAGATTTCTGGGAAATTAATTTGCATTCCAAAGACACCTAAACGTCATACATCGAAAAACTATTCTTGGAAATAGTATTTTGGGAATAGCATTCCTAGCAATAAAAATTCATTTCGCCTATCAAATGCACCTTAAAATTAGACGATATTACATATGACATCCCTTGATTTGCAGAAATATATGCTTAACTCTCTTGAGGTTTATGTGGTATTGCACCCGATATCTTTATATTTTATAAAATGTGACACTAAACACATTTTGGAAAAGACCAACAAATTGTTGGACGAATGGTAAACAACTTGGTCTCCAGTAAGATTAAGGACATGAGTTCGAATCCCAAGAACAACAATTGTTGAGAGAGGAATAGACCATAATACTCTATCTCCTAGAATTATGAGAGCAATATCTCTCAATTTTTTTTTTTAAAAACTTTTGGCATTTAATTTGCAGCTATGACCAATTTAAAAGTAATTTCGTTCATGAATGTTTCTCACGTTATGGTTACATCTCACCTAACCTAATAGTGATACAAGGAAGACTTGAAAGAAGACTTTAAAATTCCTATAGCACTAACTCTAAAGCAAAAAGAAAATATGTATTGATGTATATGGATATCACATGCTTGTTGTGTTTTCAATTTTCTAACTTACTTTTGTCTGTTCAAAAATTTAACAGGTCAATCACATCGAATAGGAAAATGAAACTAAGCAAAGACTTGAAGTTGTTGGCCTTTGAAATTTCTCACAAATATACATCTATCAAATCATAAGTATGTTATTTCCTAAAATTTAAAAATAAAAATAAAAAAAAGTTGCAAGTGTAGTAGAGTGATGTCCAAGTTTATGAAAAGAGTAAATTACACTAATCTCCCTTAGGGCGTAGTTGGTATGAGGGAATGTAAAAATGTGGTTGGGAATGTGACATGGGATTGGTATAGAGTTTGGAAAATTTTTTCCAAAAATGTTGCATTCTCAGGAAGAAAAAAACTATAAAAAGTCATTTCCACCTCCACCATAGGAGTTCAACATTCTCTCAATGTTGTCCCTAGGCAAAAAGATCAAAATGCCCTTTCTCGCCATCAACTGCCACTGCCCCTCCATCGACTGCCACCACCAACTACCGTCCATCATCGTCATCGGCGGCTATGGTCAAGTCAATTTTTGAAATATATATAATATTCCCGAGAATGCTAGTGTCAACCAAACATAAAAAATACAAGATTTCTAGGAAATCAATTTGCATTCCAAAGGCACCTAAATGTCACACCCAGAAAAGCTATTCTTGGAAATAGCATTTATAGGAATAGCATTCTTGGCAATAAAAATTAATTTCGCCTACCAAATATCCCTTTCAAGTCAGACGATATTACATACAATATTCCTCGATTTCCAAAAATATATGTTTATCTCTCTTGAGGTTTAGGTGGTATTGCACCCGATATTTTCATATTTTGTGAAACGTGACACTAAGCACCTTTTGGAAAAAGACCCCATGTTGCATCTCTTTGGGAAAGACCAACAAACTATTGGACGAATAGTAAACAACTTGGTCTCCCATAAGATTGAGGACATGAGTTCAAATCCCAAGAATAGCAATTGTTGAGAGAGAAAGTAACCGTAATACTCTTTTTCCTAGAATTACGAAAGCAATATCTCTCACAATTTTTTTTAAAAAAACTTTTGGCATTTAATTTGCAGCTACGACCAATTTAAAAGTAATTTCATTCATGAATGTTTCTTGTGTTATGGTTTCATCTCACCTAACCTAATAGTGATACAAGGAAGACTCGAAAGAAGACTTTGAAATTCTTATAGCACTAACTCCAAAGCAAAAAGAAAATATGTACTGATGTATATAGATATCACATGCTTGTTTTGTTTTCAATTTTCTAACTTACTTTTGTCTGTTCAAAAATTTAATTGGTCAAGCACACCGAATAGGAAAATGAAACTAATGCAAAGACTTGAAGTTGTTGGTCTTTGAAATTTCTCACAAATATACATCTATAAAATAATAAGTATGTTATATCCAAAAATTAAAAAAATAAAAATAAAAATAAAAATAAAAATAAAAGTTGCAAGTGTAGTAGAGTGATGTCCAAGTTTATGAGAAGGGTAAATTACACTAATCTCTCTTAAGGGATGTTTGGCATAAGAGAATATAAAAATATGTTTGGGAATGTGAAATGGCATTGGTATAAGGTTTGGAAATTTTTTTAGAAATATTGTATTTTCAAGAAGGGAAAAACTATAAAAATCATTCCCACCTCCTACCATGGAAATTCAACATTCCCTTAATGTTATCTGTAGGCAAAAAGACCAAAATACCGTTTCTCGTCACCGACTACCGTCACCGACCACCATCAATCATTGTCGTCGGCTATGGTCAAGGGCATTTTTGAAATATATACAATATTTCCAAGAATGCTAGTATTGACTAAACATAAAAATTACAAGATTTTTCAGAAATCAATTTGTATTCCAAAGGTATCTAAGTGTCATACCCGAAAAAGCTATTCTTGGAAATAGCATTTCTAAGAATAGCATTCCTGGCTACAAAAATTTATCCTGTCTATCAAATGCCCATTTAAAGTTAGACGATATTTCATACGATATCTCTCGATTTGCAAAAATATGCACTTATCTCTCTTGAGGTTTAGATAGTATTACATCCGATATCTTTATATTTTGTGAAATATGATACTAAACATTTTTATAAATATGATAATGAGTATCTTGTAGCTAGGGGGATGTCAATGCAGGTATGATAACCTAAACTTAAAGGAGGTCAATATAATTGACTCTTAGAAAGTAATTTAAAATGTGTGTGGATAATCATTTGTTTTTTAATATCTTTTTATTTCATCTTTTAAATAAATTCATTCTATATATCACTATTTGAGATTATAAAGAATTCAACTAAGTAATTAAATTAACTACATCATCCATTATATGGTTTGATTTGGGTTCACACATTTCAAAAGAAATGTTACAATTTTGGACCATTAAATTAACCAAACCAAAAAAAAAATATTTTTTTGTTAGAATTTGTTGAAAGCAGTGTAAGAATTATCGAATTTAACGTTCCACAAATTTGAGAATACATAAGGAATTTGGATATCCTAAAACGTTTATGAAGTCTTGAAAGCTGAGATGTGACTACGATTAAAATTATTTTTTTATACATAATAATGGGCAAATTATTTGGTTAAACCTTTACTCTTAAGATAAAATTAAAATTATTTGCTTTAACTTTTGTATTATTTTAATATTACATAGACATGTGTCAAAATTTCATGAATATTTACAACAATGTTCCATTTGTCTTCAACAAAGAACTTTGTTGAATAATTTTATAAAGAGATAATATATAATTTATTCCAAAAAAATGGAAAGATTTAACAGATTAGCTCGTCAAGAAAAAATTTACTAATATTTTGATCTCCAAAATTGAAATTATTGTAAAAATTTAGTCATTTCATTAACTTTCATCCGTTCAATACTATGTTTGATTTGACCTAAAATTAATTCAAATACTACATTTCAATAATATATACAATAAAGGTTGAGATTGCAAAACAGAAGCACTACTATGATGTAAAGCGAAGGTATTTCAATAAATTTTGTTGATGTCTTGTTGGAAACTGAGGAGTGCATGTCTCTCCCTCTCTTTGCACTTTACTTCTCCACTCTTACTTGGCCAGCTGTTTCCAAGCATAGATCCTGCATCATGCAACATAAGCAGTAGTAGTGCAAAATTTTTTTTGGAAAAATAACTGCTCATTATAAGTTTCTAGATATAAAATATCTGCAATGCGATAACATTAAATAAGAACATAAGCACAAAGATCTCAATTTTGACTAATGTTTCTTTGCACTTGCTTTGTGTGCAAACTCAAAGGCGAGATTTATATAGCTGAATAACGTATAAAAATATCTATCGCAACTTTTAGTTCTTTATCTCCGCTTTTCTTTAATTAATATTTTTCTTATTTTTCTAAAATATCTTAAAATGATTTATTGAACACTTATATATGATGCTTCATTTAATAAAAGAACAAGATTTTTCTGGCAAGAGCCAAGAATATAACCCTATGCTTATAAATTTTTAAAATAAAACAAAAAAAGATTTTCCTATAAAAAAAAGGTAAAAATTTTATGTTTTTAATAAACTTTGTTGAATAAATTTTGTAAAAAAAAATGTGTGTACGGTATAGAAGCTTTTAATGATATAAAATAATGAATATTTTATAAAAAAATATAAAATAATAAATATGTCCAAGAACTTTTATAATTTTTTCTTAAAAATTTCGGGAATAAAAACCAGAATATTCATGAACAAGAAAAGTTTATATTTTTAATAAAATAAATTATAGAATTTACGCAGGTGGCCTTTAAAAAAATAACATTAAACAAAAAAGGAAAATATGGACGGCAGAAGACCAACCATCCAACGTCAGTCATTTAATTGGCCAACGATTGCTTTAATTTTGGCGCTTTTTCATTTATAATATAAAAGGTTTATCTTTTTTATGAAAATAGTTTCTAATGCTTTATCAAAAATATATTAATTTCTCATTTCATAAAAAGGATTTGTTCTTTTTTTTTATTTACATTTTAAGCAAAATGTACACTCTTTTGATATTAAATATAATATATTTTGTTTATTAAAAACTTACTATATCAGTAAACTCATTAGAAAAAGACTCTTTGACAAAATTTAGTTTCTTTTAGTCAGCTGCCGTGGTAGTCTTATTTTTATTTTTAGGAATTTAATGCACCTTAAATAAAAAATAAAATATATTACTGTAATTAGGGTGTGATTTTTATATATTTAAAAATTTATTAAAAATATTTAATTAGGAATTTAAAAAAGTATAGAAGTGGATCGTTACCACTATTTTAACTTGATTATAAAATGAATTATATATATATATATATATATATATATATATATATATATATGATTAAAGAAGAGTGTATTTTTACAAATTTAATTCATAATTTCATTTATTTATAGGATTAATTATCACTAAACTGAGACACTTCCTTCTCATATGACTAATTGTGTGGCCAAACGGCTACATCTTATCTTAATTAGTCTTCAAACATAAGAAAACATTTAAGTTTCAAAAGTTGATTTGTTTTTCATTGAAAAGTTAAAGATGACTCCACGCAAATGATATACTAATTTTTTCTTTTTTGAACACAAAAAAAAAAATAAGAAATTAGCATAAGAGTAACAACTAATAAGAACATTTTACAGGTGGCTTGGGGGTTGTTATGATATTTTTCATAAATTTTATACTTATGATAAGCTATTAAGCATTTATTAAAATTAAAACTAATTTGGTGATAACTAAGATTAATTTTGATATAATAACAATATAAAAAATTTTACATTATTATCCAATTATACAATATTCTATATATAACTTTTGAGAATAATTATAAGAATCAAATATTTTTATTAATATGATAATACATTATAAATAATTGTGTAAAATAAAATTTTTATATCAATGCATCAAAATTATAAAGCACGGTCAGAGAGACTGGCAAGTGTCGCTCCTTCATACCCAGTGCGCGGATTGGCTTGAAAAAGGGGTTTCTCACAGTAGTGATCGTCTCATTATTCACAGCATCCCGCCTCAACCGTTGCTTCACTATTGCTGGGCTGATGCGATGGGAGTGATCTTTGACCATAGACTGTTTTGTTTTGATTCTATTCTCTCTGCTTTAGTTTTATCGAGTACCCCAGAAAAAAAAAATGTTAATAAAAATCTTATTGAAAATTTAAGTATTTAACATGGTTACTCTAAATGTTGTTGTGTATTAAAAAATATGCATAGTTAAATAATCTTCGAAAACATTACATCCATTAAGCCTTCATGTGGACCGCTAATCTACTTTTTTCAATTAATTGCTTTTCAAAAGTAATTGCATGTAAGTGGAAAAAGAGTTGATAATAATTTTTTTTTAAAAAAAAAAAAATTTAATTGATGGATCAAAATAAAGATGTTCATTGCAACGTTCTAACAAAAGTTTATAGATTTATATTCTCTAAAGCGAAAGTAGTTGTAAAATGAAAAAGTGAGAAATTTTTTATCTTTAAATTATTTTAGTGAAATTTATACATAATAAAAATTATTAATTTAAAAGTAAATAATTATTTATTTTTTTATTTTATAACTGCTCTCACTTTAAAATATCTTAATCCAAAATCCACAAATTTTAACTGCATAGTTCGACAAAAGTTAAATGGCAGGTTGTTTGAACAGTAAAACAACGTAACATGAGTCCTTCGTAAAAAGCAAGGTCATTACGTGAGCAAAGATAAATAGGATGTAAAACGTTTTAGTTTGACCTTTCTTTGAACGGTAGTTTGACTTGCTCATAGGTGTTTTAAGATTAATTATTTTATTTATATTTCATAATACATAGCCGGGTGATAAAATTTTCACCACATCTTTAGTGCGCGTGATAAAATTTTGGTAGAGACACTGGATAAGGGTGAAATAGGAAATATGAATGAATTCATTATAAAAAAGATAGCATAATCTCACGTTAGGTGATTAGTTCGTGTGTGAAAAACGCATGTAGATATTTTATTAAGGGAAGTAAATTAAATAAAGGATAGTTCATTAACTCGAGATAAAGAAAGACAAAAGAAAAATTATAAGCGAAACAATATTTAAGAAATATTTATATTTTAATAGTTTGATTATAAATATAATTCACGGCACAATATTAGTGTTATATGATTTATGTAACTAACTCCACCTAAATGAGATTTGATTGTTATTGTTGGTGTCTTTAGCGGGAATATTAAAGTTTTTAATATTTTTTGAACTATTAATTAACCAAAAGACTAATTATATAATACTTTTTCATAAATTAGTTGAAAAGAATTTTTATATTGATATTTATTTGTATATTGTTAAATTATTAAAATATATATTTGACTATAACAACAAATATTTAAAATGTCAAATTAGGGAACTGCCGAACTATTTAATAACTTAAAAAATGGTATAGCAGCATATAACTAAATAATAATATTAAATAATATTAATTATTATTTAAAATTAAGCAATTTATTTTTAGAATGGAAACTATATTAATTAAATTGCCTAATTTTAGAAACCTACGGTTACATATATCAACAGGACCTTCTGGGTGATTTATTAGGAAGTCCTTATGTTACGCTTCTTTGGAAAAGACCAACAAATTGTAGTATGAGTGATAAGCAGATTGGTCCTACATAAGGATGAGGACATAAGTTTGAATCCCGAGAATAGCACTTGTAAGGAGAGAAAGTAACTATAAATACTTCATCTCCCGGAATTATAAGACCATTGTTTTCCAAAATTTTAGAAAAAAACAAAAAAAAAATGAAAAGCTTTTTAATTTGCAACTGCAACCTTGTTTTGTTTAAAAGTAATTTCCTTCATGAATGTTTTTTTTTCTTATGGTTACATCTCACTTAACCTAATAGTGATATAAGAAAGACATGAAAGAAGACTTTAAAATTCTTGCAGCACTAACTCTAAAGCAAAAAGAAAATATGTATTGATGTATATGGATATCATATGCTTGTTTTATTTTCAATTCTCTAACTTACTTTTGTACATTCAAAAATTTAACAGGTCAATCATGCCAAATAGGAAATTGAAATTGTTTCGAACTAGGATTAAGAAGCCTAATTTAGCCCAAGAGTGAGTGGTCCAACTTGGAGCCCACACACGTCAATCCGAGACCCAACTCGAAACCCAAATGAAGGTGCCCTTCACACCATGCAAGGATAGGATTGTTGAATGGCGTCCATGATCTTGTCGGAACTGCACTCATCAAACATGTTGCCACACATCTTAGACACGCCCGCGAGTGTCAAGCAGTTAAGAGTCTCGAGATGCTCTCTGGAATCACGGAATGCCCCTTCTCATCTTCATTCACTGCCCACTATAAATAAGTGGCTCATCATTGAACTCATTTATGTATAATACACTCTATACCTAGTACCTCTTGCACTCTATGACTTGAGCGTCAGATTCCTTGTAGATATAGCCCTCATCGCCGTGGAAATCCAACCTCAACTTCCCAATGTCGAGATTGGAGCAACCGTGGAGTCCCTAATTTGTTCGGAGCTCGTTCAATCTTCATATTCAGGTAACCCACTTTTGGAGTAGAAACTAATGCAAAGACTTTAAGTTGTTGGCCTTTGAAATTTCTCACAAATATACAGCTACTAAATCATAAGAATGTTATTTCAAAAAATGGAAAGAAAAATAAAAATAAAAGTTCCAAGTGTAGTAGAGTGATGTCCATGTTTATGAGAGGTACATTACACTAATCCCTCTTAAGATTAGACGATATTATATACGACATCCCTCGATTTACAGAAATATAGATTTAACTCTCTTAAAATATAGGTGATATTACACCTGATATCTTTTTGTTTTATGAAATATGACACTAAACAACCCCATAAATATGATACTGGGTATCCCTTAAGTGATGTCAATATAGGTATGATAATCTAGTCTTAGAGGAAGTCAATGCAATTTATCCTTAGAAAGTAATTTAAAATAGGTGTGGATAATAATTTTTTTTAACATCTTTTATTTCATCTTTTAAATAAATTCATTATACATATCACTATTTGAGATTATAAAGAACAAAACTAAGTAATTAAATTAACTGTATCATCCATTATATGGTTTGATTTGGGTTCACACATTTCAAAAGAAATGTTACAATTTTGAACCATTAAATTAACCAAACCAAAAAAAAAAAAAAATTGTTAGGATTTGTTGAAAACAGTGAAAGAATTATTGAATTTAACTTTCCACAAGTTTGAGAATATATAAGGAGTTTGGATATCCTAAAATGTTTATGAAGCCTTGAAAGCTGAGATGTGACTACGATTAAAATTATTTTTTTGATACATAATAATGGGTAAATTATTTGGTTAAACCTTTACTCTTAAGTTAAAATTAAAACTATTTGCTTAAACTTTTGTATTATTTTAGCATTACATACACATGTGTTGAAATTTCATGAATATTTACAACAATGTTTCATTTGTCTTCAACATATAACTTTGTTGAATAATTTTATTAAGAGATAATATACAGTTTGGTCCTTAAAAAAATAAAAATTTGATAGATTAGTTTCGCAAAGAAAATTTGCTAATATTTTGTTCTCTAAAGTTAAAATATATTGTAAAAATTTAGTTCTTTCATTAACTTTCTTCCATTAAATATCATGCTCGATACGGCTTGAAATTAATTCAAATACTATATTTCAATAATACATACAATAAAGGTTGAAATCACAAAACATAAGCATTAATATGATATAACACCAATTCTTTGGAGGACTAGGATGTATACATTCGAAATATGTTTGGTTAAACTTATTTTCAAGAAAAAAATTATTTTTTAATTAAAAAATTACTTTTATAGAAATTATTTATTTTAATGTCTACTCAAAGCTCTAATTTTTTTTAATTTTTGAGTAAAAATTAAAATAAATATTTTATGTGAAATTTTTTTTTCAATAGTTGAAAAGTCACTTTTTATCCCAAAAAAAAAATATAAAACAAACACACCCTTGATCTTTTAACCAAATTGATGTTAATTTTTTTTATTAAGATTAAATTAATGTCAACTTTTAAATATTAGTACTAAAAAAGATATTTATTTTAAAATTAATTATCACTAGATTGAGACGCGTCATAGATCCTTCTCATATTACTAATTCTGTGGCCTAATGACTACATCTTATCTCATTGAGTTTTCAATCACAAGAAAACATTGAAGTTTCAAAAGTGCATTTCTTTTTCAACGACGACTCCACACCATAATTGAGAAAATGCACATCGGGCATAAAGATGAAATGACATACCCAATTTTTCTTTTTCCCTTTTGAAATTAACATAAACGTACTCATATTAAAAAAAAAAGGGGGAGGGGGGTTGACATAAAGGTAACAGCTAATAAGAACGTTTTACAAGTGGCATGGGGGTTGTTATGATATTTTCACAAATTAATATTATACTTATAATAAGTTATCAAACACTTATTAAAACTAAAACTAATTTGATAATTGATATTAATTTTAATATACTATCATTATAAAGAGTTTTATATTGTTATGTAATTATATATTATTATATGTGTGACTTTTGAGATAATAATATAAGAGTTAAATATTTTTATTGATATAATAATATATAATTAAATAACTAAATAAATTTTTTTATATTAATAGTAATTTAAAATTAAATTTTTATAATTAATATTTTAAAATAAAACCAAAATATATTAAATATTTAACATGACTACTCTAAATGTTGACTTTTTTTTAATTACAAATGTTGATATTTTTATTAAAAAGTATGTATAGTGGAATAATCTTCGAAAATATTACACCCATTAAGCCTTTTATTTGGACTGTTAATCTACTTTTGTATTTAATTATTGGTCAAAGACAATAGCATGTGGAAAAGAGCTGGTAAATTAAAAAAATCAATAGAAATATTTGTCCTTTCAACCGACCATGTGTTGGTAATTAGCTGGTTGATAAATTAATAGATAAGTTAATTGATAGTTCAAAATAAAGATGTTCGTCACAGGTCCTAACAAAAAGTGTTATCATTTATAACTGCATAGTTTAGATAAAAATAGAGGTCAGTTTTATGGTGCACCACTTTAAATATAGTATGTGGTGCACCATTTTAAAAGGAGAGGATGTATTGTATTCTTGAACTTAATCCAAACCATTTGTTGGGATTTAGTAATGTTGAACGGTCCAGATTAAAGCTCCCCATGTTTCCCCTTTCTCAATGCAACCCCCTTTTCCTCTCCCCCGACGGGCCACGGCATCTACTCTCTGTCGTCGAATCCAACCTCGTCGATGAACCACCTTCACTGGTTCAGCATGTCCTTGCTGTGTCTCGCGAAGGTGGGTTCCTTGGGTTCTCCCAGGATGAGCCCCCTGATAGGTTGATGAACTCATTGGGTAGGTTCGTTTGGAGGGACTTCCTTAGCATCTTCAAGTTCAAAACCTGATGGTCTACCCAGTGGGTTGAAAATTCTGGCTCAGATTTACAAGTGGAAGCCCAATGGGTTCTCATTGATGTTCTTGATATTAAGTCCTACTATGTGATAATCATTCCGCTAATTGAAATGATCAATTAATGCCTATTTAGTTTGCTTTTTACATTATTTATCTGTGCATTTGTTTCTTAATTATACCACCAAGCAAAATGAAGCAATTTATGGCGCAGTTTATGACACTGTATGATCCCTTTATTTTTTTTATATCTCAGTAATTTTTTTAAAAAAAATATTTTGCTGCATAATTGGTGTGCTAGATCTGGAAGCGGGGATTTGGGGATAGTACGTTGGTGGTGTTGTTGAATTGTTGGATCTTTCAATTTGAGGTTTGCAGATCTTTTCAGAAGAAAGGAGAAGATGGTGTAAGCGATGGTTTTGCAGCTCTGAGAGGCAAATGTTCCAAATCAAAGGAGTAATATTTTAACCAAATGTGTTTAACCGCATTTACTAAATGTGGTTAAATGACTCATTTATCAGCTCCCCAATCAAACTTAAATAGTGTATGATGTATATGATGTACCACAGAACTGGCTAAAAATGAAATGGTAAGTTGATTGAAGAGTAAAACATGTCCTTACATAAATGGCAACGTCACATGAAAGCAAATAGAAATAGTATGCGAAAGTTATGTACTTATTTTCATTTGACTTGTCAATATGGTATTTTAAGATTAAGGGTGGATTTGTTTTAACTTTTAGAAAAAGTAATTATGAAATTAAAATTTTATATATAATTAAAAAAATTAAAAATTAATTTTTTATAGAAGATACTCTTTTTAATTTTTACAAAATGATTAAAAATATATTTTTTTGATAATTTGATTATTTTTAAAAATTATTTAAATATATTAAAACTGATTTTTTAGTTAAAAAAAGTGATTTTTTTCCCAAACAAATCACAAACAAATACACCTTAATTAGTTATTTGATAAAATTTTCAAAACATGTCTTTCATATGCATCATAAATTTTTTATTCGTATATTAGCAGTAATGAGATTTAAATGTAGAACTTCATACAAATTATCCAAACTCTCACCATTAGACCATCCCTAATGGTTTATGCATCACAAAATTTTGGTAGACACAATAGACAATATAATAATAAGAATAGGAAATAAAATATGGATAAATATGTTAGTGAAAAAGTTGGGGCACTACTTATTATGAAAAAGATTGTATGATCTTATTTTAGATCGGTAGTTTGGTTTATGAAGGACACATGTAGAAATCCAAGTAAGGAGTATATTATATAGAGGATAGTTGAATAGCTAAAAATAGAGGGTGAAAAAAGAAAAATTATAGGCATGATAGTTAAGAAATATTTAGATTTTAAAAGTTTGACAATAGACATAATTTATGATAGAATACTATAGCATCATTGATCGATATAACCGACCTCACCTTGCCCAAAATTTAATTGTTGTTGTTAACTTGTTATTGTTCCTGATGTCTTTAGTGTGCATCACAAAATTTTTAATAACCTTTTGAACTATTAATGAACCAAAAGACTAGCAATTATATAATATTTTGAGTTTAATTTAGATGCATTGACAGTGTAAAATTTTTTTATACTATTATCTAATTAAAATATTCTATTTGCATGACCATTCAAGTAGTAAGTGATTATGTCAAAGAATTTTACTAATGTGACAATTTATGATTGGATGTCTGTATAAAAAATATTTACATTGACAGTGCATTCCAATTAAATTCTAATATTTTCATGAATTAGTGTAAAAGAATTTTATATGAATAGTCAATCACGTTGTTAAAGTATTAATTAATATATATATTCTTTCGGCACAAACTCTGAAACAAAAAGAAAAGATATATTGATGTATAAAAAATATTATTAGGACATATAAAAGTAGACATATTATAAACTAAAATGTACTTTGTGTCCGTTTCTCTTTATATGTATATTAAAATATCTACTTTTAAATATACATACAACATTTTCCCTTATGTATATAGATATCAAATGCTTATTTTGTTTTCGATTTTCTAAATTACTTTGTACGTTTTAAAATTAAACAAGTCAATCACACCAAAAAGAAAAATGATGTAACTAATGCAAAGACTTGAATTTGTTGGTCTTCGTAGAAATTTCTTATACAAGGATACATCTATCAAATAATAAGCATGTAATTTCAGAAAAGGAAAAAAAAAAAAAAAAGTTGCAAGTTTGCAAAGTGTTATGCGGCAGGCGTGCTGTGATCCTACTAATCCGCAAAATTGGTGAGTGGTTGAACATATTTCTGCAACAATTTAGGAGCCTATTACTTTTGGGGGAGTTGCTAATTATATTGGAGATTACTTCCTGCTGGAGTAGGAGTTAATTGATGTGCTAATTGTATTTGTTTGTTGTGTTTGTATTCCTGTTTCTTGCCCCTCTTCGTTTGTGAAGAGAGTGTGCCATCGTACTTGACTTATCGAGCGGAAAAAAAAAAAAACAAAAAAAAAAGTTGCAATTGTAAAGAGTGATGTCCGGCTTTACGAGAAAGAAGTTTAACATGTGTTGTATCTGGATATTCTATCATTTATTTTTTAGGATAAATTTAATTTATATGTATTGTATTTAAAAAAAATTATACAGACATATAATTATTTATTAATATATCAATAAAAAATATTTAACTCAATTATCTATTATCTTAAAAATCTTATAAATAGAAACATCTAATTAGATGAAAATCTAAAATTATTTTATTTAATATATTAAAATTAATCTCTTTTAATATTATATCTTTTATTTTGTCTTTTTAATAAATTCATTCCATATATCACTATTTGAGATTATAAAGAATTAAATAAAATAAACTAAATTAATTATATCATCCATTTTATGGAAGATGAGGAGTGCTTGTCTGAGTAGTTACCTCTCTCTCTCTCTCTCTCTCTCTCTCTCTACACTTTACTTCTCAACCCTTGCTTGGCCAGTTGTTTCCAATGATAAATCCTCCATCATACAATATAAGACCAGTAGTGTATAAAAAAATTTAAAAAAATAGAAAAAATAACTGCTTATCATATGTTTCCAGGTATGAAATATTTGCAATGCGATAACCCTTAAACAAGAGTATAATCACGAGTAATTTTGACTAATGTTTCTCTGTATTTGTGCAAACCCGAATGCAAAATTTATATAGCTGAAAAGTGCATGAAAATATCTATTGCAACTTTGAGTTCTTTATTGCCGCTTTTCTTTAATTAATATATTTCTTATGTTTGTAAAATATCTTAAAATGTTTTATTGAACAATGGAGTCAGATGCTTCACTTAATAAAAAAATGTTCGTTTGGGCAAGAGCCAAGGAAAAAATATAAACATATACTTATAAATTTGAAGAAATAAAAACAATGAATAATATATTTTGGGCTTGTTTGGTTAGGATTTTAAGAGAAATACTTTTTTAGAAGTAAAAGTAGAAGTAGAAGTCGAAAACTGTTTTATATTTTGATATAATTGTATAAGTACTTTTTTTTATCAAAATTAGAAATTGTCCAGCTTGTTGAATGTGAAAAATATAGAGTTACTTTTCTTATAAAATTAAAATTAAGGATATAGAGAGAGAGTGCATGAGAATGAGAGTGAGAGTGAGAAGGGAGTGATATTTTTTAAACATGTTAATGATAAAATCATAATTAAATAGGTAAAAATTGATTGCTAAATATGAAGAGTAATATTCTCATCTCTTCTATTGTTTCTATTTATGGAAAAAATAGTTTTCCATTTACTTCTTAAAAAAATAGAAAAATTGATTATTTTTTATTTCTATTTTTTTTAAAAGCACATATAAATAATATTAAAAATTGTATAAGTACTTTGTTTTGAAATTTTTTTTAAAAAGGGTATTTTTTTTAGTGACAAAAGCGCAAACAAACAAACCCTTTCTTGTATAAAAAAAATTTTTAGCCATGTGTTCATTTTGATTTAATGAATATTTATAAGAATATCTCATTTTCCCTTCAACAAATAACTTTTTGGTTAATTTCACAAATTTATTAGATAAAACAATTTTATATAAGTTGGTTAAACCTTTTCATTAGCAATTTTTTAAAAAATATATTATTAGTGGTAGCATATGATCCTTATAATTCTATTATACTGTTGTAAGAAAACATCAATTGAAAAATACTGCTTGTCTTCATCTTTAGATCACATCACAACTAGGAAAATGCAGCGTTAATTTAAGGGACGACTTTGGACTTTATACAATGATAACTTCCAAAAAAAAAAAAAAACTACTGATTTATAATATATGGACATGATTCGTTGTTATCTTTTATGTTTTCTACCCCATTTGGCACGTTAGAAAATTAAGTAGGTAAGTCACGTCAAATTGGAAAATTGCAACGGGTTCGAAGACTTGGAATTGTTAGTCTATCTAGTGCTTTCTCACACAAGTATATATCAATCATGATCGGAGAAACTTCCAAGTAATAATGCCACTCATGTTTGAACCAGATTTTTCAGAAAATTATGAGCTACATTTTAATTTGTGCTCTCTATTTTATTTGTTAATTTGTGATGGTTCCGGAAGACTTAAGAAGTGAGTTGAAGTAAGTCCTCGCGTAGTTAAAATTTTTACTGTAAAATAAAATCCAAATTAAAATACTTTGTATATAATCTTATTACATATGATAAGATCTCTATCATGATGATATAAGCATTAATCTATTTATGCACGGATGGATTATCATATACCCATCAATTCCGAGATCTAGAAGTTCATGTTTTTCACATAGTTTAGAAAGAGAATATGTACCATTCTCTATAAACTTGTATGAAGAGAACACTCCTTTGAATGAGTAGAATATGGAGGATGATGATTTCTCCCTCTTAACCCTTTCCTTAATAGTATAATGGTAATAGAGATAAAGTATTTCTATATATGATAGAGAGAGGACCACATCCTATATATATAGACATGATAGAGTTCCTCCATCAAGCATCTCCATTAGTTATGTCTTTACATTCTAATAGTCATTTCTTTACATTAGTGCGTATGACTATTAATAAAGATAACTCTTCAATAAGTTAGCTAAAAGATTTAAATATTCCTATCATTATTAAACCCATAAATATGGGACACAATGCTGACATTCTCCCACTTGCCTCATATAACAATACTTTTATAGTTTAATAACAAAACATAATGCGCAAATAAATATAATGTTAAATCCTCATTATTTTCCTAATACATTCCGTTCCATGTACTACAACACTAACTTTTTCCTTAACATGATACATAATGAAGAGTATGGTCCACCTTTATTGTCTTTATTAAAAGACAACACCTGTTATCATTATTCCGATACTATCATGTATACATCGGAAACAGATAATACAGACACATGTCCATTCATGAGCTCAGAGTGTCAAAGTGCATAAAACATAAACAACATTAGAATATACACTAATGCCAATTTGGCAACAATAGGCACCCTTTCAGCAATGGATCAACAATCATAAGATCGGTGCTAATGTGTTCTATTGACACTCTATGTTTCTGAACTTTTTCTTTAACGACAAAGTATTTCAATTCCATATGCTTAACACCTTTAGAACACTTGTCGTTTCTAGCAAAGAAGACCGCTGTGAAACTATCACAATAAATTTTTAGCAGCTTAGCAATACTGTCGACAATCTTAAGCCTTGAAATAAAGTTCCGCAGCCATTTATGCTAAACTATGGCCTCAAAGCATGCCATAAGTTTAGCTTTCATAGTGGAAACAGCAAGGGCTGACTGTGTCGCACTCCTCCATGATATCGCTTCTTTGGCTTAAAAAAAATTACAAATAACCAAAAGTAGACTCTTGTATCTAGCCAGTCAGCACAATATGAATCTGGATACCCAACCACTTCAAGATGATTAGATAACCTATAAGTAAGCATGTGATCTTTACATTAATCCAATCCTAAGTTCGATATCTGTCAAGTATACATTAGACTCCTGATAATAGCTACATACAAAATTTCTTCCATATGTTTCAATTCCAAATCATGTTTGACATTACGTGAGACTAGACATGTCTCATTTCTGAATTGGAATGAGAGGCTGAGCACTTTTCCATTCTTAATCTCTTTACAACTTTAAATATATGCTTTATAAGACAAGCTTAACCATTCTTGTGATCTATCCCAGGATATTTCTATTCTAATCTCATAACTTGTCTTACCCATATCTTTCATTTCAAAGCTGCTAGAGAGAAACATCTTAGTCTCATTTTATAGATCAAGATCATTAGTTGCAAGCAGGATATCATCAATATACAGAACCAGAAAATAAACTTACTCCAACTGACCTTCAAATATATACACCAATCAATAGTGTTTTCCTTAAATCCAAAAGGCATAACAGTATCATTAAACTTAAGATACCACTGATGGGAAGCTTGTTTAAGTCTGCATATTGATCTCTTAAGTTTACACACCACGTGTTCTTTCCTTTTAACTAAAAACCCCATTGGTTGATCCATATAAATATCTTTCTCTAAATTCCCATTCAGAAACCCAATTTTTCACATCCATTTGATGCAACTCAAAATCATAATGAGCTACTAATGCAACGATAATTCTAAAAGAATCCTTCTTGAAAATTGGTGAGAATGTCTCTTTATAATCAATGCCATCTTTCTACGTAAAATCTTCGGCAACAAGATGAGCCTTGTGGCCGTTTAGGTAATTCCACAAGGACCCATACACCATTATGTTCCATTGATTTAAACTCATCTCTCATGGCATCTAACCATATATCAGCATTATCATAATTCATAGCTTGTGAAAATGAAACGATCATCATCAATGCTCAAGTCATTTTTCTAACTCTTGTACAATCATCCGATAGAGCATATCTCGTTTCTTAATGAGATCTTCTTAATGCTATTTCCAATGGTTGTTCTATCATTGACTCATTATTAAGTCTGGGATCAATAATTTGTTGTTCTTCTTTATTGATATGCAATTCAACAATATGAGAAATAACAAGTCTAGAGGTAGGAGCACAAGTCAAAGGAACTTGTACTCAGACTTCCTTAATGTTCACATTTTGCTAAGCTTTACTCCCACTGGTCTCACCATTCTCAATGAACTAATAATTTTCAGTTTTAACAATTCTTGTACTATGGGTAGGACAATAAATTCTATACCCTTTATACTTTTCTGGATAACCAATGAAATATTTACCGATTGTTCTTATATCCAATTTCTTTTCTTGTGGATTATAAAATTTTATTTCCGCCTGGCATGCCCAAACATGCAGGTGCCTTAAACTAGGTTTCTTACCTATCCACAATGCAAAAGAAGTCTTTGGAACTACCTTACTAGGAAACCTATCCAACAAATACACGACAACTTTTAAAGCATACATCCACAATGACAAAGGTAAAGATGCATTACTCATTATGCTCCTAACCATATTCATTAAGATACAATTATGCCTTTTTAATACACCATTATGTTCTAGTATACTTGACATAGTGTATTAAGCACACATCCCACACTTTTCTAGGAATTGAGGAAATGAACCCGGGTGTTGTCTAGTTTCATCAAAGTTTCCATTATACTCACTACCTCTATCACATTTTTCACCTTTCTGTCTAATTGCTCTTTAACTTCATTTGTGTTAACCTCCAAGGCATCAACTGCTTCAGATTTCTCATGCAGTAAATAGACATAACCATAGTGTGAATATTTGTCAATGAAGGTGATGAAGTACTTTTCTTTATTGAAAGAATTCACATCAAAAGGTCCACATATATTAATGTGTATAATTTCAAGAAGTTGGGTACTACCTTTTGTGGCTTCTTTCTTTATGTGTTTTGTTACTTTCCTTTAATACAATCCACACAAATATTAAAGTCAGTGAAATTAAAAAGTGGAAGGATACCATTCTTTATTAACCTTTCCATGTTCCTTTTTCAACTTTTTTACCAGCTTCTTGATAGATCACATAATAAATGGACTAATTTCCTTGATTCTTAAGTTTGGTTTCCTCTTGAGCTAATATATTGTGCAATTTATGCACATTCCTTTTATCTTTTATGGTATTATAATTCATTTCGAATGGATCATAATCAGACAACAAGGAGTTTCAGAAAGAATTGCACAAGGAAATTCTCTTCCATTTCCATTCCCAAAGATTTAAGTCTTGCTGTAATATTTATCATTTTAGTGACATGCTCATACATAGTACGAGAACCATCAAACTTTAGAGTGGTTGAAGTACTCATTAATGTCCCAATAAGAGACTTATCAATAATTTGGGAATGCTCTTCCGCAAACTTGAAAATTTCTTTAGCATTTTCAATTTTGGGAAGAGTTGACTTTATATTGCTTGCTATGCTCATTCGCATAAACATAAAGCTTAGTTTGCTTGACCTTTCCCAAGCTATAATGGGCTTTCTCTTCATTGCTACTAACATTAATAATAGTAGCAGGTTTCTCAACTTGAAGTGCCAAATCAAGATCTAACACACCAAGGTGAAAGTGAACTTGTCCATACCAATCCGAGAAATTAAACCCATCAAAATTGGAGTAGACATAGCATGCGAATGTAATTAAATAGGGACAGATACGACAATTAACACGTGCTTAACATTAATGCTTTGAGTCATAACTTATATCACATAAAAATCAGATTCAAATAATGGAGGTAATCATTAATTATATATCAAAGTTCTCCTTTGAGAGATCCCACGACATGCAAACACAAAACATAATGATATTAATATAATATATTAATCTAGTTATTGAGGTATGCTAATTGAAATTATTTTCTATTTTTGGATATACAGAATAAAATCACTAGATATATCAATTACTAGTAATTATGCTCATTAATTATAAGAACAAATAATCAACCTTTGGGTGATCACGGAATTGTCTCGTAATAATGAACTTCAATTTACCCACAATATAATATCATTTACAAGCATTAAAATCTATGGGTAATTGAAAATATATTTACAATTCAAAATTTATTTCCCTTAAGATTTGGCCACTTTGGTAATTAACAAGTCATTCGTCATATAAATCTTAAATTGTAAATAAACATTTAAATTAAACAACAAACATAAATATCATTACAAATGCAATAACTCTAATCATTTGTAATAAGTATACATACTAATAAATCATTCATTATATTTTATACTTCGTTTCCTATACAAAATGACCTTCGGTCATTTCCTGAAGGCAAAATCAGTTTCTATTTAAACATAAATATAAATGACGGTTCCAAAAAAAGTCATATCGTTTCAATTAAATAGACAAACGGATATCTTCTTCTTCAAAACATTATCGAAAGGAAATAATGAATACTCAAATGCTTTACCCGTAATATTGGTTGTCAGAAACCAATATCAAACATAAACCAGAAGTAATTTCAAAGTATGATAAGTCATATAAGACAAAAAATCTATTAAACTGGTTTCATGTGTTGCAACACATCAAATTCACAAGGAGAAACTTTCTCCATTAATTCCTTTCACACTAATGCCTTACGATCAAGCATTCCCTTATCACTTGATCCACAATAAACAAAAACACAAAGTACAGCACAAGACATTGAGTTTTGTGAATCACAATGCTTCATATATTGCTTTCGATGATTCACAAAAACTTTCTATGAAACCATATTCGTAATTTATCACAATTCACATAATGCAACGGAAATATCATAATTCAAAATTCCGAATTTTAAAAATTAGGGTTTATATTAAAATTTCCAATTTCATAATTCACGGTTGACATAAATTGAGAAAACAAGAATCATTCATCATTAATAGAGAACTACAAATTTCATCTCGAAAGGAAAAATATGAATTTTTAAACCTAATGCTCTGATAACACATGTAAGCAATAATTTATTTATGCATAGATAGATTATCATAGACACATCAATTCCAAGATCTAGAACTTTATATTTTTCACATAGTTTAGAAAGAGAGTATATACTATTCTTCATGGACTTGTATGAAGAGAACACTCCTTTGGATGAGTAGAATATGGAGGATGATGATTTTTTCCTTTTAACCCTTTCCTTAATAGTCCAATAATGATGTAGACAAAGTACTTTTATATATGATATAGAGAGGATCACATCTTATATATATAGAGACATGATAGGGTTTCTCCATCAAACACTTCATTTAGTCGTACCTTTATATTCTAATAGTTATTTCTTTGCATTAGTGAATATGATTATTAATAAAGATGACTCTTCAATAAGTTAGCCAAAAGATTTAAAACATTCTTATAGTTATTAAACCCATATATATGGGACACAATTCTTACAGATGAGACAAGTTGACAGTAAATTTATTAGTTGTTTTAGAGAAAGTTGTGCAGAATATTAGATGATGAATTCAGTTAAATATGGTTCCAATGATATGCAGAGAACAAATTAATAAGTAAATGTGCAAACTCTAAATGGTAAATAGAGAGGTAAAGAGAAGTTTGCACATAAAATTTCTATTTTTTACAGAAATATATAGGAGTTATTTCTAATAACATCAATTATACAAAGATCAATCTCAAATATTGTCTTAAAATTATTTTTTTTTAAAAATTAATCCAAAAATATACTTGTTATCTTTTAATTCATTCTCTCCATCAAATGCAATTCTCGCTTGCTTGCAATCATTCCTTAAATGGATTTCCTCCAAGTTTGCATACAGAGGAAAGGTAGTTCAACATTTGTGAAGCTAAATTGATATTTACTCGCAGCTTAAACAGCAGTTTTTGCTACTTTTAGCTGAGGGAGGCAAGTAAGTTTTATGTAATTTTTGTGCATTGGAAGGAAAGAAAAAATAAAAAAGAACAATTAGCGCACAAATACCACCCCTACAGCATCAGCGAGGAAAAGATGTAGAAGCCCAGAAGGAGGATTCATCTCAGAGCGCAACAAGCCTCTTACTTTGTGTGAGCAAAGCCAGTTAGCACAGGCATTAGCTTCACGATGGACATGCCCAACAGCCAACAGCACAGGCATTGTGTCTACCATTTTTTCCCCCTTTTGAGAAGAGAAATGTTATGTTGCCCACGGTTTGCAGACATATACGGTTGACACCATACAAAACTACCACAAAACGACAAACTCGCCGTATAAAATGAGCATCATCGTATGAGCGCTTTATTTTGTAGCTGTGCGTCTTATCTCTCCCGCGCAGAGTCATTTTTTATTTTCGTTTTCCCCCGCAAAGAGAAAAAAGGAACCTAGTACACCATCCTCAACCGTGGCCATACTACAGGGCAATTCTCTCCCTCTCAACAAAGTATGTAACCCCAGAAGAAGGAGATTTTTATTGCACCCCGTTTTACCCACCCATTTCATCTCAAATCTTGGCACTTCAATTTCCACAAGTTCTGGTACATTGAAGGCATCAACTTCCAGGTAACTTTGTGTGTCTATCTAATTTCCTCATGGTTAAAATTTTCACTGTTTCCGTTTAGTTTAAAGTGTGAACTTGGAGGAGTGATTAATCAAAGGTAGTGTTTCATTAGCAAGTGGGGTGGGACTGTTTCTGCTATTGTGTCAGAAGAGAACGCAGTTGGGTTGAGTTTCTGTGTAACTGATGTCTTCAAACTGACATATTTAGAGGTGGGTTTTGTGGTTCCTAACTTTAAGTTGCATTAATTTTGATTATCTTGCACTTTCCTTTGACATAGGAAAAGTGTTGCTTTCAGGGAAATAGTTGGTTGTGGAATGTGGGAGGGGTAAACGTATTGGTTGATCCAATTTTGGGGGGTAACTTGGATTTTGGAATACCTTGGCTATATGATGTTGCTAAGAAAGTGTTAAAGAAGTTTCAAGTATCTTTTGATGGATGTTAGCTACTTACTGATTCCTTCTTTGTTATGCATTTTTGTCTTCTTTCTGTTCTTCAAATTTACAGTGTGGGAACTCATGAGCTTGCTCTCACAGGTGTTTATGCTCCTGTAGTGCAACTTAGTGATCTTCCAGAAATCGATTGCTTACTCATCACACAAAGCCTTGATGGTCAATGCCATTTGAAGACCTTAAAGCCTTTCTCTCAAAAATCTCCAAATGTTAGAGTTATAGCTATTCCTAATGCCAAAAAGTTGCTGGATACTCTTTTCAGAAGTGTAAGTATGCATTCCTTACCATTCTTCTATTGGGATAGTGAAAACTCTAACATGTATGTTTGAATTTGAATATTTGCCTTACTTCATCTTGGTATGCCTAATCTATATAGTTGGGTTGGATATAAAACCTGGTATGAGGATTTTCATTGATACTAATGTACTTGGTGAATTATATGATTGTACTAAGGTGGTTTAAATTGTTCTAAAATAGAGCATTAATTATCATGGCCATCATTTATTATGCATTGTGGAGGTACTTCAATGCAAGCATGTTGATATAGAAGTGCTGCTTAGTGTTCCTTCTTCAAAATTAAGAATAAGTGTTGGATTTAGAACATTACACCTTTGAATGAAAATCTTACTGTTTCTATCATGCTTATTTTCAAAACAGTAATTTTTTTAAAACTTTTTTCCTTTTGCATTTCCTTTATCCTATGGATTCTTTTACATCGGAGGTATTCACTATGTTGCATGGAAAATATGTAGTTACAACTTAGGTCCAATTCACGTAGTTGTGTCATCTGCTACTGATAAATGGTATTAACATTTATCGGCTAAATTTTAGAAATTTGGTGCTATGAGTCTATCAGGTTATACAAGGTGGTTGGATAGGTTATTAAAGAAGAAGCGCAGTTTAACAGTTTCCTCTTTCCACCATTATATGTTCTAAACTAAATAAACCAATATAAATAATTTAGTGTTCTGAACCAATATAATTTTAAGTAGCAGATGCTTGATAGGTTTGAATGGTGGGCCATGGCTTATGCTATACTTGAAGTTATTGGTTAACCAAATGCCATTTACTTGGATTGTTTGGTGATAAATGATCATATACTGATTAGCGTTTGGGAGGAAACTGGACATGAGTATGCTGGTGGGGATATGCTCGAACCATATGAATATGATATTCCTATCTTGTTTCTGGTCCTGGTTGTATTCCCTTTGGTGGTTTATATCTTACTTTTAACTCGCTGCTCCAGATGCAAGTCTGTTAGATATTGGTAATTCTTTTAACCAATTGTATCTACAAATCTGTTTTTCATTTTCCCTTGTCAATTTTTGAATTACATTATGTGGAAGCATGCTTTGAACACCTGGAATATCTACCTAAGAAATAATGACAAATGTTTAGAAACTAGATGTATATTTTATACTCTGCCAATTTAAAAGTAAATTACACTGTGGGTCGTGCACAGTTAGTTCAGACGAGTAATATCCACATAGTTTTGTTAACAGTTGTGAATATACACATGGCTATGAAAATTTATACTTGTATAGAAATGATCTCAAATAATTTTTAGATAGGTTGCATTATTGGCACTTAGCTCAAATAGTTTTTACATAGGTTGCCTTATTGGCAGTTAACTAATAGAAATGAAATGGAACTAGATAATTTTGTTATTCATGTTACTGTATTTATCCTACAAGTCTTTCAGAGTATTTTTTTTTCTTTTTGTTTTATTTTTGTTGTGTTCTTGTATGTTCTTTTAATGATTTCTTCTTCAATATATAATTATTGAGTAAAATGTTGTGCTTTACCTTATATTATTTCTCAAAATTTGAGCTGTAAGCGGTTTGTAGCTCTCGGAATTGTCAAAGAATCCACTGTAAGCAAATTCAGAAGCAAGAATGCCAGCAATTGGAAACTCAAAAATCAAGCTCATTTCCTCTAGCTATTTCAGTTGACGAATTTAGTCATGAGAGTGGCTTTTATGAAAATTTGAACACCCAATTCATTGGTGACATTTTGAAGCAGACTCCAAAGGAGAGTGTTAATTTGGATAATTTGGTTCACCCTGTAAGAGGAATTGGTGCTCCTGTTGCATCTGATTTTTCCCTATACAGTAATTCTCAACTCTCCACTTTGGAGACAAGAAGTTCCTAGAAATGTAATAGAGAAACAGGGAGAAGAGTTAATAGATCTATGCACAATTCATCTATTGAATCTTCTGAATATAACATTACCAGTTCTCCCTCTTCGAGTGTGGTATCAAAGGATGTATTTATGAGACAGAAGGTTTACTTGTTTTACTTTGGTATCCAACTGGAATACATTTTATAAACTAATTAATATTAGATCTCTGATTATGATCTTAAACTGTTGTTGCAGTCAATAAATAATGAGTATTCTATGTTGGAGGAAGAAACATAAAGAAAACTCAATGCTGGTGGCTTTGGAGTTTATACTAATGGACAAGATGCATCAAGAAACACAATCCATGAGGATGATAACTGTCAAAGTCAATATGGAAATGGATATGTACTAAGAAACAACTATGGACACTCAAGTGTGTCAAGTGCAGCAAACAATGATGAAAGTGTAGATGAATTTGAAAAAGATAATGCCACCAACAGAGGAAATGTAGTCAACGGAGGAAATTATCATTCTAATGAAGCAGCACAATATGAATGCTCTTCTGAGATGATTATTAAAGGAGGCGTGAAGGCTAAAAAGATATCACATCCTTGCAAGACCAAGTGTTCTAAATCACCAAAGTCAACATTAAAGATATCAACGAACTTTTGTTGCTTAGAAAAAGAAGGGAAAGTTGCAGATGAACAAAGTTAATGCGAAAGATTTTTGTTTTTCACATTTTCATATTAATGTAAATGATTTGTATAATCTGAGTTCAGTAATGATTCCATGTTAAGGTGTTGCCCTTTTGTCACCATTATTTTTTAAACACTATAAATCTATGTTCCTTACACATGGGGAGTAAGCAGCAAAGCCTAAATGAGGACCTGCACTTGGTTGGTAACTTGACTCAAAAAGCTAGTAACTTTAATTCAATAAGCTAGTAACTTTTGTAAAAAGCTGGTAACTTATCAGTTAGTTTATGTCTTAGTTCTATTGGCCTTAGGAATGGGTTGGTGCATACAAACAACACTCATTCATGCTACATTGGTAGGGAAGCCTCATCTCCATGTGGGAAGTAAGTAGCAAAGCCTAAGTGAGGACCTGCACTTGGTTGGTAACTTGACTCAAAAAGCAAGTAACTTTAGTTCAATAACCTAGTAACTTTTTTGAAAAACTGATAACTTATCAGTTAGTTGATGACTTGATTCTATTGGTCTCGGGAATGGATTGGTGCATACAAACCATACTCATTCATGCTAGATTGGTAGGGAAAGCACCATTCCCATATGGGGAGTGAGTAGCAAAGCCTAAATGAGGACTTGTACTTGGTTGGTAACTTGACTCAAAAAGCTAGTAATTTTATTTTAATAAGCTAGTAACATTTTTCAAAAATTGGTAACTTATCAGTTAGTTGATGTCTTGGTTCTATTGGCCTTAGGAATGGGTTGGTGTATCCAAACCACACTCATTCATGCTAGATTGGTAAGGAAGCCTCATCTCCATGTGGGGAGTAAGTAGCAAAGCCTAAGTGAGGACCTGCACTTGGTTGGTAGCAAAGCCTAAGTGAGGACCTGCACTTGGTTGGTAACTTGACCTAAAATGTTGGTAATTTTAGTTCAATAAGCTAGTAACTTTTGCCAAAAACTGGTAACTTATCAGTTAGTTGATATCTTGGTTTTATTAGCCTTGGGAATGGATTGGTGCATACAAATCACACTCATTCATGCTAGATTGGTAAAGGAAGCCTCATCCCCATGTGGGTAGTGAGTAGCAAAGTCTAAGTGAGAACCTGCACTTGATTGGTAACTTGACTCAAAAAGCTGGTAACTTTAGTTCAATAAACTAGTAATTTTTGTAAAAAGTTGGTAACTTATCAGTTAGTTGTTGTCTTGGTTTTATTGGCCTCGGGAATAGATTGGTGCATTATAACTACTCTTTAAGGTAGCAAATAAATTAAACATGCAATGTACAAACCCACTACAAGATACCAACAAATGCTTCATAAATGAGATTCGGGCTTCAAACTGTCTTATAAATGAGATTTTAACACTACTCACAACACATTAAGATAACTTTGTATCATTTTTTGCATGAAAGAACACAAAAATATGGATTATTTGGTCATCAATTTGCAACATTTGTAAAAGGAACCTATAATGCAATAGCAAGATGCTGAATTTCTTGCATTATGAATCCCAAAAACAACACAATGCAATGAAGACCAACACAGTGGCAATTCTTTTCATAAATGCATCAAAGAGAACTCAACACAAGTGAACATAGTAGGACTAATCAAATGTAAAGAGCTTGCCAAGTAGTCACTTCAAAGTAAGAGATACAAACAGCAAGTGTCTATATCGATCCACCTCATCATTGCTTTTCCTAATAGCTTAAACAAAAGAAACGGGCTTTTTTGTATCAGATTCACAACTTGAAATGCAAGAAGTAAACCAATTTTTTAAAATACAACCATTAGTACAGTGTGCAGTGAAAATTAGCACAAAACTCACAGTTACTTGATACACATATCAAAAAGTAACCAAGACTAACACACTTTTCATTTTTTTCAAGCAATTACTCCTATACATACATTGATTGGATAAAAACAAAGTCAAATAACAATAAATACATTGACTGGATAAAAACAAAGTCAAATAACAATAAGTACATTGATTGGAAAAAAACTAAACTAAGTTTGAGAGACATAGTCGTTCTATATTTGTCTAGCAATGCTATCTTTCATTCTTTCTGATTCTACACCATCAATGTCTGTATGCACTGTTCTTGCATGTTCAAGTTGAAGCTCTCTTTGCATAAGCTCTTTATCAACTTCACTGGCTTTTATTTGTGCTCTGCTTCCAATTGGGCACTGGACTAGTGAGACAGTTTCCTGTTAAGTATGTAAGTAAATAATAAACCATATAGAAGCTCAGCAAAATCCCATAAACCAAATAGCAATTCCCAATGGCTAGCTAATAAACTTACATAAACTAAAAGCTGGATGTTGTAAATCATTAACAAAAATTTCACTACTGGAGAGAACTTAAAGGGAAAAAATTTTAAAAAACACAACATTCAACAACATGCTTCAAAACAACAATACTGGATGAAGTTTTTTCTTCCTCCGGGTGAATCTTTACCCATCAGGCACTAAAAAACAAGAAAGAGAAACAACAATAAAAAATAAATAAAGTGGTTGAGATGCCCTGTGGAGGAAGAATATTCTTCCTCCATGAGTAGTGTGGAAAATATTTTGTTCAGCTTACTAGTTTCATGTTTTAATATTTATTGTATATGTACAATTTCTTTCTCTTGAGATTAAAGAAGCAGTCTTCCATTTTCACTTTAATGATTTGGTTAGCTCAAACACATGTTACTTATCTGAAAGTTAAGAGCCACACCACGTCTTTGGCAACACCCCCCCAAAAAAAATCACATGTTTATATGCATATCTTTTTGGTAAATTGAAGAACCAAATGGCAAAGTCAACTAAACAATTTAGCTCAAATTAGACACAAATTCTAGAGAGATTTTACACTAACTAAGTTCTATCTAATTATGAATGATCTTAAAATTGCCACGACAAGTATCCTTTCCAACATCTCTCTTTTTCACTTTCTCACTTTAAAAATATACTTTAAAGAGCCTCATTTTTCCCCTAAATACAATAACAATACCATGTTATGAGAATTACTATTCTTTTCTTTTTTGTACAAATCTACAAATATTGCACGGAAGTAATGTATGTTTTTTCTTCAACCAAGTTAGAGTCATCTTATTTTAAAAAATAAAAAAATGACGGCATCCATGTACGACAATTGCTTGTTACTTGCACCCTCAAACTCACTTTTGATAATGCAGTTTTCTAATTGATTATATACATTGTCAACATCAAATTATAGTTGCATCCTGTAATATCTACCATTATATTGTGGCCATATACAACAAAATGCCACTTGCACCGACTTCAAATATGATTTCTTAATCCACAAAGGCAAGAGAGACAACTTTGTCTCTTCCTTAAGTTGGGACTGGATATGAAATTCCAAAAGTAATAAGAATTACATCCAAAATTCAAAATTCCTTTTTAAACACCAAACACCAACACTAGAAAATTTAAACTTTGAGGACTAATGAATTTTTCAAGCTTATCATTCATATACAACAAGGAAAATCTATCTCCAACTCTGATACTTATGTTGTAGTAGCTGTGACCATAAGAATGTTGCATGCAACAGTAGTTGTTATCTAAGAAGAAAGGTGGTATATGAGGCTGCTGATGTATAAAGTGCATAAAGAAAGTTATGCATGTAGGGTGGAATTGGTGTTTTTGACATTTAGACTAGCAATCAATATTTTAGTAATGCAATATAGCTTTAGCTTTATCTTCTCCACCTTTCTATGATAAGTATCTTTCCTAGTTTCCTTTTCTTTTTTGTGTCTTTGCCTTTCTGGTTAGCATGTGAGATGAGATACTATGGTACTCATAAATTAATAATAGCAGCAGCAGCATCCGTGGCAAAATAATACCATTTTAGGCAAACTACAATATATAACTAGAATTAAATTGACGTTGGCATTCCCCAGTTTTAGCCACATTCAAGAGGGTTTTCAAGTTCACTGATTAGTAGTAGCAAAGAAGAAACAAGTACAAGATATATTTCTTTACACATATAACACAAGCACACAAGAGAAAAAATAAGATAAAACTAACCTCTATGCAGGGCCTTTTCTGTCAAATGAAAATAATAGTATAAACAAGCCAAAATAAATGTGATGAGGAGAGAAAACTCTATACAGGGCCTTTGCTCGATTGCTGGCAGTAGTAAAGTTATATAATATTTAACAGGCAATTAATCTGTAGCCCACAAATTTATGCATTCACAGGTCACACAAACAAGAGTTCTAGTTGAACTGAGCTTTTCACCAAGTCAGTTATGATCATTATCTGAAACAAGTAAAATTATTATATGTATAGGGTAGTCAATACTTAACAGCAGAATAAAATTATAAAAGCATAGCAGAAAGTTAATTCAACAAGAACAAGAGAAGAATCCTTTGCAGACCATATTAACCATAAAATTCCAAGCATAGAATATCAATAAGCTAAGCCAACATTAATATGAACCTCTGACAACTCATTACCAAAATTGCAAGCTTCCTCTCCCGAAATGATGTGCCCCCAACTGATAATTTATAGACTTCATCACATAATCATAACATTATGTTTTCATATGATTACATAGAAAATCAAATTTTGTCAAAGCCAAAGGATAATATCAAATCTTTGAATAGTATAAATTCCAAACAACTCACTAAATATTCCTTTTGATCAAATAATCTTTGAAACTTGAAATAAAACATATGACTGATACATAAAGTAAGAAAAGAAAAGTCCAAAAACCATCTGAATTAGAGACACACGTGAACATTCCTATCCAAGATTTAACATGTATGTCTAATACTAAAAGGAGCATGGGAGATAATAGAATAGCAGAATTACTACCTTACGAAACTTCTTGATTAAGATCATGGGTTTTCTGGTGAGACCTCTCTGGAACCTTCTACGGGCGCTGGCACTGAAGAGCTTGATGAGCTCATCGATGGACATGTTGAGAAGGGCATCCAAATTGACGCCCCTAAAATTGAACTTCTTCATCGTTCTCTTCTTTGGCTACCCCCTCACAATGTCAGCTTCCACATCTACCTGCTAATGCAATCAACGCACGCAAATATCAAAAGCGCACAAAAATGGTTACAGAAAGAGAATGATGATGGTGTGAGTATGGGTTAGGCTATGCTCACCATGGTTGGAAAATGAAATCGGCATAGCAACCCTCTCTTGGATGAGTTGATGATGCAAAGTGTTGTTGCCTACTGCTATGATTTTGCAGAACAAGAAGAAGAAAACTGGAAGAGTTTCGGAGGAAGGGGGAACAAAAGTTACGGAGGGAAAGAGAGAAAAAAGTGGGTTTTTGGTGGAAAAGGGTGGCTTTTTTTTTTTTTTGAAAATTAAATGCTATACCACCCTACACCCACCGTATACAAGTGCGCCATAACTACTCTCTTCCTCTGTTGATTTTTGTCGTTTACCCACTACTTTATACGGTATTCACCGTATATGTCAATGGGGCAGTGGGCCAAATAACAAAACTCTTTTGAGAATCCGAAAGCCCAATTCCTTTGGGTAATGATTAAAGCATTCGCCCAAAAAAAACAGGACCAGCCAGCCAACACATGACCCCCTCCCCCCACCCACCAAAAAAATGGTCAATGACCAGGCAACTATCAATCAAGAAAATGTTGGTAAGATTTCCCACTATCTCCAATTTTTCTCCAACTAAATATATGCAGAAGATTTGAGAAAGGTAATTGTTTAAACTATTTGCACAACGGCAACCCTTTTGCCATCGAGTTTGCAGCAATGGTGGGTATTTTATGGCACAAAATCTTGATGCTATCTGTGATGTGGCTAAGTTAGTCCTAGTTTTTGAGTTCCTCCCCAGTGGGAGCCTCAGTAATGTTCTGCAGCTTGTGAAAGTTATAAATTAGGCAACTAAGGGTGGATTTCCAGAGCAAGTGTCGTTAGCAGTGGCATATATAGGTAAGAGGCTCCATATCCAAGGAGAAAGAAGAGGAGGTGGTCCATCACCTACTCAGCTTACATATCTGAAAAGGACATGGACAAATAGAAGCAAGTGTCGTTGTTGCATGATCAATAGTGCGGATATGATTTCTCGGCAGAAAGTGGCTAGACAAAAGGAGTCTTCACCAAGTTTCAAGAAACGGAAGAGGACAACAATCTGTCTAGCTTCGAGAATATATAGGATCTCTGAAGGTAAGCAGGTTTAGGAACCACTTAGAAAAGATGTATGAGCAATCAGGAAGAAGCAAATCATCACTTGCTAGCATATTTTTTAACAGAAACTCAAATTGTAGTAGCAGCTGTTGCTGGTGAATGTTTAGGCTGACATGTGATGTCATGCATGTTCCAATAGTCATTTTGAAATTCTAAAGTTTGATAAAATCTATATTTGATTTTGTTTTATGTGTTGGTTGTTATTTGTGAGTCTTGTGGTTACGATATTTTAGAGGATCTAGCATCAATCATTCAGTTGTTGCATGTGATCATTACTATTTTGAAGTGCAGGGTATTAAACCTTACTTCCAAATTACCTAGTGGAATTTAATGAACAGGGTTCAAGTTCACACATATTATTGATCATTAGCATTTCAAAACTTATGGTTAATCCAATGCAGTGAGTTCTATAGATGTAGAAGAAGAAGGGGACTAATTCCTGTGCTATCCAGAGGATTTAACCATAGCTGCCCACACCATTGATTTACATACTGCAGAAGGAAAAGGATTGGCGAGATTGCTCTTGGATTGGGAGGCCAGAATTGTAGATTTTGAACGAATATACAATGGCCACGAGATTGTCACTTTTCTGATATTAAATCAGCAATAAAATATGGCCGATTTAATCTAGATAGGCTTGTTAGGGAAGGTGCTTTAGCAAAGGTTTATAAAGGGACTCCTCCATTACCCGATGACAAACTTTTAGAGTTGATTCTATTCTGTCAAAGAAGCTTAGAGTTAATACATTTTTGGGAGCAATAATTCTATGCGAGACTTGCTTATGCTGTTATCTATATGACCACCTACAACATAATGCTTATGCAAATCTCAAAGCAACGGTCTAACACAAAGAAACTAGGAACAATAGAGTATCTGCCACTCAGATTTGGTATAATGGTGTTAGCTGTCGCAACTAGCAGGAGCATTTGCTAGATGTGAAGCATCAAACTGTACATATCACTAGTGTTACAACATATAACGTTACAATATATAACAATATTATATAGCAGAAATAATTTTTAGATTTTTTGACAGAAAATGGTTTAATCTACTTATTCGTTTAAGGCACGTCTATCACGTTATTTTGATAACTATATTCAAACAAAAATTCTAATAGTCTAGATATTTTGCAACATAAGCCAAAAAGAGATATACAAATATACTATACAGCAAAATACCATAAATAAAGTTTCTTCAAACAGTGATTTCCGAAGCCATAAACTTTAAAGACAAACCAAACATTTTATTGCGAAGTCTAATATAGTATACTACATCGAAAATGTTATGCGTATATATCATTTTCTCGAATATCATGCCAACACCCACTTATCCACTATTGAATGAGATAGGTCCATTTTAAATACAGTTTACTCCCTATCTAATGATGGATAAATAGATGTTAGCATGGTGTCTTAAAAAATAAAATGTACAAATAATATAACTCATACTACATATATTTTGCACTTGTAGCATCCCACGATGGGTACATCCCAAATCAAAAGTGTGAAGCGCATATGCACTAAAATGCAATTTTTTTATAAGACATTAATGTGGTGGGCAAAAAAGTAAAAATAAAAAAAACTACAGATTTTTTATCATAAAAAATAAAATTGAAAAGGTATCCAGTTCTAACCACTTCATGATGTATTAACATCATAAACATATATAATCCCACTAACTTATTAGCTGACCTAGAATATTTTCACAATTTTCATTTAAAAATTTCAAAGAAAGAGAAAAACAAGTATTTAATAAAATCAATTATTCATATAGCCTTACAACTCACATAGCCTATTAGTCCAGTCTACCTAATGTTTCATGTGGTTCACTTATCACTAGGTTTTCTTTGTCCAAATTCAAGCCCATTCTATGCTAAGCAAAGAGAATGGATTCTCTCAATTAAAAATTTCACATGACAAACTTATATGTTAATTTTTATTATTGATTAGATACTCTTGTGGGTCCTATACTTGATCCCACATTCTTAATCAATAGTGAAAATTAGCATGTAACCTTATCATGTGAGACTTTTAATTGAGATGATCCATTCTCACTACACAGAACCATTTCCTTCCATTTTGTCCAATGATGAAGCAGCCTCAACACATGCCTATAACTTGGCAGGATTGAAGTTCTGAGGCCAAGACACCATTCTCAATTTTGCGGTCAATTTTCTCATTCTTCAATTCCATTCAATATGTGATGGTTTGTATACCAATTTTGATCATTTGATCATATATATAAATATATTTTGTCCATCTTAGCTATCAAATTATCAAGTTCAGCCTAAGGAGATGGAGGATCAATCGAAAGAAGAATATATTGGATACTTACGGTGGTTTTTTTGTTATTAAATGTTTACAGATAGCTTATATTACGTAGAGTACATATTTTTATCGTAAAAAAAAAATGTAGATTATATATTTTTGAAGCCATTTATTGTTATATATATATATATATAAAGTCATTTCTTATGGTAATAAATCATAGTATCTTTACTATTTGTCATATCATTCCCATTGCTCGAGACTTTAGCTTTTTAGATAATTTCCTGCAGAAGCTTTTAGTAGATGAGAGTTCAAATAACGTATTGCAGTGCGATAGGATACAGTGGTCGAATCTGTCCAAATCTTAGGGGAAAGGCATAAATATAAGCTTCTTCAAGATGTATGTTGTAGCCTTTAGGTTCTAATATAGCTTCTACCGGAGATTGTTTTGGAATTTTCGGTTCACTGTGGTACGCTATGGTTTGAATGTATCAGTAATCGAATGGATTTTTGTCTCTTTAATCATTTATCATCTTAGTTCTCTGTGTCAGGGTGGTATTTGATCCAGATCTAGAAATGGCACTTATTCAATCGAAGTTTTTCTTTTATAATTAAAAAATTGTTTGGGGGATTAAACTTATGTTAAGAAATTTAAGAATTTTTTTAACTTGTCCTATAAACCATCCATTACATTTGGTTTTATAGAGCAATTTATAATCTCCAGTGGGTAAACCCTTTAATGGCTTGATTACCTGTTTCTAGCATGTCATCTAATTTAAAATAAAATTTGGTTGATATTATCAAAGCCTATATTCCTGTAGCTTGCTGATTTTGTTGTAATAATCGAAAGCTTCTGATCTATTTAGCTTTGAAACAAACCTGTTGCAAGATGTTTTCTTTATGTGCAAATGAAAAATACAAGTATTCATTTCCTGATTGTTGGCAGATTTACTCAGTGAAATATAAGGAGGGTGTATCCAAAAGGCACTTGCATTATTGCAATAGAAACTGTGTCCAAAGTTGTCGAAATTTTTGGATCCCCCTCATGCCACAAATTACTCTTTTGCTTGCTGATAAAGAAAGGTCATGTTTTATATTTTGGATTATTTTGTATTGGTACTGGTGAAAGTTGTGATTAAATTAATCCACACTGTTATCTCTCATATAGATGGATAAAGTTTTCATGCTATTTCGAAGTTGTTTTGTACCCTAGCCAAATATCTTAAAAGTAACATTATAACCTTTTTAGACATGAGAGATATTCATCCATGCAGATGAAGGCTTATTATATACAGTTTTTGTCATATTTGAATTGCAAGATCGGTATGACAATTATAGTTCAAAAGTTATATCGATCAAAAGTACATTCTAATGAGCTAATTAATCGTGTGTGCATGTATTAGTGTCATTGAATCTTGATCCATTATATAAATTTGCTGTTTTAGTTTGCTTTAGAGATGGAGAGCTGTGACGCAACTGTAAACGAGTATGATTGTCTTCATTTGTTTTTTTTTTTTTGGTCAGTTTCCTTTATGTATCTAAGAACATGCTATATTAGTACTACTGCACTCATGCATTTTGTGAAGGTGTTGCTGACGTTGACAGGGGCAAGGTAGATAAGTTTTTAATATTGCTCCATTTTAGTGATGAAAGATATGGTCTTGGAAAGCAAAGATATTGATAGGCAGAGTGGTTGCTCACCTCTTTTGGCTCATCAGTTTCAAAACTTGGCTTATTTGGCTTATTTACGATTGAAGGGGTGGTTCTGTTTCCCATACTCCTCATATCTTTTATTTTGTGTATTTATGTTTTTTAGGGGAACAGTAAGTGATGTTTTGCTTTTTCGATAAAGAGTTTTCATAATTTCTGTTTCGTTCTTAAACAGAACGAAAACACTCGGTTCAAATTCATGGGAAAAAGGATATTGTGAGATTATAATGTATTAAACCAGATTGATTTCAAGATATATATTAGTCAACTGTTTGATTATCATAAATCCTTTTTTATTTGTTGGTGGTTCTAAAGAATCTAGGAATAGATACGTTGCTTAGACCCTCGGGCTTGATGTAATATTGCACACCTTAGAAAGGTCGATGCATTTAAGAGTAGTGCCAAGGAAGGACGACTAGGTATGGTATTTGAAGGTTATATTCCTGAATGGGATTTGGTAATTAAGCATATAAGTATAAGCATGGGTTTTTGGATCAACGGGTGGTGTGAAGAGTTTAATTTCTTCCGTGACAGCTTAGTACAGAGCCCGGATCAAGTGAGACAGTGGGCTGTTACTGTTAATATTAATATGAAACAAAACAAGAAGTGCTTTTTAAAGAATAAGGATTCATAAAAGGAGATGGGGAGGATGCAATGCTGCATGGTGCCTAGATTGTGATGCTGATATGTGTTGGGGAACCCAAAGTACCTAAATTTGAGGGGTCTGTATTGTTTCTCAGGCTTGCAGCAACTATCTCTTTTACTGCGATGTATAGAACGATTTTTAACAGCAGTATGTGTATGATTGTCTATGGTTGTCAGCTGGGGGTTTGTGAAAAGGCTCATGGTGTTCAATTCTTTGTGTGTTACAGGATTACTTCTTAAGGTAGGTGTGCTAGAAATGGGTTGTATCAGTCTCTTTCACTTTTAGTTTTGGTTTTACGGGGCTGAATTAGAATATGTTTTTATCCTGCTGTTTGTAAGCCCATGAGTCGTATAGAATTTTTGTCTTTGTTGTCTTTAATTTTCCTCCCCCTTTGTTGAGGGATGGGGAGATATGATGAATTATCATTAAAAAAATAATAATAAATAAATAGAAAAGGAAGGACAAGTAAGTATAAAGCCAACTCCCCAAAAAAAGGGTGTTAAGCCAACTCATGTTGGCTATTCATTCTACTCTTTTTGCTATCACAACTACAAGCATATAGCAAATGTTTTTTTTTTTTTTTTTTTTTTTCCGGAGTCCAACTAATTTTAAGGATGGGTTTTTGAAATCTACTTCATAACCAGAGAACCACTAGCTATCATGTTTGTCAATCATCTTTGTAGATCATGGTCTTTGAATTCTACTTCATAACCAAAGAACCACTAGCTGTATCATGTTTCCAGTTTTATCTTTTTCTTGCGCCAGCATAATATTTGTTCTTAATTGCATGGTTGGGAACTTGTGGTGGTGAATCTTGCAACAACTTTATATGGGTTGTTGTCCACAAATAATGGACATTTCTTTGGTCTATTTTGGTTTTGCCTAGGTGTGACCGCTATTGCTGGAGGTTTCTTAGAAGAGTCAAGCAGAAAAGATGGACCTGCACAAAATGCATCGTTTTCAAATGATTTTTAATATGCAAATTGCAAATTCATAATGATTTTTAACATGATTGATAAGGTCCTTGGGCTAAAATAATGCCTGGCCATTTTGTGTGGTGCATTGTGTGTGTGTGTGTGTGTCTATATATATATATATTTTATCCCATCTTACTATTACTTGAGTCTTTGACAATATGTTTTATGAATGTAGCTCCATTTGATGCAAAAAGAAACAATAGTGGCATTATATAGTACGAGACAATATTGGAAGTTACATGAAGATGCTGAGAAATTCTGACCATCTAGAAAAAAAGCCTTTTGCCCTTTTCAAGTTCAAAGCCTTTCAGGTAGGAAACTATTGCTTTCATCTTTATGTTTTTTCAAGGTTGTCCATTAAAACAAAATAATCAGTAAGCACTAGTATTTTCAGTTGTAACAATTTCATATCAGGACATTTATTCTTCCAGTTCTCTATAAAACTCAATATGATACATCATACACGCGGGTCCAAGCCCGGGCAAGGATTTTTCATGCAAGCTGAAGAAGATGTTTTCTGCTGCCTTTTTGGGTAGCCACAGCTTCAAATTAGCCGACTGAAACAAATCAGTTGAATACAGAACCACGCTCACTCTACAAATTGATGGCGGCCTATAGGTGTATGCTATTCAAAGAGAGAAATTATGCCTTACAATGGTACATCCTTAATATATCCATGACATAAGCATGTTAGTGATAGTACTTTCAAATATCTTATAAAAGAAACAGGTCAAACTGTATCTCTACTGCTCGATGCAGCAATACCTTTATTGGGATTAATAATATGCAATTTTCTAATTTTTCAAACGGAACATTTTTTTTGTTACATATCAAATAATGGTAGTTGATAAATGAGTTGCGTTGCTAGAGAGGTCAACGCCTTTGAAAGTTACTATAGTGGGAACCTTAATAATGTTCTGCAACTTGTGAAAGTTATAAATTAGCAACTAAGGTGGATTTCTTGGAGAAAACTAGTTCTGTTCTAATAGATGGGGCTCACCGCATGGGCATATATAGGCAAGAGGCTCCATATCCAAGGAGGAAGAAGAGAAGGTGGTCCATCACCTACTCAGCTTACATATCTGAAAAGGACATGGACAAATAGAAGCGTCATTGCTGCATGATCAATAGTGTGATATGATTTCTTGGCAGAAAGTGGCTAGACAAAAGGAGTCTTCACCAAGTTTCAGGAAATGGAAGAAGACAACAATCTGTCTAGCCTCGAGAATATGTAGGATCTCTGAAGGTAAGAAGGTTTAGGAACCCCATAGAAAAGATGCATGAGTAATCAGGAAGAAGCAAGTTATCACTTGCCAGCATTTTTTTTTTTAACAGAAACTCTAGTAGCAGCTGTTGCTGGTGAATGTTTAGGCTAACGTGATGTCATATAAGCTTTCCAGTAGTCATTTTGAAATTCTAAAGTCCGACAAAATTTAAATTTGGTTCCGTTTTTTGTGTTGATTATTATTTGTGAGTCTTATGATGACATTATTGTAGAGGATGTAGCATCAATCATTCGGTTGTTGCATGTGATAATTACTATTTTGATGTGTAGGGTATTAAACACCTTACTTCCAAATTAGCTACTGGGATTTTTGATAAAATTACTTATATATGCATTTCAGAATATGGCCGAGTTTCTCATGATTGCAACTAAACAATAATAAAATTTCCAATATAGTTTTTAACAGAGACATTCTCACCAAACATCAGAAGAAAAAGCATAACAGAACTCCATTTTGTTTGTTCTCCTAAACCAGGGAGGGGTTTATTACATATAGGAAGCTTTTGTGATGACTAACTAATTTATTTGATACTTCACAACTTCCACCCTCACACATATCTATGCCTCCACCAGAATCTGCCAAGTAAAAGTCACGTTCAATCATTCACGCGGGTCCTGCAGTAAATTTGGTTTAACTACAATCAAAACTAATAATCTTAGGAGTTAGAACTACATCTATAAATACGAAACTAAATGAACTATAGTAAGATTTCTTCCTTTTTTTTACTTTGCTTAATACCTCCCCTTGTTGGTTGCCTCTACAGTGTCTTGGGCCTATTCCCCCTCGATCGTGCCCTTCTTTTGGTGATTGATGGCATTAATTGCTTTTCTCATCACCTACAGCAGCAACATTCTTGGCTTAACAACAAGTTTCATGGTATGTGCTGTGGAATATTGGAATCTGACACTAGTTTTTGATTGATCCTTCACTTGCTAACATAAATGAAGGGGAGCGACGTTGGCATTGTTGCCAATAGTGTCATATCTTTATCTTCAGTCAGAGGGCATTGACTTGATAATTGCATCGGCAGAGTAAATGCCGTGAAGATGGTTCAAGCATGGATTGGTTACTCTCTAAGTAGGTCTTCAACACTCATTCTCTTTGCCCATATTCACCTTCATGAGCAATTCAAGGAGTTTAATTATGCATGTTGGTTTATCTACCTTTAATGGGCAAGGTTCAAGCTCTCACACTGTTCATCATTGGCAGTTCAACAATTTTGGTTAATCTAATGCAGGGAGTTCTATAGATGTAGAAGAAGAAGGGGACTATTCCTGTGCTATCTAGAGGATTTAAACATAGCTACCCACATTATTGATTTACATAGTGCAGAAGGAAAGGGATTAGGGAAAAACATAGCTACCCTCTCGGCACCATCAAGATCAAGATGCAGACAAAGGGTGCTTCTAAAATTTACAAGAATACCCTCGACATAGTCATGAAGATTTTATAGGAAAAGGGCATTCTCGTATTCTACAATGGCGTCTCCATGATGATTGTAGGGTCCACTGCTTCTTTCGTAGTGTATTTCAGAACTTGCGAGTTTGGTAAGTCCTTTCTCTCGAAATTTGAAGGGCCTTTTCTATTTTGATTCCCCCAAGTGCTAGTGCAATGGGGAACATTGTGGCTTCTGCTATAATGGTGCCTAAGGAGTTGATCACTTAGAGAATGCAAGTTAGTGCAAAAGGAAGGTCTTGGGAGGTTTTGGTGAGGATTTTGGAGAAAGATGGCATTTTGGGGTTGTATGTTGGTTACTTAGCTACATTGCTGAGGAATTTAGCTGCTGGAGTGGAGTTATGCATCATTTGTGTACTTGAAAGCTGTGGTTTTGAATACTACTAAGAAGGCACATTTGGAATTGATTCAAAGTGTGTTTTGCGGTGCATTTGCTGGTGCAATATTTGCTTCTCTTACCACCTCTTTGGATGTGGTAAAGAATAGGTTGATGGCACATGTTCATAGGGAGGCTGTGAATAAGGTTGTTGCCATTCTGTATAGTAGGGTTTCGGCCACTATGAAGCAGATATTAAAGGAGGAAGGGTGGATTGGATTGACCCATGGGATGGGGCCTAGAGTTCTTCATAGTGTGTATTTTTCAACATTGAGGTACTTGGCATTTGAGACTACTAGGCTTACAATACTGTGACAGTATTTTAACAAATGTTTGATTTGAAATGGTTAGATGCCCTTTTCCTGACTTTTCATTCAATATATAGATAAAAGTACAAATATCACAGGATGATTTCTAAACTGATTTATAGGGACTTCCAGACTGATTTACATGGATTCTAGGCTAATTTCTAGATTGATTTTCCTCCTTTTAACAGTTATATATTCTATCTATGGGAATACAATATATATATAGGCAATTACAGTTGTACACGTAAATGTAAGTATATATGGCAACATCCCTCCCTCATATTGATGCTGGTTTATCTAAAAGCATCAATTTGCCTGCGAGAAATTGGTGGCGTTGTCGAGTGTGAGAGTTAGTGAACAAATTAGCAACTTGTAAAGTTGTAGTGACATGTGGGAGTGAAATGACTCAAGTATCAATAGCTTCCTGAATATAATAGCAATCTACTTCAATATGTTTAGCACGCTCATGGTAGACTAGATTGGTAGCAATTTGAATTGCACTTGTGTTATCTCCGTGAAGAGAAGTGGCATCGGGTTGAGGAAAGCCTAGCTTGTTCAATAATCCCTGAAGCCAAGTTATATCAGAGCATGCAGTAGACATAGCACAATATTCTGACTCGGTTGAGGATTTGGAGACACAATCTTGCTTCTTACTCTTCCATGAAATCAAAGAATCCCCAAGAGACATGCAACAACAAGTGATAGATTGATGGGTATTAGGATAGGCCACCTAGTCTGCATCACTATAAGCAACAAGGCACATAGGAGAACTAACAAGGAAGAATAAACCATGACAAGTAGTAACCTTGAGATATCTAATAATACGTCAAACATGGGGAGTGCATAAATTGACTAAACTATTATGCCACAAGGCAGATATCAGGCCTTGTAATTGTTATGTAGTTGAGGCTACCTAGCAGTTGCCGATACAACAAAAGATCTAAAAGTTGCTCACCCTCATTAGCATGATATTTAACATTCACCTCAAAAGGAGTATCACTAGATGAGGATTCTTGAAGATCGATAACATAATCAAATCCTAGATGTATTTATACTGGTGCAAAAAAAATACTAGAAGAGTCCTTGGGTACTTCAAATCCCAAGCTATAAGTAAGGTACTAAGATCCTTCTTATGAAAAGAATCCTGAAGATGCTATGTAATCAATAAAGAGTTAGTCCCAGTGATGACAATATCATCCGCATATACCAAAAGAAGGACAATTCCAATAGCAGTCTTTCGAAGAAACAATAAGGAGTCATATTTGCTTTGCATAGGTTTAAATTGAAGCAGAGTAGAATGAGACTTCTCAAACCATGCCCAAGAAGCCTGTTTTAAACCATATGAAGAGCAATTCAACTTACAAACTTCTACATTAGAAGAGGAAAACAAACTAAGAGGAGGTGTCTTGTATATTTCCTCTTTGAGATCACCATAGAAAAAATCATTTTTGACATCAAATTGTTGAAGTGACTAGCCTTATGAGGCAGCAATAGCAAGAATTGTTCAAATCGTAGTCATTTTGGCTATAGGAGCAAATGTCTCATCGTAGTCAATGCCATACTCTTGTTGGTGACCCAAGCAACTCACCGAGCCTTGTAACAATCCAAAGACCTATCAAATTGAACTTTAAATGAGTAAACCCATTTACAGCCAATAGGTTTGACATTAGGTGGACATTGAACAATGTCCCATGTCTAATTCTCTTGAAGTTCCTTAAGCTCCTTCTGTATTGCTCTTTGCCAACACTCATGTTTGGCTGCTTGTGAATAACAAGATGGAACCAAAATGGTGGACAAATTAGTAGTAAAGATGTATAAGAGTGATATCGTTTAGGACGACGAGAGACTTGGGTAGACCATCTTGGAGCATTTGGGGTAGGATCAATTAGGGTTGCTAGATGAAAAGGGGGCAGAGGTGAAGGACATCGTTGATATGCAAATCCAGGCTTGAACCGTTGAAAAGCAGCAAATATATGATCAAAATTGGGGAGAATAGCAACTTTAGGTGATGAGTTGTCATGAGTTGGAAAGAAATATTGATTTTCCAAAAAAATAACATTTCGAGAGATGCAAATTCTTTTAGAACTAGGATCGTAGCAAGAAAAACCTTTGTGATTAGTGTTGTACCCCATAAATGCACATTTAACAAATTGAGTAGAAAGCTTGTGATGTTCACGAGAAGGTAAGTGAACAAAACAAACGCAACCAAAGATATGCAGATGCTTGTAATCAAAATATTGATGATAGAGACAGGAGTAAGGATAGTCAAGATTTAATGTGTGAGAAGGCAGTCGATTAATAAGATAAATTGCTATAGATAAAGCTTCAACCCAAAATTTAGGTGGAACTAAAGATTCAAGTAACAAAGTACGAACCACATCTAAAAAGTGACAATCTTCCGTTCTGCTAGGCCATTTTGTTGAGGTGTATATGGACAAGAATATTGTGAGAGAATAACTTTTTTATTCAAAAAATCATGAAATTCATTAGACATGTATTCTCCAGCAAAATTTGACAAAAGAACATTAATTATAGAAGCAATTTCAATTTCAACATATGCAAGAAATGTTTTAAACACTTGAAACACGTTGGATTTAGAACCAAGGAAATAAATCCAAGTAAATCGGTTGTAGTCATCAATAAACATCACAAAGTATTTATATTGTGCATAAGAAATAACAAGTGAGATCCCTCAAACTTCATTGTGAATAATATCAAAACAATTTGTTGCACGACTACTAGTAATAGGAAAAGGAAGAATTTTACTTTGTCCTAATTAACTAGTAGAATAGTCAAACAAAAGACGAGGCAAGGATATTTGATCAGATTTTCCCAATAAACCCAAGCTGAACAAGTGAGAAACAAAACGGCAAGATTAGGATGTCCCAAACGTTTATTCCACACTTCCCTTTTATTGGCAACGAAAGCAATTAAGGCAACATGATTAGGAATGGAAATATGTAAAGGGAAGAGTCATCCTACTTTAGGCCCTTTCGCGATCACTGTCCCTAGCACTTGATCCTACGCAGAACACCCATCACGAGAAAAATGTACATCATAGTCATTTTCTACTAATTGTCCAACTGAAAGAAGGTTATCAGGGAGTCCAAGTGATACAAGAGCATTGTTCAAAATTCGAGTAATATCTTCAATAGCAAAAATAGCTATAATATTGCCATTAGCAACTTGGATATGTTCTGAACCATGATATGGACTGGACATTTTTTAGCAAATTGATGGAACTGGTCATATGATTTGATGGTGCAGAATCAATAAGCCAAGGCTTAGCTTTTACCTTGATTAATCATTTATTGCACCATTTCAAGAGCAAGAATTGGTTTTGCAGCGTTTTGATTAGCTGCTAGTGTAGTTGAGGCCATTTGCGATCTAACTATCAGAAGAGTTGCCAATAATGGCTTGAAAAGCAGTGGTTTGATGATTTTGACGTTGAATTGAGCACATTTTGATGATATGGCTTGGCTTTTGTCATAATTGTAGAATTTCTTGGTATAATTTGTAGCAATATGACCATAGTTCTTGCAACTAAAGCATTGGACCTTACTCATGTCCTTACTTTTGCCTTTTCCTTGCAGCACAAAGGCCACTTATGTGGTAGTCAACTTGTCTTGTTCAAGATTGGCTTGACTGAGAAGGTGCTGCTCTTCACAAAGTAACCCAGCAAAACATGTATCCAAGGTAGGAGAAGGATCATGACTCATCAGATTAGAACAAACATTCTCAAAATCTAATCACAGCTTCATCAAACACTGATCAAGCTTGCTGGTTGCATGAACATCCAACATAGCAGGGAGATTCTTTGGAAACCGTAGCACAAACAATATCAGAAAATTTAGGCCAAAGATTTTGAAAACTAGAATAATATTCTTGAATAGACAAGCTGCCTTGAGTATAATTAGCAATCTCACACTCTAATTGAAATCTTCTAACTGAATTCATTTGATTGTAAACCTTTTTCAAATATTCTCACATAGTTTTGATAGTTTTATATGGGTGTAAATGAAGAACAATTTGTTGATTGCAAGATGCAGTAATCCAAGACATCACCCTGGCATTCTTGACTTTCCATTGAGTCAATTGTGTAGCATTAGTAGGAGCCGGTACGGTCCCATTTATATGACCCCATAACTCCTCTCCAGTGACAAACAATTTGAATTGAAATTCCCATAGAGTATAATTCTTCACAATAAATTTAACAAAAAATTCAGGATTGGTACCACTTATACCAGCCATGTCAAGAGGATAGAAACCAAACCAGAACAAAGGGGGAAAAAATCTTACACTGCCAGAGAGAATATAGTCTTAGATGACCAAGGAAATAGAGCAGAATGGAACCCAAAAGTAACAAAGACAACACCAAGGTATTCTAACAGGACCCAAAACCAAGAAGGAATTTCCACAATTGAATTTCAAAAACTCTAAAACCCAAGCTCTATTACTATAACAAATGTTTGATTTGAAATGGCTAGATGCACTTTTCCTGACTTTTGATTCAATATATAGATAAAAGTACAAAGATCATGGGATGATTTCTAGACTAATTTACAAGGATTTCTTGACTGATTTACATGGATTCTAGGCTGATTTCTAGATTGATTTTCCTTCTTCTAACAACTATATATTCTATCTATGGGAATATAATATATATTGGCAATAATAGCTGTACACATAAATGTAAATTATATATGGCAACATATCTTAGGCAAAAGGAGTTGAGTGAAGTGTCTGTTTCTCCCAACTTAGGCTGAGTTGATGGCATTAGCGGTATTTTGAGTTCTCTTTGGTTCTATCTTGCTTCATATTTTTCTCAGGAAATTGGTTATATTTGTTTTGTTTGATATCTATGCAATTCATATAAATAGTTGCTTCAGTGACATTAGATTTTTTCTATAGGAAAAGAGTGTTCTTGATGCAAGATGCTATCATAGTTAAAATGGCAAAATGCTACACTAGCATGTAGGATTGGAAGTAAGCCGAGCCAAGCTCGAGCTTGGCATAGCTTAAGCTTGGTTTGATAATATTGAGCTCAACTCAATAACAAACAAGCCTAATTTTAATGCTCAAACTTGGCTTGCTAAAAGCTCATCGAACTCGAGCCAGCTCATTTAAATATAAATTGGGCTTTTTGATTATAAGTACATAGCTTATTTTCAACATAATTTATATACTATATATATAATACAAAATACTTAACATGATTTATATCTATAAATATATATTATTATTGAGATTATATACACACACACACACACACACACACACACACACACACACACACAAACCAGCTCACGAGCTATTGAGTCGAACATAGCAAAGCTCAAGCTCATGAGCTCATGAATTTAGCTTATCGAGCTATTAACAAACCGAGTCAAAAATAGCTCATAAGTTTACTTGACACATTTCCAGCCCTACTAGCATGGTACATACTCACCTAGTTTCCATCATGATACCTCATTAGATGATATACTAGAAATTTGTTATAATTATTCCAATTTAAACTGATCTTGCCAATTTTCAGTCTTGATGTGGGATCTTTAGGATTGGCTGGACTAATTCTACTTATCTTTACTGGAAAAAGAATTATATATCCAAGATTGGCTTATGATGAACTACATGAATTTCTTCATACATATGGTTGGGATATCCAAATAACTCAGATTTTGTATGCTTATTGATTATCTTTATTATTCATTGCTTCCCTCTCAAATCCTTAGTCTCATACTACAATCATTGTACTTCTTTGAAACTATGGTAATTGTGTTACTATATTGCTTGCAGCCTTATAAATTAAACAGTTTGCCATAGTCTATCGGTCCTGAATTGAATATTTACCAACCCTTAGCTTGACATTTCTTTCTTGTGCCATCCTTGTGGAATGCTCTGTAGACCATTGTTTTGCATAGATCTCCCATATGTATATGTATGATCTCCCAATGGTATGGGCTAAATATGTGAAGAGATTCTGTCTTTCTAAAGTTCTAACTTAAAGGAATGGCAATCAGACACAAATTATCTTCCATGCGCCTCTGTTTTTGGGTGTGGGAGTGTGGGAGTGTTCGGGTTTTAAAGTAACTAGTTAGCTGGTATGATTGTTTTTAGTGTACGTTCTGAAAGAGAACAGTACCAATTCACCTGTTGGGAATTGATTTAATGGCATAGCTAGGGCCGATTAGTGGGTTATATTTGAAGGTTCAGCCAACTGGAATGCTCTTAAAGCGGTAAAGAAAGGGGAAAGGATTTAAGTTGTGAAGAGGTCAAAATCTTTGACTATCACCTGCTATTCAGTGATGAAGATGTAATGCTAAACACTTGGTTTAGCCTATGCAATTAATTTAGATTAAAACTATGCAAGAATTTCTCCACGTAGGAGTCCCCTCGGTGAAGCTGTTGCATGTATATGGCAATAATACAACATATTAGAACGCAAAATGAAGTCAAATGATGTCAAGCAACCAATTCTACGGATTGGCATATAGTATGTACTTATTCCATATTATTTATCACAGTACATCCTCATAAGTGAGGATTTTGAGCAGCAAGCCAACAAAGGTGGAAGACAAGTAGATCCCATCCATTATTTAAAAGTTAAAACATCCTAGAAATGAGAAATTCTTAGGCATGAGGCGTCTTCTATAGGCATCAAAATCATCCGTTAACATGTGTAAGATCGTGCATGTCAACCGTAGATTTGAATGTTCATATAGTAAACGGTACCCACCACATAAGAACTTCCCTTTTGAGACACCAACATCATCAAACCACGCTCCTTTCGGGGCACGTGCAGGTGCACTCCTGCTCCTGACCCTTGTTCTTGAACGATACGTGATAGTTGGAGTATGAATCAGTGCTATCCCCCAAAGCCAAACGCTTGTTGTTATCATCATCAGTGATGAGCTTAAGGTATTTGCATGCATCATCTAAATCTGAATCAGGAGGACAGTACAAAATCGCGTACCCGGATCCCAGACCTTCCTTAAACGTGAATGTGCCTTTTGGGCTTTCATCGTTAAACCCAACTTTCACAAATCCATCTTGGACCTGCCAGTGTGAAGGGGTTACCCCGTCAAATTCAATGTTCACCAAATTACCTGTATTAATTACATAACCAGCACTTTGGCGTGAAATTCTTAGGGGCAACCCTAGGCTCAGGTTGGATACTTGGACCACGGATAGTGCACAGGCATCATTTCCAGTTCTGGCTATTTGAAGCCCACGACTCTCGGACAAGAAATAGTATGGGCCTCTGTCAGTTCTAACTGGATAGCCTTCGGTGTCACGCACAACTTCAGCAGCAATTGAAGGTATTGGTGTGATGGTGACAAAGGCAAAGAGGAAGAAGAGTGCATGCAATGTTGCAATCTTGATCATTGTTTCAGCTGGACAAATTAAACAACAAAGTTTTTTGTGTTGGTGGGTGGATGAGGGAGGGAGAGCAAAAGAGGTTCCATATTTATAGGGGCATTATTCCATTTAACAACCTAATATCTACATCGTAAAAATCGAAGACTATTTTTTAGAAGAAATACAGGATGTCAATTCAAAATTTATACATTATAAGTCGATGGAAACTTTATACGTGCACCACACATTTTTTTCATACATAAATAAAATTAAGTTATCCTACCCAATCGCAGAGGGCTTGGTTTTTTGTTGCATTTATGTGTAATTTTTGTCTTCATGAAGACCGTCTGAGGCCTCATTTTTTCGGTGCAGGATTCATTTTGACTTGCGCAATTTTGAGAGGCCTTCAAAACAAAATATTTTTAGCAGAAAAAAAAAAAAAGAAAAACTCATGAGTGTAATTTCACTGAAATTGGTGCAATATATATATATCAACCAATAAAATTCAAAAAAATTGTCACATCATGATAGGTAATTATTCATGAATTTAATTTAAATGCACTGACAGTATAAAATAATTTTATATTATCAGCTAATTAAAATAGTAAAAAATACCAACTCATACAAATAACTATCCATTATAATGAGTAACTCACCATGATTTCTCATTTTTCTCTATTTCTATTGGTTACACTATAGTGTATACCAATTAAATTTATTATTTATTACAATAATTATCCATCATAATTTATAACTATTTTAAAATTTTATTAATTGATGATATAAAATTATTTTATATTGTCAATATATGACAATTAATTTCATTAAATGGTAAGCGTGCTTGATTTAACGACTTGCATTAGAATAAGAAATACGTTTGATTTGCAAATATGGGAAACCTTTTAAATAATGAAAAAAAAATTGAATATGTTCGGTTATCACTATTCTGGTTCAATCTATGGTCAAGAACCACGACTGAACTATGAGCCAAATGGATACAATTACCAATGACAAAAGGTGCAACCACGGCTGAATGATATCTTCACCCGTCAAAAAAAAAAGTGCAGAACTACGACTGAACAGCCTTAATTATGCCTCTTTTTGCATCCTCATCGTCTCCATCGTCTTCATGCTTACCTTTAGTACAAAATTCCAGTTGCGCGAGAGATTCAAGTCAAATGTAAAGCAAACAATTACAATAGTGCATGAAACAAAGAGAAAATGATCCAGTCTCATTAGACTCACATAACTTATTAATAGATAATAAGTTCTTAATGATACAACAATAACTAAATCTTATTTCACCAGTTTTTTTAATGATAAAGAAAAAAAATAACTAATAGCAATTAAAACTATATAAATCACGTGTAAAAGCTTATATGAAAGTAGCGTTATAAACCAAAAAAAAGGGCGACATCAAGTATGTTGACATTACGCATGGCCCTTTCTGATGTACAATATTTTACTCAGTCTCGCGGATCACGCTTTAACGCAATAGCATTATTTTATTTTGGAGAAAAAGAACTGTACATGGTCTCGCATCTAGAATAATGATTACATTAAACAGAGGATATACGAAGTATGGATATAATGGCGAGAGTGATATGATCTCATTAGTATATTAACTGAGTTAGTTACTTTACTAAGTATAAATAAATTTAAATATTGTAACTCTTAAGTGAATTATAATAATTTGGGTGAATTTTAGTTCAGTATAATCTTTTTTTTTTTTTTTACTCAAAGAACAGATCTAAAAATTGAACTCACTCATTATTATTAAATACGTTGACTTTGATTGAAGGTTTGCTTTTAATATATAAATAATATTATTTATTAAAATTTAATTGATATGTAGTGACAGTATAAAATTTAATATGCACTGATAATATAAAATAATTTTACACTGTCAACTAATAGAAATAAGGAAAAATAAGAAATCACAGTGAGTCTCTCATTATAATGGGTGGTTATTTGTAGAGTTGGTACTTTCCATTATTTCTATTGGCTGACAGTGTAAAATTATTTTATACTATCAATACATTTAAATTAAATTTTATTTTTTAATACATTGGATAATTTCTGCATGGGATAAACTTTTATCAGAATCTGTTTTATTTTTATGAAAAATATATTAAAATTTGGGTTTTATTTTAATTAAACTTAAAGGAAAATATTTAGGAATCAACAAATATTTATGAAAAGATATATTGCATCATAATTTTTCTCTCAACCAATATTTAAGATACACTTCAAAGTATTTTTTCAAAAATATCAAGAAAAGTTGTACAAATAATATTATTTTTTTACTGTTACAAATATACCTTTATTATGGTATACATTTTATTCTATTCACCAAAAAATGATATACATTTTATTCTTAAGCTTTTACAATTAAGTTAACTCCAATAAGTGATAAATAACCAAAGTTAAGGTATGTGAAAAGCCAAGAAAATTCCGTTTTTGTAACGGTAAAGTCAGATGATGAGCACGTCTTATACTCTATATTATTTAATAAAAAATTATTTTTCACTTTACACTAAATATTGAGAAATTAAGTAAAAACAAATAAGAATAAATAGAGTTATGCTGCAAAGAGGTAAAATTTACATACAAAATGTAATTACATTAAATATCTTTCTGCAAATTGTATTATAAATAATATAAATAACTATACGAGAAAGAATTATAAAATCGAAAATATTTAAAAAAAAGAAATTAATATATTAAATTTTTAATATTTTAATTATACAAATTATGTAGCTGTTTTATATGAAGTTGTATACTTTTTCATACTTTAGAAGTCAGCACTTTCCTCTTGGAGTCGTGTTGTAGTATGGTTCTGGTGAGACTCATGTTTGGATAATGGAGTTTAGAGGGAAGAAGAAATTTTTTATTTCAGCATTTCCGTTATTTGAGAAATTTTGAAATGTTTAAATATATTTTTATCTCCTGTAAATATATTTTCAAGTTTTTTTCTCAAATTTTTTAGGCTAATTAAATTAATTAAACATATTTTCTTAAATTTTTAAACTTTTAAGGGAAACTTTAGAAGAGTGGGGCAAGGAGTGGGAGACTATTTCCCGACTCTATCCCATTGTCATATCTAGTGTAGTGAAATAAACCACTACCTCTTATCTCATTGACTTTTCAGCCACCAGAAAACATTAAACTTTCAAAAGTTGATTTATTTACTATAAAAGACAATTCCACACCATAATTGACATAATGCTCATACAAAAGATGAGAACGATGCTTGGTTTTTTTTATCTTGATTATTCATACACAATTGAGATAATGCGCATACAGCATAAAGATGAAAATAATACCTAATTAATTAATGGCTGCCTCTTATCTCATTTACTTTTCAAACACAATAAAACATTAAAGTTTCAAAAGCTGATTTATTTTTAATTGTAAATGATGATTTCACACCATAATTGAGATAATGTGCATACGAGAAGATGAAAATGATACCTAATTTCTTCCTGTTTGAAATTGATATAAAAGTAACACACCACTAAAAATGTGCTAATTATCAACAAAAAGGTCAACAAAATTTGTCGTAAGCATTTTACCAACAGAAATATTGATGGAAAGGCTTATCTACTGGTAATATATGTAACTATATTGATGGAAAAAATTTATCAATATAATAAAAATAGCGTTGGTAATAATAGCATCAAAAATTGTCACTGATGCAATTAAATCGACGAATTATTTAAAATTACTAATGGTATATCTATCAGTAATTTTACATCATTTTTTATAAATTAATAATACTACTGAGGAAATTTTGTCGGTACATAAATATTTTTTTTTTGGTTTATATTGTTAAAATTTAAAATTAGTATTTAAATATTTTAAATTATTATTTTAATTATTCACAAATTTATGTAAATAAAAATACAATAAAATATAAACATATACGCAGTTAATTAAAATAAAAATTGATAATAACAGATGAAATAAAATAAAATTATCACATTATAATTCTAAAAATAGAAAAAATCCTAAAAACTATGAATATTGATCATCGTCAGTATCTGAAATGCTATCATCATCCTCGGATGGGTGGTGGTGAGGAGAATATGGAGGTGATGGAGGGGGCGAAGGTGGTGGTCTAGTAGAGGTGGTGGACGTGGTACACTGAACAATGAACCGCCACTTTGCATCTGCTCGAGGTCGTCATTCTCTGCTCCATGAACTGTATCTACTGCGTCCACTGCTTCCTTTCTCTCTCGTGTCGTTGATACAACTCTATATATGTCCTGTGGATTTCCTCCAGCTGCCTCTACACCAATTTATTCAGTGCATGGACCCGATCACGGATGTCATTCGCATCAGTCCCAACAGGCTCAACTCCAAACACAGGGCCTAGAGAATATGGCCAATTTTAAGAGGTCCCCATGCCATAATTCCGCCCCTTGTAGCGGCTGTCGACCGTTTGGGTTCAATTAGACGTGGTGCACCTCGTATGAAGCCCAACTAGTAAGGGAGGTGCTAGCCCCACATGTTTGGCAGACACAACCAATTTGTGGTTTTACTGAGAGTTGGCCGTTGATATTGCTTAGTGCCTAAGGGCTTGCCATTAATGCCGTTCATGGAAGTATAATAGGAATTCTATAATTGCAACCTCCCACCAGCTATAAGTGCATATTTTAACCAAAAATATATTTCAAATGGATTTCTAAAAAACTAGGATTTTTTATTGTTTCTAGCCAACTTAAGTGATTTCCACGTGTATAGATATATGGTTTGTTTTATCCTATGCTAGCCATAAAGAAATTATGTCTCATTGAGTATAGATTACCTCTCATTAAGTTGTTTAACTTAGTTATTTCCCTTTATATCAAATTCTAGTGTAAATTCAAGTTTAGCTCCACCAACCTCATAAACAGTTATTGGACACTTTTGGTGAGTCTGCCGTATGATTGTGGGCCTTCTTTTATATACTTTATTAGAGCTCCATTGAACATTAAGCAAGATCTTGATTTGTTTGGGGTTATGGACAAGACTGTGTAATACCCTATGATTTGTATCAATTGTAAAGAATAATATGAATTTTAAAATGCAAAGAAGGGTGTGTATGTACATACAAAAATATGTATATACTATTTAGGGGAAACTCCATCTAGTTCCTTATAGAATTTTGGTTAGACTTGTTAGGAAGTTAAGACTTTCCTATGCACCGATCACAACCAAGTTGAATCGTGACAGCATCATAGAATTTTTATTAGTTTTTTTGGAGTATTAATGAACAAAAGGACTAATTAAGTAATATTTTTCAATTTGTAAGTTTCATTAGATTTGTTTATGAATGAATCTTAATTTCTTTCACATCAAAATATTGAGCAATACTTTTCATGAATTAGTATAAAAAAATTTTAAATTAATATTCAATTACATATTTTTAAATTATTGAAATAATTTTTGATTATGATAAAAAAAAATTTTAAATGCCAAATAATTTAATAACTTTAAAAATAATATAAAAACAAATAATTAAACAATAATATTAAAAATTAAGTACTTTTTGGAGACCTAGAGACACGTATTGCGTCTGCACAGTAGTAACTTCATTCATTATCGTAGTACGGTCACATCCACCCTAATAATTTCTCCGCGTTGTGGTGATCGATGCAAGGAAGACATGAAAGATGACTTAAAAATTCTTAGCACTATTGAGGCCCAGTATGTGCTTACGAGTTACGACAATGAATGAATGACAGAGTGCGAAAGCCCTGAACCCGCTACATCTAATATGGGATAAGACCAAGCAAATCATTAGAGTAGGATTAACAGTATATTTCTTTGGGATTTTTTTTTTGGTAAAAAATTATTTTTCACCAGAAAAAAATCAATTTTTTATATTTGAATAATTTCTTAAAAATAATCAGAATCTTAAAATAATTTATTTTCAGTCTTTTATAAAATTGAAAAGAATAATTTTTAAAATATAATCAATTTTTAATTTTTTTAACTATATATAAAATTTAAATTCTAAAATTATTTTTTTCGAAAATTCAAATAATCATATCTTAATTGGCCATTGATGCCCAACTTGGGGTATTCGCGTCGCCCATCTTGCCCAAATCAAGTCTTAAACTCGCCCCATTACGGTAGAGTGAAAAAATTGATGTAGATAATGGTCGGTTCAGAATTAAAATATAAACACATGCCCAACCTGCCTTAACTCCATTATGTGTATGTTTTAAAATTAAGAATTATTCATCTCCTATTTTATTAATCTTAAGATTTTAGCTGACTATCTCATCTATCATTTTATTTGTTTAAATTACATAATATTATTATCTTTATAATTATGGTGTTAATTTACTTAAATAAAAAAGTTTTTAAACATGGTTTTTAATTTATTAGATGATAATTTTTCTAATGGTATTAAGTGATATTTTTGTGTAAATTGACAATATATATATATATATATATATATATATATATATATATATATATTTTGATGACAATAAGGATTGAATCTAAGATCTTATGCAAATTACTCAAACTCCTTGTTAACTAGACCAATTCTAATGGCTTCAATATATATATTTATTGAACTAATTATATTTAATATCACAAGTATATAAAAGAATTAGAATATGTTTATTTTAGCTTTTTTTGATTAAAAAATATTTTTGGACTAAAAAAATCACTTTTCACATGTTTATATAAATTTTTTAAAATAATCAGAATATAAAAAAATTTATTTTTTTTTTTAAAACTAAAAGGAGTGGCTTATCAAAAAATCTATTTTCAATCTTTTTAATTATATAAAAAACTCAAGTTATAAAGTAATTTTTTTGATAATATGAAACAAACACACTTATAATGTATAAGGGTGGAGCTTTGTTTCTTTTGTTTTTTTGGGGGGGGGGGGGGGGAGGCACACCGAGGCCCCCTTAGTATTGCCCCTATATGTGATTGCTATATAGGAGAAGGGTGCAAATATTTAATTTAAGAATGTGCAAGATAGTTCAGACGCAACTTTAGACTTGTTTGTGTGGATGACAGATTGGGCTGGGCCAAAACTCTACTACTCTTTTTACCCCATTGCCATCCTTAAATGGAAAAATATAAAATAAAAAAAATATATAGGGAGCATATCAAGTGAGAGTGGTAGTTTGTTATAAGAGTAAAAGAAGTAATTTTAGCCGTATAATCATAAATAGATTATCAAAATTAAAAGTTAGTTAAAGATTATATGATTAGTTAAAAAAAGCTACATGAGTTTATATTTTAATTTTGACCATTCATATAAGATTTAATGGCCAAAATTTATTGATTTCATCTCATAATTAACCACTCTTCTTTCAATTTTCTAACTTTCTTTGTACCCCAAAAAGTCAAACAGGTCAATCACACCAAAAAGGATAATGAAACTAGGTTATAAGTTTGAAACTATCTATTTTGGAGGTAGTATGCTATGCAACACTTTCTTAAAAGTTACACTCTATTTTGGAACCACCCCGAGGTGTCCTCCGAGGGGGCTTCAAGAGGGGTTCCGTGAAGAGGAAGGGCGCCCTCCAAGAAGGGCTCTGCGAGGAGGAGGGGGGGCCTCCAAGGGGCTCTTGTAAGAAGGAGGAGTACCCTCTGACTGGGCTTCCGTAAGAAGGAGAAGAGCCCTCCAAGGGAGCTCCCGCGAGAAGGAGGGGCGCCCTCTAAGAGGGGCTCTGTGAGAAGAAGAAGAGCCCTCCAAGAGGGGCTCCGCAAGGGGAAGGGACGCTCTCCAAGAGGGGCTTCGCGAGAAGAAGAGAAGTTCTCTAAGGAAGCTTTCTAAGGGAGAGTAAGATGCTCTCTACAAGATATCAGAAATGAGAGATTCTAAAGATGAAAGGCTCTAGAAACCGGGGGCTCCAGAGATTAGAGCCCATAGATGGGGAGTCGGAGGAGCCAGAAGAGTCAAAGTGGCAAGAGACGCTAAAGGGGCTAGAGGAGCCAGAAGTGTTAAAGGAGTCAGAAGAGTCAAAGTGGCAAGAGACATTAGAGGGGCCAGAAGGGCTAGAGGAGCCAGAAGTGTTGGAGGGGCCAGAGGGGTCAAAGGAGCTAGATACATCAGAGTAGCAGAAGGACGGATGGCACTAGAACCATGGAGGGGTGCCAGAACCATGGAAAAGCGCCCCCAAGGCGCCAAAGCTTGAAAGAGAGGCGCCAAAGACTAATGAAGGACATCTTCAAGACGCTAAAGCCAGAAGGGATTCGGGCAGGCCCATGGACCAATGATTGAGTATTAATCAAAATATAACACCTTAGCTCTAATTACTTAAAATAAGAAAGGACGATTACATCCCTTAGTGTTGCCTATAAATAGAGGATGCTACTACTCACATGGGGGGATTCATTCTTAGTTTTCTAGAGACAAGCTAGAGAAAAGTTAGGGAGAGAAAGCACTGTTATTGTAATTGAGAAGGATCAATCAATACAAAAGAGAAATTTCTATGATTGTTCTTGTCACGTTCTTATTACTTCATTGTTTGATCTTGGTTGGTTCACTTTCCTCGCTCCTTGGTGTTTATAGAACTTGACTCCGAAACACACTCTAAAATAGAAAAGTTATAACTTAAGATAAGAAAAGTTACAATATTAAGATATAGGTTGAACAGTGTGTATAGTCAATACACACTTTTTAAAAAAAAAATTATCTTATCATACGCTTGTCAACTTATATCATAACAAATACTCTAAATGTAGCAACCTTGTTTCTCAAGTTGTAATTTTTCATCCCAACATATATTACCTTAAGAAAGAAGCAACATAGAAGTAAATCTTACAATAGTAACGCAAGGACTTGAAGTCGCTTGCCTTAAACTTAAATCATAGGTATGCTATATGCCTATATCAAAAGAGAAAAGGAAAATAAAAAAGTTGCAGGTGTAGTAGAGTGATATCTATGTTTGTGAGGAAGTAATTTACAATGTCTCGATAATCATCATTAGTTTTTTTGATATTACATATTTTATTTCATTTTTAAATAAATTCATTCAATATATCACTTATCACTCTTTGAGATTATAAAGAATTAAACTAAATAAATTAAATTAACCGCACCATCCATTATTTGGTACTGGGGCTTGGTTGGTTTTGCTCTTTTCTAGCTTTGTGTAGGGTTTGATTTTTTAATGGCTGCATTTTTCTTTGTGTTGGTTTAGTTCTAGTGCAGGGTGATGGGGTTGAGATTTGCTTCTTTCAATCTGTTCTATTTGGCTTGGGTGTGGCTGCTTTCGTTGGGTGTTGTGCTTGTTGGTGTTTTCTTCGGGGGCTTTGGATGGCTTGGGTCTAGTGTTTTTGATCGAGCTTAGGTCGAGCTGGCTTTTGGTTGGGTGCGTGCTAATTGCTGTTCTGGTTTTGGGGGTGTTTTTTGTGGCTCTTCCTGCTGTCATGGTGCTCCTTCTGATCGGCCTCCCAGTGGCGTTTGTTTGGTTGTTATGCTCTTGTGGTTGTTGATCCCTTGGCTTGGTCTTTGTTTGTAGCTTGGTTTTCTTCTGCTTTTGTGGCTTGGTGGTTTTATTGGTGTGTTGCTGTGTTTCTTTGATGGTTTTTGTTTTGGCAGCTGCCTTTCCTTTTGTTTTGTTCCTATATATTTTGGTGCGCTCGAGCCTTTATTGCTCCCTTTTTTTTGTGTAAATCGAGCACTTTGTAATTATTGAAAAGAATTTGGGTTCACACATTCCGAAAGAAATGTTTTGACTTCGAACAAGTAAATTAACCAAACCAGAGAATTATGTTTATTACAATTTATTGAAATTAGTGTAAGAAATCAAATCTAACTTCCCACAAATTCAATTCTATACAAGGAATTCGGATATCCTAAATGATTCTTCAATAGAAAGTGGCTAGACAAAAGGTGGCTTCCTCAAGTTTCTAAAAACAGAGAGAACAATAATATGTCTAACTGCAAGAATATGTAGGATCTCTGAAAATGAGAAGGTTAATTAGAAGCCACATAGAAAAGATGCATGAGCAGTCAACAGCAAATTAATTGCCACTTGCTAGCATTTTTAACAGAAATTCTAGTGTTAGTAGGAGCTGTTGCTGGTGAATGTTGAGGTTGACATCTGATGTCATAGGTAGTTTCCAGTAATCATTTTGCAATTCCAAAGTTTGATAAAATTTAAATTTGGTTATGTTTTCTGTGTATTGTTATTTGTTAGTCTTGTGATTAAATTATTGTCGAGGGTGTAGCATCAATCATTCTTTTGTTGCATGTGATCCTTACCATTTTGAAGTGCAGGGTATTAAACACCTTACTTCCAAATTACGTAGTGGGATTTATCATAAAATTACTGTATATATGCATTTCAGAATATAGCTGAGTAAATATTTTTGTTCTCAAAATTGCAACCAACAAAGAAAAAAAATTCCAGCGTAATTTTTAACAAAGATATTCTCACCAAACAACAGAAGAAAAGGCATAACAGAACTCCATTTTGTTTATTGCATCTAGGAAGCTTTTTCAGTGACTATTTTGATAGTTGACAACTTCCACCTTAACACACATCTGTGTGACGCTGGCCTTGCGAAGAATCACTACAATCAAAACTAAATATCTTAGAAGTTAGCATTACATCCATAGATACAAGACCAAACGAACTGTATAAAAATTTCTTTTGCATGATAACTCCAACCATAAATCAATGTATATGCCTATCATAAATTATTGGCATGCTCTTGCTAAACAATGTAAATCTACAAGGCTAGTATTTCATAAAAGCATTATGTTATCTTACCCATATTTAGTTAATTCAAGTGATTCAATACTTGTTTTTTCAAAGTAAGATATTGGATTTAAAACTTATGAATTAATAATAATAATAATAACAATAATAATATTGAAAAACTTTACCATATATTGGATCAATCTAATTTAAATCAGATTAGCTGAGATTTGGTAAACTTTGAATAATGATAGTTTAGATAAAAAAAAGATTTTGTAAATTCCCTTTTACTTATATTTTCCTTTTCTTTTTCTTTGTTAACTCTGTACTCCTCTTTTTCATGTCTATTTTTGGCTTTTCATCTTTTTCAATATTTCAAATTTTATATTTCTTTTTCAATTATCTTGAACGAGAAGTGACTATGACATTATTAACCATTAACATTGTATGCAAATAATTTTGTATAATTAAAAATTTAAGAAAAGTTATCAAAATGTAATTAAGGTCGAATTTTTAAATATATTTTTTTAAAATGAAAAGCTAAAGAGTGTTAATTATACAAGTTTTTCAAGTCATAAGAAAAATCTACTGACACATCAAAATAAACTGCATTGACCCCCCTTTTTTTCTCTAATTTGTGTATTTATTTAATGGAGTTCACCTAAATATTGTTAGAAACAAATCAAATCAAATAAAATTGACTTATATAAATTATTAGGCTTAAATATATTTTTAGTCCTTCTAAATATTTGATTTTTCAGATTTGGTCTCTCAAAAATTTTTCGCTTGTTTTGGTCTCTTATTTTTCATATGTTACCAATATTAGTCCCTGCCGTCAATCGAGTGCTGTTAAGTACTGACATGGCAACGTGAGATCTAATTAGTATTAACATGTGTCAAAATCTCACGTTGCCATGTCAGCACTTAACAATACTCAGTTGATGGCAGGGACTAATATTAATAATGTCTGAAAAATAAGAGACCAAAACCAAACGAAAAAATTTTGAGGGACCAAATCCAAGAAATCAAATATTTAGAAGGATTAAAAATATATTTAAACCTAAATTATTAAATTTGAAATATGAGACTCTCTACAGTATCTAATATTTTTATCAATTATTAATTATATATCTAATATACACAATTGTAAAAATATCTTGAGTGAAATATAATAACTAATGATACCACAAACTTACTAAGATTATATCAATGTAAGTAGTTTTTTTGACCGATTTAAGAGAAAATTTAACAAAATATAATTAAGATTGGGTTAATTAAGAAAGTAATTTTTTTTATAGGATTAGAAAAGTAATTTACAAAATGTAAAATAGGTTAAAATTGAAAATTACTTCCCCTATTTCAATTTATCTATCAATTCGAATAATTTGGTATAATTTTAAGTCAATGTATCTAGATACATTGATGTAAGATTGTACCAAATTATCCGAATTAATAGATAAATTAAAATAGAGGAAATATAAAAAATTTCCATAGCCTATGAAAAACTAACTTAACAAGTCAAACAATTACTATTTACTATAATCTTAAAATAAGTAACAGAAAATATCTCTAGTAATTATGCTTTCCTATTTTTACGTATATTATTTATCGTGTGGGTCACTCAAAGAGTTATATTATTTAACTTTTTTCAGCTTGTATATCAACTCATTCCTATTCATTTTTAGATACAATGGAGACCCAAATTAGGAAAGATCCACACTCAATTTGATAATAAAAAAAAAAATTATGAGTTCAAATAATATTTTCCATCGCTCAACCTTTGCCCAAAACGTAAATGAGTGGCGCGAGTTCGAACTTCTACGAGTGCGATGTTGTGAATAACACTGCGGCTGTAGAAACATCATCTTCTTCTTCTTTTTCGCCCTTTGCACGTTCAAAGCCTTTTAGAATGCATCCCTTCTATTGTGATACCCGATATTCGCAGCACACTGACTGGTGGAACATGCAAACAGAACCCGCTGAGAGTTTTTTTTCCTTTTCTTTTTTTATTAAAGCGTAGTCGAATAAAATTTTTCTTTCTCTTTTAAATAATCTATGTTTAAATGAAATTTTGGGTTTTTTTTTTTTTGGTAATTATTGTTGACTTATGTGTGAAAGTTGGTTTGTTGGGCAATGGTTGAATATGAATTCTTTTTTTGGTGGATAGTTGAATATGAATTCCGAATCAGGGTAACTATCCGTATGGCATGAATGATCATGCTTTTTGAGATTTTTTTATTATTAATTTCTTTTACTCACTCTGTTAGTACCTTGAAACTAAGGACATCGTTTTGGATGTATCTTCGTAGAATCAGGATTGTATTTTGCGATTTTTGTGCAATTTGTAACTGTTAACCGACACTGACAATTTTCCCTTTTTTTTTGGTTTTTTTTGTTGTTGTAGGGGGGTATGTCAGCCTGATGTTGCAAAGATGTAAGACATGGTGTGAAAATTTGTCTTAGTTAGACCTAAGTATGCATAGCAAATGCCTTCAGAGTTTATGGATCATGATATAAATATTGGTAATTTATTTATAAAAACAATAATAAAATAAAATAAATAGCAATGGCAAAGGAAGAAATACTTGTATGGTCATAGAGTGCTATATAAGATTGTATTTTACCAATCATTATATGTCATATAAATCAAGTTAATAATGGATCTGATAACTAAAAATATAAAAAATAATAAATATATAAGTTAATGGTAGAATTTACCACTAATTTGACTTATGTGGCATATAATAATTGGTGGTAGCACAATTCTACGTGACATTCCATGGCCAAGCGCAAATGTTGTAATTATTGTCCTTGTTGCAGTGACCCTTTCACAACCTGGTTACTCTACTTTGTTTATTGGAAGAGAATCATGGTAGATGGGTGGGTGTAGCAGAAATCAATTCAAGTTTGAGATTGATAGCAGTGTTCAACTTGCAATGTGTTGACTCTGGCTGTGTGTGCTGTGAAATTCAGTTGATACTTCACAAAATTCTGAATGGTATTTAAAGTTAGATGCATGTCAGGCTGGCTGTTTTTGTTTGGTTTTTAAAACAATGGAGGCCTAAGAATGGTTTTGTTTTTGTATCTCTAACGCTTCCCTTGAATATTGTACTCGAATGTTGCCATCATATCAATGTATGCACTGCTTCATGTTTGAATGTTTATTTGCAGATTGAGAACTATCAAAATAGAAGTAGTTATGGCTAGCAAAATATGTCGTATGGAGGTTGGAGTCAGAACCAGTTTAACTACGGTGGCCCAATCCCTCGCTATGGTTGGGGTTTCCAAAATGGTGGTGGTAGGTACTTAACCACACCAAACTGCTGGACCAAATAATCCTGTTGTAGCCCCGGGGGCGACAGCCTCCAGTGCATGGGGTCCCACCTGGTGGGCTCTGGGAAGGATGGATGTGCGCAGCCACTGCCAGCAGCATTTTGTAAAATTTGTGGGGTTAAGTTGAGTAGTCACAAAAACATAGAACAGCATAATAATGTAAAGAGACATCGAAGAATGTTAAAACCACGTGAGAAATCAGAGAAACAAGAAGCTATAAATAGACAAGAGAGGGGACAGATGCCAAATTCTCCAATGAATTTAGTAGTTCAGCCTAAGACAATTCAGAAATCCAAGAGAAATGGAAGGGGAACCGGTAGAAAATGTGAGTTCTGAAACTACTTTTGACAGGCACGAGGATTACCTGAGGAAAGATATAGGGGAGAGTTGTAAAGTTCCAGCCGAAAAGCCTGAAGGGGAACTGAGGGATAACTTTGCTGCAGAGGATCGCGGTTTCAAGCGGAAGATTAGAGGAACTAGAGGAGGCAAGCGTATGAAGAAAAATGAGCGGATGAGAAGGGCTTTGGCGTCGCCGTTTTCAACCACAATGCCATTACCTTCACCCAAGAACAAACTTATTCCGGTGTCGGAAGACTTTGCTCTCTTGATTCCGAGACAAACTCCGCTGCTTCTTTCTCAGGCATGCAGCTTCTCTTTCTCTTAATCGTCTCTTAATTCCCCCTTTGATCATGTGATCTTTCTGGTGATGGCATTAATTCCCTTTCTCATCACCTCCAACGGCAACAACCTTGACTCAACAACAAGCGTCATATTATGTGCTGTTGAATATTGGAATCTATCACCAGTTTTTGATTGATCCTTCACGTGGTGACATAACTGAACGGGAACCACGTTGGCATTGATGCCAATAGTGTCATATCTTTATCTTCAGTCAGAGGGCATTGACCTGATTAGTCCATAGACGGGGTAAATGCCATGAAGATGGTTCGAGTGTGGATTGGTTGCTCTCTAAGCAGGCCTCCAACACCCATTCTCATTGCCCATATTCACCTTTCTGAGCAATTCAAGGAGTTTAATTATTTATGCATGTTGATTTATCTGCCTTTAATTGGCAGCGTTCAAGCTCTCACATTGTTCATCATTGGCAGTTCAAAACTTTCGGTTAATCCAATCCAGTGAGTTTTGTAGATGTGGAAGAATAAGGGGACTAATTCGTGTGCTATCCAGATGATTTAAACATAGCTACCCACACCATTGATTTACATATTGTAGAAGGAAAAAAGGTTAGGGAGATTGCTCTTGGATTGGGAGGCATAACAACATTTGTAGTTTCTGCATTTGGCAGCTGTGGTTGCAGTAAGCATTTTCTTGAAAAGGAAAAAGTGTGCATTGGTAGAAAGAATAGAGAAGGCCAGAATTGTAGATCTTGATCGAATATAATGCCCACGAGATTGTCAGTCCTCTGATATTAAATCAGCAATAATATATGGCTGATTTTATCTAGATAGGCTTGATAAGGAAGGTACTTTAGCAAAGGTTTATAAAGGGACTCTTCCATTGCGCGTTGATAAGCTTTTGGAGTTGATTCTATTGTGTCAAAGAAGCTGAGAGCTAATACAATTTTGGGAGCAACAATTCTAGATGTTTCAAATTGTGGAACTTGCTTATGCTCTTATCTATCTTTTCAAATATTTGAAATAATTAATTCATAAATTTATTTGATGACCCGGTACACAATGCTTATGCAAATTTCAAAGCAATGGTCTAACAGGAAGGAACCAGGAACAATGAAGTATCAGGCATTCAGATTTACGGCACTGGTGTTAGTTGTGGCAACTAGCAGGAGCATTTGTTGGATGTGGAAGAATCAAATTGTATTATATCACTGGCGTTACAACATATAACAATGTTATATAGCAGAAATAATGTTGAGCCTAGTTCGAGTCAGACTCGCAACTCCAAGAAGAAAGAGAGGCAGTACTCTCTGAATTTTATTGATCACTCAAAACAATATGACACAATGAGGTTCCAAGTCCCTTTTACATTTGCATGGTTTCTCTATTTTTAACTTCCCACTACAAGAAACTACCATCTAATTACCATGCCTTATACAAAAAGTACTTGCTGTTTCAATTGTAAAACTATCTTCCAATGCCTGTCACCAAAATCTATCTATTACATGTAATTAACAAATGCTATTACACTTTGCTTACAAAGTCAGTAGCCCAATTAGGAGCACTCTTAAGCCTTAGACTTTTTCTTATGTTCTATTGAGATGTATCAAATAATTTATAGAATTTTTGACAAAAAATGGTTTAATCTATTTAATCATTTAAGGATGAACACATGTATATTACTAAATTGGAACAAAAATTTTGAGTCTAGATAGATAGCAACATAAGCCAAAAAGAGATATACTCACAAATTTATTATATAATAAAACACCATAAAAGTAATCGACTCAAGAAAAATACATACATAAAAATAAGTCCCTCCAAACAGTGATTTTGGAAGCCACAAAGTCCAATATATTACACATATCTTGCACTCCTGGTCTTGTAGTAACCCACGATGAGTCCATCCCAGATCAAAAGTGTGGAGTGCATCTGCACTGAAATGAATTTTTTTTTCAAAAATCAATGTCGTGGGCAAAAAATACAAAAGCAGATTTTTAATCATAAAAAATAAAATTGAAAAGGTATCTAATGCTAATCATTTACTAACATTAGATAACAAATAGCCACCTTTTATGATGTTCAAACATTAAAAGAATAATGCATCTTTAATCAATTCAATTTCTCTAAGTTATACACACCAACTGAAAATGCTTCGAAAACTAGATAGTAATCAAACAAAAGAAGCCACAGCAATATTAAAATATCATCTGCTGAAAAGGAATGAATTCAGATGGTGTTGCAGCAAAGCCTACCAAATGAACGAACTCCATCTAGTGCCTTAGGTAGTGACCGAATTCTTTATACTATATAGCAAAAGAATAATGTTAATTAAATTCTTTATATTAAACTTTTTAATACTCCCTCCATTTTAAAATATCTGTTCAATTTTAATATTTTAGGTTTTCAAAATATCTGTCCATTTCTAATATCAAAATAGTACTAATTTTTTTCAATTATATCTTTAATTTAATTGTCACCCACTGTCCTCGTAATAAGAGTTAATATAATGTGCTAGATCAATCCACTATCATCATAGAATCGAGTTGATTGGAGTAATAATTATATTAATAGAAGTACATTTCTTTAGACAAAGATAATTTCATCCATTTATATAATTTTATGTCACTATCAAAGTTAATTTTTTTTTTACTCTATATATTTTTTGGTTTGGACTAATGTTCTGAAACAGAGGGAGTATCATATAGCAAGTTTTAGCAATTAGATTCATGTCATGAGCTTTTGTTTCCCTGTTACATGTGAGGAATCAATTCTTGATTCATGTAACTACAACTAAAGAAAGAAACTACAAACTTGAGAGATAGAAGCTGTTTTCTACCTGCTAGTCTTTGAGTCACCTATGGAACTTAGCCATATTCACTGCCAACATTACATATATATAGTCCGTCAGTTTGTTCAACGACCTAAGAAAAGCAATTCTCCAAGGCCTCCAAAGCATTATTATTCCTAAAAAGCCCCAAAAGCCTATGAAAAATCCAAGCCCCAAGCTCATGCATAATGCTTCATGGAAGGTTGAATTATCATCTGTATCACGTGCTGTTGGTCCTTGAGGCTTTATTGGTGTCTTGTCTTCAGGACAAATTTTGTTTAGTTCTTCACCGCATAGATCAAGATTTACTTCAAAACTATAAGCATCAAAGTTCTGCAAGTGCCTTACAAATGGGATTCTTTCATAGAGATAATTGCTTGACAAATTTAGCATGCCTAGACCATCAATTTGCGAAAGACTTGAAGGGATTTTGCCAAATAAATGATTTATTGATAAGTCTAGAGAATCTAATAAATTTAAATTCCCAATCTTAGAAGGAATTTCTCCACTCAAATTGTTTCTTGATAAATTCAATGATTTTAATCCAACCAAATGTCCAAACTCTTTTGGGATTTTGTTGGTTAAATGATTACCTGAGAGATCAATGCTATTCAGATGCAACTCTGGGTCCTTGAACCAGTTTGCAACACCTTTCCACATCAATGTCATGTTAAGCTGATAGTCATCATAACTATCAGTACCATAAATTGCATAGAAAGTATCATTGTGCCAATATATATGACTCAAAATTTCAGTTGAGTTGATGCTCTTTTTGGACATTACAGTAAAATTCTTTAGGCATGTTGGAATTCCATTTGATAAGCTATCCCTTGAAAGATCCAGCACTTGCTCTTGCCCTTAGTAACAGAGATGCATAGGAAGATTTCCAAAGAAGCAATTCCCGAACATGCTCAAGACAATCAATTGCTGTAGATTTTCTCCAATCCATGAGGGTATTGGGCCGGATAACAAATTTTCACCCACATCCAACAAAATTAAATTGGTGTAATTCTTCAAAGTGGAAGGTAGTTCACCAATGAAACGATTGTTTCATAAAACCAAAGCTTCCAATTTTAGAAGGAAGCCCATGGACAGGGGATCTTCCCTGACAAGTTGTTGTTGTTTAGATAATGAGTAAAAAGATTCCCAACAATCTGGTAGCTGTCCCTTTATTTAATTGTTTCTTAAAGCTAAAGCGGCCAATCTTCTAGGAGTGCTATTGTCACACAAGAGTGAAGACAGATCTGAAAATTTATTTTCAGAGAGAATCAGTGTCGGAGCACATAGCAAAAACGATGGAATAGCACCCTCAAATTGATTTGAATTTAAATATATAGATGCTCCCTGTTGAAGCTTTAGTGGTAAATTTGGAATTGCACCAATGAAATTGTTGTGAGACATATTCAAAGCCTCAAAATATTGCAAGTTATTCCAAAACCACTCTGGTACAAAGTCATTCATCCCAGCATTGGAAATATCTAGTTCTATTAAGTGATACTGAGTCTGGAGCCAACTTGGAAAATTAGGACCCAATTGGCAACCTGCTAGTCCCAGTAATATTAATTGGAAGGGAGGAACCCAGCTGAGGACAAATTTGAGAGAGAATGAGTTGTATGATAAGTCCAAGGATTTTAATTTGGAGAAGTTAGTGAGATGAGATTCAGTGATGTTACCCCCTAAAGAATTCCTTGCCAGGGACAAATACTCCAACTCAGATAGCAATTCGATGCTTTTAGGTAGCATGCTAGTAATTAGGTTATAAGACAAATACAGAGTATGAAATATCTGTCTATTGCACCATGAAGAATTTTGAATGAAGCTTGACATGTCCCCACTCAAGTTGTTCCTTGACAAGTACAATGTTTGCAATGTGCAAATATTCCTAAAGGAAGCTAGAATCTCGCCTTGCAACTTATTATCAGAGAGGTCTAGATCTTCAAGAGAATTCATTACTTTGTCAAAACTATCTGGAATTGGGCTTTCTAACAAGTTGTTATAGATATAAAGATTGCGAAGATTGGTGGTGAAGTTAAAAAGCCAGTGGAATATAGCCGATGATTTCAACAAGTTATAGGAGAGATCAAGGAAAACAAGAGAAGATGAAGAATTCAGAATGGAAACAGATGACGCAAGAAAACTTTTATCCATGAGACTACAGTTGTGCAAATAAAGCTATTGAAGTTTGGAGCTGAAGTTGAAATTAGCTTGAAATATTGATGATGTGAGATTATTATGAGAAAGGTCAAGTATCACAAGGCTAGGAAAGTTTGGATAAAGAGAAAGTGACAAAACAAGATTATTAGATGAAAGATAAAGCTCCTGAAAATCAAAGTTGAAGTTGAACAACAATTGAAATGTTGATGACATCAGCATATTATTTGAGAGATCAAGGATGGCAAGAGAAGTGGAAAAGTTCGAATGGACATCAAACGAATATCAAATATCATAATCTGAAAGACTACAATCAATTAGCCTTAATTCTTTTAAGTATGGAATAAGCTTACTGGTTGTTTGAAGCAAGTAATGAAAGTAGCCAAGACGCAATTAACTCAAGTGAAACTTTGTTAAAGAGGAGAGATTAGACAGCCACTCTACATCTTCAGTTTTGAGAATAAGCTTACCACCAAGCTTTAGAGTGTGCAACATTGGAAGATCCCCAATCTGAAAAGGGATTGCTCTAGAAAGAAGATTAAAACCTTGAAGATCAAGATGTTGTAGTTTTCCCAAATTTCTAAGTTGATACGGGATCCCTCCATCAAGATAATTGTTGCCCAGATCCAAGTATCGTAAATGTGCAAGCTTCCTTAGTTGAGGAGGGATTGCTCCAACAAGACAATTGCCATGGATATTGAGATACTCCAACCGTGAGATGTTTCCAAGTTGATAAGGAATGCTCCCACCAAAATCAGAATATGAGAGGTTGAGATATCTTAAGTTGACAAATGAGCCAATGACTTCTGCAATGTGACTACCAAAGAATGAATTCCAACTAAGGTCCAAATATTCAAGATTTTGCAACTCAATCAATGAAGAGATATTGATTCGACCATGCAAATAATGTGTATTTGAGCTACGAAGATGAAGCTTGAGTAAATGACCCATTTCATTGCTGCATTCAACTCCTTGCCATGTGCAACAATCTCCATTATGCTGATCGTCCCTCCATGTGGACAACATGCCTCCATCATCCAGGAGGTCTTGTTGGAAGCTGAGGAGTGCTTGTCTCTCCGTCTCTATGCACTTCACTTCTCCATTCCTACTTGGCCAGTTGTTTCCAAGGATAGATCCTGCATCACACAACATAAGCAGCAGTAGTGCATAAAATTTTTTGAGGAAATAACTGCTCATCATGTGATTCCACATATGAAATATCTGCAATGCAATAAACTTAAATGAGAGTATAAGCACAAAGATAGAGAATTTTGACTAATGTTTCTCTGCACTTGCTTTTGTGCAAACCCGAAGGCGAGATTTATTGAGCTGGATAATGTATGAAAATTTCTATTGCAATTTCTAGTTCTTTATCGCCACCTTTCTTTAATTAATATTTTTCTTATTTTTCTAAAATATCTTAAAATTATTTATTGAACAATTATGTGAGATGCTTCATTTAATAAAAGAACAAGATTTTTCTGGCAAGAGCCAAGAATATAACCCTATACTTATAAATTTTTAAAATAAAACGAAAAAAAAAAAACAGATTTTCCTATAAATATTAAGATACAAATTATATGTTTTTAATAAACGTTATTGAATAAATTTTGTAAACAAAAATATGTGTACGGTATAGAAGCTTTGATGATATAAAATAATGAATATTTTATAAAAATATAAGATAAAACGTATGTCCAAGAACTTTTATAATTTTTTCTTAAAAATTTCGGGGAAAAATAAAAACAGAATGCTTCATAAACAAGAAAAGTTTGTATTTTTAATAAAGTAAATTATAAAATTTACGCAGGTCAACGCCTTTAAAAAAATAACATTAAAAAAAAAGGGAAAATATGGACGGCAGAAAACCAAGCATACAATGTCAGTCATCTAATTGGCCAACAACTGCTTTAATTTTGGCGCTTTTTCACTCATAATATAAAGACGTGTCTTTTTTATGGATATAGTTTCTAATGCTTTATTAAAAATATATTAACTTATCATTTCATAAAAAGGATTTGTTCTTTTTTTTTTAACATTTTAAGTAAAATGTACAGCCTTTTAATGTTAAATATAATATTTTTTGTTTATTAAAAGTATAACTGACTATGGTGCGTTTTGATAAGATTTTTTTCCCAAAAATTAACTTTTGATATATTTGAATAAATTATTAAAAATAATCAGAATATCAAAAAAATCTATTTTCAACTTTTTTATAGAAATTGAAAATAGTAGCTTTTAGAAAAATTTAATTTTTCATTTTTTCAATTATATATAAAAAATTTTAATTTTAAAATTACTTTTTTCAAAATCTGACACAAATACACCTTATATCAATAAACTCATTAAAAAAAGATTCTTTTTTTTCTTTTGGTTAGCTACTGCGGTAGTATTAGTTTTATTTTTAGAAATTTAATGCGCCTTAAATAAAAAATAAAATCTATTCCTATAATTAGGATGTGATTTTTATATATTTAAAATTTTATTTAAAAATATTTAATTAGGAATTTAAATAAGTATAGAAGTGGTTCATTACCACTTTTAACTTGATTATAAAAAGAAGTATATTTCAAAAAAAAATTGATTAAAGAAGACTGTATTTTTAGAAATTTAATTCATAAATTGATTTATTTATAAAATTAATTATCATTAAACAAAGACGCTTCCTTCTCATATGACTAATTGTGTGGCCAACCGGATACATCTTATCTCAATGGCTTTTCAAACACAAGAAAAAAATTTCAAAAGTTGATTTATTTTTCACTGAAAAATTAAAGATGACTCCACGCAAATGATAGACCTAATTTTTTATTTTTTGAACACATTAAAAAAATTAAAGAAATTAACATAAAAGTAACAATTAATGAGATCGTTTTACAGATGGCTTGGGGGGTTGTCATGATATTTTCATAACCTTATGACACGTTATTAAGCATTTATCAAAAAGTAAACTAATTTGGGGATAATTATCATTAATTTTGATACACTATTATTATAAAAAAATTTATATTATTATCCAATCATATAATCTTTATATGTGACTTTTGAAATCAATTGTAAGAACTAAATATTTTTATTAACATATTATATATTAATAAATGATTATGTAAAACAAAATTTTACATAGATAATACACCAAAATTATTAAACGGTTGCTTCAGAGAGATTGGCAAGTGTCCCTCCATCATGCCCTTTGCGAGGGAAATCAGTGCGCGGATTGGTTTGCAAAATCGGGTTCTCACATTAGTGATGGTCTCATTATCCGCAGCATGGCACCTCGGCCGATGCTTCACTACCTCTGGGCTGATGCGATGGGAGTGATCTTTGAGTGTCAGACTGTTTTGTTTTGATTCTATTCTCTGCGTTTTAGTTTTATCAAGCAACCCAAAAAAAATTCTTAAAAAATATCTTATTAAAAGTTTAAATATTTAACATGATTACTCTAAATATTGTTGTTTATTAACAAATATATATATATATATATTGAAATAATCTTCGAAGATATTACATCCGTTAAGCCTTCATGGACCGCTAATCTACTTTTTTTAATTAGTTGTTTTTCAAAAGTAATAGCACGTACTTGGAAAAAGGGTTGATAATAAATTTTTTCTAAAAAAAGAAAATTTAATTGATAGCTCAAAATAAAGATGCCCATCGCAAGATCCTTACAAAACTTTATAGATTTATATCTTTTAAAACGAAAGTAGTTATAAAATGAAAAAGTGAAAAAATTTTTATTTTTAAATTATTTTGATGAGACTTATACATTATGAAAGTTTTTTTTTTTTTGAGATAAATGATGAATTTATTGAATAGAAATGACATCATTCACAAGGAGTAGCATTATGTCTCTGGGAGGGTCTTCAATCAAAATTTCCAATCCTCCCGAAAGAGCTTTGTGAGCAAGTAAATCTACTAATTCATTACAACTTTTAGGAACATAATTGCAATCAAAACAATCAAACCAAGAAGCAAACATAAAAATATCCCAGAGGAGTGTCCCATTATAGGAAAGATTTTCATTAGACTCCTTCATGCTGCTGATCACCTTCTTTGCATCACTCTCAAGAATATTTCTCCAAAAGCCTAGCTCCCAAGCAAAGCTAAGACCTACTCTTGCAGCGAGTAATTCAGTTTGGTGAGCATAATGTCCTCGGACAATGACTTGAGTCTTTCCAGCCATGAGTTGACCACAATTGTCCCTCAGCACAATACCTATGCCACCTGAACGAGAATCTGTTTTGAAGGCTGCATCCACATTTACTTTGTACATCAACTCAGGTGGTGGAGACCATTTCATGTTTCGCCCAACAGGCTGCAGCTGATGTGTCTCACTCTCCTGTGATTTTTGAAATAGCTCCAGTGAGTTTAACACCCTTGCTCTAATAATAGAAATTGGTGATACTCTTTTACCTTGCCACAGTTTGTTCCTAGCGCACCACGTTGCATGCCAAAGAGTAGCAAGAATGCTAAGGTTCTTCAAGGATGTATTATTTATGCCAACTGCCATCTTATCAATCCAGGAGTTACTTGAATAATCCAAGATTGTGTCCTAAGCTCCCGAGTTCTACAAGAGGTTAAGCGTGAATAGGCACTCCAGAAACAGATGCTAAATTGTCTCATTCCCCCCTTGGCACAAGTAGCAGCCATCCTCTACATGGACACCCTTATCTCTCAGTCTTTCTTTAGTTGGAATGCTTCTCTTAGCCAATCGCCACATAAAAACTCTAACTTTAGGCATGGTCTTTATCTTCCACAACTTTCTCCACATGGCTTGCTGAGATAATGAATTATTCTACTATTGGTCATCATAATCTTGGCCTTCAATCTTCTTTTTTATATGAAACTGCCAAAGACTTTTGTATGCGCTACGCACTGAAAAGTGGCCATTTGATTCAAATCTCCAGTAGAGAGTGTCCTCTGTCTCCCTTTGAGAAAGAGGGATTGAAAGAATATGATCAGCATCCTGACTTGAGAACATCTCTTTAACTAGCTCTTCTTTCCAACTTCGAGTTTCATGGTCATTAAGTTGATAAACAGATTGGAAACCATAGGGAATAGCTTCTAGATGTAGCATTGCATATCGGGTAGTGTAGGAATCCACTTCTGGTTCCGAATATCTACACTAACCCCGTCACCAATTCTCCAAGCCAATCCTTCCTTCAGTGCCTCACGGCCTACCATCAAGCTTCTCCAAGTATAAGAAAGATTAGTTCCACTATGAGCTTCCATGAAAGTACTTGTGGGAAAATATCTCACCTTCAACACCCGAGCAACTAAGGAATTTGGATTATGGATTAGCTGCCACCTTTGTTTAGCTAGCATTGCCTGGTTAAATGTATTCAAATCTCTATATCTTATGCTTCCTGCCATCTTTGGCCTACACAGTTTCTCCCAGTTAACTCAATGAATCTTCTTTTTATCCTCTTGGGTTCCCCACCAGAATTTGCACATTAAAGATTCCAATTCTTTGCACACGCCACTGGGAACTAAGAAACATGACATGGTAGATGTGGGGATTGATTGTGCCACAGCTTTAATAAGAACCTCTTTGCCTCCCTTAGATAGCAATCTATCATTGCACCCTTGTACTCTTTTCCGTACTTTTTCCTTTATATTGAGCATTGTGGTACATTCCTCCAAAGATGCCTTCGTAAACATTAGACTATTATCTGCAAAGAAAAGGTGCGTAGCTGATGGTGCAGCTCTAGAAACCTTCAACCCGGTCACAGAATTCATCCATTCTGCCTTTTGAATAATATGTGGTAGTCCTTCAGCACGTAATACAAATAGATAAAATGAAAGGGGGTCTGGTTGTCTCAGTCCTCTCCATGGCTTGAAAGAATGCCCTGGAACCCCATTCAAAAGGATAAAATAAGACACCGTCCAAACACACTACATGACTTTGGCGACCCATCTCTCATTGAAACCCACTTCCTCATAATGGCCTCCAAATAATTCCATTCCATCCTGTCATATGCTTTACTCATCTGAAGTTTCCAGGCCACATATACCTCCATCCCTGTTCTCTTGTGCTTTAGATCATGAACAAGCTCCTATGCTATCAGGACATTATCCGTGATATATCTATTCCGCATAAATGCACTTTAAGAATTTGAAATGAAAGAAGGCAAAATAACTTTTGACTTGTTAACTAGCACCTTGCTAATAATCTTGTAAAGCACATTGCAGAGAGAAATAGGCCTGAACTGCTTCATATTCTCAGGGGATTTAATCTTTGGTATTAGAACAATATAAGTTTGATTAATATTATCAATAAAATCATTATTGTTCAAAAAATTCAAAACTGCATGTGTCACATCGTCACCCATAGTATTCCAATATTTCTAATAAAATAAAGCTTGCAAACCATCAGGTCCAGGAGATTTCATAGTACCCATTTGAAATACGGCTTCCTTCACTTCCAAAGCCGTAAATGGACAATTTAAAAAATAATTCATATCATCAAAAATTCTGGGCTCAAGACCATCTAGACAATCACTTATCAAATCCGGTCTGGATGTGGAGAATAAATCAGCAAAATAAGTCTGGGCCATCGTATATATGTGATCATATTCTGTATCACATGTACTTGTGTAATTTTATGTGTAATTTAATATTCTGATCCCCTTCCCTCTGTTGTAATTTTATGGCATATTGGGGTGTTGGATTTTACTTTTTAGGATTTTAGTATGGATTAAACTTTTTAACTAAAAGGCTAATCTTATAATTTTTCTCCAATCTATACCTTATAAACTCTTTTTACTTCCATAGCTCATCTAATGTGGGACTTTGTTATATCATCATTTTCTCACACACGTGTTTTTCCAACACTCCCCCACATATATGTGTATCACTTAACCTTTAATGTTGGGAGACCCCTAAGACTGTGTTGATCATTATTCTCAGCTAGGCCACAAGTGGACTTCTACTTCTTGTCCTATGTTTTCAGTTGGGCTTTGTATCCATAACTGGTTCTCCACTTGTGGCAGCCAGTTATTAGTTATGGTTTATACAGTCAACCCAATCACTTGCTATGTGGGCTTTGCGGCAGTCTCCCTGAGGGACCCCTGGACTATATTGGTCATGATCCTCATCTGGGCCGCAAGCAGACTTTTGCTTTTTATCCTATGTCCTCATAGGGGCTTTGTATTCATGACTTGTTCTCTATTTATGACAGCTAGTCACTAGTTATGGTTATATGTAATCAACCCAATCACTTGCTGTATGGGCTTTGCGACAGTCTCCTCTTCATGTCTTTCTGGACTTTGTTATATCATCATTTTCTCACACACGTCTTTTTTCAACACCCTCAACCAATTAATCCTTGATCTCTGCATTCACATGACTTCTTACTTTTGCAAAAGCACATTGACCTCGGTTTTAATGGCACTCAACTGTTCCACTAATCTTTCTAACCGGTCCATGTTTTGGAGCACTTTCATTTCCTCTTGGGCCCGTTTTAGCTCATGACTCGCATGGCTAAACTGATCTCTGGTCCAAAATCTCAATCCTTCACCCATACAAGCATATTTTTGGGCAACATTGCCTATACCTTCTTTTAAAAATGTGTGTGCCAGGCCTCTTCCATTTTTTCTTGACATCCACCCGCCCCAATCCTAATCTTCTCGAACCTAAATGGCCTATCTTTATGCTCCCTTTCCTTTTTGTCTACCTTCACCGTTTCCAGCATAATGGGCCTGTGATTCGAGATGGAGAAGTAGAGATGAGAAACTTGGGCATTTCCATATGTATTCAACCATGGGTCATTAGCTACAAACAGGTCAAGTCTTTCCTGCACATTGCTTCCCCCCCCCCCCCCCCCTCTTTCTCGTCTTCGCCGATTACTCCATATATATTTATATCCCATGAAACCCAAGTCTCTTATTCCATACATGTCTAGTCTCTCCCTGAATAGTATCATTTGTCTCTCAGGTCTCATGGCTCCAGTTTTCTCATCATTTGAGAGGATTTCAGTAAAGTCACCCCCAATAACCCATGCTTCAGTTGGGTGCTGGTGTTGATTTCTTAGGAGATCCCATATGTTTCGTTTATTAGCAGTAATAAGATCCCCGCAGAAAAGAGTAAACCACCAGCTCTTTGAATCTTCTCCACCTTTTAACCGACAGTTAATATAATTTAGGCCATAGGACTAAATATCCTCTTCCACCTCTTCATTTCATAGAATTCCAAGCCCTCTTCTCCTAACATCACAGTTCAGTCCAAGCTTGTTCTTGAATCCTGGCTTCCACTTCACTTTCTCAAATTCAGCTTGCGAGAGTTTTGTCTCCATTAGGCACATATCCTTGGGTTTTGCTTGCCTCACCAGGAGGCATATAGCCGAAACTACCTGTGACCATAGTAGTTCTCTATTATAATTTTCATGGTTCTTGGTGGGGCTGCCCAGCATACCCCACCATTACAATTGAGTAATCTTCATCCTACATGCCAACGAACTTTTGAATCTTGTTCCTGGCACCCCTGTGCTCCACTTCCATATCTATAGATTCATCTTCGGCACTCTCCAATCTCTTTTTTGTTCTTGTGCGAGTTACTTCTTGCATACAACCTTCTCCTGCCTTCCTCCTTTCAGGGTGACCCTTCATCTGTCCCCCCATGCCTTTTCGACCCTCCTTCACTTTTTTACCCGTTGAAACTGTATAGTGTTATTTCCCCACTTTTTCACCCCCGCCTCCGACGTCACTCTTTTTCCGGGCTAGTGGCCTACTCTTCTCCATTATCAATCAGCAAAGTCACTTTTCCATCCGTTGCCGTGGCCTTTGTATTAGTTTGGTGCACTCACATCTACGTTGTTCTCCTTCTGATTCTTGATCCTGCTCTTGCTTGTAGCCAATCTGCAAACTGTAATTCCTTGTCACTGGTTTCCTCATCATTCTCACATTCCTCCAATGTACGCCCTACAAGCCCACAGGAATAAGAAAAGTTGGGCATCTATTCATACTTAAGGAAAAACCACTGGGTTTCCTCCTCCCCCATTAACGTAAAAAAAAAAATTCCACATCATAGTGGTTTTGTGATATCGACCTCTTACCCTCCCTTCTTCATCAACGTCCACCAATAGACACTCTCCGAGCTCCGCCCCTATCTCCATTGCCCCTTTGTTTTGTCATCTCACCAATTGGGAGATCTTGCAACTGTATCCAGAATGCTGTGCTCTGGAAAACCAACGTCGATGGTCTTTGCTTATCATCATAGCTCCGCGTGATTAGGATGTTTTTATTGAATGACCATGGTCCCACTTCCAATACCCGATCTCTATCCTTTCTACTCCTGAATTCAAACAGCATGACGTTGTCACCTATCTTCTTGAATTCGCGTCCTCTTGCTAGTCCTTAGACGCCTTCCATGGTTCTCCCCAATGCATTATAATTGAACGGCCTTATTGAAATAAGACTTGGTACCAAGAAAAACTTCGCATTGGCTGATCGTCCTCCAATTGTTTGTGATTCCTCAACCGAGAGTTTCAAGTTTTTGCAGCGTTCAATGGGTTCTTCTGCCATGTTTACTATATAAAACTCACAGCCGCCATTGAAACCCTCTTGAAACTCACCACGCACGATTGCCTTGGAGTGAGAGCACTCACAATAAGGTGAGACTATCTCCCACGTTTTGCCCTAGCCGCCACTAGGAATCCTAGCACAGCAAGGGACGCATGAGGAAAGAATTATTTAAAAGATAGAGGTTCGCTATAAATAATGAAAATTATTAATAAAAAATAAATAATCTCTTATTTTTCCATTTGACAACCACTTTCGTCACATGTATCTAATACAAAATCCACAAATCATAACTGCACAGTTCGACTAAGATTAAATGGCAGGTTGTCTGCATAGTAAAACAACTAACATCAGTGCTTCATAAAAAGCAAGGTCACTACGTGAGCACAGATAAATAGGATGTGAAACGTATGTTTTTTAGTTTGACCTAGTTTCACTTGCTCATAGGTGTTTTAAGATTAATTTTTTATTTATATTTCATAATAAATAGCCAGCTAATCAATTTTTCACCACATGTCTTTAGAGCGCATGATAAAATTTTGGTAGAGACACTGGATAAAGTAGAAATAGGAAATATGAATGAATTCATTAGAGAAAAAGTAGAAAAGGTTGAGATACATAGTGCTTATTATAAAAAAGAAAGCATAATCTCACGTTAAGTGATTAGCTCCTGTGTGAAAAACGCATGTAGATATTTTATTAAGGAAAGTAAATTAAATAAGGGATAGTTCATCAACTCGAGATACAGAGAGACAAAAGAAAAATTATAAGCGAAACAATATTTAGGAAATATTTATATTTTAATAATTTGATTATAAATATAATTAACGATACAATATTAGTGTCATATGATTTAGGTAACTAACTTCACCTAAATGAGATTTGATTGTTATTGTTAGCGTCTTTAGTGGGAATATTAAAGTTTTTAATATTTTTTTGAACTATTAATTAACGAAAAGACTAATTATATAATACTTTTTCATAAATTAGTTCAAAAGGATTTTATATTAATATTCAATTGCATATTGTTAAATTATTCAAATATATATATTTGACTATAACAACAAATATTTAAAATGTCAAATTAGGGAACTGCCGAACTATTTAATAACTCAAAAAATGATACAGCAACATATAACTAAATAATACTAATTATTATTTAAAATTAAGCAATTTATTTTTAGAATGGAAACATTATTAATTAAATTGTCTAATTTTAGAAACCTAAGGTTACATATATTAACAAGACCTTTTGGGTGAGCTACCAGGAAGTCCTCATGATACATCTCTTTGGAAAAGAACAACAAGATGCTGAACAAGTGGTAAGCAGATTGGTAACGCATAAAGATGAGAATATGAGTTCAAATCTCGAGAACAACACTTGTAAGAAGAAAAAATAACTTTAAATATTCTATCTCCTGCAATTATAAGAGCAATATCTTCCACAGTTTTAGAAAAAATAGAAAAAAGAAAAAAGAAGAAAACTTTTAGCTTTTCAATTTGCACTAGCAGCCCAATTTAAAAGTAATTTTGTTCATGAATGTTTCTAGTCTTACGATTACATCTCACCTAACCTAATAGTGATACAAGGAAGATATGAAAGAAGACTTTTAAATTCTTGCAGCACTAACTCTAAAGCAAAAAGAAAATATGTGTTGATGTATATGGATATCATATGCTTGTTTTGTTTTCAATTTTCTAACTTACTTTTATAAAAAATTTAACAGGTCAATCACACTGAATAGGAAATTGAAACTATTCCGAACTAGGATTAACTAGCCTAACTCAGCCCAAGATTGAGTGGTCTAACTTGGAGCCCACACACACCAATTCCAGGCCCAACTTGAAATCCAAATGAAGGTGCCCTTCACACCACGCAAGGATAGGATTGTTGAATGGTATCCATGATTATGCCGGAACTGCACTCACCCAACGTGTTGCCACATATCTCGGACCCACCCACGAGCGTCAAGCAGTTAAGAGTCCCGAGATGCTCTCTGGAATCGTGGAATGCCCCTTCCCATCTTCATCCACTGCTCGCTAAAATAAGTGGCTCATTGTTGAACTCATGTACGTATAATACACTTTATACCTAGTACCTCTTGCACTCCCTGACTTGAGTATCAGGATAGTGAGAGATTTGATTTCAAAGGAGCCAAAATCACCTAGGAAGTTGAAAGGATGGAGATAGAGTGAACATGAAGAAGAAGATGGAGAGTGTGAAATGGAGGGAGGGGTGGCTGAACTTGTCATGGAGCAAGGAGGAAAGATTTGTTAACTTGTAGACAAAGTTGGAAGATTGAGAAAAGAAGGTGATTGGTGAATTTCTATGGCAATTTATATTTTGTTGAGCTTCCCAAATGGAGGGCCATGATTTGGCCAACGATCAAGGGTAAATGGCTAGTTTCTAACCGTAAGATTTAGAATTTTTAGCTGGTATTTATGTTATCTTATAGTATAATTTTTTATCAACTCAGTTTTTTATTTACAAGATATCGTAAACAAATCGATAATTTCTGTTAAATAGTCTAAATATTGCTAATTGTCTAATAAAATTTTCTACAATATCTAACTCTAATATTTTGCATTTCAAAATTGACTACTAATATATCGATAATGTATCTGAAAATTAATTATTTGACAATACTAGTTATGTGAAATTCAAAATGTTACACAGAGTCCTTGCAGTTACACAGAGTCCTTACAGGTACACCTCCAATGTCAAAGTCGAAGGAGTCTTGGAGTCCCTAATTTGTTCAGAGCTCGTTCAATCTCTAGATTCAAGTAACCCACTTCTGAATATAAACTAATGCAAAGACTTGAAGTTGTTGGCTTGAGAAATTTCTCACAAATATATATCTATCAAATTATAAGTATGTCATTTCAAAAAATGAAAAGAAAAATAAACATAAAAGTTGCAAGTGTAAGAGAGTGATGTCCATGTTTATGAGAAAGGTACATTATGCTAATCTCTTTTAAGATTAGACGATACATACGACATTCCTCAATTTACAGAAATATAGACTTATCTCTCTTATTCCCCATAAATATGATACCGAAATGTAATTTACCCTTAGCGGGCGTTTGGTAGAGAATTTCGAATTGGATTCTTGGGAATCCTGTGAAGATGCCCATATTTGGTACAAATTTTGAAAAAATATTTTCAGGAATATAATATTTTCTAGATTGATTTTGGGATAAGATTTCTTCCAAAATAATTCCATCTCACACATGGAATTGTAGCATTATTTTTTTCATGTGAAAAGAGTAAATTACCCTCATCTGCCACCCACCACCGGTTACCCTCCACCGTTGAGCCGCCATAGAACCACCACCAACCATTGTTGGACCACTGTAGGCCGTTGCCAGACCACCACAACCACCACTGGACCACCGCCAGTTGTCGAACTGCCAAGGGTATTTTTGAAAATGAACAAAATTTTCCGAGGAATTTAATCTGTCTACCAAACACCTTAAAATACACTTGTTTAGGAAAACTATTTTCGGGATTAAGATTCCCAAGAATGAAAATTGAAACTCCCCGCCAAACTCCCCCTTAGAAAGTAATTTAAAATATGTGTGGATAATCATTTGTTTTTTAATATCTTTTATTTCATCTTTCAAATAAATTCATTCTACATATCACGATTTGAGATTATAAAGAATAAAACTAAGTAATTAAATTATCTGTATCATCCATTATATGGTTTGATTTGGGTTCACACATTTCAAAAGAAATGTTACAATTTTGATCCATTAAATTAACCAAACCAAAAAAAAAAAAATTGTTAGGATTTGTTGAAAACAGTGTAAGAATTATCGAACTTAACTTTCCACAAGTTTGAGAATATATAAGGAGTTTGGATATTCTAAAATGTTTATGAAGCTCTGAAAGCTGTGATGTGACTACGATCAAAATTATTTTTTGATACATAATAATGGGTAAATTATTTGATTGAACTTTTACTCTTAAGTTAAAATTAAAATTATTTGCTCAAACTTTTGTATTATTTTAGCATTACATACACATGTGCCGAAATTTCGTGAATATTTACAATGATGCTTCATTTGTCTTTAACAAATAACTTTGTTGAATAATTTTATTAAGGGATAATATATACTTTAGTCCTTTAAAAAAATAAAAATTTAATAGGTTAGATCTGCCAAAAAAAACTTGCTAATATTTTGATTTCTAAAATTAAAATATGTTGTAAAAATTTAGTTTTTTCATTAACTTTAAATGCCGTGTTCAATCTAACCTGAAATTAATTTAAATACTATATTTCAATAATACATACAATAAGGGTTAAAATCATGAAACATAAGCACTAATATGGTATAACGCGAATTCTTTGAAGGACTAGAGTGTATATATTTGGTGTGTATTTGGTTCCATTAATTTTCATAAAAAATAATTATTTTTTAACTAAAAAATTATTTTTATAGAAGCTATTCATTTTAATATTTACTTAAAATTAAAAAAATAATGCTTTTAACTTTTAAGTAAAAGTTAAAATGAATATTTTATGTGAAAAATATATTTTTTTGAAAAGTCAATTTTGCCCAAAATTTTTTTTGAAATAAACGCAATTTTGATCTTTTAACCAAATTTATGTTAATTTTTTTCATTAGGATTAAATTAATATCAATTTTTAAATATTAGTATTAAAAAAAGATATTTACTTTAAAATTAATTATCAATAAATTGAGATACCTCATAGATTCTTCTTATATTACTAATTCTGCGGCCTAATGGCTATATTTTATCTCATTGAGTTTAATTTTTCAAACGCAAGAAAACGTTGAAGTTTCAAAAGTTCATTTCTTTTTCAATGAAAACGACGACTCCACACCATAATTGGGACAATGCACATTGGGCATAAAAGATGAAAATGACATACCCAATTTTTTTCTCCTTTTTGAAATTTAACATAAAAGTACTCACATTTTTTTTTTTTTTTAAAAAGGGCTTGACATAAAGGTAACAGCTAATAAGAACGTTTCACAAGTGGCATGGGTTTCTTATCATATTTTCACAAATTAATATTATACTTATAATAAGTTATTAAACACTCATTAAAATTAAAACTAATTTGATAATTGACATAAATTTTAATATACTATCAATATAATTTTTTTTTATTATTATGCAATTATATATTATTATATGTGTGATTTTTAAGATAACGACAATAAGAGTTAAATATTTTTATTAATATAATAATATATAATTAAATAACTAAATAAAAAACTTTTATATTAATAGTACTTTAAGATTAAATTTTTATAATTAATATTTTATAATATAACTAAAACATATTAAATATTTAACATGACTACTCTAAATGTTGACTTTATTTTATATTACAGATGCTGATATTTTCATTAAAAAGTATGTATAGTGAAATAATCTTTGAAAATATTACATCCATTAAGCCTTTATTTTGACTGTTAATCTACTTTTGTATTTAATTATTGGTCAAAGGCAAGAGCACGTGGAAAAGAGTTGATAAATTAAGAAAATCAATAGGAGTATTTGCCATTTCAATCGATCATATGTTGGTAATTACCTAGTTGATCAATTAATAGATAAGTTAATTGATAGTTCAAAATAAAGATATTCGTCACAATGTCCTGACAAGAAGTGTTATCATTCATAACTGCACAGTTTAGCTAAAAATGAAATGGTTGGTTGATCGAACAGTAAAACATGTCCTTCCATAAATAGCAACGTCACATGAAAGCAAATATAAATAGGCTGTGAAAGTCATGTACTTATTTTCATTTGACTTGTCAATTGGTATTTTAAGGTTAATTAGCTGGTTGATAAAATTTTCGAAACATGTCTTTCGTATGCATCATATATATATATATTTTTTAGTATATTAGCTGCAATAGAATTTAAATTTAGAACTTCCTACAAATTATCCAACCCTTCATCACTAAATCACCTCTAATGATATATGCATCACAAAATTTTGGTAGACACAATTATATAGACAATATAAGAATAAGAATAGGAAATAAAATATGGATAAATGTATTAGTGAAAAAATTGGCGCACTACTTATTATGAAAAAGATTGTATGATCTTATTTTAGATCGGTAGTTTGGTTTTGTGAAGGATGCATGTAGAAATCTAAGTAAGGAGAGTATATTATATAAAGGATAGTTCAATACCTAAAAATATATATATATAGAGAGAGAGAGAGTGAGAGAAAGAGAGAGAGAGAAGAAAAATTATAGGGTTGATAATTAAGAAATATTTATATTTTAAAAATTTGACAATAGATATAATTTATAATAGGACATTATAGTATCATTTGATCCATATAATCGATTTTATCTCGACCAAGATTTAATTGTTGTTTTTAACTTGTTATTGTTGTTCTGATGTCTTTAGTATGCATCACAAAATTTTTAATAACCTTTTGGAATATCAATGAACCAAAAGACTAGTAATTATATAATACTTTTCATAAATTAGTGTAAAAGAATTTTATATTAATAATCAATCATATTGTTAAAGTATTAATTAATATATATTCTTCCAATGCTAATTCTAAAATAAAAAGAAAACGTCTATTGATGTATGAAAAATGTTATTTGAACATATAAAAATAGGCATATTATAAACTAAAATGTATTTTATGTCCATTTCTCATCATATGTATATTAAAATATCTATTTTTAAATACACAAATAACATTTTCTCTTATGTATATAGATATCAAATGCTTATTTTGTTTTCGATTTTCTAAATCACTTTGTACGTTCAAAAATTAAACAAGTCAATCACACCAAAAAGGAAAATGATAAAACTAATGCAAAGACTTGAATTTGTTGGTCTTCATAGAAGTTTCTCACACAAGGATACATCTATCAAACTATAGTATGTAATTTCAGAAAAAGACCAAAAAAAAAAGTTGCAAGTTTGCAAAGTGTTATGTAGCAGTCGTGGTGTGATCCTACTAATCCGCAAAATTGGTGAACATATTTCTGCAACAATTTAGGAGCCTATTACTTTTGGGGGAGTTGCTAATTGGAGATTACTTCCTGCTGTACTAGGAGTTAATTGATGTGCTAATTGTATTTGTTTGTTGTGTTTGTATTCCTGTTTTTGGCCCCTCTTCGTTTGTGAAGAGAGTGTGCCTTCATATTTGACTTATCGACGGAAAAAAAAAAAAAAAAAAAAAGAGGAAAAGTTGCAATGGTAAAGTGATGTCGACCTTTATGAGAAAGTAGTTTAATATATGTTGCATGCGTGTAGTCTATCATTTATTTTTCAAAATAAATTTAATTTATATGTATTGTACTTAAAAAAATTATGTAGATATCTAATTATTTATTAGTACATCAATAAAAATATTTTACTCAATTATTTATTATCTTAAAAATTTTATAAATAGAATCATCTGATTAGATAAAAATTTTAAATTTTTTTATATTGTCAATATATTAAAATTAATCTCTTTTAATATTATATCTTTTATTTCATCTTTTTAATAAATTCATTCCATATATCACTATTTGAGATTATAAAGAATTAAATTAAATAAACTAAATTAATTATAACGTCCACTGTATGGAAGAAGAGGAGTGCTTACCTCTCCCTCTTTGTACACTTTACTTCTCAACCCTTGCTCGGTTAGTTGTTCCAATGATAGATCCTGCATCATACAATATAAGTACCAGTAGCGCATAAAAAAAAAAAAAAAGAGAAAAAATAATTGCTTACCATATGTTTCCAAGTATGAAGAATCTATAATGCGATAACCCTTAAATAAGAGTATAACCACAAAGAGTTTCGACTAATGTTTCTTTGTATTTGTGCAAACCTGAAGGCAAAATTTATATAGCTGAAAAGTGCGTGAAAATATCTATTGCAACTTCTAGTTCTTTATTGCTACTTTTCTTTAATTAATATATTTCTTATGTTTGTAAAATATCTTAAAATATTTTATTAAACAATTGAGTTAGATGCTTCACTTACTATAAACATATAAATTTGAAGAAATAAAAACAAAGAATCACAGATTTTGAGCCTGTTTGGTTACAATTCTAGGAAAAATACTTCTTTAAAAGCAGAAGTAGAAACAAAAGTAGAAAATTATTTTATGTTTGGATGTAATTGTATAAATATTTTTTTAATCAAAATTAGAAGTTGTTGAATTTTTTGGATGTGAAAAATATAAAAATATTTTTTTATAAAATTAAAATTAAGAATATGGAGAGAGAGTGTGAGAATGGAGTCATATTTAAAAAAAAAATGTTAAGAATAAAATCGTAATTAAATGGATAAAAAATGATTACTAAATTTGAGGAGTAATATTCTCTTTCTTTTAATACTTTTATTTTTAGGAGAGATAGCTCTCTATCTACTTATCAAAGAAGTAAAAAAATTGATTATTTTTTATTTCTACTTGTTTTTAAAAGTACAAATAAACAATATTAAAAATTTTATAAGTATATTTTTTTTGAAAAATTTTGGAAAAAAAAAGTACTTTTTTAGTAACAAAAGCACAAATAAACAAAGCCATTCTTGTATAAAAAATTTTTTTAGCCATGTGTTCATTTTGATTTAATGAATATTTATAAGAATATCTCATTTTCCCTTCAACAAATAACTTCCTGAATAATTTCACAAATTTATTACATAAAACAATTTTATATAATTGCGAACAATTTATTGGGTGCGTTTGTTTGTGCTTCGAGTATAAAAAGAATTACTTTTTTTTTATTTTTCAAAAAAAAAGTACTTATAAAATTTTTAGTATTGTTTGTTTATGCTTCTAAAAAAAACAGAAGAAAAAAATAATCAATTTTTCTGCTTTTTTGAGAAGCAGATAGGGAGCTGTTTCTCCCAAAAGCAAAAGCAATAGAAGAGAGAGAATGTTGTTCCTTAAAATTCGCAACCACTTTCTTCCCACTCAATTATGATTTTATCCTTAAAACTTTTAAAAACTATCACTCTCTTCTCACTCTCATCCTCTCTCTCTCTCGATATCCTTAATTGTAATTTTATTAAATAAAATACTTCTATATTTATTATATCCAAATAATTTAATAACGTCTAATTTTGATAAAAAGTACTTATACAATTATATCCAAACATAAAATAATTTTCTGCTTTTATTTCTACTTTTTAGAAAGTAGTTCTCTTATAATCTTAACTAAACGGGCCATTATCTAAATACGATTTTTGTATCAATATATACAAGCATAAGTTGGTTAAACCTTTTCATTAGCAAGTTTTCAAAAAAATATATTATTAGTGATACCACATGATCCTTATAATTCTATTATACTGTTATAAAGTAAACATCAATTGAAAAATACTGCTTGTCTTCATCTTTAGATCATATCACATCTAGAAAAATGCAGCGTTAATTTAGGGGACGACTTTGGATTTCATACAATGATAACTTCCAAATAATAAAAATAAAAAATCGACTGATTTATAATATATGTACATGATTCATTGCTATCTTTTATGTTTTCTACCCCATTTGGTACGTTAGAAAATTAAGTAGGTAAGTCATTTCAAATTGGAAAATTGCAACGGGTTCGAAGACCTGGAATTGCTAGTCTATCTAGTGCTTTCTCACACAAGTATATATCAATCATGATCGGAGAAACTTTCAAGTAATAATGCGACTCATGTTTGAACCAGATTTTTCAGAAAACTATGAGCTACGTTTTAATTTGTGCTCTCTATTTTATCTGTTAATTTATAATGGTTCTAGAAGACTTAAGAGGTAAATTGAAGTAAGTTCTGTAGTAATTAAAATACTGTGTGTGTAATCTTTTCACATATGATAAGATATCTAACTGGATGAGACAAGTTGACAGTAAATTTATCAGTTGTTTTAGAGAAAGTTGCACAGAATGTTAGATGATCAATTCAGCTAATTATGATTTCAATGATATGCAGAGAACAAATTAATAAGTAAATGTGCAATTAAATGGTAAATAGAGAGGTGAAGAGAGGTTTGCACATAAAATTTCTATTTTTTACAGAAATATGCAGGAGTTATTTCTAATAACATCGATTATAGAAAGATCAATGTCAAGTATTGTCTTAAAATTATTTTAAAAAAAAAATCCAAAAATACACTTGTTATCTTTTAATTCATTCTCTCCATCAAATGCAGTTCTCGCTTGCTTGTAATCATTCCTTAAATGGATTTCCTCCAAGTTTGCATACAGAGGAATGGTAGTTCAACATTTGTAAAGGTAAATTGATATGTACTCGCAGCTTAAAGAGCAGTTTTTACTGCTTTTAGATGAGGGAAACAAGTAAGTTTTGTGTAATTTTTGTGTATTGGAAGGAACGAAAAAATATAATTGAACAATTAGCGCACAAACACCACCCCTGCAGCATCAGCGAGGAGAAGATGTGAAAGCCCAGAAGGAGGATTCATCTCGGAGCACGACAAGCCTCTCACTTTGCGTGAACAAAGCCAGTCAGCACAGGCATTAGTTTTACGATGGACATGCCCAACAGGCAACAGCACAGGCATTGTGTCTATCATTTTTTGCCCCTTTTGATCTCTCTCTCTCTCTCTCTTGTTTTTTTAAAACTTTTTTTTGGGTCAACTAAGGAGGTGTTTGATTCACTTATTTTCAGTTTCCATTTTCACAGAAAACAGAAAATGCAATGAAGAATATGTTTGGTTAAGCATTCTTATTTTTAGTTTTATGAGAGGGGCTTCAAATTTTTGGAAATACTGAAAACGAAAAAAAGTCATTTTCATTATTTTCATATTAGTATGGTGGCAATTTTGTGATTTTAAAGACATTATTTTCTTTTTTTTCTTTCTTGATTCCCGCATCACTTCCCCCTTATTCAGTTTTCCCCCACCTCCAAATTCAACCTTGTGCCGCCCACTTCAGTGCCAATCTTCCCTCGTCAAGCACGCTATCGAGTTCATGCCGCCCACATCAACGCCAACTGCTCTCTTGTCAAGCATGCCGTTGACTTCTCCACCCTCTAGCTAGTTTCGACCCTCCAATCTCCAATCCAATCTTGACCATCGCCTCTGCGACCTTGATGGAGCATGATCTCAGAACCACCAAATCCATCTCAAATTGGTATTAGAAAATCAAAAACCAACCTAGTATTCCACCAGCTTTAATCTTTGGTGCAGATCGTGAACTTGAGCCTGAGCCTAGATGGTCCACCTCTGCCACTGTGTTGTTGGCGCTGCTATACACCTCGGCTTCATACAGTTCCAGGTTTGACAAAGCACTTGCTATGGAGCTGGGGTCCAAATGGGTCTTCGAATCAATGGCCACTGGGAGGAAATGACCTTGTTTTGAAAAGAAGCCCCTACTACATGGGATTAGGATCCTCTAAATGTGTTCTTCACTTCTTGGACGAGATAAAAGCCAAAAAATGAAAATAAACAAAACAAACACGTTTTCAAAAACTGGAAAAATGAAAATAGAAATGATTTTTAGGAAATAAGAATAGAGAATGGAAATAGGCAATGTTTCTGCAAATCAAACGCACCCTTAACATTTTTTTTCTCTTTTAGAAATTGTGGATTCCAATTGAGGATTCCAAAGCCCAATTCCTTTGGGCTTCTTAAGAAAAAAGAAATCCTTTTCAACCCAAAAAAAAAAAAGAAAAAGGAAAAAAGAAATCTTTCATTCTCCACTTCAACAAGTCAACAGATGAAACTCGTTCCCACCCCTCCATAAAAAACAGAAAAAAGGGGTCAATGACAAGGAAACTATCAATCAAGAAATGGTAAGATTTCCCACTATCTCCAATTTTTCTCCAACAAGATATATGCAGAAGACTTGAGAGAGGTAATTGTTTAAACTATTTGCACAATGACAACCCTTTTGCCATTGAGTTTGCAACAATGGTGGGTATTTTAAGGCACAAAATCTTGATGCTATCTATGATGTGGCTAAGTTGGTCTTGGTTTATGAGTTCCTCCCCAGTGGAAGCCTCAATAATTTTCTGCAACTTGTGAAAGTTATAAATTAGGCAACTAAGGGTGGATTTCCGGAACAAAACTAGTTACTGTTCTAGTAGATAGTGTCATTTGCATTAGCATATATGGGCAAGAGGCTCCATATACAAGGAGAAAGAAGAGAAGGTGGTACATCATCTACTCAGCTGACATATCTAAAAAGGACATGGAAAAGAAGTAGCTGTTGTAAAAGAGCCGTTGGATAACGGTCAGAAAAGAGCCGTTGAAGCATTAAAGAGCTGCAACGGTAAAAAGGAAATTTGGATAAAATTAAAAATAAAATTTGCAGGGTAGTAAAAGCTTGGCAGGCCCACACGCGCACGGATGAGACGCGACGGGGCGCGTGTGTGTATTTAACTAAGGCCCAAGTCCACAATGCTACCTCAATACCATAAGGTATTTATTGATTAAATATCATCACATATAAATGCTTATTAAAACATTTTCATGAGCAATGTGGGACTTCTTCCGTAGCTAAATACACATAGACAAAATAAGTTTGAAACACACTAAAACCCATATATATATACAACATGATGTAATCTGAATTTGATTATGTTTTATGTGTTGGTTGTTATTTGTGAGCCTTTCTAGTTACGATATTGTAGAGGATCTAGAATTAATCATTCAGTTGTTGTATGTGATCATTACTATTTTGAGGTGCAGGGTATTAAACAGCTTACTTCAAAATTACCTAGTGGGATTTAATGAGCAGGGTTCAAGTTCACACATATTGTTGATCATTAGCAGTTCAAAACTTATGGTTACTCCAATGCAGTGAGTTCTATAGATAATGACAAAGAAGGGGACTAATTCCTGTGCTATCCAGAGGATTTAACCATATCTACCCGCACCATTGATTTACAAATTGCAGAAGGAAAAGGATTGGGGAGATTGCTCTTGGATTGGAGGCATAACAACATGTGTAGTTTCTGCATTTGGCAGCTGTGTTTGTGTTCAGTGTTTTCTTGAAAAGGAAAAAGTGATCATCGGTAGAAAGAACAGAGAAGGCCAGAATTGTAGATTTTGAACGAATATATAATGACCGCGAGATTGTCAATTTTCTGATATTAAATCAGCAATAATATATGGCTGATTTAACATGTGTTTGGAAACCGTTTGCATAGATTTTACCAAAATTGATTCTGAGCATTTTTTGTAATGTTTGGTTGCATACTTTCAAAATTAATTTTTGTTTTTAGAATTGGTTTTAAGAGAAGTAAATTTTTTTTTACTTTTTGTTAGAATTATTTTTAGTAGTGCTACTAAATATAAATAATTTTACCTCAAAACTAATTTTAATTAAATCAATTGCAATAAAATTAATTATATCTAGAATTAATTCTACAAGAGTAAAACTAAACAAGGTGTTAATGTAGGTAGGCTTGTTAGGGAAGGTGTTTTAGCAAAGGTTTACAAAAGGGACTCCTCCATTACGCGATGACAAACTTTTGAAGGTTATTCTATTCTGTCAAAGAAGCTGAGAGTTAATACGTTTTTGGGAGCAATAATTCTATATGTTTAAAATTGCGAGACTTGCTTATGCTGTTGTCTCTATGACCACCTGCAACATAATGCTTATGCAAATCTCAAAGCAATGGTCTAACACAAAGAAACTAGGAACAACGGAGTGTCTGTCACTCAGATTTGCGATAATGGCGTTAGCTGTCGCAACTAGCAGGATCATTTGCTAGATTGAAGTATCAAATTGTATATATCACTAGTGTTACAACATATAACGTTACAATATATAACAATATTATATAGTAGAAATAATTTTCAGATTTTTTTTTTGATAAAAAATGGTTTAATCTACTTACTTGTTTAAGGGTGAACACGTCTATCACGTGATTTTGATAACTAAATTCAAATAAAAATTCTGACAATCGGGACATGTTGCAACATAAGCCAAAAAGAAATATACTCACAAATATATTACACAACAAAACAACATAAAATAAGTTTCTTCAAACCGTGATTTTCGAAGCCATAAACTTAGTTACGTATATTTATTGCATGAAAAATGTTTTACATATGCCTCATTTTCTGATATTCTGTGTCGATACTTATCCATCTGTCATTAGATAAAGGGAAAAAAAATTTACAAACAACATAACTTATATTACGTATATTTTGCACTAGTAGCAGCTCACGATGAGTACATCCTAGCTCAAAAGTGTGAAGCGCATATTTACTGAATGCAATTTTTTTATCGGACATTAATGTGGTGGGCAAAAAGATGAAAATTACAGATTTTTTTATCATCTGAAGAGTACTTGCCCATCCCATTTTTTCCCGCTTATTTGTGCGGCAAAATGGTCATTTCATTGTTAAGTTTTTATTGTATCTTCTATCTATTTTTTTGCTTTTAATTTTCGATGGAAGACCTGCAAATCCAAAATAAAAAGCACACGATCTCCCCGTTTCTTCTTTTGCCCAGCGGTTATCATTGGTCTCTCTTCTTATTCAATGAAATTTGATGTTTGATGATTTCCAGCACCCACTTTGCTAAACCATCAGCGGTCATGGGATATGAGACTTCACCGGTGCCTTTGACCCCATCTTGGACAAGCTCAAATCTCTCAAATTGATATTTCTTTTCTTCTTTTTTTTTTTCCCTATCTATTTATGGTTCATTTTGCTGGTAACAAGACCAATCCTTTTTGTGACCGACGCATTGATTATTTTGTCTATGTTAAGTTGCGATGCGAACTTTATCGTTGCCATTTCGTGTTTTCTATTATACACACAACAGCATGGAATAGAGTGGCTACGAGTATGGTCAAGGAGCTGGGCAGAGAAGCTCTTTTTTTTTTTTTTTTGTGTTGTGTTAAGTAGATCCATAAACAGGTTCTGACTTCTTACTCTGTGTTGTCTTCTAATTCGTCTTCTCTGATTATTCTTCATTATCTTTCACTCTAGCATTTGACTCTGCCTTATCATTTAGAGTACATGACTGCATATGATGACGAGCATCACAAGCCCAGATCCATCGATCTAGATGAGTAGATGTGGTCCTATCCTATACTCAAAAATATTAATCGAGCATTTCTCTTTCTAATTTTTGAAGTATACTCAGTATTAGTTTGTTACCCCTTGAAAAGCAGCAGTAAAAAATTTCGAGATAAATGTTATTAAAAAAAATTCATGTTCAATTTTAAGGAAATGTCAAATTCATAAAACATAAACATTTTATTTTATCTACAAACTTTTCTATGCTAAATTAAGCTCATAATTAAAAGATGCGAAGCAAATTGCATAACATGAACATTGCACTGGTATAACAAGATTTGTATGTTGCGCTCTTGAAATGGCTATCTAATTGTACAAGATTTATGTATATCTGAACCAAAACGAAGGTCTAATGCTTTAAAAGTTAATTCCATTTCGTTTTCAAAAGAAATTCATTATGAAAGAGGCTAAGCATCACTCCATATTACCAATAGAGGCGATCACTCTTGAATCATTATGCTACTTATTTTTATCTCTGACAAACTGTTCCACTAAAAGACAAATTTATCATTAAAGACTTTGCTTGATTGAATCATTATTTGAATTTCCTGTGTTCATGCCTTTTGAAATAACTAGAATTGTTCTTGGTTATTCTCTTTTCAGTATTAATTTGTCTTTGTGCAAGTAGCTTCTAATATAACTTACGCTTATATCGGATGCTAAGCTTTTGGATTAATAATGGTTATAACTTTTTAACTTCCAATTTTCTCTTACTTGCAAATTTTTTAAGATCTTTGCAATACATTCTAAAGCTTTTACTGCTTGGTTATTATCCTCATGTTATGCGTTTTGTATTAAGGTTCTAACACTGAAATAGTACATCATTACCAGGTTTTGTTTCTTATCTTCTGCTTTTGCTCTCTTTATTGTATTTTATCTTTTGATTAGGTTTTTTAATTGTCTCTTTCTTTTGGTGCATATTGCTTATACTATCCTAAGTTATTGAGTTCTTCCTCTAATGCTTATGTTTTCGGGTTGCTCTTTTCCCTATGTATTGTCTTTGTGCATGCATCTTACACACTACTACCTGTGCATTGGACTGTAATTTTGCATTCATACTGATGCTTGCAAATTTTTAAAGATCTCTACAATGCATTTTGAAACTTATTGTGCTTGGTTCTTCTCTTTATACTATGCCTATTGTTAAGATCTCTAAAAGGCATTTCTTGCCAAGTTTACTTTTTATTTTTATTTTTTTTGCTTTTGCACTCTATACAATCTGTTTCATTTGGCTGATCTTATTCTGTTATACTTTTATGAAAACTATCTAATGTTAACTGTTGTTACAATTTGTTTCATTTGCTTCTTTGGTCTATATTAGAAACCTTATGTATTGTTCGGGCTTGCGTTGTGCATCTACAAATGATTTTACTGAATCAGCAGATATAACTTTATTTGCAGGGTTTTGCTCAATCAATTTAATGGTTGATTATGCATACTAACTGTTTTTATTTTAATTTGACTTGGTTTGGTTGTAATATATGTAGATAAAATAATTGGACTAATATTAATTTGATGCCATTCAAGGAGGAGGAGGAGGAGGAGGAGGAGGAGGATGAAACTCTCTTACATATTGTTTAGGAAGCTAAAAAAACAAGAGCAAATGTTGTGAACATAACTAAAGTAGAACCAAAAGGACTTTTTTTTTGGTTTTCCAATAATTTCTAAAAGTTCTATTCTATTTTGTTAATTACTGGGAAAAGTTATGTATACTACATTGATAATTGATAACATAATATCACATGCAAAAAACCCTGCATGTGACACTCTGAGCAATCCAACTGGAGTACTTGAGAGTAGTGTTATAAGACGTGAAAATATCGTATGCTACATCAATTGAAGCAACTACTGGACTAAGACTACTGCAACTTCTTTTGCAAAACAACCTTTGAAGAAGCCCAAATCGGAGAAGCTTTAGCTATCCAACCACCTGATTTATTGTCAGCAAAGTTTTTTATGATTCATATTTTGTTATGTAACTTCAGGTGAAATTGTAGGAACGGTTTAAAACTAATAGCACTTGGAACTTTAACATGTGCTACTATTGAACTAATGTACATATGGTACTTACGATGTTCATATTTACTATTCCAAATGCTGGACAAATATAGTTGTTTTTTCATTAGACTTAGAACTATTTGCTGATTAATATAAATAGCAGGCTATATTTTGTCATCCATTTTACTGCTTTAGTCCTTTCTATATTTATCCATGTGCATTTCAGAGCTTTTGAACACAGATAGAGACTAATCATATTATGTAATTTTTCTTTCTTTATGAGTTTTTTGTGAAATTAATTCTAACCTGTTATGCAAACTTTTAGTCTTGTTGTTGCAAAGATTATGCTCTTATATATTTTTTCGATTTTTAAATATGCAAACTAATGCTTATTATAGACATAGTTTAATTGTGGCTTTTGGTTTCATCTTCATGGTATTAAAATCATGCTAATTCATCATAGATGTATAGATTTACTTAATACCAGAAATGTTTTAATGTTAGTTATTGAATATAAATATGAGCACATGTGAAACTTATACATGCATGTGTACGTTTATAAATTTATAAATAATATGTAAAATATATTACTAATCCTTATATATATTATATACATATATTGTATAATAATACTCATACTAATAATAATTATAATGATAAATGATAATAAATATTAGAGTATATTTTGAATTTGATACTAACAACTAATCACTAATAAATAATAATTAACAAAAAATTGAAATTTAATAATCATTATTATTTTTTAAGAAAAAAAAATATAGTCACCGTCCATCGGAGGGGGGCAAAATCTAGTAAAAAGTAAAATTGAAAAGGTATCCACTTCTAACCACTTAATGATGTGCTAACAGTGACATAGAACTTTTTCACAATTTTAATTTAAAAAATTAAAAGAAAGATAAAAACAGGTATTTAATGAAATCAATTATTCATATAGCCTTATAACTCACGCAGCCTCCTCCTCCTCCGTCGCCGCTGGCGACGTTACGGGAAATTCTCAACGGTATTCATCAACAATCTGTTCTCACCTTGAAGAACCTCCACCTGCCTCTTCACATCAGACACGACTTCGTCACGTCACCACTGACCGGAAAACCCAAGAATTCGGCGACCCCCTTCCTTAAACCACCGCTGACGTCACCACTCGCCGGACAACCCAAACCCACGCCATGAGTTTCTTCGAAGCAAGGGAATCTCTTTTGGTTCAAGGACTTTGCCATCACGCGCACCTCCAGGCCCCGCGTCGTGCCTCACCGTGAAGGGCGTGGAGTACTGTGTCTGGGATTTTCTCCATTTTCAGCCTCTTTATGCCAGTACCACTTCCTCTCCATCATTTTGTCTCTCTTTTTCAGCTCACTATCACCATTTTTCACTTCTTCCAGCAACCACCGGCGAGGCCGCCAGCTCCACGACCGGTATCTTTCGCCCCTCCATGAATTGCTGCAATGAATCACAGAACAAGAAAGGAGATCAAGGTCCTTAAACTTTGATTGATTGATGTTCTCCTATCTCTTTCTTTTATCTGTGATTTATTTCATTTATTCGATTTACTTTCATCCTTCATATATTGTCTTGCTTGCTGATAGGTATGATTTACTTATGAGTCAGATTGGGGGCGATTTAATGGCTGCAAATTTGGGTTGTTTAGGGGCATATGATGAAGCAGCCTCAACACGTGCCTATAACTTGGCAGGATTGAAGTTCTGAGGCCAAGACACCATTCTCAATTTTGCAGTAAATTTTCTCATTCTTTAGTTCCATTCAATATGTGATGGTTTGTATACCAATTTTGAACATTTGATCATAAATATATTTTGTTGATTTTAGCTATCAAATGATCAAGTTCAGCTTAAGGAGACGGCGGATCAATCGAAAGAAGAATATATTGGATCCCTATGGTGGGTTTTTGTTATTAAATGTTTACAGATAGCTTATATCATGTAGATTATATATTTTGAAGCCATCTGTTGTTTTATATATATATATATATATATATATATATATATATTTTAGCCATAAAAGTCATTTCTTATGGTAATAAAGCATAGTATCTTTACTATTTGTCATATCATTCCCGTTGCTCGAGACTTTAGCTTTTTAGATAATTTCCTGCAGAAGCTTTTGGTAGCTGAGAGTTAAAATAACGTATTGCAGTGTGATGGGATACAGTGGTCGAATCTGTCCAAATCTTAGGGAAAGGCATAAATATAAGCTTCTTCAAGATGTATGTTGGAGCCTTTAGGTTCTAATATAGCTTGTACCGGAGATTGTTTTGGAATTTTTGGTTCATAGTTGTACACTATGGTTTGAATGTATCAGTAATCGAATAGATTTTTGTGTCTCTCTAATCATTTATCGTCTTTGTTCTCTCTGTGTCAGGGTGGTATTTGATCCAGATCTAGAAATGGCACGTATTCAATCAAAGTTTTTCTTTTATAATTAAACAATTGTTTTGGGGGTTAAACGTATCTTAAGAAATTTAAGAAATTTTTTAACTTGTCCTATAAACCATCCATTACATTTGGTTTTATAGAGCAATTTATAATCTCCAGCGGGTAAACCCTTTAATGGCTTGATTACCTGTTTCTAGCATCTCATCTAATTTAAAATAAAATTTGGTTCGTATTATCAAAGCCTATAGCGCTGTAGCTTGCTGATTTTGTCGTATGCTCTGCAAGGTTTCCACAGGTATGCTGATTTTGTTGTAATAATTGAAAGCTTCTGATCTATTTAGCTTTGAAACAAACCTGTTGCAAGATATTTTCTTTATGTGCAAAGGAAAAATACAAGTATTCATTTCCTGATTGTTGGCAGATTTACTCAGTGAAATATAATGAGGGTGTATCCAAAAGGCACTTGCATTATTTCAATAGAAACTGTGTCCAAAGTTGTTGAAATTTTTGGATCCCCCTCATGCTACAAATTACTCTTTTGCTTGCTGATAAAGAAAGGTCATTTTTTATTTTTTGGATTATTTTGTATTGGTACTGGTGAAAGTTGTGACATTAAATTAATCCCCACTGTTATATCTCATATAGATGGATAAAGTTTTCGTGTTATTTTGAAGTTGTTTTGTACCCTAGCCAAATACCTTAAAAGTAACATTATAACCTTCTTATAGACATGACAGATATTCATCCATGCAGATGAAGGCTTATTTTATGCAGTTTTTGTCATATTTGACTTGCAAGATAGGTATGACAATTATAGTTCAAAAGTTATATCAATCAAAAGTACATTCTAATGAGCTAATTAATCGTGTGTGCATGTATTAGTGTCATCGAATCTTGATCCATTATATAAATATGCTGTTTTAGTTTGTTTTAGGGATGGAGAGCTGTGACACAACTGTAAACGAGTATGATTGTCTTCATTTTTTTTTTTGTTTTGTTTTTTTGGTCAGTTTCCTTTGTGTATCTAAGAACATGCTAGATTAGTACTATTGCACTCATGCATTTTGTGAAGGTGTTGCTGACCTTGACCGGGGCAAGGTAGACAAGTTTTTAATATTGCTCCATTTTAGGGATGGAAGATATGGTCTTGGAAAGCAAAGATATTGACAGGCAGAGTGGTTGCTCACCTTTTTTGGCTCATCAGTTTCAAAACTTGGCTTGTTTGGCTTATTTACGATTGAAGGGGTGGTTCTGTTTCCCATACTCATATCTTTTATTCTGTGTATTTATGTTTTTCAGGGGAACAGTAAGTGATGTTTTCTTTTTCTGTCAAGAGTTTTCGGAATTTCTGTTTTGTTCTTAAACAGAACGAAAACACTTGGTTCAAGTTCATGGGAAAAGAAGGATATTGTGGGACTATCATGTATTAAACTAGATTGATTTCAAGATATATATTAGTGAACTGTTTGTTTATCATAAATCCTTTTTTATTAGTTAGTGGTTCTAAAAAATCTAGGAATAGATACGTTACTTTGACCCTCGGGCTTGATGTAATATTGCACACCTTAGAAAGGTCGATGCATTTAAGAATAGTGCCAAGGAAGGACGACTAGGTATGGTATTTGAAGGTTATATTGCTAAATGGCATTTGGTAATTAAGCATATAAAGATAAGCATGGGTTTTTGGATAAAAGGGTGGTGTGAAGAGTTTAATTTCTCCTGTGACAGCTTAGTACAGAGCCCGGATCAAGTGAGACAGTGGCTGTTACTATTAATATTAATAAGAAACATAACAAGAGGTGCTTTTTAAAGAATAAGGATTCATAAAAGGAGACGGGGAGGTTGCAATGCTGCACGGTGCCTAGACTGTGATGCTGATATGTGTTGGGGCACCCAAACTACCTAAATTTGAGGGTCTATATTGTTTCTCAGGCTGGTAGCAATTATCTCTTTTACTGCGATGTATAGAACGATTTTTAATAGCAGTATGTGTATGATTGTCTATGGTTGTCAGCCAGGGATTTGTGAAAAGGCTCATGTTGTTCAATTCTTTGTGTGTTGCAGGATTACTTCTTAAGGTAGGTGTGTTAGAAATGGGTTGTATCAGTCTCTTTCACTTTTAGTTTTGGTTTTATGTGGCTGAATTAGAAGATTTGTTTATCCTGCTGTTTGTAAGCTCATGAGTCGTATGGAACTGATGTCTTTGTTCTCTTTAATTTTCCTCCCCCTTTGTTGAGGAATGTTGAGCTATGATGAATTATCATTAAAAAAGTAATAATAAATAAATAGAAAAGGAAGGACAACTAAGTATAAAGCCAACTCCCAAAAAAAAAGGATGTTAAGCCAACTCACGTTGGCTATTCATTCTACTCTTTTTCCTATCACAACTACAAGCATATAGTAAATGTTTTTTTTTTTTTTTTTTTACCCGGAGTCCAGCTAATTTTAAGGATGGGTTTTTGAAATCTACTTCATAACTAGAGAACCACTAGCTATCATGTTTGTCGGTCATCTTTGTAGATCAGGGTCTTTGAATTCTACTTCATAACCAAAGAACCACTAGCATCTTTTTCTTGCAACAGCATAATATTTGTTCTTAATTGCATGGTTGGGAACTTGGGGTGGTGAATCTTGCAATGACTTTATATGGTTTGTTGTCCACAAATGATGGACATTTCTTTGGTCTATTTTGGTTTTGCCTAGGTGTGACCGCTATTGATGGAGGTTTCTGAGGAGGCATGCAGAAAAGATGGACCTGCACAAAATGCATCGTTTTCAAATGATTTTTAATATGCAAATTGCAAATTCATAATGATTTTTAACATGGTTGATAAGGTATTTGGGCTAAGATAATATCCGGCCATTTTGTGTGTGTATATATATATATATATATATATATATATATATATATATATATATATATAGGGAGCGTATCACATAAGAGGAGTGATTTATTATGAGAATAAGAGGAACAAATTTGAGCTGTATAATCGTATATAGATGGTCAAGATTTAAAGTTATTTAAAAATTACATAATTACTTAAAAAAGTGATGTGATTTTATGTTTTAACTATGACTATTCATGTAAGATCTAATGGTGAAGATTTCTCCCTCTCAACGTATCACATGTGGTACATCTCCTTACTATTACTTAAGTCTTTGACAATATGTTTTGTGAATGCAGCTCCATTTGATGCAAAAAGAAACAATATTGCCATTATATTTGTACGAGACAATATTGGAAGTCACATGAAGATGCTGAGAAATTCTGACCATCTAGAAATAAAGCCTTTTGCCCATTACAAGTTCAAAGCTTTTCAGGTAGAAAACTATTGCTTTCATCTTTTTTTTGTTTTTTGTTTTTTTGTTTTTTAGGTATTTTCAGCTGTGACAATTTCATATCAGGACATTTATTCTTCCAGTTCTCTATAAAACTTAATATGATACTTCACACACGCGGGTCCAAGATCTTCCCGGGTAAGGCTTTTTCATGCAAGCTGATGAAGATATTTTCTGCTGCCTTTTTGGGTAGCCACAGCTTCAAATTAGCAGGCCAAAACAAATCAGTTGAATACAGAACCACGCTCACTCTGCAAATTGATGGCGAGCTATAGGTGTATGCTTTTCATAGAGAAATTAAGTCTTACAAAGGCACATCCTTAAGATGTCCATGACATAAGCATGTTAGTGATAGTACTTTTAATATCTTAGAAAAGAAATAGGTCAAAGTATATCTCTACCGCTCGATGCAGCAACACCTTTATTGGGATTAATATATGCAATTTTCTAATTTTTCAAACGGAACATGTTTTTTGTTACATATCAAATAATGGTAATTGATGAATGAGTTGCGTTACTATAGAGGTCAACGCCTTTGAAAGTTACTATAGTGGAAGCCTTAATAATGTTCTGCAACTTGTGGAAGTTATAAATTAGCAACTAAGGTGGATTTCTCGGAGAAAACTAGGAGTCCATTTAGACAAGCATTGAAAAAAAGGATTTTTTTTCTCTAAATTTCTTTTAGAAAAGTTTTAATTTTTAGAAAAAGTTATTTTATATTTGGACAGAAATATGATAAGTATTTTTAATTATTAAAAATACTTATAAATTTGTTTGGAGGTAAAAGAATAAAATTAATTTTTTATAGCCAAATTATAAAAAATATTTAAATAGAGAAAAGAGAAATAAGGTTTGACAAGGAATAAAAAAGAAAGAATATGTATTGTAATTTTAATTAAACATAAAGGATATTTTTGAAAGATAATTTTATTAAAAATTATTTTTACTTCTCCTTTTTTTAGATATTAGGTATTTATAACTTTTAAAAAAGTGGTAAATTAATTTCTTTTAATTGAAACTTTTTTTTTAAAAGTTATGTTCAAACATTTATAAAAATTTATAAAAGTATTTTTTTAAAAATAAATATTTTTTTCTTGAAAAAAGCCAATCTAAACGGGCTCTAGTTATGTTCTAATGGATGGGGCTCACTGCATCGGCATTATAGGCAAGAGGCTCCATATCCAAGGAGGAAGAAGAGAAGGCGGTCCGTCACCTACTCAGCTTACATATCTGAAAAGGACATGGACTAATAGAAGCAAGTGTCATTGCTGCATGACCAATAGTGTGATATGATATCTCAGCAGAAAGTGGCTAGACAAAAGGAGTCTTCACCAAGTTTCAGGAAATGGAAGAAGACAACAATCAGGAAGAAGCAAGTTATCACTTGCAGCATTTTTTCTTAACAGAAACTCAAGTTCTAGTAGCAGCCGTTGCTGGTGAATGTTTAGCCTGCCGTGGTGTCATATATGTTTTCCTGTAGTCATTTTGAAATTCTAAAGTTTGACAAAATTTAAATTTGGTTTTGTTTTCTGTGTTGATTATTATTTGTGAGTCTTATGATGACATTAAGGGTGTAGCGTCAATCAGTCGGTTGTTGCACGTGATCATTACGATTTTGAGGTGTAGGGTATTAAACACCTTACTTCCAAATTACCTACTGGGATTTTTGATAAAATAACTTATATATGCATTTCAGAATATAGCCGAATTGTTCTCATGATTACAATTGAACAAGAATAAAATTTCCAATATAGTTTTTAACAGAGACATTCTCGCCAAACATCAGAAGAAAAGGCATAATAAAACTCCATTTTGTTTACTCTCCCAAACCAGGGAGGGGTTTATTACATATAGGAAGCTTTTGTGATGACTAACAAATTTATTTGATACTTCACAACTTTCACCCTAACACATATCTATGCCCCCACCAAAATCCACCGAGTAAAAGTCACGTTCAATCGTTCATGCTGGTCTTGCAGTAAATTTAATTTAAATACAATCAAAACTAATAATCTTAGAAGTTAGAACTACATCTATAAATACGAAATTAAATGAACTATAGTAAGATTTCTTCCTTTTTTTTCTTTGCTTAATACCTACCCTTGTTGGTTGCCTCTAAAGTGTCTTGGGCCTATTCCCCCTCGATCATGCCCTTCTTCTGGTGATTGATGGCATTAATTGCTTTTCTGATCACCTAAAACAGCAACATCCTTAACTTAACAACAAGTTTCATGTTATGTGCTATGGAATATTGGAATCTGACACCAGTTTTTGATTGATCCTTCACTTGCTGACATAAATGAAGGGGAACCACATTGGCATTGATGCCAATAGTGTCATATCTTTATCTTCAGTCAGAGGGCATTGACTTGATTATTGCATTGGCAAAGTAAATGCCATGAAGATGGTTCGAGTGCGGATTGGTTACTCTCTAAGCGGGCCTCCAACACTCGCTCTCGTTGCCCATATTCACCTTCATGAGCAATTCAAGGAGTTTAATTATGCATGTTGGTTTATCTACCTTTAATGGCCAATGTCCAAGTTCTCACATTGTTCATCATTGGCAGTTCAACACTTTTGACCAATCCAATGCAGTGAGTTCTATAGATATAGAAGAAGAAGAAGGGGACTATTTCTTTGCTATCCAGAGGATTTAAACATAGCTAACCACACTATTGATTTACATATTGCAGAAGGAAAAAGATTGGGGAAAAACATAGCTACCTTCTCGACACCATCAAGATCAAGATGCAGATACAGGGTGCTTCTCAAATTTACAAGAATACCCTCGACGCAGTCGTGAAGACTTTCCAGGAAAAGGGCATTCTCGGATTCTACAATGGTGTCTCCACGGTGATTGTAGGGTCCACTTCTTCTTCCGCTGTGTATTTCAGAGCCTACGAGTTGGGTCAGTCCTTGCTCTCGAAATTTGAAGGGCCCTTTCGATTTTGATTCTCCAAGTGCTGGTGCAATGGGGAACATTGTGTCTTCTGCTATAATGGTGCCTAAGTGATCACTTAGAGAATGCAAGCTGGTGCAAAGGGAATGTCTTGGGAGGTTTTCGTGAAGATTTTGGAGAAAGTTGGTATTTTGGGGTTGTATTTTGGTTACTCTGCTACATTGCTGAGGAATCTAGCTACTGGAGTGGAGTTATTCATCATTTGAGTACTTGAAAGCTGCGATGTTGAATGCTACTAAGAAGGCTCATTTGGAACCGATTCAGAATGTGTTTTGTGGTGCAATATCTGCTTCTCTTACCACCCCTTTGGATGTCGTGAAGAACAGGTTGATGACACAGGTTCATGGGGAGGTTGTGAACAAGGTTGCTACTATTATGTACAGTGGGGTTTCGACCACTGTGAAGCAGATATTGAAGGAGGAAAGGTGGACTGGACTGGACTGTCCCATGGGAAGGGGCCTAGAGTTCTTCATAGTGCTTATTTTTCAACATGGAGGTACTTTGCATTTGAGACTGCTAGGCTTACAATACTGTGATAGTATCTTAACAAATGTTTGATTTGAAATGGCCAAATGCCCTTTTCCTAACTTTTCATTCAATATATAGATAAAAGTACAAAGATCACAGGATGATTTCTAGACTAATTTACATGGATTCTAGGCTGATTTTTAAATTGATTTTCCTCCTTCTAACAACTACATATTCTATCTACGGGAATACTATATATATAGGTAATAACAATTGCACACATAAATGTAAATTATATAATGCAACATCCCCCCTCAAATTGATGCTGGTTTATCTAGAAGCATCAATTTGCCTGCAAGAAACTGGTGGCATTGTCTAGTGTGAGACTTAGTGAATAAATCAGCAACTTGTAAAGTTGTGGTGACATGTGGAAGTGAAATAACTCGGGTATCAATAGCTTCTCGAATATAATGGCACTCTACTTCAATATGTTTAGTATGCTCATGGCAGACTGGATGGGTAGCAATTTGAATTGCACTTGTGTTATCTGCATGAAGAGAAGTGGGATCAAGCTAAGGAAAGCCTACGTCATTCAATAATCCTCGAAGCCAAGTTAGTTCAGAATATGCAGCAAACCTAGCACGATATTCTGACTCGGTTGAGGATTTGGAGACACGATCTTGCTTCTTACTCTTCCATGAAATCAAAGAATCCCTAAGAAACATGCACCAACCAATGATAGATCTACCGGTATTAGACAGGCTACCCAATCTACATCACTATAAGCAACAAGGTGCATAGGACAACCAGTAAAGAAGAATAAACTATGACAAGTAGTACCCTTGAGATATCTAATGATACAACAAATAGCAGCCATGTGTAGATGTCTTCGGGAGTGCATAAATTAACTAAACTATTGTACAACAAAGGAGATATCAGGCCTTGTAATTGTTAAGTAGTTGAGGCTACCCACCAGTTGCCGATATAGCAAAGGACCTGAAAGTTCTCACCCTCATCAGCATGATACTTAACATTCACCTCAAGAGTAGTATCAATAGATGAGGATTCTTGAAGACCAGCTAATGTAATCAAATCCTAGATGTATTTATGCTGGTATAAGAAAATGCCAGAAGAGTCCCTATGTACTTCCAATCCCAAGAAATAAGTAAGGGTACCAAGATCCTTCCATGAAAAGAATCCTGAAGATACTGTTGTAGCTGAGTAATCAATAAAGAGTTAGTCCTAGTGATGACAATATCACCCACATATACCAAAAGAAGAACAATTCCAGTAGTAGTCTTTCGAAGAAACAATGAGGAGTCATATTTGGGCACAAGTTTAAATTGAACAAAGTAGACTGAAACTTCTCAAACCATGCTTGAGGAGCCTATTTTAAACCATATAAGGAGCGATTCAACTTACAAACTTCTGCAATAGAAGAGGAAAACAAACTGGGAGGAGGTGTCATGTATATTTCCTCTTTGAGATCACCATGGAGGAAGCATTTTTGACATCAAATTATTAAAGTGACTAGTTTTGTGAGGCAACAATAGCAAGAATTGTTCAAATTGTAGTCATTTTGGCTACAGGAGCAAATGTCTTCTCATAGGCAATGCCATACTCTTATTGGTGACCCATGGCAACTAACTAAGTCTTGTAATAATCTAAAAACCCATTAGATCAAAGTTTAATTGAGTAAACGCATTTACAACCAATAGATTTGACATTAGGCGAACATTGAACAATTTCCCATGTCTGATTCTCCTGAAGTGCCTTAAGCTCCTCCTGTACTGCTCTTTGCCAACATTCATGTTTGGTTGCTTGTGAATAATAAGATGGAACTGAAATGGTGGACAAATTAGCAGTAAATGATGCATAAGAGCAATACCGTTTAGGAGGATGAGAGACTTGGGTAGACCATCTTAGGGAATTTGGTGCAGGATCAGTTGGAGTTGTTGGATCAAAGGGGGTAGAGGTGAAGGACATTGTTGATATGCAAATCCAAGCTTGAATTATTGAGAAGCAGTAGGTATATCATCAAAATTTGGGAGAATAGCAACTTCAGGTGATGAGTTGTCATGAGTTAAAAAGAAATATTGATTTTCCAAAAAATTAACATTTCGAGATATGTGAATTCTTTTAATACCAGGATCGTTGCAAGCAAAACCTTTCTGATTAGTGTTGTATCCCATAAATGCACATTTAACAGATTAAGGAGAAAGCTTGTGACATTCATGAAAATGCAAGTGAATAAAACAAATGCAGCCAAAGGTATGCAAATGCTTGTCATTAGGATATTGATGATAAAGACGGAAGTAAGGAGAGTCAAGATTTAATGTCCAAGAAGGCAGTTGATTAATAAGATAAACTACTATAGATAAAGCTTCAACCCAAAATTTAGGTGGAACTAAGGATTCAAGTAACAAAGCACTAACCACATCTAAAAGGTGACAATTTTTTCGTTCTACCAAACCATTTTGTTGAGATGTATATGGACAGGAACATTGTAAGAGAATACCTTTTTGATTCAAAAAATCATGAAATTCGTTAGACATGTATTCTCCACCAAAATGCGACAGCAGAACCTTAACAACAAAACCAATCTGAGTTTCAACATATGCAAGAAATGTTTTAAACACTTGAAACACCTCAGATTTAGAGCGAAGGAAATAAATCCAAGTAAATCAGTTGTAGTCATCAATGGATATCACAAAGCGTTTATATTGTGCATGAGAAATAACGGGTGAGATCCCCCAAACATCACTGTGAATAATATCAAAACAATTTGTTGCATGACTACTAGTAATAAAAAAAAGAATAATTTTACTTCTATTTATAATATATTAAATCTGAAATCAAAATTGTGGCATAATGAATTAATGACACCTCAGATAATCTATAACTTTGCCACATCAGCTCTTTAATGAAGCTGTCATTCTCGAAGCTAACTTATTCCTGCATCAATCAGTTTCATTTCTTTCCTTCCTCCTCATTGTATTGTTTCTCCTCTTTACGCTACACTCCCTCACACGATATTGAGAGTCATTCCGCTACTTCTTCTCTTTACATTATGCTCCCTCAAACGATATTAAGAGTTCTTCCGTTACTTTTTTCTTGGCGCTTCTCTCTCTAATCCCCTTTCTTTCCTATGATACCCATTGAACCCATTCCCTCACGGCTCTGCAGTGTGGATTGCTCACCACCCATTGGACCTCGTGGTTTGCGGACTTCGTAGATGTCGAAAAGAAGCAACTAAACTTTGGTCTAGCCTTGCATAGAGAAGGCCTACAGCCAATACAGTTACCTCAAATGCTCTCCTTCGTGGACTGTGTGAACAAGGGAACATGAAGGAAGTTGTCACATTACTCAAAGAAATGATTCAGGGGGGTCTTCAAAGGCACTACCATTAAAGGTTTGATACACATCATCCTTAAGGGCTCCATTTGAATTTACTAGAGATGTTGATGTTTCAGCAAGACTATAATGGGATTCATCTTCGGGTTGAGATATATTATATTTCTCCTTGGTTGATTTCTTATTCGTTGACAATAAGAAACTGGAAACTTTCCTTTTGAATGAAAATCTCATACTCTTTGATTTTGTTGCTACCTTGGAGCCATTTGCTTGGCCAGCATCGTGATCAATTCAACTTTGAGCCAGTTTCATATATAGAACATGCAGGGACGGAATTTGACAAGGGATGGTTTTTAAAAGAACCATTAATGCTTATTTCTGCATTGGAAGATGACAGCAAGAAAATAGATTTGCTTGGTTCGTGGTCTTCATTAATACCTTCAACCTCAGATGCTACATATTTCTTTATGTGGGAAAGAGAAAACACTTCACCCAAGGTGGAGCTTCTCCTCACATGCATTTTCTTTTTTGAGCACACTTACTATTTGATTCTATCATAGTCCATCTTTCATAAAGTCGTTTCTTTGCCTCTATGTACACTGATGCTTAGGAGAACATGTAATATGGCCCAAGGATAGTGTTAAAGGCCATTGTAATCCCATGATAGTGACATAGCTTCCAAACCACTGTAATTCCCATCTTTGAACTCATGATTTGTTAAATGAGCATTCATCCTCAAAATAGCCATTGGAAATAACTGAAGAATACAAACTTAATACAAGGAGCCAATTTTAATTCATAACTTTAACAAAACACGACCTATAACTAATTGAAAAAAAAAATTGAAGCAAGTGCAACAAAATATACAAGTGCAACAAAGATGGCATTAAAAGGATGGAGTACATTTAAGTATTAGACTTCCATATAGTTTCAATACATTCCAAATGGATATAAATAACATATAACAAACTTTCACTCTATCATAAAAATTAAATTTTAATTTCATCATATAGTTTTGTCACTTCAAGTTATTCCTATATTTATTAAATAATTTCTATGTTTTATTTGTCCGTGCAATGCACGGGTTTATTCTAGTTTTCCTAATTTACAAGTAGAACAGTCAAACGAAAGAAGAGACAAAGATATCTGATTAGATTTTCCCAATAAACCCAAGTTGAACAAGTGAGACAAAATAGTAGGATTAGGATGTCCCAAACATTTATGCCACACTTTGCTTTTATCGGCAACAAAAGAAGCTAAGGCAACATGATTAGGAATGGAAATATGCAGAGGAAAGAGTCATCCTACTTTAGGCCCCTTCACGATCACTGTTCCCAACACTTGATCCTACACAGAACACCTATCATGATAAAAATGTACATCATAGTCATTTTCTACTAATTGTCCAACTGAAAGAAGGATATCAGAGAGTCCAGGTGATACAAGAGCATTGTTGAAAATTGAAGTAATATCTCCAACAGCAAAAATAGGTATAATATTGCCATTAACAACCTAGACATGTTCTGAACCATGATATGGACGGACATTTTTTAGCAAATTGATGGAACTAGTCATATGATTTGATGCTGCAGAATCAATAAGCCAAGGCTTAGTATTAGAATTACCATTATCTTGAATCCCCAAAGTTGAAAAGGCCAAGATAATCATTTGTTGCACCATTTTAAGAGTAAGAATAGTTGTTGCAGCGCTTTGATTAGCTGTTGGTGTAGTTGAGGCCACATTTGCAATTTGACCATCAGAAGAGTTACCAATAGTGGCTTGAAAAGCAATGATCTGACAATTTTGATGCTGAATTGAGTACTCTTTGATGATATGGCCTGGCTTTTTGTAGTAATTGCAAAATTTCTTAGTACAATTTGCAGCAATATGACCATAGTTCTTACAATTAAAACATTGGACCTTACTAATGTCCTTAACTCTACTTTTTCCTTGCACCACAAAGGCCACTTGTGTGGTAGTCAATTTGTCCTGTTCAAGATTGGCTTGACTGAGAAGGTGCTGCTCTTCATGAAGTAACTCAGCAAAACATGTATACAAGGTAGGAGAAGAATCACGACCCATCAAATTAGAACGAACATTCTCAAAATCTGATTATAGCTTCATCAAAAACTAATCGTGCTTGCTGGTTGCATGAACATCCAACATAGCAGGGAGAGATTCTTTGGAAACCGTAGAACAAACAATATCAGAAAATTCAGCCCAAAGATTTTGAAAACCAGAATAATACTCTTGAATAGACAAGCTACCCTAAGTATAATTAGCAATCTCACACTCTAATTGAAATCTTCTAGCTGAATTCATTTGATTGTAAACCTTTTTCAAATATTCCCACATAGTTTTGGCAATTTTATATGGGCATAAATGAAGAACAATTTGTTGATCGCAAGATGTAGTAATCCAAGACATCACCCTGGCATCCTTGACTTTCCATTGAGCCAATTCTGTAGCGTTAGTAGGAGCTAGTACGATCCCATCTATATGACCCCATAACTCCTTTCTAGTGACAAACAATTTGAATTGAAATTCCCATAGAGTACAATTTTTCCCGATAAATTTAACACAAAATTTAGGGTTGGTACCAATTATACCAGCCATGTCAAAAAGGACAAAAACCAAACCAGAACAAAAGGGGAAAAAAAATCTGACACTGTTAGAGAGAATGCAGTCTCAGATGACCAAGGAAAGAAATCAAAATAGAACCCAAAAGTACCAAAGACAACACCAAGGTATTCTAACAAGACCCAAAACCAAGAAGAAATTTCCACGATTGAATTTCAAAAACTCTAAAACCCAGGCTTTGTTACCATAACAAATGTTTGATTTGAAATGGCCAGATGCCCTTTTCTTGACTTTTCATTCAATATATAGATAAAAGTACAAAGATCATGGGATGATTTCTATACTAATTTACAGAAATTTCTAGACTTATTTACATGGATTCTAGGCTAATTTCTAGACTGATTTTCCTCCTTCTAACAGCTATATATTCTATCTATTGGAATACAATATTGATAACAGGTAAAAATATACTATTTTCCCGTATATTTGTGTATTGAATTTTTCCAAATTTATTCTCATAATGATGATTTTCTTGGATTACTTTAATAAATCTTTACTATTGATGCTTTTAATGAGAAATTAATTATTTTGAATTTAATTAGCAATTATTCTCACTAAATTTATTTGATTGCAGAATTGATTTTTAGCATCAAGGATTTGAAGATTAGAGGGGAATAATTGGATAAAGATTTGAAGATTTGGAAGAGCAAAAAGATGATTTTTGAAAGATTTGATTTGAGTCAAAGAAGGAAAAAGATAGAAGAGAAGATTTGAATCATATTTTTAAAGATAAAGATAAGAGAATGGGGATGAAGATTTGAAAAAGGAGAAAATCAAGAAAATCAGTTTCTTTCTGTTTGAATTTAAATTCTTTTATCCGTTAAAGGGTGGAAGAAACCGATGATGAGAAAAAGCAACATAGGCAAAGAGTTGGAGACTCTAGAGAGCTATCAGAGTATTGTTTTCTTTTCTTTTTCCATGACTTACTAAATTTCTTATAGGTGTTAAGGAGATGTAGTCTTAAGGAACTTATTTTGTATTCTGTTTTGTTATTTTAATTATCTTTTCAATATATTACTTAATTTCTAGTGTTCTTAACGCTGTATTTGGCCTGATCACCCATTAACTGATGTATGGTTTTGTGATGTCGAAAGCCATTTCACTTCATAAAATAAGCCAAACTAGAAATTAACATAGGTTAGAGTAGCCATGAGTGGAAGTACTCATTTGTGCGGCCAATTGAATTCTTATTTTTCATCCTTAGAATATGTTTAGAATAGTCTAAGAAATTAAACTATTCAACTTGTCCTAAGAGGGTCTTAGTATCAAGCCATTGAGCTTTGAATATAATTAAGAGTAATTCGAATGGTAGTGATATTGTCAAGGAATTAATTTAATAATTGGATAATACAAAAATTAGGAAACTTTGATAAAATCAACCCCTAACACCTGCTTTCCATCCATTGCTTATTTCTATTTTCTATAGCTTGTTTAATTACAATTTCTATATTTATTTAAATTCTAATTTTCTCTCAATTTGTACTTGCTTGAATAGTGACATGCCTAAGTGAACTAGTAATTGGTTTTGGTCCTCGTGAGAACGACAATCTCGTACTCATTTTCCTTATTACTCGTGACCCGGTATACTTGCCGGAGCTAGTTTTCTAAATTGGCTAACAAATATATATAGGCAATAATATCTAGCAACATATATTAGGCAAAAGGAGTTGAGTGAAATGTCTGTTTCTCCTAGCTGAGGCTGAGTTGATGGCATTGGTGGTATTTTGAATTCTCTTTGGTTCTATCTTGCTTAATTTTTTCTCAGGAAATTGGTTATATTTGTTTTGTTTGATATCTATGCAATTCATATAAATAGTTGCTTTAGTGACATTAGAATTTTTCTATAGGAAAATAGTTTTCTTGAGTCAACATGCTACCATAGTTAAAATGGCAAATGCTGCACTAGCATGGTACATATGCATCTAGTTTCTATCATGATACCTCACTAGGCGATGTGCTAGAAATTTGTTATAATGATTCCAATTTAAAGTGATCTTGCCAATTTTCAGTCTCGATGTGGGAAGTGTAGGATTGGCCAGACCAGTTCTACTTATCTTTACAGGAAAAAGAATTATATATCCAAGATTGGTTTATGATGAACCACATGAATTTCTCCATACATATGGTAGGGATATCCAAATAACTCAGATTTTGTATGCTTATTCATTATCTTTATTATTCATTGCTTCCCTCTCAAATCCTTATTCTCGTACTACAATCATTGTACTTCTTTGAAACTATGGCAATTGTATTACTATATTGCTCGCAGCCTTATAAATTAAACAGTTTGCCATAGTCTATCCTGAATTGAATATTTTCCAACCCTCAGCTCGACATACTCTTTCTTGTGCCATCCTTGTGGAATACTCCATGGACGATTTTTTTTGCATAGATCTACCATATGTATATGTATGATCACCCAATGATATGGGCTAAATATGTGAAGAGATTCTGTCTTTCTAAAGTTCTAACTTAAAGGAACGGAAATTAGACACAAATTATCTTCCACCCGCCCCTCTTTTTGGGTGTGGGAGTGTTCGGGTTTTAAAGTAACTTGTTGGCTGGTATGATTGTTTTTAGTTTATGTTCTGAAAGAGAACAGTACCAATTCATCTGTTGGAGTTTCAGACATAAGATAATATATCAACCTATTATGACCTGTTGCAGAATGTTTCATGAACTTTTATGAGAGAACTGGAATTTTTAAAATTTTGAGGGATTTTGTTGGTAGAATGTAATGATAAGGTATTATGTGTTCCATCTTTAGCATACTTAATTTCCATCTCATCTTTTGCTTGGGGCAATTCCATAGTTCCGTAAAGCATTCACATTAGATTCTCTGAATGTTTTGTTCTGTTGTCAAGGTCATGTTCACTTGTGCCAAAATTGTGGTTTTGTTAATTCAGTCGACTGAAATACCTTGGCAGGTAGTTAATTTTGGTGTTGAAGAGACAAGACTTGAGAAATTGGAGTTTGTTAAAAATTCTTATGTCCCTCTTGATCAAATATAGATTTGTTAAGATTTTGACGTGTTTATAAATCCTTGGCTTAGAATTGATCTAAAGGCATGGATAGGGCTGATTCCTGGGTTACTTGAAGATTCAGGCAGATGGAATGCTCTTAAAGTGGTAAAGAGAGGAGAAGGGACTTAAGTTGTGGAGAGGTCAAAATCTTTGACTATCACCTGCTGTTCAGTGATGAAAATGTATTGGTAAACACTTGGCTTAGCCTATGCAATTAATTTAGATTAGAATTATGCAAGAATTTCTCCACGTAGGAGTACCTCGGTGCAGCTGTTGCATGTATATATATGGCAATAATACAGCATATTAGAGCGTAAAATAAAGTCAAATGATGTCAAGCTGCCAATTGTCGAATTCTACGAATTGGCATATAGTATATACTTATTCAGTATTATTTATCTCAGTACAACCTCATAAATGAGGATTTTGAGCAGCAAGCCAACAAAGGCGGAAGATAAGTAGGTCCCTTTCCATTATTTAAAAGTTAAAACATCCTAGAAATGAGGAATTCTTAGCCATGTGAAGTCTACTATAGGCATCAAAATCATCCGTTAACATGTGTAAGATCATGTATGTCAACTGTAGATTTGAATGTTCATATAGTAAATGGTACGTGTCACATAAGAACTTCCCTTTTGAGACAAACATCATCAAACCACGCTCCTTTCGGGGCACGTGAAGGTGCACTCCTGCTCCGGACCCTTTTTCATGAGCGATACGCAATAGTTGGTGGAATCATCAGTGCTATCCCCTCAAATAGTTGTTTGCATGAATCACCTGAATCGGGAGAACAGAACAAAATCTCGTACAGGTGCAGGCTATTCTCTTTTTTTGTTTTTTTTTTCTTCTCCGGTCAGAGGTGCAGGCTGTTCTCAACTTGCTTAAATTTGAATTAAACCCAACTTTCACATATCCATCTTGGACCAGTTAGTGTGAAGGTGTTATCCCGTCAAATTCAACGTTCACCAAATCACCTTTAACAATGAGATGACGAACATTTCGGCTTGAAATTCTTGGGGCAACCCTACGCTCTTGCTGGGCACTTGCACCACGGATAGTGCACTGGCATCCTTTCCAGTTTTAGCTATTTGAAGCCCAACATCACCACTTGACAAGAAATAGTATGGGCCTCCATCACTTTTAACCGAATCGCCTTGGGTGTCATCCACATTATCACCGGCAATTGAGGGTATTGGTGTGATGGTGACAAAGGCAAAGAGGAAGAAGAGTGCATGCAATAATGTTGCAGTCTTGATCATTGTTTCAGCTGGACAAATTAAACAACAAAGTTTTATGTGTGGTGGTGGGTGGATAAGGGAGGGATAGCAAAAGAGGTTCTATATTTATAGGTGCTTTATTCCATTTATCTAGTGAGGGTACTGTCCCTCAGATTAGCCCAAGTGTTGTTTTTTGTTTTTGTTTTTATTTTATTTTTTTCAAAGGTTTAAGAGACACGTTAAACATTCTATTTTTGGGTTTAGGAGAAACATTAATCACGGGTAAGTATCGTCGTAGGTTTGTTTTGTTTAATTAGTGTGTATTTGGAGGCTTAAGTCTTAAATATTTTCGGAATTTGATTTTGATATATAGTTTAAAATATTTTATATTGTTAATTACTTAATTATGTATACTAACGCTTAATTAGTTTAAATAGTATGACATTTGTTCCTTTAAAAATGGTATGACATTTGTTCCCTTTAAGTAAAGTCTTGAGTTCTAGTTTTATGAATGGAAAAAATTAAACTTTACTCCGCCACCCTCATTTTGAATCAAATTAGTGGGAATCTAGTAGACTTTCATATGGTGGTAATCTATGCCAAAAAAATTAACTATAAACATTGTAGAAATTTAGAATAATTATTATAAGAGTTAAGTTTTACAATAATGTATCTAGCCAAAAAAATATTTCAATAATGGGACAATCTATTATTTGAATCCATTTGATAACGTATCAAAATTAAAATATGTAAAAAAAAAAAAAAATTGCATGCATAAAGATTCAAGAACAATTTTTAATAGTGACTACACGGATGTTTAAATTTATAATTTCTCATTAACTTCCAAAATCTATCGTCACTATCCTACGCATAACTGCTTTGCATCTCTAAAAAGATAAAAAGATAAGGAGGCATCTTTCTTATTGTAAATGGTTTAGTTTTTTCATGGTAAATGGTTTAGTTATCAATAAACACAAATTAAAATGAGATAAAAACTCCAACACATTCGTAATAACAAAACGACGTGATAGAAGCTGTCAAAATATAGGCCGGCCATGCAATTATCTGGCGATTATTACTATTATTAGTATTATTAAACATTATCTTTGAGAGGTTAGATTCAAAATAAATTTAAATGAGTGGTAACTAATTATGCTGTGAAAAGATATTATCTAATGTGAATAAACATTAACTTCATCTATACTATTAACAACAGGGATTAGTCCCATTTGGTATCCAATTTTTTTTTCCCATTATTGTCGTATATAGTAAATCAAATATAAATAAGAAAAAAGATAAAATTGTAAAACCTACTTTTTATCTAATAACTTTCATTATTACGCTCAAAATTATCTAATAACTTCCAACACTCTTTTTCAAATTTTCAAAAATAAAATAAAATAAAATTATAGAATAAAAATTAATTAAATAAATTATTTAAAAAATTACTAGTTATATATTTAAATTTATTTTTTAAGTTTAAATTTTAATTTGTTAAATGTACACTAAATTTTCAAAAAAATGTGGATTGCCTATCAAACCACTAGTAAGTTACAGTCGTGATGGTTTTTTGGATAAAGCCTGCACCTGGTCCCAAAGCATCATTGCCCTGCTCCGTGCCACCCAAATGCGGGTTCGGTTAGGTACCTGCCTATATCATGTGAGTTGCCAAGCCTGCAAAGTACATATAGTTTGTTTTTCTACCTTCTGCATCTACTACATAATTGGGACGTTATTAACATACAGGAGCCGTGGCCGTGACGTATTTTATTGGTATCTAAGTAATCTAATTTGAGTTAGGTTGGTTTACTTTGAGACTAAAATTTTTTTAGTATTAATTTTTTTTTCTTTTTATAAATCTTAAATCCCAAATCTTATTTAAAAGTAATAAGTGCCAAATCATTTAAAAAAAAAATTGGTCATGATGTATTCTTTTTTAAGTCTGCCAAAAGAAACATGTTGTTTGTATATTAAAAGTTAAAAATCTCTTAAATATTTTAGAGAGAGATAGACATAAAAACTTACTTTCTGTCCTTTAACACTCACAATCACCTAGATTTTCGTATCTATTTCTTTATGAGATGTCCATGATATATTCAAGTTTTTTGTGTACAAATAACACATCTTCTACCAATAACATATATAATGAAGAATATTTTTATTTTTCTTATTAGTTTTATTTATCTCGAAAGATCATGTGAGAAATATTTGTTGTTTAAATAAAGAGAAAGCAATACTTTACCCTTATGAATTATAAGTATGTATTTTTTTCTAGCATTTTAAAAATATATAAATCGATTCCTGAATTTTTTTAAATGTGTAAATTAACCCTTCCATTATTTTTTAAATCGATTATTAACCAAAAAAACATAAATTTAAGAAAATTTAGGATAGCATGTTGTATGCTATTTTTTAGTTTTAAAACTAAAATACACATAATTCGAAGTTTAGAGAGTATAGTGCACATATTTTCTATTAGCAATAAATAAAAATTTAATAGAATGATTAAAGTGTACATTTTTAAAAAATTTATGGGTCAATTTATAACATTATAAAATATAGAGAGTATAGTACACATACTCTATAATTAAAGAAGTAAAATGCTTTTTTCCCCCCTTAAGTTAACGGATTTCTGGAAAGCCTCAATAGAGAGGAATTGAAGCGCTTAAGCAGCAGAAATAGAATATCTGCCCAAGTAAATGATAACCAAGCAGTAATTTGGGGATTGTGAACAGTACCTGGAATTGAGAGATCTCTCACATTCAACAAGTAGTCAATGAGTATTTCTTGAATCTTTTAGCTATGTTATACCCTTCCATAATTTTTCTCGCAGTTGTGAACAAGAAAGTCATAGTGGAGATAAGCAATATTTTAATCTATGCCTTGTTCTTTCAGAAAATATTAGAGTATACGGTGGGTAAGGATGTTACGCATATTTTAATCTGAATGGATGAGCTCCAAAGTGGGGTGGATAAGACTTTCACAGTTTTAATTATCGACAATTCATTCCCTTCACAATATGACTCAATCATTCAAGCCACCTAATTTACAAATTTGGTGTGTGTGTATATATATATATATATATATATATATACATACCAACATTATTTAGCCAGGTATATATATCATCAGGATTAATTCTGCAGATACAACCGATCGATGACAGAAGCAGGAACAACAATTCCTCATAAATGAGGATTTAATTTTAGCATAAAGCCAACATAGAACATACAAAGGTGGAAGAGAAGTTCGCTTCCATTATTTAAAAGTTAAAACATACATCTTAGAGATAAGAGATTAATTCCTAATTAATTAGGTAAAATCTACTATATGCACTGAAATTATTACTTAACATGCTTAAGGTAGTGCAATACTTGATAAAAATGCTGCTAATCCCTTCAAAGAGTACTTTTGCACATGTTAACTATATTTCAGCGTGCACTGCAAGCATTTCTCCTTCGACACAGCAATATTGTCACACTATGCTTATTCCATGCAGTTGCATCCCTTCTCTGCATCCTTCTTCTTAAAAACCACTTGCAAGCTCGGAAATGAAGAAGTGCTATTCCCCCAAAGCCAAAGGGTTGTTGTTATCATCATCAGTGACGATCTTAAGGTATTTGCAAGCATCATTCGAAGCAGAATCAGGAGGACAATACAAAATGTAGTATTCGTTTAACCCCCAATATTCCATAAATTTGAATGAACCTTTTGGGCTCTCATTATCAAACCCAACTTTCAGGTACCCTTCTTGAACATGTGATGCCAGTGTGAGGTATTACCCCATCAAATTCGATGTTCACCAAATCTTCCGTATTTATGACACGACCATGAGATGCGCTTGAGATTCTTAGTGGCAACACATCGTTATGAACTTGCACCACGGAGTGCTTTTAAAGTTGTAAAGGAAGGGGAAAGGATTAATGTTGTGAAGATGTCAAATCTTTGATATACTGTCACTGGATGTTGAGTAATTTTTTTTTGAAGGAAAATGCTAGATGCACAAAAAAGTTATACAATTATTTAACATAAAATGACGATGTACTAGTATGTATATACTTGGCTTAGCCTGTGCAATTAATTTAGATGACGCCCGCGCAAGAATTTCTCCATGTAGGAGTCCACTCCGTGCAGCTGTTGCTTATATATAGATGACAATAATGCAGTGCAGCATATTTGGATCTTGTACATGGCGTAAGATTAATTCACGATGTCAAGCCGTCAACTCTACGACTTGGCATATGGTATATGCTTATTACTTAGCCAACATTGTTTATCATAGTACATATCATCGGCACAAATACAACGGATGACAGAAGCAAGAGTACGACTCCCTCATAAGTGAGGATTTTGAGCAGCAAGCTAACAAAGGCGGAAGACAAGTATAGAGGTCTTCCCATTATTTAAAAGTTAAAACATCCTAGAAATGAGAAATTCTTAGGCAACTAAAGTCTACTATATAGCCATCAAAATCATCAGTTAACATGTGTAAGATTGTGTTTCTTAGAAATGCTGCTAATTTACTCATAGAATACCTTCACACATGTCAACCGTAGATTCGAATGTATATAGTAAATGGTACCTACTTAAGAATTTCCCTTTTGAGACATCAACTTCAACATTATCAAACCACGCTCCTCTCGGGGCCCGTGCAGGTGCACTCCAGCTCCGAACCCTTCTTCTTGAGCACTACGTGATAGTTGGAGTATGAATCAGTGCCATCCCCCAAAGCCAAACGCTTGTTGTTATCATCATCAGCGGTGAGCTTAAGGTATTTGCATGCATCATCTGTATCTGAATCAGGAGGACAGTACAAAATCGCGTACCCGTATCCAATACTTTCCTTAAACATGAATGTGCCTTTTGGGCTTTCATCGTTAAACCCAACTTTCACATATCCATCTTGGACCTGCCAGTGTGAAGGTGTTACCCCGTCAAATTCAATGTTCACCAAATCACCTGTAACAATGAGATGACGAACATTTTGGCTTGAAATTCTTAGGGGCAACCCTAGGCTATTGTTGGGTACTTCCACCACGGATAGTGCGCAGGCATCGTTCCCAGTTCTGGCTATTTGAAGCCCACGATCATCTGACAAGAAATAGTATGGGCCTTCATCACTTCTAACCGGATAGCCTTCGGTGTCACGCACAATCTCAACGGCAATTGAAGGTATTGGTGTGATGGTGACAAAGGCAAAGAGGAAGAAGAGTGCATGCAATAATGTTGCAGTCTTGATCATTGTTTCAGCTGGACAAATTAAACAACAAAGTTTTATGTGTTGTGGTGGGTGGATGAGGGAGGGAGATCAAAAGAGGTTCTATATTTATAGGCGCATTATTCTATTTATCTAGTGAGGGTGTCCTTCTAGCTAGGGTTGCATGCATTATATTGGAGGAAATATATTTCAACCGTTTTAGACACACGTGAATCATTTTGCTTTGACACCGGTTATTTGGATACATCTTTTTTTTTTTGTTTTTTTGTCAATCAACCACGTGTAATTCAAGTGTAAATATTTGGAGAATTCATATATATAATTGGGGAATTGAGATGCAATAATAAATAATAATATTCTCACATGATTTTCTAGTTATTTACGTAAATTATTTACTTATTTATACATAAATTATTAATGATCGATTAACACATAAAAAGATATATGTTTAAATAATATTTTTCTTTTGTTTTATTGTGATACTTGTATGATGTGTATCCCAATCTAAATATTTACCGAAATTTAGAATGATGTTAAGTCTATTATGGCTTAAAATAAAGATTTTTTTTTAATTGAAATCATAAGTATTCTCCTATCAAAGGTAATTATGCTCGAGCTAGTTAGGATCATTCTCCCTTTTGAGTTTGACTGCAATTGCATACCCAAAATTCAAACCTAAAACCTCTAGTTGAGTTAGCACAACTCCCTGCCAACAAAGCTACATGCTCATAGGTTAAAAACAAAGAATTCTAATCAAAGACAATTTAGCATAATTATAGAACTATAAAGATATTATATAAATTAACATAATTTTAACCTATTTTTATCTTTTCATTTTGGACTTTTTCCTCTTTTATTCTATATTTCATTTATTATCAACAAATGTTAAATATAGTGGTAAGTGAGTTATACTTCTAAAAAAAGAACATGGTTCAAACCCAAGAAGAGATAAATGTTGGGAGTCACGACAATACCCTAAAATAGAAATGCCTTAAAGACTAAGAAAAAAAAGACCAATAAATTTATTAAGCATATAGATGTTTGAAGATCAATAATTATCCCCGACAATTGTGATACTTGGAGGATAATGCCCTAAATATATATTTTCCTTTTAGTTATATAACATTGGTATGTTGCATGCATAAACATTAAAGGACTTCTTTTTTTTTCCTTTCTGAGATGACACTAAAGGACATTTTTAAATAATGCGAATACATATGTTTGAATTTATAAACTCTTGTAAACTTCCTAAATCTCTGGTCATTTTCCTACTCTCTAATCGCCTTGCATCTCTAAAGAGCTAAAAACAAAAAGGTCCATGTTGGTTCTTGGACGTTGGACCACATTTACAAGTATAACTTGAGTGTCGGCAGGGGCGAAGCTAAAATTCAATAATAGCCGTGCGAGTATATATATATATATATAAAAGTATATTATTTAAATTAATTAAAATTTAAATTAATTAAAATAAAATGAATTATTTAAATATGTTTATAATTAATATAAATTACATATATAAAATATATATATATATATATTTATAATTTATAATTTTATTTATTTTTTTAATGAGAGTCTAAGTTTCAGAATAAATTGATTAAGTTAAAGGGAATCATAGGATCCCTACCCTCCGCTCGTGAGTGGTTGAAGTAATGAATGACTACGTCATCTGCGGTGACAAATACTTCGCCAAGTAAGGGTAAAGAGAAGGACAGGACTGGAAAACGACCATGCATCGTCGTAAGTTTCAGAATGTGATTGCAACTGAGAATCACGTGAAGAAATTTGTGACATTTTCAATATGGACCACTTGTAAGCTGTGGTCCTGAAAACAAGGTGTGTGCTTAGTTCGATGTTTCTAAAATCGAGTCGTGGTAGAATTGATTTTGTTAAAATTGAGTTTTGTTAAAAGTAATTTGGAAGTAAAGTGATTTAATATTTTTATCTTAAAAGTGATTTTGATAAAATTAAATTGGTAAATTGCATATTTGTTTTTGCATTTAAGACTTCAAACGTGAGACCAATGTTCATTGGAAGATGAACCTTCTCGTTTCGATATTTTATGATGGCTTTATTTTAATAGGATTATTATCTTAAACCCCACTTTATAGGGAAGCAAAACTGTTATTTCTTTGTCGGGGGCTCTATTTTTTTTGTTCTTCCAAGATTGATGTCATTATTCTATCCTTCGATAATATCAAATGATTTATTTTCTCATATTTTATTTGGCTTTTAATATTTATATTCTTTTTAATAATTATACTATAACAGTGATTTTAACTAATACTATTCAAATAAATATTCATTTTGACATAATTACTTTTAATGTAAAAATTTTTAAATATAAATCACATTGATACTAATTCACTTATGATCAAAACAAATTTTATAAAATCAACTTAGGACAAACCCCTATTTGCAACCTTTAATCCAAGCACACACAAAGTGAGACATAAATAATATATATACCAACTGTAAAAGCAAAAAATGATTGCTTTGAACAAAATCAATTTTGGATCTCAAAGTGGGTTTGAAAAAGAAACAACCATGAAACCAAACAAGTGACCAAAATTACCAAACCATGGTTTAGGTCTTCAAAACCCTATTTAAGAGGTTGCACTGGGGAACCAAATATGCAAAAAATAAATTATTATAAGTGTAAGTCATTTGAGAAAAATTATTCCCCAATCCCAATCTCTGTCAAATTAGGGTTATACAAATGATGGATTTAGTATGGATAAAACAAATAAAGGATGAATTCAATCAAATGTAATAAGACTCAAATCCGATTTAATTTTTAATCAAGTCATTTATTTGAATTTAAACTCAACTTGATAATGACCTAATTAATTACCGGGTTAAATTGATATTTCGGCAATATATACATATTTAGATATTATACATAATAAAATTATAGAATTTAAAAATAAAAAATAAAATTTTACAAAAATTTCAAAATAAACTATATTTATACAAAATAATATAATGATATGTAACATATATCAACTAAAGTATAAAAACTTTATAATTTATTACTAGCTTATTGGAAAAAGAAAAGTGACTTCGAGTTGGATCATCTTAAACTATGACCCAAACCAAACCAAAAACATATTAAATCAAAATCCCATAGTCCAAATTTGGCCCCAATACATTATAGGGTTGGACCGAGTTATGAATACCCTTACTTCGAATCTCTAATCCCTAATTTCATTTCACACCAATCCATAGGGATAGAAATGGGCATCTATGGGGTGGAGACATTCCCCTCCCCCCTCACTATTCTCATTTGGGAATGTGCCTCTTGTCCCCACCTTTATCCCTATTACGGGTTCTCATTCCTCATTTCTTGTAGGAATTTGAATCTTATGGATACCTGTGAGTTTATACAAAAAATTCAAAAAAAAAAAAAATTTATAAAAATTACTCTTAAATCCGAATAAAATATACATAATTTCTATAATCCATTATAACTACTAGCCAACACAATCTAAACTAATAATGAAAATACATGATGAAAATTCAATAATTTTAATGACAATTATAATCATAAAAAACAATTACAAAAATCCAAATCATAAATATCCCCACTAGGCTTTGGGAATCTGGATTAACACGTGTGTGTATGTGTGTTACACCGTCTAGTAACTTTTTATTGAATTTTTTTTTTTTTTTATAAAACTAACCATTGGATTAAAAGATCATATGTTATAGATCATGTATATAAAATTCCTTATTAATCCGAAATTGTTTAATACACTTTTTATATACATCTACATCAACATAATAAATATTTCGTAAATATATGTAAAAAATAATTATTTGATCGCATATAAACATGGACTTAGCAGGTTTTCATGGGAGTGGGACCTCATCTCCGACCTCACTCCATTTACTAGACAACAACCACCCCCATTCACATAGGGACTAAAACCATCATGTACTCACCATCATCGCAAGTAATCCCTATGAATACCCTTCTAAACGAATTTTTTTCACCATCCTTAAGTCCTTGCCCTCAACCTCGGCCACTGTTTCTCTTTCTGCCTCTAACTATGAACTCTTACTATCAAAATCAGAGCTAGATGCCTCACGTTGCATGTTTTGTTAGTCTCCTTTGCTCCTCTTAGTCGTTGACTTCAACCTACTCATCACCTTCATATTTATCTATATCACAAAGAGCCCTATTTTTCTCCATACTAGTTGAATGTTTGATCTTGTACATTTCAATCTGCAGCAAATACTCTGGGACAGCATAGGTATTGAAGTTGAGGTTCTTCAGTAGATCTTGAAGCACGCTAAAAGTGTAGAATTTGCTAAGGAAGCTGGTGTTAATGCTAAACATATTTGGGCAAATAGAGAAAGGAACTATGCATTATATTGGTGTTGATGTTGGAGGCAGCCATGATGGTGAGGAGAGGTGAGGCAAAATAGAAGGCAATAAAGGGAGAGGGCAGCGATTGGTGTGAGATGAATAATTCTTTTTAGAGTTTAAATTTTTAGAGTTTAAATTTTATGCAGTGCAAAATAATTTTACACTGTCAGCCAATATAAATTTAAGGATTTACCAAATCATAGTCAGTGGATATAATAGTGGATATTTATCCATCATAATTTGGTAAATCCTTGAATTTCTATTGGTTAATAATATAAAGTCATTTTATATTATCAATGCATAAAAATTAAACTCTTCTTTTTAAAGGATTAATGATTAATTATAATCTATTTTGTTTCTAGGGATTACATTGCAACCTGCAAGTGGTCCACCGTCCATTGTAAATTTCACCATCAAAATTAGATATGTACGTAAAGATCATGGGTATGCAATTTTGGCATAAAGGAATTCATACAAGAAAAAGGGAGAATGAATAAGAGCGAGTTAGATTTTGCGTAACAGAACTATTAAATAGTACGAATTATGCGGACTAATTATAATTAAACAAAAGAAAAATTGTGCACCGCACAAACTACAATAAATGTTTGTATATACCAACAAACTATTAGACTAGTAGTAAGCAACTTGGTCCTCCATAAGGATAAGGATATGAGTTCAAATTAGGGAAAACACACTTGTTGGAAGAGGAAATGCTTGTAAATGCTCTATTTCCCGAAATTGCAAGAGCAATGTATCCCATTATTTTTTTTTATAAAAAAAAGGTTTGTATATATGAGTTAGATACTCAATATAGATAATTAGTAATTGTACTTTAAATAAGTATAGATTTTATTTAACATTATGTTTAACATTCATATAATTAAAATTCACACTTTTATTTGAATTGTGATAACTACCTATTTGTTATTAAAGACAATATATTAATTTTACACTTATATAACTGAACGATATATATTTATTTAAATTTAAATTTTGATTATGGAATGTCAGATAACTCTAAAATTGCTTCTATTACATTCTATTTATTGAATTCGTGTGTTTCACAATATTAGATGTTCCTACAAAAGAGTATTTCTCTTCTATAAAGAGCGCTTAAACAGTAACTTCGTCGATGGTGTAACTGATTTGCTGTTGATGGTGTTAAGAAAAAGAAAAAGTGTGCACACTGATAAGAAAATGACCTTTTATCCTATTGAATGGAAGAATATAGGCGACCTGATGCACCCAAAAAATACGTACTACTGTAAATTTTTTTTTTTCAGTTTTTGATATGTATTTTTTTACTGGAGGTAATTTTATTTAAATATTATAAAGTACTTAAATATGGATGACTCTCTTTACTAAGATTCGAACCATAATTCATTATGTCGTAGAAGATTAGCCCTCTTACTGTTAAACCAAACTTGAGTTGGTATACTATTGTAAATATTGCAATTGAGAATCAAGTAATTAAATTATGAGAGGGCATTGATAGGAAAATGGAGCAAAAATAAATAAATAAAAAACATAAGATCTGGCAAGAAAGAAATTCATATCTTAGTGTATCCACTAATGGTGAAAGAAAAAAGAGGCTGAAATTTGTCGCTTGAAGGCAAAATCTTCAAATTTTATTGGGTTTTGCTTATGTATTTCCTTTCTGATTTAGCTCTTTTTGTTTCTTTCCATTCTTTGAATTCTTTGGAATGGCTGGTTTTTTTTGGTCGAGTGAGAGATTAGGGTTTTGGGAGCATCAAGGATATTGATGGAACAATCTCCTTCTCGATCGGAGTGCAGATGAAAAACCCTAACTCTTTGGAATGGCTGGTTTTAATTGTTTCATTTGGTGATGCTGTTCCACGAGTATAAATAATTTTTTATAATCATTTCTATTAATTTCGATTTAATATAAGACAAATAATTTTACATAAATGAATTCGGTTCATGAATTCAATTTTATTAAAGGAAGGACATATTGAAACGCAGTTGCTTGTTGGCTATAATACAGCATATTTTGACTTTGTACATAACCATAAAATTAAGTCATGATGTCAAGCCGCGCGCCTACACCATGAATTGGCATCCATACACATAATATCTATATCTATATATCTATATTACATATAATAATAAATTTAATTTGTATATACTGTTATCCAATTTTATGTTGTCATATCAGCAAATATGGTTAAATTTCATATTTACTATTTGAATAATTATGCAAATAAAATGATATAATTAATTAATTGTGTAAAAATTTGTCATACTGTCAGTACATATAAATTAAATTAAACTCCATAACAATTTAGAACTATATTTTGGAAATTTTTACCAAGTGGCATTCAATTATGAATCTATTCAAAAATCAAATTTCAAAAGCTTTCTATTTATAGCAATTAACTTCCATCTTTCTTATTTTCAGTTTTAAAATTTATAAAAGGGAAAATTATATTTTACTCCTTGAACTATATAGGTCATATATACTTTAACCTTTAAACTTTAAAAATATATAAATTGATTCTTTTAACTTTTATGAATGTACAAATTGACCCTTTTATTAATTTTTTTATTAATTATTAATAAAAATATCATACATTCAAGTTTAGTATATCAGGTTATATATTTATAAAAGTTCTATGACCCAAAATTTAGGGGATATAGTACATTTATTTGGCTAAAATGTATATTTACAAAAGTTACATGGGTCAATTTATATATTTTTAAAATTTAGAGAATAAAATGCATATAACCTATAATTTGAGGGAATAAAGTACAATTTCCCTTATAAAAATAACAAATGTCTATTTATTGATGGATTCCAGCTGTCCCATTAAAGCCATTTTATTGTTAACATGAAAACTTTCAATTTATTATGTTTTTTATTTTTCCAAAGTGATTTTTATTTCTAGCATCGAAACTCACACATGCATGCACCTGAGCAAGTAGTAGAAGCATTTTGACCAATAGTTACTGAGATACGCCATGAAATTAGTGGTAAGAGAAGCACCATTTATCTCAAGATTAGAAGCTTATATGAGAAGTTGTCATTATAGTCCGTTCATATTTCCATCCCTACATACTTCTCTATTCATATCGCAATTTAACGAGGATAGTATCGTATTGATGTATACTCTTATCGTATCTCTTCTTTGTCTTTCCATTAATTCAACTATTTTTCCTCCGTCTCTTATCTTCCGTCTGATACATGAAAAATGAAAAGTTTTGCCCGGTAAATACCAAAAGCCATTTCTCTACGTCTTCTTCTTGTTTGCTATGATCGATTTCTCTTAAATTCTACATAATATCATCTTGGTCAGTGGTTAGTCTTTTACTTATATCGCTGCTCCTCATTCCCATTTTTTATGCAATGTTTCACACCCATCTAGACCTTACAAACTTTTTCTTATCGTTGCTCCTCAACTCCTTTTATTTTGATGTATATCATGTTGTTTCTCACAAAATTATTTGGCTTGCCGAATGGATTGAGAGTCGAAGGCGTACTAGGAAACTATTCCAAGATAACCAAAAGGTTTGACTAGTGCAAAATACAACCGATTCTCCCGATTAGGCGATTAATACTAAGAGAGGGAATCTATCTCTCAGCAAATGGGTTCCCAAACTACTCCAAAGAGTGTTTGGTAGACAGATCAGCAAATCAAGTCACCAAAAAAGATATTGACGAATAATTGAAGGCTAATGAAATGGATTGAAACTCAAATAAGCTAAAAGTAAATGAAATACTGTAAACAAAATATGATAGAGAAGTTCTGTAAAGTACTAAAAAGTAAAGTGCAGGAAAACATAAAGATAAACGTAAAAGAAACTTGTGTTTGATTCATTTGCTCGGGGATAGGTTTATAGATTGTGCTCAAGGTTATTTATACACATACAAAACTTAACAATTATCTTAAAGCATCTATCAACCACATCCTCATACAAACATGGTCAGCAAACTTACTCTTGGTAACCGCCTTGTAACTATCTTCCATGTTTTCCTTGAGTGCACTCCTCTCAACGTAGTGGTAATAGCTTAAAACGCTCTTTGCCTTTCATCTATCTCCCCACTTTCTGAACAAGAAACCATCTTTCTCAACTGCTCCTACTTTCTAGAGAGTGGTCATAGACTTGGTCAAACTCTTATTCTCAGTTGCTGAAACACGTTCTTTCTCCAACCAAAGCTCGGAACTAGTGTGTGGATTACCAGCTATCAAAAAAGGCCCAAAGCCTTTTAGAAAATTCATGCCCTTGGCTAACGGGTACTATCACTATTCATCTATTAGCTGATGGCTATCGACTGTTGGCTAAATCAGCCGTCGACTATCGACTGAACCCCATATTAGTTGCCAAGCCTCAAAATATGCAAATAAGAGTTCCTATAAGCGATTATACCTAGTCAGAATCCTAATCATAAAAGACAAGGCAAATCAATCGAGGTAAAATAGAAAAATGGCCAAAACAACATCAAAATGGCCTTTTTCCAAGCACGAAACGGCCTCAATCGGGCGAGCCTTAGCTGCCATGTTGAGCTCTCATCTTGGGTTTTCCATAGATATGCAATAATGGTTATTTTGACACCCAGACTTCAACCGGTAGCCAATTGAAGTTTAGTCAAGCCTTTTGGTCTATTTCAATCACCTTAAGCCGAGCAACACATTCCGTGTTGGTCGTCGATCATTGCTTATTTTTCGGCTAACTACTCTTCGGCTATCGGCTAGACCTGATCGAATATTGCCTTATCCAACTATTTCTCCTTAGCTGATATCCATCCTCAGCTAGTCGCAATTTTTTTTTTTGGGTGCAAACACATGTATATCATTTAGTTGTGGGAACTCATTAGTTTTTCGGTAGGTCTAATCCATCTCGTGATGACAATTCTAGGAAAATGCATTCAACTTGACTGGGAACAAGAGTGGTGGATTGTGGGTATTATGCTTTCGGTGACTTTGGTGAAATTTCTACTGATGTTATGACCCTTTTTAAATTCAAAGTACAAGATAAGAGGAAGGAAAAGTATGTGATGTTATGACCCTTTTTTTTCATGTCATGAAAGAAAGATGCATGTTGTGAATGATCTTGGCTTTTTCTTATCTATGGATGCCATGAATGTGTGGAAGGGGAAGAAAGGAAAAAAGCAAGTTCAATGAGTTTTTTTTTTTTTTTAATTTATGCATGCTATGAATTTATGGAAAGGAAAAAAAAGGAAAGATGCAATGTTATGAATGAGATTTTTTTGGTTTTTTGCTTTTCTATGCATATGGTGAATGTATAGAAGGAATAGAAAAGAGAAACAATGAAAAATGCAAGTTCAATAATTTTTTGCTTATGTATGTATGCCATGTTGCAATCTAATAAATGCATGAAAATGATCAAGGGTGAATGAAAATTGTATGTTCAATGAGGTTTTTTTTTTTTTTTTTGGCCATGTATGCTATGATTTAGATTATGATGAGAAAAGTATGCTTCTTTGAGTCTTAGAAAGATGGGACCTAGTGGTTAGGTATTTCTAAGATCAAGACCCTAATTGGATAGCCGTTAAGCTCAATCTATTAGTGCATGGATCTTGGGACGAATCTAGACACCTTAAAAGTCAAGGTCCCCAGATTGCCTTTATCCATAGGATAAAGACCCGAACTTATGAGCAAAGCCATAGGGACATAGAAGTCACAATATAGTAGCTCACAATCCCAATAACAATCTAAGCAGAGAGTTAACGACTGTCAGGGAAGTATAAGCCTCATAATAACCTCGTCAAAACTCCTAGCCCTACGGCTTTCCAAGGCTCGAGTATAGAGCCCAAATGTTGTGTGAGGAGGGTGATGGTGAAGTGTGTGCAAAGAGCATAGAGACCTTAAAGCTCTATAACTACAAAATAAAGCCCAAATAATATATTCAAAAAGTCGACTTCCTAAAGTTTGAGATATATACAACATATAGAAAAGACTAAAATAAATCTACTACCCTAAGGTTTGAATTATAAATAAAATAAATAGTTACAAATAAAAATTATGTACAAAAATAATGAAAAGCAACAAGAAGGGGAAAAATAAATATTATTTTAATTATATAATTTGTATAATTTACTCTAATGGGCTTGACTCTCTAACCATCCCCAGTGGAGTCGCCAAACTGTCACAACGTACCCGGAGGGCGCCGCGACGAGAGCCAACAAAAATATTGAAAAATAATTTCAAATGGAGTCGCCACCAATTTTTATTATGGAAAAAATCAGAAAAACCTTTTAAAATTTGCAAAATCGGTCTTTTAAAAGAGATTAGGTTCGAGAGTCTGATTATGCATAGGGAAGGGTGGAAACTTAATCCCACCGCACCCCTAATACATCCATTTTGCAATGATTATCCTAAAGTTTATTATGCAAATTAATTAATAACTTTAATGATATTTATTTTTTCCCCTTAAGAATATAATAATTATTTACAAAAAAAAAGCAAGATTAGTATCGCAATTATTTACAAAAAGAGAAGAAAAAAAACTAATATAATAATTATTTACAAATAAAATAAAATAAAGTTAGATTAGTACAACAATTATTTACAAAAGAGAAGAAAAATAAAATTAATATGATAATTATTTATAAAAAGAAAGGAAAGAAAAGCAAAATTGATATGATAATTATTCCAAAAAAAAAAAACAAGATTAATATACAATTATTTATAAGAGAAATAGAAATCAATATAACAATGATTTTCAAAAGAAAAAGAAAGTAAAATTAATGCTATGATTATTTACAAAAGAAATAGAAATTGCTATAACAATTATTTACAAAGAAAAAGAAAGTAAAATTAATGGTATGATTATTTACCAAGGAAATAGAAATTGCTATAACAATTATTTACAAGCAGAAATGAAAGTAAAATTAATGTTATGGTTATTTACAAAAGAACATAAAAGCAAAATTAATATACCAATTATTTACAAAAGAGAAAGAAAAAAACAAAATTAATACGATAATTATTTACTAAGTAAAGATAACACAATAAAGGCAAAATTAATATAACAATTATTTAAAGAGTTAAAATTGAAGGAACAAATTTTAAGAAAATTTAATTTTGATTTGATGGAGATTAACTACTCCTACGTATCCTCTGGTGCAATAAAAAATTCAAAATCACGAAGTTCTTGTAGAAAATATTTGTGGGTTAGATTGATTTTATTTATAAAAAGAATTTATTTAAAAAAAGAAAGAAAAAAAATAAATCCACTCTTACACAGGATTTAGGATAGCGTGAGCTATACAATAAATCCTTACAATTCTTACAACCCTTAAGGATGGCTAAACCATACATCAATGTCATAAGTTTGTTGCATGGATAAAAAAAATTTAATTAAAAAAATGATTTTTATTTTTTTGTTTTATCAAAAAAGAAAAGATTATTGCTAAGAAACATAAAATAATTAAAAACCGAAATGCTTTGTTAATTTTTTTTTTGTATTTTCTCATTTTTGTCTTTCTTGTTTTTAAAAAAAAAATTACTAAAACTGAAGACACTATTTCTTTTATCATTAAAAACTGAAAACGCTCTAAATCTAAGACATACTTGCTAAAAGGAGACGACCTAAAATCAACGGGAAAAATATGAGAGTATCAAAATTAAGTAAGTAAATAAATAAATAAGATGACAAAAAAGAAAAGAGAAAGAAGTTTAGAAAGGAAAAAGAAAACAAAGACACACACACAAAAAAACTAAAGACGCTATCAAAGGAAAAAGGAGCTGGACATCGCATGATTAAGGGATATGAACGACGACAACATAGCTCAACACTGGTAGATGGTAGCAGGATGGCCTCGCAGTAGTGATAGCGGGACAGGCCTGTGCTGATGGTAGCAATGCAGGTTGTGTCGTGGTGGATAGACCACGGTACGTCGTGGACTCGTGGTCATACGGGAGGTATGATGTAGGCAATGTGAAGGATTCCAGTGGGTGGCTGTTTGCAGTGGTAGCAACTGGTGGTAGCTTGGTTTGCTGATGATGAGGCTGTGGTTGTGGTGGAAGTCACTAAGGAGAGCAGGTGATGATGATGGGAATAGCTATGGTGAAGGGATTACAGGTCGTGATGGCAGCTAGTGGTGATTGCGGGTCGTGTATGGCGGTTTATTGGGCATTGATGGTGGTTGTGTGGGTTGAGGGAAGGCTGTCTGGAAGAGTTCATGGTGGTTGACGGTGGCTAAAGGAGAGGGGGTTGATCTTAGTGTTGATGGTGGTGAGTTTGAGTATGGTGATGATAAATTTTTTGGCATTCTTTGAATGGGTCTATTTAGGGATGTCAAAAAAACCCATACCCATGATACTGTGCAGGTAATACCCATGAATCAGGGTATAGGGAAGAATTTGCCCCCGTAGGTAATGGAGACGGGGATTTTAAATACCCAAGACGTTAAACATGCATGATCACTATCCCCATACCCGCAGGTACCCGCCATAAAATTATTATTTTATCCTTAAATTATTAACTTAATTAAACTAATATTATTATTATTTAAATTGATTAGACTATGATTTAAATTTATAAGTTAGATTTATTTATACTTATTATATATTAGACTAATGATTGGATTATTATTATGTGTTTATTTTTATTTTAAGTATTTTTAGTTGTTAGAATTTAGATTGTAGAATTGGATTATTGTACTTATTTTTTGCTTATTTTATGTGTTTATTTTTATTTTAAGTATATTAAATTGTTAGAATTTGAATTGTTAAATTAAATTATTATTTATAGTTATTTTAAGTATTTTATAATATTAAAAAAATTTTATTTAATTTAAATTTTTAAAATTTTTAATATTTTAATGGGTATCCATGGGTATCCACGGGTACCCGTAAACTTGTGAATAAAGAAAAAACGGGTACCCGTACGGATATGGGACGGGGACAGGGGCAGATATATATTCGCGGGGCGGGGGACGGGGGCCTATCCCCGCCCCGCCCCATTGACATCCCTAGGTCTATTTTTATTCTAACATGAAGATTTCCTTTATTTCTTTCATTCACAATGTAAATGAATGACAGTGTGTGCTGTGTTGACTGAAAACTAATGTAAAAAATGAATTTATGATGGTGTGTGCTGTAGTGGAAAAGAATAGATGCAGGAATAAGTGAATGCCAATGTGTTACATTCAAAATAAGCTCATGCAAAATGATGCCAAAAAAAAAAAAAATACTGATGAAGATGAAGCACAAGATGATAACCAATATGCCCAAAGGAGAATTTTGAAATCAAAAGTTGACATCAATTGCAAGAGCGCTCTGCCTTGCTTCGTTCTCCCTATTGTCTCGGTGCCTGCTAAGTTCTTTTTTTTTTTTTGGTTTTTTTTTATCCCCCTTTCACACAATCACAACTTTTGCTCTTACTCTCTACTGTTGTTGCTTCAAAAAAAAAAGCCCCCCATCCCTTCTCAATATTTGATCTATTTATAAGTGTTGAAGGGATCAAATGATATTAATCTGATTGATTCTATTTAGAATTTTGCCTTAATGGTAATTGACAGATTTCATTTGATTTGGATACAAATGCCAAAATTAAAAGATTTGACCAAATTTATTCTCATTTATTCTGATTTAATTTTTTTCTTTTTTTTTTTGGGTCAAAACATTATAATTGGATTATTCTCTTATTTCAAAAAGCAAATGGATCAATTTTTTTTTCTCTCTTCATTCTATCCTTCTCTTTTTCCTCTTTTTTTTTTTTTTTTTTTTGGTATGCCTAGATCAAAATATGGTGTTCACAGTGGAAACTCATTAGTTTCTCGGTAGGTCTAATCCATCTCGTGATAACAATTCTAGGAAAATGCATTCAACTCGACCGGGAACAAGAGTGGTGGATTGTGGGTATTATGCTTTCGGTGACTTTGGTGAAATTCCTACTGATGATTTATTGCCGCTTCTTTACTAATGAGATTGTCAAAGCCCGCGCTCAGGATCACCTTTTTCGTGCGGTCACTTTTTTCACTCTCATACAATCAAAATTCACTTAGCATGAAGCAGCTACGCACATGTTTGGATGCGTGTTGTACTTGGGTAAAATTGATTTTGGAAGGTTAAAATTGATTTTATCAAGTTTTGTTGTTGTTTGGTTTAATTTTGGGTATTTCTTTATAAATTATATATTTAAAAGTAATTTTAATAAATACTATCCAAACATAAATCACTTCTTAAATCAAATTACTAAATATAAATTACTTTACCTTAAAATCAATTCTAAGTAAATTAATTTTATAAAAATAGAATTAAACACACTATACCTAGTTCATCCTCCTTTTCAGTTAAAGAAAGCCTCGAAGAAGGATGTCTGGATTGATCATGATGAATAATCCCAAATTTATAAAGTTACATTCTTTTGTTCCTTTGATGAAGAAACTTAAGATCGTCCTTTATATGTAATTTAAGATAATAAAATATTTAATAATTATATTTTATTGCAATTAAATTTGTATGAAATTCAATTTACCTTTTTTTATATTTTTATAAAATTTAATTTTCTATTTGTAATTTTAAGTTATTATTCTTTTAGTTTTTGAATAATTTAAAATGATCCTCTTGGTCACATTGACCGCTATGAAGTATAACTATAAAATTCTAATATGAACTGATTTTTGTTGTTTGAATTTATTTTAATTTTTATTTATATTTATATTAGATCTTGAGTAATTTGATTATATAATAAATTAATTATATCTTTGTTAAATATATATAAAATGGAGAATAGTGAAGAATTTGAGTAAATTACATAAAGTCATAAATTCAAACCTTATTGCTAACCATATAGCCAAAATGAATGGAGCACAATGGGAAATGTATCCATGATTATCTCCTTGATTTGACACAACAATATTGTCAAACTATGCTTATTCCAGGGCATGTGCAGTTGCATCCCTTGTCTGCATCCTCCTTCTTAAAAACCACTCGCAAGCTCGGGAATAAAGGAGTGCTATCCCCCAAAGCCAAACGTTTGTTGTTGTCATCATCAGTGACGATCTCAAGGTATTTGCAAGCATCATTTGAAGCAGAATCAGAGGACAATACAAAATGTAGTATTCGTTTAATCCCGAATATTCCATAAATTTGAATGAATTTTTTGGGCTCTCATTATCAAACCCAACTTCCAGGTACCCTTCTTGCACATGTGATGCCAGTGTGAGTTGTCATCCCATCAAATTCGATGTTCACCAACTCTTCCGTATTTACGACACGACGATGAGATGTGCTCGAGATTCTTAGTGGCAACACATCGTTATGAACTTGCATCACGGGGTGCTCCTAATCTTGTGAAGGAAGGGGAAAGGACTAATGTTGTGAAGAGGCCAAATCATTTATATACTGTCACTTGATGTTGAGTGATTTTTTTTTTTTTTTGAAGGAAAACGCTAGATGCTCAAAAAAGTTATACAATTATTTGACATAAAATGACGATGTATTAGTGTATACTTGGCTTAGCCTGCGCAATAAATTTAGATTACACCTACGCAAGAATTTCTCCATGTAGGAGTCCCCTCCGTGCAGCCAGCATCTTTGGATTTTGTACACGGCGTAAGATTAAGTCACGATGTCAAGCCGTCAACTCTACGAATTGGAATATGGTATAGACTTATTACTTACCCAACATTATTTATCATAGTACATATTATCGGCACAAATACAACGGATGACAGAAGCAAGAGTACGACTTCCTCATAAGTGAGGATTTTATTAGAGGTCTTCCCATTATTTCAAAGTTAAAACATCCTAGAAATGAGAAATTCTTAGGCAAATAAACTCTACTATATAGGCATCAAAATCATCAGTTACCATGTGTAGGATTGTGTTTCTTAGAAATGCTGCTAATTTACTCATAGAATACCTTCACACATGTCAACCGTAGATTCGAATGTATATAGTAAATGGTACCTACTTAAGAATTTCCCTTTTGAGACATCAACTTCAACATTATCAAACCACGCTCCTCTCGGGGCCCGTGCAGGTGCACTCCAGCTCCGAACCCTTCTTCTTGAGCACTACGTTATAGTTGGAGTATGAATCAGTGCTATCCCCCAAAGCCAAACGCTTGTTGTTATCATCATCAGCGATGAGCTTAAGCTATTTGCATGCATCATCTGTATCTGAATCAGGAGGACAGTACAAAATCGCGTACCCGTATCCAATACTTCCTTAAACATGAATGTGCCTTTTGGGCTTTCATCGTTAAACCCAACTTTCACATATCCATCTTGGACCTGCCAGTGTGAAGGTGTTACCCCGTCAAATTCAATGTTCACCAACTCACCTGTAAAAATGAGCTGACGAACATTTTGGCCTGAAATTATTAGGGGCAACCCTAGGCTCAGGTTGGCTACTTCCACCACGGATAGTGCGCAAGCATCGTTCCCAGTTCTGGTTATTTGAAGGCCACGACTGCCTGACGAGAAATAGTATGGGCCGTCATCACGTCTAACCGGATAGCCTTCGGTGTCACGCACAATACCAACGGCAATTGAAGGTGTTGGTGTGATGGTGACAAAGGCAAAGAGGAAGAAGAGTGCATGCGATAATGTTGCAGTCTTGATCATTGTTTCAGCTGGACAAATTAAACAACAAAGTTTTATGTGTTGTGGTGGGTGGATGACGGAGGGAGATCAAAAGCGGTTCTATATTTATAGGTGCATTATTCTATTTATCTAGTGAGGGTGTCCTTCTAGCTAGGGTTGCATGCATTATATTGGAGGAAATATATTTCAACCGTTTTAGACACACGTGGATCATTTTGCTTTGACACCGGTTATTTGGATACATCTTTTTTTGTTTTTTTGTCAATCAACCACGTGTAATTCAAGTGTAAATATTTGGAGAATTCATATATATAATTGGGGAATTGAGATGCAATAATAAATAATAATATTCTCACATGATTTTTTAGTTATTTATGTAAATTATTTACTTATTTATACATAAATTATTAATGATCGATTAACACATAAAAAGATATATGTTTAAATAATATTTTTCTTTTGTTTTATTGTGATACCTGTATGATGTGTATCCCAATCTAAATATTTACTAAAGTTTAGAATGATGTTAAGTCTATTATGGCCTAAAATAAAGATTTTTTTTAATTGAAATCATAAGTATTCTCCTATCAAAAGTAATTTTGCTCGAGCCAATTAGGATCATTATCCCTTTTGAGTTTGAATATAATTGCATATCCAAAACTCAAACCCGAGGCCTCTGGTCGAGTTAGCACAACTCCTTGCCAACTAAGCTATGTGCTTATAGGTTAAAAACAAAGAATTTTGATCAAAGACAATTTAGCATAATTATAGAACTATAAAGATATTATATAAATTAACATAATTTTAACCTATTTTTATCTTTTCATTTTGGGCTTTTTCCTCTTTTATTCTATATTTCGTTTATTATCAACAAACATTAAATATAGTGGTAAGTGAGTTACATTTCTAAACAAAAAAGAACATGGTTCAAACCCAAGAAAAGATAAATGTTGGGGGTCACAACAATACCCTAAAATAGAAATGCCTTAAAGACTAAGAAAAAAAAGACCAATAAATTTATTAAGCATATAGATGTTTGAAGATCAATAATTATCCCCGACAATTGTGATACTTGGAGGATAATGCCCTAAATATATATTTTCCTACTCTCTAATCGCCTTGCATCTCTAAAGAGCTAAAAACAAAAAGGTGCATGTTGGTTCTTGGACGTTGGACCACATTTACAAGTATAACTTGAGTGTCGGCAGGGGCGAAGCTAAAATTCAATAATAGCCTTGCGAGTATATATATATATATTATTTAAATTAATTAAAATAAAATAAATTATTTAAATATGTTTATAATTAATATAAATTACATATATAAAATAAATATATATATTTATAATTTATAATTTTATTTATTTTTTTAATGAGAGTCTAAGTTTCAGAATAAATTGATTAAGTTAAAGGGAATCATAGTATCCCTACCCTCCGCTCGTGAGTGGTTGAATTAATGAATGACTCCGTCATCTGCGGTGACAAATACTTCGCCAAGTAAGGGTAAAGAGAAGGACAGGACTGGAAAACGACCATGCATCGTCGTAAGTTTCAGAATGTGATAGCAACTGAGAATCACGTGAAGAAATTTGTGACATTTTCAATATGGACCACCTGTAAGTTGTGGTCCTGAAAACAAAGTGCGTGCTTAGTTCGATGTTTCTAAAATCGAGTCGTGGTAAAGTTAATTTTGTTAAAATTGGGTTTTGTTAAAAGTAATTTGGAAGTAAAGTGATTTAATATTTTCATCTCAAAGGTGACTTTGATAAAATTAAATAGGTAAATTGCATATTTGTTTTTGCATTTAAGACTTCAAACGTGAGTCCAATGTTCATTGGAAGATGTACCTTTTCGTTTCGGTATTTTATGATGGCTTTATTTTAATAGGATTATTATCTTAAATCCCAATTTATAGGGAAGCAAAACTTGTTATTTCTTTGTCGGGGGCTCTATTTTTTATGTTCTTCCAAGATTGATGTCATTATTCTGTCCTTAGATAATATCAAATAATTTATTTTCTCATATTTTATTTGGCTTTTAATATTTATATTCTTTTTAGTAATTATACTATAAAAGTGATTTTAACTAATACTATCCAAATAAATATTCATTTTGACATAATTACTTTTAATGTAAAAATTTTCAAATATAAATCACATTGATATTAATTCACTTATGGTCAAAACAAATTTTGTAAAATCAACTTAGGACAAACCCCTATTTGCAACCTTTAGTCCAAGCACACACAAAGTGAGACATAAACAATATAGATACCAACTGTAAAAGCAAAAAATGATTGCTTTGAACAAAATCAATTTTGGATCTCAAAGTGGGTTTGAAAAAGAAACAACCATGAAACCAAACAAGTGACCAAAATTACCAAACCATGGTTTAGGTCTCCAAAACCCTGTTTGAGAGGTTGCACTGAGGAACCAAACATGGAAAAAATAAATTATTATAAGTGTAAGTCATTTGAGAAAAATTATTCCCCAATCCCAATCTCTGTCAAATTAGGGTTATACAAATGATGGATTTAGTATGGATAAAACAAATAAAAGATGAATTCAGTTAAATGTAATAAGACTCAAATCTGATTTAATTTTTAATCGTCATTTATTTGAATTTAAACTCAACTTAATAATGACCTAATTAATTATCGGGTTAAATTGATATTTAGATAATATATACAGATTTAGATATTATACATAATAAAAGCATAGAATTTAAAAATAAAAAATAAAATTTTACAAAAATTTCAAAATAAACTATATTTATACAAAATAATATAATGATATGTAACATATATCAACTAAAGTATAAAAACTTTATTATTTATTACTAGCTAATTGGAAAAAGAAAAGTGACTTCGAGTTGGATCATCTTAAATTGTGACCCAAACCGAACCAAAAATGTATTAAATCAAAATCCCATAGTCCAAATTTGGCCCAAATAGATTATAGGGTTGGATTGACTTATGAATACCCCTATTTCAAATCTCTAATCCCTAATTTCATTTCACACCAATTCATAGGGATAGAAATGGGCATCTATGTGGGTGGAGACATTCCCCTCCCCCCTCACTATTCTCATTTGGCAATGTGCCTCTTGTCCCCACCTTTGTCTCTATTATGGATTCTCATTCCTCATTTTTTGTAGGAATTTGAATCTTATGAATACCTGTGAGTTTATATAAAAAATTTTAAAAATTCAAAAAAATAAAAATTTATAAAAAATACTCTTAAATTTGAATAGAATATGCATAATTTCTATAATCTATTATAACTACTAGCCAACACAATCTAAACTAACAATGAAAATGCATGATGAAAATTCAATAGTTTTAATGACAATTATAATCATAAAAAACAATTACAAAAATTCAAATCATAAATATCCCCACTAGGCTTTGGGAATCTGTATTAGCACGTGTGTGTATGTGTGTTACACCGTCTGGTAACTTTTTATTGAATTTTTTTTTATAAAACTAACCATTGGATTAAAAGATCATGTGTTATAGATTATGTATATAAAATTCCTTATTAATCTGAAATTGTTTAATACACTTTTTATATACATCTAAATCAACATAATAAATATTTCATAAATATATGTAAAAAATAATTATTTGATCGCATATAAACATGGACTTAACAGGTTTTCATGGGAGTGGGACCTCATCTCCAGCCTCGCTCCATTTACTAGACAACAACCATCATGTACTCACCATCATCGCAAGTAATCCGTATGAATACCCTTCTAAAGGAATTTTTTTCACCATCCTTAAGTCCTTGCCCTCAACCTTGGCCATTGTTTCTCTTTCTGCCTCTAACAATGAACTCTTACTATCAAAATCAGAACCAGATGCCTCACTTTGCATGTTTTGTTAGTCTCCTTTTCTCCTCTTAGTCGTTGACTTCAACCTACTCATCGCCTTCATATTTATCTATATCACAAAGAGCCCTATTTTTCTCCATACTAGTTGAATGTTTGATCTTGTACATTTCAATCTGCAACAAATACTCTGGGGCAGCATAGGTATTGAAGTTGAGGTTCTTCAGTAGATCTTGAAGCACGCTAAAAGTGTAGAATTTGCTAAGGAAGCTGGTGTTAATGCTAAACATGTTTGGGCAAATAGAGAAAGGAACTATGCATTATATTGGTGTTGATGTTGGAGGCAGCCATGACGGTGAGGAGAGTTGGGGCGAAATAGAAGGCGATAAAGGAAGAGGGCGGCGATTGGTGTGAGATGAATAATACTTTTTAAAGTTTAAATTTTGTGCAATGCAAAATAATTTTACATTGTCAGCCAATATAAATTTAAGGATTTACCAAATCATAGTCGGTGGATATAATAGTAGATATTTATCCATCATAATTTGGCAAATCCTTGAATTTCTATTGGTTAATAATATAAAGTCATTTTATATTATCAATGTATAGAAATTAAACTCTTCTTTTTTAAAGGATTAATGATTAATTATAATCTATTTTGTCTCTAGGGATTACATTGCAACCTGCAAGTGGTCCACTGTCCAATGTAAATTTCACCATCAAAATTAGATATGTACGTAAAGATCACGGGTATGCAATTTTGGCATAAAGCAATACATACAAAAAAAGGGGAGAATGAATAAGAGCGAGTTAAATTTTCCGCAGCTGAACTATTAAATAGTACGAATTACGCGGACTAATTGTAATTAAACAAAAGAAAAATTGTGCACCGCACAAACTACAATAAATGTTTGTATATACCAACAAATTATTAGACTAGTAGTAAGCAACTTGGCCCTCCATAAGGATGAGGATACGAGTTTGAATTAGGGGAGACTCACTTGTTGGAAGGGGAAATGTTTGTAAATGCTCTATCTCCCGGAATTGCAAGAGCAATGTGTCCTATAATTTTTTTTTTTGTAAAAAAAAAGTTTGTATATATGAGTTAGATACTCAATATAGATAACTAGTAATTGTACTTTAAATAAGTATAGATTTTATTTACTATTATGTTTCACATTCATATAATTAAAATTATACTTTTATTTGAATTGTGATAACTACGTATTTATTATTAAAGACAATATATTAATTCTACACTTATATAACTGAACGATATATATTTATTTAAATTTAAATATTGATTGTGGAATGTCAGATTGAGGTGCCTAACAATGTATAATGTAACTCTAAAATTGCTTCTATTACATTCTATTTATTGAATTCGTGTGTTTCACAATATTAGATGTTCCTACAAAAGAGTATTTCTCTTCTATAAAGAGCGCTTAAACATTAACTTCGTCGATGGTGTAACTGATTTGCTGTTGATGGTGTTAAGAAAAAGAAAAAATGTGCACAATGATAAGAAAATGACCTTTTATCCTATTGAATGGAAGAATATAGGCGACCTGATGCGCCCAAAAAATACGTACTACTGTAAATTTTTTTTTTCAATTTTTGATATGTATCTTTTTATTGGAAGTAATTTTATTTAAATATTATAAAGCATTTAAATATGGATGACTCTCCTTACTAAGATTCGAATTATGATTCATTATGTCGTGAAAGACTAGCCGTCTTACTGTTAAACCAAACTTGAGTTGGTATACTATTGTAAATATTGCGATTGAGAATCAAGTAATTAAATTATGAGAGGGCATTGATAGGAAAATGGAGCAAAAATAAATAAATAAAAAACATAAGATCTAGCAAGAAAGAAATTCATATCTTAGTGTATCCGCTAATGGTGAAAGAAAAAAGAGGCTGAAATTTGTTGCTTGAAGGCAAAATCTTCAAATTTTATTGGGTTTTGCTTATGTATTTCCTTTCTGATTCAGCCCTTTTTGTTTCTTTCCATTCTTTGAATTCTTTGGAATGGCTGGTTTTTTTTCGATCGAGCGAGAGATTAGGGTTTTGGGAGCATCCAGGATATTGACGGAACAATCTCCTTCTCGATCGGAGTGCAGATGAAAAACCCTAACTCTTTGGAATGGCTGGTTTAATTGTTTCATTTGGTGACGCTGTTCCACGAGTATAAATAATTTTTTATAATCATTTCTATTAATTTCGATTTAATATAAGACAAATAATTTTACATAAATGAATTCGGTTCATGAATTCAATTTTATTAAAGGAAGGACATATTGAAACGCAGTTGCTTGTTGGCTATAATACAGCATATTTTGACTTTGTACATAACCATCAAACTAAGTTATGATGTCAAGCCGCGCGCCTACTCCACGAATTGGCATCCATACATATAATATCTATGTCTATATATCTATATTACGTATAATAAATAAATTTAATTTGTATATACTGTTATCCAATTTTATGTTGTCATATCAATAAATATAGTTAAATTTCATATTTTCTATTTAAATAATCATACAAATAGAATGATATAATTAATTAATTATGTAAAAATTTGTTATACTATCAGTACATATAAATTAAATTAAACTCCATAATAATTTAGAACTATATTTTGGAAATTTTTACCAAGTGGCATTCAATTATGAATCTATTCAAAAATCAAATTTCAAAAGCTTTCTATTTATAGTAACTTCCATCTTTCTTATTTTCAGTTTTAAAATTTATAAAAGGAAAAATTATATTTTACTCCTTGAGCTATAGATCATATGCACTTTAACCTTTAAACTTTAAAAATATACAAGTTGATCCTCTAAACTTTTATGAATATGCAAATTGACTCTTTTATTAATTTTTTTATCAATTGTTAACAAAAATATCATGCATTCAAGTTTAGTATATCAGGTTGTATATTTATAAAAGTTCTATGACCCAAAGTTCAGGAGATATAGTACAATTATTTGGCTAAAATGTATATTTACAAAAATTACATGAGTCAATTTATATATTTTTAAAATTTAAAAAATAAAATGTATATGACCTATAATTTGAAGGAATTGAGAGCAATTTCCCTTATAAAAATAACAAATGTCTATTTATCGATGGATTCCAGCTGTCCCATTAAAGCCATTTTTATTGTTAACATGAAAATTTTCAATTTATTATGTATTTTATTTTCCCAAAGTGATTTTTATTTCTAGCATAGAAACTCACACATGCATGCACCTGAGCAAATAGTAGAAGCATTTTGACCAATAGTTAATGAGATACACCATGAAATTAATGGTAAGAGAAGCACCGTTTATCTCAAGATTAGAAGCTTATATAAGAAGTTGTCATTATAGTCCGTTCATATTTCCATCCCTACATACTTCTCTATTCATATCGCAATTTAACGAGGATAATACCGTATTGATGTATACTCTTATCGTATCTCTTCTTTGTCTTCCATTAATTGAACTATTTTTCCTCCGTCTCTTATCTTCCTTCTGATACATGAAAAATGAAAAGTTTTGCCCGGTAAATACCAAAAGCCATTTCTCTACGTCTTCTTCTTCGTTGCCATGATCGATTTCTCTTAAATTCTACACAATATCATCTGGGTCAGTGGTTAGTCTTTTATTTATATCGTTGCTCCTCATTCCCATTTTTTATGCAATGTTTCACACCCATCTAGCCCTTACAAACTTTTTCTTATCATTGCTCCTCAACTCCTTTTATTTTGATGTATATCATGTTGTTTCGCACAAAATTATTTGGCTTGCCGAATGGATTGGGAGTCGAGGGCGTGCTAGGAAACTATTCCAAGATAACCAAAAGGTTCGGCTAGAGCAAAATACAACCGATTTCCGCAATCAGGGGATTAATACTAAAAGAGGGACTCTATCTCTCAACAAATGGGTTTCCAAACTACTCCAAAGAGTGTTCGGTAGGTAGATTAGCAAATCAAGTTACCAAAAAGGATATTGACGAATAATTAAAGGCTAATGAAATGGATTGAAACTTAAATAAGCTGAAAGTAAATGAAATATTGTAAATAAAATATGATAAAGAAGTGCTATAAAGCATTGAAAAGTAAAGTGCAGGAAAACATAAAGATAAACGTAAAAGAAACTTGTGTTTGATTCATTTGTTCGAGGATGGGTTTACAGATTGTGCTCAAGGCTATTTATACACATATAAAACATAACAATTATCTTAAAACATCTATCAACCACGTTCTCACACAAACATGGTCAACAAACTTACTCTTGGTAACCGTCTCATAACTATCTTCCATGTTTTCCTTGAGTGCACTCCTCTCAATGTACTGGTAACAACTTAAAACGCTCTTTTCTTTTCATCTATCTCCCCACTTTCTGAACTAGAAACTGTCTTCCTCAACTGCTCCTACTTTCTAGAGAGTGATCGTGGATTTGGTCAAATTCTTATTCTCAGTTACTGAAATATGTTCTTTCTCCAACCAAAGCCTGGAACTAGTGTGTGGATTACCAGCTATCAAAAAAGGCCCAAAGCCTATTAGAAATTCATGCTCTTGGCTAACGGGTACTATCACTATTCAACTATCAGCCGATGGCTATCGACTGTTGGCTAGATCAGCCATCGACTATCAACTGAATTCCATATTAGTTGCCAAGCCTCAAAATATGCAAATAAAAGTTCCTATATATGATTACGTCTAGTCAGAATCCTAATCACAAAAGACAAGGTAAATCAGTCGAGGTAAAATAGAAAAATGGCCAAAGCAACATCAAAATGGCCTTTTTCCAAGCCCGAAATGGCCTGAATCGGGCGAGCCCTAGCTGCCATATCGACACTCTCATCTTGGGTTTTTCATAGATATACAATAATGGTTATTTTGACACCCAGATTTCAACCGGCAACCAATTGAAGTTTGGTTAAGCCTTTTGGCCTATTTCAATCACCTTAAGCCGAGCAACACATTTCGTGTTGGTCATCGATCATCACTTATTTTTCAGCTAACTACTCTTCGGCTATCAGATAGACCTGATCGAATATTGTATTATCCAGCTATTTTTCCTCAGCTAACATCCATTCTCAGCTAGTCACAATTTTTTTTTTTTGGATGCAAACACATGTATATCATTTAGTTGTGGGAACTCATTAGTTTCTCGGTAGGTCTAATCCATCTCGTGATGACAATTCTAGGAAAATGCATTCAACTTGACCGGATACAAGAGTGGTGGATTGTGGGTATTATGCTTTTGGTGACTTTGGTGAAATTCCTACTGATGATTTATTGTCGCTCCTTTACTAATGAGATTGTCAAAGCCAGCGCTCAGGATCACCTTTTTCGTGAGGTCACTTTTTTCACTCTCATACAATCAAAATTCACTTAGCACGAAGCGTCTACGCACATGTTTGGATGCGTGTTGTACTTGGGTGAAATCGATTTTGAAAGGCTAAAATTGATTTTATCAATTTTTGTTGTTGTTTGGTTTGATTTTGGGAATTTTTTCGTAAATTATATATTTAAAAATAATTTTAATAAATACTATCCAAATATAAATCACTTTTTAAATCGAATTATTAAATATAAATTACTTTACCTTAAAATTAATTCTAAGTAAATTAATTTTACAAAAATAGAATTAAACATGCTATACGTAGTTCATCCTCCTTTTCAATTAAAGAAAGCCTCGAAGAAGGATGTCTGGATTAATCATGATGAATAATCCCAAATTTATAAAGTTACATTCTTTTGTTCCTTTGATGAAGCAACTTAGGATTGTCCTTTATATGTAATTTAAGATAATAAAATATTTAATAATTATATTTTATTACAATTAAATTTGTATGAAATTTAATTTACCTTTTTATATTTTCATAAAATTTAATTTTCTATTTCTAATTTTAAGTTATTATTTTTTTAGTTTTTGAATAATTTAAAATGATCCTCTTGGTCACATTGACCGCTACGAAGTATAACTATAAAATTCTAATATGAACTGATTTTTGTTGTTTGAATTTATTTCAATTTACATTTATATTTATATTAGATCTTGAGTAATTTGATTATATAATAAATTAAGGACATCTTTGTTAAATACATATACAATGGAGAATAGTGAGGAATTTGAGTGAATTACATAAAGTCATAAATTCAAATCTTATTGCTAACTATATAGCCAAAATGAGTGGACACAATGGGAAATGTATCCATGATTATCTCCTTAATTTGACACAACAATATTGTCAAACTATGCTTATTCCAGGGCATGTGCAGTTGCATCCCTTGTCTGCATCCTCCTTCTTAAAAACCACTCGCAAGCTCGGGAATAAAGGAGTGCTATCCCCCAAAGCCAAACGTTTGTTGTTATCATTATCAGTGACGATCTTAAGGTATTTGCAGGCATCATTTGAAGCAGAATCAGAGGACAATACAAAATTTAGTATTCGTTTAATCCCGAATATTCCATAAATTTGAATGAATTTTTTGGGCCCTCATTATCAAACCCAACTTCCAGGTACCCTTCTTGCACATGTGATGCCAGTGTGAGTTGTCATCCCATCAAATTCGATGTTCACCAACTCTTCCGTATTTATGACACGATGATGAGATGTGCTCGAGATTCTTAGTGGCAACACATCGTTATGAACTTGCACCACGGGCTTCTCTTGAAGTTGTAAAGGAAGGGGAAAGGACTAATGTTGTGAAGAGGCCAAATCTTTTATATACTGTCACTTGATGTTGAGTGATTTTTTTTTTTTTTGAAGGAAAATGCTAGATGCTCAAAAAAGTTATACAATTATTTGACATAAAATGACGATGTATTAGTGTATACATGGCTTAGCCTGCGCAATAAATTTAGATTACACCTACGCAAGAATTTCTCCATGTAGGAGTCCCCTCGTGCAGCTATTGCATGCATATATATAGATGACAGCATATTTGGATTTTGTACACGGCGTAAGATTAAGTCACGATGTCAAGCCGCCAACTCTACGTACGAATTGGCATATGGTATACACTTATTACTTACCCAACATTATTTATCATAGTACATATCATCGGCACAAATACAACGGATGACAGAAGCAAGAGCACGACTTCCTCATAAGTGAGGATTTTGAGCAGCAAGCTAACAAAGGCGGAAGACAAGTATAGAGGTCTTCCCATTATTTAAAAGTTAAAACATCCTAGAAATGAGAAATTCTTAGGCAAATAAAGTCTACTATATAGGCATCAAAATCATCAGTTAACATGTGTAAGATTGTGTTTCTTAGAAATGCTGCTAATTTACTCATAGAATACCTTCACACATGTCAACAGTAGATTCGAATGTATATAGTAAATGGTACCTACTTAAGAATTTCCCTTTTGAGACATCAACTTCAACATTATCAAACCACGCTCCTCTCGGGGCCCGTGCAGGTGCACTCCAGCTCCGAACCCTTCTTCTTGAGCACTACGTTATAGTTGGAGTATGAATCAGTGCTATCCCCCAAAGCCAAACGCTTGTTGTTATCATCATCAGCGATGAGCTTAAGGTATTTGCATGCATCATCTGTATCTGAATCAGGAGGACAGTACAAAATTGCGTACCCGTATCCAATACTTTCCTTAAACATGAATGTGCCTTTTGGGCTTTCATCGTTAAACCCAACTTTCACATATCCATCTTGGACGTGCCAGTGTGAAGGTGTTACCTCGTCAAATTCAATGTTCACCAAATCACCTGTAACAATGAGATGACGAATATTTTGGCTTGAAATTCTTAGGGGCAACCCTAGGCTATTGTTGGGTACTTCCACCACGGATAGTGCGCAGGCATCGTTCCCAGTTCTGGCTATTTGAAGCCCACGACTGCCTGACAAGAAATAGTATGGGCCTTCATCACTTCTAACCGGATAGCCTTCGGTGTCACGCACAATCTCAACGGCAATTGAAGGTATTGGTGTGATGGTGACAAAGCCAAAGAGGAAGAAGAGTGCATGCAATAATGTTGTAGTCTTGATCATTGTTTCAGCTGGACAAATTAAACAACAAAGTTTTATGTGTTGTGGAGGGAGATCAAAAGAGGTTCTATATTTATAGGCGCATTATTCCATTTAACACACTAATATCTACATCGTAAAAATCGAAGATTTATTTGTTTGAAGAAATACACGTTGTTAATTCAAAATTTATACATTATAAGCAGATGGAAACTTAGACGTGCGCCAAACATTTTTTTTTATATAAATAAAATTATGTTATCCTACCCAATCGCAGAGGGCTTGGTTTTTTGTTGCATTTATGTGTAATTTTGTCTTCGTAAAGACCATCTGAGGCCCCATATTTTCGGTGCAGGATTCATTTTGACTTGCGCAATTTAGAGAGGCCTTCAACATAAAATATTTTTAGCAGAAAAAAAAAAACTCACGAGTGTAATTTTACTGAATTTGGTGCAACTTTAATATATATATAAAGAAAAAAATTTACATACACTAACAATATAAAATAATTTTACATTATCAATCAATAGAATTTTAAGAAATATTATTAATATATGGCAATTAATCTTATATGACTTGCATTAGAATAAGAAATACGTTTAGTTTGCAAATATGAGAAACGCTTTTAAATAATGAAAAAATTGAATATGTTCGGTTATCACTATTCTAGTTCAATCTGCGGTTAAGAACCACGACTGAACTATGAGCCAAATGGATACAATCACCAATGACAAAAGGTGCAACCTCGACTGAATGATATCTTCACCCGTCCAAAAAAATGAAAAACGACTGAACAGCCTTAATTATACCACTTTTTGCATTCTCATCGTCTCCATCGTCTTCAAACTTACAAAATTCCAGTTGCGCGAGAGATTCAAATCAAACGTAAAGCAAACAATCACAATAGTGGATGAAACAAAAAGAAAACGATATAGTCTCATAAAGACTCGCATAACTCATTAATAGATAATAAGTTCATAATGATACAACAATAACTAAATCTTATTTCACTGGATTATTTTAATGATAAAGGAAAAAACTAACTAATAGCAATTAAAACTATATATATCACGTGTAAAAGTTTATATGAGAGTAGCATTATAAAAAGAAAATTATATAAATCACGTATGGCCCTTTCTGAAGTACAATATTCAACTTCGCCTCGAGGATCTCGCTTTAACGCAATAGCATTATTTTATGAGGAGTGTTATTTGTACCACTCTTTATTGTAGACATCCAGACACCCAGAGATAAGATTAGAAAAAAAAAATTATAAAAGAAAAAGGAAAAGTGAAAAAGCAAGAGGAGAGAGGAGAGAGATAGATACAAGGTGTCAAAGTATGTCAATTAGTAGTATGTACAAAAAACATTTCTCTTATTTTATTTAGGAGAAAAAGAACTGTACATGGTCTCGCATCTAGAATAATGATCCTTGTACATTAAAGAGAGGATATACCAAGTATGGATAAGATGGTGAGAGTGGCATGATCTCACTAGTACGTTAATTGAGTTAGTTACTTTGTTGAGTATAAATAAATTTAAATATTGTAACTCATAAATGAATTATTATAATTTGGGTGAATTTTAGTTCATTGTAATTTTTCTCCTTGACTCAAAGAACAGATCTAGAATTTCAGCTCACTCATTATTATTAAATACTTTGGCTTTGGTTATAGGTTTTTGCTTTTAATATATAAATAATATTATTTTTTAATACATTGGATAATTTCTGCGTGGGATAAACTTTTGTCAGAATCTGTTTTATTTTTATTAAAAATTTTGGTTGACGATAGATTCATTTTAATTAAACTTAAAGGAAAATATTTAGGATTCAACAAATATTTATGAAAAGATATATTGGGTCCCAATTTTTCTTTCAACCAATATTTAAGCACACTTTAAAGTATCCCTTCAAAAATGTCAAGAAAAATGGTATAAATAACATTATTTTTTTTTCACAGTTACAAATATACCTTTATTATGATATACATTTTATTCTATTCACCAAAAAATAATATACATTTTATTCTTAAGCTTTTACAATTAACTCCAATAAGTGATAAATAAACAAAGTTTAGGTATGTGAAAAGCCAAGAAAATTCCGTTTTTGTAATGGCATAGTCAGATGATGAGCACGTCTTATACTCTATATTATTTAATAAAAAATTATTTTCACTTAACACTAAATATTGAGAAATTTAAGTAAAAACAAATAAGAATAAATAGAGTTATACTGCAAAGAGGTAAAATTTACATACAAAATGTAATTACATTAAATATTTTTCTGCAAAATGTATTATAAATAATATAAATAACTATGTAAGAAAGAATTATAAAATCGAAAATACTTTTAAAAAGCAATCAATATATTAAATTTTAAAAATTATTTAATATTTTAATTATACAAATTATGTAGCTGTTTTATATGAAGATGTATACTTTTTCATACTTTAAAAATCAGCACTTTCTTCTTGGAGTCATGTTGCAGTATGGTGCTGGTGAGGCTCATGTTTGGATAATGGAGTTTAGAGGGAAGAGAAAAATTTTCATTTAAGTAGTTCCATTATTTGAGAAATTTTAAAAAACTTAAATATAATTTTAGTCTCTATAAATATATTTTTAAGTTTTTTTTTTTTTCAAAAATTCAGACTAATTAAATTGATTAAACATATTTTCTTAATTTTTAAACTTTTTTGGAATATTTGTGGATCCCCGTAGGGGGGATCAATAGGGGATGGGGATGGGCAGAGCTTTAGAAGCGTGGTGCAAAGTGTGCAAGATTACTCCCTGCCAATTGCCATCCCTTGTGTCGCAAAATAAACCAGTACCTCTTATCTCATTGACTTTTCAAACACCAGAAAACATTAAACTTTCAAAAGTTGATTTATTTACCGTAAAAGACGATTCCACACCATAATTGAGATAGTGCGCATACAAAAGATGAGAACGATGCTTAGTTTTTTTCTCTTGATTATTCAAACACAATTGAGATAATGCGCATACAGCATAAAGATGAAAATAACACCTAATTAATTAATCGCTACTTCTTATCTCGTAGACTTTTCAAACATAATAAAACATTAAAGTTTCCAAAGCTGATTTATTTTTAATTGTAAATGATGATTTCACAACATAATTGAGATAATGTGCATACCGAAAAGATGAAAATGATACCTAATTTCTACTTGTTTGAAATTGATATAAACGTAACACACTATTAGAAATGCACTAATAATTGATGGATTTATTGACAGAAAAGTTGACAAATCCGTTGGTACGCATTTTACTGACGGACAAGATCCATCGGTAAGATATGCGTCAACAATAAAAAAAAATTGAATATTACCAACGAAAAGCTTATCCATTAGTAATATATGTAATTATACCGATAGAAAAAATTCGTCAGTATAATAGAAATGCATCGGTAATAATAGCATCAAAAACCGTCACTGACACAATTAAACTAATGAATTATTTATAATTATTGATAGAAATTAGTCAATACATAAAGATTTTTTTTTTATTTTTTCTAGTTTATATTGTCAAATTTTGAAATTAGTATTTAAACATTTCAAATTATTGTTCTAATTATTCACAAATCTATATAAATAAAAATATAATAAAATATAAAAATATACACTATTAATTAAAATAAAAATTATCAACAAAAGAAATAAAATAAAACTATCACAGTATAACTCTAAAAATAGAAAAAAAAATCCTAAAACTACGAACACTGATCATCGTCAGTATCCGAAATGCCGTCGTTATCCCCAGATGTGTGGTGGTCTGGAGAATATGGAGGCGGTGGAGGGAGGCGGAGGTGGTGGAGGCTATGCATCGAATGATAAACCACCAGTCCGTATCTGCTTGAAGTAGCTATACATGGTCGTCATCCTCTGCTCCATGGACTGCATTTGCTGTGTCCACTACTCCTTATGCCTCTTGTGTTGCTGATACAGCTCCATGTACCTCCTGTCAGCTTCCTCTAGCTACCTCTGCACCAATTCATTCTGTGTAAGGACCTAATCACGGATGTCATCCGCATTAGTCCTAGGAGACTCAACTCCAAACACAAAGCCTAGAGAATATAACCTACTATAAGAAATCCCCATGCCATAAATCCGCTCCTTGTAGTGGCCGCCGACAGTCTGCGCCCATATCTTGTCGTCGCTAATAGGTAGGTCGACAGGAATGCTCCGATCCCTATGCTGTGACTGCTGAGATCAGGCCATGGTCAGCCACTAGATGAACTCATGCTACAATTAGAAGAAACAAAATAAATTAGATTTAAAGAATAACAAATATAACAAATTAAAAGCTTAAAAACTAAAATTATAAGTGCTTACATATGTGGTCTCCTATCGAGTATCAATCTATTGGGATTTGTCCTGCTTCCAAGTATGGGTCTTCTAGAATAGCTTCCCTTGAGTCGGCAGCCTACTCATCTCCTTCTTCTATATTTCAAACAATTTTCACGTGATCATATAATATTTAATACGAAAATTGAATAACTAAATGAGTAAAGGACAATATTTACCATCCTTAACCGAGTCCCTTCAATAGTAGTAGAGCCTTCAGTGTACAGCGAGCCACCTTGGATTAATCCTCTGCTCATCCGAGCCTTCACGTACTTCACCTTGAACTTGAGCGAGTCCCAGTAGGCCCTCAGTGCCTGGATGATCTCATTAATGAGCCAATGGTTGCTAGCATCATTCACGCAAATATTGTGAAATGTAACATCCTCAATTTCTCTAAGCTAATTATTTCATTATTAATGAGTAATTAGAGTAATTAGTAAATTAATCAAGAATTAATTCACCAATTAAATGAGCAAAAAAAGCTTGATAATTAGGAAAAGTCAACTGAATTGTTAACACAATTAAGGATGGGACAAAAAGGTAATTTTATGTGATTACACTTAAAGTCACCAAATCCCTATAGTCGCAAAACCGAAACTCGTAACTAGCACCCAACAAAGTCAGAAATTGGAACCTGTCCTAGCTGAAATACAAATTCAAACTAACCGGTTTAAGTTGAAGATATGGTGCCTTAAATTTAGGAACTAAACCAGAATCGACCCCCAAGTTGAAACAGAAATTCAAACTAATCGATTTAAGTTGAAGATATGGTGCCTTAAATCTAGGGACTAACCTGGAACCTGCCTACAAGCTGAAGTAGAAATTCAAACTAACCAATTTAAGTTGAAGATATGATGCCTTAAATCAAGGAACTAACTCGTCACCACTCCAAAACCTTTCACTATAAATGCATAGCCTCTCTCTCTCTCTCTCTCTCTCTCTCTCTCTTTTCACTTTCCATTCTTTCACTTTCACTCTAAAAATCTCTAAAAATACGAAGCTCTCCCCTATCTTCTTGCTAGCCACGACCTCATTTGTGGCTTAAAGAAGAACTCTTCAACTTTCCAGTCTCCAGTTTCCTATTCCAGTTTTCATTCTCCAGTTTCCTGTTCCATATTCCAGTTTCTATTTTGTAGTTTCTAGCCTCCAGTATCTAGTTCCAGCAACTTTCAAGCTTCAAAGTTCTTCGTTAGATCACTCTAAGGTAGGATTCTTATACTTTGTCTTTCTTGTGTTTTCATGACTCATGAATAGGAACTCTAGTCTATCCATGGCTAACAGTACCTGCTCTTATCAAAAAGTTTAATAGTGATTTGACACATCATAGTTCTACCTTTAGATGAATTGTAATCCGTAAAAAATATTCCTTTGCCTTGTTAAAAGACTTAATGAGATCAAAATTCTCCCTTTATAATTTTGAAAGACTTAATTGGGTCAAAACTTTCCTTCTATGATTTTAAGACTTCATGACATCAAAACTCTCTCTCTTTGTGATTCTAAAAGACTTAATTGGATCAAAACTCTCCCTCTAGGATTTTAAAAGACTTAATGAGATTAAAACTCTCATTTTATGATTTTAAAAGAGTTAGTTGAATCAAAACTCTCTCTTTATGATTCTAAAAGACTTAAGTGGATCGAAACTCCCCCTCTATGATTTTAAAAGACTTAATGAGATCAAAATTGCCACTTTATGATTCTAAAAGACTTAATCGGTTAAAGGTTTTCTTCTTTTTAAAATTATGAACTTATAGTCTTCTAGTGATAAAAAACAACTTTAATTTGAAATACAGATAGTGAACTCGAAACCCGGAACCAAATTATAAACCTGCCACCCAACACTAAGTTGCAAGGTTAGATAATAATGTTAGTTATGCACTGATTTCAGAAACTAGAACCAAATCATAAACCTACCACCCAACAGTTTATGTCATAAGGTTAGATAATAATTGCTAGTTATGCCCTGATCTCGGAAACCGGAAGACTTATAAACTTGCAACTTAACACTCAAGGTTAGATGATAATGTTTAGGTATGACTTGATCTTGGAAACTGGAAGAAATATAAATCTACAACACTTCTCCTCATAACCTCGGAAGCCGAATGCAACTCTTCTTGAGGTTAGTCCCGAGTTAACCTCGGAGATTGGTCAAATCTCAACTTCAGAGATCGGTCCCGAGTTAACCTCAGAGATTGATTGTGCATGAAGATTGGAAGATCGATCTTAGCAAAAACATGAGACCCTTATTCAATCCCAAAAGTTGAAAAACATGTTAAACATAGAAACTTTGTTCATATAACCTCGAAGATCGGTCTCAATGTAATCTCGGAACTCGGTCACAAACCTAAACCCGGAAATCGATGCCCATAAACAAAAACTCCTACTCTCATAAGCCCGGAAGTCGAGAACTCAAACACTTAAGACACTTGTTTGCATGAACTCAGAGTTCAAGAATTGGAACACTTAAGATCCTTGTCCACATGAACTCAAAACTCGGGAACCATAAACATAAGACCACTATACACATGAATCCAGAAGTCGGTAACCTAGAAAATGTAATTCCCTTATCAATGTAACTTTGGAGATTAGTTCCAAGCTAGTCTTGGAGGTTGGTCCTGAATCAATTTTGGAGATCGGTATTGAGACCTAACCTCGAAATTCTATCCCAACTTAATTTCAACAATCAGTATTTAGACCTAACCTCGGAACTCAATTCTAGCTTAATTTTGGATACCAGTACTGAGACCTAACCTCGGAACTTGGTCTTAGCTTAATCTTGGAGATTAGTTCTTAAACTCAATCTCAGAACTCAGGAATGCCGAATGAAAATTAAAAGCCTACAAGATAAATTAAGATTTAAGATCTTAAACTTGCACATAATTACCTAAGCTTTGCTCATAAGACTTTGTTATGTGATTAGTTACAACTAATTACCTAGTTATGAATGAAAATATAGAATATCTATGTTGTTATATATGTGTGACCCATGGAATACGTGCCAAGTGAACTTTTAATGTTTGATGCTATGTATGAGTGTTTATGGTGTTTGTATATTTGATATGAACTATGATTATATTTGTTTTAATTCACAACACATTTACATATTAAGAAAAAAAAGAAATTGAATACATATTACGCATTAACTTAATCAAGAAGAAAAGAATTGAGGGAATGATCTTTCAGTCTCTAGACGTCCATTGGCAAGGGAAGGTGATTTCAAAGTTAGGCATGATCCTTTGGTCCCCAGATATACGCTAGCAAGGGAAGATGACCCCCAAAGACTAAATAATAGATATGATCCTTCACTTCCTAAATGTATGCTTAGCACGATTCTTCCACAAGGGAACGTGGCGTCCTTTTCTCTTCTCTCGTAGGGGAACCCTAAGGTGGCGACGGCTACGGTATGAATTCATTACGATTTTTTTAAGAGGGTGGACCAAGCAATAAGACTATAACAAAGTTGAGTGAGAAAGTTAAGAGGCATAAAGCCTAAGATTCAATAAAGTTGCATCAAGCATTTGCATATTCTTTCATTTTAGCCTTGTTATTTACTTGTGCATTATTATTACTTTATCGTTTTATACCTTAGAAGATAGTAAGAGTTATGTTTAAAATGAACCCACTTCGACTCGCATTTTTCGAACTTAATTAAATGGGCTGTTGTATGCACACCTTTTTATAATAAACCCGAAGTGGCTGGAATGATAACGAAGACACAATAGCTGTCGAGTTAGAATTCTACTGAGAAATTTCGATTTCTTACCCCTACTTTACGTGTCGTCTCCAGACGTAGATGCCATAGGCTTTACACAATGTCACACTTGGGTTGCCTCGCAGATGCAGTCGAGGTCCTTCTCACTCCTATACCTGCCAGCCATTCAAATGTTCCTGCGGTCTCCATCTGCCTTGCCAGAATGCGAGCCCATGCCTGACGAGTTAGTGGGAGAATAGTTTTCTCTAGATTTGCAGTAGTTATTGGAAATTATGCCAGTTTTGAATATATTTTCCATTTTAATTTGAGATGTTGAGTTTATTATTGGATAATTGATGCTATAGTTTATATTTATATTAGTTATTTATTCTATTGCAATATGTCTTATTATTATTATTTGACTTCATTGTCACTGCACAATCACCTATGCCTTTCTTACGTAACACTTCGTTTGCGCATATTACTATTCCTAAATCAAGGCTCATGTTTTCAAATGTGTTTTAAAAAACATTTCATCTGTTATTTTCCAATAAAGTAATTTCGAAGAAAAATGTCAAGTTTTCCGTAAAGCTAAAAGGTAACAACTAATATAATCCAAATTTGACTCAAGCATAAGTTGGAACTACTAGGATGTTACATGAAACATATCATGGAGCCGTTTCCTAGCCTTGGTCCTCCATGCTCTGTAGATCAAAGCCTATTTGCATGGATCAATAGTGACTATACGTTGTATACAAGTAACACAATAGTCAGCTCAATTGTAATAAATTATTATGCATAAAAATAAAAATTAAAACTAATAATAAAAAAGTAAAAAATAATAATTATTTTATCTTCCACTCTATCCACCACAACTATTGTGTAGCTTCAACGGCCTGCATAAAATTGGTATATAGGGTATGAAAGTTCTCCTCAAATACCTCGATAATCTTGCACAGGTTAGGCCGTGGTGGAATCCAACTGTGTCATAAAGAATAGATTAAGTCAAGTATTTGTTAGTTAAATTTTCTATCACAATTAACAATTCATAATAAATTTAGATTTGAAATTACTTACCAGGATTTACCATCATACCTAAGCTCTACGCATTGGTTCGTGGAGCCCTATGAGGGGGTGGATGAGAAGACTTGGACACCCTACAAACCAGACTAGCTAGGGGTAGAGAAAGGTGTTAAACCAAGTAAAGGTAAGGTGCAAGCCTCACTTCTTGGAGGTGGGGGTGGAATTGGAGAAGACTAAAAGGGGAATGAGGGTTGAGGCCCTGGCTACACATACCTAGGGTTGGGTATTTTAACAAACTCCTGAATATGTAAAAGATGACCAAGAGGGGTAGAGGTAATAACAGTGGTGGGAGTGATCAACGCGAGCGCAGCGGAGGTGGTGGGTGGAGCAAAAGTTCAAAAAGGTAGACCATGCTTTCTCGATCTACCACTGCCTCGCTCGAAACCAAATCCTCGTCATGCTATAAGCGATCTATATAATGTATGTACAAATCAATAAATATATCCAATACATATAACATGCATAAAACTATAAATGCAAACAATTAAATTATAATATCCAAATATATATGCACAAAATTGAAAATCTAAGATATATGTTAATTAAATAAAGACATAGCACACTTGGCACTTTGTTATTTAGAAAGTTGAGAACTGTCTTCACCATTCTCAATTTTAACATTATTGTCGAATTCCTATTCCTCATCCTCAATACTAGCCCCCCTCTTATTAGCCTAGCGCATGGAATGTTGCCTTGGAAGTTCAAGTATGTCAACTTTTCTTGAGATGGAACATAGATTGGAGGGGAAGTTAGTATCAACAACAACCCTAGAAAGACTTGGATTAGTTTAGTAAGCTTGCTTAGATACTTCTTCAAGCTCTACTCTACCCGTTGGTTTGCATTTTATTACCACCCTACAGGTAGATGTGCATCTTCTACGGTATAGCAAGTAGTAAACTTGTCTTACATTTTAGACGATGATAAATTGATCAAATTTTTCATATCTTTTAGTGTAGTTAAACTCAATTATTTTGTAATAATTGTGTTTACGTATTCCCTCATGATGTGTTAGATCATACCATTCATAAGTGAATAGACGACCTTTCTAAGAGGTTCACCAAGGTACTTCAACTCAAGTATTTTATTAACTATTCCAAGTCTAGGGGTGGAAATAGGCTAGGCAAGTCCTGGATAGTACCAAATTGGCCTGGACTTGGCCTGTGGCCTATTATAGGTTCTTTTCTTGGCCTAAGCCTAACTATTCATAAGTCTGGCCTACGACCAATTTATAAAGCCTATAATTTAGAACATTTTATACAGGCCAACAAGGCAAAGTATTAAATAGGCCAAAAAAAGGCCTTTGTCCATAATCATTAATCAGGCCTTACATACCAAATAGGCCGCCCTTATGCAGACTTCAAAACAGGCCAAGCCTATGAATATGCATAGAAAAGCCACTAAATAACTATATACCTATCCATAATGATAAAATCAAACAACTTTCAATATTCAAATTACAACAACTCAGTCCAATTATCCAAAATACAAATTTAACAAGTTAACTTAGAGCATAAAATTATCCAAAACAATATCTAAAATCCAAATTATCCAAACTTAACAACAAACACAATAATTCAAACCAAGACAAAGTAAAGTTGATCTCTCTGAACTCAACAATATTTTAGTTTGAAAAATGACATAATCAGAACAGACCCATTATTAATAGCAATCAAAATAGGGAATGTGTTACCTACTTACCTTCCCCCAATTTTGATTGTCAAACTAATACATCAATTTGAGAGGGGGAAATGCGAACTCCCTCAACCAAAAAAAAAAGAAGAGAGATTGACATAATAGTGACATTGTTTCAGCCAATTTTTTTTTTTTTTGAAAAATATGAAGTATTGATGATGAATATGAAGTAATTGTTTTTTTACCATAGGCTACTTTTGTTCTTTTGTTATTTTTATTTTTTTAGGGTGGTAGCTACTATTGTTCTAGTAAATCTTTTCTAAAATAGAAACAAGTAAATGGGGAAATGTGAACTCTTTTAGCCAAGTTGAGATATACCAGTGAGGAAGCTCCGGCAGTGTGAGCAGGTCCGGTGATGGCGGCGAGCTTGAAAAAGTTGCAGGAACAGGATGCGGTCTCGCATGATGCTATAGCAGGACGTGGAAGCTTGAGAAAGGTGTAGCAACAGCGACTTGCAGGGTGGCAGTGAGAGCTTGAGATGGGTAGGGTAGCCAATGGGAGAAGAATAAAGAAAGGGAGAAGAAAAGAATGAAGTGGTGTTAACTTTAAGGAGAGTAAGCATAGTCCATAAGAGCGAGGGTGAAGAGAGAAGACAGAATAAATGTTAGGGTTTTTTTACTTTAAGGCATAATAATATGAAAACATAAAAGTATAAAATATGTATACTATTATCAAAAAAGAGAAATGGTGTAATGGCAAGGTAGTTGGTAAGTTTCTCAATGCATGTGGGTTCGAGTCTCATGTTTGATGTTTTAATGTGGCCTGGCCTGATAAAGAAAATAGACTTTAAAGTAGGCCTGAGCCTAGTCCTATTTCTAAATAGGCCAGGCTACAGGCCCTTGGTAGGCCGCTTGGCCTATTTCCAGCCCTATCCATGCCAATCACTTTTTCCATCTCTAGTATCTCCCCTAGCACAAATCCTAATGTTGTTAGTTTTCTTCCCCTTTCCTCATTAAGTTGCATGAAACTTGTAACCATTGACATGATACATTGGACAAATTGAAGCTCTGGTTTTTGGACCCAAGCTAAATTGTACAAGTGAGGATTGGTTATATCATTCCTTTGGTCATGCACCTAAATATAAAGATTGGAATATCAATCACATAATAATACAAAAATAACAACACAAATAGCAAAATAGAATCACTGTGTTACATACAATGATTTGAACCATTCGAGAAATTGTTCAAGGGATTGTTGACTGTATAGTTTTTCAAAGTACCTGTAAATATTAGACAAAGTATAAAAGAAGATACCTTGTCATAATTTACCATTATATAGGATTTGAGGAATTATAGAACAAATAATCCAATAAAATAGTTTATCAGTTACCTTCTGAATGATTTTACTTTATCACAATTTAACAATATATATAAATGTGCAGACTTCCATTCAGTCCCAGTTAGCCGTCGGTCTTTGCATCATCCAACAACATGGCCAGGTTGGTTAAAGACTAACAAAGTTGGTTCGATTGAGCTTTCACCACCATTATCATTCCAACCAACTCTGTCTTTACTAGATTGGACATCTGGCTCAAAGTAATAAGAGTAAAGGTTAGATGTCTCCTTCGAAATGTATACTTGACATATCGATCCTTTTACTTTAACTCTATTATTTATCATTCTTTTGAACCCTCCTATTTCTTGCTTGAATAGGTACATCCATCTATGTTATATAGGCTCACATACCCATGCTTCGGAGGCCAAGTGTATAGGTAAATTTTCCATAGAGTCAAAAAATTCAGAAGGAAAGATTCTTTCTAACTTACAAAGAACAATAGGAATGTTCTTCTCCATCACTAAAAGATCATCAACCCTGAATGTAGATGAATACGAATTTTTGAAATACTCACTTAACTCAGTTAATGGCCTCCAAACATGGTTAGACAATTCTCTCAATACAATAGGCAGTAAACACTTTATAAATACATAACAGTCGTAACTTTTCATGCCAAAAAACTTTCCTTTTGTAACATTCACTCACCTACTTAAGTTTGAGATATAACCATCTGGTATTTATAACTCTTGCATCCACTTACGCACATCTTGTCTTTGTACAAAGGTCAATGTATAACTAGCTTTAGGCTTACACCAACAACTATCTCTTAATGGTTGTAAATTTAACTCAAGGCATCTATATTGCCTCTCTAAATCCATCCTTGCTTTCTCATTATCTTTCGTTCAGCCATTATTCATCACAGAGCATATAATATTATCAAATACATTCTTCTCAACATGCATCACACTTAAATAATGACGAACTAAGTGATCATTCTAATAGGGTAGTTCCTAGAATATACTTTGTTTGGTCTAATTGTGTTCTACCCCATAGCCAGGCAATCTAACGGATTTCCCAACTTTTATAATCTTTGAAAGTCGCCTAACCCTGTCCCAAATTTGCTAATTAGTAAGTCTAATAGGAGCCTCCTCACTCTCTATAGTGTTCTTTCTAAATCTATACCTACTGTGCCTATAAGTATGATTCATATCTGAAAACATTCTATGATAGTCAAATCAAGAATTCTTTCCACCATATCAGACATGCCAATTTCCCATGTATCATCCATCCAGACAACATTCCACAAATTGAAAAATCATTGATAGTCCACATCAATACTACCCTTAACCTAAAATTCCGGTTGGTTGAGATGTCATAAGTTAAAATACCTTTACATTATAACTTATTCAATTCATTAATTAAAGGTTGGAGATAGCCATCAATCTTGGCCTTTGGATTATCGGGGCTACGGATTATGCAAGTTAACAACAAGTAAGGATCCTTCATGCACATTTCAAGCAAAAGATTATAAGAAGTAACAACTACAAGCCAACAAGAATATAGTTTATTAAATTGATTATTAAGAGTAAAACTATCAACACATAGTCTTTAACCTAATATTGTAAGAATCAGATGCAAAATTAAGATAGTTTTGATAAAAAATGATGCCAAGCTTCGCCTTGACAAGGATGTATCATTATAACACCACTCCTTCGATTCTCAAAGTGCCACCTTATGTAAGGTGTTGAACTCATTGATGCATACAAACTTTTAAGTTTAGAGATTAGAGATAGATAATGTAATATTTTATACATCACACTTCCTCCTCCTTTCGGCTTAAATCTAGGCTCTCCACAAATTTTACAATGAGTTAGGCTAGCATCATATTTGTAATAGAGCATACACCCATTCAAACAACAATCAATCGTCACTTCATTCAACCCAAGCTTAGAAACTAACCATTTGACTTGGTAAAAGTCCTTTGGAATAGTTCTAGTTGTAGACTAATCTCACTCATCAATGAAGCCCACTAATCAAAGGAACTTTAGCTTTAGCTCGCCTCTGACTTATTCCTCAATATTCTTATCGCCAAAGTCAACTATGAATGCTCACACCCTTCCTGTAAAGGTCTATTCACTGCTTCTAACAAACTATAAAATCTTTGATCATTCAGATTGGGAACCTTTTTTGAAGGTTCGGAATATATCCCAAACTCATGGCCAACAACATAAAAACTATTCCCTGATAATGACTAAGTTTATCTTCCTAAGTGACATTATCACTCTCTTCATTACCTGCATAGACCTTCCAGTTGAACTACTTCCAACATAACTAACACCAAATTGATTCTTCGGCGATAGGGCTTTCTTATGTTCAGGCCAAACCTATCCTTAAAGCTTAAACCTATCCTCATATAGGTGATATATAATGGACTCTATGTCTAAAAATATCCTACATTTATATTTATGACAAAGACACCTAGCTGTCCTTTCATTTTGTAAACTGCTCTATTCGAACACAGGTCGTTATGAATTTCTCAAGTCCCTCATAAAATATCTGGTCTAATCCCCTTGACTTGGGTGCAATCTATCATACATCTATGCTTGATTTAGAGCAAACATTTTGTTTTTTAACAATATCACATACCTACAGAGCAATATAATCACACATCGATCAAAAAAATTGGGCAGTCTCTCCATATATTAGGAGTCTCCACTAATTCTTATTACAATAATTTTTTTAATCCATAGCAATATTTTAATGCACACTTCCAACATTTATTTAATTCAAGCAATATTTTTAAATAATGTTCAAAAAGATTTAGGTAAAGTCTCTCCTTAAATTAGGATTCTCCACAAAAATTAATTCATCTTCTAAACACACCTAACAATTACTTATTTCGTTACAATAATTATTTAATTCAAACAATAATCTAAATTATCAACAAAATTTGGGGAAAGTCTCCCCTTATTTTAGGAGCCTCCACAAAAATTATTTTATTAGTCAAATATAAACAACAAACATATGCAGTCATACAAATTAATTAGTTAATCCTAAAAATTGTTCTCGAGCGCATCTCTTTAGTCACATCATGTTGGTATATAACACCACAGCACACAATTTAAACAATGGAAATGAACTCTAAACCTTTCTCTAGTCATGCAATTCTTTTCTCCTTACTCCATCCTATAACTCTATCATAGAAATTTTAAGTCTCTAATATTTCAGAAAATATAAAGTTTAAAAACGGGTACAATGTATATACCTAAAACTTCCCAACTCACTCTAGTCAGTTAATACACCAGTCACCAAGTGCTCCAAATGATATCTTTAACTATCAACACTACAAATTAAGTTAGTTAATTAACTTAGAAATAAAAAATTTAGAGTAAAGAAATTGAATGACAAAAGAGGCTAAATAAAAAAACTAAACTGATTAAAATACTCATTGACATACCAAGAACATAATGGCAGTCTCCGGCAGCAAAATGGAAGCTCTGGTGGTAAGAAAATGGCCTAGGGCTGTAATAGGGGATGATAGAGAGAGAAAGAAAGAGGCTTTAGCGTGAATGAAGAAGAATAAGGGGGTGTTCGCATTTTAACATTCTATTTTATTATTACCAATGGATTTTCCATTGGTAATAATTTAATGAATCGATTTGTTTCATTAATAACTTATTATTCGTTTCATTAATAATCCATTATCGACGAAAAATTCGTTGGTAATACGGAAATTGAATAACCTCTGGCCAAAATTACAAATTTCAAATACCGACAAAAAATTTGTTGGTAATACAAAAAAAATTAAAAAATAATTAATATTTGTTTTATCTAAATTACTGATAGATTATCCGTTAGTAATTTATTAAGTTTTTAAATTAAATTTAAAAAGAAAACGCAATTACTTACCGACGATTTTTCCATCGATAATGGTTTGATGCCATTAGATGTGAATATTTATACAATTTTATTGATGGAAAATTAAACCATTAGTAAAATTCTATGCCAATGTTTTATTTAATTTTATCGATAGATTATAGCCGTCAATAAATAATCCATAAGTATTTCTGACGGAGTATGGCCATCTACAAAATTAGTCAATTTTTTATGAATTTCTAGTAGTGACAACTAACAACATCATTTTACATGCCGCTTGAGAGTTGTTATGATATTTTTATAAAAATTATATTTCTTACAATTTGTTAAATATTTATTAAAATTAAAGCTATATTGATAATTAATAATTAAATAAGATAACTAAAAAAATTAAATATTTAACATAATTACTCTAAATGTTGATTTTTTTAATGTTTAAATGTTGGTGTTTTTATTAAAAAGTATGTATAGTGAAATAATCTTCGAAAATATTACACTCATTAAGCTTTCATGTGGATTGTTCATCTACTTTTGTACTACATGTAATTATTGGTCAAAAGTAACATTTCGATTATTCATCAACTTTTGTATTTATTATTGGTCAAAAGTAACATGTGGATTATTCATCTACTTTTGTATTTAATTATGAGATTAATTTTAATGTATTGGGTCATCAATTTTTTTTTTTATACACTGAGGGCTAGCCATTGATGCCGCTCAAGGCAATACAGTGGAAATTCTATAGTTATGACCTCCCACCAGCCATAAGTGCATATTTTAACTTTCCATATTTTAACGAAAAATATATTTCAATGGCATTTCTAGAAAAAAAAAAAGATTTTTTATTATTTCTACCCAACTCAAGTGATTTCCTCGTGTATAGGTACATGGTTCATTTTATCCCGTACTAGCTATAAATATATTATTTCTCATTAAATTGTTTAACTCACCCAATTGTTTCCCCTTATTTTAGATTCTGGTATAGATTCGAATCCAACTCCATCAGCCTCATAAAAAACTATTGGACACTTTAGTGAGTCGACCGCATGAGTGTGGACTTTCTTTTGTATACTCTGTTAGAGCTCCATTGAACATTAGGAAAGGTCCCAATTTGTTAGGGGTTATGGGCAAGACTGTGTAATGCACTATGACTTGTATTAGTTGCAAAGGATAATATGTATATTAAAATGTAAAGAAGGGTGTATATGTACATACAAAAATATTTATATACTATTCTAGCTTGATAATGATATGTTTAAATAGGTCTAGCAACTTTTGAGGAGTCCAAATTTTTTTGGGGAAATTATATCCAATCGTTAGCAGAATTTTGGTTAGGCTTGTTGAGAAGCCAAGGCTCCCTATGTGCCGTTCACGGCCAAACTAGGTCGTGACAGCATCATAGAACTTTTATTAGTTTTTTGGACTATTAATAAACAAAAGAACTAATTAAGTAATACTTTTCGTTTTTCAATTTGTAAGTATTGTTAGATTTGTTAATGAATGCATCTTAATTTCTTTCTCATAAAAAAACACAATTTGTAAGTATCTTGTTTTTATTATTGCATTTCTAATTTTTTTTAATGTTTTATTCTCTAACTCATATTCTCTATCTTCTCTTTCTTCTCCTATACGATTCTCTTTCAAATCTCAATATCTCTCTCCCCCTATCTTTCCTTCGTTTGTTTAGCTTTCATCCATCTATCCATCCTTTCTCTCTCTCTCTCTCTCACACACACACACTCTCTCACTTTCTTTACTATCTTTCAATCTCAATCTCTTTACCTCTTTTTAATATCTTTTCCAGATGACTAATTTGGTGATGACACTCGTCTTATTCATTGGAGTTCATCAGAGGCTTCGCCGGTGCCACTATAGAACATAACGAAGATGCTGCTCTGACAACTATTGAGGTCAGTTTATTTTTAAGTCTCTTTTCCGTTCTTTCCATTCCCTCCACTCTTACTCTGTCGCTTGATGATGTCATCATGTTGCAGAACCCTTGATAAAAGATAAGAGATTGAGAGCAAGTTGAAGGGTTTGGTTTTTTGGATTCTCTAGGAGATTCTTTTCCCATCAAGTGAGTTCCTCTTCTCAAATCTTTTTCTTTTTCTATCGTAAGATTCTTTTCTAAGCTTTATTTTTTAAAAAATTTATGTTTTTTTTCCTATTGTAATTGTAGCTTTTTTGCTTTGAGGAAATTGCTCTGCAATTATTGTGTTTATGATTTTATGCTTTGAGAAATTACTTTGACTGTTGTTGCTAACCATTTGTTACATGTCTCTTGTATTCTATAGCCTATGTATGAATAAAAAAAAAAAAACACAAAAATAAAAAAAAGAAAGAAAAAAGTATCAATGAAGCATAAAAGAAAGAGTTTGTCATTGAGCTTTGCCTTCTGAGTTCGATGGAGCTCGACAAGGACAACACCGGCTTCATCTCCATCATGCAGCTTCGTCTTCTATTTCCAAGCTAGATGGAGCTTGATAAGGATAACATCGACTTCGTCTCCGTCATACAGCTTCACCTTCTGAGTTAGATAGAGCTCGATAAGAACAACATCGGCTTTGTCTCCGTTATGTAGCTCCGCCTTCCAAGTTAGACAATCTTCTGAGTTAGATGAAGCTTGACAAGGACAACATCGCTTCATCTTTGTCATGCAACTCCACCTTCCGAGTTAGACGGAGCTAGACAAGGACAATGCCAGCTTCATCTCCGTCACATAGCTGCTGTTTTTGAGTTAGATAGAGCTTGACAAGGACAACATCAGTTTCATCTTTGTCACGTAGCTCCAGCTTCCAAGTTAGATGGAGATTGATAAGGACAACATCGACTTTGTCTCCATCATATAGCTCTGCCTTTCGAGTTTGATAAGGCTCGCAAGGACAACATCAACTTCGTCTCCATCACCAAGCTTCGCTACATCCTCACTAGCATCAGCGAGAAGCTCGAACCCACCAAGAGGGAGAGAGAATTTCTATTAACTCTGCTATTAAATACCACCATTGTGATCATGTGCCATTCACATGACCTAATAAATTTATAAATGTACCCCTAAATTAAAATGACATTGAACTCCTCAAAAAACAATATCACTATTCTTCATTATCCTCATCTTATCCACCCATCCACCCACCATGTAATCTGAACTCTGAACTTGGAAATGACACTAAAATTGGAAATTAGAAACGATGCGAGGAAACTCAACATTTCACAGTGCCATTTCCAAGTTCAAAGTGTTGATCTGGCGCACATTTGTAAATTTATTGGGTCATGTGAGTGGCATATAATTACTAACGGTGGTATTTAACAGCATAGTTAATAGAATGTCTCATTTGCATAGTTTGAAAACATCGAGGTGCTGAATTGCACGTTTTTAAACATTATGAGGTAAAGTGCATATGGGTTATATTTCAAATGACAAAGTGCATTTTTCCCTAATCATAATGATAGATGATAATAAATATTAGAATATATTTTGAATTTGATACTAATAACTAATCATTAATAAATGATAATTAACAAAAAATTAAATTTAATAATCATTAATATTAAAAAAAATGTAAAATGTAGTCACCTGTCCATTGGACGGGCACATAATCTAGTTATATTTAATATCATAAGTATATAAAAGAATTAAGGTGCATTTATTTAAGCTTTTTTTGGTTAAAAATCACTTTTTTAATGATAAAAAATCACTTTTCACATGTTTGCATAAATTTTTTAAAATAATTAGATATAAAAAAATTCATTTTCAGCTTTTTTTTTGGATAAAAACTAAAAAGAGTGACTTATCAGAAAAATCTATCTTCGAATATTTTAGCTATATTAAAAACTCAAGTTATAAATCACTTTTTCAATAATCTGAATTAAATGCACCCCTAATGTATAAGGGTGTTTTTTTGGGGGGGGGGGGGGGGATGGCACACAGAGGCCCCCTTGGCTTTGCCCCTATATGTGACTCCTATCTACAGGTAGGATGCAAATATTTAATTTAAGAATGTGCAAGATAGTTCAGAGGCAAGTTCATACTTGTTTGAGTGGCCGTGGGACGGGTTAGGTTGGGTCAAAACTCTACCCTTTCTACCCCATTATCATCCTTAAATGCAAAAAATAAAAAATAAAAATGCATATATAGGAGGTATCAAGTGAGAGTGGTGGTTTATTTTAAGAGTGAGAGGAGTAAATCTCAGCCGTATAATTATAGATAAATGATCAAGATTAAAAATTATTTAAAATCACGTGATTAGTTGAAAAAGTCATGAGTTTATATTTTAATTTTAAGTATTCATATAAGATCCAATAATCAAAATTTATTTATCTCATCTCACAATTAACCACTTTTCTCAGTTAATCCTATCCATATATATATATAAGATGCTAATTTTGTTTTTCAATTTTCTAACTTACTTTGTACTGCCAAAAATTAAATAGGTCAATCACACTGAAAAGGAAAATGAAATAGGGTTATAACTTTGATTCTATCTGTTTTGGAGTTAATATGCTATGCAACACTTTCTTAGAAGTTACACTCTAAAATAGAAAAGTTACAACTTAGGATAAAAAAAGTTACAATATTAAGATATAGGTTGAACAGTGTGTATAGTCGGTACATGCTTTTTAAATGAAAAAATTATGTTATCATACGCTTGTCAACTAATGTAGTAACAAATACTCTAAAGGTAGCAATGTTGTATCTCAAGTTGTAATTTTTATCCCAACGTATATTACCTAAAAAAAGAAGCAATACAGAAGTAAATCTTATGATAGTAGGTGGTTGATTCATTAGTCCAGAAGTGTTTTGGACTAACATTAGTCCTAGATTGCACGAAATAGTCACAATCATTGGATCTGTTTATTTTTAAAATTGGATGGCACTAGTTTGACATGTGCCCAAGAGCAATAAAAGTAATATTAAAATATTTAAAATGTTAAAATTAGCATATTAGTCCCTTTTGTTTCTCCAAGGGAGGAGGAGGGGGGATAACTTCCAGTGAGTTTCAAGGAGGCGTTGTGGGTTGCGTAAATAAGATTGAGTCATTTTCATTTAATCATAGCCACTCAGCAAAATATCTTCATTAACCATATTACTCTTAATTGGAAACAAATTGTTTGGTTACAATTTGCACACTTGCAACACTTGACATTCCAATCATATAGAAAGCCATTTAACACAGCTTCACTATAAAACAATAAACCCCTAACATAGCTTCACTAAACTTCTGCAAAGCCAACAAAAACTACAATAATAAACCTGAGGTAGATCTCATAGCAACATCTTCAATTTGCGAAGATGGTGCCAACCCAAAATACATTCCTGCTTACACAAATCACACTAAAAAATGGAAACCATACCAAAAACCCAAAACTTCAAACATCCAACTAAAAAACCACATAATCTTCACAATAGCAATAGCAACAGCGACATCAATTACTCAAATAAAACATAACTCACACAAATAGATCAATAAGCCATAATGGTAGTGACTTCAATCCCTGTTGGTGTCGAGATTGGTTGGTCTGAGAAATAGCGGCGCATAAAGGAAAATGCTGAGGTCGACTTTGATCTGCTAACATCACACTGATTTGCTATAGCCCGAAGATGTCGACGAGGTCCATGATTGGTTGCAGCGTCTAGGTTACTCCACGACAACTATAAAGGCCATGGACAAAACATAATGATCTTAAAAAATAGGATAGCATCTCCAGTGTCCTAACTCAAATAAGGGGGAAAAGCCTCTGTTTACAAAAATAAAAATAAAACCAAACACCCTGGTCTGATATCCACCTTGCATCCTGAAGGACCGCCACCGGCATTCTAACCTCAATGGACCTATCATATGGAGATGACGAGAAACAACAAATAAGAGGAGGAATTGGGGTTTGACTCTATCTGCAAATTAAAAAGTTGGGCACCCATTTTTCAGTAAAAGCTTGGGGTTATTTCCTAATTTTTTTTTAGAGGGGACCAACATTAGTCCCAAACATGGTGGGACTAACGAATCACTCACTGATCATATGCAAGGACTTGAAGTTGTTTGCCTCAAACTTAAATCATAGGTATCCTACATGCCTATATCAAAAGATCAAAAAAAAAAAAAAAGAAAACAAAAAAGAAAAGTTGCAAGTGTAGTAAAGTGATATCTACGTTTATGAGAAAGTAATTCACAATATGTGTCGATACTCATCATTAGTTTTTTGATATTACATATTTTATTTCATCTTTTAAATAAATTCATTCGATACATCACTTATCACTATTTGAGATTATAAAGAATTAAACTAAATAAATTAAATTAACTGTACCATCCATTATTTGGTAGTGGGATTTTTGCTTGGTTAGTTTTGCTATTTTCTAGCTTTGTGTAAGGTTTGGTTTTTGTTGGCTGTGTGTTGGTTTAGTTTTGGTGCAGGGTGATGGGGTTGAGGTTTGCTTCTTTTAATCTATTCTGTTGGGCTTAGGTGTGGTTGCTTTCCTTGGGTGTTGTGCTTGTTGGTGTTTTCTTCAGGGGCTTTGGTTGGCCTAGGTCTGGAGTTTTTGTTTGAGCTTAGGTTGAGCTGTCTTTTGGTTAGCTGTGTGCTAATTGTTTTTCTGGTTTTGGGGGTGTTTTTTGTGGCTCTTCCTATTGTCATGGTACTCCTTTTGATCAGTCTTCTAGTGGCATTTGTTTGGTTGTTCTACTTTTGTGGTTGTTGATCCCTTAGCTTGGTCTTCGTCTGTGACTTGGTTTTCTTTTGCTTTTGTGGCTTGGTGGTTGGTTGATGGTTTTATTGATGTGTTGCTTTGTTTCTTTGGTCGTTTTTGTTTTGGTCGCTGCCTTTCCTTTTGTTTTGTTCCTATATATTTTGTTGGGCTCTAGCCTTTGTTGCTTCGCCCTTTTTGTTTGAGCGCTTTGTAATTATTGAAAAAAAATTGGGTTCACACATTCCAAAAGAAATGCTTCAATTTCGATCAAGTAAATTAACCAAACTAGAGAACTATATTTGTTATGATTTATTGAAATAAGTGTAAGAAATCGAATCTAACTTCCCACAAGTTTGATTGTATGCAAGAAATTTAGATATCCTAAATGATTCTTCAACACAAAGTGGCTAGGCAAAAAGAGGCTTCCCCAAGTTTTTGAAAATGGAGAAAACAAGATGTCTAGCTACAAGAATATTTAAAATCTCCGAAGATGAGAATGTTAATTAGGAGCCACATAGAAAAGATGCATGAGCAGTCAATAGCAAGTTAATTGCCACTTGCTAGCATTTTTAGCAAAAATTCTAGTGCTAATAGGAGCTATAGTTGGTGATTTTTTTTTTTATGTGAAGTATGAATATATTCATTAACAAGCCACAAAGGCTAAAATGTCTTTAATACAACTTGGGGCCTCCATGGTCCAAACCTTGGTATTCCAATCCTTAGCTAATTTAGCCAATCTATCAGCTACACTATTACAACAGCTCGGAGTATATTAGGCTTTAAATAGTTGAGCCCAAAGCTATCCAATATGCTTGTAACAGGATGAGCCCATTATGAGAAAGGTCATCAGAGTTCAACCCAAAACTCTCCATCACCATCTAAGCATGACTTTTCCAAAATCAATGCCCTAATCCCCAAATCTACTGCTAGTTGCAACCCTTCTTTGGCTGCCATAGTTTTAGCTCTTGAAGCCTCAATTGAACCTGCGAAATTCATGGATTTCCTGGCAATGAATCTACCTTTCTAGTCATGGATCACGATTTCGACTATAAACGTGTTATCTTCCTCAAAGATGGCTCCGTCTGTGTTCACCTTGAAGACTCCTGGCGGTGGCACTTCCCAATTATCCTGTGGTGGCAACTCAGATCTCTAGTGGTGGTTATTGCTAGCTTGCACTCGCCTAAAGCTCCTCAGATAAGTAGCGCTTTGTAGGAATAATTGAAACAAGCTTAAGTTTGGCTTTTGAAGCCATGCTTGGTTCCCTTGGCTCTACACTCCTTCCCATATTGTAGCCACTAGTTCTTTGTCTCTAATATTCATTGTGCTGAAATTGTTTTGTAGCTGCTCTAGCCATGTTTGAAGGTCTTGGATGTTTGGGTCAACCTGAACCTGCACTTCAAAAACACCCACAGTAGAAAGGAAGTATGGATAAGAATTCAACAAGTGTCAAACCTCTTTAGTGTTTTCTCTGCAAAGATAACACTCATTCCCTACTTGAACCTTTTTTTATAGAAGTCTAGATCTAGTAGATAGAATATTCCTTATTGCTCTCTATGTAAATCCCTTTGTTTTAGGTTGGATTTTCATCTCCCATATAGATTTCCACGCTTTGTTGTATTGAGATAATGTAGAGAACACTTGGTTATACTCTTGCTTTTCTTGTCTCTATTGTTCTATGTGAGAATTCCAGTATATTCTGTAGCCACTTTTCACAATATATAACCTTCTCAGATCAAAATTCCAGGCTATAGAATTTGGTATATTTCTTTGTGCTAATGGAATTTGCTTGATAATCTTAGCTTCATATGAGTTAAAGCCATCTTAATTAATTCTCTGTTCCATCTTGTGGGGTAATGGACCATTAACTCATTTACCTTGTTAATTCTCAAAGATGTTTCCTTTCTTGTATGCACCTTGAATCCTGGCATATTAGGCACCCAAGGGTCCACTACGTTTATATTTGCTGGTGAATGTTGAGGTTGACATCTGATGTCATAGATGTTTTCCAAGTAGTCATTTTGCAATTCTAAAGTTTGATAAAATTTAAATTTGGTTATGTTTTCTTTGTTTATTCTTACTTGTTGGTCTTCTGATTACATTATTGTAGAGGATGTAGCATCAATCATTCTGTTGTAGCATGTGATCATTACTATTTTGAAGTGCAGGGTATTAAACACCTTCCTTCCAAATTACCTAGCGGGATTTATCATAAAATTACTATATACATGCATTTCAGAATATAACCGAGTAAATATATTTGTTCTCATGATTGCCATTAACGGAGAACAAAATTTCCAATGTAGTTTTTAACAGAGATATTCTCACCGAATAACAAAAGAAAAGGCATAACAGAAGTCTATTCTGTTTCCTCTCCAAACCAGGGGGGAATTTATTACATCTAGGAAGCTTTTTCAACGACTATTTTGATAGCTGACAGCTTCCACCCTGACACACACCTATCCACCACCAAAATCTCCCAACTAAAGTCACGTGCAATTTCACGCAGGCCTTGCAGTGAATCAATACAGTCAAAACTAAAAATCTTAGAAGTTAGCATTACACATGTAGATACAAGACTAAATGAACTACAATAAGATTTCTTTTGCATGATAAATCCAACCATAAATCAATGCTTATGTCTATCATAAATTATTGGCATGCTCTTGTTAAACATTGTAAATCTCCAAGGCCAGTATATCAAAAAAGCATTATGTTATCTTAGCGATGTTTATTTGATTCAAATGATTAAATACTTACCTTTTTAAAGTAAAATTGGTATAATTTGAAACTTATGAATTAAAATAATAATAATAATATTGAAAACCTTTTACCATATATTGGGTCAATTTAATTTGAATTAGATTAATTGAGATTTGATAAACTTCGAATAATAATAATTTAACAAAACTAATTTTTCAAATTCACTCTTACTTATATTTTCTTTTTCTTTTTCTCTGTTAACTTTGCACTCCGCTTTTTCATATCTTTTTTTGGCTTTTCATCCTCTTCAACATTTCAAATTTTATATTTCTTTTCAAATTATCTTGAAGGAGGAGTAACTACGACACTATTAACCATTAACTATTAACATTGTATGCAAATAATTTTGTCTAAAATTTTAAGAAAAAGTTACCAAAATGTATTTATGGTCGATTTTTTAAATATATTTTTCTAAATTATAAGCTAAAGTGTGAGTGATAATTATACAAGTTTTTCAAATCATTTAAAAAAAAAAAATCAATTGACATAGCAAAACAAACTTTATTGACCCTTTTTTCTTTAAGTTGTGTATTTACCACTTGGAGTTCATCTAAATATTGTTAGAAACAAATCAAATAAAATTGAGTTATATAAATTGTTAAATTAAATTTAAAATATGAGACTCTTTATAGTATCTAGTAATTTTATCAATTATTAATTATATATGTGATGAATTTTATCAATTTAATTATATATATCTAACATACACAATTGTAAAATTATCTTGAGTGAAATGTAACAACCAATGATACCATAAACTTATTAAGATTTAATGTTAGTAGTTCTTTGACAGATTCAAGAGAAAAATTATCAAAATATAATTAAGATTGGGTTAGAAAAGTAATTTACAAAACGTAAAAAAATGCAAAAATTGAAAATTATAAAGATTTTCCATAGACTTAAAAAAACTAACTTAACAGGTCAAAATAAATGCAATTACTGTTTTTTCTTTATAAATTTTCTATATAAAGTTACCAGAAAAATATTTCTTTGAATATGGTTGCAGATAAACAAAAGAAAATCAAATATTTATCGTAATCTTAAAATAAGAAGCAGAAAAATATCTCTAGTAATTATCCTTTCCTATTTTCACGTATGTTATTTACCTTGTTGGTCACCCAAAACCTTTACTCAAAAGTTGAACTTCTACGAGTACGATGTTGTGAAGAACGGTGCGGCTGCAGAAACATCATCTTCTTCTTTATTCACCCTTCGCACGTTCAAGGCTTTTAGAATGCATCCCTTCTATCATGATACCCGATATTCTCAGCAACCTCATTGGTGGAACATGCAAACAGAGCCCACTGTGAGTTCCTTTTTTTTTTAATTAATTTTATTAAAGCGTAATTAAGCTAATTTTTTCTTTCTCTTTTAAATAATCTTTGTCTAAATGAAATTTTGGGTTTCTATTTTTTATTTTTTCAATTATTATTGACTTATGTGTGAAAGTTGGGTTGTTGGGCAATGGTTGAATATGAATTCTGAGTCAGGGTTGAGTATTACATGAACGATAATCCATCAAGCGATATATATAAGTTTTTTTTTTCCTTTGAGATTTTTTTTTTCTGTTATTCATTCATTCTGTTGGTATCTTGAAATAAGGACATCGTTTTGGATGTATTTTTGTAGAATCAGCATTCTAATACGTGATTTTTGTGCAATTTGTAACTGTTAACCGATTCTAACAAAAAATTGGGGGGGTTTTATGTAAGCCTGATGTTGCAAAGACGTAAGACAAGGTGTGAAGATTTGTCTCAGCTAGGCCTAAGTATGCATAGCATATGTCTAAAGAGTTTAGAGATCATGATATAAATATTGGTGGTTTGTTTATAAAAACAATAATAAAATAAAATAAATAGCAATGATAAAGGAGTCATGCAAATGTTGTGATTATTGTCTTGGTCCTTGTTGCAGTGGCCCTTTCACAACCTGATTACTCAACTTTGTTTATAGGAAGAGAATTATGGTAGGTGGGTGGGTATACTAGAAATCAATTTGAGATTGATAGCAATTGTTCAACTTGCAATGTGTTGAATTTGTCTGTGTGTGCTGTGAAATTCAGTTGATACTTCACAAAATTCTGAATGGTGTTTAAAGTTTGATGCATGTCAGGATGGCTGTTTTTGTTTGGTTTTCAAAACAATGGAGGCCGAAGAATGATTTTGTTCTTGTATCTCTAATGCTTCCCTCGAATATTGTACTCGAATGCTGCCATCATATCAATGTATGCACTGCTTCATATTTGAATGTTTATTTTCAGATTGAGAATTTTCAAAATAGAAGCAGTTATGGCTGGCAAAATATGTCATATGGAGGTTGGAATCAGAGCCAGTTTAACTACAGTGGCCCAATCCCGCACTATGGTCGAGGTTTCCAAAATGGTGGTGGTAGGTACTTACCGCATCAAACTGCTGGATCAACTAATGCTGTTGTAGCCCCTCCAGAACGACAGCCACTACCAGCAGCGGCCCAATGCACGAGGTCCCACCTAGTGGGGTCTGGGGAGGGTAGATGTACGCAGCCACTACCACCGGCATTTTGTAAAATTTGTGGGGTTAGGTTGAGTAGTTACAAAATCATAGAACAACATAATAATGGAAAGAGGCATCGAAGAATGTTGAAATTACATGAGAAATCAGAGAAACAAAGAGCTATAAATATACAGGAGAGGGGACAGATGCCAAATTCTCCGATGAACTTAGTAGTTCAGCCTAAGACAGTTCAGAAATCCAAGAGAAATGGTTACCTGGTAGAAAATGTGAGTTCTGAAACTACTGTTGACAGGCACAAGAATTACCTGAGGAAAGATATAGGGGAGACTTCTAAAGTTCCAGCTGAAAAGCTTGAAGGGGAACTGGGGGATGATTTTGTTGCAGAGGGTCATGGTTCCAAGCGGAAGGTGAGAGGAACTAGAGGAGGTGAATACAAGAATAAAAATAAGCGGATAAGAAGGGCCATAGAATCCTCAAAACCTGATGTCAATGATCTATCAAACTGTGTAGAATCTCTAGTCCAAGTACCGGCAGTAGCACCACCGCAAAGGCCTTCGGCATTGCAGGAACTCTCACCAGCACCAGCAGTGAGATCAAGTTTTGAACCCCAAATTCAACTTGTCTTACAACCTGAATTCGAACACCAAGTCTCAGAAGCCATAGCACATTATGAGAGTCAGAAACCTATGGATGAAACAAATGTTCAACTGCCATCATCAGTCTCAGTGGAGTTTGATTCCCCTTTAGATTCTAGTACTAACACTGAAATTTCAAATGGAAGTTTCAAAGCTGAAGAAAAGATGGATGTTCTCATCACCGAGTTAAGGATTGCTCCAATATCTCAGGTGTTTCTTATTGTTTCGTAATATGGAATCCATTTTTCTAATAATACAAGTTTGCCATTAGTTATTACCTAAATGTATAATTAGGTTGCTGTTAAAAAACTGTTTTAATTTTGTCTCTACTTAAATATTGTACAAATGATTGAGGGGTAGTAAGGAGCAAGGTTTTAGTTGATAGATCATGAGAGGTATTTAATTCCTTATTAGTTGTTGGAAAATAATGAATCAACATTTTGAAATTGTTTATCATGTTAACCATACTCAAAAGCCTCCTCCTGCTATTTTGTACCTTTCATTTGCATATTTCTATTGTAGTATTTTATGTAAGAGAATGTGTTTGGAGTTGTTGCATCTGCTACTTTATTGAACCATTTCTATAAAGCATTCTACACTTTTTGCAGGTAAATGTTTGTCTTAAGTGCGGCGACCAAGGCTTTCAAGAGACATTGGTTTTTTGCAACAAGTGTCAGATATATGCACTGCATAGGTACTTGTTATTTACTCTTTCTGTTTGCTTGCTTTGATGTAGTTGTAGCAAGTTTGCATCATCATAATTGAGTGCAAATGTTGCCATTTTTAATGCCATGTGGACATTCTTTAAATTTATGTTTAGAGTATTAAACGTGGGAGTGTACCCAACTGTCCATTGTAGCTGGTGAATCTAAATAATATTGAAATGACACCGATTGTTTGGTATTAATACTTTGAACCTTTGTGTCACATGCAGATGGATTTCTTTTCTGGTCTTGCTCCCCCCGCCCCCCTTTTCTCTTTTTTCCCCCAATATGTTATACAAAGCAGAAATATGATGTTAAAAGTTTTGAAAAAGTGCTTGTGAAATTATGATGTACTTTTGTGGCACATCTTCATCATCAAACTTAGTTGCAAATGCCTCAATTTTATTCTCATATAGGCGTTCTTTTAAATTCATGATATTGAAAGTGGAAACGCTAGTTGTTAGTATTCTAAGATTCAGGTAATACATAGCTAGAACATGATTGAGATATGTTTCTTAAAAGTTTGATTTAGACATATATCTAAAAGAATATGATTTACATGGGATCGGAGCCTATGGTTTTCATTAGAATTTTAGAAGATACAATCTTTATATGAGAAGATACTGTGGTATGCATGTTGCAGATACAAGTGTATCATTGAATATTTTTGTAATGAAGAGGAAACAACCTTATGTATACCACCAATCTTTTCTTATGAGTTGATGCACAACACAATTGTATTCATACCATGAACTTCCTTTTTGGCATAGTGATATAAGTTTGCTTTTGAATTTTTATCCCAACATTTTCTAATCCAGAGGGTTTTGCAATTGATAAAGTTGCAATTTGGTGGGTCCTAGACACTCGTTTATAAAAGAAGACAAAGGAAGGAGTGTGGACTGGAGGGTGTTGGACCAATGGAAACTACATATGTTTATGAGAGGAGAAATAGGAATTTTGCTGGAAGTAAAGAGGAAACTGTGATGGGAGAAAGGGAGAGTGTTACAGAATGTATATGTGGTAGCAAGGCATTGGATAGGAGAATTTTGCAATGATGGTAGAGTGAAGGAAACATGAACAAGGAGGAGGTGGGGGAATAGTTGGCCCGCCCAACAGATTTTTGGGAATGAACTGGAGGGTTAGGCCGAGGAGGGCAGAGTTTGTGATCAGCTTTGGTTGTTAGCTTTTATTGCATTTCTTCTATTGCTGTATTTGTGTTTTCTGTTTAGTGTATCTATTGTTTCCTTGTATGGAGCTTGCCTCCTTGAGTATTTTCTATTATTTACCACTTCCTATCATAATTCATAATTTCATATTCCTATATGCATAATGGCCTTAGACTTCTCAATTTTCCTTTTCAGGTATTGTTTAGATGGGCCTGTGATTTTTGTTGATGATGTTACTTGGTTTTGTGAGGATTGTGAACCAAAGGTAGTAGAAAAATCTTCTAATGATCAATCTACTTGCCACCCATCTGGAACAAGTGACTCTCCAAATTTGGAAAACGATGCGATCCAAACCAGAATGGAAATAACAAATTGCATAAAGCAAGTGGAGAAAAACAAGCAACAACAACAAAATATTGAAGCTAAAACAAAGGTTCAGTCATATGGTAGACATAGTTCATCTCATCACGGGCTTTCTCAATGCAGCAATGACTGTGATGGAGAAAACAAGCTTAAGAAAGAGTGTCAAGCAGTTCTAAAAAATATAACTAATTCTAGTGAGGAGACTGTGACTGTTAAAGACTCTCAAGCAGCTACCAGTGATGATCGTAATTTTGTAGAATTAGAAGGTCATGTTGTTGCACAACCTGTTATTGATCCAATCTGGAGGTAAGAAATTTATTTTGCTATTTTTATTTGGAACTGGTGGATTTTCTGGCTGCTAAGATGTAGCATTGTCTGAAGTTGAATTTTCTGGCTAATAGAGGAAGTTTTTGCCTCCACAACCAACATACTGGTATTGTCAGTGGACTTCTGGCCCATTTGTCCAATTTAGCTTGCTTCCAAGTTCTGGAGGAAACTAGACTTCTCCCTGAGGAGCTTTCTATGGACTTGCTTCAAAGATCTATGGTGTGGCCAAATTGTTTCATGAAGTGTGGGCCAAATCATGACAGCATTGCTCTTTATTTCTTTCCTGAGAATGAAAGGTGATTTGTTACACAAACTAACATGATCTTACTTTGCTCAGTTTTAAATTTATATTACTAAATATTACATGCTTCTACAGAGCTGAGAGGGACTTTGACAAGCTGGTTGATGACATTATTCACTTTGACCTTGCCATGAGATTTGTGCTTGAACATGCAGAGCTTTTAGTTTTTCCTTCTACATTGCTTCCAATCAAATACCGGAGTGAGTTTTATTTGTTCTACCTCTTTAGTGGCACATTTCAATCTTATTATATTGAAACAAAATTACATATTAATTTTTGAGTTACTCGTGCAGGATTTCAAGCAAAGTATTACTTGTGGGGGGTCTTCAAAGCAAAGCAAACTTCATCTAATACCTGTGATGCAGTCTGTGGAGAGGACAAGCCCTTAAACCCCGCATAACCATAGTTCCTTCTGTACTATGAGAAATAGTAGTGGTTCTAATGCACTTTACTCTTTTGCTTATAGCCAGTGATTTATTAATGTTCTGTACAGTTGCTGTTTTCAAGGAAATTGGCATGTTTGGAATTTGGAGTAAAGATGAAAGCAGAAATTGGGATGGTTGGTTCCTCTTTTTGCACCTGCATTATTTGTGATGACTCGAAAATGTTTCCCGTATTTGGGAAATTAATTTTTTGCAATAAAGCCTCTTCAAGTTGGTGGTTGTCAGAACTCTTTATTCCCTTTTTTTTTGTTTTTTGTTTTATCTAGTTGCTAACACTCTTTTGCAGAATTACACAGTTGTTAGTAGGTGTAACAGTAAGTCTTCAGTTGAAACAACTTCCACGAGCATGGTTGAGGCTGTTTTCTATTTTAATCATCTTCATTTCCTGTATATTCTGTGCTTTATTTTTGTTTTATGCAATTAAGACCATCCTCAAGGTAGGTTTAGATATTCTATCTTTTCCAGCTGCAATTTTACTTCTTTATTGCACATATAAGGGATGTAAGTGTGAAGACGCTGACAGAGAAATTGATGAAAATCTTTATGCCCCTCTGAATGGCTAGTTCAATGAAATTGATTCTACTAGCTACATGATTCCAATTGCCAATGCTGGATTCTTCAGTAGGATGTCATTTTGGTGGTTGAACTCGTATCCATTTTTGGGAAGCATTTTGATCCCTTTGATATCAACCTCAAATGAGTGGTTGATCCAATGGTTAGAAACAATCAGTGCAGTTGTTCTTGCCACCGCAGCACTTTGCATGGTTGCGCTTTCCACCAGGGACTTTCACCTCTGGTGAGACTCCTGTTGTTGTGGCCATTGAAGTGGCTTTGTTTGAGTCTTCTAATAATGTTACAAATGATTTGCTTTTATACTCAAACAATAGTATTATCTCTATTATGGAAGTTCTTATTTTCAATATCAATTGTTTCAGGATTTATTGGCACGACACTCTTATGGCCTTTCACTAAATGCTTCACTAGTATTTTCAATTCAAAGTCAATGCACTTTAGCAGATAATATAGTATAGGTAGCGAGGCTAAACAAATATATGCAAATACCAAGTGAGGAACAATTGTAGTTGATGGTATAAACATGTCTTCTAACAGTCAGATATAATTTGGATCCTTTGTCTCAATACTCTGATTAAGAGATATGGGAGGTAATACCTGCTACATTCTGTTTATCCTTGTTATTCATATAAATATAAATTGTGGACTAATTTTTATGTTCTTGGGAAGTGCCAGTTGCGAGAGGCTGTTCAAGAGAAAGAAGAGGGCTTAGACTCCTCCGGTACAATTTCAAGTTTCATTGTTCCAACTTTGCTGCAAGGACTTCTTTCCTAGTTGCTAATGTCTGGAAATAAACTGTTTCACAGTTGTTGAAGATGGATCAAACTGCATCATAGGACAAAGGCAGTTATTCCGTTTAGGGCTTGCTCTTCTGAAGAGAATCAGGATGCTGGTGCTGGCTGAAGCAACTGCGTCAATCGACAATGCAACTGATTTGATTCTGCAGAAAACAATTAGGACTGAGTTTGCAGATTGTACTGTAATCACAGTGGCACAGAGGATGCCAACATTGATGGATTAAACAACGGTTCTTGCAATCAGATCAGTGATGGTAAGTTGCATATTAAATGTCCTTTATTGAATTGAAACAAACACTTTTTCAGGCTAATCCATTGTCATTTTTAATGTTGACCTCATATAATCTTTTGCTAATAAGTGGAAAGGTAAGGTACAAATAGCAGTCCATTGATCTGTTCCTCAATAGAATTCTTCTAATAGTACCACTTGGTTTTACTTGACACACATGCGCACGAACTTTAGGGTAGGAAACTTATCCTCCCCTCTCAAGTTTCATCTGATAACAAAATGAAAAGTAAGATAATAGCCTGCTCCGTTTCCCATATTCTCGTGGTAGGTGTTGTGATTGGCAGTTGTTGCAGTTACCAACAGGAACAACAACAACTAAGGCAAATTGAGCCCCAAAACTTGAAAATAAAATTGACTCATAAAGATAATTTTATGAGAAAAATGATTTTCTGGGAATGATTAAGATTCACACTGAGTGGTGGGAAAATTAGGATTAGGGGTATGTAATTTGGGAATTTGGAATAAATTGGAAACTTTAGGATAAATTGGTGATTCGATTAAGTTAGTATGTTTGTTAAAAAAATCTTGTGATTATATTATAAATTAAGAAAATTAATAACTCTAATATTTTAATTATGCCGACTAAATACTGATACGGAATGTTATGTTTTGATATTATCTGATTATTAGATGCATCGAAGTAAATACCAAAATTAATAGGCCTAATATTATAAATATGTTGATTGGATGCTGATGTGAATAAAATGACTAATAAATAATTGTCATGTTATGGCATGTTTCGATACTAAAGTAAATACCAAAAGACTACTGTAACACAGTATAGTGTTGGCTCAACTGAAACGGGCTCAAATCTTTTAGGTATGAAGTCTTCGATTTGATATCGAGATTTATGTGTATGAAAAAGAATACTGTTGGGTCCTACTGTACCCGAGAGGGAGCTAAGCAAATAACGATGCTGTATTAATTCTGCCACGGGCCAAGCAACAGCAGGGAGTTTCTAAGGGACCGAATCGAAAAGAAAGGAGTGCCAATCCGTGTGAGCAGCTGGAGCTTCTTAGCTTAATTTCCTATAATTGGGCATCCATGTTTGATTAGTTTTATGATTGTATGGCATTTACTTGTCTCCTGTTGTATCCTCCCCATTACATTTGAATGGGTTGAGATTGCTGAAGAATTTATTCCCTCAAAAATCTGAAACTATATGAGCATATGACCAAACGCTCCTATTAGAGTATTTCCTGTTCTTTTCCGTTTTCCAATTCGTCAGTGCTCTATTCTTCTTCAAGCTGCCGTTTTCGCATCCATCATACGTTGTCTTCCACAAACAACACTTTTGAAAACAGGAAAGAAAAACCCAACTTGTCTTCTTGTTCCTTCTCTTCTGAATGCCAGAATAAGACACAATCAGAACGCACAGCATTTCAGTGTGAGACAAACACTGACACACCTTAAGTCGAGGAACGAGTACGTTGGCTTTCCAGTTATCGCTGCCCGTTCCTTCACTCAATGCACCTACTGTTTTTATTTCATTACTGAAAGCGGACGTGGAAGATGGACAAGAAATACAAAGTATTCAGTGGTTAGAGTAATGTCTACAGTGACGGTATTTGAAACATGCCATTCACATATTAAATAAATATAAATTTTAGTCACATAAATTTCGAGTAGGTATATTATATAAGTGTTAATATTAGTCCCGTAAATGATTAATTGATACGTTAACTTCAATCATAACATATATTTATTATTAATTAATTAATTAATATTATCTTCAACACTTACATAATTTAATTTTAAGGTGTATTTTGCTATACTTTGGCTTAAAAATGGTGCGTAATGCACCTGATGATCCAATGATGAAAATCTATGGTCTATCAGTACTCTAGCACCATATGTATACACCATAGCTTCCCCTTTCTTCTTCTTCTTCTTCTTCTTCTTCTTTTTCTTCTTCTTCTTCTCATTCCTTCTTCATTTTTCTTTCACTACGTCTGTGCTTCATCGTCGATGCCTCCGCCAACCCACCCTTCGGTGCCGCCACCGACCCACCCCCCACCCAACTCTCTTTGCCTTCGTCGTCGCTCGCTCACTGCCAACCACCACAGCCACTCCTTTCTCTACCCACCACCACCAAACCAATCACCACCTACTTGGCATGGTGCTTACTATGTACAGTGAGCATTGGAGGAGGATGAGGAGGATCATGACGATGCAGCTCTTCACGAACAAGGTGGTGCAGCAGTGCTGGTATAGGTGGGAGCATAAGGCGGCGAGCATGGTGGAGGACGTGAAGAAGAACCCAAAGGCAGTGAGGGACGGAATTGTGCTGTGGTAGAAGTTGTGTTTGGAGCAGGGGCGCGGTGGTAGTGGAGCTTTTCTACTCTAATTTCAAATCTGAGGCGTAATGGTGGTAGAGCTTTTTTGCTTTTATTTTAGATCCACCATTTGAGATGAGCTTAGATCAACCGTGGGAGGCGAGGTCGCAGTGGCTCGGTTGTTCACACTGACGATGGGAGGACGATAAAGGCAATTGGTGCCAGGGAGGAGGATAGTCGAGGAGAAGAATTTGGAAATTTTGGGGAGGTATTGAAGAGCATCATAAGAATTTAGTTACATAAGTGCCCTATTAATTTGGATTTGGACAAATTCAAGGCGCAAATTGAACTATTTTTAAAGGGGTGTAAACGGATTTAAACTTATTTATATACCAATCACTATATATTGATTAAAATGTCAAAATATTGTGTACATTCAACATTTTCCGAGTACAAAGCATGAAATATATTTTACAATTTAAGTAGAAAATGATAAATGTAGCAATCACGATTGCCCATGATTTGGGGTTACTATTCAAAGAGCACATGGCTTCATTCATCATCGTAACCGTTGCACACTGTTGAAATAGCAACCATTCATCTTGAAAGTTGAAAGTAAATGCGTCTCTTCTTCTTGAAGTCAAACGATGTGTTTCTTGAATGCAACCATTCACGTACGGGCACGGTCTTCGTAAACGTCCTATTTTCAACTATAAATAATTCCCATAAGACAATTAAAGGGTGTTTGGTTGTTTTTTTTTTTGGGTAAAAAATTATTTTTTTATTGAAAAAAAGTACTTACATATATTTAAATGTTTTTTTTTTAAATAATCAAAATTTAAAAAAAAAATTCTATTTTTAAATTTTTTTGTAAAAGCTGAAAAAAATCACTTATAAAAAAATTAATTTTTCAATTTTTTTAGTTATATATAAAATTTAAATTTTATAATTTTTTTAAAAGCTAAAACAAATATACCCTAACTCACTGTTACTATATGTATTTTGTGAGTTTAAGAGTTCCTAAATTTTATAAGCCTTATTTTATTTTTTAAGTTTAAAGAAAATAAGAAAATGTCTTGATATTATTAATAAAAAAAATTATAGAGATTTTATTGTATTTTCAAGAGTATTGTTGTTATTCCATTAGCAACTACATGTTAGGCAAATATTTCTCTAAAAATAGCTATTTATTTTATGCTTTGAAACCACAACTTTCAAGTTCCTGGTCATTTTTTATACTATATTTCTCTAACAGTGTTCTGTGGTGGGATTAATATTATTTTTACCTAGAGACAAATTTTGTTGTATGATACACAATTTTTAGTGGCAAACTTTTGCTAAGTGCTATTTTTTTTTATTTTGCTGTTTATTTTGTTTTTTCTTTTGCTTGGGAACAAGTAAAATCTTAGGTTTGGGGATGTGACAACTCTATAAAATTGAGTTGTTTAGGTTCATAATGTATATATAAGTATGCTAGGATCTTGAGATTTGAATTAGTTTTAATTGATTTTGACTTATCCAACTTAGACATATTTAATTGAAATTATTTTATTCTTGTTGGAATTTTGTTCTCTTTGAGCTCTATTAAATTTTCATGTTCTTAATTGTTGGTATTTCTCATTTATTTGATGGTACTTTGAAGAGACAATATGAAGAAGTCAATTTTAATGAGAATTCCAAGTTGTGATGCATTTTAACCTTGCTGCAGTTATTTGGACATAACTAGAGTTGTAGTTGTCGTATTGAGCCAATTCTAGTGGCATCGAAAAGCTAAGAGAAAAACCTACAACTTTGATGAAGACACCAAAATCTTATTCACACATCTAAGACATGAAAAACTACATGCAAATTAAAAGACAAATGCCGAGACTAGTGCCTAGGCTCCCAAGTTCTAGCGCCAAGGCAATGGCTCATCAAGAAGATTTTCATTTAGGTTGTCTGGCACCTAGGCACCAAAGACTCAACACCTAGGTGCTGATGACAAGCTTTGTTTCAGTTTTATGTTTAAATACGAAAAAAGAGACTTGGCTTGGCACTTTTAGGTTAGGAAATAAGAGAAAAAAACACTCTCTAACTTTGAGAGGAGGCCAAGGGAAAACTAGAAGAGGAGAGCTTAAGGAATCGTCACTTCAAATCTTAGGTTTTTATGATTTCTTCTCCTATTTTCTGGTTTTATTTATTTATTTTTATCATGTGTAGCTAGATTCTTTTGGATGGGGTGATGATGTAGCTTGACTTGAATGATATAATTGGTTTTCTTACTTAACATAAGTTTCTATTTCCACAAATTGAGTATTTATCATAGTTCTTCATGCTTTTTTTGATGTGGCTACTCATGAATTGATCTAGGGTTCATGTATTGAATTGGGAAATTCATATATGTTCTTACTCATGTGATAGATACCGTAATTTTAACTATATCTAAGAATAGATATTGTTGATTGTGTGGTTTGCTTGAAATTTCATTATACCTTGTAAAACCCTTTTCTAATTGGAATTTGTCTAAGGGATTAAAGGATTTCATTTAGTTAAAGGAGGACTAATATACTAAGGAATTGGTTGTTAGTCAAATTGGCAATTTAACCATCAATTGTGGAAATAAGCTCGATTAAGTAGGAATTCTTAGGGTCATCGAAAAGTTAAGTGAAGTTGGATCCCTAACTTTTATTAACACTTATTCTTCTCTATTGTTTTAGTATTTTCTTTTGTTAAAAATTGAAATCTTAAACATTTACTCTGTTTTCTTTAATTTCTAGTTTAAAACTTTTTTAATCCTAAAATTTGTGGTAATCTAAATAGAAATTAATTAGCGAATTGTTGTTTAATAACATCAATATTCGTGGGATGATACTGACTCATCCTATTTACTGATTGAACGATTCGGTGCACTTGCCGAGTAGTTATCAGTTATACAGTTGTTGATGATGGATCAAACTGGAGCATGGGACAAAGGCAGTTATTCTGTGTGGGGCGTGCCCTTTTGAGGAGAAGTAGGACATTGGTGCTGGATCAAGCAGCCGCATCAATTGATAATGCAATAGATTTGATTTTGCAGAAAACCATTAGGACTGAGTTTTCAGATTGTACAGTGATCACGGTTACACACAGGATACCAACCGTGATGGATTGCACTATGGTTCTTTCCATCATTGATGGTAAGTTGCGTTTTGCCTATAGTTTATCTTATTGAACAAACAATACTGTGTTAATAAGGGGTGCTTGATTTTTCACAGAAATGTTTATCACAAAGCAACAATGTGAAGAAAATGTATGATCGTTTACTAGTTTTCTTCTAAGAAATGGAAACGTTTGATTGTATTTACAGGAAAACTAGTGGAGGATGATGAACCAATGAACTTGATGAAGAGGGAAGGATCGCTGTTTGGGAAGCTTGTCAAGGAATACTGGTCTCATCTTCAGTCTGCAGAATTACATTGATGCTAAGAATGAATTATTTTATGCCATCAGTTTCGTCTATTCCTTTGGTACGAATGAGGCAAGAAGCCAATAAAATGTGATTCTAAGTTGGATGTAAAATGTGCTTTTGCTAGCATTCTACCCTTTTTTGGTCTGAAAGGGTACATCTATTGGGATGGTACTTGAGCTATATTGAAATATTTCGATTTAGAGGGCTCAAGTTTTGCCATTTGCCAATGAAGTTGGACCTATAATCGGGAGAATTTTAGAGTTTCACATTAGAATATGCTATACTGTGCATGGGATTACTGTAAGCATAGAATGTACAATTAATATTGCTCGATTTCAACTTTAAAATGTACTCATCAAGAATCTGAAAGTCATTTCAATTAAAATCATAAAATGTTAAAACCTTTCATGGTATATAGAAGAACCTGTGTGTACATAATTCTTTTTTGGGTACATAATATTTTAAAAAATTAATCTAAATTAACGTGATTTGAACTCTGGTTTTTCACTCTTAAAAAGTTAACAAAAAGTTAATAAAAGGGGTGAGAAAATATCAGAGCTTATCTTCAATAGTAATGGAGTGATAAAATTGAAAAGTACATTAGTAATCTTAAATGTGAAATAAAATTAGATTATGTTAATTCTATTGATCTCACAAGAGCAGACAGAGACATGCAGAGTTGCTTCAGAATGATTACTAAGTGGTATTACTACTCAAAGGAGATATTTGAAGCCATGCACATGGGGAGTGGAAAATGTTTTATCCGAATATTTGCAACGAATTAAGCTAACATTGACTACTGTTAGAGTTTGTTAAAAGTTAGAAAAATAAAACACGCCTAAATTAAGTTACAAGTCCAATCTTAGAAGTAGTACAGTAGATAAATATTTTCATTGATTAGTATGAAATGGACAATGCAACTGATTTGATTCTGTAGAAAACGATTAGGACTGAGTTTGCAGATTGCACAGTAATCACAATGGCACACAGGATGCCAGCATTGATGGATTGCACAATGGTTCTTGCCATCGTTGATGGTAAGTTACATGTTAAGTGTCCTTTAATGAATTGAACTAACACTTTTTCAGGCTAATCCATTGTCATTTTTAATGTTGACGTCATATATTCTTTTGTTAGTAAGTGGAAAGGTAACAGTACAAATAGCAGTCCATTGATCTGTTCCTCAATAGAATTCTTCTAATATACCACTTGGTTTAACTTGACACACACCAAAGAGAGGTTTGTTTGTTTAGCAGAAGGCTTGGTTGCATTCACCTTGTTGGAATTAAGAAATGAATTGGCCTAATTTAACCCCAAAATATTCATACAATAAGGGTTATCCAAACTTTTATAAAGACTATCTTGACCAAATTTTTAAACGATAAGCAATCCAACACACTAAAATGTAAACATTAAAATATGGGGTCCTTGCTTGACTCTAACTTGAACTTCTATCACAAGAAAAAAGAGGAAAAAGGTGAAGAAAACGTTTGATTCTTGTTTTCTTGTGAAGTTTTGATAAAATGATGAAACTGGTTGAGTATGACGAGACAATGAACTTGATGAAGAGAGAAGGATCTTTTTTTGGGGCAGCTTGTCATGGAATGCTGGTCTCATTTTCAGTCTGCACAATCATATTGAAGCTAAGGAACGATTTGTTTTATATGCCAGCGCCTTTTTTATCCTAGCAAGAGAAAAGGAGCCAACAAAGTGTAATTAGAGGTTAGATCTAAAATGTATTTTGGTTGGAAATGAACTTAGCCTATAATCGTGAGGAATTTTGAGTTTCACATGGAATATGCTACTTTCTTTTCTATTCCTTAATACGTGGCATTTTAAAGCTTTTCTTTTGTATTATATGTTGTTTCAAAATAACACAAAAATAATTAGTGCTAATGAAAGTCAACCGCATCTCCAAGCAAATTTTATTTGACGTTAGAGGATTGAATCCTGAATTTTTCACGGCCGGGTGGAAACAAGAAAAAAAAAAAAAGTTATTTTATAATAACTTCATTATTATTCTCTTTTAATTATCTTCTTTACTTTCTCATTATATATTTTTGGATAAATTAAAGGATAATACGTCTATTAAATATATCTTTTTTAAAAAAAAAAGTTTATTGAATCATTTTTTAATCATAATGTCATTTTGTTAAGGCTGAAAAAGAAATCATAATGTCATTTTGTTAAACAACGTTTATAAAGGCAAGAAAGATATACATTATACCTGCATATTTAATGTAACTATAATATGTACAATCATTATCGCTCTACTTGAACCTTTTTTTTTTTTTGTATGGGGCAATTCCTTTTTTGATAGGGCAGCCTTTTTTTCCCCTTCTTGTCCTCCAAAAAAAAAAAGATCTGCCCTATAAAAATAAACCTTACATTTAATATAAAGCAGATCTTGTATGTATTTAAAAAGTTTCAAGCAGTCGACTGAACAAAATATATATTATTAAACGTAACGAAGTGAATTCCAAAATACACTTGATTAGGTTGCCCTATCAAAAGTAACAAAGCGAATTGACGAAATCCATAATGCGCTTATATAGGTATATTAAATGTGTCAAATCGAATTCCATAAAGCTCTCACATACTATATTATATCTATATATTATCATACGTAACATAAAGGTTATAAAAAAATTTTATAAAACAAAGAAAGTTTTTAGTTCTAACGATGATAAAAAGTATTTAAAAATGTAGCGGGTGTATAATTTTTTTTTTGTTTGTTTTTTTTACGAGAGGTGTATCATATCTTTTTAGATCAAAGGTCCCGTGATGTTTGTTTTTAAATAATAGAAGATGATAATTTCATTGCCTTTTTTTTTGTTTATTGGGGGGAGGGGGGGTTGATTTCATGGCTATATAATTATCGTGAAGGGCGAACTAAGCTCAAACGAGAATATTGCTTTTTATTTTAACAGCAAAAGGACAGAATTCCACTACCAGATTTTTTTTTTAATTAGCCAGAAATTTTTTTTATTTCAGGTAAAAAAATTCTTGTCTCTAAAATGTTTAATTTACATTAACCAAAAAAATGTTTAATTTTCGCCTCCAATTTATTTAGAGACATAATTAGGTGGCTTCATTTATATGATTTAACCTCGCTTTGTTAAATATTTAGAAATGAAATTTATTGTCCACCTTTAATTAATTAGAGACAAAATATCTGCATCTCTAAATATTAATATTTCGACTTAAATAAATTATCAAAATTTGTCTCTTTAAAAAATAACCAAAGTCAGATTAAATTTGAGATGAAATATTTTCCTGTCTAAATGTGAAAATATTCGTCTTTAATGAAATTTTTCTGAACCCTTTATGTAATTTTTTGAATCAAGTTTTTGATAGAATGTTTCATTTCTAATTCCTTCTTTAAATTTGGACATGAAAAAAAGTTCTATTTCTAATCTCGAGTTGCTCTTTTATAATTCTATAACTACTTACACATTTAAAGTTGTCAAAAAAATTTTAAAGCTTCAAAAATAATAATTGTTTGACAGTTGACAAATTTGAAACCAAATGCAGAATCAATTGAAAATATTGTCATTACAAGAAGTTGCCTGTGGTAATATTAAGGTAAAACTAATAAAATCTTTGGGTCATTATGGTTCACAGCATCATCCAATCCTTCGAGCATCGTCGAGCTTATCCTCTCTTGTACGTGAAAGCTGTGCAGGTCACAACATAGACACGAGTGAAGCCTGAATGGTATTATGGGAATGTGGCGCGGGCTGTATATAGTGGACGAGAGGCAGCCTACCTCTACCTGTACTTGGCATTTATATAAAGCGGCTTTAATTCAATTTTAAGTAGAGTTAAAATAACGTCTATTTTTTTCAGGTGTTTAAATTTTGCTCAAAATCCAAATAGGTTCACATAATTTAAAAATTTATAATTAGGTTTTTATAATAATAATAATAATAATAATAATAATTTGTAATTGAGTCTTTTGATCAACTTATCATTAATAAAACATTATATTTATTGATTTGTCTAAATGATTTAGGGATTTAATTACAAAATTATCACTAAGGGACCTATTTAAATTTTGGATGAAACTGTAGAGACTTATGAAGTAATTGACATATTTACATCAGATAGAAGATTGATATATTTTATTTTATTTGACGGTGTTATAAGAGTATTTTAATTCAGGAACTAAATTCACAGAGAATAACAAGACAAAAGCATGAAAGACAAAATACGTGCAATGGGTAAATTAAGATTTCATAATTAAAGTGCAGAAAACTGAGTTTGATTGTGTACACAAATCAAACACTCTAATAATGTGATTAAATACTTAGAGTGAGGAAATGATCACTCCACTTTCTTGAATTTGAAATTAAGCCATCTGTTCGCCATGATCATATAATTCAACTTTATCATGCAGATAGAGTTTCCAGAAAATAAAATAGACGAGACACGTGGAACCTATAAGTAGTAGATAAACATAAAAGTGAGAATAAAAAAGTTTTTGATGGATAAAATTAAATTTATTATATTTTAATGGTATAACTCTATCGAAGCATCAAAAGGGTAGAGAAGTGATAGAAATGGTTGTCTTTGTTCTCTCACATATATATATATATATATATATATAGAGAGAGAGAGAGAGAGAGAGAGAGAGAGAGAGAGAGAGAGAGAGAGAGAGAGCTAAGGGGAAATGGAGAAGGGGGAAAGAGATGGAGAAATAGGTATTGAATCCCTAAGTTAAGGCTAACAAATTTATTATCACATGGATTAGGGATAATATCACTTAAGTTACAGTTTATTGACTAATTAAAATATATTATTTATATATAAAAAATAGACACTTTTATTGATATAATACCAAAAAAAAGAAGATAAAATTTTAGAGACTGTTTAGTTTTTATATTATTTCTTATTGCTATTTTTTTATTTTTAGAATTTTGTAAAGAAAATAATAAAAATAAGAAAATCTTATTTTCTACCTTTGTTTCTTATTTTCACTTTCTTTCACAAAATGGGTAAGAAAAGAGACAAAAGACGCGGGTCAAGTTATGAAAGCATCAAAAGGGAATTAAAACTTTATTAATTGTTCGTTCTTTCAATAAGAAACAAATAGAATAGAGACAAAATACATGTTCCTTTACATTATGTTGACAACTACCACAATGAGCGAAAAAAACAAAAACAAAATGGCAAAAGTTCCATTATTAATTTGACCAAAGACACAAAAAAAAAAGGGAAGGCATAAAGTTATTTCCGTAAGATTTTTTTTATATAAAAATTGCGGGAGATATTTTTTTAAGAATTGAACATTTATGATTACTCTCCCTTTCAATTAATGTGTTTTCTGAAATTTAAACTTATGTTCTTATCCTTTCATGAGATTAAGTTATTTACTGTTTATTCAATAACTTGTTAGTTTTTCTATAAAATTTTAATTAGCATATTTATTGATATTTCTGAATTTAGTTTCACAAAATTGAAATTCTTTGTTGGTTATTGTCAATAATTATATACAAATGATAATATTAAAAGAGAAACAATAATATTATTGACAGTAATATTAAATTATATAATTTTATTTTAATGAGTTTAATTTAAGTGCATTGACAGTGTAAAATTATTTTATACTGTCATCCAATCAAAACCTTTCATTTATATAACTATTTAAGTAATAGGTGGTTATGTCAAATAATTTTGTTGATATGATAATTTATGATTGAATGTCTATGTAAAAATTTTTTACACTAACAATGTATTTCAATTAAATCCTATTTTAATATCTTAATTTCTTTGTGCTTTGTACTACATCTAATTTTTCCTAACATGTCAACGGACATTTAATTTTCTAACAAATATTGCCTCATAACATAGTGCAACAACAAATGTTTCAGTTTTTTTCCACTCCAAAATGCACATTAACAGAACCTCTAACGGTAACCCTAACCCTAATACAACAACCCAATCCCTAACTCTTATCTCTCACCGTCGTCCCCTTTGTTGCCCATAAAAACCAAATTATTGCCTTGTGTCGCCCTTGGTCTTCGCGAGACTGAGAAATTTGAATATCGTAGTGCTGGTTGGATGCATAGTTCCCAAGTTTTGAGGTACTGCACGGCGGCTTGAACTTGGCAAACAGAATCTATGTTTTCCCCCAGACAACGAATATTTTTATTTTTTTTTTGGTCTACTCTTTAAGCAATGGATTTGTTGTTCCTACCACTGCTCCTTCACCGCTTAGAAAATGTTTTGACTACAATAAGCAGGAGGAGGGCACAATTGAAGATAGCAATTTCATCGCACAAATGCTTCACAATTTGGGGAAGGAGTTCAGTGTTAGGTTGTGAAGAATATAAATTTTGATTTTTGATTTTATGTTAATATATATATATATATATATATATATATATATATATGTATGTATTTTATTTATGTTAATGGTTGAATAAAATAAAATAAAAAACATGTGATGAGCAGCCTATTCTTTAGGTAAGGTGAAGAGTCAATACTTTGTAGCTTTCAAATAATTAAGTAATCAGATGAAAGTAAAAAATGACAGAGCAACATGTCTGAAATATAAACCATGACATTGATAACATGTTTGTAAGGGTGAAAAACAATGATGAGGCCTCAATGACAACAAAAATTTCAGAGAAATTTTATCATATGAAAAAATGGCAGATGGAAAGTGACTTAAAGAATTTTTTTTTTTAAAAAAAAAAAGGTTTTGACTGTTGCTACTAGTACCTTGAAAAGGATAATTTTACACGAAATTGTTTTTGAAATTTTAAAACTAATTCATTGCTGACAATGTATCAAAACAGAATCTTTCTACACTACTTCACACGTAACCGCATGTACCCAAACTCTTCTGTGCGTCGACTTTTAATTTGTCCACCTCAAAACTACAGCGATGCAATTTGAAATTGAAAAGCACAAAAAAAAAAACCCAAATTACAAACTAAAAATACTACTGTACCTTTTTTTCGCCGGCCTCTATACTCATAATTTATTATATTCTTTATGATCTCTTGTTTGGGGTACATCGAATCTAAGTAGCAACTTTTTTTATTGTTGTTATATCCAATTAACCCTCAAAATGACGATGGATTCCTGTATAAACTTTGCCAACACGACACTATTAATCCCACACTAAACGCGAGCCATGACAACATCGTCCTTTTTCCATGTATGATCTTTTACTCTTTACTAGCATATTTCTTTTTTAGTTTTCATACCTTAAATTATCGTTTAAACGGTATGCGCTAAATTTTAATTAATCTCAATATATATGATAGATTATTACATCCGGTCCACTTTATTTCTCATTTTAACCATATACATAAAAATTAAGAAATTTAAAATTAAGGCTTAATTATGACACATATTTATTAAAATTTTATTATTTAATCTTATATTATATTTCTTGAGTAATATTCTGTTTAGAAGTGTATGAAAGATAAAATTAAAAAATTAATAATAAATATTTTATTGATATGCGATAATAACAAATAAAATAAACTAAAAATTTTTATTCAAAGTAATAGATAAAATGGACTAGAATTAATACTTTACTATAGTTTGCATAGTAATGATAATATAATTTTAGAATTATGATAGACTTTACATGTGTCAACATATTTATCATTAATTTCTAAATATTTACATAATATATATAATTTTAAATTACATTCTAAACAATATGCACAAGATTTATCAAAAATTTGAAACTAGACCAACAAGTTGATAGCCTAAGTAAAAGGGATTTGGATACCTTAAATATGGAGTCATGCATTTCATCTTGATATTTATGAGTATATTGTTTGGAGGAGTCCCTGCTGCCGTATCATGAGAATTAGTTTATCACAGGAAATATATATATCACTCCTATATCACCTATACACCAAAACACTCCTGTATCACCTCATCAGAGTCAAACACGCACAACTATATATATCTCCTCACGGTGTTCTTCTTCTTCTGTTTCCAACTCTTCAGTGCTCTTGTCGCCTTCAAGCTACCGTTTTCGCATCCATCAGACGTTGTCTTCCACAAACAACACTTTTAGAGAGGAAAAAGAAACACCCAACTTGTCTTCTTGTTCCTTGTTTTCTGAATGCTGGAATAAGATTCACGCAGAACACACAACATTTCGGCTCTACTATGATGACAAACAATGACACATCTGAAGTCAAGGAACTGCTACGTTCGCATTCCACTATTCCCTGCCCGTTCAATCATTTCGGGTTTCGTGGTAACTGGTAAACTGCCTTTATTTTTTTATTTTTATTTTTTAAAAAAATCATTGTTGTGGTTTTCAATGCACCTAGTGTTTTTACTTTATTTTTTACGAGCAATGTTCTCTGCCGATTGAAAGCGGACGTCGAAGATGGACACGACATACAAAGTATTCAGTGGCTGGAGTAATGTTAACAGTTATGATACATGAATATATACTAGTCACTGTTAATATAAATTTTAGTTATATAAATTTTGAATCGATATATTAAATTTATTAATAGTATATGATAATTGCAAATTACATAAAAATAAATATTAGTTATATAAATATCAAATTAATATATTAATTTTAATAATAGTGTATATATATTATTAGTTAATATTATATTTAATACTTATATAATTAATTAAAGTTTACACTTATTTATACACTAATCAAAGTATGTTTACAAACAACATTTTCCATCTCTCCAAGTGCAAGTATTCAGTGGTGGAATTAATGTTATTTTTATCTAAAACATAGAAATAAGAATGAACATCAGAGAATGCTTTCTATCCCTCTTTTATGTGTCCTCTTAGAGTTCACTTTTGATATATAAATATAATTACTCTTATTGAGTTCATCGCACTGTAATGTGTTCTTCTTCTTCCTTGTGTCCCAGAAGAACTCAGCCACATCTATATATATAATTAACAGGCCTTTTCTACACTTAGTTTCCTATTCAAACTTTCCTTTTTCATCTCTATTTTCTGAGTCTCTCTTATTCCTCCTCCTTTCTGAACCAAATGATCATTGACTATCTGAACGACCCTTGAGTGTCAAAGCTGAAACCGATTCTTGTTGCACGCATTGAAAGGTTTGTTAGCAGTAACTTTGCAGAAGCAAAGTGTTCTTGAAACACTTCTGGTTGCTCTTTGAGTTTTGCCACGATCATCCACTACACCGTGTAGTGGTTGCTATGCGACGTTGTCTTTATTGCAATTTGTAAGACAGTAAGAGTAACTGTTCACCTTATGACTTATAGTTTTTTTTTTTCCCTTTTTTTCTTTTTCTTTTTTTTTTTTGAAATTTTCTATATCTTAGATTTTTTTACCCCTCTTGAAATCAGCTTCATAAAGTTGCAAGCGGTACATATACAAATATTCACAACCCACATGTTTGTTTGTGTTTTTGGAACAATTGATACTTAACATGGTATTCGAATTTTTATTAACTCCTTCACCCAATTGCTTAGGCTTTATTATATAGTTGATCCTAAACATGGGTGTTAAAAATTGTGAAATCTTAGATGTTTTCATACTTAAAAAAAAAATTATTACTTCGAAAAAAAAACCTCATCTTAGTGTCATATCTTATTCTACTTTAATTATATTTTTAATATAAAAGTTTGAGGTGTTAATTATTAAATAGTACCCATCAACGATTTTTTTCTTACTCTAAAAGTATTATGTAAGAATTTCTCTTAAAAATTTTATGACTAACTAAATTTGTTACTTGTAATGAAAGTGAATTATGACCTTAGACTGTGGCAAAGCTTTTCCCAAACTTAAATTTACTGCTTTCTCAAAGAATTTGAGTTATGATCCAAGTAAATTTTTTGAAATTGCGTCTTAAACAAAGTCGTTATAATTACTTAAGAGTTCAATTGCAAGTTTGCAATATCATTATTCTAAATATAACTTGAATTTCATTACATTGTAGAATTGGCCTTTGTATTTTTCATACTTGAAATTCAAAGAGTTCTTGCATGAAGGATTGACTGTATAAAACCACTCATGAACTTTTACTTAGCAGCTTAAGCTATTTGGAGAAATTGTTACTTCAAAGCCAGTTGGGTTGCTTATGGTGCTTATTGATGAACCGCTTTTGGACTTTTTTAAAAAAATAATAATAATTTTAGGACAAAGTTTCTCAGTAACTCAGTAAAGACATGATTTTGTTGCCCGTTATGCTGCAGAATTTGAGCAGCAAAGAGAAGCTACCAAAAAAAAAAAAAATGGAGGATTTTTGGAGCATGGTTTGTGGGGATTCTGGTTGTTCCAAGACTGAGGAAAAGCCTTTCTGTTATGATTTCAAGTTTTTGAAAGATCCTTCCACATGCATCAACCATTTGTTGATCATTTGCTTTGATGTGTTACTGCTGATCATGCTGTCACTCATTATGATCAAGAAGTCTTCATCAACTCCATTTCGTGGCCTAATGCGGGTGGGAAGATATTCAAACTTGCAACTAGTTTCTGCCATAACCAATGGCTTTCTTGGCTTGGTGCATTTATGCTTAGCCATTTGGATTTTAGAGGAGATGTTGAGGAAAACCAACACCGCATTGCCTTTTAATTGGTGGTTGCTAGAATTCTTTCAGGGATTCACATGGCTTTTAGCAGGTTTAACAGTAAATCTTCAGCCTAAACAACATCCAGTAACATGGTTGCGGCTGTTTTCTATTCTTCTCTTTTTTGTTTCTGGTGTATTCTGTGGTTTGTCCTTGTTTTATGCAATTAGCAGCAGAGAATTGTCCCTGAAGATAGCTTTAGATGTTCTATCTTTTCCAGCAGCAACCTTACTGCTCTTATGCACATTCAAAGTATGCGAGTGTGAAGACACACGCAGAGAAACTGATGAAAACCTTTACACCCCTTTAAATGGACAGTTTAATGAAATTGATTCTGTTGGTGATGTAACCACCCCATTTGCCAAAGCTGGCTTCTTCAGTAGTATGTCATTTCGGTGGTTGAATCCATTGATGAAAAAGGGTAAAGAGAAAACCCTTGAGGATGAGGATATCCCAAAGTTGCAGGAGTCAGATCGAGCAGACAGTTGTTATTTGTTGTTTGTAGAACAATTGAACAGACAGAAACACAAAGAACCATCATCACAGCCATCAGTTTTGTGGACAATAATTTTGTGCCATTGGAGAGAGATTTTGATACCAGGATTCTTTGCATTTCTCAAGGTACTCACCCTGTCTTCTGGTCCACTACTTTTGAATGCCTTTATGTTGGTTGCTGAGGGTAATGAAAGTTTCAAATATGAAGGTTATGTATTGGCCATATCACTTTTCTTTACAAAGATCATAGAATCCCTATCACAAAGGCAATGGTATTTCCGCAGTAGGCTTCTTGGCATGAAAGTTAGGTCACTGCTTACTGCAGCCATTTATAAGAAACAATTGAAGTTATCCAATGCTGCTAGGTTGGTGCATTCTGGTGGTGAGATAATGAATTATGTGACTGTGGATGCATATAGAATTGGAGAATTTCCATTTTGGTTTCACCAGACATGGACAACAAGCCTCCAAATATGCATTGCATTAGTAATTCTTGTCCGCGCTGTTGGGCTGGCAACGATTGCCTCATTGGTGGTGATAGTTCTCACTGTACTTTGCAATGCTCCACTGGCAAAGTTACAGCACAAGTTTCAAAGCAAACTTATGGTGGCACAAGATGAGAGACTAAAGGCTAGTTCTGAGGCTCTTGTGAATATGAAAGTGTTAAAGTTATATGCATGGGAAACTCATTTTAAAAATGCTATAGAAAGCTTAAGAAATGTGGAACTCAAAATGTTAGCAGCGGTGCAGTCGAGAAAGTCCTACAACATCTTTCTCTTTTGGACCTCACCTATGTTGGTGTCTGCTGCTTCCTTCGCCGCATGCTACTTCCTGAACATTCCTTTACATGCAAGTAATGTTTTCACTTTTGTGGCAACATTGCGCCTTGTGCAAGAGCCAATTACAGCCATCCCAGATGTTATTGGGGTGGTCATTCAAGCAAAAGTTGCATTTGCACGAATTGTAAGATTCCTTGAGGCATCTGAATTGCAGAATGCAAATTGCAGGAAGAAAGGTGTAAATGGCAATCTCAGAGGCTCAATCTTAATCAAGTCTGCTGAATTCTCATGGGAAGATAATGTGTCTAAGCCAACCCTGAGAAACATAAATTTGGAGCTTAGACATGGGCAAAAGGTAGCTATTTGCGGAGAAGTTGGCTCAGGCAAATCAACCCTCTTGGCAACAATTCTTGGAGAAGTTCCTAATACAAAGGGAACTGTAAGCTTTTGCTCCTTTTATGTACATAGACTACACTCTATAACATTGTGATGCTCTAATTGGCTATAACCCTGATGACATATTCACGTTTCTGCTAGCAATTATATTTTAGCACATAAATTCAACTTACTGGAGTGAATTTTTCCTATCTTTTGTTCCAGCAGTAATATTAATAGGGTAACTAATTCTCTTTCCTGAATTACAGATTGAAGTTTATGGGAGTTTTGCATATGTTTCTCAAACAGCATGGATACAGACAGGTACAATACGGGAAAATATTTTATTTGGATCAGATTTGGATGCTCAAAGATATCAAGAAACACTTCATAGATCCTCACTACTGAAGGACCTCGAGTTGTTTCCCCATGGCGATCTCACCGAAATAGGAGAGAGAGGAGTTAACCTGAGTGGAGGTCAGAAGCAGCGAATTCAGCTTGCCCGTGCCCTTTATCAGAATGCTGATATATATCTCTTGGATGATCCATTCAGTGCTGTTGATGCACATACAGCCACAAATTTGTTTAATGTAATGACATCTTCCTTCATTCACATAGTGCAATTTTTTGGTACATTCACATAGTGCATTTATATCTACAATGTCATTCTCTACTGAAAGATGGCTTGAAACTTGGCAGGAATACATCATGAAAGGACTTACAGGGAAGACTGTCTTACTTGTGACTCATCAAGTTGACTTCCTCCCAGCTTTTGATTCTGTTTTGGTAATTTCTTTCATCTTAATGCATTGGTTATGTTATTGTTTGTCTTTCCTTTCTTTTCTTTTTCTGTAGGTAAGTAATAACGAAAAGTTATGAATTTTATTATCATTTGTCTCCAGATCTGCATCAGTTACCAAGATTCTTCTAATTACCTCATTTCTTTGTATCATCTACCTTAGCAGGCTCAATAAAGCATGTCAATTAGATGATGTACTTCTTTTCCTCTTGTTTATCCTGCTTCTACCTATTTGGTGTGAAATGATTGGCTTAAGCATGAGATCTGTTGAATCATGCTGCATTGTTGCCCTTACATCACCCTTACATCATGACTAAATTTTTTGTGTGAAAAATATCTGTTCATGTACTTTAAAAGACTTTTGTGATAAAATTATTTGCAGATGAAAGGAATCTACATTAACCTTTCCACCTTGTATAATTACAAGGTTCTTAAATCCAGAAAGAAAGGGCTTGCTTTGACCATATAGATATATATTTCAGCCCTTGTTTATGGTTTGATACCTTGTGCAGCATTCATGTTAATGTGTTTCAATGAGAAACAAATTATGCTTGTTCAATTATCTTTACCGTCAATTTTTTTTTTCCCTTTACAGTTGATGTCGGATGGGGAAATCCTACAAGCTGCTCCATATCACCATCTATTGACATCATGCCAAGAATTCCAGGAACTTGTCAATGCTCACAAGGAGACTGCTGGTTCTGACCATCTTGTGGATGCAACTTCTGCAAGGAGACATTCAACTTCTGCTAGGGAGATTAAGCAACCTTTCATGGAGAAGCAGTTTAAAGCACCAAAAGGAAATCAATTAATTAAGCAAGAAGAAAGAGAGATAGGAGACACAGGGTTGAAGCCTTACTTACAGTATCTGAATCAAATGAAGGGTTATATATACTTCTCTGTTACTTCCCTTAGTCACCTTTTGTTTGTGATTTGCCAGATACTGCAAAACTCATGGATGGCTGCTAATGTTGACAATCCCAATGTCAGCACATTGCGGTTGATTTTAGTGTACTTGTTGATTGCAGTTACTTCAACAGTTTTCTTATTGACCAGAAGTTTTCTTATAGTTGCTTTGGGTCTTCAATCATCAAAATATCTATTTTCACAGTTAATGAACTCCCTTTTCCGTGCACCTATGTCTTTTTATGACTCCACACCTTTGGGAAGGATACTTAGTAGGGTAAGCATATATAGCAACTTCTCTTTTTCCATGCAATGAAATGTAACGGAAGTATTAGTATTTTGACTGTTATTTGCTTGTCTAGGTATCATCAGATCTGAGCATTGTGGATCTTGATATGCCCTTTAGCCTCGCTTTCACTGTTGGGGGAACTATAAATTGTTATTCTAATCTAACAGTTTTAGCAGTTGTGACTTGGCAAGTCTTGGTTGTCGCCATACCAATGGTTTTTCTTGCAATTCGCTTGCAGGTAATGAACAAATTCTTCTTTGAACTATATCACAATAATGAGAAAGCCGTCAAATATAACTACAAATTTTTTATAGAATTTAAAATATTCTTGGTGGAAAGTAAACATGCTAGTTTTTTTTTTTTTTCTTATGTTCTTTTTATAGAGATACTACTTTGCCACTGCAAAACAATTGATGCGGATGAATGGTACAACAAAATCATTTCTAGCCAATCATGTAGCAGAAACTGTTGCTGGAGCTGTGACAATAAGGGCTTTCGAAGAGGAAGATCGTTTTTTTGAGAAGAATCTTGATCTAATTGATGTCAACGCTAGTCCTTTCTTCCATAGTTTTGCTTCAAATGAGTGGTTGATCCAACGGCTAGAAACAATTAGTGCAGTTGTTCTAGCCTCTGCAGCACTTTGCATGGTTATGCTTCCACCTGAAACTTTCACCTCTGGTGAGAAATCAATTATTATTACCTTTGAATTGTCATAGTTTGAGTATTCTAATAATATTACAAATCATATGTGTTTATCCTTAAACAATAGCAGTATCTCTCTTATGCAAGTTTCTTAATTTTAATGTCCATTTTTCCAGGATTTATTGGCATGGCTCTCTCTTATGGCCTTTCACTAAACGCTTCCCTAGTATTTTCAATTCAATTTCAATGCAATCTAGCAAATTACGTAGTGTCCGTAGAGAGACTAAATCAATATATGCATGTACCAAGTGAGGCCCAAGAAGTTATAGAAAGAAATCGTCCTCCTGTTAATTGGCCAGTTGCAGGCAAAGTAGAAATAAGTGACTTGCAGGTAATTGAAACTTCATTTTAAATTTCGAAGCATAATGTTCAGAAAAATAGGAGTTCTAATGAACTGTATAATTTGCTTGTTTATCCCAAAACAGATACGATACAGGCCTAATGGACCACTTGTACTCCATGGGATTACATGCACATTTGAAGGAGGGCACAAGATTGGTATTGTTGGCAGGACAGGAAGTGGGAAGTCCACCCTTATTGGTGCCTTATTTCGTCTTGTGGAGCCAGCTGGAGGAAGAATTGTAGTCGATGGCATAGACATTTCATCGATTGGCCTTCATGATTTGAGGTCACGTTTGGGTGTTATACCTCAGGATCCTACTCTTTTTAATGGAACAGTGAGATATAATTTGGACCCTTTGTCTCAACACTCTGATCAAGAGATATGGGAGGTAATACCTGCCACATTCTGTTTATCCTTGTTATTCGTATCAAATGTAGATAGGATATTATAGCGTCGTCTGATCTATTTGGCTCACCTTGCCTAGTGGAAAAAGGCTTGCTTCTTGTTGTAATCATATCAAAGGTGGACTAATTTTTTACTTTGTGTCAAGGTTCTTGGGAGGTGTCAGTTGCGAGAAGCTGTGCAAGAAAAAGAAGAGGGCTTAAACTCCTCTGGTACACTTTCGAGTTTCAATATTGTTACTAAGCTGCAAGAACTTCTTTCAGAGTTAATACTAATGACTAGTAACAAAATGTTACCCAGTTGTTGAAGATGGATCAAACTGGAGCATGGGACAAAGGCAGTTATTCTGCTTGGGGCGTGCCCTTTTGAGGAGAAGTAAGATATTGGTGCTGGATGAAGCAACTGCATCAATTGATAATGCAACAGATTTGATTCTGCAGAAAACCATTAGGACCGAGTTTGCAGATTGTACAGTGATCACAGTGGCACATAGGATACCAACCGTGATGGATAGCACTATGGTTCTTTCCATCAGTGATGGTAAGTTGCTTATTGCCTATACTTTATATCATTGAACATAATTTTTCAGACTAGTGCATAAGTCAATTGCTATTTGCTAATGATGACCTCAGACAAACAATCATTTGCTAACAAGGGGTGCTAGATTTTTCACAGAAACTTTTATCACAAAATAAAAATATGAAGAAAATGTTTGATCATTTACTAGTTTTTGTTCTCAGTAATGGAATTGTTTGTACAGGAAAACTGGTGGAGTATGATGAGCCAATGAACTTGATGAAGAGGGAAGGATCGCTGTTTGGGAAGCTTGTCAAGGAATACTGGTCTCATCTTCAGTCTGCTGAATCACATTGATTCTAAGAATGATTTTTTTTTTTTTTTTTATGCCATCAGTTTTGTCTCTTCATTTGGTATGAATGAGCAAGAACCAATAAAGTGTGATTCTAAGTTGGATGTAAAATGTGTTTTTGATAGCATAAATTGTGAGGGCTGAGATGTGGTAACGGAATGAGGGGAAATAAAGAGTGAAAATAAAAGGTGTTACAGATCAAGTCTACCTTTTTTTGGGTCTGAGGGGGTACCTCTTTTAGGACGGCACTTGAGCTCCATTCAAATGTTTTGTTTCGGAGGTTCAAGTCCTTGCCAATGAAGTTGGGCCTGTAATCGTGAGAATATTATTGGAATATGCTATTCTGTGCATGTGATTAATGTAAGCATATAATGTAAAATTGTTATTGCTCGACTTCAACTTTAAAATGTACTCATCAAGAATCTAAAAATCAATTTAATTACAATTGCAATCATAAAATGTCAAAAACCTTACATGGTATATACAAGAACCTGCGTGCTTAATTCTTTTTTGGGTACATAATATTGAAAAAAATTAAGTAATCTTAATGAATGTCATTTGAACTTTGGCTTTCACCGTTAAAAAATGACCAAAAAAGAAAAAGTTTAAGAAAATAACAGAGCTTGTCTTCAATAGTAATAGAGTGATGAACACCGGCGGACCTTCGCCCCCAATTTTTTTTTAAAAATTAATATATATATATATATATATATATATATATATATATAACCCCCAATTTTTTTAAAAAATTAATATATATATATATATATATATATAGAGAGAGAGAGAGAGAGAGAGAGGTTTTGTTTAATAAATAGATTCATATTTGAATATATTAATTTACATAAATAATATTACTCTGCAAAAATAAGTTTCTCTAATTTAAAATTTTATTAGTTTTTTTTTAGATCACATTCCAATTGAGCACTATTTTAGAGTGAAAATTTTTTTCTTATAATAGACAAGTAATTATAAAAATTAAATAGCACGTTTAATAATCAAATAATAGATTTTTTTACTCTAAATTTTGCTTTGATACATACAGATACTTGCAAAATATTTGACATTGTTAGATATATCTTCGGAGATGCAAGAAAATAATTTTTTTTTAAAATAAAAGTTGTATTTTTAAATAATTTTACATGTTTGGATAAAAATTTTGAATGAATTATAAACAAAAAATTATAATTTTAAGTGTATATGTGAAAGAGATTTTTGAAAATATTTAATTATAAGCAAAAGTTGATTATTTTTTAATTATAATATTTTTACCAAAATAACCAAAGTATCAAATATAATAAAATATAAACAAATTATTTCATACCTTTTTTAATAAGTTATCATACAAAAATAATTATTTTTACTCAAGTCAAATAAAACGTATTACTTTAAAATTATTTTTAAATTAATATATCTAATACTATAAGGTATTAATTTTTTAGTCTTTCTTTGTAAAATTAACAATTAATTTTATTTATTTGCTTTAAAATTTTTATATATAATACCTTATTCATTTTAATTTAATTATTATCATCTAATTTACAATTTAAATTATTTGGCCCTCCTAATAATTTTTTTAAAGCTCCACCACTGGTAATGAACATTGAAAAGTACATTACTAATCTTAAATGTGTTTTTCATATTAATGAAAATAATAATAATAAAAGCATATTATTTCAATTCTATGCATCTCACGAGAGTAATGATTACTAAGTGGCATTACTACTCAAAGGAGATATTGAAGCCATGCACGAGGTGTGGAATATGTTTAATTAATCAGAATATCTGCAACGAATTAAGCTAAAATTGATTACTGTGAGTTTGTTAAAAGTTAGAAAAAAGGAAGATGCCTAAATTAATTTAGAAGTCTATGCTTGGAAGAAGTATAGAAGATAAATATGTCCATTGATTAGTATGAAATATGCTTTAATCTCTTTTTAGGCACATGATTAAAGAGTGCTCATTTTACAGTTTACCAACCAATCAATAATATCTTTCCATTGAAAATGGAGTGGAAAAGTGCTCTCAATTGTGTCACGTGCCCTGCACGTGGAGCTTAGAACAAAATCATATGACCAACCGCGTACGAACTACCCCAAAACAGGATAACAATCTTCCGCTCTATTCAAACTTGCAGTTCATTCCTCCATTTCAGTGCCTCCTCTTCAAAATTCAGCCTTCTTTCTTTTGTCACTGTTTTCCCATTTTTCTTCCAATCCTGTCCAAATTCATCACACAATACCCAAACTATCACAAAAAAGGAAGGCAAAAAAAATAGAAAAGAACAAGACATGTCAACCATTGCATCCTCAACATTCACAAACTCCAATGTCTCAATTCCTCCCTCTTCAATCTCTTCAAGTTCAACCCAATTTCAAATCTTTCAGCCTACCCCTTTCCCAAAATGCCTTCCTTGTCCCCACCCAGTTTCCATCTCATCCAGAAAACCCATCACCACCCAAGTTTTGTGCAAGTCCCCTGAAGCAGAAGAGCTCTCACCCCAAGAAGATGAGTGGCTTCAGAAGCTTCCAGAGAAGAACAAGCCCCTCTACTCACACAGCTTGCCTTGCATTGAGGCATGGCTCAAGAGCCTTGGGTTCTACCAGAGCAAGGATGACAGGGCTGTGTGGCTGGTACAAAAGCCCGATTGGCATGCTCAGCTCTATCTAGATGTCACTGATCTCTACATAAGGTTGGTTTTTTTTTTCTTTTTTCTTTTTTTGTAAAATGTTATTAATGTGCTTTTGTGTTGTGGGTTCTTGCACGTTTGCTGTTTGAGTTTATGTTAGTGTGTGTTCAAGTAAGTTGTGTGAAGGTGTGTGTGCACAAGGTGCTATCCACTTTCGTGTGGTTTGAAATTGGCATATGGGATTTTGGAGGCCGGATACTGTACTTGGAATCTTGTAAAGTGTACTTTGACTTCCATTGAATTTATTTTTTAAGCAAAATTCCAATTTTTAATGTTTGTTTTGACTTTTGAATTTTCTGTCCAAATTGCTAGTAGCTAAGCATGCTAATGCATTCTCACAATTTATTTTCGCTTTGTTGCTGTTGTTGTTGTTTCCCTCCAAGGACATGCGTAAGATCAACTAGAATAGAGTAAATACTTAAAGGTGGTCCCTTAGACATATATTTGCCCTCAAGATATCAGAAATCAAATTTGTAGTACTGAAGAATGGTTGAAATTTGACCATGAGCCCTTTTTACTTTTATTTATGGCAGTTAGTTCTTTACTGTTGTATGCTTTTTTAACTGTAAAGTGTTACTTTTTAAAAGAAAGGGGGCTTCCTAGTAATATTTACTAGTGGATTGAATTTAACAGCTGATATTAGATTTGTTTTATTTTCCCTGCCCTATTGGTGTGTATCTTATAAAGTAAATACAACGATTCAATGTAGCAAAAACAAGAAAGATCTAGGAGCAATATTTATAGTGGTAACTATGGTGGGCAAAAGTGATCTTCGAGAAGCCTACGGTTTTATAACTTAAGTAGTTGTCCATTATATACATCTGGAAAATAAAGACCAAAAACAATTGGCAAGTCAATAAGATACTGCTTAGTTTTATACTGAATAAATTGCTGGTCTTCTAACAAGTTGAATGTGAAATACTTGGTAACTATTTATTGAGAGATCTTGTTGTAGGGGCGCATGATGGGATTTCCCTTGCACCCAAGTTAAGGTTCAATGGTTAATCGAAAAGGTCTGTTTTAGTAGACATTGAAGAGTTTAATTTGGTGCAGGTATTTGAAGAGTGGACCTGGGAATCTCGAAAAAGATGTGGAGAGGAGATTTAGCTATGCTTTGAGCAGAGAAGACATCGAGAATGCTGTACTTGGAGGACCATAGCGATTTTGATTTCTATCTGCCAAATATATAACGGCTTAGTTCCTTGTTGGAAATAGTTGGTCCATTGATGTGTTAAATGTTCAGCTTTCATGTTAGAATGCCCTTTAATGAAAGGACTAAGAAAATGGTTTGTAATAAGATGAGGTGTTGATAAGTCTTAAGAATGAGAATCTCTATGGTGACTTTTGCTAGTACTTTCTAGTATTACCTGGAGGTTCGGCACTAAAATGATCTTCTGCAACGCAGAACTTGTGGGGGCTCAGAAAAATGAGAGTATATCCTTCGCCCTATTAATTTGGTTAAATTCATTGCTGTAAAATTGACTAAGCTTTGTAGCTATTCAATATAGCACCACTCCATCCCAAAAGCATTAGATAGTGTTTGGTTTTTTTTTTTTTTTTTTTTTTTAAGTTCTCATTTTCTGCTATATGTTTTCATTAACAATTACAAAAACTATACTTTATTTGGGTTTTGTTTCTTGTTTACTAGATTTTGTTTAGGAAATGGTGAAAACTAGATTCCTGTTTCCCATGGTTTGGTAAATAGTGGAAACTTAATGTTTCATTGCCAATTACCATGATGTTCTCATTGTTCCCCCTTAATATCATTGATGCATTATTTGGTGCTGGTTTGGAGCTTAATGATAGGAACTGCAACAAATACTAATGTTAGTAGGATCTCATTCTATAATTATGAAATTCTGTAAGTATACTATTGTGTTTAAAGAATAAAAAACACGATTAACTTAATGACGTGAGGAGATGCTTTTGATAATGGCTGAGTTATGGGGTATCATTGTTGTTGTCTCTCTTACTTGGATGAGGCTAAACAAAGATTGTGATACTGATGGTCTGAAAGGTAGGATATAAGGGCTTGTTTGGTTTAAGTTTTTGGAAAAATTTGCCTTCCCGAGATATTTTTGGTAAAAGCAATACTTCCATACTTTAATTACTTCTACCCAAAGTGTTTAGGAAGCCAAATTCTTCATTTTTGGCTACGAAGAATTTAAAACAAACTAGTCCTAATAGTGGCGAAGTATGTCACTAATAGGTATAATCTTGCTCATTCAGAGTCTTCTATCAGTTTTCATGCCAAGCAATATCTAAGCGAGCATTGGATAATAAAGATTATCAAAATTTTTGACGGCCACAATATAGTCTAACTAGTTATGAGATAATTTAAAATATATAAATTTTAGAGTAATTATTTTTACAAGACAATTCACATTAATGATTCATTAAATAATAACGAAATTATGTTATGTTAGGATTATATTTTGGTTACTGGAAATAGATGTTTGGAGAGAGTTTTGATATATCTTTTGAAAAATGTCCTATTTGATTGTCTCAAGCAGCGATATTCAATGATGAATGATAAAACAAATGACCTCTTAATATACCAAAACTTTGTGTTCCACGAATTACTTATAAAAGTCACAATTTTAATACAAGAACAATTATGAGTAACATTTTAAAAACTGAATACATAAATATACACTCAAATAACAAAACGAAATGACAAAGGCTCGTAAAAATAAAAGGAAAAAAAAAACACTATATGGCAGAGATTCGACCTGCGTTATATAGGAGATTATAAGAGTGATGTATATTTAATTGAATCCCATCACAAAAAGCATATTATCATTCACATTTTAGCCAATTTAATGCCGTTTATTGAGGCTGAGTACAAATGATTCAGTTAGAAATTAATCCTAGTTTAAACTTTTACCGCCAATTTTCATTTCCCGCCCATGCACATTCTCTTCCGCTTTTCTGCTACTAATATTACTTCAAAGTCTTCAACTTTCCAACCTCTGTTTCTGTGTGTCCCTCTTCAATGGCTTCACACCCATTTGACCCATTCACCGATTACACCCAAACCCACCGCATAGTTCTCCTCATAGACCTTCACCCACTCCTCCACCTTCCCAACCCAACCCAATACACCGCCCCACTTCTTTCATCCATCAAAACCCTCCTTTCCTTCCCACCCTTCTCTTCTTCCACTTTCTCAACCTTCAAGCTCTTCTTCTCTTCCCTTTCTCCTCTCTTATCCTCCTCAAAGCTCCACCCTTTTACCCAAAGTTCCCAACTTTCCCTCTCTTTCCACCACCCCACCACCACATACCATTCCCTCTCCCACACCCTCAATTCCCTACCCAACTTCAACACCCCATTGGATACCCCTTCGCTGCCGCGTTCCCAAGCTACCCATGTAGCTGCTGCTATGCGGCAGCTCGAGCATGGGTATGCCTGGGACCCGGCATTCGGCGAGCCGGGGCGTGCTGGTATTGTTAGGAGCAGTTTGGTGGTTTTGTTTTCCCCATTGTGTGAGGGTTTGAAGGGTTTGCGTGGGTTTTTCAATGTTGGGGTCGGTGATGATGATGATGAGAAATTGGCAAATGTGGGTGCTTTCTGTGAGAGGTTTTGTGGGGTGTTTGGGAGTGTGAGGGATGCTTTTTGTTGTAGGGATATTCATTGCTGTTGGGTTGGTATTGGGTGTGGATATGATTGTAGTGAGAGTGATGAGTTTAGGAAGGCGTATGGGTTGTTTGAGAGTGGGGTTAAGAGGTTGAGTTGGGGCTTATGCTCTGTGAATTCAATTATACTTGGTTCAGCTCTTGTCCCTTTTGGATTGGTTTATCCAAAAATTGGAATTTCATGGGGTTCTATTGGAGTAAGTGATTGTTCCATGAAGGTTCAGGTGGAGTTGAGTCTTCAGATGTTGGATGTATATGGGAATCTCATGGAGTGCAACTGTTGTGATCTTGAGTTCGTTGATTTGAAAATTTTAGGCGATCATGGCAATGTTTGGTTTAATTCAGAGCTCAGGAATGCAAGAAGTGGAGGTTGTGAAAAGGACAAATTTTGGAACCAATTTGAGCATGGAATCACAAAACTTCAAATTAAGGTTGTTAAGAGGTGTGATGCTTTTGTGGACTCGAGGGAGTGCTTATCTGATTCCATTCTTGTGATTGAAGGTTTTAGAGAGTCTAAGAAACAGCAGAACGGAGGTTCAAATGAATTTTTTGCAGATAGGGTTCTTGGAATTCTAGCAGCTGAATTTGGTTATGTGTGGAAGAAAAAATCTGTACCCATTTGGCAAATGCTCTTAAGTTTTCTTTATAAAGAAGGTTGCTGGGCATTGGTGCATGCTACCAATGACAATGGTGGTTCATGTATTGGTATTCTAAGGCCTTTCACAGTTTATTCTGCTCTCTTCTCGGCATTAAGTAATCCAGATGTGGCTTGTGAATTTGATGGAGCAATCATAGCTCAATATATTAGAACAATGGATGCTGATATTTGCAAGCCTGATCACAAATTTAAGAAACACAAGAACTTCTTGGATTCTCAAGCTAAGGTGAGTGCTACAGTGATTGAGGAGCAACAGAAAGAGAAAATGATGGATTTGAATACTCTTAAAAACCTCACATGGAGCACCTTCTATAATGCTGTGTAAGATCAATTTGAGACAGATTTGCATGAGGTTTATTATGCCATGGATTGTAGCAAGTCCAAAAAATTCAAGTTTCTGAAATGGTGGATGAAACAGATGAAGAAACATGGTTTTAGTGATCTAACTTTGTTAGAAAAGTCCAAGCCGAATCAGATAGTTCCGGAAGAGAATATGGTTAGATTGACACAAGACGATACAGTAATTGATTTTAGGCCAGAATCAGAAACATCTGAAACTTTTTTCAGTAATCTTTCTGAAAAGATCCATCAGGGAATTGAATCTGAAGTCATAGACCTTGCAGCTTTGGCAGAGCGACTTGTGAGTTCATCTATATATTGGCTATCTCAGAAGGTTGACAGGGAAACCATTACTGAGACTCAGTCTCCTTCAAATTGCCAAGAAGCTTGTGGTAGCACTAGCATGGTTGCATATGAACTGATAAAACTTCTAGTAAGGGAGCCCAAGGAGTTGGCTGCAAAGCATAAAAGCAGAAGTCCAATCTCTCAAGAATCTGATCCAGGGGCTACTACACTCACTACAGAACATGTAGTTAGAGAGTATCCTTTTAGCAAAGCATCCCCTAGTTTATGCTATCTGCATGTGATTTTCCATTGTTCTAATCAGCTGCAAAATTTAGTTTCTCATGTTTCTTATTTTTCCTTAATGAGCACAAAGATATGAAATGCAGATTTTATTTCGGATGGAGATTTTAAAGTCAGAGGTAGGAAGTGGTGTTGAAGAGTCTAGCAAACAGAAGTTTATCAAACAAATATGCCTGCTTTTGGAGAACATTCGGCGCCATATGGATGAGGGCTACTTTGGTGATTGGACCCTTGAAAATTATGTGGCAAAGATCATAAAAAGCAGGTAAAGTGCTTATACACCAGGAGTAGATGTCGTAGATGTCAATTGATGTTACTGTTGTACTTTAGAGTTTCTTTTCCTTTTTATCTCTTTCTCTATGGTAGCACTGAATTAAGTTGATACAGCATAAAGAGGAGGATGCAAGTAGACTCTTAACATTGAAATTCCTAAAATTCAGGTATTCCCACAGCCTTGGAGATGTGGTGCATAAAATCTGTGACAAAATGGAGCTGCTGCTGTATGATGATGAGGATGAAACACATAGCAACAAATCCTGCAAGAAAAAAATGGACCAGTGTGAGGTGGGCGAAAATGTTGTTAGTAATGGACCTTTGTCAGCAGAAAATGAGCCCTTTCAGCTGTTGAAGAAGGATGGTGAAAGACTCCAAAGGACTGAACAAGAGGATCATGAGCAAAGACTACTTGAAGCTAAGGAGAGGAGAGAGAGGGCCAAGAGAATTTCATCTTTCACAAGCTGGATGCCTGATTTGCACAGAGTTTGGGCCCCAAGACAGAAACAGAAGGGTATGAGACACAAGCCAGGCTCAGACCCCAACAGAAAGCTTCCAAAAAGGAAGGATCAACAAATGGCAAGCTATGACACAGTATGTGAGACACCAATGACAGGAAACAAGCGTTCATGTCAATGGATAAAAGATAGAAAAGATGATGGTTACCAGGCTCATATGAGTCAAGCATGTGATTCTGTTTCTAAAACATTGTTTCGTGATTACCTCTGATGTAAATAAACCATACTTGACTTCCACAGGAAATTGTTCATGCAAACTTGCATAGAAGAATATCTCAAGATGGGTACTTCAATGTTCAACCACAAATTGTGGATGTGAACATCTCCTACTTGTAGTTTTTTTTTTTTAATTTTATTTTATTTTTACCAGTGTTCACATCATTAGTACACTTACCAAATAATCAAATACGGCAACCCTGTCCAAGTTTTAACAGAAACACAAAGGACTAGTTATGAGTTATCATGAACTTTTGTAGGCCATAACGCGATATATATTGCCTTCACTAATTGAGCCTACCATGATGGAGAGAATCTGAAATTAACGTGACGGATCAAAGATTTGTGACCTGACTAGACCCAAAAAACAAAAAATGTAAAGATGCAAATTTGTCTTTTGAAAAATTGGATAGTGGGCCTATTCGATCTTACAGAGAAGGATAAGCCAAAACTTTTATACTAAGTGGAGCCAATTTTATTTGACTTGTTTTGACATTTTTTTTTTAACGTGGACATTCTAGAGCGTAATGAAACAGAGCTTGTCTGCTCCTATTAATTCAATGTACGAACTTAATTTCTCTAATATTACATCACCGAATTATCTCTCATGTACAAGCACTTCCGAGTGAAGTGCGACCATACTGTTAACCAACAGTTAAAGGTCTATACTTTCTTGCAAAGTGCTGCAGGCCAAAATTCACGTAGCTCTCTGCTTATCTCACGTCATTCAATTTCTAACATCAAGCCTCGAATTCTTTATCCCTTAGCTTTGACATTTTTTTTTTTTTAATTTTGACCTATTTGGACTGTTTGTTCTGCTACCAGATTTTGCATGCAATATTCAACAATGCCATGCCATCAAACTTAACCAAAGTAATATCCTCAAATTCATGAAACCTCTTCATTCTCCGTCTTACCACCTTCCCAAGTTACAAGCTTTGGTTTCTTCAATCCGAAATTCATTGGCATCCCCACAAAACCCAGTTCTTGCTGAGGAACTTCTGGGCAAAGCATTAGACCAATACCCAGATATCAAAACCTTGAAAAATGTCCACTCCAAGATCTATTACCTCAATTTTCATGAGAACCCATCTCTGGGAATCAAGCTTATGAGGGCCTATGCTGCCTGTGGAGAACCCGGGTTGGCACGCAAGGTGTTTGATGAAATTCCTGAGAGGAATGTTGTCTTCTATAATGTTATGATCAGAAGCTATGTGAATAACCATTGGTACAATGATGCCTTGCTTGTCTTCAGGGCCATGGTTAATGGTGGGTTTAGGCCTGATCATTATACCTACCCTTGTGTTCTGAAGGCCTGCTCTTGCTCTGATAATTTGAGGTTTGGATTGCAGCTGCATGGAGCTGTGCTGAAGGTTCGGCTCGATTCAAATGTGTTTGTTGGGAATGGCCTCATCGCCATGTATGGGAAATGTGGTTGCTTGCTGGAGGCACGGAGTGTTCTTGATGAAGTGCCGAGCAGGGATGTTGTTTCGTGGAACTCAATGGTGGCAGGGTATGCACAGAATATGCAGTTTGATGATGCATTGGAGGTTTGCCGCGAAATGGAGGCTTTGAAACAAAAACCAGATGCAGGTACAATGGCTAGTCTCATGCCAGCTGTGACTAACACATCATCTGATAATGTTTTGTATGTTAGCAATATATTTGTGAATTTGGAGAGAAAGAGTTTGGTCTCATGGAATGTGATGATAACTGTGTATATGAAAAACTCAATGCCCAGCAATGCGGTAGATTTGTATTTACAAATGGAGAAAGGTGGAGTGGAACCTGATGCAATCACCTGTGCTAGTGTTCTTCCAGCTTGTGGGGATCTTTCGGCTTTATTGTTAGGAAGGAGGATTCATGAATATGTTGAGAGGAAGAAACTATGTCCAAATTTGCTTTTGGAGAATGCATTAATAGACATGTATGCTAGGTGTGGATGTCTAGATGATGCAAGGAAGGTGTTTGATAGGATGAAGACTCATGATGTTGCGTCATGGACTTCATTGATATCTGCCTATGGTATGACTGGGCAAGCTTGCAATGCTATAGAACTCTTTACAGAAATGCAAAATTCAGGTCTAAATCCAGATTCTATTGCCTTCGTCGCAATTCTCTCAGCTTGTAGCCACTCAGGATTACTGGAAGAAGGGAAGCTTTACTTTAAACAGATGACAGATAAATATAACATAACCCCAAGAATTGAGCACTTTGCTTGTTTGGTGGATCTTTTAGGACGCGCAGGTCGAGTAGATGAGGCCTATAATTTCATCAAACAGATGCCAGTGGAGCCTAATGAAAGAGTTTGGGGGGCACTGCTTAGTTCTTGCCGGGTGTACTCAAACATGGATATTGGACTTTTAGCAGCTGACAACCTACTTCAGTTGGCTCCTGAGCAATCAGGTTATTATGTGCTGTTATCCAATATTTATGCAAAGGCTGGTAGATGGAAAGAAGTAACCGCTGTTCGATCATTAATGAAGAGAAGAAGAATTCTAAAAATGCCTGGAATAAGCAATGTTGAGCTGAACAATCAGGTTCACCCCTTTCTCGCGGGTGACACATCACACCCGCAGGCAAAGGAGATATATGAAGAGCTAGGTGTGCTGGTGGGGAAGATGAAAGAGTTAGGTTATGTCCCTGAGACTGATTCTGCTCTTCATGACGTGGAGGAGGAGGACAAGGAATGCCATCTAACTGTTCACAGTGAAAAGTTGGCTATTGTGTTTGCTCTATTAAACACTCAAGAGTCTCCAATCAGAATCACTAAAAATCTTCGTGTTTGTGGAGATTGCCATATTGCTGCCAAGCTTATCTCCAAGATAGTTGAACGCGAAATTGTTGTCAGGGACACCAATCGGTTCCACCATTTTAAGGATGGTATATGTTCTTGTGGAGATTATTGGTGAGTTTCCTGATAAAAATATAACTATATCATGCCACTATGATTGAGGGTGGTGTAGCCTTTCTGTAGTAAACTACAATTTTACAACTTTGATGATCCTGTATATTATTATTGTGGCAGAGAATTCTTTTATTTATTTATTTTTTTTGGGTACAATGGTGGAACAATAACTTGCGTAGAAGAAAGGAGTTAGTGTTCTAGTGGCGGCATCATAGTCCAGATTTGTTGACTGAAACCGGTGTTAGCTTAGCGAGACAGAGTATTGTTGTCCTCGTGCATTATCTTTTTTCGTTTTTGCATTTGTGCTGTTACTAAAAAGAGTTTAGTGGTTTATTCTTTATTGATTACTCTATTTAGCAGGATAAGGCTGGATTGTTGTTGTTATATTGTTACTGTAATTATTTGAAGCTTGCAACTGGCACTGGCTGTGGCTCTGGGCTACAGTAACTTCAATTCTACTTAGAGAATCTCAAGCCTATTTGGATTTTGGAGTTTGTTTGGGCTAAATAAAGAATTGAAGCAGGGAGAGACTGCAATCTACAGCATGTTGCTTATCAGTTTTAATGAGCTTTTGGATTTGTTTATATGTGAATGTCTGACAACTGCAAACCTTAAAGATGGATATTCGCGTTTCGCACGTAGATTTTACGAAAACAATTCTTTTGTTCTATTTTGGTGTCCCCTTCCCTATATCCCAATAAAAATCAGTCATGTGTAATATTATTGGTAGTCTTTAAAAAGTTAGTTTTGACAAAAAGTACGAGTCGTGTTGAATGATGTTACAGTTGTTACAATATGAGTGAAGAGACAAGAAGCAAGACAAGAAGATGAGATAGGTGATCTTTATTAAGATTGTACTTTGTCATGTTTGAATATGAAAAATTTCCAACCTTATGAAAATATTATTTTTTATGCACTTTTGTTGTGAAAGTTAATGAATTATATTGGGTGAAAAATGTAATTGAATAATTAAAACACTTTTTCGGATAGTTACATTCTTTTCAACATTCTTTATGTATACTTTTTATTTTTCTCCCTTTTTATCTTCTCTTATCATGTTTTTATATTTTTAAAATTTACACATGTAATAATAAAATAATGATTATTGACAATATGGCTCTCCATCGCTTAGAAAGTAGAAAGTAGAAACTAATGAATTAGGTAAGAGATGAAATAGATAGATATGTCAATTTAGAGGATTGAAGGGAGAGCGTCAAAATATTCTAGACATTGATTTTAAAATAATTCTGCCAACTTTATTAAAACATACGTCGTGTTAACTTCTGCAAAGCTCCAAATAGTAATTAAAAAAAAAGGAGTTAATAATATTAAGAATGTCTTGCATACTTACAGGTTAAAACTCACTTAATTTTGCAGGAAAATATTAAAACTTGTACCCACTATTTACTTATGAATGTTTATTACATTAAATTTACATAATAACTAATAATGTTTTTAGTTTAATGTATTATTTCATATAAATTAAATATTTTAAAAAAATTGAATTAATAAATTCTAGTAAATATTAGTTAATTTTATATTGATATAATTAACTTCATCAAAAATTAGATTAAACCCTTTTTTTTTTGGAATGAAAAAGCAGGACAGAGTATGTGTTCTAAAGTTGACCCGTGTGAGACGGGGTGGGCTGAGTATGCGTGAGCTGTGAGCCTAATCTGAACATACCACATTTTGATTCCAGTCAATCATGGGGTACAGGAGAAATTATCATGCAGTGTTAGGTAAATTTCACTCTATTCATAACTTAATATTTTACCTTAAATGTACAAATTAATGATAAGCTCTATCATTAAAAGCTAAAATTGTCATAGTTGTACTAGAGTAATTGTGGTCTTACCTGCACGTCAAAAAGAAAAAGAAAAAGAAAAAGGGTATGTTCTTCGCGTGGAAACATGCACTAATTTCTCATAAGACCAATTTTAGGTTAGGAGCATTCAACTGGAAGCCATCGTATATCCAAGTCAAGTCGTCCACCAACGTAGTTGAACAAGCAGCAGCACTTTGACCCAAAAAATTAAAAAGAAAAAACAAGTAGCAGCCAGCAGACATGTCTGGGCGTCCATTCTCTTCCCCGCTTTGCTTAATATGAGTTATCGTGACAGTTATTATGTGCGTAATAAAGTTGATATATCATATGCATACAAGGTAGTCGGATTAATTGTATTTTCTCTCTCAATGTTTTTTATTTTATTTCTTTCTCTAGTCAAATATGTCAGCATTATATCTAATTGTTATGCACAAATGTGATTTCTCTTGAGTAATATTATTATATATTTAAAATAAATATTAAAAACTAATAGCAATTAGGTCTAATAGAAAGAATTAGTTTCACACAATATGCTAAGCGATTTGAATTCCACTTAAGAGATATGTCCATATTTAATATTTAATTATGTCTTACACAAAATTGTCTCTAACAAAAAAATATTTAGAGAAAAAATAATATTATAAACAGATCTTATAAATAAAATGACATAAAACTTTGCCTTATCTATGATTATCTTATGATGTTCATCATTTATATATCCAATTTTAATATATAACTACGTTAATTAGTCAACTGTGGTGTTTGGTAAGAACATGCATGGTAAATTACCTCCATATTCTTTCTCGACCCAAAAGGCACGGTACGCAGACTTTTGGCACCCCCAACATTTGAATTCACATGGCCTCCAACACCTATAAAAAGTCACCCTCCCTACCATCCTTGAACCACACTCAAAAGCCAATAGAGACCTCATCGATTCTCACAAACATGGAAGTCCTCAACAAAACCTCTCTCCTCTTGTTCCCTCTCTTGCTCATTTCCCTATTCAAGCATTCCCATGCTGCAGGAATCGCTGTCTACTGGGGCCAAAACGGCAATGAAGGATCCCTAGCAGATGCTTGCAACACTAACAACTACCAATATGTGAACATAGCATTCTTGTCCACTTTCGGCAATGGCCAAGACCCTCAACTAAACCTTGCCGGCCACTGTGACCCCACCACCAATGGCTGCACAGGTTTAAGCAGTGAGATCAAAACATGCCAAAGCCTTGGCATCAAGGTCCTCCTCTCCCTTGGAGGTGGTGCTGGAAGCTACTCCCTTAACTCTGCTGATGAAGCCACACAACTTGCAACATACCTATGGAACAATTTCCTTGGTGGGAGTTCAAGTTCAAGGCCATTGGGTGATGCTGTTTTGGATGGCATTGATTTTGATATTGAAGCTGGTGGGGACCAACATTGGGATGAACTTGCAAGGGCACTTAAAGGATTCAACCAACAACTGTTCCTATCTGCAGCACCACAATGCCCTATCCCTGATGCTCACTTGGATTTAGCTATCCAAACTGGCCTATTTGATGCTGTGTGGGTTCAGTTCTACAACAACCCTCCATGCCAATACTCTGGCGGAAACACTGATAGTTTGATTAGTTCATGGAACCAGTGGACCTCATTGACGTCTAGCAGCAAACTCTTCTTGGGGCTGCCAGCATCTGAGAATGCCGCTAGTGGTGGCTTTATTCCTTCTGATGTGTTGACTTCTCAGGTTCTTCCTGCTATCAAGGGTTCTTCAAACTATGGTGGAGTCATGCTCTGGGACAGAAACGATGATAATGGTTATAGTAGTGCTATTATTGGCAGTCTTTAATTTGTTTCGAGGTTGAATATTCTTGATCATTGGAATAATAAGCACTTGCTGTAGGTTTTGATTCCTACATATTGAGTGCTGTAAACGCTCTATATATGAAACAGTAATAGATGACTTTTGCAAATTAAATAATATGACTTGAAGAATTTTAAAAGAAATGAAGTATCATTTTGTTCATTCTCTGCGCAAGTTCTCTGAAAATAAATACTATGCTTTTTTCTGGGTTACGTCGGTCTTTGAGTGGGACATATCTAGAGTTATACTTTTATTTTCCATGAGGAAGAATTTTTTTTTTTAATGGAGCGTCTCAACCTTTGATTATAAACGAGATAAGAGAAAGAATAGGAAAGAAAAAAAAAAAAGGATGGAGATTAATTTGTGGAGTATAATATTTACACTCAATTAAGAATAAAAAAATTTCTCGACATATCTATAATGACTTTTTGCCTCTTCACATGCCTTTTCTATGTATACTAATTAATAATAATTTGATGAGTTTTCCATTTCTAACTACATTAGATATCTAAGTATAATAAGTTTATCTTTGACAAAGTTAACCTTTAAAAATTGAATTTTATAATCTGACACTCAAAATTAATCTAATTTACAAATATAATTTAATTAATTTTTTATGAATCAGACATTAAAATCGCTTAAAACAATAAAAAAATGCCATAATTATTTTTGTTCCCCATTCTTTGTAAGGAACCGTAGGCGTTGGCGAAGTTGCAAGCTAAAAGAATTCTTATGAGTATTTTTTAGAGTTAGTTTATATTTTTTAAAATTTAAAAAATTAATATAATTTTATTCTATTTAGTGATATTAAAAATAAAAATTATTTTTTAGTATTTAGATCAATTATAATTATTTTAGACAAAATAATTGATTAGCAAATAATCAAATGCGGCAATCCTGTCCAAATTTTGACAGAAATCCAAAGGACCAGTTATGAGTTATCATGAACTTTTGTAGGCCATAATGCCATATATATTACTAATTGAGCCTACTATGATCGAGAAAATCTCAAATTAATGTGACAGATCAAAGATTTGTGACCTGACTTGACAAAAAAGAACAAAAAATGTAAATATGCAAATTTGTCTTTTGAAAAATTGTATAGTGGACATGTTCGATCTTACATTAATCTTCAGGCACCGAGTACGTTAATATTTAGAGAAGGATAAGCCAAGACTTTTATACTAAGTTGAGCCAATTTTATTTGACTTGTTTTGGTATTTTATTTTATTTTATTTTAATTTTTGTTTACGTGAACATTCTAGTATTTAAGCGTACTGAAACAGAGCTTGTCAAATTAAGCATGTGTTCCTATTAATTCAATGCACAAACTTAATTTATTATTTATTATATATAACTAAATTCAACTTCTTGTTACAATTAAATCAAAATTCTTCCTGCCAAAATGCCCACAAACTGTGAACGCAATTCTCGAGTTGGAACACAATTATCGAGCTGTTCACAGCAACACCCAGACACGGAACTCTCTCTTTTTTAAAAGAGGTCTTGTGGTTTTCACTACTGCTTTCTGCGTGTCGTGGTCTTTTTCCGCAATCTCACTATTTATTGAGCTCCAATTCCCAATAAGAGTATGAATTTGTGATCTGTCTTTGTTGTTGACTTTACAACCTTTTTTCTTGCTACCATGGACTACTCTGCTATCTTATGCCCCTTTATGTTGCTTACTCCATAGGATAACATTTACAGTTTATTTTTATATTTTTATATTAATTTACCGTGCATAGTTTATTTTATCTTTTATTTATTCATTTATTCAAAAACGATTGTATTTATATTTATTATTTCAATATATTACTTTATTTTTAAAATACTATTATAGATTTATAGTTGGTTTTAGATCAACCTTAAAAAAATTATTTTAAAATAATATATAAAATTAGTTTTAATTGAAGTTAGAGTTATTATTACCTTTTTTTTTCTCATTATTATTGCTATCTATCAATTTAAGTTAGAGTTATTATTACCTTTTATTCATTTTTATTGCTACCTCTTATCATCTCTTCGTTTTCACTTCTCTCACTCTATAATTAAGATGTTGAATATTGTTATTGCCGAATATTTGTTGTTCCTGCTTGTTCCTTCCTTTAAATTTGTATTATTACATAAAAGTTCTTTAATTAAAGGAATAATAAATAATTTGAAAGCTAAATTTTTACTGTTCTATAATGTCAAATAATATTTCTCTTTTTCAGACGTTACAAATAACTTTATTGACAAAGTAGTAAGAATAAAACTAACGCTTAAAATGAAATTTTGCTTGTATTTTTCTATTTCATGAATATTCCTCCCATATATGTCTACTTATAAAATTTATAACAGTTCTAATTTTGTTCTCACCTATTTGGTAATTTATGTCAAGCTATAAAGAATTATTTACAAGAATTTATAGTTTATGATATTACAGCAATATTTTGTATTGATCATTAATTACTTTGTCGTTATTTCAGTTTTGTTGATTGATATGTTAATTCTATTCTATAACTAATAATTGTTAACTTTATAATCTTTGGAATTTATAGATAAAATTAAGTTTTTGTAGGATTCACATGATAACAATAGATGTTTTATGATATTCTTTTTTACTTTTATCCAAATTACTTTGCTTATGGTAGATGATTAGTTTGATATATCACCTACAAAATTAAGTTGATTTTTAAAAGTTATAGTGTTTCTACTTCTAGAGATATCATACTAGAACAACACTATTGCTTACTACAATAATTAACTTAAGAGTTGTGACTGCAATTTCAAGTTTCTTATTAGAATTTTTGGAGTAGTTGATCTAAGCTGTTTCAAGTTTTCAGCTTGATAGTTTAAATAATTAATAAGATTGACTCACTTTAGAAAATGTTCATAACCATAGTTGTGACTCAGAAAATTTTTGTTTCATCACTTTAATAAACTTGTGTAATTAAAAATCTAGAGTCTTTCACATTAAAAGATTTCTTTTGCTCCATATATAATTTTATTACTTTTCAATTTTTTTCAACAAACTATTGATCAATATAGCTCATTTAATTTCGAAATTTTTAAGCCATGATATGTTTCAATATAAAAAGTTTATTATAATTCTATAATAAATAAAATAACATATGCTTTATTATAAAAATAAAAAAATACAAAAATATCAAATTGAAAAATAAGGAGGATAAAATTAAAGTAAAAAACTTAGATAAAATTTCTTACTTCTATTTTTTTTAATTCTCAAATCAAATAATAATAAATACATATTTTTCTACCATATATAACTAAATAGACTAGCTCTGTTGCCGCACGGCAACTTCTTGTTACAATTAAATCAAAATTCTTCTGGCCAAATGCCTACAAACTATGAATGCAATTCTCGAGTTGAAACATAATTATTGAGCTGTTCACAGCAACACCGAGATAAAGAAGCAGCCTCGCGACCCCCTCTGTCTTTTTCAAAAGAGGTCTTGTGGTTTTCACTGCTGCTTTGTCCGTGTCGAGGTCCTTTTCCCCAATCTCACTATTCATTGAGCTCCAACACCATGGATTTGTGATCTGTCTTTGATGTTGACTTCACAACCTTTTTATTTGCTAACTCCATAGGATAACATTTATAGTTTATTTTTATATTTTTATATTTATTATTTCAATCTATTACTTTATTTTTAAAATACTATTATAGTTGGTTTTAGATCAACTTTAAAAAAATTATTTTAAAATAATGTTTAAAATTAGTTTCAATTTAAGTTAGAGTTATTATTACCTTTTTTTTTTCTTATTATTATTGCTACCTTTCAATTTAAGTTAGAGTTATTACTACCTTTTTTCTCATTATTATTGCTGCCTCGTATCACCTCTTCATTTTCACTCCTCTCACTCTATAAGTAAGATGTTGAATGTTGTTATTGCTGAATGTTTGTTGTTCCTGCTTGTTCCTTCCTTTTAATTTGTATTATTACATAAAAATTCTTTAATTAAAGGAATAATGAATATGTTGAAAGCTAAATTTTTACTGTTCTATAATGTCAAATAATATTTCTCTTTTTTAGATTCTATGAATAACTTTATTGACAGAGTAGTAAGAATAAAACAAACGCTTAAAATGAAATTTTGCTTATATTTTTCTATTTCATGAATATTCCTCCCATATATCTTTACTTATAAAGTTTATAACAGTTCTAATTTTGTTCTCACCTATTTTGTAATTTATGTCAAGCTATAAAGAATTATTTACAAGCATTTATAGTTTATGATATTAGAGCAGTATTTTGTATTGATCATTAATTTCTTTGTCATTATTTCAGTTTTGTTGGTCGATATGTTAATTCTATTCTATGACTAATAATTGTTAACTTTATAATCTTTCGAATTTATAGATAAAATTAACTTTTTGTAGGATTCACTTGATATCAACAGATGTTTTACGAAATTCTTTTTTACTTTTATCCTAATTACTTTGCTCATGGTAGATGATTAGTTTGATATATCACTTACAAGGTTAAGTTGATTTTTAAAAGTTATAGTGTTTCTACTTTTGGAGATATCATACTAGAACAACACGATTGCTTATCACAATAATTAACTTAAGAGTTGTGACTGCATTTCAAGTTTTTTATTAGAATTTTTAGATTAGTTGATCTAAGATGTTTCAAGTTTTTAACTTGATAGTTTAAATAATTAATAAGGTTAACTCACTTTAGAAAATGTTTATAACCATAGTTGTGACTCAGAATATTGTTTATAAACTTATGTAATTAAAAACTTAGAGTCTCTCACATCAAAATATTTCTTTTGCTCCATATATAATTTCATTACTTTTCAATTTTTTTTCAACAAACTATTGATCAATAGCTCATTTAATTCTGTAGTTTCTAGGCCATGATATATTTCAATACAAAAAGCTTATTATAATTCTATAATAAATAAAATAACATATGCTTTATTATAAAAATAAAAATAAAATCCAAAAATATCAAATTGAAAAATAAGGAGATAAAATTAAAGAAAAAAAACTTAAATAAAACTTTTCATATTCATTCCATCTAATTCTCAAATTAAATAATAGCAAGGGCATATTTTTTTTGAAAAAAGTGTATAATTTTAAGTTTTAAATTACTCATTTTAAAAAAAATTCATATATTATTATTTAATTTAAAAATTAATTATAATAAATATAAAGAATTTGATAGAATTCTTATCCTAAAATTAACCCGTGGAATCACGGGGAATAAATACTAGTTTCTCTAATATTACGTCACCTAATTGTCTCGCATATTGTCTCACGTACAAGCACGTTCGAGTGAAGTGCGACCATGGTGTTACTCATCCTATAATTTGAAGGTCTATACTTTCTAGCAAAGTGCTGCAGTCCAAAATTCACGTAGCTCTCTGCTTATCTCACGTCATTCAATTGCTAACATCATGCCTCGAATTCTTTTAACCTTTAGTTTTGACGTTTTTTTTTTCATTTTGACCTATTTGGACTATTTGTTCTGCTACCAGATTTTGCATACAATATTGAACAATGCTGCCGTCAAACTAAACCAAAGTAACATCTTCAAATTCATGAAACCTCCTCATTCTCCGTCTCACCACCTTCCCAAGTTACAAGCTTTGGTTTCTTCAATCCGAAAGTCATTGGCATCCCCATAAAACCCAGTTCTTGCTGAGGAACTTCTGGGCAAAGCATTAGACCAATACCCAGATATCAAAACCTTAAAAAATATAAGATCTATTACTTCAATTTTCATGAGAACCCATCTCTGGCAATCAAGCTCATGACTATGGAGAACCCGGGTTGGCAAGCAAGATGTTCGATGAAATTTCTGAGAGAAATATTGTGTTCTATAATGTTATGATCAGAAGCTATGTGAATAACCATTGGTACAATGATGCCTTGCTTGTCTTCAGGGCCATGGTTAATGGTGGGTTTAGACCTGATCATTATACCTACCTTTGTGTTCTGAAGGCCTGCTCTTGCTCTGATAATTTGAGGTTTGGATTGCAGCTGCGTGGAGCTGTGCTGAAGGTTCGGCTCGATTCAAATGTGTTTGTTGGGAATGGCCTTATTGCCATGTATGGGAAATTCGGTTGCTTGCCGGAGGCACGGCGTGTTCTTGATGAAGTGCCAAGCAGGGATGTTGTTTCGTGGAACTCAATGGTGGCAGGGTGTGGGCAGAATATGCGGCTTGATGATGCATTAGAGGTTTGCCGCGAAATGGAGGCTTCGAAAAAGAAAACCAGATGCAGGTACACTGGCTAGTCTCATGCCAGCTGTAACTAACACATCATCTGATAATGTTTTATATGTTTGCAATATATTTGTGAATTTGGAGAAAAAGAGTTTGGTCTCATGGAATGTGATGATAACTGTGTATATGAAAAACTCAATGCCCAGCAATGCTGTAGATTTGTATTTACAAATGGAGAAAGGTGGAGTGGAACCTGATGCAATCACCTGTGCTAGTGTTCTTCCAGCTTGTGGGGATCTTTCAGCTTTATTGTTGGGAAGGAGGATTCATGAATATGTTGAGAGTAAGAAACTATGTCCAAATTTGCTTTTGGAGAATGCATTAATAGACATGTATGCTAGGTGTGGATGTCTAGATGATGCAAGGAAGGTGTTTGATAGGATGAAGACTAATGATGTTGCATCATGGACTTCATTGATATCTGCCTATGGTATGACTGGGCAAGGTTGCAATACTGCAGAACTCTTTACATAAATGCAAAATTCAGGTCTAATTCTGGATTCTATCACCTTCTTCGCAATTCTCTCTGCTTGTAGCCATTCAGGATTACTGGATGAAGGGAAGCTTTACTTTAAACAGATGACAGATGATAGATAAATATAACATAACACCAAGAATTGAACACTTTGCTTGTTTGGTGGATCTTTTAGGACGTGCCGGTCGAGTGGATGAGGCCTATAATTTCATCAAACAGATGCCAGTGGAGCCTAATGAAAGAGTGTGGGGGAGAGTGTGGGGGGCACTGCTTAGTTCTTGCCGGGTGCACTCAAAAATGGACATTGGACTTTTAGCAGCTGACAGCCTACTTCAGTTGGCTCCTGAGCAATCAGGTTATTATTTGCTGTTATCTAATATGTATGCAAAGGCTGGTAGATGGATAGAAGTAACCGCCATTCGATCATGAATGAAGAGAAGAAGAATTCGAAAAATGACTGGAATCATCAGTGTTGAGCTGAACAATCAGGTTCACACCTTTCTTGTGGGTGATACATCACACCCGCAGGCAAAGGAGATATATGAAGAGCTAGGTGTGCTGGTGGGGAAGATGAAAGAGTTAGGTTATGTCGCTAAGACTGATTCTGCTCTTCATGACGAGGAGGGGGAGAACAAGGGATACCATCTAATTGTTCACAGTGAAAAGTTGGCGATTGTGTTTGCTCTATTAAATACTCAAGAGTCTCCAATCAGAATCACCAAAAATCTTCGTGTTTGTGGAGATTGCCATATTGCTGCCAAGTTTATCTCCAAGATAGTTGAACGCGAAATTGTTGTCAGGGACACCAATCGGTTCCACCATTTTAAGGATGGTATATGTTCTTGTGGAGATTATCGGTGTTTCCTGATAACAATATAACTATATCATGCTACTATAATTGAGGGTGGTGTAGCTGTTCTGGAGTAAACTACAATTTGACAACTTTGATTATCCTGTATATTATTATTGTGGCAGAGAATTCTTTTATTTATTTATTTTTTTTGGTTACAATGGTGGAACAATAACTTGCGTAGAAGAAAGGAGTAAGTGTTCTAATGGCAGCATCATAGTCCAGACTTATTGACTGAAACCGGTGTTAGTTTAGCAAGACAGAGTATTGTTGTCCTCATGCACTATCTTTTTTCGTTTTTGCATTTGTGCTGTTAGTAAAAATAGTTTAGTGGTTTATTCTTTGTTGATGACTCTATTTAGCAGGACAAGGCTGGATTGTTGTTGTTATATTGTTACTATAATTATTTGAAGCTTGCAACTGGCATTGGCTGTGGCTTTAGGCCACAGTAACTTCAATTCTAGTCAGAGGATCTCAAGCCTATTTGGATTTTGGAGTTTGGTTGGGCTAAATAAAGAATTGAAGTAGGGAGAGACTGCAATCTACAACATGTTGCTTATCAGTTTTAATGAGCTTTTGGATTTGCTTATATGTGAATGAGTGACAACTGCAAACCTTAAAGAAGGATATTCGCATTTCACGTGTAGATTTTACGAAAACAATTGTTTTGTTCTATTTTGGTGTCCCCTTCCCTCTCTTCCAATGAAAATCGGTCATGTAGATTATTATACGTTGTCTTTAAAAAGTTAGTTTTGACAAAAACATATCGATCAGATTGAATGATGTTACACTTGTCATAATATAAGTGAAGCGACAAGGAGTAAGACAAAAAAATGAAATAGGTGATTTATATCGAGATTATACTTTGTCATGTTTGAATATGAGAAGTTTCCAAATTGAAACTATGTTGTATTTGTCCTATATTTTAAGAAGGCACTAGAAAATTATTAAAAATTCTGCAAATATTATTTTTTATGCACTTTTGTTGTGAAAGTTAATGAATTATATTGGGTCAAAATGTAATTGAATAATTATAAAACTTTTTTAGATAATTATATTCTTGTCAACATTCCTTATATATACTTTTTATTTTTCTCCCTTTTTATCTTCTCTTATCATGTTTTTATATTTTTAAAATTTACACATGCAAGAATAATAAAATAATGATTATTGACAATATGACTCTCCATCGGTTAGAAAGTAGAAACTAATGAACTAGGTAACAGATGAAATGGACAGATATGTCAATTTAGAGGATTGAAGGGACGGCGTCAAAATATTCTAGATATTGATTTTAAAATAATTCTGCCAACTTTATTAAAACATACTTCGTATTAACTTCTGCAAAGCTCCAAATAGTAATGATAATAAAAAAAAAGGAGTTAATAATATTAAGAATGTCTTGATTAAAACTCACTTAATTTTGCAGGAAAAATATTAAAACTTTTACCCGCTATTTACTTATGATGTTTGCTACATTAAATTTACATAATAACTAATAATTTTTAGTTTAATGTATTATTTTACATAAATTGAATATTTTTAAAATATTAAATTAATAAATATTAGTAAATATAATTATTTGTATATTAATATAATTAACTTCATCAAAAATTAGATTAAACCTTTTTTTTTTTTGGGAATGAAAAAGGAAGACAGAGTATGTGTTCTAAAGTTGACCCGTGTGAGACGGGGTGGACTGAGTATGCGTGAGTTGTGAGCCTTATCTGAACATGCCACATTTTGATTTCCAGTCAATCATGGGGTATAGGAGAAATTATTATATAGTGTTGGGTAAATTTTACTCTATTCATAACTTAATATTTTACCTTAAATATACAAATTAATGATAAGCTCTATCATTAAAAGCTAAAAATGTCACAGTTGTACTAGAGTAATTACGGTCTTACGTGCACGTCAAAACAAAAAAAAAAAAGGTATGGTTTTCGTGTGGAAACATGCACCAATTTCTCATAATGCCAATTTTAGGTTAGAAGCTTTCCAACTGGAAGCCATCGTATACCCAAGTCAAGTCGTCCACCATCGTATTAATTGAACAAGCGGCAGCTTTGACCCAAAAAAATAAAAAGAAAAAACAAGCCATTCCCTTCTCGGCTTCACTGAATATGGGTTATCGTGACAATTATTATGTGCGTAATAAAGTTGATATATTATGAACATACAAGTTATAAGGGAGTAGGATTAATTATATTTTCTCTCTCAATATTTATTATTTTACTTCTTTCTCTTGTCAAATATGTTATTATTATGTCTAATTTGTTATGTATAAATGTAATAATTTCTCATGAGTAGTATTATTATATATTTAGAATAAATATTAAAAACTAGTAGAGATTAAGTCTAATAGAAAGAATTAGTTATACACAATGTGATGAAATATGATTTGAATTCTACTTAAAAGAAATGTCCACATTTAATATTCAATTATATCTCAAATAAGATAAGATTGTCTCTAATAAAAAATATTTGAAGAAAAAAATATTAAAAATAGATATTATAAATTAAAAGATGTAAAACTTTGCCTTATCTATTATTATCTATGATATTCATCATTTATATATCCAATTTTAATATATAAGTACATTAATTAGTCAACTGTGGTGTTAGGTAAGAACATGCATGGTAATTTACCTCTATATTCTTTCTCGACCCAAAAGGCACGGTACACAGACTTTTGGCCCCCCCGAACATTTGAATTCACATGGCCTCCAACACCTATAAAAAGTTACCCTCCCTACCATCCTTGAACCACACTCAAAAGCCAATAGGGACCTCATCGATTCTCACAAACATGGAAGTCCTCAACAAAACCTCTCTCCTATTGTTCCCTCTCTTGCTCATTTCCCTATTCAAGCATTCCTATGCTGCAGGAATCGCTGTCTACTGGGGCCAAAACGGCAATGAAGGATCCCTAGCGGATGCTTGCAACACTAACAACTACCAATATGTGAACATAGCATTCTTGTCCACTTTCGGCAATGGCCAAGACCCTCAACTAAACCTTGCCGGCCACTGTGACCCCACCACCAATGGCTGCACAGGTTTAAGCAGTGAGATCAAAACATGCCAAAGCCTTGGCATCAAGGTCCTCCTCTCCCTTGGAGGTGGTGCTGGAAGCTACTCCCTCAACTCTGCTGATGAAGCCACACAACTTGCAACATACCTATGGAACAATTTCCTTGGTGGGAGTTCAAGTTCAAGGCCATTGGGTGATGCTGTTTTGGATGGCATTGATTTTGATATTGAAGCTGGTGGGGACCAACATTGGGATGAACTTGCAAGGGCACTTAAAGGATTCAACCAACAACTGTTCCTATCTGCAGCACCACAATGCCCTATCCCTGATGCTCACTTGGATTTAGCTATCCAAACTGGCCTATTTGATGCTGTGTGGGTTCAGTTCTACAACAACCCTCCATGCCAATACTCTAGTGGAAACACTGATAGTTTGATTAGTTCATGGAACCAGTGGACCTCATTGACATCTAGCAGCAAACTCTTCATGGGGCTGCCAGCATCTGAGAATGCCGCTAGTGGTGGATTTATTCCTTCTGATGTGTTGACTTCTCAGGTTGTTCCTGCTATCAAGGGTTCTTCAAACTATGGTGGAGTCATGCTCTGGGACAGAAACAATGATAATGGTTATAGTAGTGCTATTATTGGCAGTCTTTAATTTGTTTCGAGGTTAAATATTCTTGATCATCGGAATAACAATCAGCACTTGCCGTAGGTTCTGATTCCTACATAGTGAGTGCTGTAAACACTTTATATATGTAATAGTAATATATGACTTTTGAAAATTAAATAATGTGACTTGAAGAATTTTACAAGAAATGAAGTATCATTTTATTCATTCGCCGCGCAAGTTCTCTGAAAATAAATACTGTGCTTCTTCTGGGTTACGTGGGTCTTTGATTGGGACAAATCTATAATGACTTTTTGCCTCTTCACATGCCTTTTCTAAGTATACTAAATAATAATAATTTGATGAGTTTTCCATTTCTAACTACATTACATATCTAAGTGCAATAAGTTTATCTTTAACAAAGTCAACCTTTTAAAATTGAATTTTGTAATCTGACCCTCAAATTAATCCAAGTTACAAATAGAATTTCATTAATTTTTTATGAATCAGACATTAAAATCGCTCAAAACAATAAAAAAACGCCATAATTATTCATCCCCAATTTTGTTCCCCCTTCATCCCCAAGTAAAGCACCGAAGGCGTCGGCGAAGCTGCAAGATGATGATGTCAGCGCTGGAAGACTATTCTCCTTCGCCTTTATGTAGTGGCGAGTATTGCAAGCATTTGCTAAAAAGTAAAAGCAGTCTTGCCGAGTTTGGCAGTGATGGGGTGTTTTAATTTACGAAAATTATAAATTAATTTTTTATATTTAATAAATTAAAGAGTTGGGGTATTTTTATTTTTGATTTTTAAAAGTTACGGTATGTTTTTAGAAGTTTTTATGGAATATATTTTAGAGTTAATTTATGCTTTTTAATATTTAAAAAATTAATATAATTTTATTTTTATAATAATAATAAAAAATATTTTTTTAATATTTATATTAATTATAATTATTTTATATTATTTTATTAAATAATATTACTATAATTTTTTAAAAATATCTTTTAAAAGCCTCAAATACCTCAACAACTCTTAAAAAATTCAGTAATATCAAATCAAATCTTTTTAGACACGTTTACGCTGAACTGATCAGTCAAAGCTCCAGTGATAGACCTTTGATTGATTTTAGCTATTATTGTAGGTATACTCTCTTTTATTTTTTATTTTTTATTTTTTGCGCGTGTGGTAATAGTTTTACTCTTTTATCATTTTTTTAGTCGTTTAACTATTTTAATTTTTACATGAATCTTTTATAGTTTCTAAATCTACTTTTCTATTTTTATTTCGATCTAAGATATTTTAAAATTTCGCATGAATCCTTCTTAAGTTTTCAACAAATTCTTTCCTACTTTCTCTCCATGCGTTACGTCGATTATTTGGTGCCGGATACTTGCGCAAATCCTCTCTCGCTATTTTCTGCTGAACCCAACTATGGAAACTTTACGAATATGTTGTTAAAAATGGTCCCAATTGTTGGGAAAAAATCATCTTTTTCGTGAGAATTTCTCTAAAAATAGAGAAATAAAATATACTAATATCATAATACAATAATTAACATGAAAAATTTTAAAATAGGAGAAAAATTACGGTCATTATCTAAAGATAACAAGAGAATAATACTATATAAAAAAATTTATAACACACAGACTCTTCTTTTAAACACCCCACGATCCCAGTACATTCATAGTCTCCAAGATAAATATCTTATCTATACTTTACAATACTCTAAACTAAGAGTACAAAGGAAAAATCAAAGTTAAATACAAGTTTAAATTGTTTTCGACTAGTACATATAGAAACGAAAGACTTGGGTCCATATATAACATTGGTCTCCCTCTTCCCTTGCAATCCTAGTTAATATGGGACTTGTTTCAAGATATTTTGTTTCAATCAATTCCAACAATCTCTACCTTGATTGAAATGAACACATTTTCTGCTTTCATTGTCTATACTGACAATCATATTTTAAAAGAATTATCATACTCCACCATAAAGAATATACTCATTTAGAATTAACCAATTCCAAGAATTTCTTCTCGGTACATGTCGAAATCATGCTGAAAAATTTATGATGCAACTTCCATATTGCTTTCTCTAAAAGTTTTTCAACCATCAACATAATCCCACCACATATCTTGCATTAACATCAACCAATGCACGTGTGCAATTGTTGATCTGCTAGCAATAACTTATCATTTTCCATGGCAGGATGGTAATGCCATGGGAATACACTTCGCATCTTTTAAAAAAGATCATCCTCTCCCATAATAAGAGAAACATTGCTGACATATGACTCAAAGCCTTTTTTTCTAATATTGCTCCACTTGGACAATTTTCTTTACATGCCCAAGCTTTCTACATTTCCAGCATGTCATACTCTTTCCATGGTTCTTCTTCCCATAAAATTTCTCTATGTCAAACTTCAAGCAATTGAAAAATTTGACATTGCAGCCATTTGCTGAAATAGTGTGACAAACTGTAAATCGCTCATGCACCAGGTAAGTTCCCAGGAAAGAGAGATGAATCACAATAGACATGCTTAAGCCCCAAGTTTTTCCTATCCAAAACCTTTTCAAAATAGCATTCTCACAATATCACACTTCCTTTTAGCAACGAAGGACAATTATCAATGACAAAGAACAATTTTTTTTTTTCTGATGTGGAAGATCAAATAATACTGCGACCACAAAGCATACTAAGAATTTAATATCCCACCAAACCGTAAGATCTAATATCACTTGTTGGGGAAAATGTCATTTTTTCCTTGAGAATTTTCCTAAAAATAGATAAATAAAATATACTAAGAATACAATCACAAATACAAGAATTAACATGGAAAACTTTAAAACTAGAGAAAAATCACAACCATTATCTAAAGACAATTAAAAAATAATATTATGTAAAAAATTTTATATCACATAGATTTTTCTTTCAAACACCCCATGACCCTAGTATACCCATACTCTTCAAAGCAAATGTCTAATCTACACCTCACAACACTCTAAGATAAGAGTACAAACGAAAGAAAAAAGTCAGACACAAGCTTAAAATATATCCGACGGGTGCAAATTCAAATAAAGGAATTAGATCCATATATAGCATTAGCCTCCCTCTTCTCTTGCAATCTTAAGCGATGTGAAACTTGTTCCAAAATATTTTATTTCAATCAACTCCAACATTGATTAACATAAAATTGATGAGACTTTTCATTTAGGTTTGATTAGTTTAATTCAACCATATCTTGTTATTATAAAGATAACCCAAATACAATGGCATGGAATCTTTAAAAGTAGAATAAAATCGCAAAATAGTCCCTATCGATTTTTGTATCGGTCAAACTAGCCTTTAATAAAAATAAATTGACAAATTGGCTCTTAATATTTTAAAATATTGGATAAATTAGTCCCAATAAAAATAAATAGATAAATTAGTACCTAATTTTTTTAAAATCAAATAATTCAGTCCCTCTATAAAGTCTTTTTAACATGACTAAATTATCTGATTTTGAAAAGATTAGGGATCAATTTATCTATTTATTTTGGTTAAGACTAATTTGTCTAATATTTTAAAAGATTAAAATCTAATTATCTATTTATTTATGTTATGAACTAATTTATCTGTGCAAAAATTGATAGAGACTATTTTAGGGGGTTTACTCTAAAAAATATTTATCACATATGGAATAATTTTGGATTTTCAAAGGAAAATAATGATTGCCGGATTCATATATGCTGCTTTGATCAACATGACCATAACTGGATGATAGCCGCTTGACAATTGCCTAGGCTGTAAAAGGAAGAGAAATGTTTTTTAATTGACGATTTAGACATTATTTTAGATATTATATAAATAACTAGATATTTTAAGTATATTTTTAGTAAATATTATAGACGTGGTATAATTGATGTGAGATTAACTAACTAGATCTATTAGTAAAATAACTGAATTTTTTAATTATTAATATATAATTTTCTATATTTTTCTTTAGACAAATTTATTAGTGATGTAATTAAAATATTTAATTATTTGTATATAATTCTCGAATCCTAATAGACTATGAAGTACGGACACACCTTCGACTGCTGTGTCTATATGTCAGAGATGTGTTTGTGTCGGAACTTGTATGAAATACATGTTTGACTCCAATATAGAAAGATATAATATAAGTAAAATCATTTAAAATTTAAAAAATGAAACAATATATAACTTTTGAGTTATTTTAAATTTTAAATAATTGCTAATATTGAATAAAGAAAAGACATAAGAGAAGCTTTTATATATATATATATATATATATATATATATATATATATTTTAAACTTTGGTATGCCGTCCGTGTTCGTGTTGTGTCCTGTATCCGTGTCGTGTCTGGGCTTCATAGCTGATAGGTCTAAAAAATGTATGTACTAATAATAGTATTGTAAAAAGAATTTTTGCTATAGCCTTAGCCTGTCAGATTGTCTATTTGAATAATTTTCCTCCTACTTTATACTATTGCGTGATAGTTGAGAGAATTCTCTATGTATATATAGCCTACTTTTTATGAAAAATATCTCTTCTTCTTTTTTTTTTTCAAAAAATATTTTTTTAAAGAGATAATCATATTTAAGATATAATTATACACTAAATAATATAGGTACCTTTTCTAACTATAGAATTTAAATAGTGAATCGCCACATATAAAGGACTAGTCCCCTCCTCTAAATCTAATTCCCATTGTTAAGAAAACTATCTTTTAATCAATATATTTATTTTTTGAACCAATGATCCCCATATGATTTTATGTCACTCTTTTTTTTTTTTCTGTAACTCCGAGGTAATAAAATTTAAATTTATGATCTCATACGAATTATTTAAACTTATTATCCACTAACTTATTTTTAGTGGCTTATATATACTTTTACATCACTTTAATTTCACAAAAAATTTATCATATAAATTATGCATATATGGTATTGATTTATATTTTATGAATTTTTTTTAATAAATTCTCTAAAGACATTCGTTAAAGAATTAAGGGTGAAGAGATTTTTAAATTTATACTATATTCAAGATATTAGAAACTTAAAATCTCACTTTTCAATAATTTTTTTTTTCAGTTTTAATTCTTCAACAGCTGCTTAGAAAAACCCATATTTTATTTATAGCGAAATCCATGCATGGCATGCTTCTTATTCCACATACATCTGTCAAGGTAGCTGTGAAGAAGCTACGAAACTAGCATGCCTAGACAGAATATGGTCACAGCCAACATACAGGTTATGTTTTGGGAGGGACGCTGTCGCTGGCTTTCAAGCGGCGCCCATAAGCGGCATAGACTTAGGCTCACAATAATGGTACAAAGTCGCAGACACACACTCATGTCATGTATTGCATGCGCAAGTGCATTCGCTGACAGCAACGCAGATCTCAGTCTGCCCGGAGACTTGCTCAAGCTGAAGTGGGAGATTTTTAAATTATACTTTTTCTATCTTAAATTAATTGTTCAATTTTAATTATATATATATAAATTAAAAATTAAAAAATTTTAATAAAAAAATTTAAATATATCTTATAAAATTATTTTTATTTAACTTTTTGAAATTATTTTTTATTTTTTATTTTTTATTTCTCTTTTATTTAATAAAAATATAATTTAAAAATTAATATTATTTAAATTTCTAAAATAAATAAATAATTATAATAAAATAAAATTTTAAAAATAAATAATTATTTTACACTTCTGTTATAATTTATTGTCAATTTTGATAGTTTAATATATTTTTAAATTAATATATTTTAATTTAATTATATTTAAATATATTAATTTAAAAATATATTAAATTGTAACAGATAAATTGAAATAAAAAAATATTAAATAATAGGATAAGAAATAATTTTTTTTACAAAAAGATGGCTTCTGTGGGGAGACTGCAGCAGTGGTCAAGCGGTGGTCAAAAGCAGTGTGGTTAAAGACATAGTGAAGATCGAGGTGATTAACTTGATCGGACTGTTGAAGCGGTGATGGACCTGTTTTCAAGGTCTGACCGTAGACGTATAACCCTTAAATACTTACAATTTTTTTATTATTGTATACCCAAATATATTAATTTAAATATATATTAATTTTATCAAAGTGGTATTTATTTATAAACAAAAAAGGTAATATTTTAAAATTAATAACATTATTTGTACTAATCTTATACATTTATTATAGATATATAAAGGAATAAGACGCAAAATAATATATAAGTCTAATACTTTTTTTTTTCAATATTTACCTCTACTACTTTATATCTTTCTCATCCATAATATATCCATAAAATAAATTTAAATAAAATTTTTTCATATTTGAATGGGTTATGCCCTTCACTGAATTCATTAGCATTTTTTTCCATAAAAAAATTATGTATTTTGGCATTTTGATGAGAGGCACTTGGGCTATCGATCGCCTCTGGAGAACATCAAACCACCTAAAAGGCGCCTCACTGAAAAGGCAGCGACTCAGCATTGGAAAGGCGGCAAGGGGGTCTCTTGCCTCATCTCAGCACTTGAAGCATGTTTTTTTTTTTTTTTTTTTTTTTTTTTTTAGAGATTAAATTTCTTGTATTTATTTTATTCAATTCTCAAATCAAATAATAATAAGTATATATTTTTCTTTAAAAAATATATATTTTTAAATTTTAAATTACTTATTTCAAGAAAAAGATCTATATATTATTATTTGATATAATAATTGGTTGAAATAAATATAAACAACTTAATACAAGTCTTGTCATTTTTTTCTTTGATGCCTTTGTCAAAACTTAATTTTTATAAAGGAAGGATTATCTAAATGCTTATAAATATTATTTTATCTATATTTTTAAATAATATAAAACTTTAATATATTCTCCCTACATTCAAAATTAAATATCTAAAATATAAAATTTATAAAATTGAATATTTGCAAGTGATCAATAATAACTATAAGATTTTAGTCTTTTTATGAATGTGATCAATATGGTATAATTGATATGAAATTTATTAATTGAGTTTACTAGTAAAATAATTTAAGTATCTAATTATTAATATATGATTAATTTTGATATTTTTATATATAAATTTATTAATAGTATAATTAAAATTTCTAATTATTTGTACTTGATTATCAAGTGCCACAACAGTGTGAACAAAAACGTAGGTACTAATAACATAGTTACCTCACTTTTTCACACTTTAAGCACGGATATTATATTTAATTTAGAGCAATATCCATGCATTGCATGCTTCTTATTCCACATACATCATCAGTTAAGGTAGCTATACGAAGCTGGCATGCCTGGACACAAGCTACTATATGGTCACAACCATATAGGTTAAACAACGCCCTTAAGTCGCATAGATTTAGGCACATAATAACGGTACAAAGTTGAAGACACACCCCCATACATCGCATCCGCAACTGTCAGCACTGACTTCAAAACAGATCGGAGGCTACCCTTTATCTTATCACTGAACTTAGTTTGAATGTCATAGTATCTGCTCCACAGCATAACCCCACCATAGTTGGGGGTTTTCCTTATGTATGGAAGAATCCGAGATTTCACCACATCTGCAGGTATGAAACCACTTCCTGCTGCATCAGGTGCCGCTGGTAGACCCAAAAGCACAGTGTTATTGTGCAGAACCGATGAGGTCCACGTGTTCCAATAGCTGAAAAGGTTGTTAGCATTGCCCCTTGAGTATTGACATGGAGGGTTGTTGTAGAACTGGATCCATATATAGTCAAATAGCCCAGTTCTGATAGCTGCATCAAGATAGTAATCTGGGTATGGACATTGAGGTGCTGCAGATAAGTAAATTTTTCTCTCTTCTGTGGAGAATGCTTTGATGGCTTTTGCAAGGTCATCATAATAGAGATTTGAACCACCCTCGATGTCAAAGTCAATGCCATCTAATGCAACACTTCCTAGTGGACCGTGTTGACCACTGAGGAAGTTGTTGTAAAGGTAGTGTGCTACGTCCGTAGCATCTTGTGGTGAGTAAAGGGAGTAGTCTCCTACGCCTCCACCGAGGGAGAGGAAGACCTTGATGTTTCGGCTTTGGCAGTATTCAATTTCTGGTTCTAGTTTGGCGCAAGGGATCCAGTCTCCACAATGGCCAGCGAAGTTCCATCGTGGGGTCCTGCCACTTCCAAAGACATTGAGAAAAGCGAGGACCACGATGTTGTAGTTTTTTGTGGCACATGCTGCTTGCAAAGAGCCTTCGTTGCCGTTTTGGCCCCAGTAGACGGCAATACCGGGAGTGGTGGACTTAGTGGCGTGAGAGGGGTTGATGATGAACGTGAAAGAAAGCATGGAGAGGGCAAAGAAGAGGGTCAGTGCTTGTAGTTTCGAAGCCATGGTTGTGGGGTTAATCAAGTTCGGGGTTTTCTTGTGAGTCGTGATACGGAAATAGGAAGCAACGATTTATAGTGAGTGCAAACTGCGAAGGGCAAATATGTTAATGGTTTTAAGCAATTATTGGTAGTGCATATGTGTCAATAAAATGACAATGTTGTGTCAAAGAAAACCAAACGATAATTATTGAAAGTTGTGACAACCACAGATTTTGTCTTTTTAACACAAGAAATGTTATTTATATCAATTTTTAAAATATCTTTGTAGGATTACTTTGATATATTTTTTAAATATTGATTGAGAATAAATCTTAACTTTTTTCTCAATCAATATTTAAGAGACACTTTAAGATATCTTTTCAAAAATATCTTAAAAATATGATATAAATAACATTGGCTTCTTTATTTCAATATGGGTTTAGAGGAGAATTATACCCGTAACATTGTGTTTTAAATTTTATTACTGGAGTATGGGGATGCTGTGAGACATTTCACTGTGGAGTGGCGGGGGGAATGCAGATAGACATTTCACTGGGAAGCAAGTAGGAATATGACAAATAAAAAAATATCTTCTATACACAATTCTACCTATAGGAGACGAAATGTGAGAGAAAAATTTATTACACATTTCGCCCTTCTTCATGTAGGAACATGTAAAAAAAAAAAGAAATTGGAATTACTACAAGCAACATGGCGAATCTTGAAACAAATCATCAAAGGCAATGGGCTCAGTTAATATTAGAAGAATATTGTGTTTTGAATTTTATTATGGTATGATATTTTCAGAGATTTCACACCCAAGAAAGAAGAAATATGTTCAAGAAATTACTATTTCTATGAGGCAAAATTTGACATAACTTTTGTAAAGAATTCGCTTCCATGGTGAAGAAAATTGAAAAAACTACCTTTTCTACCTAGAGCATAGTGAAATGTGTGACAAAAAAAATGAAAAAATGCAATTTTTAACACATGCCCAACGTTCACTTTCTAGCAATCATAAATTTCAACGGCTATTTGCTTCGCTTTTATATAAACCTCCAATGGAGCCTGAAGCCTTCATTACTGTTAAACCCTAATTCTACTTCTGTTCTATATAAACCCCTCCTCTCAAGTCTTCATTGCTTCTTTTTCTATTTTTATTGTTTTGCCTTTCTCCATTGTTGTTATTCCCTTTTTATTAGTGTGTCTTGCTCTGCCTCCTTTAAAGTGAGAGTGAATAATAATACAAAAAAAAGAGAGGAAATTATGGATAATAGTACAAATGTTATTATTATTGCACATTTTAATAAGTTTGTTATTAAAAATATAGAGAAATGCGTGATATTCATATTTGACGAGTTACTTATGATTTTTGTTCCTCAAACTATAACTAAATATTGTACTTTGTCAAGACATAAATACAGGCACTATGAAGAGAGTGATAAGAATTGAATATAGGTGTCCAATTGCAAATCTTAACAACAAAATACAATTTTGACCTGTTAAAATTAGCAGTGATAGAGAGATACAAATAATATTTAGGATGTATAAACAGTATTTGCAGCAAGTTACTGCCATTGAATTATATGTCAACATCGAAGAAATTATGAAAAATGTTTTTCTAGATGAAGTGAAATATCTTACGAATGTTAAATATCAAATGGTCAGTAAAATTTTAAATGGGCATAACTTTTGACTTGGAATTCTGATTCATTATTATTATATCTTTTCAGAAAGCTCCAGATAAACTTGCCATTTTTTGCCTAAAAAAATGCTGTTTGAAGATGTTTTTGCCACTTTTTTATTTTATAACACTAGTTTATGTTTAAAATGTTAATTTAAAATTTGAATTTTTTTATTTTATAAAAGTATTTTCACATAATAAATTATAAAAATAAGAATGCAACTAATTAAAATATTATCTATTGAAAGATCGATAATAAAAGGATATGTTGGTATAGAATTTATGACATAATTAAGAATTAAATAAATGGAACATTTAAAAAAGTGTCTTATATTTTAAAACAAATAATATGCTAAAATTAATTTCAAACATTATATCACCACAAAATTAGAATACCACTTATAATAATAATAATAATAATAATAATAATAATAATAGTGAATATAAAAATTTTACTGTAGCAAAATGAAAAAAACATACCCTCTCCACTCTTCCGCACTCCAACACCACAAGAATACTGCACTCTCAAAAATTTTAACTCTGCATCCCACAAATACATAGAGCCATTTATACAACAAAGAATCCAACCAGTCAAGATTCCTTCAATTAAGCTTTCAGTGAAAGTTACTGTAGCGGATGTGAAAAACCTACACTTGCAACCGGTCAAGATTTCCACAATTTTTTGTGCAAGATTCCTCCGTGCATAGGTAGAGATTTCGCCCTGCTCCATAGCAAAAAACTAGCGATGTGTCCTCTCTATGGGTTGTGTTCTTGCAACTTTCCCACATTCCTGTAATTGTGCAAATAATCCCATATTATGACACTTTTCTCCCATAATTCCCATACGAACAATAAGAAGCCAATAACATTATCCTTTTAATATAAAATAGAATGTAAAATTTTCAAACCCCTTTAAACGAAATGTTGGAATATTTTATATTAACTATCATAAGTCAATATCATATTTTATAAAAATTTAAATTAATAAATATTATAATAACAGTAGTATATTTAAGCATTACACAGTAGTGGATATGTTAATGTTGATAGGTCTTGATGTATGATGTGCTACAGTAGATAGGCTTAGTCCAATAGATTATATTGACACAAGGGAGAGACTATTACCCCTAAGTACAAATAAAGTGTCTGATTATCCTATTGCTACTTATACATATAATACCTATTGTAGGATATGAGGAATTTTTTCCTCTAATATTTTCTTTAACCTCTCTCATCTCAATTCATCTCGTAACTTATGTCTGATTAAAGCCATGTGACCTCTAGTTTTGATTATTGATCCTTCATCTTCAAACTTTTCAAATAATCACTACAAGAAAACATGATATTTGTAACAAAATTTTTGTAATAAATTTCAAATTTGTTGCAAAATAATTAAAAATTATATTAAAAATTAAATTGCTACAAATTATAATTTTTTTTGTAACAAAAATAAATTATCAATACAAAATAATAAGCTTTTGCAACAAAAAGTAATTTTGCCTCAAAAAGTTTAAATTTTTTGTATCAAAAATGTAATCTTGATTCAATAATTTAATATTATTTTGTAACAAAAATTATATATGTAACAAAAGTATAATATTTTTGAAAAAAAAACTTAAAATATAGCGCCAAGACAAAAATATTAGCCCAAATATATTCTTGAAAACCCATACATTTTCTACTAAGTTTGAGGGCACGTTTTGCTATGCTCATTATCAATTTGGTGCATTATGCACCGATTTCCACCATAGTACTTTTTCACAGAGATCCATTGGTGCACACCATCCCATTCTTCTCTAAAATTTGCCCAGAACACAGACATGTCCGGCCAACCCCTCTTCCTGCCACCATGTTCATCAACACCACCCCCTCCTCCTGCGGACTTGCACAAGGTAGAGAACAAGGTGAAGCCGGTGATGGCATCTCCGCCTCTGGTGGAAGGATCCAGCTCGACGAAGTATGGTGTAGCGGTGTATCCTCCTCCGCCACAGCAGCAGCAATATGCGGCCGGATATGGGTGCTCACCGGTGGCATAATTTGGGTATCCGCAAGGTCAACTCTGGCACACCGGCAGCTTCCTCAGCAACAGCTACAGCCCCAAGAAGCTCGTGGTAGATCCACGGTGCTGGTGCGGCTGTGGATATAGGTCGTGTGGTGGAGCTCGTGAGGGTGGTCTGGTGGCAATGCTTTAAGCTCACCAGCACTAAGTGGAGGGCGGCTTGATGGAGATTGTGTCGTGTGTGAGGTAGGAGGAAGCGGTGGGTGGGGTGAGGAAGGGAAATTAAGTGATAGTTTTATAATACTATTCCTAATTATGGTTTATCATAAGACCAATAGATCTTGGCCTTTAGATTGCAAGGTGCATCAAGCACTATTTTCAATATGTTGCATAACGGATGGACCCAAGTTTTGAGTAGCCCATTCTTTTTCCACTACTTTGACTCTCCCTGTACCATTGCTGGTTCTTTCTTGCTCTATTGGTTCTCTGTTCCTAATCATTTGCTACTTCGTTGCTCCTCTATTGCTCCGTTGTTCCTCGCTCGTGCCCTGCACGTCACTCTATTAGTCCTTGAGCATCGCTTCGTTGGTCGTTGCGCGTCGCTCCGGTGGTCCTTGCATGTCGCTCCGATGGTCCCTGCATGTTGCTTCGCCTTGCTCTGCTGGTCCGTACACGTTGCTTCCCTGCTTCACTGTCTTGGTGAGTTTCCCCTTATTTTCTCTCTTCACCTCTTTCACAAGACATAGTTTCATTGTTGTTGCGGGAAATGGCATGAGCCTGCACATTGTTAGATTTATTGGGTTATGGGAGTAGTTTCTAAGCTATAGAACTCATTGGGTAAGGAGTGAGTAATTCTATAATATTTTGGTTACAATTTTCATCCACATGTTATTATGTTAGTGATATATATCAGGAATTTGTCTCACAAATTTTGAGTTCTCTATCTGATTACAAAACTCTAATCTTTATTATCAAACAAGATTTACTAACATAGTTGAAGAAATAGAAGAAATTGAAACAAAAAGAAAAGAAAGACATTCTTTGTGTTATATGTGTTTAGATTAGTTCCCTCACATGATGAAACTTTTGGCTCTCCTTGACCGTAATAAGTTTTTTGCGAAATGGGGGAAATATAGTTAGTTCTGCATTCTTTGTGAAATGGGTTTTAAGGATTTAGTGCTGGTAGATTTGCATTGTCAATTGTCTTAAGGTTTGAGGACTACTGGGTTTGAAGTGTCAATTGCCACTACAGATGAGGAAACACTCTATCTCTCGTTAAATATTTATAATACGGAAATAACTGTACTCATAACTTGATATTCCATGAAGACAATTGAATAGTTATCATTTACTATGCTAAAGTGTGAATTGCACAAAGGAATTGTGCTCAATTTCATAACCATTGGATTTGGGTGTGATCCATATACTATTGCTAGCTAAGACCATTTTCAAATTAAGGTTTCTTCTTACATCCATGTGTGATCTTTAAATCTAACACTAGATATGTGTTAATGACCCATTTGAAGAAAGTTCAATAAAATTACTAGATATAAGAATGAAAGTTTCGTATAAATGGCAAGCATCTACATGTAGGAGTTATCTATGTGCAAGAGTTACCCAATTTAGTTTTTCTAGTTAAAATAGACGCTTAATTTAAGATATAACCTCTTGTTAGCTCTATTTAAGTAGCTTCTTTGTTTTTTGGTAATTTCAAGCTATTACTTACCCTTAGTAATTCTTCTTTATTAAGACTAAGCACTTCCTTTCTCACTATGTTTAGTGAATTGTGTCTGACTATAGCAATATCAAACTGTTTCCTATTGTGATTGATCGTCCAACAACTCATAATGGTATACATTCTAACTATGGTGGTGGTAGCTAGGCAGGGGTTTCAAATGGGGGCAGGATCGTTAAAATGCTAATATTGGTGTGTTGGGATGGGATGCTATTTGAAGATATGTGGAATGTTTGTCTCAGCAAAATGCAGGGGAAAGGTAAAATGCATTCACTCTCTACTATGTTTGCTTGTGGAATAGGTTTAGTTTTTTTGTGTGAACTCTGTTTCTGTAATACATTGCTCCTCACTTTTTATTGTGAATCGAGCCATATCAATCAATTATTTGAAAAAAAAAAAAGATCTACAACAAAACAAGATACAAATTATGATGCTAAGCAATTTTTAGTAGATGTACATATGTATTTTTAATTTTATATATCTAAGATGCTAAGCTTAGGATGATTTTTAGCATGCACTTATTTCTAATACTTTTTCTTTTAATTATTTACAGGGAAAGGAATGGATGACAACGACGGCCATTACATGCTAGGAGACATATGTATATTTTGAAGATATTTTTTGGAGGATTTCTAGTTTTATTAGAAACATTTTAACAAAAAGTTGTATTTGGTTGAATTTTTACTTTCGTAGTTGTATTTTGTAGAACTTTTACTTTTATTAGAACAATCTTGTGAGACCTTAATTATATATATATATATATATATATATATATATATATATATATATATATATATATACACACGTTTGTTTGCCTTGGAATTTTGTCGATATATCAATTATAAAGAAAAATTGAACAAATTATTGTAGACTATGTAGGCCCACTTTGTATGTAAAGAAAAGTTGTTACAAAAGGGCACTTTGGATATATTTTTGCAATAATAAAATTTATCATATTTTTACAGAAAATTGTTACAAAACATGGTAAATTATGACAAAATTCAGCCTCTATAATAGGTTTTTGTAACAACTTAGTATTTTTCATGTCCAAATTATTTGTTGCAAAAGATTGACTTTTTGTAATAAAATCTTCTATTGATAATAGAGCTTTCTGCAACGACTTTGTAACAATTTTGATTTTATTGCAAAATTATTTTGTAACAAATTTTTCTGTTATTGATGCAAAATTCTTATTTTCTTGTAGTGAATCCTAATATCCAATCTCCTGTTTAAGATAATGAATGTTATGCATGGCATATTTGAGATTGAATTGGTTATTTATATGTAGGAATTTTGGACTATTATTTGTATTAATTGAAACCCAAAATTCCTAAAGAAAATTATCACATAATTTAGTATATTTCTCTGGGTCTCGTACGTCATTATGGCAGTGTTCCCATGGCAGTATTACCTTCAAGTGAGATGATCGATATTGGTACAAAGGCACTATTATTTTAGAAAGAATTTTAAGTTTTATAAAATATAAATACCATCATGATAAATTATATATATATATATATATATAATAATTTTTGTTAAAAGTATATGATTTTTTCCTCTAAAATACGTCCTACGTCTATAAGGGTCAAATCCATCAATATTAAAGATATGTGCATTTCTATCATAGTTTTTGCAACTTTACACGTTTTATATAGTTCGTACCTGGTTAAGAAGGGGTGTTGTACTATGCACCTCAATGAGGATGGTGCATAATATACCTTGTCATTTAATGGTATGGATTGGATGTTATATTGATACAATTAACACCTATGATGCACCATAAAGTTTCTCACCCTCACTCTTCCATCTCCACCAACACGGCTTCTCAGTTCTCTCTGTTTCTCTCTCTCAGACTCTGTAGAAGGTAGCACTTCTCTCTCTACAGAAGCGGGAGCTGGTGGTGGCGGAGGCCTTGGTTGTAAAGCTGATCAGCTATTGCTCCACCCACGATAATCGACAACACGAAGGCCAAGCTCGCCGACATTGATGCCCACCTCTAGACTTCGTTCTTCTCCGCTCAGGTAGCCAATGTTTCTCGCGTTCAAATCACTCCCTTTGATGGCCAAAAGCCTAGAACGTATGGTCTCCACAAGTCCTATTTTCAACTCCATTTGATCCTTTGCTCAATTATTTCATATCCTTGCATTTTTTGATAGGTTTGTCTTTTTTCTTTTAATTTTCTTTATTTGATAATTAGATTACTGGATTGTACTTGAAACAAGATCTCTTGAACTTAATATGTTTGTGATCAAGTTGTTTTTCTGTTGCGGATGTTTTTGCTTTGTGATTTATATGAATCATGATGAGGTCAGAGAGAAGCTAACAAAAATATATGCAGTAGTGTTGTTTAGAGCAACAGAGAGAAGTGATGGTGGACGGGGTCACCGAAACAAGGCATGATGGTGGAGAGAGAGGAGCAAAAGCGAAAGAGGGAGTGTATGAGAGAGTAAAAAATTTTTATGATGCATCGTAGATTATTGATTGTATCAATACACTATTTAATGTATATCATTAGATAACAACGTGCACTATGTACCATTTTCACTAAGGTGCATTTAGAATGTAGCCGATTAAGAATTGCTTTCTGTAGAAAGTGGTTTAATAGTGCATATATAATTGGCCTATTGCTTTTTTGCTCCTTCCTTTCTGTTCAAATCATTAACAATTAATTTACTCCGGATCCTGTTAAATCTCTAGTTGTTAACTTATGATTTCATATGCTTTTTAGATGTAAATTTACTAAAAATATAATTAAAATTTTTAATTATTTGTATGATTGTCGGGTGTCCAAATAGTGTAGAAAAAAAAAAAACTGTATGTACTAATAACAGTATTACGTCACTTTAATTTCACAGGAGTTTTATAACACCTCTAGGCACGGATAACATTAAGTTTTATTTATAGCAAAATCGATGCGTGGCATGCTTCTTATTCTGCACACCTGTTCTTACAAGGTAGCTATACGAAGCTACGAAGCTAGCATGCCTAGACTCAAGCTACTATATGTCGCAACCTTATAGGTTAAACAACGCCCTTCAGTGGTACAGATTTCGGCACATAATAACGGTGCAAAGTTGCAGAAACACACTCAGCTATTGCATCCGCAAGTGCCTTCACTGACTTCAACACGGATGCCAGGTTACCCTTTATCTGGTCACTGAAGCCAGTTTGAAGGTCATAGTATCTGCTCCACAGCATAACCCCACCATAGTTGGGGCTTTGGCTTATGGATGGCAGGATCTGATTCTTCACCACATCTGGAGGTATGAAACCGCTTCCTGCTGCAGCAGGTGCCGCAGGAAGCCCCAAAAGCACAGTGTTATTGGGCAGAACCGATGTTGTCCACGTGTTCCAATAGCTGAAAAGGTTGTTAGCATTTCCACCTGAGTATTGACATGGCGGGTTGTTGTAGAACTGGATCCATACGTAGTCAAATACTCCAGTTTTTATGGCTGCATTGAGGTAGTAATCTGGGTACGGACACTGAGGTGCTGCAGAGAGGTAAACTTTTCTCTCTTCTGTGGAGAATGCGCTGATGGCTTTGGCTAGGTCATCATAATAGAGGTTTGAACCACCCTCTATGTCAAAATCGATGCCATCTAGTGAAACACTCCCTAGTGGACCGTATTGACCACTGAGGAAGTTGTTGTAAAGGTAGTTTGCTACTTCGTTAGCGTCTTGTGGTGAGGAAAGGGAGTAGTCTCCTACACCTCCACCAAGGGAAAGCAGGACCTTGATGTTTAGGCTCTGGCAGTATTGAATTTCTGGGGCTAGTTTGGTGCAAGGGCTCCAATCTCCACAATGGCCTGCGAAGTTCCATTGTGGGGTCCTGCCACTGCCAAACACGTTTAGAAAAGCCAGGATCACGATGTTGTAGTTTTTGGTGGCACATGCTTCTTGCAAAGTGCCTTCGTTGCCGTTTTGGCCCCAGTAGACGGCGATGCCGGGAGTGGTGGCCTCGGCGGCATGAGAGGGATTGGTGATGAAAGAAAGCGTGGAGAGGACAAAGAAGAGGAGGGTCAGTGCTTGTAGTTTTGATAAAGCCATGGTTGTGGGGTTGATCAAGTTCGAGGTTTTCTTGTGAGTTGTGATGGAACGGAACTAGGCGAGCCAAATAATTTATAGCGAGTTGCAAAGGGCAGAAGCATGTTAATTAATGATTTTAACTTTTAAGCAATTAATAGCAGTGCATATATATGTCAATCAAATACAGTAATAATTTAATCTGGATCCTGCTAAATATTCGTGTTCTATCGTGTACCTATGCATAGTCTTTATTATTTGTGACTTTACTACCCCTTCTTCAATTAAAATGCACCCCGTAATGCTAATTACTATACCCATGTTGACTTTCTAGCCTCACTGCCCCTCTTTATTACCTTTGTGACTTTATTAGCCGGTGATGCATGGTCCACCAAAGAAGAGTAATGATGATATAACGTCTCAAACATTAAAAATATATTTTAAAATTATAAATATATAAACATTAAAAAATTAATAGTTGAGATATAATACAAATTTGAGTTCGTGGTAAAACCGAATCTATATTATTATTCCTCACCAAAGAAATGAAAGATGTGAATTTTATTTAACATGGAATAGTAGTAAGATGTGATCTCCTATGAAGGACGAGCCACGGACACACCAATTTTATGTCCATATTGATAGTGTGTCTATGTGTTTTTGTGTTGAATATCAGTATGACATATATTTGATACATAATTTTATATGTTTTATTTTAAAATTATTATTTTTAAGTATAGACACATGTGTTGGGTGTGGTTGAATATGAGTCGGATACACATCAGACATGAGCAGGACACTATTGGGATATGGCCAGGATACGGTTTAATACATTTTTTTCAATTATTTGATGAATAAAAAAATTAAAAAATCTAAAAACTCAAGTTTATTTAAAATTTTGTGTGTGTGTGTGTGTGTGTGTGTGTGAAGCATATACACATGATACACATTGAATCCGATATCAAGATGCACTAAATTTATAAAATTATAAGATATGGATATGTGAAAAAGTTTATAATATTATATTATAATATTTTTAGATATTTATAAATATTATTAATTTTTATTATTTTTTAAAATTTTTAAAAAGAGTACTTTTAATAAATATATATATTAAACATATTTTTTTAAAAAAATTTTAAAAAAATAAAAATTAATAATATTTATAAATATTTAAAAATATTATAATATAATATTATAAATTTTTCACATACCCACAACTTATAATTTTATAAATTTAGTGCATCTTGATATCGGATTCAAGGCTTTTTCACATAAATAAAAAAAAAAAAATGATTATATACGGTAATGTCCTGTTTCATCTTTTTTTTCGAAAATGTCCTGATTTGGGTTTGTATGTAAATCGTGTGAGGTTAGAACGATTTACAATTGAACAGAAATCGTGCCAACCTAACACGATTTATGGCTGGAAAAGTATCAACCAGAAATCGTGGGAGGGTGCCACGATAATAATATTGGATGAGTTGAAAATGACATTGGACGGTGGAAGTTGAGTATATGTGATGGGGGGATTTGTACGAAAATCGTGTGACTCTCACACGATTTACATAGATAAACCAGAAATCGTGGGAGGGTGCCACGATTTCTGTGGGAACCATTTGAACTGAAATCGTGTCACCCTGACACAATTTCAGTTCAAATGTTTCACGTAAATCGTGGCACCTCCCACATTTTTATTGATACTTTTCCAGCCATAAATCGTGTTAGGTTGGCACGATTTCTGTTCAATTGTAAATCGTTCTAGCCTCACACAATTTACATACAAACCCAAATAAGGACATTTTCGAAAAAAAAGATGAAACAAGATATTACCGTATATAATCATTTTTTTTTATTTATTTATGTGAAAAAGCCTTGAATCCGATATCCTATCATGTGTAAATACTTCCCTGCTGATATCCCTCTTTCGCAAGGCAATTTTACACCATACATTGGTGCATTACCTTGTTTAATTATTGACGGCATTAAATCACTTTGATTGACCCCTTCCTCAATTAAAATGCACCTCATAATGCTAAATTACTATGTCTACGTTGACTTTCTAGCCATACTTATCCGTTTTGTTCTATATTTTTTATTTTTTATTTTCGGAATTAATTTTACTGGTTGGTGCATATGGTCCACGATGTGAATTTTATTTTACATGGAACAGCGGTAAGAAGTTCTCTCTCTCTCTCTCTCTCTCTCTCTCTCTTTGTTTGGTGGGGGGTGTGGACAGTGATCTCCCTCTTTTACAAAGTAATCACGTGCATTATATATCCTGTTTAATTATATCAAATCATTTTAATATTATTTGTATTATTTTTTAAAATATATTTTAAAAAATATATCTTAAGATGTTTGTGAAATATTATTTAAAAAAATTAAAAAATTAATATTTAAAAGACACATTAATATATTTTTTAAAAAACATCATAAAAAAGATACAAATAATATTTCTCTTCCATTCATTACTTGATTTACTAGCTTTGATTACTTTCCAATGATTCTATTATTTTGATTCTTCAACTAGTAACACCCAAAGTTCTGAGCCTGGTCCACATTGGCTTCATAATTAGGTTTTTTATTATTAATATGATAAACGGTTAGATTAAATGCATAAATATGGTATTAAGGGCACAATTACAGTAATATGGCTTCATTAAAAATCGCCATTGGTAGTTTTTGCTAGTTCAGACTAGCATGCATGCATGCATCTGTAGAAGTAACGTATGGCAGCTCCCCATAAAATCGCCAGTGGCGGTTTTTGAAAAGTAAACCCATCTGCTGGTTCAAACTAGCATGCATGCATGCATCTGCAGAAGTAACGCGTGGTAGCTCCCCATAAAATTGCCAGTGGTGGTTTTTGAAGAATCTCTGCGAAAGCCTGCAAAAGTTGGGAATCTCTGTGTTAGACAGCGCGAAAAACTGCCAATGGCGGTTTTTGATGTAGGAATCTTTGCAACACATAAAATCCTGCTCCCTCTCTTGCAGCGAATCGAACATGCTTATATATATGTATAGAGTTTGTGAATGTTTAAGAAGAGAAGTGTTTCAAAGAGAAATGAGAGAGTGTTTGAGACGTGAATAAGAAAGAGAGAAAGAGGAAACGAGGAAGGGTAGACTACAATGCCTTTGTTTGAAAAAAAATAGAGAGAAGAAGAAAAATATTAAGGGATTAAAAATGGTTCGTGACTCAACAATGAATCCACACAGACATATTTCAAAACAAATTTGTGTTGAAAATGTAAGTATTATTTGTTTAAAATAAATTCTTGACATGTGAAATTTGATTATTAGCAATGATAAATGAATTAATTTTATTATTAATTATTAAAATTATGAAAAATAATTCATAAAAATTGATTAATAATATTATAAAAAAATATTTATTTTGTTCTGGACATCTATAATTTTATTAGTATCAAATTTTTTGCTTTTAATTAAATGTCTACTGTTGACTTTTTTTTTTTTTAATTTGGAATTAAGCAATTAATATATATACATATGGTTGCACTCTAAGTGCATAGTTTTTTCAAATACTATATACGAAAAAAAGACCCACAAATTAACTTACCAAACCTATATGTTAACTAATTTAATTTATCTTTAAGTATTTTAAGGACGCTAATCATGGAGTAAAAAAAAATGTTCTATTTTATTTTTTTATTCTATTTTATTTTTTTATATTTTTAAACAAATAATAATAAAAAAATATCATATTGCATGCTTTATTAATCTCAGTTTGTTTATTGTTTGTAACAGGGGAGGAGGTCATTGCGACTTCAACACTTACGGATGATGCCACCCAGGGCCGAAATACGTGAGCATTTACAGCAGGTTGGTCTTGATCGTGTTGCACAAATTTGCCAAACGCAAATAAACGGCTTCATTATTAATGCACTTGTTGAACGGTGGAGGCCGGAGACACACATTTCGCCTTTCTTGCGAGGAATGTACAGTCACTTTGGAAGATGTAGCTATTTTACTTGGACTCCACATCGATGGTCTACCGGTCATTGGATCTACTAATCCCAACACCATAGCCATTCAAAATATGTGTGAAGAGCAACTTGGTGGCCGACTTGGCTAGTATGATATTGATGGATGTGAAATAAAATTAACATGGCTCACACAACATCTTGGTTCACTTTGTATTGATTCTAACATTGCAAGAGCACAACATGTTCGTGGATATATATTATCTCTGCTGGGATATATTCTGATGTCGACTAAGAGCAATTCAGTATTCCATGGAAAATTCTTGTAACTGTTGGTGAATTTAAATGAAATTGGGCTTTATAGCTGGGGATCAATAAGCCTGGCTTTTCTGTATAGAGGGCTAGATCATGCTACACGCAATGATGTGAGAGAAATTTGTGGTTGCATAATATTGCTACAAGTGTGGGCGTGGAATCGGCTCCCATGGTTGGCTCCAATACCAGCTGAACCAATGGCTTTTCCTCTTGCTCTCAGGTAATTTACATTTAAACAAATTATTAGTTAGGTATAGTCAAAATTGGCTCTAATTAATATAAATTTTCACAGATGGAGACAACAATGGTATCCACATAATACTCTATTTACAGATCTTAGAAATATCAGATTGGCATTAGATCAGATGGGAGTTCATCAGGTTTGCATTAATATATCATAGTGTCTCTTGTAATATCACATATAATACTATTTGTATATCTGATTTATTTTTAATAATGCAGTTTGTATGTCAACCATATGGGGATGACGCTATTAATGCCCATATTCCAGATGACGTCAGAGGTGAGCAGCTATTATGGTCAATTGTTAGCCTATTGATTTGCTTTAAGGTATTAGAGTGCCACATAGCTGACCGAGTAATGCGTCAGTTTGGATTTGCTCAGCATATTTCTCTTCCACCATAAAGTCTAGAGGGATTCCACAACAAAGACTTACGAGGATTAAGAGAACCAAGGAATTGGAGAGCCTTGCATGATGATGGGTCACTATGTGGGACCACCGATATCATCGTATATTACAGGGAATTCCCATTGACAATTATAATCCTTCTGCTGAATATTGGGAATGGTATACACAATATGCTATTGACTGGCTTTGGTTGTCTTCGCAGATGCAGCAACTAGCCCCGCAGCACCAATAATTTCCTATGCAGCCACCCCTTTCTCAACAACAACAATTGCCTATGGAGCCACCACCCCCTAGCAGCATCATTATCCCATGCACGAGTATCCCGAGCAGCACTTTCCTGCACCTTCAGCACAACCGAATGAGGAGTTGTATTGGTCTCCACGGGAGAACAATGGCGCCCATTTCAATGGGATCAACAACCCCCACAACAGCAACCAGCACGAATGTCCGTAGATGTAACTAGTATCCGTTGTGGTTCAAGAAGCAAGGAATCACGGGGGAGAAGGTCTGTTGACTGCAGTAGTAGCAGTAGAATATCTTGTGGGTTACTGTACACCTATGATTTTGTCATTGATGATGCTCAATCTACCCAACAAGCAGCTTCCCCTTATGAGTTTGACCTAAATGCGGAGGCGTCTAATGAAGAAGTACCCATACAAGAGGTGCCTATGCATCGGGCACCCATATAAGAGGATGTGTACCGACCAGAGATGGTAACACCTGATTATGGGATTACATCTCAGTCAATATTTTCCCCTGGTGATCAATGGTCGGTGGCACTTATGCAGTGGGAGATGACCCCATAAGACATATCTGCATTTGCCTCTGCAGTGGAGCCTGAAGTTGGCAGACATGAGACTAGAGGAGATGAGGCTAGGGGGAATGAGGTTAGGGGAGATGAGGCTGGGGGAGATGAGGGTGCAAGGGATAACGGTGGCAAAGGAAGAAGATGAAGGGGATTACTTTCTTATGTTCTACGTCGATTTACATATTCCCCTGTTAGATATATCCCCTGGATGATACATAGACTGGTAGTGTTCTTTATTACAGTTCACAATAATATTTTAGTATTTAATTTATTGTAATGTAGATATTCATTTAGTTTCCATGTTTATGTATAATTAATGTTGTGTTGTTATTTTTATGCTTACTTTACCAATTTATTGTAACTGAATTAAAGGTTTACATTTGTTCCTAACTAATGGATTTCTTCTTCGTTTAATTTTTACCATCTACATTTTTGAAAAAGATTAAAAGCTCTTCAATTATAATATATATAATCACTTTGCTTTGTTATAAAAACTAATGATTATCCATTATACAATATTAAACAAAGTGATAATAATTAATTAAAACTTAATTAATTATACAATTAATATAACAACTTAATTCAACAATACACAAATTCATTAATAATAACAACTTAATTCAATCATCACATAATAAAAAATAGAAACAATCTATGAATAACTACTGAACACTATGAACTAGACCCAGGAGCGTTTGGACATCGGCTGCGACTATAGCCCTCGCCTCGACAAAGACCGCATCGTCGTGGTCCTCACATCTCATGCATGTCTATTTCATTTAGGAAATGGGTTGATTTGGGACATCCTTTTATTGTGTGCTTCAATGCAGGATTAGGGCAAAGTCTTGGGCCTCTATACTTGCGCCACGTACTTTCATTATCTATGACCCCGAACTCTTTCTTGTAAACTTTACATATCTCACTGATTTTGTAGATGTCATCAACATAAGCTCGCCAATCAACGTTTTGGGTAGAGCAACAAGCAATCATATGACGACAAGGAAATCAATCTGTTTGAAAGTCACCACAATCACAATTCCTCTGCCTTAGGTCAACTCTATAATCTTAGCTGTTAGATAGCTCCTGAACATGTAAAACTTCATTTCGTTTATCAAATTGATTGACACGGAGATTTCTAGATACTTGCTCGTTTGATTGAAGTCGAGTCGTCACGGCTTCAGAGAAAATATGTCCAGCATTTTTTCATGCATGTGCCTCACTACCGTTACGTGCAAATAGCTCTGCCAACTGAAAGTAAGTTGCTCAAACCAGTGCAGTGATGGGAAGATTACGAGCCCCCTTTAGCACGGAGTTCACGCACTCGACTAGATTCGTGGTCAAGTGACCCCACTGATGTCCACCATCATATGCTTGCACCCACTTTTCTTGTGGAATTTCGTTAAGCCAATCTGTATATACTTCTCTACGCTCCTGCATCCGCTCGTAATGAATATTAAATTCACGCTCCGTCCTAGAATACCTTGCAAAACACAATATGGTTGATATAGTATTTCTCAAAATGGCATTCACAAGTTTAAACAAAATATTAATTACCCATGCGGACGGCGAGTTTGTACAAGTAAGGTGCCTTAAATCTCTGCAAGAAATTGGCAGTGATGTGCCTAATACAATATATGTGGAATACTCTCGGAAGTTCCCACTGGCCATTACTTCGCCTTATTACTGCATTAATTGACTCGTGGCGATCAGATATAATATCAACTTCATCTCGGGTCACAACATGTCTACGTAAATTATCCAGAAAAAAATGCCATGTATCTGCAGTCTCACCCTCGACAATAACAAAAGTAATTGGCAATATATTTTAATTGCCATCTTGTGCAACTACCACCAAAAGAGCCCCATTATATTTTCTATACAAATGTGTTCCATCAACCTGTATGAGTGGTTTGTTGTGTCTGAATGCTCTAATACAGGGACCAAAACTCCAAAACACCCACGTAATATTCGCACGTTTGGAACTAGTTCATCTCCGCGATAAGCTTCTGCAGCATCCAGCTGAACAACTGATCCTCGAACAGCATCACACATTGCTGCACACCATTGTGGCAAAGCTTCAAATGAGGCTTTCCACTAACCAAATACTTTTTCGATAGCCTTTTGCTTTGCCATCCATGCTTTTCGGTATGTCGTCGTGTATTCGTACCAAGATTGAATCTCTGCAATCACAGATTTTATCTTAAAAGAAAGATCAGATTCTACCATGGGTTTGATACATTTTGCAATTGTATCTGAATCTAACTTTGTGTGATCCTGCGAAATCCTTGCCCTAGTGCAAGTGTGTGGGCTATTGTACTTCCTGATTTTCCAATAATACTTATTCTTCCTAAAACTGGCACTAACAAGCCATCCGCAATCTACGTCAAAGTGTACACATTTACAATAAAACATAATTGCTTTTAACTCATACACTTTGTAATCTATTTCTTTTAATATAATGTAACGCTTAATTGTCCGTATAACAACTTCTCTATCACTAAACTGCATTTCAACACCCAATTCTCTATCTATAGCAGGATCATCTATAAAATATTAAATATAATAAATTAAATGAAATTAAAATGGTAACAAATTAAATATATAACAATTAATATGGTAACATAATAGAACTACATCTATAATCTAACATCATAACTAATAATTTTTAAATCTCATATAATAAATTTTTAACTAAAAATAATGATTAAAATGAAATGTCAATGACTACATACCTAGATTCACATATTTTGGAAACTCAGGTGCATGCATAGCTTCAAGATCTAAAGCACGCATGAATGATAGCTCCCCAAATAGATGCTGACTAGTCACCATTGTATTTGATATGTGCAACTGCTTGTCATTTGCATCATCTGTAGTATCATCACCACTTTCATATTGGTCTTCAAAGTCTTCATCATCACTTACATTAATATTTTGTTCCCATTCTATCTCTCTTTCTGGAATTCTACCCAGCTCGGGTTCTTCCTCCTCATCATCAACTTGATGATAAGAGGCAACAACAGCTTCTGTAAAATTGACATACAACTCAACAGTAGAAATTTGTGCTTGATGTTGTTGATGTATCTGAAATATTTGTTGAAGGTCACCATCATCACATACTGGAATTGCTTGTTATTGCATAAAACCATCAAAAATCGAGATTGGATATCTATATGTTATTTTCTCCACCATTTTTGGGGTCTCAATTTCTATGCATCGACAAAGCCCACTCTCTAGATCCACAAACGAAATAGTATACAGAATAGAGAAATATCCTGGCTTCTCGCATATAAATGTCACACCTTCACTCATGTTTATAAGAATATCACCATTAAAATATACTATTATATTTGTACTCATTTTTTTTTCTTTTTCTATTTTCTACTACGCTCTATTCTCCACTCCTTCTCTTAGATTCACAACACAAACATCTATAGACGAGTAATGAGGAGGAATTGAATGTATATAGCAGAGGAATTAAAAATCGTCAGTGGTATTTTTTTACCTCAACAGTAATATACCCATGAAAATTAGCCAAAACCCGCCAATGGTAGTTTTTATTAAAATACTTTTCATCCTCAAAACCCACCACTAGCGATTTTTCAACCATCAGCAATTTTCAAACAAAAACTGCCAGTGGTGATTTTTTCCTACTTCCTCGTAACCCCATAAATAACCCCTAAACCCATATTCATGTATATGTGTTTTTCAAATCCCATATAAATAAAATAATATCCTCATAATTATCTCAGCTGGCGAGTTCAGTGTTTTGGAACAGCACATTAGACGAGGAAGCAAATAATTTGAAAAGTAGGGCAATTTTGGCTGTCGCATATGTTCGCCATGAAAAGCAATTAATTACAAGATGGGCGACGTCATTTATGATGATATGTCCATTAAGCAAATAGACATGCTCGAGCTGAGACATCTCCGTACAAAAGTACAAATCACTATTTTCTTTGGGGCTTTTCATTTTTCAGTAATTGACTCCTTTTCCTTTTTTGGTTCAACCTCAGTTCTTCGTATGTACTTCAAAGTTTGTCAAGGGATGAACAAAGTGCTTTGAAATAGCACATTGGACCGGGAAGCAAAGGAAGTTTCCGAAATATAATTTTTGAACAAAGGTATACAAGCAAAAAAATTTATTGTATTCATTTTATATAAAAAAGTTGTCATTAGATATAAAATAAAATAATACAATCTACTTATTTATTTAAATATCAATAAGTATAATATATTAACAAATTAATAACACAAATTCTGAATATTTAAATTTTTAATTTTTTATTGTTAAATTTATATTTTTTACAATAAATTTAACTTATCACATATTTTTTTATCCATGTGTCATTTTCAATTAAATATTATTTTATATATTAAATAATTATATTTTTATCTTTAACTAATTATTATTTATTCTGATTATTTAAAACAGAAGGTGGTGTTACATATATATTTTTAGATTTTTTTTTTTTCGATAGCTGTTAACAAAGTCTCGACTTACCCAAACCGGGTAAGGAGCAGAGTAAATAAATACCACATGAGAATCCTAAGAGCAGGAAAAACAAATCAGAAAATTACAGCAGCTAAGAGCTCTTGAGGCACAACTCCAGGAAAATTATTTTTAGATTCTTAAAATAACAAATGTTTTTATATGTTCAGTAATTATTTTTATTTTTGATCTATTAATATGTATGCGCTAAAGATCACACTAAAAAACTTTAAAAATTCCAAACTAGGAAAATTATTTAAATATAGAAATAATCATTTATAGATATTATTTTTATTTGTAAACTTTTCCTTTATAACACACATAAAATAAAGAATAAATTAATTTGTTAGTCCCTTAACTTTTTGTGAAAATTTAATAGGGTCCATATATTCTAAAAATTTATAATTTAATCCCTAAATTTATAAAATATTTCTAGTTGAGTCCACATACACAAACTTATGTAAAAAATTTATCAATGAAAATAAAATATTATAGGATGTTATCCTATATATTATATATGAGTTGATATTTAAGAATATTTCATTTTCATTGATAAATTTTTAATAAATATTTGTATCCAAAGATCTAATTACAAATATTTTATAAATTTAGGGACCAATTACCTATTTTCAAAGTATAAGAATCCATTTAAATTTTTCAAAAATTTCGGGGATTAACATATTAAATTAATCTAAAATAAATTCATAAGAATTTGAAGCTTTAAAAAATTATTTAAAGCTTTGGAACTGCACCAGCTCTGGGCAGTGATGGAACAGGTCCTTGGCAGGTGAAGTTGTCTCGATCATATTAGGTTTAATCAATATTCATATTTCTATAATTTAATCCAATTTTTAATTTAATTTTTATAATTTAAAATTTTTTTAATTAAGTCTTGATATTAAATAAATTTTATAATTAAGTCTCTAAAATAATTTATTATTATAAAATTTTTGATTAAATTAAATAAATTTATATATTTAAACTTATAAAATTGGATAGAGATATATTAAACTCTATAAAATTTTAAAATTTTTTATAACATTAGATCGTTTTAAGAATTTAATTATAAAAATTTATTTAATATAAAGATTTAATTAAAAAATTTTAAATTATAAAAATTTAATTAAAAATTGGACAACCTACAAATTAATAAAACTTCACTATTATCCATATACGCCAAAAACTTATTAATCTAATCCACCTCGGATTCCCTTTCACACCATATAAGTGGACATATCCAAGAACCGAATAAAAGAAATCAAATGTGGTGCGTCGATAACATTTTTGTTTCATTCTTTTTCCTTTTTTTTTTTTTTGGATAATTGTAGAGATAGCTCCAAAGAGCAAAGTAGGCTATCCTAATGATAGAATACAAACATAAAAGACAGCAACCAGTGAAACATCAGCACTCATTGACAAATTAAAGTTAGCAGGTAGCTTCCAAACATAAAAAGTTGACATTGCCGAAAATGACTTAAAACTTTTTTTTTTCTTGCATACTTACGTGTTTTATTTGTGACCGTTTACTTTAATATTTTTAAAAAAATAATACTTATATTCATTTTTTTATTCAATTTACTATTGAATTGCGAAAAAATTATCGGATAAAAGAATATAATATACTGCTTAAAAATAAATTCTACAATTTTTATGAAAATGTGTTAGATAATAACTAATGAATATCAATTTATGAATACAAATATCAGTACTTATATTTTTAGTCTCTACTTCCAACAAGAGTTGTCCGGCAACGCAGTGAATCTAGACCGAAGAGAAGTCATAAATCAACCAAATATTGAATTGAATGCCATTTTATCCATGCCAATTTTTAATTTAAGTCCTTTGGCAGTGTGCAGAGTTATTTCCCCGTAAGGAAACATTTTTATTTTCGAGAGGGATGCTACACGATCAAAAAATATTTATCAAAATTTTTGATAAAAATTATAGAGATTATTAAATAAAATAAAGTGGTAAATCTCATTCATTCAAAACTTAGTAACATGTTTACTATATCATTGCAATTCAGTTCTAATATAAAATTATGACACTCAAATAATTTTTTTTTAAAGTGAATTAGTTTCAAGTCGATAAGTAGAATTAAAGTGTATTCGCTCTTAAATCACTCAAAATAAGTTAAGATGACAGTGCATTTAAGATTGAACTAAGAGTATATACCCCTTATTTACTTATTTTGCAAATAAATTAATTTTAAATTACTCTTTTTATTTCTCTTGGCATAAACATCTTGGATGCAAAAATTTGAAGGGTTGCTTAGTTTGGTTTAAAATTTTTTTTTGCAAGATTGGCACATCAAATAATTAAATTTAAAATAATACTACACATATAGATTTAAACATATATATCACCTCATATCTTTATAATTTTCATAATCTGATTACAACTAATAATCTTATCTTATTTTCTGCCTATTTATAATTTAATTTTAAGATCTACTCTGAATGTAAAAAGAAATATTATAAGGAATTAATGTCCATGGACAAGGAGATGAAGAAATAAAGAGGAGAGAGATAGGAGTAAGTAAGCGCCAAGTATATAATATAGTTGCCGGTACCCCTTGTATCTACTGTTTTGATCTTTTTAATAGATGTGTCTCTATTTTATAAAATAAAGTGGTTTAATTTTCTTTAGAAAAAAATAATAATACTGATATTTATATACACAATTTTTTTAAAGAAAAATTGTATGTTTTTCGATATATAACACTTTTAATTGTATATAATTTTTTTAATATTTGATTATGAGTTTAATTGTAATTTACAATAAATGTAAAGATTTTAACACTATTAACTAATCGTATATTATTATATATTTTATTTTTAAGGTAGCTATTGTTAGAGACAAATATTTTTAATACACTTACACATAAATAGTGCATTAAAATTATATTTTTTTTACTATAGTTTATTAATTTATTTTCTACAAATATATTTTGATTTTGTCACAAGTGTAGAAGTAACGTGCAAAAAGCATTACTCAACAATTATGTAAAGAAAGCACGTGTTTTGCGAGTTAAGTTTTAATTTTATTTTTAATTTTAAAAGTTGAAAGTGCTGTGATGTAAAATAAAAAGTTAATGCACTACTGATAAGATAAGCATATTCTTTGAAGTAGTGCGTATATGCCAATCAAATAATAATGTGAGCTGTGACAAGCTCAGTTTTTGTCTTTTTAATAATATAAGATAGAATGTGAAATTTCTAAAACCCTAGATAAGAGATTCATTAAGATTTTAATAACAAGTTATCTTATGCATAGAGAAAAGAGAGATCCATATGAGGCCCCAACGAGCATGGGAATATTCGGCTTGCTTGAAATCCCAAAAGAGATATTACTAATACCTCAGTAGCCCATAAGCGGATAATGGCTTGCTTGGCTGATGAGTAAGGGGCGTTCTACAGTGGAACGTGTTGGGTTTATGAGTTTCATGGTCCTGGGAGACTTGTATAAGCCGAAGACAACTGAAGGACTAGTCTGCAGAAAGTTAAAAATGGATTAACAGTGTTTTAGTATCTGTTAATGAATTTAGAAGAATTCTTATATAGTCTTCATGAGCCAAGGACCACTATAATCCTTAAATTTTAGCCATTAATATTAGCAATGAAAGGCTGAGATTGATTTGAATTATATTATTTTTTTCATTCGGTATTTGAATTCTAATTTTGTTGAATATAAAAATAACTTAATAATAATTTAATAACCCAAAAAATAATTAAATTATAATTTTAAAATTTATCTTACCATTCTACCCCCCATTTCCCTTGCCATCTCTGCGCCCTTACCTCCGCCTCCCACTTCGGCGCCAGCATTAACATTCCCAAACCACCATTGCACTTCTCAATCATTAACAACCACACCAAATCCTCCTTCTAACATAGCCAAACCACCACCACCACCACCACCAGCACTGCTGCCACTGCCATCCAAAACAAAGACAAATCAAAAAGCCAATTCCTTTATTCACCTATATCAAAAACTAGCCACCAAAGCAATTAGATACCAAAACAGTTAAGAAATCATAGGTAGCCAGAGCTACCATCACCTCCACCACAACCAATCAACACCACCACCTGCCGCCACCATTGTCCTCAACCACGAATCGCCCTTCACAACCGCGGCCTCCCCACCAAGCAGTCCCAGCAAAACCAAACTTGCCACCACCACAGGCCCGCTGCCCGACAACTCAGTGCCAATGCACCACCATTGACTGTCCTCTCTCCACCACAACATGCGCGGCCCCACCAGCCACAGCTGAGCTTCCTGTTGCTGTCGAGCGTCCACCTCGCACCAGCATCATAGCCACCTCCATTGCATCTTCCCCACCATCAAACCGCAACCCAATCATCGCCTGCATCACCCACCACCACTGCAGCCATGGTCAAAACCCAATCTCTAATTTCATTCCCAACATGTTTCTGCATCTTCATTTTATTTTTCTACTCTCATGCAATTTTTTTTTCTTTAATTCTCAAGGTTCCCCCCTCTCTCTCAAAATAGGGTTATTTTAAGCATAATATCTTCTATCTAATCATTTTGTTAATTATGTGGTTTGAAAAACATTAATCCAGTAATTTAAATTTATGATTAAATCCAAACCCTAAATCTTGGTTGTGACTGCAATTCTAATATTTTAATTTGAACAATTATTGGGTCATATTTACAATTATTTGCAACTTCAAAATCCTTCAATTTGAGCCATACATTTAATTTCCAATGGTGTAGATTCAAGAACCATCTAACTCCTTGACATACCAAAGACCCTTTAAGCATGCCCCTAATAAGTAATTGCACAAAAACATCATGAATTGAGTTGCAATCATTGTTGACACCACACACTGCTACTAATCGAAGTCCTATATCCACTCCTAGGGGTGGAAACAGGCCAGGCTAGGCCAGGCTTCCCCTATTACAAACAGGTCAGGCTAGGCTAGGCTTCCCCTTTAACAGGCCAAGCCTGTATTATAGCTAATCAACCTGAGCCTGGCCTATGGCCTATTATAGGTTATTTTTTCAACCTAAGCTTGGCTTGATTTGAAGCCTGTTTACAAGGCCTGTTAATAAGATAACACCAAACACAAAAACAGCCACAATAACTTCAATCAAAACATCAATCAAAACAAAGTGCATTTCAAAATTAACTAAAAGTTGTCATAAGCTCAATCAACATAGAACAACATATTTATAAATTCCAGATTGAAAAAAGCTCAAATAGCAAGCATAGCACAACATTTTTTATTTTCGATAGTCTGTCAACATCTCAACCTATACTATCAAGGAGAGAACAAAAAATACACAGTTGAAAGCACAAAACTAGTATCACACTAACTCATCTACAATAGATTAAATTAGCACAAAAAAAAAGACAAAAGCTTCAAAATCATATATTATAGCCCTCAAAATCAAATCGCAACTCACAAAAAGAGGTGTGAGTTAAGAGAGACTGAGAACGGAGAGGGTGATCGGCGAGGTGGTGAGGATGCGATGAGGGCGACTTTGGTGCAACGACATGGCGGCTCCGGTGTTGCTCTGCTACGGCGAGGGAGACTCTGGTGTGACGACGTGCGGCTCCGGTGTCACTCTGGTGAGGCCAGGATGACTCTGCAGTTGCAGCGGTGGTGGCGATAGCAGATCCATGAAGTTGTAGTGCTGGATGATGGAGTAAGTGAGTGAGGGACTGATGATGGAATGAGTGAGAGTGAAAGAGTGAGAGGGAGAGAAGACATGAAGGCAGCGGTGGACACCAAGATTGGGGATTTAGGGCTTTTAATTGAATTTCAAATACATTAATGTAAAGATATAAAAGTAAAAAATATGCATAACATTATCAAAGGAGTGTGGTGGATTGGTGGCAAGGCTACTGGTCCTTTTCTACATGGTAAGGGTTTGAGTCCCATCCTTAGCAATTTAGTAAATTGTAAAAGTATGTATTATGTACAAATTCTTAACAGGCCTAGGCCGGCCTAACAAGCTTGACAAACCTTCCATTGAGCCTAGGCCTGGCCTGTTAAAATAAATAGGCTTTAAAATAGGCCTAAGCCTGGTCCTATTTTTAAATAGGCCAGACCATAGGCCCCTAACAGGCTACTTGGCCTATTTTCTCCCCTATCTATTCCCCTTAATATAAAGAGTAATGATAATATAGACTCGAATTCATGGTGAATCCGAGTCTATATTATCATTTCTCTAATATAAAACCTTGTTCACAACATCTACTTGATTTTGAATTTGGGGTTTTTAACATGCAAGATGCATTTTAAAGAGTGAAATATACCATCTTAATCTTGTTGAAAAATAATTAACGATACAAATTATATACACATATGATATGCCATGCTAATTCTAATATCTTATGTCTTAAAACCATTATGTTTTTAATAGTTGAGACCATGAACATTATTACTCTGTGTTATAAAAATAATAGTAAAACAGAATAGAGAGAGAAGAGAAAAAGAGAATTTCATTATTGATATTCTTAAAGAGGTGTTATACATAGAGAACCCAAATAGCTATTTATAACCAAAGGGTGAGATATACAAGATATGATGAAATAACAAATTCTATATAATCAAATCTTAACCGAATCAAGATAAAGATCCACATTCAAATTTAAATAATATTTTACAACACTCCCCTTGGATGTCCATTAGGGATATATCTCGTTAAAACCTTACTAAGAAAAAACCCTTTGGGGAAAATATCTTAGTGAAGGAAAAAGAATATAATATCCTCACAATGGGAACTATCTCGTTAAAAACCTTATGAAGGAAAATCCAATGGGACAAAAACCTTGATTAAAAAAAAAAGGGTACAGTATTTCTCCCCCTTCTTTAGAGCATCATTTAAGGTCTCAAAATTGATGCATTCCAATCTTATGCACTAGTTTCTCAAAGGAAGAAATAGGTAGTGACTTGATAAATAAGTCTGTAAGATTATCACTTGAATGAATTTGTTGGACATAAATCTCCTTGTTTTGAAGATCATGCGCAAAGAAAAACTTCTAAAGAAATATATACTCCTTTTAGTTAAACTATGCATGCTATATTGTCCTCATATAAAGTTATGGGAGTTTCTTTCTTATAAGATAAGCTACATGACACTTGAACATGTTGATCCATTGCCTTCCACATGTAAATAACTTGTTTGAAACTTGCATTAATATGGATCTAACAAATATCCTGTATTTACATAGTCAACTAATTGTAACTTGAATTCATATGAATAACCACATATCAATCGTTCCACAGAGGTATATGTTTAATTCAATTCCAATGCCTCTCTAGCTAGTTTAGAAAGGAAATATACATGCTAATACACATATAATAAATATTATATCAAGTCATGTATTATTAGAAGGATATATAAGTGCTCCTATGGCACTAAGATATGGTACTTCAGGACCAAGAACTTCATTATTTTCCCAAGGACGAAACGAGTCCCTTTTCTCATCCAATGATCTTATAATCATTGAGGTACTTAATGCATGTAATTTATCCATATAAAATCTCTTAAATATTTTCTTTGTGTAAGTTGATTGATGAACAAATATTTCATTTATCAAATGCTTGATCTATAGGCCGAGGCAAAATTTTGTTCTTTGAGGATTTTTTATCACAAACTTTTCTTTTAGATTTTCTATGACTATAGGAACTTCTTCAGGAGTCCCAATAATATTTAAGTTATCAACATACACAGCAATTATAATGAATTCAAACACAAATTTCTTTATATAAACATAGGGGCAAATAGCATTATTCTTAAACCCCTTCTTGATCAAATACTCATTGAGACGGTTATACCACATCCTTCCAGATTGCTTTAGACCATATAAAGATCTTTGCAACTTGGTTGAATAGATTCCTTGGGAACGTTCATTAGACGTTGATATCTTTAATCCTTCAGGGATTTTCATGTAAATATTAATATCTAATGAACCATATAGATAGGTCGTGACAACATCCATTTTAGCTTATTATGTGTGGATAAGCTTATCAAATATCAAAACATAATTGCATCCACTGCTGGGGAATATGTTTCACTATAATCTATACTAGGTCTTTGTGACAAATCTTGTGCTACAAGTCGAGCTTTATAACGTACAATCTTATTTTTCTTTTTTCATTTTCTCACAAATACCCATTTGTATCTCATAGGTTTTACACCTTTTGGTGTTTGGACTACAAGTCCAAAGACTTCACGCTTTGCAAGTGAGTCTAATTTAGCCTGTAAGGCTTCTTTCCATTTTGGCCAATCATTTTTATGTCGACATTTTTTGACAGCTATTAGTGTAAGATCCTCATTTTTGTGCATAATATTTAGCGATACATTATATGCAAATATGTTGTGGACAATAATTTCTAGTCGGCTCTATATTTTTCCTGTAGAGACATAGTTTATTAAGATCTCATCATTTTGACTACTTTCAAGTACTTGAACGTCTTCTGGCGTTTCAATAATGTCAGAAATTTGGACTACAGAAGGAGTCCTTACTATGTCTTTGTCCTCTTTTATAAGAAGAGTATCACTATTAGAATCATTTGCCTCCATAAAATCATTTGCGTCATTTATTTTTCAAGGATTTTCATTTATGGAACCGATTGATCTACCACATTTCTCGCGTGCGATTGTCCATTAGGGACATTAATTGAATAGCGGCATTTTTAACTGGCATATAGGATCTAGTTATCCTTTTCGTCTCAAGAAATGCATCTGGCAACTCATGCCATTCTTTGCAAATGTATAATATTTTGAACTTCTAGTTCTTATTACCTTATTTGAGGATCTAAGTAAAGTAAGAATGATGCATTCCAATTTATTTTCTTTTTTAGCTATTTACTCCCTCCCCCTAATGTTGGAAACATTATCAAATACAAACTGAGCCTTAAAGACATCTTTCACTTGTATTTCAAAAAACTTGACTATAAAGAGAAAAGGTCATATCCAACATATATTTCCAATTTTAATTGGGGTCCCATTTTGGTGCAATAAAGTGGGCAAACATATATCGTACATCCAAAAAATCTTAAATGGGAAATATTTGGTTGTTGGCCAAAAGCTAATTATAGGGAAAAGAATTGATGGCAACTTGTTTGCCTTATATAAATAAGTGTTGCACTTTATAAAGTAACGTGCACTCAAGTAAAATTTGGGAGATTGGTTCTTGTAAGCATTGGTCCAGCAACCAATTGAAGGCATTTCATAAATGATTCTAGGAACCCATTATGTATATGAACATAAATAACTGGATGTTGAACATTTATATTACCGGCTATCAATAAGCACTAAAAGTTTGAAAAGTAAATTCACTAACATTATCAAAAAGAATGATTTTGATTGGATTATCTAGAAATTGTGTTCTTAGTAGAATAGCTTGCGCAAGTAATCTCACAAACTCCAAGTTATGAAATAATAAGGACACATGTGACTATTTCATAGATGCATCTATTAAAATCGTAAAATATTTGAAAAGTTCACATGGTGGATGAACTAGTCCACATATATCACCTTAAATTACTTCTAGGAATTCAGGAGATTCAAATCCAATATTTGCTAGTAATGGCCTTAAAATTAGTTTAACTTGAGAACACATAATACAAGAAAACTTATTAGATTGAAAAATCTTTTGGCTCTTCAATGAGCACCCATATGAGCTTTTAATAGTTTTTCACATCATTATTGCTCTCAAATATCCCAGCCAATCATGTCAAATGATAAATTAAATCATTTGGGCTAATAAACTTTTGGTTTATTATAAAATGTATTCAATTGTACTAATATTGGTTAGTAAATTTTTGGTTTACTATAACATGTACCAAATTATACTAATATTAGTGCAATATAGATCAGAATGAAGTATAAGTAATTTCTTTATTACAACTTTCTTTCTTGAAGCACAAGTTATAATATGAAACTACTCATTACTTCCCTTACTCTTCATCTCAATATGGTATTCATTTCAGCAAATATCTTTAAAACTCAATATAAATTTCTTCATAAAACAAAATAGTAGCTCTTCTGAAATTTATGAATATATTAAAACTCAACAAAATTTATTCAAGAGAAACAAAGGGCTATTTATCAAAACAATATATTCTCAAAGGGTTGTTATACATGGAGCACTCAAAGGGCTATTTATAGCCACAGGGTGAGATATACAAGATATAATCAAATAACAAATTCTATCTAATTAAATTTTAACCGTATCAGAATAAATATATGGACATCCACATTCAAATTTAAATAATATTTCACAACACTTTGAACTACACTCCAGATTTTAATTTTGAAAATTTTCTTTCGCCAAATTAACCCTGTACGACAATCTCGCTTCACTTTCAATTTGCCTCAACTAGTATTCTGCCAGTAGTGATACTGAGAGAGGATCTAACTTCCTGTAAACAAACACTTTTCTATTTGTATTCTTATAGTGGCTTGTCGCATCATCATAATGAAAGTAAAACTTTTTGTGTAACTTATGCACTTGCTATTACTTAGATAACAACACGTGCATTCTCTTCTAATATCGCTGATTAATGGTGCGGGCATGATGAAGGATTGATGTTCTTTTCTTTTATTTTTTAAGTTCAAAGTGGTGCACAAGAATAGAACCTTTACTTGAAGCGAAATCGATTACATGCTTGTAACCAAACATGCATTGATTGCATTTTGGCAACTACTAATACATTCATTTCAAGTAGAGTGCATATAAAGCGACTTATTCCAGGTAGCTTATGTATATTCCGTGCATGTATATAGTGCAACGCATGAAGCTACTTATTCCATACATAAGAGTGCATAATGGCAGCCCACAAAAGTTGGCACAATTGATAAGGAACAAACGTATATCTCATAAAGATATGAATTTGATTCTCACTACTGATATAAGGATTCCGTTGATCTTGGTGATATGACGGTGCCCCAAAAAAGAGTGCAGAATGGCAAGTCAAACCATATTCCGAAATTCTAGCTGCCACAATTCAAGGTTACAATGGCATATATATTAAGATCGTGCTAACAGGTTGTTTACATCTGCAAGTTTGCGAACACAGTCCTTTATCTGCCTAGTCTATTCATTTTCTCTATCGAAGTATACTTGTCCCAAATCATAACTCCAACATAGTTGGGCGTTGTCTTTGCAATTGGAAAAATCTCAGACTTGAGCACCTCCGGTTCCATATAACCTGGCATATCTTTATCAGCACTGAAAGGGGCGGAGCTAGACCTTTTTTATTGAGGGTTCAATACTTAATAGTCAACTTTACTTTGAAAAAAGATCACAATATATAAAAGAAGATGAACATTTCACAACCAAAGGAGCAACTAATGAAATAGAACAAGAGCTCTAATTTTTGTATATGAATATAATCTGTTAACACACAGGAACCAGGTTTTGTGCTTGTTTGGGTGCCATTATTTTCATAAAAAAAAAGACCTTTTTTCAATTAAAAAAAGGTACTTCTGTGTTTTTTAATATGTTTGGGCAAAATAACTAGAAAAAAACATAAAAAGATCTTTTTTGAGAAGTTACAAATTTCATCTTCTAGAAAAATATCTTTTTTATAATATCAAAAAGATATTTAAGAATAAAAGAAGATATTTTAATATTACATCCAAATATAAATTAATTTTATATCAAAACATAAAATAACTTTTATTTTTTCAAAAGATCTTTTTATAGAATCTCATACAAATGAGCCCTTTATACAGCACATGCTTTGTGTGCGAAATTTTGTGCATAGTTATTAAACTCGAACGGGTGATCAACCTGGTTAAGGCATTAGGTCACTGAGTCAGTAGTTGAACAAGATTTAATTAAATAAATATATTAAAAAATCATATATATTATTATTGGTTTATTATAATACAATAGATTGCATAGTTTAGTGGTAGTGGAGCATGCATTCTATTGTCTATGGATAGGGTTTAAATCCCACTAGCCACAATTTTTTAGTTCAAAAATTTGTAACCTCAAAATCGGTTCATATCAGGTCTAACCGAGTTTGATCGATCAAATACATATGCAATCTAAATAAAAAATCAAATCGAAAAAGTGACTGGTTCACGGGCTTTTGGTCAAAACCGGCCGATCCAGTCCGATTTTGATAACTATGCTTTTGTGGCAACTCATTCATGTGCGACAAACTCTCATGGCAAGTAATTTTTCTGAAAAATAATTTTCATATATTAATAGTACAAAGTAATTTTATATTATTATTTAATGAAAACCATAGAAATTAATATATAATAATGGATAGTTACACTTACATAGAAATAAATTATATTAATAATTTACATAGAAATGAATTATATTAATAATTTTTTAAAATTTTATTGGATGATAGTTTTATATTGTCTGTATATAATTTTTTTTTTAATACTTTTGAAGAGGCAACAATTTGTGTAGAAGAATGGAAGAGGTTACGGTTTGCTCCTGTTATCATCGTCACACCGTAAGTGGGGCTAGGCAATAATTGAGCTACAAATCTATTAATTATTAGCAACTACACTGGAGGCATAAATTATTTTACATCCAATAATATTAATTAAACACAGACCGAGATAATTGCGATAAGAAATAGTACTTCTATGGTAATCAATGACATATATGATTCGCATGAGGAAAAAACGACATGAATGATTACGTAGTAATTTATTATTAAACAAAATTAAAGAGTATCAGTTTTAGGCTTTTATTTTATTTTCTAGCACGTTTATGACATTCGGCTCACGTCTCATTAGGATTGATCCAAAACTTTTCTTTACAACAACGCCCCACACCCCCCCCCCCCCAAAAAAAAAAAGAGCCAAAGTTTCCCATTGAAAAGCATTCAGTTTAGGAAGAGAGTTAACAGTTTAACTTAATTACATTACATTTCCTTAAATTAGAACGTAAATCAGCACTAGCAAATTTAGATTTAATGTCTAATGCTTTATACTCCACAAAATATAAATACGATTTAAAGGAAGCAATTTAATTTGAATATACTTGAATTGCGAAGGTAAATAACATCGAATCAGATTCAATTAATTTGTCCTATTTGAATTGCAGGTCATAAATTATTTGCTACGGTAAACCGGTCATTTTTCATGGTTGTAGATCTGAACAACGGCCAGTTAGACTGGGTGAATCAACGTAGTCAAATTGACAACGAATGCTGTTTTACTAGCAAGTCATGAGCATCACGACAAATTTTCATTGACACACTTTTTACTATAACTTTTAGAAAAAAATAATCTGAACATTGATGTAAGATATTTTTCATTTTTAGTTCTCTCACACTTTTTTTTTTTGGCAAGGTTATTAATGTGCTATCTAAATAAGGACAAAAAAAAAAAGAGTTTACTTGTTATGTGCTAAGAGTATAAAATAATTTTATATAAATATCTAAAAAATTATTATATTATCATCGATAGTTGTATGAACTTAAATTTGAAAAAACATAACATAACATATTATTGTATTTTTATGAGTTCAATTTTGGTGTATTGATAGTGTAAAATTTTTTTGTATCATTATTTAATCAAAATTTTTTATTTATATGACCATTCAAATAATAAATAATTATATTAAATATTTTTATTGATATAATAATATATAATTAAATATCTATATATAATTTTTTTATACTGATAATATATATAAATTTAATTTAATTTTTATTAAATGAAAGTATAAAATTATTTTATATGCACTGGCGTTAAACTCTAAAAATAATATTCCCCGCATCAACTTTATGTTTCGTACGTGTGCTTCGGCTCTATATATGATTTCCCATTCTGTAATTTTTTTTTTTTTGAGAAGAGAGTTTGATATTTCGGCCCATTTAGAATGTATTAGTTTATTGAAGCATATATTAGGAAATTAAATTAATTAGCATTAAAAAAGAAAATATTTTTATTTTATTGATCTGATTATGCCAACCCACCCATCCAGACTCCTTTTACCATCTGTAATTGAAAACAGAGTTTATTTTTAGCACATTAATTAAAAATATTAAAAAAATTTATACCTTTTTATGGAAAAAAATACATATATCTACTGAAATTTAGATAAACTTGTTAGGATATAAAATTATTCATATACTTTTACCCAATAATTTAAATTTTTAGAAGAGATGATTCATGACAACACTTAATTTTTTGAAAAAAAATTGACAATTACAAGAGAATTACATATTAAAAGAGACAACATTTTTTATTTTGGCAAATTGTTCCCATCTGATTAGAAAGACAATGAAGAGAATGAAAGATTGATTTGTAATTAATGATGTGTTGTTCCACTATTTAGGAAGTTTAACACTTGATGTTTGATTATTAACTTTTCATATGACATATCAACATATAATTAGATGATAATATATATATAAGAATTATATATAAAGGATATATCAATATTAAAATTTTAGAAATATAAAGGTTTTTTATGCTACAAAATGTATCACTTCATTAAATAATGTGATAACACATATATTTCATATAAGTGCAAATTTATTTGCAGTGATAATATATTAAAATTAATTTTTTAAGAAAAAATTATTGAATCAACTACAGTGATATTAAACCCTCAGTGCTCGGCCAGTTGCCCTCTAACCTTTCAATTCTTCTGTAACTAAACAAGTTATACATCTCTACGTTACAAATTTCATGGGATCAACGGTGAAAATGCTCGAGCATGATACGCTAGCATGACCTTTTTAAAAATAAACATATCCCATGCCATAACTGAATAAAATAACCAAATGTAGTCTTACAAAGAAGAAAACGTTTTTGTTTGGTTCTAAATGCTAAACTTTAAAATGTGATAGTTGATTGAAACATATATTAAGAAACTAAACAGGAATAGCATTCAAAAATTTAAAATTATTAATGTTGTTAATCTTATCCCAGCCCACCTGGCCGTCTCCCCTTTATATATATACCATCCAATTTGTCATCCAAACTGAAAGTAGAGATGGCAAAACAGGTTCAATCCGCCAGATTGACCCGTCAAACCCGCAAAACATAACGGGTTGGGTTGACATATTTGGTCCGTCAAAAATTTTCAACCAACCTAAGCTGTGGACTTTGGCGGGCCGGGGTAGGTTGGCCCGCCGAGCCAAGCTTGTCTCTTTTTTTTTTTGAGATTCAAGAGTATTTTTAAAAAATAATTTTAGATTTTTATTATAAATTATGTTGTTATTATAATTTTATTAATTTGTGAACTTTATACTATAGACGTTATATTATAAATTTATAGTTAATTATTATTTATAAACTTATTTATATATCCTAATTAGTTTATTATATTTGTATTTGAGTTAATTTGAAAACAAATTATGTAGTTTAATTATTTTGTTCTACTTTATTTAAGTAGATTTTTCATTTAATATAATTTTTTAATTTTTAAAGTAATTTAACTCATAAAAATATTAAAATAAATTTATTTATATTTTTTATTTTTTGGCGAGCCAACCCGCCAACCCGTCCTTAAACGAGGCGAGTTAGAATATTGAGTCCGCCTTCCTAATTCGGCCCACCCCGCCCTGCCTTGCTTTTGGCGGGTCGGCCGACCCGCTTTGCCATCTCTAACTAAAAGTAACCCAAGCCATAGCCGAATACAATAATCAAATGGAGTTGCTTTTTAGATTTATTGGATCTATACTAGAAATTTAAAACACTAACATTAATAGAAATATAAATCAATCATAGTGCATGCGTACCTGTCATATTCATATTGCTAAGGAACATCGTCTTTGAATCATGTTCCAAAGAGAAAATGTACGCACATATATATGTTAGGTAGAGGAGAATCCACTCCTTGTCCTTCTCCTTTTAGAGGGCCACATCGATGGAGCAATAGCCGTCAAAAGTGTTAAGAGTCAAGTAGAGATCTTGCCTATAATATGAATATATATAGCAACCTAGTTCCATCCATTAAAAACCTAGGTCACCCAGGACCTTTACATAATAATCCAACACACTCACTATTGAGTCCAAATCCAATAACACATGATGACTCTTAAACCCATAATAGATCACAAAATAAGAACATGGGTCTCTAAGGAAATATCAGGTTATCCATTCAATCCATTTTTTTTTATACAACCAAAATAGTCCACTAATCAATAGAAGCCTAAACCTAGAAAATTCAAACATTTTCCCACTTGGGCAATATTGACCAGGTTTTATCCAGTTTCTAAAATATTTCAAAAACGACTCTTAGGTTGAACAATTATGGTCACAAATCATAGCTTGAAAATAATCATCACAAAACCATATCACTCCAAGTAACAAGGCTACCAGCAAAGAGCCATAGGTCAATGATAAATTATAAAGAGTTTAGTTCACCTATAACCATATAACCAAATAACCTCATTGACAATGATCCAAAATATTAGTGCGTAAGGTGTAAATATACATATCTTAGTATAACATGTGATCCTTTTATACTACTGTATATGGATCCTCATTGTATCTTCCCAGGAAGACACAACCAACCTCTCATAAGAAGATTATAACATGTTTCTTATGAAACACTATTCTCATAAGGAAACAACATCTTTTTCATGAAAGAGCAATGTTTTTTTAAAAAAAACATCCATATCTCGAGATATAATAATTGGTACTAAAATGAAATATCATATCATGCGCATAAGTTTATCAACTAGATTACACAAACCCAATGCAATCAAATAAATATAACAACTTCCACTAACCAAGAACATCAAAAGACCTTACAAGACCCATATTCTCAACATATTTTATAAATATGATGGGCTTAAGTACTTTAGTTAAGGAGTCAGCAAGCACTTCCTCAATGCTAATATAGTCATAGGAGTCCTAATTGCCCAAATCTAGTGCAATTATATTCTCATCAACTCCCACGGACCAAACACATTAAAGGACATAAATGGCCCATTTTAATCATGTGATTTTAATCAAGCTGTCATAGCTTTACTATTAAATAACATTAATAGCAACAAAATAGAGTCATTACAACTTTAACTATCAAGAACTTCCAAAATCATATATAGTATGCAGACAAAATTAGACAACTAGCTCCCACCAACCTTATGCAATTATCTAATTGCACAAATACAAGAATTTGATTTAAAAAAAATAATTAATGGGGGCATAATCATATCTTTCACGGGAGGTTAAGCATATGATTGTACAATCACATGTAGGTAGAATGTACAACACATACTATAGCTCCCACTCATTAAAATAATCAACATTTTCTTCAAGCAAAAAAATCCACTTAAGTATGAACTCAAGCATAATTTTATGGATAAACATACATATCCATTATGCCCAAAGACCCCTTACTATATATAATTTCCATCCTTTTAAATAGCCAGCCAAATTTTGTAACATTGTAGTTTAATTTCTTTATTAAAGAAAATATGATATGAAGTTGAAAATGAACACAATCAACCTTTAATTGATTCAATGGATAACAAGTGATAATTGTCACCATAATAGGGATTTAAAAAAACATAAATATAAATGAGCCTGTGGGCTGAGAATATACCGTATATAATAGTCTTAGAAAATTCAATACTTGTGGATAGAAGAATTTTCACCGTTAGATAATCCCAAAATTTTCAACTATTAGCCAACTCATACATAAAACCACCTGTGGGTAGGTCGGTGCACTAATTGATCTAAGCAACAAAATCATCCCCAAATTAATAGTTAGCTCCATAACTTCATGAATAAATCACTATGGTGATAAACATCCATATTCGTAAGTGGACTCCAAAACAAGGACGACAATCTAGTCCATTAAATCATTTTCAACTTTCGTACATAAATTTCAACCAAGCTCCACGCTCTTCGGGTTGACATTAGTGCAGTTGATTGTGACCATGACAGCGGCAATCGGCGGTGAAGGGGTCCCATGGAGATTAGCTCGAACAGGAGGCATGAAGGCGGAGGGTAGCCTGCGGTGCGCCTCTTTCTCTCTCATCGAGATATCCAATTAAAACAAATTGGAATTTTCACAAACAAATTGAAAATTTCCACAAATTTTATTGTTTGCAAATCAAGTATCATGTTATTAAAATACCATAAGAAATTCGCAAGAAATTTGAATTCAGAACCAAAAGCAAACAATGGTTCAAATCAAACATCGATACTTAAGAAGTTTTGGAATAATCTATGCTTACACATTTGAAGCAAAATACAAATCTGATTCAAAATTATTTTCAATGCAAAAATTTAATCAATCCAATTAGAACACATATTCAAGATCAAAAAGGATTTTTGCAAATCATTAATTCCTATTTCAAATTAATTTGAAAATTATCACAAATGAAGTTTAGAGAAATCTTCAATTTAAAACAATTCAAGAATCTTCTTAAAGTAGGGTGTACTCCCAGTATAAACCGCTCTAATACCACGTGTTAGATTTATTGAATCTATACTAGAAATTCAGAACACCAACATTAATAGGAATATAAATCAAGCGTGCTTGTCAGATTCATATTGTTGAGGAACACCGTCTATAAATCGTGTTCCAAAAAGAAAATGTACGCACATGCATATACTAGGTATAAGAGAATCCACTTCTTCTCCTTCCCCTTTCAGAGGGCCACATCGATGGAGTAATAACTGTTAAGAGTGGAGTGGGGATCCTGTCTATAATATGAATATATATAATAACCTAGTTCCATTCATCAAAGACCTAGGTCACCCAAAGTTCTTATATCATAATTCAGCACACTCACTATTGAGCTCAAGTATAACAACACATGTTGACTCTCAAACTCACAATGGATCACAAAATAATAACACGGGTTGCCAGGAAAACATCAAGTTATCCATTTAACCCATTTTTTTAATAAAATTAAAAGAGTCCACTAATCAATAGAAGTCCAAACCCAAAAAATTCTAACATCTCTCGTAACCAAGAAAGCGTATTTGTTTTCTTTTTAATAATGTAATATGTTAGGTTGAGACATATATATATATATATATATATATATATATATATATATATATATATATATATATATATATATATAACTAGCGAAGATATTTTGAATAAAAAAAATATAAATACTAACTTCTATCCTCTTAACCTTCAAAACACACATTAAATAGAGCTCTGCGGAGTGATGGAACACGTTTTTTCCAGGTGAAGTTTTCTGGCTTCTCATTGCTATCCTGCTATGCCAAAATACTATTAATCTTATCCCAACCCGCCTCACCAGATTAGCACACCGCCCACTCGTCACTGAAAATGGACATGTACAGTGATCGAATTATAAAATAATCAAATGCAGCGCGTAGAAAACGTTTCTTTTTGGATTTTTAATAATCTAATCTTAAGAACGTATTAGTCGATAGGGAAACACATGATAGTGGTACATGTTATTCCCTTATTTAACAAATAGTACCTAATATTAAACACTCCTCAGACACAAAATAGCAAACCAAAATTCAAATAGAGTTGAGGCACACATATGAAATACAAAGGTAATGCAGACAATATTCTTTTTATCCTTATTTAGATGCCATATTAATTTTTTTGATAAATGTAATGGGTTGGGTTGAGTTGTGTGGGTTGAAAATTTTTAAACCCATCGCATATCTTGTAGATTAGAGAGATTTCAACCCAACCTATATTTTGTGGGTTGGGTCGGATTAAAATTTATGAATCCATAGGTTGATCTAACTTGATGAATACCTCTAAGTATGGCATCACTACTGTCAAAGGGAGCTAGAAATCCTATTTATTGAGAGGCAGAGAAAAACAAGGGTTGCTAATGCATCTCTGGTGTTGGGGTGTGAACAATAATAGTTGACAAAAGGTGGGCTATTATAATTTTGGAATGGGGTGGAAATTGAAGACAATTTGAATAAAAATTTGGTTAAACTCAAGTACGAATCATATTAGAGAGTTTACTATATAGAGATACTAGTTACAAAGATAATTTGTTAGATAACAAAAAGAAAAAAATAGACCCTAAAACCAATAATCTCTGTAAGTTTAGGTCCTCAATTATTTTTGTGAGTTGAGCTTTATGAATGGACTATCGGGAAAAAAAAATTTATTAAAGGAGAGTATTATAGAAAAGTGAGACAAAACTCAATATTTCTCTCTATAGTATCCGCCCTATTTCAATAATTGAAGATATCAAAGGGACAAAGGCTAGCAAACTCTCACTATAAAGAGAGAAGCCCCATTGCACTGCATATTTAAAATAATAAAAGTACAGAAAAAACAATATCAGACTGTACGTTGTCAATACCTGGCCTAGACAGCTGTAAACCCATATCAGAGCGATAAGTTAAATAAAATCAAGACACATAACACCGGCATATGATAAAGCAAAGTTAAGACAGAACATGTTAGATTTAGATTTAGCCACCTTTTGAGAACCTTTTTTCTCTTTTGATAAATGTCAATACTCAACCACTAAAGAGCATAGTGGGAGCAAGGATCGACAAGCCCAAAAGCAACAGATTAAGAGTTTTAAAATAAAGCATATAGAATCATAAACTATCAACCAGAGATCATCGCGCAAGCATCAGAAATGACCGTCCAACTAACACTCTTCAGACACCAACAATACGTGTAAGCCATGCACCAGCTCCACCTTTTGAGAACCTGCAAACTCTTAAAATCAAAATCAGTTTACATTTCAGAACCTGTCACTCTCAAACTTCATTTTTACGTATAAATAATATTACTTTTCTTAATATACAATTTAAAGATAAACTTTTTTCAAAAAGTCTTTTTCAAAAGAAAAATGCGATTGCACATCTACCCAAACATTTGAATTAAAAAATGACAGAAACATAAAGACATTCAATCAGTATTTGGTTAATAATCTACGACTCTTTCATCTCTTTTATTTTTGGATGTGAAAGTTTTTGTCTTCCAAATTCGCCTCATTGCGGAAAACCTCTAGCAGAGACAAAAAATATTAAAGTAGACGTTCATAAATAAAACATTTAAGTCATTTTTGCCAAATTAATTAACTTTTTATTTTGGAAAGCTACGTACAACTTTAATTTTTAAATTTTTTTAATATTTACTTTAATTTCTTACTTAACGTAAGTTTCATTCGACTAATACATTCTAAAATTAGATGATTAAAAACCAAACAAAAACGTTTTCTACGCACTACATTTGATTATTTTATTCCGCCTATGCATATGTCCACTTTTATTGGCATATTGGTGGAGTGTTATTGTGAATCCGTGAAGAGGGCTGGGATAAAATTAATAATTTTTTGGCATAGATGGAAAGGAATTAGAAGCCAGAAAATTTCACCTGGGAAAAACGTGCTTCACCACTGTGCGGGGTCGGTTCAATTCCAAAGCCGATAAAGGAAGGGCTTTTGACCTAAATCGTAAGGCTTCAAAATTTTATGAATTTATTTAATGCGTGCTTCAAAGGTGAAAAAAAAATTGTATTTATAGTTGTTTATTTTATTCAAACATTTCGCGTTGTTTATAATGCTAAATGTTTTGTGTGTGTGTGTGTATAGAATATATGATAAGTAATTAAAAGTAAAAATTATTGAATAAAAAGTATAAGTACTTATTGTTTTGAAAATATAATAATATTTAATTTTTTAAAATAATAAAAATGAATAATAAATACTTTTTTTTTATTCATTAACATGTACTTTTAGAACACACTTAAACAGAACTCTTATATATAAAGCTTATTCAGAGAACTATAGAAAAGTTTTCAAATATATTTAGATGAATTGGTAACTCTCTCATTTGCTTTTTCAAATAAGTTGTTATTTTTTTTTTTTTTTTTTTGGATTTTCCAGGTTATCTCCCTCCTTATTACTAGGAAAGGAGACTAATCCTCTTTGGACCTAGTTAAATTTGCCCTACCAATTGGTGCTTTCTCCAAGAATCGAATCGAAATTCTTCTTGGGGCCATAGCAATACCGTTATCACTATGACAACACCCTTATTGGTTGTTATTATTTAATTGAGAATAAGAAAAGAGACATGAAAGAAACTAAATTTTATTAGATGTTAAGCATAATAATTGTATTAAAATTATGTTCTATTTTTTTAATTACCATTAAGTGATAAAGGGGAGTATGATTGGTGGGTTGGGATTATTAGATTACTAACATGAATATTTTTCTTTTCGAATACTACCTAGTGCTTTAATTTCTTAATATATGCTTCAATCAAATACCATATTTTATGCCAATTGCTTGATTAGTTTATATGATTTGGTAGTTGTTTCTTTTAAGTAAGATCTCAACTCTTAAGTTTAAATCTTACGAATAGAAAATATAAACACCTATAGAGTTTTATCCAATAGTAGATCGATATAACCTGGGCTAGATTAGTTAGAGTTAATGGGCTTTAGACACATGTAATCTAGATTTCTAAAAAAAGTACATTTTAAATTGGGTTAATATTAAGAGATTAATTTCTTTATCTTTATAGTGGATTAACTCGACTCGACTTGAGCCGGATTATATTTTGAGCTAAGTGGGCTCTAACTACTGATAGTCTAGAAAAAAAAATACAATACATTTTAAATACTTAGATATTAAATTTGACATACTGTTACATAAAATATTTTACACTGTCAATCGATCATTTTATATATATGAAACTTTGGTGATAGATATTATAAAAATCAAATACTATTAATGATATGACAATAAATAATTGTGTAATAAAAAAATTATAATAATGATATATTAAAATTAAATCCTAATATTACCAATAATGATTAGGCATAGTGGTAAGACAGTTATACTCTTATAAAGAGAACTAAAGTTCAAACAACAAAAAAGACAATTGTTGGGACTTGGGAGGGCTCAATCGCAATAGTGCTTAAAAAATTCTCACAGTAAAACATCTTCAACCAACATTCAAATTTGTTTAGAAAAAGAATTAGTAAAATAATACTATTTAGACATAAAAAAATTGACATAAAAAGTGACATCTATAGAATTTTTTTTAAAAAAAATTACAAACAAAACACGTTTTGGAGATGAGTCAGACCAAGATGTAATATCTTTCTCTTTATAAATAGTCGATGAAGCATAGACACCAATTTTTTATGGTGTGTCCATGCATTTGACATAAGTGGGACACTAATGCGCGTTGGATACCACTATAATATGTGTCTGACACGCGGTCTTATGTGTCTTATTTAAAAAATGTTATTTTTCGACTTGAACACACATCGGACACTGTTGGACATGCGTTAAACACAATTCAGACACACGTTGGACACAAATCGGATATTGCCATAACACAATCTAGTACTTTTTTCAAATTATTTGATAGATCAAAATAGAATTCAAAGGTCCAAATACCCAAGTTCATTTACAAATTTTTTTTTAAATGTCAATAGATATAATACCCCATATTTTTTGGAAGGGGTATAGAAAATATACATGACATATATTAAGAATACTCCATTTTTTTGGAAGGAGTTTGGAAAGTAATAAAAGTTCATAGTTTGATATATATATATATATATATATATATATATATATATATATATATATATATATATATATATATCTATGTCGGTGTCTGTGCTTCCTAGTAAATAGTTATTCTTATGTCTATTTTCTGCATTGAACTAACATTACTTCTAGAGAGTGTATGATATGGGATAATCTATCTTAATATCTAGTAATGTATTTTTAAATTGCTTGAGCCCACAATATAGCTTTATTTAGTTGAGTATCATTGCTGGTAATTCAAATTTTCAAAGCAATCTACATTACCTTCATGTTGGCAAAATGAGTAGTCCCATGGAGGGTATCTACGTGGATTACCATCACCCATGTGTGAATGAGTGACCACCACTAAAGTTCTCATCACACAAAATATGTGCTACATAAAACTTGGTTTCTATGCAGGAAGAGTATTATTAATTGTACCTAATAATAGTACACACACACACACACATATAAGTAGTCCCATAGAGGGTATCTATGTGGATTACCATCACCCATGTGTGAATGAGTGACCACCACTAAAGTTCTCATCACACAAAACATGTGCTATATAAAACTTGGTTTCTATGCAGGAAGAGTATTATTAATTGTACCTAATAATAGTAGATACATACATACATACATACATATATATATATTGAAGAAAAATATAAAAAATTATGTATTAATAATTATGAATTTTAATTATATAAATGATAAATTAAAAATATTTATATATTATTAATTATCTTATCATATTCAATTACCATATTTTTATTAGAAACATAGCTAAAATGCCATTTGTTTACATATTGGTTCTTAAATATTTAAAGATGTGCCTAAAATCTGTGTACAAATAATATTTTTTATGTCGAATAATATTATTCAATATATAAAAGTTAGACATAAAGAATAGAAAGTTGAAGAGAGAGAAAAATACAAAAACTTGATTTGAATTACCATTGTCAAATTGATACTTTGAATCAAGGTTCTGAAAGCCGACGGGGCATTGAACCAAATAAAGTACTAATTTAGAGATTTATTGGTTCAACTGGGATGAAATAAAATATATATATATATAATTAATAATATGTTATGAAATAAATAAAAATGATTAAAAAAATTTAATACGATCAAAATAGTTTTCAAAATCAAAATTAATGTATTAAGTCATATTAACATAACCCATATAAGTAAAGTAATAAGTCCCATATTGTTTAGACTTTGAGTTTTTTATTTTTAAAGCTACTATAAAGTATTGAACAAGTCTCACATTGCTTAAAGTAAAAATATTTTACTCTTGAGACTTCTATAAATAGTACCTATATATCATATTTTCAAAAATTTATCACCTCTAGGCCCTTTTCAAATAGCAAGAGATTTAGTAGTCCTTGGTTTGGTCAACCAAGATATATTTTTGGCTATTTTTCATCATAATTAAATAGTTAACTTTACTATTAATGATCAAAAAATAATTTTATACCTCCATTTAAAAAAAAAAAACTAAAAAACTGACCAACCGATAAATTGGTTTGGTTTGGCTGGTTTATTGGTGCTTGACTGGTTTAGCCGGTTCAATATCAGTATTTGGTTAATAATCTATGACTCTTTCATCTCTTTTATTTTTGGATGTGAAAGTTTTTGTCTTCCAAATTCACCTCATTGTGGAAAACCTGTAGTAGAGACAAAAAATATAAAAGTAGACGTTCATAAATAAAACATTTAAGTCATTTTTGCCAAATTTATTAGCTTTTTATTTTGGAAAGCTTCGTACAAATTTAATTTTTAAATTTTTTTAATATTTAATTTAATTTCTTACTTAACGTAAGTTTCATTCGACTAATACATTCTAAAGATTAGATGATTAAAACCAAACAAAAACGTTTTCTACGCGCTACATTTGATTATTTTATTCCGCGTATGCGTATGTCCACTTTTATTGGCATATTGGTGGAGTGTTATTGTGAGTCCCTGAAGAGGGTTGGGATAAAATTAATAATTTTTTGGCATAGCTGGAAAAGAATTAGAAGCCAGAAAATTTCACCTGGGTAAAACGTGCTTCACCACGGTGCAGGGTTGGTTCAATTCCAAAGCCGATAAAGGAAGGGCTTTTGACCCAAATCGTAAAGCTTCAAAATTTTATGAATTTATTTAATGCGTGCTTTATAAAGGTGAAAAAAAAAAATTGTATTTATAGTTGTTTATTTTATTCAAACATTTTGCGTTGTTTATAATGCTAAAGGTTTTGTGTGTGTGTGTGTGTGTGTCTAGAATATGTGATAAGTAATTAAAAGTAAAAATTATTGAATAAAAAGTATAAGTACTTATTGTTTTGAAAATATAATAATATTTAATTTTTTAAAATAATAAAAATGAATAATAAATACTCTTTTTTTATTCATTAACATGTACTTTTAGAACGCATAAACAGAACTCTTATATATAAAGCTTATTCAGAGAACTACAGAAAAGTTTTCAAATATATTTAGATGAATTGGTAACTCTTTCATTTGCTTTTTCAAATAAGTTGTTATTATTTAATTTTTTTTGGGTTTTCCAGGTTATCTCCCTCCTTATTACTAGGAAGGGAGACTAATCCTCTTCAGGCCTAGTCAAGTTTGTCCTCCTGGCTGGTGCCCTCTCCAAGAATCGAATCAAAATTCTTCTTGAAGCCATAGCAATACTGTTACCACTATGACAACACCCTTATTGGTTGTTATTATTTAATTGAGAATAAAAAAAGAGACATAAAAGAAATTAAATTTTATTAGATGTTAAGCATAATAATTGTATCAAAATTACGTTCTATTTTTTAAATTACCATTGAGTGATAAAGGGGAGTATGATGGGCGGGTTGGGATTATTAGATTACTAGCATTAACATTTTTCTTTACGAATACTACCTACTGCTTTAATTTCTTAATACATGCTTCAATCAAATAGCATATTTTATGCCAATTGCTTGATTAGTTTATATGATTTGGTACTTATTTCTTTTAAGTAAGATCTCAACTCTTAAGTTTAAATCTTACGAATAGAAAATATAAACACCTATAGAGCTTTACCCCATAGTAGGTCAATATAACCTGGGCTAGATTATTTAGAGTTAATGGGCTTTGGACACGGATAATCTAGATTTTTAAAAAAAGTACATTTTAAATTGGGATAATATTAAGAGATTAATTTTTTACCTTTATGGTGGATTAACTCGACTCGACTTCAGCCGAATTATATTTTGAGCTAAGTGGGCTCTAAATATTGATAGTCTAGAACAAAAAAAATACAATATATTTTAAATACTTAGATATTAAATTTGATATACTATTACGTAAAATATTTTACATTGCCAACTGATCATTTTATATATATGAAACTTTGGTGATAGATATTATAAAAATCAAATACTATTAATGATATGACAATAAATAATTGTATAACAAAAAAAATTATAATAATGATATATTAAAATTAAATTCTAATATTACCAGTAATGATTAGGCATAGTGGTAAGACAGTTATACTCTTATAGAGAGAATTAAAGTTCAAACAACAAAAAAAACAATTGTTGGGACTTGGGAGGGCTCAAACGCAATAGGGCTTGAAAAATTCTCACAGTAAAACATCTTCAACCAACATTCAAATTTGTTTAAAAAAAGAATTAGTAAAATAATACAATTTAGACATAAAAAAATGGACATAAAAAGTGCCATCTATAGAATTTTTTTTTTAAAAAAAGAAGAAACAAAACATGTTTTGGAGATAAGTCAGACCAAGACATAATATCTTTCTCTTTTTAAATAGTCGATGGAGCATAGACACACCAGTTTATGGTATGTCCACGTGTCTGACATAAGTGGGACACCAATACGTGTTGGATACCAGTATGACATGTGTCTGACACGCAGTTTTGCGTGGCTTATTTAAAAATATTATTTTTTGATTTGGACACACATTGGACACTGTTGGACATGCGTTAAACACAATTTAGACACACGCTGGATACAAATAAGATATTGTTAGATTACAACCTAGTACTTTTTTCAAATTATTTGATAGATCAAGATAGAATTCAAAGGCCCAAATACCTAAGTTCATTATAATTTTTTTTTAAATGTCAATAGGTATAATACCCCATATTTTTTGAAATGAGTATAGGAAGTATACATGACATATATTAAGAGTACTCCATTTTTTTGGAAAGGGTTTGGAAAGTAATAAAAATTCATAGTTTGATATTTATAAATATCTAAAAATATTGTAATATGATATTATGAATTATGAAATTTTCTTAAAATATATATATATATATATATATATATATATATATATATATATATATATATATATATATATCATGTCAAGTGTCTATGTCGATGTCTGTGCTTCCTAGTAAATAGTTATTCTTATGTCTATTTTCTGCATTGAACTAACATTACTTTCATAGAGTGTATGATATGAGATAATCTATCTTAATATCTAGTAATGTATCTTTAAATTGCTTGAGCCCACCATATAGCTTTGTTTAGTTGAGTATCATTGCTGGTAATTCAAATTTTTAAAGCAATCTACATTACCTTCATATTGGCAAAATAAGTAGTCCCATGGAGGGTATCTACGTGGATTACCATCGCCCATGTGTGAATGAGTGACCACCACTATAGTTCTCATCACACAAAACATGTGCTACATAAAACTTGGTTTCTATGCAGGAAGAGTATTATTAATTGTACCTAATAATAGTACTAATAGTACACACACACACACACACACACACACACACACACATATATATATATATATATATATATATATATATATATATATATATATATATATATATATATATATATAAGTAGTGCCATGGGGGGTATCTACGTGGCTTACCATCATCCATGTGTGAATGAGTGACCATAAAACTTGGTTTCTATGTAGGAAGAGTATTATTAATTGTACCTAATAATAGTACACACACACACGCACACACACACACACACACACATATATATGTATTGGAGAAAAATATAAAAAATTATGTATTAATAATTATGAATTTTAATTATATAAATGATAAATTAAAAATATTTATATATTATTAATTATCTTATCATATTTGATTACCATATTTTTGTTAGAAACATAGCTAAAATGCCATTTGTTTACAAATTGATTCTTAAATATTTAAAAATGTGCCTAAAATCTATGTACAAATAATAATTTTTATGTCGAATAATATGATTTAATATATAAAAGTTAGATATAAAGAATAGAAAGTTAAAGAGAAAGAAAAATACAAAAATTTGATCTGAATTACCATTGTCAAATTGATACTTTGTATCAAAGTTCTAAAAATCGGACGGAACATTGTACCAGATAAGGTATTGATTTAGAAATTTATTGGTTCAATCGGGATGTAATAAAATATATAAATTTATATATAAATATATATACATATGATTAATAACATGTTATGGGATAAATAAAAATGATTAAAAAAATTTAATGTGATAAAAATAGTTTTCAAAATCAAAATCATTGTAGTAAGTCATATTAACATAACCCATATAAGTAAAGTATTAAGTCCCATATTGTTTAGACTTTGAATTTTTTATTCTTAAAGATACTATAAAGCATTCAACAAGTCTCATATTACTTAGAGTAAAAGTATTTTACTATTGAGACTTCTATAAATAGTACTTATGTATTATATTTTCAAAAATTTATCACCTCTAGGCCCTTTTCAAAGAGCAAGAGATGTAGTAGTCTTTAATTTGGTTAACGAAGATATATTTTTGGCTATTTTTCATCATAATGAAATAATTAACTTCACTATCAATGATCAAAAAATAATTTTGTATCTCTATTTTAAAAAATAAAAAAATAAAAAACTGGTCAACCGATAAAATTGGTTCGATTTGGCTGGTTTATTGGTCCTTGACCGGACTAGCCGGTTCAATATCAGTATTTGATTAATAATCTATGACTCTTTCATCTCTTTTATTTTTGTATGTGAAAGTTTTTGTCTTCCAAATTCACCTCATTGTGGAAAACCTGTAGTAGAGACAAAAAATATAAAAGTAGACGTTCATAAATAAAACATTTAAGTCATTTTTGCCAAATTAATTAGCTTTTTATTTTGGAAAGCTTCGTACAAATTTAATTTTTAAATTTTTTTAATATTTACTTTAATTTCTTACTTAACGTAAGTTTCATTCGACTAATACATTCTAAAGATTAGATGATTAAAAACCAAACAAAAACGTTTTCTCCGCACTACATTTGATTATTTTATTCCGCCTATGCGTATGTCCACTTTTATTGGCATATTGGTGAAGTGTTATTGTGAATCCCTGAAGAGGGTTGGGATAAAATTAATAATTTTTTGGCATAGACGGAAAAGAATTAGAAGCCAGAAAATTTCACCTGGGAAAAACGTGCTTCACCACGGTGCAGGGTTGGTTCAATTCCAAAGCCGATAAAGGAAGGGCTTTTGACCCAAATCGTAAAGCTTCAAAATTTTATGAATTTATTTAATGCGTGCTTTATAAAGGTGAAAAAAAAAATTGTATTTATAGTTGTTTATTTTATTCAAACATTTTGCGTTGTTTATAATGCTAAAGGTTTTGTGTGTGTGTGTGTGTCTAGAATATGTGATAAGTAATTAAAAGTAAAAATTATTGAATAAAAAGTATAAGTACTTATTGTTTTGAAAATATAATAATATTTAATTTTTTAAAATAATAAAAATGAATAATAAATAATCTTTTTTTATTCATTAACATGTACTTTTACAACGCATAAACAGAACTCTTATATATAAAGCTTATTCAGAGAACTACAGAAAAGTTTTCAAATATATTTAGATGAATTGGTAACTCTTTCATTTGCTTTTTCAAATAAGTAGTTGTTATTTGATTTTTTTTTGGGTTTTCCAGGTTATCTCCCTTCTTATTATAAGGAAAGGAGACTAATCCTCTTCAGGCCTAGTTAAGTTTGTTCTCTCGACTGGTACTCTCTCCAAAAATCGAATCAAAATTCTTCTTGGGGCCATAGCAATACCGTTATCACTATGACAACACTCTTATTGGTTGTTATTACTTAATTGAGAATAAGAAAAGAGACATGAAAGAAATTAAATTTTATTAGATGTTAAGCATAATAATTGCGTTAAAATTACGTTCTATTTTTTCAATTACCATTGAGTGATGAAGGGGAGTATGATGGGCGGGTTGGGATTATTAGATTACTAGCGTTAATATTTTTCTTTACGAATACTACCTACTGCTTTAATTTCTTAATACATGGTTCAATCAAATAGCATATTTTATGCCAATTGCTTGATTAGTTTATATGATTTGGGACTTGTTTCTTTTAAGTAAGATCTCAACTCTTAAGTTTAAATCTTACGTATAGAAAATATAAATCCCTATAGAGCTTTACCCCATAGTAGGTCAATATAATCTAGGCTAGATTAGTTAGAGTTAATGGGCTTTGGACACGGATAATCTAGATTTTTAAAAAAAGTACATTTTAAATTGGGATAATATTAAGAGATTAATTTTTTACCTTTATAATGGATTAACTTGACTCGACTTGAGCCGGATTATATTTTGAGCTAAGTGGGCTCTAACTACTATAGTCTAGAAAAAAAAATACAATACATTTTAAATACTTAGATATTAAATTTGATATGTTGTTACGTAAAATATTTTACACTGCTAACCGATCATTTTATATATGTGAAACTTTGGTGATAGATCTTATAAAAATCAAATACTATTAATGATATGACAATAAATAATTGTGTAATAAAAAAATTATAATAATGATATATTAAAATTAAATCCTAATATTACCAATAATGATTAGGCATAGTGGTAAGACAGTTATACTCTTATAGAGAGAATTAAAGTTCAAACAACAAAAAATACAATTGTTGGGACTTTGGAGGGCTCAATTGCAATAGTGCTTGAAAAATCCTCACAGTAAAACATCTTCAACCAACATTCAAATTTGTTTAGAAAAAGAATTAGTAAAATAATACAATTTAGACATAAAAAAATGGACATAAAAAGTGCCATCTATAGAATTTTTTTTTTTTTTTAAAAAAGAAGAAGAAACAAAACATGTTTTGGAGGTGAGTCAGACCAAGGCGTAATATCTTTCTCTTTTTAAATAGTCGACGAAGCATAGACACACCAATTTTTTATGGTGTATCCACGTGTCTGACATAAGTGGGACACCAATGCACGTTGGATACCAGTATGACATGTGTCTGACATGCAGTCTTACGTGGCTTATTTAAAAAATATTATTTTTTGATTTGGACACACATCGACACTGTTGGACATGCGTTAAACACAATTCAGACACGCGTCAGACACAAATCGGATATTGCAGGATCACAACCTTTTTTCAAATTATTTGATAGATCAAGATAGAATTCAAAGGCCCAAATACCTAAGTTCATTCAAGAATTTTTTTTTAAATGTCAATAGATATAATACCCCATATTTTTTGGAGTGAGTATAGGAAGTATACATGACATATATTAAGAGTACTCCATTTTTTTGGAAAGGGTTTGAAAAGTAATAAAAGTTCATAGTTTGATATTTATAAATATCTAAAAATATTATAATATGATATTATGAATTATGAAATTTTCTTAAAATATATATATATATATATATATATATATATATATATATATATATATATATATATATATATATATATATATATCCGTATCATGTCAAGTGTCTATGTCGATGTCTATGCTTCCTAGTAAATAGTTATTCTTATGTCTATTTTTTGCATTGAACTAACATTACTTTCAGAGAGTGTATGATATAGGATAATCTATCTTAATATCTAGTAATGTATCTTTAAATTGTTTGAGCCCACAATATAGCTTTGTTTAGTTGAGTATCATTGCCGGTAACTCAGATTTTCAAAGCAATCTACATTGCCTTCATGTTGGCAAAATGAGTAGTCCCATGGAGGGTATCTACGTGGATTACCATCGCCCATGTGTGAATGAGTGACCACCACTATAGTTCTCATCACACAAAACATGTGCTACATAAAACTTGGTTTCTATGCAGGAAGAGTATTATTAATTGTACCTAATAAATAGTACACACACACACTTATATATATATATATATATATATATATATATATATAAAAGTAGTCCCATGGGGGTATCTACGTGGCTTACCATCACCGATGTGTGAATGAGTGACCATAAAACTTGGTTTCTATGCAGGAAGAGTATTATTAATTGTACCTAATAATAGCGCGCGCACACACACACACACACACGTACACGTATATGTATTGGAGAAAAATATAAAAAATTATGTATTAATAATTATGAATTTTAATTATATAAATGATAAATTAAAAATATTTATATATTATTAATTATCTTATCATATTTGATTACCATATTTTTGTTAGAAACATAGCTAAAATGCCATTTGTTTACAAATTGATTCTTAAATATTTAAAAATGTGCCTAAAATCTATGTACAAATAATAATTTTTATGTCGAATAATATGATTTAATATATAAAAGTTAGATATAAAGAATAGAAAGTTAAAGAGAAAGAAAAATACAAAAATTTGATCTGAATTACCATTGTCAAATTGATACTTTGTATCAAAGTTCTAAAAATCGGACGGAACATTGTACCAGATAAGGTACTGATTTAGAGATTTATTGGTTCAACCGGGATGTAATAAAATATATAAATTTATATATAAATATATATACATATGATTAATAACATGTTATGGGATAAATAACAATGATTAAAAAAATTTAATGTGATAAAAATAGTTTTCAAAATCAAAATCATTGTAGTAAGTCATATTAACATAACCCATATAAGTATTAAGTCCCATATTGTTTAGACTTTGAATTTTTTATTCTTAAAGATACTATAAAGCATTCAACAAGTCTCATATTGCTTAGAGTAAAGGTATTTTACTATTGAGACTTCTATAAATAGTACTTATGTATCATATTTTCAAAAATTTATCACCTCTAGGTCCTTTTCAAAGAGCAAGAGATATAGTAGTCTTTAATTTGGTCAACGAAAATATATTTTTGGCTATTTTTTATCATAATGAAATAGTTAACTTCACTATCAATGATCAAAAAACAATTTTGTATCTCTATTTTAAAAAAAAAAACTGGTCAACCGATAAAATTGGTTCGATTTGGCTGGTTTATTGGTCCTTGACGGGTCTAGCCGGTTCAATATTAGTCTTTGGTTAATAATCTATGACTCTTTCATCTCTTTTATTTTTGGATGTGAAAGTTTTTGTCTTCCAAATTCACCTCATTGTGGAAAACCTCTATTAGAGACAGAAAATATAAAAGTAGACGTTCATAAATAAAACATTTAAGTCATTTTTGCCAAATTAATTAGCTTTTTGTTTTGGAAAGATTCGTACAAATTTAATTTTTAAATTTTTTTAATATTTACTTTAATTTCTTACTTAACGTAAGTTTCATTCGACTAATACATTCTAAAGATTAGATGATTAAAAACCAAACAAAAACGTTTTCTACGCGCTACATTTGATTATTTTATTCCGCGTATGCGTATGTCCACTTTTATTGGCATATTGGTGGAGTGTTATTGTGAGTCCCTGAAGAGGGTTGGGATAAAATTAATAATTTTTTGGCATAGCTGGAAAAGAATTAGAAGCCAGAAAATTTCACCTGGGTAAAACGTGCTTCACCACGGTGCAGGGTTGGTTCAATTCCAAAGCCGATAAAGGAAGGGCTTTTGACCCAAATCGTAAAGCTTCAAAATTTTATGAATTTATTTAATGCGTGCTTTAAAGGTGAAAAAAAAAATTGTATTTATAGTTGTTTATTTTATTCAAACATTTTGCGTTGTTTATAATGCTAAAGGTTTTGTGTGTGTGTGTGTCTAGAATATATGATAAGTAATTAAAAGTAAAAATTATTGAATAAAAAGTATAAGTACTTATTGTTTTGAAAATATAATAATATTTAATTTTTTAAAATAATAAAAATGAATAATAAATACTTTTTTTTATTCATTAACATGTACTTTTAGAACACATAAACATAACTCTTATATATAAAGCTTATTTAGAGAACTATAGAAAAGTTTTCAAATATATTTAGATGAATTGGTAACTCTTTTATTTGCTTTTTCAAATAAGTTGTTATTATTTAACTTTTTTTTGGGTTTTCCAGGGTATCTCCCTCCCTATTACTAGGAAAGGAGACTAGTCCTTTTCAGGCCTAGTCAAGTTTGTCCTCCCGACTGATGCTCTCTCCAAGAATCGAATCGAAATTCTTCTCGAGGCCATAGCAATACCGTTACTAGTATGACAACACCCTTATTGGTTGTTATTATATAATTGAGAATAAGAAAAGAGACATGAAAGAAATTAAATTTTATTAGATGTTAAGCATAATAATTGTATTAAAATTACGTTCTATTTTTTTAATTACCATTGAGTGATAAAGGGGAGTATGATGGGCGGGTTGGGATTATTAGATTACTAGCGTTAATATTTTTCTTTACGAATACTACCTACTGCTTTAATTTCTTAATACATGGTTCAATCAAATAGCATATTTTATGCCAATTGCTTGATTAGTTTATATGATTCGGCACTTGTTTCTTTTAAGTAAGATCTCAACTCTTAAGTTTAAATCTTACGAATAGAAAATATAAATACCTATAGAGCTTTACCCCATAGTAGGTCGATATAACCTGGGCTAGATTAGTTAGAGTTAATAGGCTTTAGATACGGGTAATCTAGATTTTTAAAAAAAAGTACATTTTAAATTGGGTTAATATTAAGAGATTAATTTCTTTACCTTTATAGTGGATTAACTCGACTCGACTTGAGCCGGATTATATTTTGAGCTAAGTGGGCTCTAACTACTGATAGTCTAGAAAAAAAAATACAGTACATTTTGAATACTTAGATATTAATTTTGATATACTGTTATCGTAAAATATTTTACACTGCCAACTAATCATCTTATATATATGAAACTTTTGTGATAGATATTATAAAAATCAAATACTATTAATGATATGATAATAAATGATTGTGTAATAAAAAAATATAATAATAATATATTAAAATTAAATCCTAATATTACCAATAATGATTAGGCATAGTGGTAAGACAATTATACTCTTAATAGAGAGAACTAAAGTTCAGACATCAAAAAAGACAATTGTTGGGACTTGGGAGGGCTCAATCGCAATAGTGCTTGAAAAATTCTCACAGTAAGACATTTTCAACCAACATTCAAATTTGTTTAGAAAAAGAATTAGTAAACTAATATTATTTAGACCTAAAAAAAAGGACATAAAGAGTGACATCTATGGAATTAAAAAAAAAAAAAGAAACAAAACATGTTTTGGAGATGAGTCAGAGTAAGACTTAATATCGTTCTCTTTATAAATAGTTGATGAAACTTGGATACACCAATTTTTTATAGTGTGTCCACGCATCTGACATAAGTGGGACACCAATGTGCGTTGGACACTAATATGAAACATGTTTGACATGTAGTCTTACGTGCCTTATTTAAAAAATATTATTTTTCGACTTAGACATACATCAGATATTATTGGACATGGCTTGGACATGCGTTAGACACAATTCAAACACAAATCGGATATTGCTAGAATACAACCTAGTACTTTTTTCAAATTATTTGATAGATCAAAATAGAATTCAAAGGCTCAAATACCCAAGTTCATTTATGAATATTTTTTTAAATGTCCATAGATATAATACCCTATGTTTTTTGGAAGGGATATAGGAAGTATAGATGACATATATTAAGAGTACTCCATTTTTTTGGAAGGGGTTTGGAAAGTAATAAAAGTTCATAGTTTGATATGTATAAATATCTAAAAATATTGTAATATGATATTATGAATTATGAATTTTTCTTAAAATTTTAATATATATATATATATATATATATATATATATATATATATATATATATATATATATATATAAGGTTTACGGTTTAGGATTTAAGGTTTAATATATATATATATATCCATGTCATGTCAAGTGTCCATGTCGGTGTCTGTGCTCTCTAGTAAATAGTTATTCTTATGTCTATTTTCTGCATTGAACTAACATTACTTTCAGAGGGTGTATGATGTGGGATAATCTATCTTAATATCTAGTAATGTATCTTTAAATTGCTTGAGCCCACAATATAACCTTGTTTGGTTGAGTATCATTATCGGTAATTCAGATTTTCAAAATAATATACATTACCTTCATGTTGGCAATATGAGTAGTCCCATGGAGAGTATCTATGTGGATTACCATCACCCATGTGTGAAATGAGTGGCCACCACTAAAGTTCTGATCACACAAAACATGTGCTATATAAAACTTGGTTTCTATGCAGGAAGAGTATTATTAATTGTACCTAATAATAGTAGATACATATATATACATATACACACACATATATATATACATATATGTATACATATACATATATATATATATATATATATATATATATATATATATATATATTGGAGAAAAATATAAAAGATTATGTATTAATAATTATGAATTTTAATTATATAAATAATAAATTAAAAATAATTATCTTATCATATTCGATTACCATATCTTTGTTAGAAACATAGCTAAAATGCCATTTGTTTACATATTGATTCTTAAATATTTAAAGATGTGTCTAAAATCTATGTACAAATAATATTTTTTATGTCGAATAATGTTATTTAATATATAAAAGTTAGACATAAAGAATAGAAAGTTAAAGAGAGAGAAAAATACAAAACTTTGATATGAATTACCATTGTCAAATTGATAATTTGTATAAAGGTTCTTAAAATCGGATGGGATATTGAACCGGATAAAGTATTAGTTAAGAGGTTTATTGGTTCAACCAGGATATAATAAAATGTATATATAATTAATAACATGTTATGAGATAAATAAAAATGATTAAAAAATTTAATATGATAAAAATAGTTTTCGAAATTAAAATCATCGTATTAAGTCATATTAACATGACCCATATAAGTAAAGTATTAAATTCCATATTGATTAGACTTTGAATTTTTTATTCTTAATGCTACTATAAAGCATTCAAGAAGTCTCATATTATTTAGAGTAAAAATTTTTTACTTTTGAGACCTTTATAAATAGTACCTATGTATCATATTTTTAAAAATTTATCACCTTTAGGCTCTTTTTAAAGAGCAAGAAATGTAGTAGTCTTTGGTTTGGTCAACCAAGATATATTTTTGGCTATTTTTATCATAATGAAGTAGTTAACTTCACTATTAATGATAAAAAAATAATTTTATTCTTCTATTTTCTTTAAAGAAAAACTAAAAAACTGGCCAACCGGTAAAATTGGTTCGATTTGACTGGTGTGTTGGTCCTTGACCGGTTTAGCCAGTACAATGTTAATTTTTTGACATGGTGGTTTCTTTAGTGTATACGGAGCAGATATCTAGTCGGTTATTGGTTCAACTGGTCAGACTAGTTGGTCTAGTCCAGTTTTCAGAACTATGCTTTGTATCTATTATTTTCTTTCTTTTTTTTATGTGACTATGTATTATTTTCTTAAATGTTTATTCTTAATCTAAGTACATATAATACTACTCTTTTTTAAATTAGATTAGTTTAGCCATGAAATCCCTTTAAAAATGTAATTAAAATCGCAAGTTTTGGACACATGGTTCCCCACAACCACTAGTGTTATTTTAATTAGTGTATGTAATTTTATTGTATAAACATCATTTTCCTTCTTATGTAGTTATCTTCATTAACTATTAAGACACGCATGCAAATGGCCCTAGCACCGCTATAAATTGGTTGCTTCCTCTTGCCTTAGAGTCATCAAGCCAAACAAAGAAAGAAAGAAAAAAAACAAAACGTAGCCCTTAATTAACCATGGCATCCAATGCATTATCCCTCCTCTTCTTGGCCCTTTCTGTGCTCTCTTGCATCATCAGCTCCTCCGACGCCGCTGATTGTGTCGGCTCTGGTGACATTTCTGTGTACTGGGGCCAGCACTCAGACGACTATACAGAGGGCTCCTTGAAGCAGGCATGTGACTCCGGCAACTATAACATTGTGATCCTCGAAAGCCTCATTGTGTACGATAATGGCGGCATCCCTCAGCTGAACTTGGTAAACCACTGTGGCTCCGTTGGAAACCCATGTTCCAAGCTAGAGCCCGCAATAAAAGGCTGCCAAGATCTTGGCATCAAAGTTTTCCTTTCAATTGGGCTGGATGTGGTAACAACACCACCACCTGAGGATAAGAATGTCACACTTGACCTTGCAAAGTACCTCGTGGACAAGTTCCTCAGCGGCAACGATGGTCCACTAGGAGCTGTGTCCTTAGATGGCATTGATATTCAAGATGTCCCAGATAGTGAACACCTTCATTGGGATCTACTTGCTACGCTCCTCAGTGATGGGTCCGTAATTGATAGAAAGGTTTACATTTCTGCATCACCTCAGTGTGTGTACCCAGATGCGCTTCTTCAACCTGTTATAAAAACTGGACATGTAGATTATATATGGGTTGAGTTCTTTTACAGCAACCCTTCTTGCATATACCGACCTGGAAACCCTGAAAATCTTTTCAAAGCATGGGAACAATGGACCTCAAATGTTCCCGAAAGCTTGATATTTCTGGGGCTCACTGCTGATAAAACTATGGCAGGTTATATAGAACCGGAGGTGGTCAAGACTGAGATTCTTCCAACTGTTAAGAAAGCTTCTAACTATGGTGGAGTTATGATTTGGGACAGGTACTTTGATTTAAAAAATAACTATACTGCGCCGATAAAGGACAGTGTTCCCAAAACTTGCAAATGTGTGTGTGATGGTGATGAGACAGCATCAACCAGGTTCAAAAGCCTGCTAGCACGATCTTAATATGCCACTATGCACTCTTATGCATGGAATAAGCTACCAAAATTAAGTGCCTTTATATGCACTCTACGTGTAATGAATGTATTTTAAGTAATTGCCAAAATGCAATCTATGCATGTTTGGTTACAAGCATGTGATGCATTTCGCTGGAAATAAAGGTTCTATTTCCCTATATTTTTATCTTGCGTTCATCTAGTCCTCAATTTTTTTTATTTTTTTTTTTTATATTTGTTCATTTTAGTTCTTTAGTTTATTAATTAAGTTCAACAACATCCTCAAAGAGATTTCCATCCAAACTATTAATGATTGCATGTCCTTTAACAATGAAAATGGTAGTTTTAGATGGACAAAAAAAAATTTAATTTTTCAATACAACATTAAAAATTTATTTAAATAAAATATATCGTCTAATCTAATTTTGGTGTGTTCAATTGTCTAATTACAAGTAAAGTTAAAGTTGCATTTAATGTAGAATAAAATATATCGTACAAATAAAGTTAGTAATGTAGCTCTCTTGTCTATCTTATTTTCACTATTTAATGTATTTCTTTAAGATTTAATCTCGATCATAATAAGATAATAAAATGAAATAAATTAAAGATAAAACAAAGAAAGAGTTTAATTTAGGTGCACTAATAATATAAAATTTTTTTACGTTGTCATTCAATTAAAACCTTCTATTTGCATGACCATTCAAGTAGTGGATGGTTATATCAAAAACTTTTGCTGATATAACAATTTAGGATTGGATGTCTATGTAAAAAATTTTACACTGGCAATGCACTCAAATTAAATCCATAAAAAAATCATCTAAAGTGAAGTCTAAAATTTTAATTAAAACTCTACATATTAGACGGAGAATCTCAACTCGTCAACTTCTAGCTTTGCCTTTTAAGAAGATAAAAATTATATGATAGACACGTAAGGGCTTAAAAGAGGATACAAGCATTAGACACCAAGACATATTTCCCAATCTCCTGCTAAGAGTAGCATGACGTCTCTGTTTACTTTAATTAAAATAAAAAATACTACAACAATAAATTGGTATTATGATACTCATAAGTTTTAAAAAGGTATAATCAACACTTAAAATTTATATAATTACCTAGTTTGGCCAATGATTCTACATTTAACACCAAAATGTCATACAATACTATAATAAATTATCATAATGTTACAAATATAAAAGTAAAAAAAAAAAAAAAAAGAAGACACATTCAAATTAAAATTTTTTCAAAATAGCTAACCTCAAAATATAAAATATAAAAAATGAGTTGTAATTGCTACAAATACTTTTAATTCCACCACCTTGTTACCTTAAAATATTGCCAAGACATAATAATAAAAAAGAACAAAACAATTCACCAACAAAAAATTGGGTCTATTTGGCACACTCTATAAGGTTTGATTGTATAAGCTAATACAATTCATTATGATATTATTAGTGATTTGTGTGCAATTAATATATTGTATAAGTGTATCTATTAAAACCCACTTATACATCAAAACAATGAACAACTTAATTAATCCTTAACACATAGAAAGCTTCATATTTTGTTTAGGACAAAATACCCTGCTCTCCTCTTTTTTGAATGAGTTTATAGTTTGGGCTAACTCAGTAATTTTATTTTATTTTCATTAATTGTTACTTTTTTAATATAATATAGAAAAGGCGGATTAGATCCATTTAATATGATATGATTTAAAAAAAAAAAAAAAAAGTGGACCGTTACTTCGCGGATCAATCATGTCAAAATATTATAATTGAGATTTAAAAGATAAAATAAAATAGAATTAAAAAATTAAGATAAATCTGAGAGTGTTAATTTTGTTTGATTCACATTAATTACTCATTTATCTATTCTCCTAGTTAATATTTTCTTTCCATATTTTTCTCTATTTAGATAATATTATCTTTTTCCTATTTTTCTTTTACTTGAATAATATAAGTAATTAAAAAAATCAAAGTATTGTTGTTGTTATTATTATTTACTGGGTAAATAAATTTAATACTAATTCAATAAAATATTTTTTAAAATAAAATTTGTAAACGATTAGATCCCAATGCGATAAAAAAAACTAATTAAAAAGATAAATCAAAATCTTTGTGCCCGCATTGTGTTAATTATGTTTTACACGCTCTATCTTTCTCAATTGAAGCTAACATGGAAAAGCAGCACAAAAGAATAATACACCTCGTTGCCCGTGAAATGAGAGACCACCAAAATTCTCACACAAAACATGTGCTATATAAAACCTAGTTTCTATGCAGGAAGAGTATTATTATTTGTATCTAATAATAGTTGATATATATATATATGGAGAAAATTATAAAAAATTATGTATTAATAATTATGAATTTTAATTATATAAATAATAAATTAAAAAAAATATACATTATCAATCATCTTAGCATATTTGATTACCATATTTTTGTTAGAAACATAGCTAAAATCCCATTTGTTTACATATTAATTCATAAATATTTAAAGATATGTCTAAAATCCATATACAAATAGTATTTTTTATGTCGAGTAATATTATTTAATATATAAAAGTTAGACATAAATAATAAATATTTAAAAGAGAGAAAAATTCAAAACTTTGATCTCAATTACCACTATCAAATAAACACTTTGTATCCCTTTTTTTATCTGACTATCTATTATTTTCTTAAATGTTCATTCTTAATCTTTTTTTTTGTTGGTAGAATGTTCATTCTTAATCTAACTACATGTAATATTACTCTTTTCTAAATTAGATTAGTTTGGGCATGAAATGCCTAAATGTAAACACATGGTGAAACCACCGGTCCTGAACTTGGCAAACCACTGTGGCTCCACTTAAAACCCATGTTTCAACCTAGAGTCCACAGTAAAAGAGTGCCAAGGTCTTGGCGTGAAAGTTTTACTTTCACTTGGGCTGGACATGGTAACAACACCGCCATCTGAGGATTAGAATGCCAGAATTGACCTTGCAAAGTACCTTGTGGATGAGTTCCTCAGTGGCAACGGTGGTCCACTAGGAGCTGTGTCCTTGGATGGCATTGATATTCAAGATGTCTCAGATAGTGAACACCTTCATAGGGATCTACTTGTTACGCTTCTCAGTGATGGGTCCATAATTGATAGGAAGGTTTACATTTTTGCATCACCTCAATGTGTGTACCCAGATGTGCTTCTTGACTTTGTTATAGAAACTGGACATGTAGATTATATATGGGTTGAGTTCTATTACAACAACCCTTCTTGCATATACCAACCTGGAGACCCTGAAAATCTTTTCAGAGGATGGAATCAATGGACCTCAACTGTTCCCGGAAGCTTGATATTTTTGGGGCTCACTGCTGATGAAAATTTGGCAGGTTATATAGATCCGGAGGTGGGCAAGACTGAGATTCTCCCAACTGTAAAGAAAGCTTCCATTTATGGTGGAGTTGTGATTTGGGACAGGTGCTATGATATCAAAAGTAACTATACTCCGCAGATAAAGGACAGATAGAGTTCCTAAAACTTGCAAATGTGTGTGTGATGGTGATGAGACAGCATCGACCAGGTTCCACAGCCTGCTAGCACGATCTTAATATGCCACTTTGCACTCTTATGTATGGAATAAGAAGTTTCATGCATGCACCATATGTATGCATGGAATAAGCTACCAAGAATAAAGCTGCTTTATAAGCATTGTATGTGTAATGAATGTACAAGTAGCTGCCAAAATGCAATCTATGCATGTCTGATTACAAGCATGTAATGGATTTTGCTTGAGATAAAGGTTCTGTTTTTGTGCATCACTTCGAACCTTTGAAAAAAAAAAAAAAAAGGACAACATTAACACTTTACGATGTCCGCACTGAAAACCTTTTGAACGAAGGCTAATGAAAAGCTCAACTAAGGTTTTTTTTTCCCTCAATATTTCTAGCTACCTTGGGTTCATCTAGTCCTTAAATTTTTTATTTGTTCATTTTAGGTCTTTAATTTATTAATTAAGTTCAACAATATCCTCATATATATTTTCATCAAACCATTAATGATTACATGTCCTATATCATAATTTTAGATGAACAAGAAATTTTCAATGCAACATTAAAAGTTTAAAATAATACTGGACGTAATTGATAAATTAAGGGATATCAATTCGGGAATTAAGATAAGTTTATTTATTTTTTTTTTTTTGGTGAAAGAAAGGGCCACTAACGGCCAAAAGACAGAAACAAACTATGCAACCTATAAATTTATTTAAGCCTAAACGAAATTAGTGGCCAAAATGCAACCTATGCATGTTTGATTACAAGCATATAACAGATTTTACTTGAAATAAAAGTTCTATTTTTGTGTACCACTTCGTATTTAAAAAAAATGAACGAAAGGAACATTAATACTTCACCATGCCCACACCATTCGGTGATATTAGAAGCGGATGCAGTAGTTGTTATCTAAGTAATAATAGCAAGGATATAAGTACAACTGTAGAAAGAAGTTCATATAGAAGGTACATCCATGGTTTATTGTAAGCATGAACAGGTCCGAAGACATGAAGGGTGTGTTTGTTTTTAGTTTTTATTTTTTTTCCTAAAAAATATAAAAAAGTATTTTTTTAACTATTAAAAAGATTACTTGTTATATAAGTTACTTATTATAATATTTGAATAGAGGTTTAGATAAATAGTTTCTATAAAAAGTGACTAAAAAGTGATTTTTGTTTAATAAAAAAAGTCACTTTTTTGTCCGAAAGGAAAAAAGAGAAACAAATACACTCTAAATTTAGAATGCAAGAGCACCCCTGACTGCATTAGGTTGAGGAGGAAATCATACGAGGATTTTAATAAAAGTTCAAAAAGTAAACTGTCAAATTAGTTTTTGAAATTGGCAACTGACTTTAAAACCCCTCCCAAGTCCCTAAAATTGCCAAAAATTGGTCAAGTTATTGCTTGAGAAGGGCCAACTTGATTACTCCTGAGGAACTAACTTGATTGGATTTTCCCAATTTCAAGGATCTCGAAAGGAGTTTCCCAAAAATTGGGACTAATTTATAGTCAACTGCAATTTTCAAGGATGAAAGCGATAATTTACTCAAAGTACAAGCCACCAGTGATCATGTTACATGTTAGAAGTGCGGTAAACCCCGTTAAGAGCTCAATCATCATTTTTCAATTATTTTAGAGCATATATGAGGAAAAAAATATTTTATGTAATCTTAAACCCTAAACCATATTCTATGTAAAACTTAGAAAAGAACATTAACATTATCAAATTGAACTATGTTATGATCTAAATAAGAAACCAACACTCAGTTCATGTGAGAAAAAAACAAAAATCATGTATTGCTTTCACCATCAACAGAAAATAGAACAATAATCCGCAAATTAGTATGGGTAGCAGGATAAAAAGCAATGGAAAAGTAACTTAGGAACCGAAATAGAAATGGGCCGTAGAGAGGAGGTCTGATGGAGAATTAAAGAGTCCACTTTGTCTAATCGACCCCCGTATACTTTCTTGATTTTCTTTACATTACTTATTGAGTTCCCACACTCTCTGTGTGTTTAGATTGGAGTTTGAACTTCATTTTATAAAATTAATTTTGATCAAAATTGAGTTAAGTGTGATTTATGTTTAAAAATTTTTATATCAGAATTAATTATGACAGAATAAGTATTATTTGGATTATAATAATCAAAATCACTTTTGATGTATAATTACTAAAAAAGACATAAAAAAATTTTGATAGACACAAATTAATGAATATTAAAAAACTATAAATGAAAAGATAGAGTGATAGAATAGGAAAGAGAATAAGTGGAACCCATTTTCAATGATCACCATGGTTTTATAAACAGAAAAGTGACAATTTATTACTATGGGGCAAGCCTTAGTTTGGAGAGAACACCATGTCACCATGGTGACTTGTTACCAACATAACTTTACCCAAACTTAAAAGGTGCTGCGTTCCATGCCTTTCAACCTGCCTTTGGTGTTACAAACGCGCAAACACACTATCTGAAGCGTGAGTTGGTTTTCCTCTCCTTTGCACTCACAAATCTTCATTGCACTTCTTTCTAACTAACTTCCTTGCAGCAGCGCTAGTGGCCATTCCCCTTCTACTAGATATGACAATTCGGGCTCTCCGCTGGTGCTTCCTTCTGTTGGGCCTCTTTCAAAAGAATTGGGCCTAAGCCAGACTGGGTTCATAACAAATTAAAAACTACATAAACACTCAGTGAAAACTAGAGAGATTTGTTAACTACTGTTGAAAAAAAAAAGAATGTAGAAAGTGCCTCAATGAAAATTTACCGTAATATTCATGACTTTCTGATAAAGCAACATTAGTTGTCGGCTTGATAATGTTGATTCAACCAATCTCACTGGCCACGTTTCAGATTTAAAATCACGAAATGATTGTTTTACCCTCAACAAATGATTTCTGCTGTGCTGCTAAAAATAATGATAAAAAAATGACGTGACATTCAAATGGTACAATGAAAGAAATGTTAAGGTGGTAGATTTATATATGTTTATTCCAAAAAATTTCAATAATGAAACTGTGATATTAAAAGGACTTGATGGACGACAGCTTTTCCCATATCAATTTCTCACCAAAATTTCAATTACATGTACTGCGGTTGGTTAACCGAAAAAAAAAAAAAATTGCCAACAGTAGTAGAAAAGGAAAGGAGGAGGATGCTATGGTGAACATTCTTCTTAATATTTGTGGAATATAAGAGTTTTTCAGTTATGTAAGAGGGAATAGAGGTTGGTGAGGGTAAGGAGATCGAAGAATGAGATTACATGTGTGTTTGGCAAAGTTGTAATGTTAAAATTATTTTATTAATCACTTATTTGACTTTTCTCATTTAATTTTGTGATAATCAACTTATGGTTTGATACTTCAGTTAAAAAGTGATTTTAAGATAATATATATTTTTTATTGTATGAAAAAAGTTATTTTTATATAATAAAATTACTAAAAAAATATAGAATGGTTATTTATTTTATATAATATTTGATATTTAAGATTAATTTGATAAAAATATAATAATTTTAAAATAATCAATTTTTATTCATAATTAAATGGCCTATTTGATTAAGATTTTGGAATAAATACTTCTTTAAAAGCTATGTCAGAAGTAGAATCAAAGGTAAAAGTAGAAAAATATTTTATATTTGGATATAATCATAGAAGTACTTTTTATTAGAATTAGAAGTTATTAAATTCTTTAGATGTGATAAATATAAAAGTATTTTTCAATGTAAATTACAATTTAGTGAATAAGGAGTTGTGTTTTTAAAAAATCAAAGATAGAATGTAAAATAATATGAAAAAGTAATAGGTTTGAAATTTGAAACTATTTTCTTTATCTTTTACTGCTTTTGCTTATGAAGAAAAGCATATCTTTTCCTACTCCTTAAAAAAATGAAAAAAATAATTATTTTCTCCTTCTATTTTTTTGAATAAGCATAAATAAACAATATTAGTAGTACTTTTTTTTTCTCCTAAAAGAAGTGCAAACAAACACTTCCAAAATTTAAAAAGGTTGGTTATGACTATAAGCTATTTTTCAATTTAAAATTATTAATTTTTTGTTATAATATATTATCATTGGTTTTTACCAAACATGACGAATTTTATGAAAATAGCTTTTTTGCTAGAAAAAGAGCTGTTTATTGTGGCTTCCCAAGCATGCATAATGTGAGTTAAGATTGGCTAATTATTTTTTTTGAAAAAAATATTTTGAGTTAATCTTAATTAAAAAAATTGAGAATATTCTGTTAGAATTTTTTAATATAAAATAAAGTATAATTTTCAACCAAAAATAATGTTAAGTGCTATTTTAAAAATTTTCCAAAAAAAAAAATTGTGTAGTTTAACCTATCTATTGATACAATATTAGGCTGGGTTTCAGAACGTATCTCCAGCGTATGGCACTGCAGAGTATACCTTGTCGCACTTGGATAAGCGACCACAAAAGTTCCAACCCAAAACACGTGCTATATAAAACTTGGTCCTTATGTAAGGGTGGATACGTGTTATCTGTATATTATTGTGATGATTTTTGTTTTGGATAAAATATTATTGTGATTATGATTTTGTTAGGAGTGTAATCTCTTCAACAAGTTTTGGTGAGACTCGTGACTTTCATTATCGACACCTCAAGCTTGCTTCAAGTGTCAAAGAATGGAAGCAGCATATTGGCATCCCCACTCAATGATAAACAAGTGTCGAAGTAAAGGGTCAAAGTCCATCATTCAATGGTAAAAAGTGTCGAAGTGTTGAAATGTCAAGAACTGCTTGTAGCACCTTGTTGAAGCCCAATGTCTATACATTGAAAATTTCAAGGAATATTGCAGTATGTGATTCGACCCATGGAGAGCAATAGGAGAATTTAGAGAAGATTTGGATCATGGTAACGCCACAAATGCTCCTAAAGTAAATCATTTGAAATATGGATAAGAGAAGTTGATGAAAAGTTGATGAACGTGGATCATAGTAGAAGCCATGCACTTATTTTTAGGAGCCAAGTATTGGAAAGGCCCATGCACAACTCAAAATATGAGATTAAAGAACAAAAGTGGATTTGAATATGATTTGAGGTGGAAGCTAGAGAACGCGGGATAATGGGCTTAGTTTCTAGATATTTCTTTTGTCTATAAATAGAATTGGTAAGATTAGAATAAAGGTGGTAGGAAAACACTTTGAGAAATACCTTACACATTCTCTCGTTACTCTGACATCAACAGATATATAGGAAAAAATCAAGCATTCCATCCCATCCTATTTTTTCTTCATTTTCTTTCTTGTTTCATTTTCATTACTCTTAGTTCATCTCTTTTCAATTTCTTTTTCCTTTAATTCCAATTTATATACTTTATATATTTCAATGTTATAATGCTTTCGGTTCATCTCAATTTTTCTTTCTTTAATTTGTTTTATTATTTTAGTTACTGCGCTCTTTTCCCTTATTCATTTCAATTTTGCTTCACTTTGGTTTGGTATTTGTTCATAATTTCCTTTCATTCAAGTTTCTTTAATCTTCTTTTTCATTTCACTTGAATTTGCGTCTTTTATTTTCTGTATTTATTCTATTTTCTTTGCTTATTTTACCTATTATTTAAAAGTTGAGTCTATAAGAAGAGCTGCTTCTGTTCCCCGAATTAAGATCGAGAAGCAAGGCCATTGTCATTTATTTGTTTATTGACAAAAAACTAGTTAAACATATACATACATACATACATATATATATATATATATATATCTCATTTCAATAGATATCATGCATTTTTTATATATTATATCTATACAATATCTATATTTCATGAGTTCAAAAATATTTATCGTAATTCCTAGTCAAAAAAAAATTATTATAATGATATTTATACATCAAAAACTTATATTAAACATTAAATGACTCATATATCTAAGGAATTTATAGTTTGAATAAACTTAATTTTAAAAATTTAATTTAGTTCGAATTAAATTTGTAATAATATAATTTATATTTAAAAACTTTTATAAAAAAATTGATTTTAACATAATAAATATTATTTAGATAATATTTTTTTAAAAAATCATTTTCAAATGTGTAATTATTAAAAGAGTATAAATTTCTTATTATCTGCGTTATGGTTGCTTTTATTTTTCTTCATTATTTTTTAGTTAAATTTCAACAAGTAGCAGATATTGTTATAACAACCAACTACTATGTTTAATGTTCATATTAAAATAAATATAAATAATGCAAGTTATTTTATTTGCTAAATTTATTTTGGTTTTTAAAAAATATTTCAAATAATATTGTTGAATAGAATACGAAATATACAACAAACACTTATGAACAAAAATATCACTTATAAAATAAAAAAAATATCATTTAAGATACAAAAAAAAAACTTTTAAAACATGCACTATCTTATGTAAAGTTGTTCTAATAAAATAAAGCCACATTTATTTGATAACATACACTAGAATTCATAAGAAAAGATAACTGAAAAATTAAGTAGTCACTTAAAATTGTTTTGGGAGATAAAATTTAAAAGTTAGTTACGTTCTTGAAAGGTATTATTGAATGCTGAACATGAAAAACCCAACTCAAAAGTAAGTATGTGTTGTTTTAATTAAGTTGAACATGGATTTGAAGCCAAAATTGATTTTGAAAAATATAGCCAAAAAAAAAAAAATTTCTACAAAATTAATCTTGCCATGGGTTGAACAAGAGTTTGGTTCTCCAGACAGCAATTCAAACAAAAATAAATTAATGATTTAGGAGTGAATTTATAAAAGAAAGGCAAGGCTGCAGACTTTCTATTCAGTATTATTGTTATCTTTCTACTCTTCATCCTTTCAAGCTTTGATCTTAGTTGAATGAAGAGAACTGGTAATTAAACAGGATGATGATATATAATATAGAAAGTACATTGACATTATCTCAACTCTCACGCAGCTCAAAGACATATGGAACAAAAATGTTGTTTTTTATCCAGTTTTTATACATTACTATAGAGCACTATAATTTATATCATGAGTCATGACTAAGCATTAGTAGATATAAAATTTAATTTTTCTCTTGATTTTATTTTTTTAAGCGTTTATTTTAATACCTCTATTTAGTGCTCAAAATAGTGAGGCTGCAATATTGAAAGAGCTTGATGCCGACAACTTTTATCATTTCAATTTCTCACCAAAATTTCATTTACATGTATGCAGTTTTTCCTTACTAAGTTCAAAAAGACAAAAACATAAAATTTACCAAAAGAGAATGAAACCTAGAAAAGAGAAAAGAAGCAAAGAAGGAAAGACTGGCGTCAAACCCCGGGGATAAGATGAGGTACTAATATAATTAGGCGAAATGGCACAGTGCTTTGAGAAATTTTTATATACTCTTGAAATAAGAAAAAAAAATGAAACACTATGATAATTCATATATGTGATGTGTTAAATTATGAATAATATAGAACAGTTTTTTTTCTCACTCTATATGATAAGTGATAATTCGTTCTTTTTGTTTACACTTCTCAGATTTGCATACTGTGAGTGGATTGTGACTCCATATAAGTTGCCGGTCACTTTGTACAAGTGCTCCTTCTTCTCCTTCCTTCACCATTGCTTGCTTGTGCACATGAAAACCATATAAATATGATGATAAGGAAAGCAAAAAGGGGATTTGGTAGGACAAGCCCTTGTGCAAACAGTCTTGTGGTTGTACCCTTTTGAAGGTAGAATTTATTCAGAAAGTGGCATCCAGAAAAAAAAAAAAAAAGTACTAGTAATAATAACTCACCAATCATCTCCTTGGATTAGGTGACAAATTTAATGAGTTGCATTTTACGGCCACAAATAGTGCCGAGGAATCAAAAATTAAGTCTAATTTCACAAGTTTAACAATCCCTTTAAACTTAGAATATATTAAAATTAATTTTTTTTTATTTACAATTCAGTGGTGAAGGGATAATTAGATTAATAACATTAATACTTTCTTTTTGAATGCTACTAACTATTTTAATTTCTTAATATATGATTCAATCAAACAGTACATTTTAAATCGGGTTAATATTAAACTCTCTTCTCAAACAAAATAACAAATGAAAAATCAAATAGAGTTGAGGTTTTTTATTTTTTATATGGTATTTGAATTGTATATATACCAAAATATGGGATTTGGGAAGAATTTACGTGGATATAGAATTTAGGAAAATCGGAATTTTCGATTTTAGAACAGGTGAAGTCGGAAATTCCGACTTCAATTAAAATAATATTTTGCTTTTTGTCTGTAGTGAAGTCGGAATTTCCTGTGTCCTTGGATGGCATTAATATTGAAAACGTACCTGACACTCGACTCATTCGTTGGGATGAACTTGTTACGCTCATCAACGAGTGGTCCTTGATGAACAGGAAGGTTTACATATCTGCATCACCATCATGTCCATTCGATCAGGATCCATTTCTTAATGCTGCTATACAAACTGGATATGTAGATTATGTATGGTTTGAGTTCTATAACCGCCACCCGTCTTGCATATGCCAAGATGGAAACCCCGACAAACTTTTGGAAGCATGGGCAACATGGACCTCAAATGTTACCTAAAGCTTGATATTATTGGGGCTCACTGCGGATAAGGATTTGGATGGCTATATAGGACCGGATCGGTGGTCAAGTCTGAGATTCTTCCGAAGGTAAAGAAAGCTTCCAACTATGGTGGAGTTATGATTCGGGACAGGTACTATGATAAAACAAAGAACTATGCTCCGCAGATAAAGGACAGTGTTCCCAAAATATGCAAATGCGATTGTAATGGTAATGAGACGGCATTTACCGGGTTCAACAGCCTGCTAGCACGATCTTAATACGCCATTGTAACCTGAATGTATGGAAAAGTAGCTTCATGCACCGTATCCATAGGTACGCATATGCATGGAAAAAGCTACCAAGTACCAAGAATAAGTGCCTAGCTTTATATGCACTCTATGACTCTGAGTAATGAATGTATTTTAAGTCGTTGCCGAAATGCAATCTATGCATGCATGTTTGGTTACAAGCATGTAATGGATTTCGCTTGAATGAAATAAAGGTTCTGTTTCCTTACCCTATATTTCTATCTTGTGTTCATTTAGTCCTTAAATTCTTTATCTGTTCATCTTAGTTCTTTAATTTATTAATTAATTAAGTTCAATAACATCCTCAAATGGATTTCCATACAAACTATATATTAATGATTACATGTCCTATAACAATGGGAATCGTAGTTTTAGATGGACAAAAAAAATTAAATTTTCAATGCAACATTAAAAATTTATTCAAATAAAAAATACCGCCCAATCTAATTTTGGTGTGTTCACTTGTCTAATTAAAAGTAAAGTTAAAGTTGCATTAGCGATTTGCATATCACTTTGGCTTGTTACTGACATTCTAATTTCTGGCTATAATGATTATTTAATCTTTATTTAATGATTTTAAAAAAATAAAATATATATAAAATTGAAATTTTATTTTTGTTTCAATAAATCAATACAAAAATTAATATTTTATTAACATTCATGTATTAAAATTAATTATTATGCAGATTATAGGTTAAAAATATTGCAAAAAATTGAAAAAGTATATACTTGTACTTTTTTTTTAAAATAATCATCATAAAGTATTGTCATTGTCAACAATATATATATGTTAAAAAAAAAAATCAACATGTAGTAGCAGTGAGTACTTTAGTTAAAAAAAAAGTAAAAAATATAAGATAATGGAATTTACCAAAGATTTAACGGAAAAACATAAAAATGAAGTAAAATTTAGTGCATTTTTATCTTTTAAGAGAGATAATTGTAAGTTTTAAAAATAGAGGAAAAGGTCAGGTATTAAGAGCATCTTTAGAAGAGGCGAGATTAATTTACTAATAAAGAAAATAACTATTTAAGATTTTATAAGATGTGCAGAGCAGTAAGATATCCCTTTATAAGATATACCTTGAGAAGTGCATGTAACAAGTTGGAAAAGCCAAATTCAAAATCAAGAAGTTAGTAATGCTGTTAACATTGTTTAATTATAAGCCGAGTGTATATAGCACCTCAATTATCAGCAGTGTGTGAAGTGAACAGCAATCTAAATCCATGATGTTTTCATGCTATTTCTTATCAGTCAAGTTATACGAAGATTGTGACTTGAAGACTAGTTGCAACTAAATGTCTAAATCAATGACAGTGCTGAGTTATGAGTGAATTTATGAAAGAAAAACAAGGCTTGATACTTTCTTTTCATTATCATTGTTATTTTTTCCTTTCTTCTTTCTAAACTTCTTAGTTGAATGAAGAGAACCAATAAGAAAAACAAGATGTGGAAATATAATATAGAAAGTACATTGACACTTGTCTAATAATCAGGCAGCACAAAGATATTATATTGAAAGGCCCTGATAGCTGAAACCTTCTCTCATTTCAACCTCTCACCCAAATTTCAATAACATGTACCACAGTTTGTTCGTGCTAGATTCAAAAACATAAAATAAATAAATACCAATAAAAATAGAAAAGAAAATGAAACCTAGGAAGGAGAAAAATCCAACCAAAAAAGGAAAGAATGGCATCAACCCGCAAAGCGGTGATAAGATGCTGTAGTAATAAAACTAAGTGGTGTTTCATGAAACTTGACCACTCTCTATTGTTCTTTTTGTTTAAACTTTTCGGACTTGGATATTGTGAGTGGCTTGGGACCTCCGTATGGGTTGCCTGCCACTTTGTACGATTGCTACTTCTTCTCCTTCCTTCACCATTCCTTGCTTCTGCACATGGAAACCATATAAATATGATGATGAAGAGAAACAAAAAGGAAAAGGTATATACTAGGACAAGCCCTTGTTTAAGAATAAGAAGTATTGTGAGAGCACCCTTTTGGCAGCAAAAAGAATCTATTCAGTAAGTGGCATCCCAGAAAAATTTAACTCACCAACCACCTCCCATGTGTGTTTGACAAGTTAGCGAGTTGCAATTTACAGCCGTAAATTTAACTAAGGAATCATAAATTGAGCCTAAATTCAGTGCTACAAGTTTAACAATCCATTTGGAAGGATTTATTTCTCTGATAGAAAAAAGCCTTTTAAAAGGAATTGGAGAAGGTCGACAGTGGCTCAGTAGGATTAGCCATGAAACCCATTCCAGTGATGACAACAGTCGAGGTTCCAAGGGCGTTACACATCATGGTTGCATGGTATGCAAACATCTCACTCATGTGGTTCTACGCATAACCAAATAAAATAGAAATACACATTTCAGTGTTGACAATAAAATGAGAGGGCAATAGATAAAGAAAGGCATCACGGAAACAAAATACATCAATGAAGTGCATTATTTTCTAAGCATCAGCCCATGCCCTTGCTTCTGTATAAACTTAGACACATTACTGGTTAAGGCCCAGATTGTCTTCAAGGTCACTAATGCTGCTCCTAAAATTCAGCTGACTCAATATTAATAGTCAAGCATGCAAAATCACAACTACGAACCCTCAAAAATGCGCATCATCATAATCCCAAATTATCCTAAGGTAACATTAATTCTTTCACGATCAAATTTTCTGTAGTTTTCTTTTTGTAATATTGGTGGTTAACTAACTGAGTGATTATTTTGTATGACCTCGCACTGGAGAAACATAAAATTTTATTTCATACTTGCAAGATTGTGCCACTGTTGAGGCAGGGAGAAGGCATAGAGGAGGAAAAAAGATTTGAACTGAAAAGAAAAAAGGTTCCCCGGGTCTTACCAGTCTCCAACTCTCTACACTAGCCTTTCAAAACACTAGGACACTGGACATTTGGGGGAAGGTAAAGCTATTCACTTACTCCGTGAGCAGTTTCTACAGACAGCATTATTGCATCAGAACCTTCTCGAACAGCAATTGCTGTATCTGATACCTCCGCTGTGGTTGGCGTTGGGTGAACAATCATGCTTTCCAGCATATTTGTTGCCACAATAACAGCCTTTCCCATGCTACGGCACAAGTTGACTATCTCTTCCCACATTAACAAGCATTGACATCCAGTTATGTAAATGATGCCAATTGATAATTTTTCTTTACTATAGATTCTCAGCTCTCCTGAAATACCTGCAAAAGCGGTACCTCTTCAATAGGGAGGTCTGCACCAAGAATCTCCGCTGGCAACCATAGCCTTAACAAGAAGGCAGAAGTAGAGAGGTCAACGTCAACACACAGAAGTACTCCACAAACTCCATCATAATCACTAAGAAAATACATTCAAGAGCAGAGAAGATTTTTGCATTTACAAAATATGCATGAAAGATTAACTTAAGCACCCCATCAGACGCAGTGATAATTGAATGCAAGTTTGGAATAGAGTCTGCACTTTCAATTTTTACGATGATATGTATACCAGCTCTACAGCCTGTGGAATTGAATGGGAGATTTACTATTCTTATAATTTAAATATGCACCAAGCTAATTGATATGGTTTTAAGATATATATCTTCTGAATGTTTTACTTTTCAAATAATTCTTTAGTTCATGAACAACTTCAGCATCCTTGACAAAGTTGTCAAGGAGGCAACATAGAAGTCAACTTTGTTATCCACTCCAAATTTAATGTCGTCCCAATGCTTCTCCGCAGCAAATCAATGTGAAGATTATTTCCATAGGAAACCACCATAATCTCAGTCCCCACCATGTACCCCAATACACACAGGCATGCAGAAAGAGGCACTAGTAGAAAATCATGAAGAATAAGATTAACCATCTGAACTCTAACCAGTGATGGAAGGCCGTGTTGCACTTTTTCCTCTAACATTCAAATGCCGTCTTGACTTGAGCTCTCTCATACAGAGAATACAGAAACAGGACAATATATATATTTGATTGGGAACAAAATACAAACGGATGGGTTCCAAGTTCAGTAACACTACAAGTATGAGGGTATGTTTATGGGGAAATGATGAAAATCAGAAATACAGCAGTGGTAACAACAGAAATGTAAAGGTGGTGAATGTCTCGATCGTAACTGGGGAGCTCCAAGGGGAAGGATTCACCTGTAAGAAATGAAATAGTTAAGGCAGAGTAGAGAATATTCACATGAGGGAAAAGAGATTCAGATTGGGGAAGAATTCTCACAATGCTCAACAACTTTTTCTGATGCCCTCCCCAGGGGGTATATTCCTTGAGCCGCTCCGGTTTCTTGCGGTTCCTAGCACCCTTCCTCATGCTTCCCGCGCTATGTGATTCTGTTTCCTGTCTACAGGGATCGTTGGCCACGTGTCTCTGCTGATCCACGGTCCCCCCTTGTTTTGGTGTTTGCATCAATACCCCCGCCATCAACAACTTCGCATTTAACGGAATCTTCTATCTTAGACCTAACCATCAAAGACATCATGCCACCTACGTCATAATTATACATCAAGAGTCAGAAATTCATCAAAGGCATTATATAACCTAATAACCTATAGCATACATCAACGAATTAGCAATATTGCCTTAATCATCCCAAAGTTGGATTGACTCTACAAATACAAGTGAAGATACCATCCAACATATCTTTATATAATGGTATAGATAATTAGCGAATATTGTTAAATAAAAATTAACTTTGAAATAATAAATAATCATCAAATATAACAGGTTTAAACATTATATATCACCTCGTATCTATATAATTTTCATAATCTGATTATAATGAATTAATCTTATCTTATTTTCTACCTATTTACATTTTAATTCTAACATCTACTCTGAATATAAAAAGAAAGGCCGAGGCTCTGAGCAAGGTGGTTCATGCACCCTATGATCTAATGGCTTAAATTGAAGGGTGCGTTGACGCGACCAATAATCCCAGTCCACCATAAAACTCTCTCTCTCCCCATCGATTTCTCTTTTCCCGCCCCTCCTTCTTCCTCTCCTTCCCTTCTCATCGGCGCCACTGCCCACCCTCCGACACCAGAACCACGGCGTTGCACCAGTCGGCACGGAGGGCCTTCTCGGCCGCGTGCCCGTCGAGCAGCGAGAAACGAGAAATTAAGCGGTGGTGCCAGATACCTCTGCGGAGGTGGTCTGAGAAACGAGGGATAGTGCTCCTAGCCTTTAACGTTATCTTTCCGTGTCCCATGGCCCCATGCTTTTGCCTTCAAGTTCCCATGACACATCAAAAAAGCCAAGGCCCCATCTTTCTAATGGGATGATGCTACCCCAACAGAGAAAACCAGGCCGTGGAAAATGCACGACAGCATCAACGTTGCTGCAGCGAGAAACAAGCAGTGGTGGTGCTAAATATCTCCGCGACCGAGCGTCAGTGGCCACAGGAGCGATGGAGGATTCCGCCGGTGGAGCACAATCGCTAACCCAGCCTCGCCGCGCGCTGCCTCGTGTGCCCAGAGCCGGCGCCGTCGTGGTCGTCGACCCACGGAGCTTCCGTCACATCTGGCCGCTGCGGAAGGAGGAGGAAGAAGAAGGATGCGGTGGTGGCATTCGACGCCGGCGCGGTGGGAGTCAACGCGGTGATAGGTAGAGTCGAAGCATGCGCAGTGATTGGGCGTACGTACCGGCATAAAATTGGAGTATCGCATTTAGGGTGCATGCGCAGTGATTGGGTGTATATACGGATTATCAATCTTGACCAATAGATCTGTGCGACGCTTGAACCAAAAGGAAAAATTATCAAGTAAAGTCCAAGAGTATGATTCATAAATTTAGGGGTAGAAGATGATAGAAATGAATAGGAAAGATGAGAGTAAGGGCCAAATATAAAATATAGGTGCCACTGCCCTTGTATCTAGTGTTTTGATCTTTTAAATGTATGCGCTTCTATTTTAAAACATATTTCTTGAGCCAATAATAATAATAATAATAATAATACTCATAATCATATACACAAATTTTTCATAAAAAAAAATTGTATGCTTTTCTATATACACTTTTTTGTTTGATTTTTCAAGACTTTCCCCTTTTCTATTATTAGGGAAAAAGACTAATTTTCTTTGTATATAATCAGGCTTATCCTCCCAATTGGAGTTTTCTTAAGAAATTGAGCTAAAGTTCTTCTTGGTATTATAGTGTGCCTATACTATTATGTCTACTCCCTTATTGGGTTTTCTATTCTACACACACTTTTAATTATGGACTTGTTTGGATGAATTTCTTTAAAAAAATCTTTTTTAAAATAATTTTTTTAGAAGGTCTTTTAAAAAAATAAAAATTATTTTATATTTAGATGTAAAATTAATTTATATTTGAATATAATATTAAAAAAATTAATTCTTAAATATAATTTTTATGTTATAAAAAATGCCTTTTTTCTAGAAGATGAAAATTATAGTATCAAAAAATAGATCATTTTGTATTTTTTTTCTAATAATTCTACTTTTACTAAAAGCTTTCACCCAAATATATCAGAAAACTTTCACCCAAATAATTACTATATATATATGAGTTTAATTGTAAATTAATATAAATATAGAGATTCTAACACTATTCCCTAATCGTATATTATTATATGTTCAATTTTTAAGATAGCTAATATAAGAGTTGAATATTTTTAACGGTATAACAATATATAATTAATTGTAACAGATGCCTTTGTACAACATGTCATTAAAATTCATGGAGTTCTTCGTTCCATTGTTTCAGTCCGTAACAAGCTTCTCAGAAGCAAATATTGGCTAGAACTTTTCAAAAAACAGGGCATGAGCTCTTCCTAGCATCGTCAAACGGATGGGCAAACCGAAGTGCTTAACAGGTGCTTGGAAATGCATCTATGTTGTTATACTACTGGTATAGGCTGTTACCTTGTTCAGCTCATTGGTACAACATGGCTTTTCAGTCGGCAATGGGAATGACACCCTGTAAGGCCGCGAGATCCACCACATATCATCAAATATGAACCATCCTCAGCTGATACCCCTGCAGTCCAGCAGCAATTATTTGAGAGAGATGCACTTCTTGCAGCGAATGGAAGAGGCTGCAGATGGCAAGAGAAAGGACATTCAAATTCAATTCTTAATGCGGGACATGGTTTTTGGGAAGCTGCAACCTTACAGCCAAAATTCAGTTGCCCTTCGAAAGAATCAAAAGCTTAGCATGCTTTACTTTGGGCCATTTCGGATTCTAGGGCGCGTTGGACAAGTGGCATATAAGTCACTACCACTAGAGGCACAGCAGCGGATGATTCCAAGATGCTATAGTGGACAATGACTGCTTGACCTTGAGGACAAGTTCAGTTCCAGGGGGAGGGAGTTGTGATAAGAATAATGACGAATCAAATGGTGAAGGACACGTGTCAAGTGATGCACAAAGAGTAGCAACTAAGTGCACTAAAGGCTTGAATGGTTGAAAGAATATAGACAGTAGCCTGAACCGAGTGGAGGGCGGTGTGACATGTGAGTCTCATTCACTCCTTACTGTTACTCTTTCTTCTCTTTGGTATTTCTTAATCTGTGATTCCCCCCTGTTGTCATTCCTGACTCTATTTCTATTCCTTGATCAGGTGGTCTCATTGAAGCCGTGAGGGGACCCTGATTTATGCACCATTTGCACTGAAGATACTTGATGTTATTCCTATACCAATTCTTCCTGATACTTGTCATTACAACCTTCCATACTGTTTTTCCTTATTTCAGTCATTCTTATACCTGTTGATAGACATACATATACCAGATTGTACACCATTATAATTGAAATACCATACACTTTGTGATTATCAATTGTTAATCGAGTTCTGGAACAACATCACACACCTTGTAATCCAATAGTCAAGATCACAAAATATACCGGTATACCAAATTACTTATGATACACTAAAGTAATTCTTTAGTTTAGTCAGACTTAAAAAATATGGTTAAATGCAATTTAGATTTGACTAGATTTTATCTATATGATATTTGCAAAAAAATTAAGATAAAATTTGATTATTTTTTAAATGCATTTAATCATATTTTTGAATTTTAAAAGTGATCAAATTTTTTTTTGTATAATATCCCAAATAATTTCATTTAACTTTAGATTTATACAGATAAAATTTTGTTACTTATAAAAAATATTTAACTTTATTTCTAAAATCTGACTAAATTACAAAATTTCTACAATATATCATAGGTAATTTGATATATCAATGCACATTTAATGATGTGTGGTGCACGACAACCTTAGTCTAAAATAGAATGTAAAATTTCTAAGTCCCTAGATAAGAGATTTATTGAAATTATACACTTTTTTTTAAATACACTATACTCTGAAAATAGGTAGAAAGAGAATAAATTCCTTTATTTAGGAATTTAAATATAGATAGAGAATGAAAAGATTTGAGCAAGAATAGTTCCCCTTTTTTCGTTAAATACCCCTTTTTTTTATTTTCAAAAGTTGGGATGGAATAGACGAGAGTGAATGGAACTAAAAATTATAATCTCTAAATAATATAAAGATTCATTTAGTACATCTAATAAAATAAGATTTGATAATATACAACTTAATAACATAAAGCCTATTAAAATTTATACTATATAAAAATATAATATAGTATAATAATATTATATTATATTATTCTCTCGTTATCACAAATAATTCTTCTTTAAGCTCCTTAAACCCACAAGCACACAACCAAAACCCTAGACCTATCTCCTTTACCTATATTGCCTCCCTTCTTTCCCATTTTCCCAACAAAAGACAATGATGAGCCTGGGCGAAACCTAGAATGCCCAAAAACTAAAATTAGGCAGAGCACTCAAACCTACAACTCAAAGGGAACAATGAGGAAAGGGACTTACCGAAACGAACAATAACAATAGAGAAAGGAGAATCCAAAGGATCGCCAGAGTTTGTTGGAAAATGCCTAAGAAGGAAGCACTTAAGAGCATAAGAAGAAGTGCATATTTGAACAATCAAGGTTTTGAGACAAGTAAAAAAACTTTGAATTTTAGTGAAGTGTCCAAATGAGAAAGGAAAGGAGTTTTTGAAGCTCAAAAGCCCCTTTGCCATCTAACGATCATCATTCATCATTAAAATTAAAGGATGATCTACTACTAACATTTCACCAATTACCTACGGATTTTGCTACAGATTTTGCCGAAATATTTGCAAATAAGCAATTTTCCTGCAAATTAAGTTCTATAGATAGTATGCTCATGGATAATTGATAGTTGCAGATTTCTAGATCCACAACTAATTACTTGCTGATTTTTTTGTAAGAAATCTTAAAAATCCGCAGTTAACTTTCACTATTTGATCAAGTAAGTTGGATGCTTAAAAGGAATTTTGCTGCAAAAGAACAGGAAAGAGTATGGTGGCTGAGCACCAGGTGTGATGAGGGGATGATCCAGGAAAAATGAGAAAGAATCCAGTTGAGGAATTTGGGAAATTAGGATTTTTTTTAATTTTTTTTTGTAATTTTGACTATATAAATGTTAAGGAGGATAAATTTATAATTTACATAAGATGATCATTAACGGTGTTAGTGAAATTTGACGATTAGGGTAAATTGATGCCAAATTTTAAAATATCAAGACCAAATTGATATAAAAAATTATTTTAGAAAAAAATTGATATCAACTACAAAATCTTAGGAATAAAAAGGTTGTTTCATAGCCTTATTATAATAGTGTCAATTACCACTTGGTCACAAACTCATCGAGGACCATGTAAGAATTCGCTTGCTTTACTAATAAAATTAGGCGAAGTGTTTGAAAAATTTTTATGTAATCGCAAAGTAAGAAAAAAATTTATTTTGTACTATTTATTATTCAATACATTAACTATTATATTACAATATGAAAAATTAAAAACAATGATAATTTACAAAAACAAATGTGCTGAGAAATGAATAATATAGAGTGAAATTTTTTTTTCCTAATTTGTTGAAACATAATCAGTGGCCACCCTTCATTGTTCTTTTTGTTTACACTTTCAAATTTGGATATTGCGAGTGCATTGGGACTCTATATGGGCTACCTGTCACTTTATATATGCGCTACTGTTCTCGTTCGTTCAACACATTCCTTCCTTCTGCACATGGAAACCATATAAATATGATGATAAAGAGAAACAAAATAAAAAAGGATTGCATAGGATAAGCCCTTGCATAAGCAATCTTATTGAGAGTACCCTTTTGTAGGTAATAGAACTTGTTCAAAAAGTGGCATCCTGATATATATATATCACCTGAGTTGGAAATTCCATCGATAATACCAAAGAGCAGATTTTCATCTATAACTTTCATCCGTAATCTGCATGTTTTTAATAATGGGACTTACAAAGACACTCTAACGCTTAAGTCAGAGAGAATTTCAGGAGTATTAAGTTTTGAATTGGTTAGATAGATGTTGTCTCAAGTTTTGGAATCCTTATATTCAGGCGTAATATGTTGTAATAAAATGTGGTAGGATCTTTCCTTATTTAACCGTAATATGTGAATATCCTTTATCCTTTCCTTAATTATGGTAGTGATATACCTCAAGATTAATCCCTTGGAGTAGTTGCTCGTATTATGATTTACTGATAGATCCCTTCTATTTGAAAATATGTTGATAAAACTAATTACCATCAGAAATAAAAAAATATTTATTAGTAATCTTGTTGGTAATTTGTGTGTTTCTAATAGGGTCATCACCAAAGTTTATTCCACGCTTGGAGAGGATGACCTTAGTTCTTCAAGTAGCAATAATAATATATCAAAATTAAATCCTAATATTATTAACAAAGGCTAGGTGCAGGCGCTCACAAAAAGAAAATTTAAATTTAAATTACAGAGAAAACAAATTATTGGGACTTGGGACTTCAAATTAAAAAGATGTGTTTTGGTTATCGGGCTAGCCCAATTCAATGCAAGCTAGCCTAATTTAGGTTGGACCAAATTGAGTAGGGCCAAATTAGGCTAATTTATTTTGTTACTTTTATTTTTATAGTCTCAACCCAAACATTTTTTCGGGCCATTCGAGCCAGTCTATTGGGATTGGCTCATTTCGACGGCTCTACAAATAATAATACAACATTGCCATTTTTAGTGCGAAAACGAATTGCATGAATAGCAATAGATGTACAAGTGTTGATATTTGACTAGAATTTGGAAATGATGAGAAATCAAGAACGAAAAAAATTGGAAGAAGCAATGGGCTATAAAAATAGCTACACATATAGCTATTCCATAAAGAAAGTATAAATCCAGATTTTTACTCCATCCGTTTTAATATATTTATCAGTTTGATCAAAATGCTATATCTAAAAATTAATGTATCCAAATATAATTATATTCAAATATATTAATTTTTAAATATACAATTTCAATCAAATTAACAAATATATTAAAATAGAGAAAATATTATTCATCATTATCCTTAATAACAGTCTTCACACATAGGAACCACGTCTTTTAGTGTGGGTCCCCTTTCACATGCAACAATGTGTATTCTTCTTCTATACCATATGTTGGAGACAAGTTTTGAAACCTTAACCTACCTCTATATTAATACATCAATAGATGAGTAATATTATTTATATTTATTTTATTTAGTATATTGTATTAATTTATCTATTATTTATTATTGAAAAAAAAAATTTAAAATAAAAAGCTCATCATTTTTAATGATGGATAATTGATAAATTGACATAATATCTCAAATAAATTGAATATAACCTATAAAATGCAAAAAATTTAATTATTCTATAAATTCCTATAATTTTATTTAATTTTTAATTGAGCCTTTATAGTTTAAAAATTTATAATTAAATTCCCATATTATATAAAATTTTTTAATTAAATCCCTAAAAGTAACAACCGTTACAAAAACGTTTTGGTCAAGACTGTGGTGCACTTGATGAAGTGAGGTGCATCACAGACTTTATTGATTTGAACCACTTAATGTATATAAAATAAAATCTATAATTAAAAATAGTAAAGAATATCAGTACACCCACTTAGTATAATGCACTCTAAACACACCCTCACCCTCTTCTCTCCTCCTTCTTGCCCCACCATAATCACCCCCCCCCCACGCCATTTCACTATCTCTTTAGTACAAAATTCAAGAATCACATGATGAACACTATTAAAGACTTCTCAAAATCAAACAAAAAAGCAATGTTTATTAATGCCCAAGTGAGAGGCAGGATACATGGTTTGCTAATAATTCTCTAGCCATAAGGAACAAGGTGAGCATGGCACCTTAATGAAGTAGTTTAAGTTGAAATTGTAACATGTTGGCATCACTATTAGAAAATTGGTTGATTGCGATCGATTTTTCGATCGGTCGAAAATGGGGCAATTTGGTAGCAAAAACTATTAGTAACCGATTTTGCGATCAATTTGGTCTGTCGCATATATGCAGGTTGCAAATATATTTGTGACCAATTTTTTCAATCGCAAAGTTCAATATTTGCGATAGATTTTTTAGTTGCAAATTCGAACTACCAACTATCATTTATTTTCAGTCGCAGAATCGGTCGCTAACATTAATGTGTCGCAAAAGTTAAAAAAAGAAAAAAGAAAAAAGAATTACTAGAATCTTATAACATCCAAAATTCATACACCTGAATTCAACAACAGTCTAAAAAATAACATCCAGTAACTCATAATGCATCTTTTTGCCTAAATAATATTCTACAAGAACAAGTTATCCAACATATACAATAAGTCAACACCATTATCAACTATATATATCCTAAACACAATATACATAAATTACCACTATATAAAACTACAATAATATACACTATTTATCAAACTACAATGTTCTTCTTAATAAAATTTTGGAAGATAAATTTTTAGCATACTTCTAACTAGTTCTCGTTTCCATGGTTCTTTAATTCTTTTCATTAAGTCTTCAACTTTCATTGATTTTTCATCAGCTTCAATTATATCTTCAACCTTTTCCATTGAGTCTTCAATAATTTCTATTGATTCTTCAATTTTATTTATTAAGTCTTCAACTATTAAGTCTTCCACTAACTCTATCGAGTCTTTAACTTGCTCAATTGAGTCTTTCACAACCTCTATGTTATCTTTAGGTCTATCCATTTAGTTTTTAGCAAATTAAGGAAATATTCAATAATTATCAACTTTACATTCATTTAGTATAGATCAATATTGCACAAATTCAAGAGTGCAATAATTGAATATAGCTCAATAACTCTAAATTTTTGTTCTCAACTGCACTATACTATGCAAGAATAACAAGATTAACTAATAGACTATTCCACAATGAATTATATCATACTATACAATTTAAAAGTACTCTTAAGTAAGAATAAAATTACAAAATGCTAACAATATAACCATATAATCAATGCCTTAAATCACTAACACTAACCCAAAAATGAAATCACAAAATATTTCCACTAGATCCCAACAATAAACAAATAATAAGATGTAATTAAAAACTCAACAACAAAGTAATACAACCAAAAAAGCAACAAACCAACACGATCAACCAATAACGTTAAAAATTAATCTCAACAACCTTAACTAATTTAAGAACACAGACAAACCAACACAATCAATCAATAACACCAAACCTCTCATTATTTAAATTAAAAATAAATGCAAAAACAATTAAAATGTGTATAACCTATGCATAAAATTGTTGTATAAATATAAACCATCATCAATGACACTCAATTATACTTAATCGTTCTTTCTATTTCAATTTGGTATAAAATACTAAAATAAGGCTTGCTTTTTCATTTGTGTGTTGTCTGTCAGTTGGACTCATCCTATACAACTTTGGTCTAGTTTCTTTGACGAAAGCATGTTGTACCTAAACCATTATATTTATACCTATCGACATCGGAAAAAAAAATCAATATTGCAAACATGAGAAGCAAACCCAATACTTGGTTGTTGATTTGCTGGTGATCTATCTACGAAAGCCAATAATATGCGTCCCATACCATTCAACTAGATAAACGTGAATGAACACTTAGCTTGAATGTTGTAAGAACATAACTTAGTATTATTTTATATTCCTAGCTACCAAAAGTTGTCTCTACTCGGTAGAGTGCTTCAAAAGAATTGAAAGAAAGGGAAAGAAACAAACTCTATATGTAATTACTTGCAGTTGCTTGTGCACATGTGGTGCAGCATAGTAGTAGTTAGGGGCTATTATTAATCAATAACATCAAAATTCTCATTATTTAAATAAAAAGCAGATCTGAACTTATTTTTTTGAAAAAAGAATGATAACATACTCTCACACTCAACGACCAATATAATTAAACCCAATTTCAATTAAATCAAACTACCCTTAACAACAACAAACTCCCTCAATAAACCAATAACACCAAAATTCAATCTTAACAATCTCAACAAATTTAAGAATACAAACAAACTAGCACAATCAACCAATAACAACAAACACTCATTATTTAAATAAAAATAGATTTGATTTTTTTTTAAAAAAAGAACAATAACATACTTCTATACTCAACCAACAATATAATTAAATCTAATTTTAATTAAATCAACCACCGTTAATAACAACGATGGGTGGGGAAGGGGGAAGGGGAGGGGAGGGTTGTGATCCGCGAGAGGTTGGGGGTGGACAAGAGGTTAGAGAAGGAAGAAAAAGAAGGAAAAATAGGGATTGTTCTTTTGATTTGAGAATTTTGGCAGTTTAAGCGTTGGTCATTTGCAACCAATTTTTCAATCGCAAAATTGGTCGCAAATGACTAAACCCCATAATTTTGAATTTGAAACTGATTTTGAGAAAATAACATATTTCTTGAACTTTGTAAAATTGGTCACAAATTGTCCTCACACATACTTCTTTATATTGTAAAATCAGTCGTAAATCTTGGAATTTACAATTGATTTTGTAACAGATTTTTCAATGTAAAGGAAATATGTGTAAAGGCAAATTGGTCGTAAATTCCGTTATTTGTGACCGATTTTTTTCTCCAACAAAATTGCGTTGACCTCTATAAATCGGTCGCAAATTCAAAATTTGTGATCGATTTCTTTTGTCGAAATTATTTCTTTACTTTCACATATTACTCTGATCAGTAGCAAAATTGGTCATAAATTTACTTTTTTGCAATTGAATTTTGGTCGTTATTCCGATAATTTCTTGTAATCTTGTTTTTGAAAAGAAAACTCTAGTCATCAAACAAGGTTTGGGTTTGGGTGGTGGTGGTGGTGAAGAGGGTTTGGGTTTATGAAGAAGATTTTGATTTTTAGGCAAACACAACAAGAGAAGAGTAACACCAAAATCCTTTTGACGATTGGTGGATTGGGGGTTTGGGTTAGCTATGGTGGATTCTGCGGTGGTTAGTACTTGGTTTGGGTGATAGGTGGTGGGGGAGGATGAAGATGAAGATGGAGATGGAGATGAAGATAGAATATTCAAAGAATATTTTATATTTTTGTAACGATTACTATTTTTAGGGATTTAATTAAAATTTTTTATATAATATAAAAACCTAATTAAAAATTATAGGGATTTGTAGAATAATTAAACCTATAAAAAAATCCTAAATTTATTCATTAAAAAAAAAACCTGCTGGCGTAACCATCTTTCTCCGTTCCGGCAGCCCTCTCTCTCCCTCCTTCAATAGCTTATCCTCCCTCTCCCCACAACACCATCCAGTAATTTAACGTTCTATTAAAATTATTCAACTCTAGTTAAATGTCAGCTGAAAAAAAAAAAGAAGCTTAAAATGACTAATGAAAATAGCAAATTTGGCATGACACATGATTCAAGATATTCAATGTTAAGTCACAACATCACGATAAATTTTCACTGAGGTACTTTTTACTATTTTTTTTTAAAAGATCTGAACGTAAGATATTTTCACTTTTTATTTTCTCTAATGGCATTTTTTTAGAGGTAATTAATAACATGGCATCTAAATAAGGATATCAAGAATATTCTCTGCATTACCTTCATGTTTCGTACGTGTGCTTCAACTCTATTTGATTTTTCATTTGTTATTTTGTTCGAGAAGAGAGTTTAATATCAACCAGATTTAAATTTACTATTTGATTGAAGCATATGTTAAGAAATCAAAGTAGCAAGTAGCATTCAAAAAGAAAGAATTAATGTTATTAATCTAATTATCCCAACAGTACTCCCCTTCACTACTCAATTGTAATTAAAAAAATAAAAATTAACTTAATTTATTATAAGTTTAAAGGGATTGTTAAACATGTAGTAGTCAATTTAGACTTTATTTATAATTCCTCAGTAAAATTTGCGACCGTAAAATGCTGCTCACTAGCTTGTCATGCACACCTAGGAGATGGTTGGTGAGTCTTCTTTCTTTCTTTTTTTTTTTTTTTACTTCTTTTCTTGTGATGCTGTTTTCTGAACAAATTCTATTACCTTCAAAAGGGTACTCTCAATAAGACTGCTTATACAAGGGCTTATCCTACGAAATCCCTTTTTATTTTATTTCTTTTTATCTTCATATTTATATAGTTTCTATGTGCAGAAGGAAGGAATGTGTTGAAGGAAGGAAAAGAAGTAGCACATGTACAAAGTGACAGGTAGCCCATATGGAGTCCCAATCCACTCGCAATATCCAAATTTGAAAGTGTAAACAAAAAGAACGAAGAAGGGTGGCCACTAATTATGCTTCAACAAATTAGAAAAAAAGAAATTCACTCTATATTATTCATGTCTCAGCACCATTTGTTTTTGTGTGTTATCACTGTTTTTAATTTTTCATATTTTAATATAATAGTTAATGTATTAAATAATAAATAGTACAAAATATTTTTTTTCTTATTTTGCAAATTTATAAAAATTTCTCATACGCTACGCCTAATTTTATTAGTACAGTATCTTGTCGCCGTGGGTTGACGCCAGTCTTTCCTTCTCTTGCTTGCTTATTCCTTCCTAGGTTTCATTCTCTTTTCTATTATTATTGGCATTTATATGTTCTTGAACTTAGTACGGACAAAATGCATACATGTAACTGAAATTTTGGTGAGAAATTGAAATCACAAAAGTTGTCGGCCATCAAGCCCTTTGAATATCTCAGTCCCATTATTTTAAACATTAAGTAAAGATATTAAAATAAACATCTAAAAAATAACATAAAACAACAAGAAAAATTAAATTTTATATCTACTTATGCTTATGTTATAAAGTGTTCTATAGTAATGTTTAAAACCTAGATAAAAGAAAACATTTCTATTCCATATATCTTTGAGCTGCGCGAGAGTTGAGGCAATGTCAATGTACTTTCTATGTTATATTTTATCATCCTGATTTTTTTATTGGTTCTCTTCAATCAACTAAAAAGCTTGTTCCTCTATTCCCAGACTCGGCAAGCCTTCCTGTCAACTTAAGCTTTTTGTTTTTTTATGAAAAAAAAAGCTTGAAAGGAAGGAGAGTAGAAAGATAACTATGATAATGAATAGAAAGTCTGAAGCCTAGCTTTTCTTTTTATAAATACACTCCTAAATCATTGATTTAGCACATGTTTGAATTGGCGTTCGGAGAACCAAATTCTTGTTCAACCGACGGGAGAAAAAAAAATTGTTTCGCTATATTTTTCGAAATCAATTTACTTTTCAATTTTATCTCCCAAACAATTTTTAAGTGACTACTTAAAATTATTTTTTTTCTTATGAATTCTAGTGTATATTATAAAATAAATGTGGCTTTATTTTATTAGAACAACTTTTCATAAGATGGTATATGTTTTAAAATTTTTATTTGTAATTTAAATGATATTTTTTGTGTGTGTATTATACGTGCTATTTTTGTTCATAAGTGTTTGTTGCATATTTCATATTCTATTCAACAATATTATTTAAAATATTTTCTGAAAATAAAAATAAATTTAACAAATAAAATAACTTGCATTATTTATATTTATTTTAATAGTAACGTTAAACATAAAAGTTGATTATTATAAGAATATTTTGCTACTTGTTAAAATTTAACTAAGAAGTAATGAAACAAATAAAAGAAACTATACTACAGATATTATGAAATTTATACTTTTTTAGTAATTATATATTCGACAGTAATTTTAAACAATACTATCTAGATAATATTTATTGTGTCAAAATCATTTTCTATAAAAAAAATTATAACTAAAATAAGTTTGTAAAATTAAGTTCATTGAAAATTGAAAATTTCTTATATGAATCATTTAATGTTAAAATAATATATAAGTCTTTGAATATTATTATGATAAGCATTTTTAAACTCATGAATATAAATATTATATAAAAATTATATATTAAATATGATAATGCGTGAGTATGGAAATACATATCTATCAAAATGAGATAGATATCACAATCGTAATAATATATAGATAACACATATCCACTCTTATTACATACGGACCAAGTTTTACATAGCATATGTTTTGTGTGGGAATTTTTGTGCTCATTCATGTGCAACGAGCCAGTGCCATACGTTGGAGATAGGTTCTGGGGAGTGGATATTCTCGTAGATAAATTTTCACGCAATTTTGTTACGCGTCGTGTCTCATGTGTAGGTCTCATCTTTTAAATTAATAATAAGAAATTATATAAGATAAAATCATATAAAAATTTAATATAAGATGATTTATTCTCTAGATTCTGAAGTCCAGTTTGATGCTGTACCAACAGATAAACAGATTAATTTTGATATATTAACTATAAAATAATTTTACACTATTACCTAATAAAATTTAAAAAAAATGAATATGACAATTTCTTGAAATTTTATTTGCTGATGATATAAAATTATGTTACACCGTATAAAAAACATTCACATAGATAAATCGGCTCTGTCCATAAATTACAATTAAAAAAATCATGAATTCCTTCATTGAGAAAAATATCCTGTTAGAATCACCATCTTTCCCCAATCTATCTCCACTTTGGCAGCGCTCCCTTGTCTCCCTCATCCAGTGCCTCTTCATTGTAACATCCCGATTTCCGAGTTTCGGCTTCGCCCTCAGGATTGATCAATCCCAATTTCCGACTTCATCTTTGGATTTCAATGGGATGACTATTTTCGAGTTTCGAGTTCATTTTTGCCCAATTTCCGACTTCATGTTCAGTCCTATTTCCAACTTCATGTGATGGTTACGAGTTAAATGAGAGGCTTCCGAGTTCCAATATCCGACTTCATGTATCCGATTTCCGGTCTCATAATGTAGCTTCAAGTTTCAGATAGAGGTTCCTGAGTTCCAACCTCATACTTCATGCTTCAAAATAGTGTACGTGGTTTTCGACTTCAGAAGTAATAGTTTAACACAATGGTACAATACCGAACTCCGAGTTTAATGTTACGAGTTCCGGCCTTAGAGTTGAACTCAATGGACATGAGTTCAAATCTTTGGGTTGATTTCAGTCATACATTAGATCCGATCTCCGATTTTATATCCAGCATTGACATTCCCGAGTTCATATAGGGAGTTCCGAGATTATATGATTGTCAGCTGCATGACTTCCAACCTCCGATCTTGATTCAAGATTTCCTCAAGTCACAAACAATATAGTACGAGTTCCGATTTAAAGTATTATAGGGACGAATTCCGGTTTCATGTAGGACGAAAGCGTATCCCAGTCTTGGGGCGATGTGGAGAGCAAATTGGCTACAAAAGTGAGAGATATGGCCGAACTTCAACCACAAAATTCCAACCAATCAACATCACAACTTTCATGTATTTAAATCAGACTCTTCTCTTCATTTCGGTCTGATTTACGTTCCCCTTCCCAGCATTCTTCTCCTTCCCTTCTCTCAATCAACTCCATTACTCCTTCAAGCTTAGCAGGGTTCTAACACTCCAAGTTTCAGCACTTAGCTCCAATCATACTCCAAAGAGGTAGGATTCTACTTCTACTCTTGAATTCCTTGCCCTATGATTGCATGAGATTGAACTCTTCTTTATGTATTTGATGGATTATTGGATGTATTATGATGGATTATGATGAATCACGATTGAATTGATAGAAGATTTTGAGTTAGAATTAGAATTAGAAGAAGAAAACTAAGAGAAATGAATGGATAAGGGTGCTGTCTTGATGGAGATTCCACGGCAGTTCGTACGGCGGAGCGTACGGCGTAGCCTACAATCGGTCAAATCCGATGAAACTATTTTTAGATGAAAGTAGACATTCAGGGCTTTCCATAGATATATCATATAAGGTTATTGAAGTAGTATTGAGAGAGATATGAATTTTTGAAGTTTGACCTAGGGTTTAGAATTTTTATCCGGGCAGGGTGATATGAGGAGGGTATAGCTCACCCTATACAACTCCAAATCGAGTGAAACTAATTTTGTTAGAAAGCTTACACACAGGGAAACACCCCAATATAATATTCCGAGTTTGTTATGGTCCCAATTGTTCCCAGTGATTCGAGGAACTTGTCCTATGTCCAATCTAGGCCAAAACAGAGTAGTTCAGAAAGGTAGAATTTCAGGACTTATAACTCGAGGTATACTTAAGCAAATGGAGTGAAACTTGTGGCAATGAAAGGTTGTTCTGTTAGCTTCAATATGAGACCGATTTTGCATGATTTGAGCTCAGTTTCGATTTTTAGTGAATTTATACTTCCAGGAGTGTAACTCGGGTTAATGACTGAATGAGTTGAGGTAAGATTTAAATATCTTGAGTTATATGAATCAAAATGATATGGGACCAAAGAGGTTAGAAAGTAGACATATAGAGCTATGATATATCCAAATTTCAAATCTAAATGAGTTGAATAGAAATAAAAGTGGATCATATGAAATTCGGGCAGAACCAAATAGAAGGTAGCAGAATGGCCAAAGTGATAGTTTCACAAAGTGACCCAATTGAAGATTTCACAAGTATTAGGGAAACATATAAAGTTTGAGTTGAGGATGGCCAATTTGATATTGATATATATGTGTTAAGTTGATTATGTTGTTATGACTGATTTGCCCGTGAGAGCTGGCACTATTCATGGGGAAACGGACCTGATCCGATTATCTTTGCCGAATTCTGGCGAGAGTCTAGGGGACCATGAGTGTCTAAATTACAAGGAATTTATGATATGAAATATATGAGAATAAATCAAGAAGCAGTATGATATGAGATATATGAGAAATACTGATGTAGCATATGTACGAGTACATTTAGCATGACTATGCTTGACAACGCATGAGAATGAAAAGATATAAGTATATTAAGTGTGAACATAAAGATGTGAATCCCCTTGTGGGTAAGTTGGTGTGACAATGGTCACGAGTTGAGCTGACAAGCTCACTCCGAGGCCAAGCTACCCAAGGGCAGTAAAGGTTAAAGTGTAAAGACTTAAAGACTAAAGATTTAAGTATATGCCCCACTCACATCAGGCATGACATCGACCCAGCTAGTGTGAGAATATGGGGGTAGGACTTACATGAGGCATGGTCTGACCCAGCTAGTGTAAGTGCCGAATGAAGGTCCTATATTCCTAAGGAACGTGACATGACGATCACGCTCCGATGGGGTATGACATGGCGATCATACTCTGGAATGTGGCATGCAAAGATATGATGATGAGTCTATATTCCTAAGGAACGTGACATGGCGATCACGCTCTGACAGGGTATGACATGGCGATCATACTCTGGAATATAACATGAGGATCCCATATTCCTAAGGAACGTGACATGGCGATCACGCTCTGATGGGGTATGACATGGCGATCATACTCTGGAATATGGTATAATGCTGCACTTGAGGACGGCGATACGTAACGCTCAAGTGTAGACAGATGCAAGCACCCTAGGGACGGCGATACGTAACGCCTAGGTGTGCCGAATGAAAGAAAAATAAAATTTTATGTATATGCATGAATTCAAGTGCAAGTTAAAGTAGGTACAGATGTTATGTTCCCATTAGATTAATGCTATGTGCGTTTTATATGTTGAAGTTATTATCCATGGTATTATTCATGAATTAATCTTGTGTACACTTCCTCAAAGGACCAGTATATGAGTAAAAATGAACTTTGTTTCGGATAAGACATTTTTCGAAATGTAAAATTAAACAGTTTGTGCAGCATGTTCACCTTTTTCAAAATAAACCGAAGCAAATTGGAGATAACCATGATGACACTATGTATGAGAATTAGAGAATCCTACTGAGAATTTTATAATTCTCACTCCTATTTCCATGTTGTCTCCAGATAATTTCAGAAGTGTCCGAAGACAGTGAGATTCTTTGTCGATGAGAGTCTGCTCAGAGTATGATAACATCTCCAGGGTGTGGTACTATGACTTAAGCATAGTACTGTACTTGGGAGGGTGTTACGTTCATCATCCCTCTCCTCTGCATCCCCAACACTATCCAGTTCTTTAACATTCTATTTACTTCCAATCAAATATCAGTTAAAAAAAGAATTTAATTAGTATGTAATGATAATATAAAATAATTTTGTATTGTAAACCAATAAAAATAGTGAAAAGTGAGAAATTATAATAGATTTATCATCATAATAAATAATTATTTGTATGAGTTGACACTTTCTACTATTTCTATTGATTGAGAGTAGTACATTTAAATTAAATTCTTAAAAAAAAAAAGGCTTAAAATAAATAATAAAATGACAAACTTAGCATGACAAATGTTAGCGGTAATTAAACGATGATTTTTCATGATTTTAAATCTGAACAGTGCCAGCGAGATCGGTTGAATCAACAATCAAATCAACAACTAATTTTGCTTTATTCGCAGATACTCTCAACGGTAAATTTTCTTTCTATAGACGTTCATTTTTTATGTTGACCTTTTACGTTTAAATAATATTACTATTTTTTTAAAAAAAAAAATCTAAACGTTGGTTTAATTAGAATGTTTTCCCGTCGGAATCCTTCGAGCATTGTTACATCTAAGTCCTCCCAATTTTGAATATTCACCAATGAATCAACTCTGCTTAATTTGAAAAAACAAAAAAAAATACAGCTTCGGCCCCATGTTTTTGCACTCTAAAGCAGATCATTTTGGCTCATTGGCACGTTTTAATTGTTTTTAATTAAAAAAATTAGAAAAGCCATGACCCAAAATAGAGGCAAGTCAACAAAGCTAAAGGTGACGGTATTGTGTCTAAGTTTGTGTCCAAGTTTTTGATTGCAAAAAACAAACCAGTAAACTAAAGCAGACAAAAACAAGAAAAAACAATAAAGATCAAAAGTAGAAAGAAAGTTACAATCACGTTGGTGATACGCTTGGTCATTTGCTTGGAGTTTTCTACAAAGTGGCGTGGTCAATTGTGCTATGATTATAGATGGACATTTGGTCCTAGGCGAATATCTGCAGGTAATATGCGTAGCGGGGTGGGTAGCAGGGAAAATTTTGTCCCGTGGATACTAGAAATTGGAATTTTAAATATTTATATGTTAAATGGGATGGGATAGGGATCACTGTCTTTATATTCATAAGTATCTAATATAAAATTATTATTTTATTTTTAAGTTATTAATTTAGTTAGATAAATATTATTGTTGTTATTTAAATTGATTGGATCAAAGTTTAAATTTGAAAGATAAATTTATTTGCACTTATTATGTGTTAAACTAATAGGTTAGATTACAATTATATGTTTATTTTTATTTTAAATATTTTAAGTTATTAAAATTTAGATCGAGGAATTGAATTATTGTATTTATTTTAATTTAATTTATTTTAAGTATCTTAATTAATTCTTAGAATTTATATCATAAAATTGGATTATTATTTATATTTATTTTAAATATTTTATAATATTAATTTTTTTATTAAATTTAAATTTTTTAAATTTTTAACATTTAAATAAATATCCATAAATATTCATAAATACTCCTAAATTTATACAAAAATTAAAAATGAATATCTGTACAAATATCGAATAGAGATAGATACCAGTATTTATTTGAGGGGGCTATCCCCAGTCCCGGCCCTGCTGCGTTGGCATCCGTAGGGACCATCACCATTTTTGAGAGAAAACAAACAGTGAAAATGCGTTAGTAGACAAATTTTTAAGACGGGTGGCATCTATCTGGATCCGCCGTGGTTGGGACCATCACCATTTTTGAGAGAACAAAAGTGAAAATATCTAATGTTCTTTTTTTTTAAAAAAAAAAAGTAAAAATTGCCTCAATGAAAATTTACCGTGATGTTGTGACTTAACATTGAATACCTTGAATCATGTGTCATGCCAAGTTTGCTATTTTTCATTTGTTATTTTAAGCTTTTTTTTTTTTAACTGACATTTAACTAGAGCTGAATAATTTTAGAAGAACGTTAAATTACTGGGTAGTGTTGAGGGGAGAGGGAGGATGAGGTATTGGAGGAGGGAGAGAGAAGAGGGCCGCCGGAGCGGACAATGCCAACCGGCTATTGTTTTCAATGAATTAAATTTAGGATTGTTTTTATTATAGTCACGGACCGATCGATCGATACGGACTTAGGTCACGATTTGAAAGCCTATCTCCGATGTGTGGTACAGGAGAAGAATATACCTCGTTGCACGTGGATGGGGGACCGCCCAAAGCATGTGCTGTACAACACCCTGATTCCTATGCAGTAAGAATATTATTATTTATATATAGTAATAATGCTAGTAGACAATTTTTTCTATATATTTATATATATATATGATCCACTTACATCGCTGTAAGTTTTTTTCACTTGTAGTCATTAGATCTATATTAATTTAATGGTAAGGAATATTGACTAATTAAAACTCACATCACCTAAACCTATTAACCCTTCTTCCTCCTTTTTCTGCGCTTACTCTCCAAACATCTAGCCTTGTTGTTTCTTCATCTCAGCACCACACCATTATCATTTTTTCTGCAATTCTCTCTAGTATTTTTGCAATTTTTTCTGCAATTCTGTTTTCTCTCTTAATCTTTTGAATCTTTTCTTCCCCTTTCAATACTATTATCTTTTTTCTGCAATTCTTTCTCGTAGCGTCGTCGATCGCCGGTCCAAACAAAAATTTATAATGGCATTCACTTTGGACAAAAGACCATAGTCTAACCATTTAACCTTTAAATTGAGCACTTGTTTTTTGTTTTTGTTGTTTTTTTTTTGGGGGGGGGGGGGAGGATAAATTTAAATTGGGCAAAGTGACCTTTACGTCTGCACAACTTTGAATAGCATATTTTTATTTTGATTTTACATTGTGACCTTCACAACGGCCATTCATTCACGTTGGGCACAATGGCATATTTTTATTACAGAATTCACAATAGCCATTCGCATTGAGGCACACTCTTTAATGAAAATAACAAGAAAGAATTGCAGAAAAGAAAAATGGTGCTGTTACGTTGTTGAAAGATGAAGAAAAACTGAGGATAGAGGTCTAAAAACTCAGAAGCGCAGAAAAAAGAGGTAGAAGAGATAATGGGTTTTGATCAAATGAGTTTTAATTAGTTAATAATCCTCACCATTAAATTAATGTAGATCTGATGGCTATAATTGGGTGTAAGTAAAAAGAACTTACACCGGTGTAAGTGGATATATATATTGTAAGTATTTTATTTATGTAAGTGGTAAATTTATCTTTGCACTCCAATTATATAAGTCATAAATTTGGTGAAATTTTTTTTCATACATTATTAATTATCTTATCATCTTCATCATTTTTATAAAAAGCATAATTAAAATATTTAATTATTTACAAATCAATTTCTATATGTTTAAAAAGCTGTCTAAAATCTATGTATAAATAATATTATACATCAAAAACTTATATATTATTTTAACATTAAATGACTCATAAAGAATTTCAAATTATCGATATATGATTCTTTAGCAAGTAGTGGATAGTTCACCATTGATTTTTTTCCAAAGAGTAATATTATTTGTATATATAAAAAAAGAAATATTATATATACATAATATTTTTTCAGGTATCATTAGATAAGATATGAACTATACTTGAATTGAGTTTCATACTTTATCTAATAGTAAATGAGTATGTGTTTGTATGATATCCAAGATATATTATCTACACATAACATAACTTTATAAAAAATAGATATCTTAAACATTTCAAAGGAAAAAAAGATAGAAAGCTTTGATCTTACCTTTCAACACCAAATGCTTTGCATCTATTATTTTTCTTAGGTGTCCACACTTGATATTCATATTTACAAATAACATTGCTCTTTCTCAAACTGGCATAGTTTGACCAATTATGTTATTTGAACATTTTTACTTAGATATATCAATTGGCATCTAGTGATCGCAATTTTAAATAAATGTAGATTTTAGTTAAGTATTGAATTAACATATTGCTTTCATTAGTAGAGATATGATGATTACAGCTTAAATAAATAAGAATTAGTTTAAATAGATAAATGTATAGACATATTTATTTCATTAACCGTATATATCCATTCTCAATTAATATCACATCTCACAATTATATAATTGAAATATATATTTATGTGAACTTTGATACACATATACTAACAATATGTTTAAAGGGTATGTATATGTAAATAACAATTTTCTAGTTTGGCCGTGAGATCCTTTTAACAACATATATAATCAAAGTCTCAACCTGCCGACACTTGATTCCCCCACAATCACTAGTATATATTATTTTAATGTTTAAATATCATTTTCCTTCTTATGTAGTTATGTGCGTAAAGACATGCATGCAATTGGCCCTAGCTAGGACCTCTATAAATTTGTTGCTTCCCCATGCCTTAAGAGAGTCATCGAGCCAAACAAGAAGGAAAGAAAACCCTAGCCCTTAATCAAAACGTAACGATGGCGGCCAGAAAACAACCATATCCATTTGCATTGTCCCTCCTCTTCTTGGCTCTCTCAACGCTCCCCTGCATCATCAGCTCCGCTAGCGTCGACACTGACAATTGTATTGGCCCCGGTGACATTACTGTGTACTGGGGCCAGCATACAGAGAAGCAAGAGGGCAGCTTGGAGGATGCATGTGCTTCCCGCATACATGACTATGGCATCGTGATCATTTCACACCTCTTTGTGACCCCTGAAGCTAATGCCAGTACCAAGCCCCCTATCCTTGAGTTGAGCGACCATTGTGGCGACACTTCATGTTCCATCCTAGAGTCCCAAATAAAATTCTGCCAAGCTCTTGGCGTCAAAGTTTTCCTTTCACTTGTGATGGGAGAGATGCTGTCATCGCCACCACTTAAGGCTAACGCCCCGGATTTCTCAGCTGATCTTGCAAAGTACCTCGTGCAGAACTTCCTCAGTGGCAAGCCTGGTCCACTTGGAGCTGTGTCCTTGGATGGCATTAATATTGACAACGGACCAGACAGTCGACACCTTCGTTGGGATAAACTTGTTACGCACCTCGCGACACAGAACGGGAGCAAGGTTTACATATCTGCAGCACCACCATGTCCATATGACCAGGATTCGTATCTTGACCTTACTGTACAAACTGGATATGTGGATTATATATGGGTTGAGTTCTATGGCCACCACCCTTCTTGCATATACAAGGGAAACATTGACAATCTTTTGGGAGCATGGGGAATATGGACCTCAAATGTTACCAACAGCAAGATATTCTTGGGGCTCACTGCTAATCAAGCGAGGGAAGGTTATATACCACCGGAGGTGGTCAAGACTCAGATTCTTCCAGCTGTAAAGAAAGCTTCCAACTATGGCGGAGTTACGATTCGCAACACGTACTATGATCGAACAACGGCCTATACTCAGACGATAAGGAGAAGTGTTCCCAAAATTTGCAAATGCGATTGTAATCTTGTGACGCCATTTACCGGGTTTAACAGCCTGCTAGCACGATATTAATAAGCCCTTGTAACCTTAATGTATGGAATAGGTAGCTTCATGCATGCACCGTATCCATAGGTATGCATATGCGTGGAATAAGCTACCAAGAATAAGTGCCTTTATATGCACTGTGTGTGTGTGATGAATGTATAAGTAGTTGCCAAAATGCAATCTATGCATGTTTGGTTACAAGCATGTAATGGATTTCGCTTGAAATAAAGGTTCTATTTCCCTATATTTCTATCTTGCATGTGTTCATTTAGTCATTAAATTCTTTTATTTGCTCATTTTAGTTCTTTAGTTTATTAATTAAGTTCAATAACATCCTCAAATAATGGATTTCCATCCAAACTATCGATGATTACATGGTAGTTTTAATTTTCAATGCAACATTAAAAGTTTATTCAAATAAAATAAATCGTCCAATCTAATTTTTTAAAGTTGCATGAGTGATTTGCATATCGATTTGATTTATTACTGACATTCTACTTTCTGGTGTTTGCTGTACATAACATAACCAATACCGTGCTGCATAACTTGCTACCATATAGCTTTGTTTCATTGTTATTCTTTTTAAACTCTACTGTGTAGGATAATATCTCCCTCTCAACCGTCCATCTTAAGTTCTATATACTTTTGTTCCCGTATTATTTTTTATCTAAAATTGGGATAACACTTATCAATTGATATATCATCATTTAATATAACAATTTGAATAGAAATTCGGGTTAAGGATAATATTGCATGTAATTGATAAATTAAGGGATTAAAATAAGTAAATTAAAAATATTAGGACTAGAATAAATACAAGACTAAAATATGAGGACTAAAAACATATTTAAGTCCAAATGAAAATAGTGGCCGAAAGGTACCCTATGCATGTTTGATTACAAGCATGTAACAGATTTCGCTTGAAATAAAGATTCTGTTTTCGTGCACCACTTTGTATTTTCTTTTTTTGAAAAGAACATTAATACTTCACCATGCCTGCACCATTCAGTGATATTACAAGGGGATGCACGTCTTGTTATTTAAGTAATAATAGCAAGTATACAAGTTTGCAGAAAATTTACTTTCATTGTAACATTGCGCCAAGTCAGTAAGAATATGAATTGTAGATTGAAAATTGTTTGTTACAGATATATGTTACATTCTCTCACATTATCACTAACGGCAGAATACTAGTTGAGGTAAGTTGAAAATGAAGCGAGATTGACGTGTTGTTGGCCTGCAACTGATGGCCTCACAATGCTAGATGAACATCATTCGAGATTAGGAGTCAAATAGTCTTTCATGGCCATGTGATTTTGCTCATTCTCATTATCCATGTTATTATTCTGAACATCTTTAAATGCCCTTCTTTCTCACCTTAGTTGCCGCAAAGTTTTTACAATCTCTGGGTCAAAGAGTAATTCACTAAGCAACCTACTTCTTCATATAAACTGCAAAAATCAAGAAAAACAAGTGAAAATTCAAAATAAACAAAATAAATAAAATAAAATAAAGAAAATTTAAAATAAAACAAAATAAAAGTCTAATCTAGTATGGTATTAGTTAGGAGTGATATCAATACTATCCCAGGCAATAGCACCAAAAACTTGATGCGGCTCCGGCAAGTATACTAGATCGTATAAATAATAAAGTGATGAGAAAAATATTGTTCCTACGAGAATAGATCAAGTACCGAGTAACTAACAGGAATGACTATTTGGACTAAAGAAATGGGATGAGAAAAGACAAAAAAAAAAAGAAAAATCAAATAGATAAGAGACCAAAACTGCACTTAAAAACAACTTAAATCACTGGGATGGATATTAGAGCTAATTGACTTCACTTAACTATGGACTCAATTATCATGAATCTCAATTATCTTGTTTTTATCTCAATTGATTAATGGTCGAATTCCCTAAACTAATTCCAAGCCTTTTTCAAGGTCAAGAAATTCTCTTTATCCTAAATTGATTGCCTAATCTCTTAGTTAAAAACTAATTTAGAAAAAAATTAAAGCATTATGGATTCCTAAAATGACCACATGAGTCGCATTCATTTATCTCTAGTTTTTGCTCAACTCACGATGTTTATGATGAGAAGTTTTGTTTACAAACTCTATCTCTAGTTATTGCAAACCAACAAATCATTTGAATGGTAGCCAACCACTCAAAAGCATTAGGAACAATCATAAACACTTAATAATCAAGATAAAAACATAAATAAAATCAATCCATGAGTAACATCATTACATAGTTGGATCCATCAATGCCCTAGAATGAGGTTTAGTTCATGATGGAATCATAAACAATAGAAAAAGTAAAAGAGAGAACAAACGAAAGAGTAGCCATGAAGAAAAATAAGAATTCCAATGTCTTGAGGGTGAAGAATGTCTCCAACTCTCCACAAAGCTCCTTCAATCTTCAAATCTCTCCTTTAGGGTTGCCTCCAATGTTTAGAGTGTCAAAAGGTGTCAAAAAGGTCGTCCAAGTCTATTAAATAGTGCCCCAAGATATTCTCCCATAAGATTGCTTCGAAAAATAGACTTTCTTAATTTGTCACAGCCACGCTCAAGCATGCAATTCACGCTCGAGCATGCTCCATTGCACCAAAAACTTGTGCTCTTTGTCTTGGGTTGTGTTCGAGCATGCTGCCAAAACAGCAACTCTACAACTTTACTTCTTTTGCTCACTTTCAGGCTTAATAGCGAGCAGAATAGTTTGAATTTGGCCTCAGAGTTGCAGTAGCAATTGTAGATCTTTGAGTAAGCTTTTCAACGCAATAAGAATCACCTCAATTAGAGTTTTGTAGCTCAAGATATAAGCAAAATACTAATGAAAGAACAGACTTGATAACATCGGAGACAAGATAAAACTTCAATCTTGTTTTGCCTTTTTCTCTCAAAAGGCTTACGAATCAGGAAAAGTGCTCAACATCAAAGTTGGAGATCTCTTTCCCATATTTTCAAAGAGTCCTAAATCATGTCAATTTGACTTCTAGAGAATGAGATATGAATTTCTCTTGGAACATGGTATTGAAATCTAGCAAAATAATCCTTTTCAGACTCCAATTGAGCTCCTCTTCCACTTGAGTGCTTCTACCTAATTGAAACACAATGAAAACATAAATAACTAACCAAAAATATGAGAAAATGATAAACAAACTAGAAAAGAACCTAAATCAAAGTAACCAACTAAAAACAACTAAAATACTCAAGTAAAGTCATGTAACTAAAGCTTAAATCTAAATAAAATAGAAAAAAATGAAACCCACTATGAGGAGTTATCAATTGTGTTTATATGATCTCTTATATTTGGATTAGTATAAAATTATTGGGTTTGGATTGAAACTTCATTGAGAAACTAAAAGAGAAGCTAACCAGAATTGACTGAGTTGAGATATCCTATGGTGTCCATACTTGTGAAGTGCATGACTTCACACATAGCCATTAAAATTTAATGAAACTAATTTTAAATAAAACTATACATTTAGAGATTTCCAACTATATAAATTATAAAGTCATTGGATTAGTATCGAGTGAGATACAATTTTTTGAAATTTACCCTAGATTTCTGCCTCTAGACCTAACCCTAGTGGGTTGTGCAAGGCATAACTCGCCCTATACACCTTCAATTTAGGTGAAACTAATTTTTTTAAAAAGCTTGCATATAGAAAAATATGTCATAAAAAATTCAGAATCAAATTCAATCCCTATTACTCCTAGTAATTCATCCAACTTGCCCCACGTCCTGACTGGATAGAGACAGGGCAAACCGGTTCCACCCATTTTGCGAGCTTATGGCTTTGAGCTCTAGTAATTTAAATGAAATAAAACTCATTGAAAATAAGATATGGTTCTGTTAGGTTTACAACGATATAATATTTACTCAAATCCAATAAAATTTCTATTTTTAACGAATTTTTATATTTTAGACCGCTGTTTGGGCTAACACAAGGTGGATCTAGGTAAACTCTCCATATCTTAAGTTATATTTAACAAAATTAAATGGGACTAAAAAGGTTAAAAACTAGATAAACAACACTTCAACATAGTGAAAATTCATAATTTAATAACTTAAGTAGAAATTATAGGGTATGACATGGTGATTATACCTTAATGGGGTATGACATGGAGATGATACTCTGGAATGTGGCATAAAAAACATCCTAAGGAGTGTAACATGGCGATCATACTCTGGAATGTATATGTCAAATAAGGAAAATAACGAAAGCATAGGCACAGATGAAAGTAACGAAACACCTTAAGTATATGGTACTATACCTAGGGGGTGTTACAATGTTGCTTAGGCTTGTAGTGAGATGATTTGCCTTTATGAGCACTGCTGGCAATAATAACAGTGGAATTACCAGAAAGAGTGTGATTATGAAGAGAGGCTTCATAATCAATGAGGATATCATGTAGCTCATCAAAAGAAAGTGGATTTTCCTTGGTTCTGATGGCAGCAACAACCTCTTTAAAGTTAGAACTTAAGCCATTCAACGTGCGAATAACCAAATCAACATCATCAACTGGTGAATTTATGACAGCTAATTCATCAGTTGTGGACTTGATACCATGAAGGTATTTTGCAATGGAGGATGAGCTGATCTTGCCTCCTCCATAGCTGAAATCACGATAAGATGGTGATGGACAAGTGTTTGTCCCATCAACAAAACCAATCAAATCGTAGCCAACCAAAAGGGCATTCATCTGTACACGCCAAGTAGGGAAATTGTTGCTTGAGACTTTTGTGGTGTGGTTTGTGTCTAGAGCAATGACAGTGGAAGCTTGAGCACCAAAGGGAACATAGTTGGCAGGTAAGGTACTGGTGGTGGGATGGTGGTGGTATTAGTAGAATTGGCAGTGGTAGAATTGGTGGTATTGACAGAATTGTTGGTAGTAGAGGCCATGATGGGAAGGATCAAAGTTGCTGCTAAGCAAAGGGTCGTGATACCACATAACAGAATAGGCTAGGTGATAATATCTTAATCATATTGCATCAGAAAATGTATCATGTGCATATAGGAGTGGGAGTCCTAGGACTATGGAATCAGTTACAATAGAATAGAAACTAACTACATCAGATACAATCTTATCTAGAACTACAACAGCTAACATAGCTAACAATTTTTGACTAATTCAAATTAATCGAAACTGAGTCAACTGTATTAGAATAAACAACCAAAAGAAGGAAAGGCTGGTGTTAACACGTGGCGACAAGATGCTGGACCAATAAAATTAGGCGCAGTGTTTGAGAAATTTTTAACTATTATCTTAAAATATGAAAAATTAAAAACAATGATAATTCACAAATGCTTAAATAGATTTTTAGTTCTTATAAATATAAATTATTTAGATTTTGATTCTTTTAAAATTTTTTGTTTTGATTTTGATCACTTTTTTACATTTTTTTTATTTTTAATCTCAATTGTTCTAAATTTTAATTTTTATAAGTACCTTAAAAATGTGTCTAATCATTACAAATGTTAAAAATGTTGTTGTTGATTATTATAAATATTATATGAATCTTATTTTGGTCTTTATAAATATTGTCACTTATCATAAAATTTATATAAACAAGGACAAAAGAACGAATAATAAAAAAATGGGAAACAAAAACTAAAGTATAAATTTTAGAGGGATCAAAATTAAAATGAGTTATATTTATAGAAACTAAAAATATATTTCAACCTTCACAAAAACAAACATGCTGAGAAATGAATAATATACAACGAAACTTTTATTTATTTGTTTTTCTAATTTGTTGAAACAAAATTAGCGGCCACCCTGCATTGTTCTTTTTGTTTACACTTTCAGATTTGGATATTGCGAGTGGATTGGGACTCCATATAGGCTACCAGTCACATTATACATGTGCTACTTCTTCTCCTTCATTCAACACATCCTTTCCTTCTGCACATGAAAACCATATAAATATGATGATAAAGAGAAACAAAATAAAAAGGGATTTAGTAGGATAAGTCCTTGTATAGGCAGTCTTATTGAGAGTACCTTTTGAAGGCAATAGAATTTGTTCTGAAAGTGGCATCATATATATATATGCGTTGAAGAGTAGATTTTCATTTATAATTTTCATAGGTAATCTGCATGTCTTTAGTAATGGGAAAACTTAAGTCGGAGAGAATTGTAGGAGTATTAAGTTTAAAATTGGTTAGATAGATGTTGCCTTAGGTTCTGGAATCCTTATATTCGAGTGTAATATGTAACAATAGAATGTGGTAGAATCTTTCCTTATTTAATTAACCGCGATATGTGAATCTACTTTATTCTTTCTCAGTTATAGAAGTGATATTCCTTATTAAGAGACTGATCACTTGAGATAGTAACTGTTATTATGATTTTCTAATATATCCCTTCCACCTGAAAATCTGTCGATAAAAATAATTACCGTCAAAAATAATAAAATATTTATCAGTAATCCTATTGGTAATTTGTGTTTCCAATAGCGTCCCCAGTGGGGCTATTTCCGCGCTCAGAGAGCATGACCTGGACCATTAATTCTTCAAGTAAGAATAATAACATAACAAAATTAAATCGTAATATTATTAACAAAGGTTGGGTGCAGGCACTCCCAAGAAGAAATTTTAAATTTAAATTATAGAGAAAACAAATTGTTGGGACTTGGGAGGACTTAGATGTAACAATGTTTGCAGGATTCCCACAGGAATACATCCTAAAACAACGTTTAGATTTTTTTTTCTTTTCAAAAAATATTAAAATAGTAATATTATTTAAATGTAGAAAGTGAACATAAAAAATGAACGCCTATAGAGAAAAAATATATATATTTTACATTAATAAGTAAGGCCAAACTTAAATATTTACTGTTTTGCATACTTTGTATATTGAACTAACATTACAAATGTTTGATAGTATGTTTGAATTTTTATTTTTGGAATAGAATTTTTAAGAATATTATCCTCAACAATAGCTTTCACAAGCATGTACTTTTTAGAGAATTTGTGGGTTTGGAGAGAAAGTAATTGAAAACGTTGACATTGAGCACAAAATCCTCGTTCCTAATATCTCCACTCTCGCACTTTTCTAGCAAGAGTGCACTTCCATTTCCCCTCTACAGTCCCCTGTGCCAGACAATGATGCTCAAAGCTCATAAGAAAGGCGATGCAGGAGATGGAGCGTTCAGAGAGGAGATGGAAACCGAAACAAGATTGGACATCTTCAAGATGGAATACACGACAAGGGCATACATCAATGAATCAAAAGTCGTTCATTGATGGAGGTGTGGGGGTATCAGAAGTCCTACATGGGGAGATTATTCCATACCACAAAGGTACGAGTAGGAGGTTTGTGGGGGTTTGGATGAAGCTGGAGGCGGTATCACACACGGTGTTTGTCGACAATATTCCAGATTCAATGACGAAGTCATAGCTGTGGCAACTATTTGACCATGAAGGAAAGGTACTTGATGTTTTTATTTCCAGGAAACAAAGGAAGTCTTGTCCTGCACCTGTTGCTTTTGTTAGGTTTGCCAATTTTTATGAAGCTCAAGGTGCAATCAAAAACTTGAATGGGATTGAGAGACGGGGGAGGAGGATATCGGTGTCTATGGCAAGCTACAAAAGAGGGGAAGGTCACAGAATTGATGTGAGAAGGAATACTAGGAAAGTTGAACAAAATAACCACCAACAGGGAGACGATGCAAGAATAAAGGAAAATATATCTTTTATGAATGCGGTTCTTAACAGAAAATCTAATGGTGAGGGAATAAAAAATAAAAGGCCTGAATTTAAGAAGGTCCGTGAGGATTACGAAGACCATGTATATGGCAAAACAAGAGTTATCTATGGTGAGATAGATAATGATATGATGGAGATTCTTTCTCGAAGTGCTGTTGGGGAGACCAAAGAACCGTTTGACTTTAAATCTGTGACTGTTAAGATAAGAAATATTTGTAGCTCAATCCTTAGTGTGAAGGACATGGGAGCATGTAAAGCTTTAATCACTTTTTCAACTAAAGAAGGTATGGAAGAATCATTTAAGTCTGGCCACGTTTTGCTGTTGAATTTTTTTGCGAATATTAGGCCATGGTCCTCTAAAGAAGCATGTCAAACTCGGAGGGTTTGGGTGGAGTGTCTTGGCATACCTCTACATGCTTGCTCCTCTAGTAACATAAGAAAAATTGGTGATATGTGGGGTAAGGTGGTGGAATCAGATAAATCAACAGAAGACAGGGAAAACCTCAGTGCTGCCAAAATCCTAATGGATACAAGCCATTTCCCTTACATTGAAGGTCGGGTTTATTTGTCTATTGGAGGAGAGGAGTTTGATATACATGTTAAAGAGATAGGGAAAGAGGTCAACATTTATTATTTTGAGGGCTGCACTTGTGCAAGAGGAAGGGCAAAACAAAACTCTGGTGGGGCGGATACTGGAGTCTTTCTCATGCATGAAGGAGGAGGAGGGAATACTCCGGTGAATAGTGTTAGCAGGAATATTCCGGCTTTGCCCGACATTAATGATTATCTTAATGATTTAGTGGAAGGGGAGGGGGGTAAAGTTCAAAGGAGTATGGCTTTGGAACAGGGAGCTAATAATGGTATTGGGAGTGGTGATTTTAATGTCAATTATGAAGGCAATAACGTTGAAGGTGAAGGGGCACCGAATGTAGCATCGATTAGCCCAACTAACTGCATTGATGATGATCGTTTGACTGAAGAAGTGCTAAGAGACTTGGGCCTGAGTAAGTGGGGCCAAGGAAAACCATCTGAAGGAATGCGTGACGATGTAGTTGCAAAGGTATGTCAACGATTGGGTATTAAGTGGTCTACTAAGGATGAAGACGTGGTCTTACTTGGGCCAAACTTTCCTCCTGGTTTTGGGCTGGATCAAGGTAGCGGTGATCAATTTAAAATGAAGTCATCTAATCTTGGCCCTATATCAGTGCTTGAAAATGAAGACTGCGAGAAATTGATTGTGATCACCGAATGCAATGAGAATGTTGATGCTTGTAAAGCTTCGGAGAGTGGGCGTTCAAGCTCAGTGTATCCAAGAATTCCTCCGGGATTTGAATCTGTTCAAGTAGTTACTGAGGCTTTTAAGGAAGTATCTTTGATCCCTTGCTCCATACTTGAGGATGACAATGAAGCAATTGCTAATGATGGTAAGGACTCTAATCAGAATGAATATGATGAGGAAATCAGATCATGGAACCTTGGAAAAGGTATAGGTTTGGATACTAATACAATTGCAACTTCTAGTCAGGCCATTATGGTTGATAAGGTGTAACGAAAGAATGCTCAGAAGCAACGCTCCAAGAGCAGGCGTTGGAGGAAAAAGAAGAAAGTGTCAGAATCACTGGGTGAGTTTTCACATTCAGATTGAACTTTATGTGAAATATAAGGGGTGTGGGTACAAGAATAAAAATAGAGGTGAATAGAAACATAGTAAGGGATTAGATTGCTTGGTTTTGTATTATCTTTTGGTGATTATGGTCTATGGAAGCTCTAAACTGCTACAATGGGGAGTTTTCAGGTCAAAAGGTTGGAGGGTGTTTTTGCAAAAGGTTGAGGGAACAACAGATTTTATGGTTCCGAGGTTGTACAGGTGCACAATTTGATGTGGGGCTCTAGCGGTGCATATGCTTAGAAGGTGGCAACAAAGGAGAGTATCTTTTACATGGTGGATATGGCCTGTTACAAGTGGTTCCTATTCTGACGTTGAGTAGCTGTTTAATGGTGTTTTGTTTTGTGTTAGGGTTGTGTTTTTTTTCTTGGGAGTTTCCAAGTTAGGAGTTATGGGTGTTTTTGGTTTTGGTCTTATCCTTTCGAGTGTTCTTAGGTGCCGTGGATCATTTTCTTTTTCTTTTTTTGTTTGAGCTTGGATGCCCAATGCTTCCCACATGTTTATGTGGATCAAGCCTCATGAGTAACTATCCAAAAAAAAAAACGAATCGAATTCTTGAAAATATTTTGTATATTTTCAAAAATATTCTTTATAGAAGATGGTGACCGATAGCGGTTTGGCAGCAATCACCTGGCAAAAGGTAATCTGTGGTGGGTGATAATTAAGGTAATTTAGTCTTTTTATATGGAAAAAATATTCTCATCCTATAAGAATATTGTAATTCTATGTGTGACATGAGAATATTTTGGTGAAAATCTTAATCCAAAATCAATTCTGAAAATGCAATATTCTCAAGAATATTTTTTCAACTCTTTTATCAAATAGGAGAATATTTTTATATTTTTTGGAATGTAAAAACATTCCCCCTACCAAACTCCTTAGGATATATTTAATTATAAGGTAAAAGTAGAGTGAAAATTTTTATAGATAAATTTTATGTATAAAAATATACATAAAGTACATACATAAAAATTTTTTCCACAACCAAATGCACGCTTAGTGAAAATTGCCTCAATAAAAATTAACCGTAGGGTCTATGAATTGTGAATAAAGTAACATTAGTTGTCGATTTGATTGTTGATTTAATCGATCACACTGGAACTGTTCAGATTTAAAATCATGAAAAATGATCGTTTAATTACCGCTAGCATTTGTCATGCTAAGTTTGTCATTTTATTAGTTATTTTAAGCATTTTTTTTAAAAAAAAGAAATTCTAACTGACATTTGATTGGAACTAAACAGAATGTTAAAGAACTAGATAGTGTTGGGAGGAAAAATTGCATTTACCCTTGTATTATATATCATATACACTTCAATTATTAAATTTTAAAAATATATAAATTAACTTTTAATTTTTTTGAAGCTATGCATTTTAATTAAAATAAATATATTATATCCTCTAAACTTTAGATTATATATAAATTAATTTTTTAAATTTTTTTAAATATATAATTTAATATTCTAAATTGTTTTAGATACATGATATTTTTATTAATAATTAATAAAAAATAACTGAAGAATCAATTTATATATTTTAAATACTTTAAGAAATCAATTTATCCATTTTAAAATTTAAAGACTAAAATATATTTAACTTATATTTTAGAAGGATAAAGTGTCTGTTCCCTTGATAGAGATGACATAGGAAAGGGATGACGAGGGCCTAGATAAGGGAGAGAAGGGAGCACTACCAAAGCAGAGGTAGATTGGGGAAAGATGGTGATACCAGCAGAATATTTTTCTCACCGAAGAAATTCATGATTTTTTTAATTGTAATTTTTGGACAGATGTGATTTATCTATGGGAATGATTTTCATACGAGATAAGACAATTTTCTATTATCAATTAATAAAATTTTAAAAAATTGTTATAATATAATGGGTAATAACTTATTGTAATAATTATTTATTATAATTTATTATTTTTTTAAAATTTTATTAATTAATAATATAAAATTATTTTATAATTAGTGCATAAAAATTAATTTTTTTTATCTATTGATACATCGTCAGACTGGGCTTCAGAACCAAGAGAATTCGTGCATGATCTTATCGTAGATGATATTTTATTATTGACTTAAAAGATGAGATCTATATGAGGTATGATAAGAGAATTAATGATAAAATATCATAAGATTTTGTGAAAATTTAAATAAATTTAATTTATATATATTATTAACAAAAAAATTTTATATAAATATTTAATTATATATTATTATATTAATAAAATTATTTAATTTAATTATTTATTATATTAAAAATTTTATAAATATAAATATTTAATTAAATAATAATATAAAATTTTTTACGTTATCGATATATAATAATTAAATTCAATTTAAATATGAGAATATCCATTCCCTGGGTCCCATCTCCAACATACGACACTGTAGAAGACACCTCGTTGCACATGAATGAGTGACCACAAAAGTTTCCGCACAAAACATGTCGTATATAAAACCTGATCCCTATGTATTAAGGGTGGATACGCGCGTGTTATCTGTACAATCTATCTCATTTGATAGATTTGTACTTCAATACTTACATATTTCATATATAATATATAATGTTTATATAATATTTATATTCATGAATTCAAAAATATTTATCATAATAATATTTATACATCAAAAACCTATATATTATTTTAACATTAAATGACTCATATAAGAAATTTTTAATTTCAATGAACTTAATTTTACAAACTTATTTTAGTTAAAATTTATGTTTAAAAATTTTGTATAAAAAATAGTTTTGACATAATAAATATTATTTAGATAATATTGTTTAAAATTATTGCCAAATGTGTAATTATTAAAAAGAGTATAAATTTCGTAATATCTGTATTATGGTTTCTTTTATTTGTTTCATTATTTTTTAATTAAATTTTAACAAGTAGCAAAATACTGTTATAATAATCAACTTTTATGTTTAACGTTACTAGTAAAATAAATATAAATAATGCAACAAACACTTATGAACAAAAATATCACTTATAATACACAAAAAATATCATTCAAATTACAAATAAAAATTTTAAAGCATGTACCATCTTATGAAAAGTTGTTCTAATAAAATAAGATACTAATTTTGATACACTAACAATATAAAAGGATTTTACACTATTATCCAATTAAATATTTATATTTATAAGACTTTTAAAGTAACAGGGATTGAGTCAAATACTTTTGCTGATGTGATAATACATAATTGAATATTTGTGTAAAAAAAATTTACCCTCATAATGCATATAAATTAAATACATAAAATAAAGCTACATTTATATGATAATATACACTAGAATTCATAAGAAAAAATAACTGAAAATTTAAGTAGTCACTTAAAATTGTTTGGGAGATAAAATTGAAAAGTTAGTTCTTGAAAGGTATTATTGAATGCTGAACATGAAAAACCCAACTAAAAAGTAAGGGTGTGCTGTTTTAACTTGAACATGGATTTGAAGCCAAATTTGATTTTGAAAAATATAGCCAAACAATTTTTTTTTTCTCACATGGGTTGAGCAAGTATTTGGTTCTCCGAACGTCAATTCAAACAGATGCTAAATCAATGATCTAGGAGTGAATTTATAAAAGAAAAGCAAGGCTTCAGACTTCCTATTCGTTATTATAGTCATCTTTCTACTCTTCTTACTTTCAAGCTTTTATTTTCTTTAAAAAAAAAAAACTTTAATTGAGAGGAAGGCTCGTCCAGTCTAGGAATAGAGGAACAAGATTTTTAATTGATTGAAGAAAACCAACAAACAAAAAAACAGGATGGTAAAATATAATATAAAAAGTATATTGGCATTGTCTCAACTCTCACGCAGCTCAAAGACATATGGAATAGAAATGTTTTCTTTTATCCAGTTTTTAAACATTATAGAACACTTTATAACATAAGCTTTAGTAGATATAAAATTTAATTTTTCTCGTTTTTTTATGTTACTTTTTAGATGTTTATTATAATATCTTTACTTAACGTTCAAAATAATGGGACTGCCATATTCAAAGGGCTTGATGGCCCACAACTTCTGCGATTTCAATTTCTCTCCAAAATTTCAGTTACATGTGTGCAGTTTGTCCGTACTATGTTCCAAAACATAAAAATTCCAATAACAAAAGAGAAGAGAACGAAACCTACGAAGGAATAAACAGCCAAAAGAAGGAAAGGCTGGCGTCAACCCGCGGCGACAAGATGCTGGACTAATCAAATTAGGCGCTGTGTTTGAGAAATTTTTAACTATCATCTTAAAATATGAAAAATTGAAAACAATGATAATTCAAAAATATTTAAATAAATTTTTAGTCTTTATAAATATAAATTATTTTAATTTTAATTTTTTTAAAACTTTTGTTTTGATTTTAATTTTTTTAATTCTTATTGTTTTAAATTTTAATTTTGATAAGCACCTTAAAAATGTGTTTAATCATTACAAATGTTATAAATGTTGTTTTTGATTATTATAAATATTATATGAATCTTATTTATCATAAAATTTATATAAATAAAGACCAAAAATCTAAAAATTAAAAAATGAGGAACTAAAATTAAAGTAAAAATTTTAGAGATACCAAAATCAAAACAAGTTATATTTATTGACATTAAAAATATATTTAAACCTTCGCAAAAACAAATATGCTGAAAAATGAATAATATAGGGTCAAACTTGTATTTATTTTTCTTCTAATTTGTTGAAACATAATTAGTGGCCCCCCTTCATCGTTCTTTTTGTTTACACTTTCAAATTTGGATACTGCAAGTGGATTGGGACTCCATATGGGCTATCAGTCACTTTGTACATGTGCTACTTCTTCTCCTTCATTCAACACATCTTTTCCTTCTGCACATGAAAACCATATAAATATGACGACGAAGAGAAGCAAAATAAAAAGGGATTTAGTAGGATAAACCCTTGTATAAGCAGTGTTATTGAGAGTACCTTTTGAAAGTAATAGATTCAGAAAGTGGCATCATATATATATATATATAGAGAGAGAGAGAGAGAGCAGATTTTCATCTGTAATTTTCATAGGTAATCTGCATGTTTTTAGTAATGGGAACACTTAAGTCGGAGAGAATTGTAGGAGTATTAAGTTTAAAATTGGTTAAATAGATATTGCCTTAGATTTTAGAATCCTTATATTCGGGTATAATATGTTACAATAGAATGTGGTAGAATCTTTGCTTATTTAATTAACCGTGATATGTGAATCTACTTTATTCTTTCTAAATTATAATAGTGATATTCCTTATTAAGAGACTGACCACTTGAAGTAGTTACTCTTATTATGATTTACTAACATATCCCTTCTACCTGAAACCCATCGATAAAATTAACTACCGTAAAAAATAATAAAATATTTATTAGTAGTCCTATTGGTAATTTGTGTTTTCAATAAGGTCCCCACATGGACTATTTCCATGCTCAGAGAGCATGGCCTGCACCATCAGTTCTTCAAGTAAGAATAATAACATATCAAAATTAAATCCTAATATTATTAATAAAGGTTGGGTGCAGACACTCCCAAGAAGAAAATAAAAATTAAAATTATAGAGAAAACAAATTGTTGGGACGTGGGAGGACTTAGATGTAACAATGTTTGCAGGATTCCCACGGGAAAACATCCTGAAACAACGCTTAGATTCTTTTTCTTTTCAAAAAATATTAAAATAGTAATATTATTTAAACCTAGAAAGTGAACATAAAAATGAACGCCTATAGAGAAAAAAAAAATATTTTAAAACAATAAGTAAGGCCAAACTTAATATCTTTCTCTATAAATATTTATTGTTATATATAGTTTGTATATTGAACTAAAATTATGGGTATTTGGTAGGACATTTAAATTTTTATTTTTGGGAATAGGATTTTTAAGAATGGTATTTGCGGGAATTGCTTTCACAAGCATATATTTTTTAGAGCGTTTGATAGATGGATTGAATTCTTGAAAATATTTTACATATTTTCAAAAATACCCTTACCAAAAAGCGGTGACTGGCGGTGGTTCGGCAGCAAAGAATAATTGGCGGTGGGCGACAATAGAGATAATTTAGTCTTTTCATAGGAAAAAAGATTCTTATTTTATAAAAATATTATAATTCCATATATGAGATGAAAATATTTTGATAGAAATTTTAATCCAAAATTAATCCCAAAAATACAATATTCTAAAAAATATTTTTCCAACTCATCTATCAAATAGGGGAATGTTTTCATATTTCGGTATTCCCCTTACCAAACTACTTAGGATATGTTTGATTGTGAGATGAAAATAGGGTAAAAATTTTTATAGATAATTTTTATGTGTGAAAATACACATAAAGTACATACATAAGAATATTTACCTCAACTAAATACATCCTTAGTAAAAATTGCCTCAATGAAAATTTACAGTGGAGCCTATGACTTGCGAATAAAGCAACATTAGTTGTCGATTTGATTGTTGATTCAATCGATCACATTGGAACTGTTCAGATTTAAAATCATGAAAAATGATAGTTTAATTACCGCTAACATTTGTCATGCTAAGTATGTCGTTTTATTAGTTATTTTAAGATTTTTTTTCTTTTTAAATTTTTTAACTGACATTTGATTGGAACTAAACAAAATGTTAAAGAACTGAATAGTGTTGGGAGAAAATATTGCACTTACTCTTGAATTGTAGATTATATATATTTTAATTTTTAAACTTTAAAAATCTATAAATTAAGCCTTGAATTTTCATAAATCTATATTTTAATCAAAATAAGTATATTATATCTCATAAATTTTAAGTTAGGTATAAATTAAACCCCAAAATTTTTTTAAATATGTAAGATAATATTTTAATTTTTTTAATATATGATATTTTTATTAATAATTAATAAAAAATTAATTGAAAAGTTATTTTATATATTTTAAATATTTTAAAAGATGATTTATATATTTTAAAATTTAGAAGTTAAAATATATTTAACTTATAATTCAAGAGTATGAAGTGTGTTTTTTCCTGATAGGGATGGCAGAGGAGAGGGATGATGAGGCACTGGATTAGGGAGAGACGGGAGCGTTGTCAAAGCAGAGATAGATTAGGGAAAGATGGTGATGCCCGCAGGATATTTTTCTCAATGAAGGAATTCATGATTTTCTTAGTTGTAATTTTTGGACATATATGATTTATCTACGAGAATGATTTTTATACGGGATAAGATAATTTTGTGTTAGTAATTAATAGAATTTTAAGAAATTATTATATTATAATAGATAATTGTTTATTGTAATAATTATTTTATTTTTTTAAAATTTTATTAATTAATAATATAAAATTATTTTATAGTCAGTATATAAAAAATAATTTCTTTATCTATTGATATAGTGTTAGACTGGATTTCAGAACCAAGAGAATTTATATATGATCTTATTATATGTGATTTTTAATTATTATTTTAAAAGATGAGACTTATATAAGATATAATAAGAGAATTAATGATGAAAGATCATATATGATTAAATTATGTAAAAATTTAAATGAATTTAATTTATATATATTATTAACATAAAAAAATTTTATACAGATATATAATTATGTATTATTATATCAATAAAAATATTTAATTCAACTATTTATTATATTAAAAATTTTATAAACATAAATATTTAATTAAATAATAATATAAAATTTTTTTATATTATATATATATATATAGTCAATTTAAATATGAGAATATCCATTCCCCACGCAACGTATGACACTGTAGAAGACACCACGTTGCCCATGAACGAGTGACCACAGAAGTTTCCACACAAAACATGTGCTCCATAAAACCTGATCCCTGTGAAATAAAGGTGGATACGCACGTGTTATCCATATAATCTATCTCATTTTGATAGATATGTATTTCAATATTCACGCATTTTCATATATAATATATAATGTTTATATAATATTTATATTCATGAATTCAAAAATATGTATCATAATAATATTTATACATCAAAAACTTATATATTATTTTAACATTAAATTACTCATATAAGAAAATTTTAATTTGAATGAACTTAATTTTACAAACTTATTTTAGTTAAAATTTATGTTTAAAAATTTTGTATAAAAAATAGTTTTGACATACTAATTATTATTTAGATAATATTGTTTAAAATTACTGTCGAATGTACAATTTTCAAAAAGAGTATAAATTTCATAATATCTGTATTATGTTTTCTTTTATTAGTTTCATTAATTTTTAGTTAAATTTTAACAAATAGCAAAATATTGTTATAATAGTCAACTTTTATGTTTAACGTTACTGCTAAAATAAATATAAATAATACAAGTTATTTCAATTTTTAAATTTATTTTAATTTTAGAAAATGTTTTAAATAATATTGCTGAATAGAATATGAAATATACAACAAAAACTTATGAACAAAAATATCACCTATAATACAGAAAAAATATCATTTAAATTACAAATAAAAATTTTAAAACATATACCATCTTACGAAAAGTTGTTCTAATAAAATAAGATATTAATTTTGGTATACTAACAGTATAATAGGGTTTTATACATCATCCAATTAAATACTTATGCTTATAAAAATTTTAAGGTAACATGTAATTAAGTCAAATATTTTTGCTAATGTGACAATACATAATTGGATATCTATGTAAAATTTTTTCACCCTAATAATGCACATAAATTAAATCCATAGATTAAAACTACATTTATATGATAATAAACACTAGAATTCATAAGAAAAAATAATTGAACAATTAAGTAGTCACTTAAAATTGTTTGGGAGATAAAATTGAAAAGTTAGTTCTTGAAAGGTATTATTCAATGCTGAACATGAAAAACCCAACTAAAAAGTAACAATGTGCTGTTTTAGCTTGACCACGGATTTGAAGCCAAATTTGATTTTGAAAAATATAGCCAAACAACTCTTTTTTTTCTCACATGGGTTGAGCAAGAATTTGGTTCTCCGAACGTCAATTCAAACAGATGCTAAATCAATGATTTAGGAGTGAATTTATAAATGAAAAGCAAGGCTTCAGACTTCCTATTCGTTATTATAGTCATCTTTCTATTATTCTTCCTTTCAAGCTTTTATTTTCTTTTAAATAAAAAGCTTTAATTAGAGGAAGGCTCGTCCAGTCTAGGAATAGAGGAACAAGCTTTTTAGTTGATTGAAGAGAACCAATAAACAAAAAAACAGGATGATAAAATATAACATAAAAAGTTCATTGGCATTGTCTCAACTCTCACGCAGCTCAAAGATATATGGAATAGAAATGTTTTCTTTTATCCAGTTTTTAAACATTACAAAACACTTTATAACATAAGCTTTAGTAGATATAAATTTAATTTTTCGCGTTCTTTTATGTTACTTTTTAGATGTTTATTATAATATCTGTACTTAATGTTCAAAATAATGGAACTGCCATATTCAAAGGGCTTGATGGCCCACAACTTCCGCGATTTCAATTTCTCGCCAAAATTTCAGTTTCATGTATGCCGTTTGTCCGTACTAAGTTCCAAAACATATAAATTCCAATGACAATAGAAAAGAGAATAAAACCTAGGAAGGAATAAACCACTTTTAAGAAGATTGGACCAGACTGATTCAATTGGGAACCAAACCACAGATCAATCTAGTCATCTCCTTTAAATCGCTTGACTTGAAAATCAGCTACAAATTAGCCAAAATTGGGCAAAATCGGTGAACCAATGCGAATTAGACAGATTAAACCAGTTGACCGGTTTAGTTATTTTTTAAAAAATTTTGGTCAAAATGTTGCTATTTCTTTTAAGAAAAGAGAGAAAAAAAAAAGTTCAGTTAAAATAAAAAGCTCATTTCTTTTAGAATCTTAATTCTTTTGATATATTTATTTGTTATATACTCTTAAATTAATTTAAAAGTAAGAAATTGAAAATAGTTGTTATGCTATTTGTGAGTATTTTTCAAAAAAAAAAAGTAAAAATTAAAGTAAATAAATTTTGTATTTGAAATATTTGATAAAGTAATCCATAATAAATGTTATTTTGTATTAGTTATATTATTGTTAATGATTTAACGTGGTCTTATAATTTCTAATTAATCATGTGCATGTATATATATATGTATATGTTTTATTATACTCTGATCAAATCTCCAATTGGACCTTTGAATCTTTAAATTCTTACCTTGATCGATTCAATATCCGATCCGATTTTCTTAACCTTTGAATAAACAATTAAAAGAAAGAAAGGTTGGCATCAACCCGCGGCGACAGGATGTTGGACTAATAAAATTAGGTGCAGTGTTTGATAAATTTTTAACTATTATATTAAAATATGAAAAATTGAAAACAATGATAATTCAGAAAATGCTTAGATAGATTTTTAATTTTTATAAATATAAATTATTTTAATTTTGATCCGTATAAAATTTTTGCTTTAATCTCGATCCCTTTTGTACATTTTGTTTTGGGTTATTAATCTCTATTGTTCTAAATTTTAATCTTGATAAGTACCTTAAAAATGTGTTTAATCATTATATATGTTAGAAATGTTGTTTTTGATTATTATAAATATTTTATGAATCTTATTTTGGTCCTTATAAATATCATCACTTATCATAAAATTTATATAAATAAGGACCAAAAATCTAATAATAAAAAAAATGATGAACTAATACTAAAGTAAAAATTTTAGAGGGACCAAAATCAAAATGAGTCATATTTATAGATGCTAAAAACTTATTTAAACATTCACAAAAATAAATATGCTGAGAAATGGATAATATAGAGTGAAACTTTTATTTTATTTTTTTCTAATTTGTTGAAACAAAATTACTGGCCACTCTTCAACCCTCTTTTTGTTTACACTTTCAGATTTGGATGTTGCGAGTGGATTGGGACTCCATATGGGCTACCAGTCACTGTGTACATGTGCTAATTCTTCTCCTTCATTCAACACATCCTTTCCTTCTGCACATGAAAATCATATAAATATGATGATAAAGAGAAACAAAATAAAAAGAGATTTAGTAGGATAAGCCTTTGTATAAGCAGTCTTATGGAGCGTACTTTTAAAGGTACGCTCATATATATGTGCGTTGGAGAGTAGATTTTCATCTATAATTTTCATAGGTAATCTGCATGTTTTTAGTAATGGGAACACTTAAGTCAAAGAGAATTGTCGGAGTATTAAGTTTAAAATTTGTTAGATAGATGCTGCCTTAGGGTCTGAAATCCTTATATTCGGGTGTGATATGTTACAATATAATGTGGTAGAATCTTTCCTTATTTAATTAACCGTGATATGTGAATCTATTTTATTCTTAGTTAGTTATAGTAGTGATATTCCTTATTAAGAGACTGATCACCTGGAGTAGTTACTCTTATTATGATTTACTAATATATTCCTTCTACCTGAAAATCCGTCGATAAAATTAATTACCGTAAAAAATAATAAAATATTTAGCAGCAATATCCTATTGGTAATTTGTGCTTCCAAAGGGTTCCCAATGGGGCTATTTCCTCGCCCAGAGAGCATGACCTGTACCATCAGTTCTTCAAGTAAGAATAATAACATATCAAAATTAAATCCTAACATCATTAGCAAAGGTTGGGTGCAGGCACTCCCAAGAAGAAAATTAAAATTTAAATTATAGAGAAAACAAATTATTGGGACTTGGGAGGACTTAGATGTAACAACGCTTGCAGGATACCCATGGGAAAACATCCTAAAACAACGTTTAGATTTTTTCTCTTTTCAAAAAATATTAAAAAAGTAATATTATTTAAGTGTAGAAAGTGAACATAAAAATGATCGCCTATGGAGGGAAAAAAAATAGAGTGAATACCCATTTTGGTCCCTGATAAAAATTTTAGGGGACAAATTAGTCCCTTAAGATTTAAAAATTCACAATTAGTTCCTCACTATTCAAAAAATGAGACATATTAGTCCCTCCATACAGGTTTTTTGGTAGTACGGATCTATACAAATTTTATATGGAGGGACTAATATATTTTTTTTTTGAATGGTGAAGGATTAATTGTGGACTTTCAAATCTTGAGGGATTAATTTATCCCTCAAAATTTTCATCAAAAACCAAAATGGGCATTTACTCAAAAAAATATTTTACAATAATAAGTAAGGCCAAACTTAATATCTTTCTCTACAAATATTTACTGTTATATATACTTCGTACATTGAGCTAACATTACATGGGTTTAGTAGGATGTTTGAATTTTTATTTTTGGGAATATAATTTTTAGGAATATTATTCTAAAAAATAGCTTTCACAAGCATATGCTTTTTAAGATTGTTTGGTATATTGATTGAATTTCTAGAAATATTTTACATATTTTCAAAATTACTCTCATTAGAAGGCAATGATTGGCGGTGGTTTGGCAGCGGAGAATAATTGACGATAGGCGACAATAAAGGTAATTTGACTTTTCATATGAAAAAATATTCTCATCTTATAGGAATATTATAATTTCATGTGTGAGATTTGAATGTTTTAGTAGGAAGCTTCACCCAAAATCAATCCCAAGAATACAATATTCTCAAGAATATTTTTCTGACTCCTCTACCAAATAGGGGAATGTTTTCATATTTTTAGAAATGTGAAAACATTTCTCCTACCAAACTCCTTAGCGTATATTTGATTGTGAGATAAAAATAAAATAAAAATTTTTATAGATAAATTTTATATGTAAAAATATACATGATGTACATACACAAAAAAATTTTCCTCAACCAAATACACTCTTAGTAAAAATTGCCTGAATGAAAATTTATCGTAGAGTCTATGACTTGCGAATAAAGCAACATTAGTTGTTTGATTGTTGATTCAATTGATCACGCTGGAACTGTTCATATTTAAAATCATGAAAACGATCGTTTAATTACCGCTAACATTTGTCATGCTAAGTTTGTCCTTTTATTAGTTATTTTAAGCTTTTTTGTTAAAAAAAATTTTTAACTGAGATTTGATTGGAACTAAACAGAATGTTAAAGAACTGGATAGTGTTGGCAGGAAAAATTGCACTTACTCTTGATTTATAAATTATATATACTTTAATTTTTAAATTTTAAAAATATATAAATTAACTTTTAATTTTTTATAAATATATATTTTAATTAGAATAAATGTATTATGCTTTTTAAATTTTGGGTCATATATAAATTTATTTTTAAAATTTTTTTAAATACATAATTTAGTATTTTAAAATTTTATAAATATATGATATTTTTATTAATAATAAATAAAAAATTAATTGAAAAGTTAATTTATATATTTTAAAATTTCGGGACTAAAACATATTTACTTTATGGGCTAAATATCTTTCTTCTTGCTGGGGATGGCAGAGGGGAGAGATGATGAGGCACTAGACACGGGAGGGAAGGCAGCGCTGCCAGAACAGAGCATGGATAGAATGGGAAAAGACGGTGATACCCGCAGGATATTTTTCTCAATGAAGGAATTCATGATTTTTTTAATTGTAATTTTTGGACAGGTGTGATTTATCTATGGGAATGATTTTTATACGGGATAAGATAATTTTATATTATTAATTTATAAAATTTTAAGAAACTGTTATATTATGATGGATAACTCCTTATTGTAATATTTATTTGTCTTAATTTATTATTTTTTTAAAAATTTTATTAATTAATAATATAAAATTATTTTATAATTAGTGCATAAAAATTAATTTTTTTTATTTATTGATACAATGTCAGACTAGGCTTCAGAATTAAGCATATATGATAATTTATTATTGATTTAAAAGATAAGATCTATGTAAGGTATAATAAGAAAATTAATGATTAAAAATCACACATAATCTTATTATGTGAAAATTTAATAAATTTAATTTATATATATTATTAACATTAAATTTTTTATATAAATATTTAATTTTATATTATCATAACAATAAAAATATTTAAATCAATCATTTATTATATTAAAAAATGTATAAATATAAATATTTAATTAAATAATAATATAAAACCTTTTAACACTATCTATGCATAATAATTTAAACATGAGAATACACCTCGTTGCACTTGAACAAATGACCACAAAAGTTTCCACACAAAACATATGCTGTATAAAACCTGATCCCTATGTAATAAGGGTGGATACGTGTTATCTATATAATCCATCTCATTTTGATAGATATGTATATACTGATATATAATATATAATGTTTATATAATATTTATATTCATGAATTCAAAAATATTTATCATAATAATATTTATACATCAAAAACTTATATAATATTTTAATATTAATTGACTCATAAGAAATTTTAATTGGAATGAACTTAATTTTACAAACTTATTTTAGTTAAAATTTATGTTTAAAAAATTTGTATAAAAAATAATTTTGACATAATAAATATTATTTAGATAATATTGTTTAAAATTACTGTCAAATGTATAGTTATTAAAAAGAGCGTAAATTTCATAATATCTGTATTATGGTTTCTTTTATTTGTTTCATTATTTTTTAGTTAAATTTTGACAACAAGGAGCAAAATATTGTTATAATAATCGACTTTTATGTTTAACGTTACTACTAAAATAAATATAAATAATGCAAGTTATTTGAATTTTTAATTTATTTTAATTATTAGAAAATATTTTAAATAATATTATTGAATAGAATATGAAATATACAACAGACACTTATGAACAAAAATATCATTTATAATACACAAAAGATATCATTTAAATTACAAATAAAAATTTTAAAACGTATACCATCTTATGAAAGTTGTTCTAATAAAATAAGAGATTAATTTTGATACACTGACAATATAAAAGAATTTTATACTGTCATCCAATCAAATACTTTTATGTTTGTAAGACTTTTAAAATAGTAAATAGTTGAGTCAAATACTTTTGTTAATATAGCTATACATGATTGGATATCTATATAAAATAATTTTATATTGATAATGCATAAAAATTAAATCCATAAGATAAAGCTACATTTATTTGATAATATACACTAGAATTCATAAGAAAAAATAATTGAAAAATTAAGTAGTCACTTAAAATTGTTTCGGAGATAAAATTGAAAAGTTAGGTCTTGAAAGGTATTATTGAATGCTGAACATGAAAAACCCAACTAGGAAGCAAGCATGTGCTGTTTTAACTTGAACATGGATTTGAAGCCAAAATTGATTTTGAAAAATATAGCCAAACATTTTTTTTTTCTCTCATAGGTTGAACAAGAATTTGGTTCTCCGAACGCCAATTCAATGATTTAGGGGTGAATTTATAAAACAAAAACAAGGCTTCAGACTCTCTATTCACTATTATTATCTTTCCACTCTTCTTCCTATCAAACTTTTTATTTATTTATTTTTTTAATTAAAAGCTTAAATTGAGAGAAAGACTTGTCTAATCCAGAAATAGAAGAACAAGCTTTAGTTGATTGAAGAGAACCAATAAGAAAATCAGGATGCTAAAATATAACAAAGAAAGTACATTGAATTTTTAAACATTACTATAGGACACTTTATAACATAAGCATTAGTAGATATAAAATTGAATTTTTCTCGTTCTTTTATGTTTTCTTTTTTAGATGTTTATTTTAATATCTTTACTTAATGTTCAAAATAATGGGACTGCGATATTCAAAGGGCATGATAGCCGACAACTTTTGCGATTTCAATTTCTCACCAAAATTTCAGTTGCAAGATGCTGCACTAATAAAATTAGGCGCAGTGTTTGAGAAACTTTTATATATTCAAAAAATAAGAAAAAAAATTCATTTTGTACAATATATTATTTAATACATTAACTATTATATTAAAATGTGAAAAATTAAAAACAATGATAATACACAAAAACAAATGTGCTGAGAACTGAATATTATAGAGTGAAACCTTTTTTTTTTCCCTCTAATTTGTTGAAACATAATTAGTGGCCACCCTCCATCGTGCTTTTTTGTTTACATTTTCAGATTTGGATATTGCGAGTGGATTGGGACTTCATATGGGCTGCCTGTCACTTTGTACATGTGCTACTTCTTCTTCTTCGTTCAACACATTCCTTCCTTCTGCACATGGAAACCATATAAATATGATGATAAAGAGAAACAAAATAAAAAGGGATTTAGTAGGATAAGTTCTTGTATAAACAAACTAATTGAGAGTAGCCTTCTGAAGGTAATAAAATTTGTTCAGAAAGTGGCATCCCAGAAAAGAAGGGGAAAAAAAAAGGCTCACCATCCATCTCCCAATGTGCATGACAAGTTAGTGCGCTGCACTTTACGGTCACAAATTTTACTGAGGAATTATAAATGAAGTCTAAATTGAATACTACAAGTTTAACAATCCCTTTAAACTATAATAAAGTTAATTTTTATTTTTTAATTACAATTGAGTAGTGAAGGGGAGTACCCTGGGGGGGGGGTCAAGTTGGGATAATTAGATTAATAACATTAATACTTTCTTTTTGAATGCTACTTGCTACTTTGATTTCTTAATAAATATGCTTCAATCAAATAGTAAATTTAAATCTAGTTAATATTAAACTCTCTTCTCAAACAAAATAACAAATGAAAAATCAAATAGAGTTGAAGCACACGTACGAAACATAAAGGTAATGCAGAGAATGTTCTTTTTATCCTTATTTAGATTCCATATTATTAATTACCTTTAAAAATTGCATGAGAGAAAACAAAAGGTGATGTTGCGGCTTAACATTGATATGTTGTGACTTAACATTGAATATTTTGAATCATGTGTCATGCCAAGTTTGCTATTTTCATTCCTTATTTTAAATTTTTTTTTTTTTTTTCAACTGACATTTAACAGAACGTTAAATTACTGGATAGTGTTGAGAAGAGGAGAGGGACGACGAGGTACTGGCGGAGGGAGAGAGAGCGGCCGGAACGGAGAAAGATGGTTACACCAGCAGGCTATTTTTTTTTTCCCAATGAATAAATTTAGGATTTTTTTATTATAGGTTATTGATCGATTAATAATATTATTTGTATTTATTTTATTTAAATTATTATGATGATTCATTCATTATTTATAATTAAAAATAATAAATTTTTATTTTAAATTTTTTATTATTTTCAATATTAAATAATAGATAAATTAACATAATACATCAAATAGAATAGATGTAAATAATGTTACTTACCCCCAATCTATGATATAGAGGTGGGATAACTGATAGGGGGACGCATAAATAGTAGATGCATACGTGACACATATTGAAAAAGTGAAAAAAATGAAAAAAATGCTTGAATGATGGATCCCGTATAATTATTACTACTTTTATTTTATTTTTTTATTTAGAAACTTACTTGCATTTGCATGATTTATGTTAGTAAATTTTGTATAAAAGAAAATTTATCAGTGTGAATAGTACATAAGTTGGTAAGTTTTATGTGTCATACTTGTAAGTTTTATGTAATATACACAAAATTTACCAGCATGTGCACTGTTTACGTTGGTAAGTTTTGTAAAAAAAAACTTATTAGTGTAAACAATGCACAAGCTGATAAATTTTCACGCTGGTAAGTTTTGTAAAAAAAATTAAAAAATTTACCAGCATAAACAATGCACATGTTAGTAAATTTTGTAAAAATAAAATAAAATTTATCAGCATGTTTTATAGCATAAACAATGCACATGATAATAAGTTTTGTGAAAAAAAAAAGACTTACTAACGTATTTTATAGCATGACCAATATAAACGTCAATAAATTATGGAATGTATACAAAATTTATTAATATTTATATTATTTATATTGATAAAATTTTAAATAAAAAAAATTAAATAAAAATAATAATATTTATATAAAATTTATCATCTAAATATTTTTATTATTTTTCTCTTTTTTTTCTATTTACATCACATAATCCATCACAAAAAAAATACATCTTAAATTCTAGAGGAAGAGGCTGACGTTTCAAAACTTGCGTCCATCATACGGTACAGAAGAAGAATACACCTCCTTGCACGTGAATGCGGGACCCACACAAAATTACCTGGCTCCTACGGTGTAAGAGTATTATTAAGGATAATGATGAATGGTACAAACTCGATTTATACTTTCTTCAAGAATGGCTATATGTGCTGTTATTTTTATGAGTTATATTATTTGTATATATCAAAATTTTTAATATTTTAATATTTTTTTTAATTTTTTATTTTTTATCAATTATTTCATTATTTTATATTTTTTTATAATTTTTTTTTTTATCTTTAAATATTTAAAATATCTACCTATCCCAATAATTAAAAAAAATATTTCTATAGCCTACCACTTCTTCCGATTTTTTCATTCTTTGATTTCTCGTAATTTCCAAATTCCAATCAAATATCAACACTTGTACATGTGTCGCTATTCGTACAATTCGTTTTCAAGCTAAACAGCAACGCTACATTATTTGTTGTAGACAGTGATGGTGTTAGTACACAACTTTTAATATCAGTGGCATCTAATTTGATCCGTCATGTTTGGGACCACCACCATTTTTGAGAGAGAACAAAAAGTGAAAATGCGTTGGTTGGCAAATTTTTAACACAGGTGGCATCTAATTTGATTCGGCATGTTTGGGACCATCACTATTTTTGAGAGAAAACAAAAAGTGAAAATATCATATGTTCCGATTTTTTTTATAAAAAATATACATGTAGTAAAAGTACCTCAATGAAAATCTGCCGTGATGTTGTGACTTGACATTGAAATATCTTGAATCATTTGTCATACCAAGTTTGCTATTTTCATTGTTGTTTTAAGTTCTTTCCTTTTTTTCAACTGACATTTAATTAGGAGGAATATTATTTATATTATTTTTTATTATAAGTATCCAAATATCTAGAGATAAGATTAAAAAAAATTATAAAAAAATAAAAAGGTAAGAGAAGAGAGAAAAAAGATAAATATAAAGTATTAAAATATGTCAATTAGTAGTATGTATAAAAAATATTTCTCTTTAACTAGAGCTGAATAATTTTAACAGAATATTAAATTACCGGATAGTGTTGAGGAGAGGAGAGGGAGGATGAAGCATTGGAGGAGGGAGAGAGAAGAGGGCTACCGGAGCGGAAAACGCCAACAGCCTATTGTTTTCAATGACTAAATTTAAGATTGTTGTTGTTATAGTTACGGACCGACCTATCGATACAGACACACGTCATGGCTTCAAAGCCTATCTCCAATGTGTGATACAGGACTCAGGAGAATACACCTCGTTTTGCACATGCACGGCGGACCACACAAAACATGGGCTGTATAACACCTGATTTCTAGGTAACAAGAATATTATTATTTGTAGATAGTGACAGTGTTAGTAGACAATTTTTTCGATATATATATATATTGGATATTTTATTTATATAAGTGGCACATTTTTTTTTTGGTAAAAATATGCGGAATTATGCACAAATAATTGTAAATTCCAATTATATATATAAGTGGTAAATTTGGTGAAAAAATTTTCATACATTGTTAATTATCTTATCATATTCATCATTTTTATAAAAACATAACTAAAACATTTAGTTATTTACAAATCAATTTCTAGATGTCTAATGTCTAAAAATGTGTCTAAAACCTATGTATAAATAATTTTTTTCATTTCCCATAATCATAATTATACATCAAAAACTAATATATTATTTTAACATTAAATGACTCATACAAAATTTCTAGTTATTGATATATGATTCTTTAGCAAGCAGTGGATAGTTCACCATTGATTCTTTTTCAAAGAGTAATATTATTTGTATTTAGAAAATAAGAAATATTATGTATACCTAATATTTCTTAGATATCATGTCGACAGACACTCATTTATAATTGGATGAGGTGTAGATCCCACCTAAACTAAATCTCACACCCTATCAAATGATAAATAGGTATGTGTCGATATAATATTTAAGAAATATTATGTACACATAATATAACTCTATAAAAAATAGACATCTTAAACATTTCAAAGGAAAAAATATATAAAGCTTTGGTCTCACCTTTCAACACCAAATGTTTTGTATCTATTACTCTCTTATATGTCCACTCTTGATGTTTATTTCCTATATATAAATAACATTGCTCTTTTCCAAATTAACTTAGTTTGGCAAATTTATATATTATTTGATCATATTTATTTAGATATATCAATTAGCATCTGATAATTATAGTTTAAATAAGTGTAGATTTTAGTTATAGAAGTATTGAATCAATATATTATCTTTACTAATAGAGATGTGGGGATTAGTTCAAATAAATGAGAATTTCAATTTAGATAAGTAAACGTATAGGCATATTTGTTTCATCAACAATATTCATCCATTCTCAATTAATATTGTATCTCACAAATCTATATATATTTATTTGAACTGTGGCACAAATATACCAACAATATGTCTAAAGGGCATGCATATATAAATATATAACAATTTTCTAGTTTGACAGTGAGATCCTTTTAATAACATAATTAAAATCTCAAGCTGCCGACACTTGATTCCCCCACAATCACTAATATATCATTTTAGTGTATGTAATTTTTAATGTTTAAATATCATTTTCCTTCTTATGTAGTTATGTGCATAAAGACATGCATATAAATGGCCCTAGCACCACTATAAATTTGTTGCTTCCTCTTGCCTTAGAGTCATCGAGCCAAACAAGCAAGGAAACCCTAGCCCTTAATCAAAACGTAACCATGGCAGCCAGAAAACAACCATATCCATATGCATTGTCCCTCCTCTTCTTGGCCCTCTCAACGCTCCCCTGCATCATCAGCTCCGCCAGCGTCGACACTGACAATTGTACTGGCCCCGGTGACATTGCTGTGTACTGGGGCCAGCATACAGAGAAGCAAGAGGGCAGCTTGACGAAAGCATGTGACTCCCGCCTACATAAGTATGGCATTGTGATCATTTCACACCTCCTTGTGTCCGATGCTAATGCCAGTACCAGCCCCCCTACCCTTCTCTTGGCTGACCATTGTGGCAACTCTTTAGACTGTTCCATCCTAGCTTCCGAAATAAAACACTGCCAAGATCTTGGCGTCAAAGTTTTCCTTTCACTTGTGATGGAAACAATGTTGTCATCGCCACCTTCTAAGGTTGAGGTCCCGGATTTCTCACGTGATCTTGCAACGTACCTCGTGGAAAACTTCCTCACTGGTGACCCTGGTCCACTCGGAGCTGTGTCCTTGGATGGCATTAATATTGAAAACAAACCAGACACTCGACACGTTCGTTGGGATAGACTTGTTACGCTCATCCATGGGTGGTCGTCCTTGACTCATAACAAGGTTTACATATCTGCATCACCATCGTGTCCATACGACCAGGATTCGTATCTTGACGATACTATACGAACTGGATATGTAGATTATATATGGGTCGAGTTCTATGGCCACCATCCTTCTTGCATATACAAGGGAAACATTGACAATCTTTTGGGAGCATGGCAAATATGGACCACAAATGTTACCAGGAGCAAGATATTCTTGGGGCTCACTGCTAATGAAACTATGGAAGGTTATATACCACCGGAGGTGGTCAAGACTCAGATTCTTCCAGCTGTAAAGAAAGCTTCCAACTATGGCGGAGTTATGATTTGGGACAGGTACTATGATCAAACAAAGAACTATGCTCCGCAGATAAGGGATAGTGTTCCCAAAATTTGCAAATGCGATTGTAGTGGTAATGTGACGGCATTTACCGGGTTCAACAGCCTGCTAGCACGATCTTAATACGCCCTTGTAACCTTAATGTATGGAATAAGTAGCTTCATGCACTGTATTCATAGGTATGCATATGCATGGAATAAGCTACCAAGAATAAGTGCCTTTATATGCATAGTGTGTGTAATGAATGTATAAGTAGTTGCCAAAATGCAATCTATGCATGTTTGGTTACAAGCATGTAATGGATTTCACTTGAAATAAAGGTTCTATTTCCCTATATTTCTATCTAGTGTTCATTTAGTCCTTAAATTCTTTTATTTGTTCATTTTAGTTCTTTAGTTTATTCATTAAGTTCAATAACATCCTCAAATAAAGGATTTCCATCTAAACTGTTAATGATTACATGTCCTATAACAATAGAAATGGTAGATGGTCAAAAAATTTAATTTTCAATGCAACATTAAAAATTTACTCAAATAAAATATATTGTCCAATCAAAATTTTTAAAGTTGCATGAGTGATTTGCATATCGGTTTGATTTATTACTGACATTCTAATTTCTGGCGTTTGCTGTACATAACATAACCAATACCGTGCTGCATAACTTCGTACCATATAGCTTTGTTTCATTCTTATTCTTTTTAAACTCGTGTAGGATAATATCTCCCTCTCAACCGTCCATCTCAAGTTCTATACTTTTGTTCCCCTATTATTTTTTATCTAAAATTGGGATAACACTTATCGATTGATATAACATCATTTAATATAACAGTTTGAATAGAAAATTCGGGTTAAGGATAATATTGCATGTAATTGATAAATTAAGGGATTAAAATAAATAAATTAAAAATATAAGGCCTCAAATAAATACAAGACTAAAATATGAGGACTAAAAATATATTTAGGTCCAAATGAAAATAGTGGCCAAAAGGCAGCCTATGCATGTTTGATTACAAGCATGTAACAGATTTCGCTTGAAATAAAGATTCTGTTTTCGTGCACCATTTTGTGTTTTCCTTTTCTTTTTTCAAAAGAGCATTAATACTTCACCATGCCTGCACCATTCAGTGACATTACAAGGGGATGCACGTGTTGTTGTTTAAGTAATAATAGCAAGTATACAAGTCTCCAGAAAATTTACTTTCATTGTAACATTGCGCCAAGTCAGTAAGAATATGAATTGTAAATGGAAAATTGTTTGTTACAGATATGTTACATCCTCTCACATTATCACTAACGGCAGAATACTAGTTGAGATAAGTTGAAAATGAAGCGATATTGACTTACAAGGCTAAATAGTTAGTGTCCTGTAGCTTTGGCTAAAGAAAATATTTTAGAATTAAAATGTGGAGTGCAATTTGAACAATAAAGTTCACAATTTCAACTACTAATAAAAAAAAAATAGTAAACTGCATCCCATTCTCTTGAAAAATGTCTTTATTATACCATTCACCCATCTAATTTAAAAATATAAACTTATTTCAATTAATTTTAATACCGTTAATAAAACAGATAATAAGTTTCAAGCAGTTACATAGCATAATAATTTTACATGGTCAATCAAAACAACTGTCATGTTATCTCAAGTTTATGTAACCACCCACATGACATGAAAGTTTCTTTAGTTTCTATAGAATAATAATATAAAATTATTTTATATTATCAGTACATGAAAATTATTTTCAACGAAATATTCCCAATATGAAGTATTTAATTAATTAATATCAATATTTTCTTCAAAATATTTCTATTATTCTAGTTATTTATTATTTAACATTATTAAAAAATATTTCATTTTTGCAAATTCTTAAGCAGTGCATGAAAATTATTTTCAACGAAATATTCCCTAAAAGTTTCTTAAATATTTATTAATTAAAATATATATGTTAAATTTACTAAACTATACGTTATACAAAATATTTAATTAATTAATATCAATATTTTCTTCAAAATACTTCTATTATTCTAATTATTTATTATTTAACATTATTAAAAATTATTTCATCTTTGTAAATTCTTAAGATCCCATATGCTAATATTAATGACATTTATATTTATTAAGGTAATTAGCAATCACACCTTGTTGTTTCAAAATATAGCACTAAATTCCAAATATGTGTAAATATTACTCTACCCCAAATTTGTGTGCACTCCCACTCAAGTAGGTGGCTTTTAATATAAGGACACAATGTTTGGGTCAATAGTAGATCTATTCAATATTAATTTTTAAATTTCAATTAAAAACTTCAATGATTGAGATTAGATTTCAAATTTTTGCATCTTAATTATTCCTATTCTACAATTTTATTCTCGCTGTTTTTGCACCGCCACATATATCACCAATCCACCATTAGCTTCATTCACAACAACATGATCTTGTTGCCTCACGACCCAAATACTGCAACAACGTTGCCTCTCACCTTCATATGCCAGTTCCTTCTCCATGCCGCCCTTGCAATAGCCGTTGCCAAATATTCCTCCTCCCATCGCGACCCCATATTCTCAACCACCTTTCACCATTGAAGAGGATGAAGCTACACTTCAAGCATTGTTGATTTGAACCATCATTATTATTCTTTGGCATGCTTGTGATAGGTCATCGAGAAGGCAAGGTCGCGAAGGGTGGAGGGACAACCTCATCATGGTAGATGAGTTGTGAGGTAGTGGGAATGTGTTGCTGCAAATGAGGTTGATGGTAGACTGGTGGTGTGTATGCTGGTACAGAAACCAAAAAAATGAAATTACTGCATGAAAATAATTAAAATACAAAAGCTTAAAATGCAATCTCAATCATTGATGTTTCTTCATTAAAATCTAAGATTTAATATTAAATAGATCTATCATAGACCCAAATATTGTGTTCCCATATTAAAAGCCACTTGCTTGGGGTAGAATGCAATATTTGCCCAAGTTTAAGGTTGAGTGCAATATTTGCACAAATTTAGGGTTTAATACTATATGATTATTTAATCTTTATTTAATGATTTTGTAAAAAATAAAATTTATACAAATTTGAAATTTTATTTTTTGTTTCAATAAATCAATACAAAAATTAATATTTTATTATAACATTCATGTGTTAACTTTAATTACTATGTAGATTATAGGTTAAAAATATTGCAAAAAATTGAAAAAGTATATACTTCTTACATTTTTTTTAAATAATCAACACAAAGTATTGTCATTGTCAATAATTTATTCCCTTAATTAAAAAATTTTAAAAAATAAAAATTTATATACATATATACGTGCATGTATGTGTGTTAAAAAAAAAAAATCAATATGTATAGCTATTAACACTGAGTATTTTAGTTTTAAAAAAAAAGTAATAAATAGAAGATAATGGAGTTTAACAAAGATTTAACAAAAAAGCGTAAAAATAAAGTAAAATATAGTGCATTTTTATCTTTTAAGAGAGATGATTATAAATTTTAAAAATAAAGAAAAAGGTCATGTAATAATAGCATCCTCAGAAGAGAAGAGATTAATTGACTAATAAAAAAAATTAACTATTTATGATTTTATAAATTGTACACATCAGCTAGACACTCCTTTATGATTTGAAGACTAGTTGCAACTAAATGTCAAAATCAATGATAGTGCCAAGTCATGAGTGAATTTATTAAAGCAAAACAAGGCTTGAGACTTTGTTTCCATTATCATTGTTATTTTTCCCTTTCTTAGTTGAATGAAGAGACCCAATAAGAAAAATAGGATGTTGTAAAAAATACATTGATATTTGTCTCGATAATCAGGCAGCTCAAAGATATATTGAAAAACCTTGATGGCCGAAACCTTCTCTGATTTCAACTTTCCACCCAAATTTCAATAACATTTACCTCAGTTTGTTCGTGCTAGCTACAAAAACATAAAACAAATAAATAAATACCAATAATAATAGAAGAGAAAATGAAACCTAGGAAGGAGAAAAAAACAACCAAAAAAAAAAAAGGAATGAGTGGCATCAACCAACATAGTGGTGATAAGATGCTGTGCTAATAAAACTAAGTTTAGTGTTTCATGAAACTTAATTAGTGGCCACTCTCAATAGTTCTTTGTAGTTTACACTTTCCGGACTTGGATATTGTGAGTGGATTGAGACCTCCATATGGGTTGCCTGCCACTTTGTACAAGTGCCACTTCTTCTCCTTCCTTCACCATTCCTTGCTTCTGCACATGGAAACCATATAAATATGATGACAGAGAAACAAAAAGAAAAAGGTATATACTAGGACAAGCCCTTGTATAAGAATGAGAAGTCTTGTGAGAGTACCCTTTTGGCAGCAAAAAGAACCTATTCAGTAAGCAGCATCCCAGAAAAAACTCACCAATCGCCTCATAGGTGTGCTTGACAAGTTAGTGAGTTTCGTTTTTTAGCCATAAATTTAACTAAGGAATCATAAGTTGAGCCTAAAGTCAGTGCAACAAGTTTAACAATCCTTTTAGAAGGATTTATTTCTCTGATAGAAAAAGCCTTTTGAAAGGAATTGGAGAACCAATTGTTAGAAACGCCTTAAAGCCAGTTAGGTAACAGATCAAACATTATATATGTCCTCCAAACATTACCTGCAGCAAATCCAAGGCCATTCTGAAAGTGGATTCAGCATCATCGCAAAATTCCATGTATATTGGACAGACTCCTTGATACAATGCCAACCTCTGTTGTACCCTCTTACTGCATGACAAGCAAAATCAGGTAGCTAATAAATCTGTCACAGCATAATAGCATATAGAAAGATGTTATTTGAACATATGGAGTGTGGGACACTGTGTCGACTCATACCTCATCCACCATTGGATGGGATGTGGGCCCCACTTAAGCTAGATCCACACCCCATCTAATGGTCGATGCGATACGAGTCGGCATAGTATCCCACACCTCATATGTCCAAATAACATAACTAGCATATATATATATATATATATATATATATATATATATGCAAATTGATTCTCATTTTTTCAATACATGTCAACAAAACTAAAGAAATCAACTCCTAGGTAAGCTGCTACTTTTCACAGATTCTGAAAATGCAGAATAGTCATGAACATTTAAAGTAGCTGACACACAACCAAGAAATTGAGAAAGCTTCAGGTTAATTTTTGAACAAATAAGAGCAAATATCCATACACATTTTCAAAAATCCAGGTTTTGTTATAAATAAGAGAGAGGAAAAAAGAACTCACTCATCTGTAAAAGCAAAAATGGTGCCAGAAGGTCGATAGTGGCTCAGAAGGATAGCCATGAAACCCGTTCTAGTGAAGACAATAGTTGAGGTTCCAAGGGTGTTAGACATCATGGTTGCATGGTATGCAAACATCTCACTCATGTGGTTCTACACATAACCAAATAAAAAAGAAATGCACGTTTCAGTGCTGACAATAAAATGAGAGGGCAATAGATAAAGAAAGACATCAAGGAAACAAAATACATCAGCTTGAAACCTTGAACACTTGACCGATATTAGGTGGCATTTGACCACCTGGTATAGTAGCTTCTGTTCGTAATGCAACTGTGTGCATTACTTTCACAGCTTTTGGTGGGAACCTGCATTATAATAAATTGAATCACTCTTTTTGGCTTGATAATAGAAACAATAAATGAAGTGCATTATTTTCTAAGCATCAGCCGATGCCCCTGCTTCTGTATGAACTTAGAAACATTACTGGTTAAGGCCCAGATTGTCTTCGAGGTCACTAACATGCTGCTACTAAAATTCAGCTGGCTCAATATTAATACTCAAGCATGCAAAATCACAACTACGAACCCTCAAAAAATGCGCATCATTTTAATCCCAAATTATCTTAAGGTAACATTAATTCTTTCACGATCAGCTTTGCTTTTCTTTTTGTAATATCGGTGGTTAATTAACTAAGTGATTGTTTTGTATGAACTCAAATTGGAGATACATGAAATTTTATTTCATACTTGCATGATTGTGCCACTGTTGAGGCAGGGAGAAGGCATAGAGGAGGAAAAAAGATTTGGACTGAAAAGAAAAAAGGTTCCCCAGGCCTTACCAGTCACCAACTCTCTAGACTAGCCTTTCAAAACACCAGGACACTGTACATTTGGGGGCAGGGAAAGCTATTTACTTACTTTCCATGAGCAGTTTCTCCAGACAGCATTATTGCATCAGAACCTTCTCGAACAGCAATTGCTATATCTGATACCTCTGCTCTGGTCGGCGTTGGGTGAACAATCATGCTTTCCAGCATATTTGTTGCCACAATAACAGCCTTTCCCATGCTACGGCACAAGTTGATTATCTCTTCCTATATTAACAAGCATTATGAAATTTAAGAAGAGCTCAACTTGACGTCCACTTATGTAAATGATGCCAATTGATAATTTATCTTTACTATAGATTCTCAGTTCTCCTTAAATACCTGCAAAAGCGGAACCTCTTCAATAGGGAGCTCTGCACCAAGATCTCCTCTGGCAACCATAGCCTAAACAAAAAGGCAAAAGTAGACAGGTCAAAGTCAACACACGGAAGTACTCCACAATCTCCATCATAATGAATAAGAAAATACATTCAAGAGTAGAGAAGGCTTTGCATTTACAAAATATGCTAAATCATCCACAGAATCTAGCAGAAAGCATGAAGAAATAATGCAAGGATTAAGTTAAGCACCCCATCAGATGCAGTGATAATTGAATGCAAGTTTGGAACAGAGTCCGCACTTTCAATTTTTACGATGACATGTATATCAGCTCCACAGCCTGCAACATTGAATGGGAGATTTATCATTCTTATAATTTAAATATGCACCAAACTAATTGATATGGTTTTAAGATATATATCTTCTAAATGCTTTACTTTTCAAATAATTCTTCAATTCATGAACAACTTCAGCATCCTTAACAAAGGACACAGCATAGAAGTCAACTTTGTTATCTACTCCAAATTTGATGTCGTCCCAATCCTTCTCTGCAGAAAATCAATGTGAAAATTATTTCTATTATTTCCATGTACCCAAATACACACAGGCATGCAGAAAGTGGCACTAGTAGAAAATAATCAAGAATAAGATTAACCATCCGAGCTCTAACCAGTGATGGAAGGCAATGTTGCACTTTTTCCCCTAACATTCAAATGCCGTCTTGACTTGAGCTCTCCTCCATCAACAACTTCACACTTAACGGAATCTTCTGTCTTAGACTTAACCATCAAAGACATCATACCACCTACATCATAATTATACATCAAGAGTCAGAAGTTCATCAAAGGCATTATATAGTCTATAGCATACATCAAAGACTTAGCAATATTGCCTTTATCATCCTAATGTTCCATTGGCTATTTTTGAGAATAAAAAGACCAGTGAAGATATCATCCAATATGTCTTTAAAAAGTTTGGTTTAATTTATATATTTTACTGAAACTTTTGTTGGTGAATATTACTAACAATCTGTGGATACAGTAGCTTCTCATCCTCAATAAAATTAAATATGCGAGGAAGGTAGGATAATATTAATGATAGCTTACAAATACTTGTGTTTAAGTTAGAGAAGGATAATAAAAATATATCCCCCAATATTTAAATGCTTTCCTTGACCACAAAGCAAATTGGTCAGTAATTTTAACATTTTAGCTGATCAGTTGATCACCATACCATCAACAAGAAGCATGTCCCCAACTTCCACATCGTTGACAAAATCATCATAGTTCACACTAACACAATCTGCAGTTCCAACACCTCTCTGGATAGTAAAAGTGAATTCCTGCCCACTTGTTAATGTGATTGGCTGTGGCAGATCCCCACTCCTAACCTCAGGACCCTGAAAACAAAGGAAAAGAATTATCATATGACACAGCAACAAATAATTCTTGACATAAATAGAATAATGTCAAAACCAAGAGTGTTCAAGAGAAATTTTGCATTTTGGCTGTGCAGTTGATCTCTTATTTATAACTTGATTACAATCAATCAATGGAGTAATCGAGGGGCTAATTAGAATGCAATCTATATTATGCTTATATGGTGACAAAATGCAATCTATATAAAGACAACACCAATACTGGGGCCCAACGCACTACTGCTACCTGGTCCCATTGCAAAACACCAGAGAGGGACTATTATTATATAAAGTAGCCCTACTCCTTGCCTTGCATTCCCCTCCTATAACAGTCCAAAGTTCCAAACCACAACCTCAAAAATGCATTATGCTTATAGGAGAAATTTCTAACTGATATTACTTACAGGGGAAAAGGAACTGTCAAACTTCTATGTTTTAGTTTTTTACAACAACTAGCAGCTATTTAATACAGGGCCTTTCATTTGTATGATGAATCAATCGGACTAAAGAAATCCTAAGAATTGAGTACCATAAGCAAAGAAACCTATCTAACAAAGACAGTTTAGAAAGAAAACACAATTATTAAAAGACAAGGATGAAAAAATCTATATATTATTATTTCCAGTTGTCACTGAACTAACCAAATATAATATAAAAAGAAATATACTTAAGTAACAGATACATATGTTCATACTATGCCATATGATCCCATTTCCCATATAATTAATCACTACTTCAAGCTGCTATTCACCTAGAAACCTTAGTCAACCCAACAAAGAAGAACACTATATACTAGTTGTCACAATCATCACAAGGGGTGCTACAACAGAAAGGAGGAAGAAAATAAAAATAAAATGGAGTCATTTCATTGTGGCACCCTTCAGGACAGCCCTGTATGTAGCATATCACGCTAAAAATTATTCGCCAGACCTTTCATCCGTAGACAAGATGGAAGTTTCAGGTTACAGCCTTCAATGAGTTTTAATGTCTTTCATTGGATAATTTTATTTAAAGATATAAACAATATTTGGACAATAACAGTACCTTGACAAATGTCATCACCACATTCTTTATGCATTACTTTCTCAGCACAAATGAGTGAATAAGTAGCATTCAATGATATTATTTTTTATGAGACTATCTAGTTTAAGTCCAATACTAAATCGTGATTATAGAAATATAATATAGCACAGCATCCTTGTTTAGAAAAAATAGTAGTAATAATAAAAAGAAGAATACTTGAATGAACAAGAACTTACCTTAGTATCAAGCATGATTGCAATTACGTTGTCCTTTGATTGTGCATTATATTCTTTAACCAAGTCAATAACTTTCTGATGCGAGGCATGGTCTCCATGAGACATATTGAGGCGAGCAACATTCATACCAGCCTCAGCCAGCTTCCAAATCATTTCCCTGGTATTGGTGGAAGGACCAATAGTACAAACTATCTTTGTCTTGCGCCTAAACGTGGGCTTCGACCACATTCCAACTGAAGTGTCGCCGAGTTGCTGTATACCCTGCAAATGCAACAAATGCTCCTCAATCTAACCACCAATAACACAAAAAGGGTTAACACTTTCAAATAGTTCTGAAGCTGCAACTAACTCTGAATATGCAACTAATTTATGCACATATTAACTCCTTCTGTTATTTAGTTAGCACCTGATGTAAATACAGCTGGCACAAACAGCTAGAAGTTAGTTAGTTAGTTAGTTCTCATATACACTCTCCGTATATAAACCAGTCAATACTAAATTCAATGATGAAATTCATTTTTCACAAACTCCATTCTGTTGTTAAGGGTGACAACATTTTTTTGATCTCAAAAAATTCACAACCACTTGCATTTTCCACCATTTTCAACATCCGGGGTCCTACCCCAAAATCTCAAATTCCCATACTTTCCCATCATTTTTCTCAGCAACCAATCAACAAAACAAAGACAAAAACTTCAGCAAGAGACAGAAGAAAGCACGAACCTTTGGATCATCTTCGCGTGACACGGGGATGACTTCAGCAGGTGCAGATTTCCTAGCACTGATGCTGCAGCTTCTGAAGCCAACTTGGGGGCACTTGTCCCCTTCCAATGGGAACACCTTGGAAGCGAAAGTTGGAGGCTTTAACAGCTTCTGTGCCCTGTCATGAGCAGATCCAGAGCCGGGGCACAAAAGGGTGCTCTGAACGGATCGTGTAGCCACAACCTGAGCCATTGAGAGAGAGAGAATGGGTTGAAAGAAGAAGAAGAAGGTGGGAAGTACGACAAGGTGGTGTATGGAGGTTAGAAAAATTGACGCTAAATTTGGCGGAGGTTCTTAGAAGACAACAGGGTTGGGTTTTGAAAGGGCCTCGTTTGTATCGAACGAACCAAGTGTGTGCTTTCAAAACATCGTTCAACCTTGCTTGCTGTTGATAATGATGCTAAATAGTATATTAAAAAATAGCCTTTTTTTATTTTTATTTTTTGGTCAATCTGAATATGCTCTGATGCAAAAATTGCTATATTTAATTTTTTGGTCCTCCAAAAATTGCTATCAATTCATGTGTCAACTTGAAGCCATGTCGTTTTCGTGCATGTCCTTGGACGTTCTCTGTGGGCCATAATGTAAAATTTGGGCCTGAGCAAGGTCTATTGGGTTCCAATCATAAAGAGAATTAAGTTAGCCGTGTTGAGGGATGTAAAGGGAATTACAAGGCCTTTCCTTTTATGACCAAAAACAAAACACCATCCTTTTGGATTTTTTTGGGTCAAAGCTCTTACTTTTGTTTGAATATCTGGGCGTCGTTTCCTTCTGAAGATTCAAGGCCCATACAAGATGCAGTTACGGGATTTCTCTGAACTTTTTGAATTTTTCGACCAAAAATATGAAAAAAAAAAAGTTTTTTAATTTTTTAAGATTGCGGGTATCTTGAGTAGTTAGTGGCCAAAATTAAGTTATATATTCCATTTTTTAAAGCAATAATATAAAAATATATATAATTAAAATTAGTAGGTTGATGACTACTCATTTGTAAAAGATATTGGTATCCCTTAAAAAAAAAAAAATGTTTTTGTGATTCCTCACAAGCTTTATATTGCATATTTTAAGTGGATTTTGGTGATTTAAAGCACATATCTCGTTGGATGTATGTTATATGCGGGACATTTTTTGTAAGTGTCGGCTAAACAACATGAGCAATGTTAAAGCCAAAAAATCAGCTCTCAAAGAATCAGCCAGTGACTTAATGCATGCTGTCAAGAAGAGTGTTCATTAACTGGTATTGAGCTTTCGGTGGCCGAATATGAGAATGAGTTTATTGACACCACTCTAGTTAGAGTGTTGAAACTGAGTTGCCATTAATATGGTACTAATAAACTGGTTTGGGCAGTATGGTATTCTATGTTCATCTCTAACAACTGGGATCTGCAAAGGTTCACTATGATTAGGGTAATTATATTTATAGGTAGAGAGACCACATGTAAGACATATATCAATGTACCAGTATAGTATAAGATGACAGTGAACTAAGTTACTATAGTGTGTTACGGATAGGAGGGAGCTAGTATTGGTTAGCATTTATTCATAATGAGGAAGAAAATCACGACTCCTTTAAGTTATCTAAGGTGTATTAATATTTTCATAAGAAACAAGGGCATGTTTTTTACGTTTTCTATTTTAATTTGAAGGCTTTAACTTAATGTTACTTTGTCATGTTGGTCGGTTTCTTAGTATGGCTTGCATCATATCTAGAAAGGTAAACTATAAGTTGCTTATGCAGATTATGCTTCCCTGGGATTGCATGATAATTTTGGTTGGTAAGATCTTGCATAGTTGTGTTCTTGGCTCATACAGCATGGTTTAGAAAGGAGAATATCATACATGCAGAGGGAAAACTTTGTACTGCATGCCTCTTGACCAATGTTGCTGAAGGTGTGGCTGGGACAACAATGCTTCATTGTTACGTTGCAAAGTTTCAACCATTTTCATCTGACTGTTCAAACTTAAACTTCAAGGAAAATTGCAGTTTGATGTTAGTTTATGGTGCCTAATGTTCCCCCTTTCAGTCAGCTGTCACTAGCGAATCTAAGAGGCTGTTTAGCAACCCGAAAAACCAATGTAACAAGGTACAAAATAAAACTGGCATGTATAGAAATGAATTAGTGGACTAGTTTTTTATTAAACAGTGTTTAGATCGAAATTGCTAGTTCTTCTCTACCACCTCTGGTACATCTCAAGTGTAGGGAAATCAACTGTAGCACAAGACCATGTGACAATGGCCCTCTATGCAGTGGTTGTCCCAATTTGTCGCACCCTATGGGAGGAGATTCTCTTCCATGGTTTTCTTCTTCCATCATTAACCAAGTACTTACTTATATGGTGTGCCATACTAGTTAGTTCAGTAGCTTTTGCCAACGCATGTTTTAACAAGGAGAAGGATGTTACCTCTTGTAATTCTTACAATGGTAATTGGCGCTGCCTTTGTATTGTACAATCGGTATAGGAACCTGTTGCCATTAATGTTGTTGCATAGATGGTGGAATGCTTGATTTTGTATTTCTAGATATATTATGAAATAATAATAGTTTATGACTATTGTCTTCTTGTTGGCATCATGAGTTTCCTCTGATGCCTTGACCAAGATTTCATTATAAAAAGATGCACTTCATTCACCCAAAAGTAAAAAAATAAAAAATTCCACGTCCCACTTCTACTCATGAACAATTAAAAGAGGAAAGTGAGAAGGGTTTGGTTGTACTACTTTTGTCAATACTTTTAACAACTGTGGACATGAGTGGCAGTGATACTCCCAAAAATGTTAGCAGTAAACTAACATCCCCAGCTTGTAGAGTTTGACATGAATTTTTTTGGGGCAAATTTTCACCCAACTTCGATAGATTTGAAGTCTACACTACACGCCTAATGTAGACAAAAAGTACAAATAAAATATTTCAGGAGTGGTATTGTCCGAAATCTGAACAGTTAAAGACATCAATGAAACAGAAATTTGTGGCTTCATTTAATCAGTACAGAATATTATAGGATTACCATGGTACTCTAACATCCTTACTTCATGGCCCCAGAATGAGAATTATTGTACAAACAGCTCTAACTGAGCTAGCTGGCTTTGATTCTCCACTGTGAAGTTTATCTGCAAAAACTATATTATTCTTGCAGGTAAATTTTTTCTGTCATTCTTAGGTCCATTTGTACTTGCATGAATGGTGTAACGTTGTTTTCAGAATTAGACTACATTAATGAGTGTTGGATTTAGCAGCCAATACTTATTGTCTCAAATGGGGACATAGGAGAGGGGACCAATTGGTTTCAAGTCACTCTGCTGTCCTGGCTTAGTGGCTTTTGTACCGAAAACCTTTGTTCATGTCAACTTCTTTATCCGACAAACCCAGGGGCCCTTGTCTCCTATTTTTAAATTTTTGAATGAAGTTGGCTTTTGAAAACTAAATAGTTCATCTCAAGGATGAAAAGGACATATAGTTTCACTGACATTTAAACTATAGGAGAATTGTATGCAGCACCATACAAGGCTTGTAGTGGATGAAAAAGCCCGAAATTTCTTTACCATGAAAACCTCGTGATATTTTTTCTTCCCTCTCAGATTTTATATTTTTGTAGACCTGATTCAAGCACAACCTATACAGCTACATGTGTCTCAAGTACTCTAGTGGTAGTGTAATCAAGTAATTTATCCATTTCTGCTTGCCTTTAGGAAGAGAACATGTCCATTGTCCTTTTTAAATTTGTTCTTATGTTGTAAGTTGTAAGTACCCTAGCGGTTTGCAATTGGTTTCTAATTCATATTTGTATGTTTTTATTTGGAAAAAAGTATATGCAAAATTTGATAAAAATACTTTTAATGTAGGGATAATTAACCACTCAAATACTTAATTAATTCAAAATGTGATTACTTATTAACAACTCTTTAAACATCGGCAATTGGCTGAATTATTAATATTCCTAAATTTTAAAAAACTTATGAATAAAAACTACTTTTGTTCCTTCAAACAAAATTGACATCAACTTAGTTCTATAAGTATGAAAAATGTAGAAATAGCAGTAAATGGAGCTCTTGGCTTAGAAACTAAATTGATATCGATTGAGACATTAATAGATGTTAACTTTTTTGGAAAAATCAAATTTATGTTACATTTTATCATGTTAGTTTTCTTTGATAAACCAAATTGATTTTGTATTGAGACTAAAATAGGTGTTTACTCAAAAACTTTTCTTTTTACTATGAATCCATGTTTTATAATTTTTTCCTGCTATTCATTTATGTAACTTATGTAACTATTCTTGTAATTACTTTCTTTGCTGCCACTCCAATTTCATACTGATAGATGAGTTTTCAAATAAGTTATTCTTATGTGAAAGCGGAACACGATTTTGCACTTATTATAGAAGATTTACGAGCTGAGTCAAAGGAAATTTTTCTTTTAGAGAACTTACAGCATGTTTGGTTTTTCATTTAGTTTAACAAAACCAATAAGAAAGAGGTTTTTGCCCAAACCATGATATGAGATTTCCAAACGGAAAACCAAATATACTCAATGTTCTTGTTGGAGACATTTTGTCCCACTATAGATTTGCCAGTGGAATATTTCAATGGCGAAGCTTACTCATAACATAATTTCTTGATATATATTTAGTATCATGTGTCTTGAATAAGACTCTAATCTGGCGTATAGTTTTTTTAAAAAAGAAAATGCATGACCCTGCAGACCTATGGAACACCGCTTTTCTCTTTCCTGAAAACAATAATGCTGTCTAGAGTATCTCATGCATATAATAATGGTCCAATAAAATATGCATATCAATGCCATTTAGGTTACATGCAAATAATAAATATGGTACAATGGGATATTTTATCCTTTATGTTCAACCTTATGTTGCAGCAGTTGCGAGGTGATCATCAAAGTGATGAAATCACCCCTCCAAGATGGTCATGTCCATCCAAATATTATCATAACACAAGAAGACAACAACCAAACATAGCACACTAGGGAAAAATCCACCATATAGCCATATTGTTTTAGAACATTGGTTTATGACAGAACAAATTCGGAGGATTTGAACTATTTTTTTTTTTTTTATTCTCAATTCAGCGCATGTAATTACAAAGATTCTCCTTGCTTACTTTTGATCTACTGAACAAAAGCTTAAAGGCAACATTCCAAAGCAAGAGACTAGTTGTGCTTAATTTTTTTGGATTCCTGATGTACCTACATCTGAATTGTGTGCATGAACCTCCTCCTGATTTTTCATTAATTAGAATCTGATGTGGTAAATTAGTCCAAGTTCTAGAAACAAACCAACTCCTTTTGTAAAAATTTTAACGGCAGCAAATGATTAAAAAGAAAGGGTGAGGTTAACTACTGATGCAACAAGACATTATGGGCCTAGGGGGGGCTCACATTTCTGTTTCTTTTCTTCTTTTCTCAATTCCAATTATTAAATTTCATTGTCTCTTGCCAGACAGCCACATACCCAATTGTTGGAGAGAGATGATTTATTAAGGTATATATATATGGCACAAGTTAAAAGATATGCTGCATAAGAAGGGAGGCTTTGCTAGCTTTAGCCCATCTTATATATCACCTTCCCTTACACTCTCCAATTTGTCAAATATTTTCGGGATTCCTTCCATACCTTGAGAGTTAGAAGCCATGGAAACTTCCCGGCCTCTTTCTATTGAAAGCTTCTCTTACAGTTGGCTAGTGAACCTTAAACCATCACTAGAAAGCCTAGATAACTCCCTCAGAACTTCCCTTGATGCTTCTGATGAAGCTTCCTTCATTGAGATGGATCCAAGAATGCCACCCTCCAAAAGATTCTTCAAGAACTCTCAGGATTTCATGTTTGACTTCCCAATTTCACAGTCCCCTCTCACCCTTGTTGATGCAGATGAGCTCTTCTCCAATGGTTACCTTATGCCTCTCTTTGTTGAATCATTGAAGATGGAAGCATATGAGGCCTCAGATGCCAATCCAAGCAAGCCTTCCTCTTCACATGCACCAAAAATTGTGGCTCCTGCTGTTCATTCCAGATGTCCTTCTTTAAAAAGATGCAGGACAATGTCAAGGAGAATATTTCAGAAGTATCTGAACTTCTTAAGGCCTTTGTGTAGAAGATTGAGGGGTCACAAGTCTAGTTCAAATCCTGAAAAAGTTGTTAAAAGGAGCGAGTCAGTGAAGAATAGGGGATACTATTCTGAAACATCGCCACGGATTAGTGTAGCTTATTCTGCAGATGACTGGCGCAAGTCCTGTGATTCTGAAAGCTCAATATATGAGGCAGTTCTCCATTGCAAGAGATCCATTGGTATGTGAAATCTCAAAAATAACATGCATATTATTTAAGCACAAGTTGTCCCCTTGATAGCATTCTATACATTTTTAATGGTACTAACATAGGCATTTTTAAACTTCTTTTATTGCAGAAAGAAGAAGTTAAGGATGCTGCAAAAGGGAAACATGTGCAGACAAAAAACCAAATAGGAAGGGGAAGATGAAAAGAAAGGAAAGAGGTACAATAGCAGCACAAGTAAGATGAAGATATACAATGCCAAAATCATCAGCCACTCATTCTCTGTCTCCATCCTCCTCTGCTTTAAGGATAATCGAATTTCATAAGAAAATAAATTTGTGGTTGGTGAGGCATTGTTCAAGCTGACTCTCAAGTTGGGAAAAAGATACAGTGCAATTTTGTTTGTTTGTCTTGTTAATATTGGGAGAAACGGTTTTACTACATTTAAGAATTTGCCCCTCTATTTCGGTCAAGTTCTTCAACTGATATTGGAATTAAAAAAGTGTGCTAAATGCCAAGATGAATCAATATGTATATATCATGCTGATAACTTTATTAATGTTGTCCTTGCCTATTCCCCAAGTGCGATCTATTGCATGATTTGAAAGAGGTTTTTCTTTTTTCTTTTTTTGGTCTGCCGGATGTGAACTAGAGAAAATGCAAAGAGAGAAAAGTGTTGATTCAAGTGATTTAAGAAAGTGGGGAAGTTTGAAATTTTCTCTGGAAGCGAGACAGCTTTTGCAAATTTTAAGGTAATGATGAATGAACAACACTAAAGGAGACACAAAATGACAATAAATGTGCAGAGCCCTGGACTGTATGTGGATTTATGTAACACAAACCATAATTAAATCTAATGATGTAGAAATAAGTGAAATGTTGTTTAGAAGAGTGATGTTTCATACAATAACAGCACAGCACGCAACCTTATGGATAACTAGTCGCCAATCAAACTAATAGCCTGTATAAATATGTTTTGTTTCTAATCATTACAAGTTTAGTGTTTGTAACACTAAAGTTACCCTTTCTTGAAGCATTTTTTTCACTGACAAGTATGCAGAATATTATATCCTATCCGCACTGCATATTCAAATAAATGAAAAAGTAGTTTTGTCTATCATTGTAGCACATGCAGGTATACTGCAATTAAAAATGCCAAGAATGTTTTCATTCCACGATAACAAAATACACATTAATGCAATCATTGCAAATTCATGTAATTGCTAATCCTTAAAAATGCCAAGAATGTTTTCATTCCACGATAACAAAATGCACATTAATGCAATCATTGCAAATTCATGTAATTGCTAATCCTGTATTTCTTTCAGCACTCTCTGTGGATAGAAGTATCCGTTGATTTTAATTACTTATCCTTCAATTGTTGACAGCCCTTCTAATTTGAAGTTCAGAAGAAGCCTATCCTCTTTATAGTGATGACTTAAAGATCAAATTCTTCACCACTTGCTCAAAGGGATTTTAGTACCATGTCAAAGCTTAAATATCCCAAAACTTTGAGATGTTACATGTAGCTCCAAGAATGATTTATATCTCTTAAACATTTTTTAGAAGTAAAAGCTTCTTCCAAGGTTGAAGTATCTTCTTATATTGTAATACTCAATAACATGACTCAAACTATCTGCTGCTTCTGATACACAGGCCGTATTTAATTCCTGAGGCTGGCAAATATGTTGTCTTTCAGTGTAGAAACGATTAGTCATTTAAGAATTTGTTTGTGGAAGCAAGTTGCCTTTGTAAGAACTTGTGAATTTGAGCAGATAGTAACTAGAGTTTAATGAGAATAAAGTAATTAGATGATGCATGTGATGTGATCCCTGATTTGGAAATAATTCTCTTTAGGTGTCTTAATCCTCTTTTTTGTCTGCCAGTTATTCTTCTTTTTATTTGTGCTTTCTAGAAGGGAAAGTAGCTAGCTAGCAAGGTAAACATTAAACATTAAACATGGAACCAAGACAACGTTTTTGCAAGGAAAGGTAACATTTAATTTCAAATATATAATATGGTTTGGCGCATGAGATTTGCTCTTACTGGCTTCTAGTCACAAACATAAAAGGCAAAAAAAAAAAAAAAAAAAAGGTGCAGTCTCTCAAAGTAAAGGTATATACTCGTGTTTTGTGCTCAGTTTCAATTCCATTGTGCTCTTGAGGGCCACATCTCATCATGTTGGGCCTCTTTGTGAGTGATTCTTGGTATGGACCATCTGGTAGACCCCGCCTCATGTATTTATCATCACTTCTTTGGATGGACAAAATTATCTAACATAGTTTCTTGTGCTTAAGTCTTTTACAGTTTCTCTTTATTATTTTATTTTTGTACTATAATGACACTATATGTGGATGTTGCAAATCAGTTAGTACAATACCTTTTTTTTGAGTTCTCGAAGAGTTGGTAGCATGCTGCCATATAGATCAAGTCCAAGTCATATATTGGTTTGTTGAAAGTACCATACAAGTATTAGTTACCAACTAATGCTTAGATGTAAACTAGCAATTATGATAACAAGAATGAGAATTATTAGATATGACAGTCATAAAGGAAAATGGTAGTTCACCCCAAAAGACAGGCAACTTCGACACATACATCAACATGTCAGTTTCAAAACTGAAATTTGTCTGCATAAAAAGGAGATGCTGCCTCTTTGAAATGCATACTGAAGCTGTTAAAAAAATCATTGCTCCAGACATAGCAGTAGTTCCTTAGTCAAAAAGGTTATGTAGTATATATGTGAATGCAAGCGCTACTTTAGTAATCTACAAGCTGATGGCATTTGGAAAGGACTAAGTTGTAGGCATCCCTTTTTGTTTAACTTCACCTTAAAGGGTCATTCTAATGCTGGTGAAAAGACATGATAAAAACACAAAAATGGTCCCCAAAACAGTGGGTCCAACTTGTGTGATGGGTCTTGAAGCTCAAGTGTAAGTCATTCCCATATGGAATCTAACCCAAAGTATTGCTGGCCAAACGTTAGCCAGTGAAAGTGGTGGAAGGGTTTTGCCTATTTAGCTAAGAGCTAGAAGTTCATCACATGCCAACAGGAGTGAGAAGGGGACATAGACAAGATGTGCTAGGAGAAATGCCAATGCCTGATAACTCTGCTTCTCTGTTTTCTTTCTATCTTATCTTTGTCTTCCTCATTGGATTTTATACTTTGCGGTGAAGATAGCACAACAGTACCTTTATCACACTGTTTTTCTCTAGTTTCTACATCGGCTTACTTGTGGGGGACCATGAACCTTACGCATGATGCTTGTTGATGATATTGATCCTTCCACTATGGCTTTTAGCAAGATTATATGAGCCATAACTGCATCTTTCATTGAACCTAAAAGCATAGACTCTCGAATTAATTGGGGAAACAAGTAAAAGCATTCAAGCTATAACAGAATAAACAGTAACTTGATTCTTCGTCGGTTTATAGGGTATATCACTATGAGATTAAATCTTTAGACACTATCGCGATTGATAGATCCTCTCAGTAATTATATTCTCCTAAATTTAAATTATAATTCTCTCCCTGAAAATATAACTCGCTTATTACTGCTACAATCAATCCCTGTTGATAAACAGTATCCTTTTGTCTAATAATTGTCTTCTCCTATATTTAAATCATGATTCTCTCCCTGAAAATGTAATTCGTTTATCACTGCAATCGATCCCTATTGGTAAATAGCAGTTTGATTTGATCTAGCAAAACAAGATTATTAGAAAGAAGAACAAAATGCATGTGCTTATCCTTTTGTCCTACATTAACGGTTGAAGGGATGTGAGCAAAAGTTCAATAATAATCAGCCAAGTAATTAAATAAATAAACCTCTCTCACTTTCACCATAGATCTCTGGCCTAGGTTCTTACCTAAAAAGTTTGAGACATCCCAATTAAAGGCAAACATAACAAAGATGCTAAATGATAATGTCCTCCAAAGATGGAGATATGGGGTTTCAATTTTGAAAACAACCAGCGGCATAAAAGATCAACATTGGTAAAAGTGAACGGCCAAGACGCTGTAATAGCTCACAATGTTTCTAATTGTACCAACATTAGTGAGAACTGAAAGCTAATATATGCCTTAGAGAATGCAGATAAGGATCCTTCCACAGTTAGGGCATGATGATTACTCAGTAAAATGAGTAATAATTGTCTCAAACCCAATTTTGAAACATCGATCCAGCCGACACAGCCTCTGATTGATGCTGGGTTTGCTGGCATACTAATACTGTATGTTTTAATTTGTGGCATAAAGATATGCACTGACGATAATATTGGGAATAAATCTTATATCTTGATTAAATCCCTTTCCCTTAATTCATTAATGTTATAAAATGTCGAGTTTTCTCTAATGGTTAAACACGATAAATTACACAAAATGGGTAAAATACTAAATAGAAAGTTATACCCAGTTTTCATGCTTTTCTACGAAATTAATCACATATATACATTACAAATATTAATTAATTAATTGTTTCCATAAAAAAATTTCATCAAAAAAGCAATTTGTTTCCATAAAAAACAAACATTAATTAATTGCTCCCTACTTGAACATATGATAGACGGCATATGAGCTATGAGGTAACGTCAAGCTTTGACTATCTTCATTAGAGATAACCTGAAATTTAATTGGTGAATGGTGAGCTGTTGTTGAGGGGACCATGCAAACTACACCGTGTAGATAATTTTGTACAGTAACATAGGTTCACATATTATCTTTCTACATATGGGATACATTTACCTTCATTCTTTTTTTTTTTTTTTTTTAATTCAGTTATCCACAGTTATAAACAGCTGATCTCTGGTAGTATATATATCTTGAAATCACATTCAACATTATCTACACTCTCACCCCGTAGGGACAATGTGCTATAAAATTACGTGATCAAAGGGGGAAAAGTATACTTTTACCCGCAAAATATAATACTTTGAAAATTATAACTATGGATTATCAAAAATTAATTAAACAAGACAATTGTGAGGATCATTATTGCAACAAGTCTACAGGAGACTTATGCACACTTTAGAATAGATAGTGATAATATATACTTCGATTCGAGAGAAAAAAGGTGAGAGCAATGTTGAGTTTTTTGAGAGTCTGTTTGACTGCATGTGCCACATACAAAGTTTATGTAGATCGGACTCCAACTGTTTTGATCAGTTGAATAGCACTATTGAAGATTTCTGTGAAACCCTGATATTAAAAATCTGACACTTGAAGTAAGTACTCCTTTGTTGTATGTTTAATCTAACCCATGTTAACACTTGAGTTCAGTAGAGACCTTTCCTTTGTTGTCTTTCTCCGTTTTCAATAGGGTTGTTTGAACTGCTTAAGATTTCGTTATACTAATCTTTCACTACTGGACTATGTCTCGTGGCTTACCTTTAATTTTCCCTAGAACACAGACAGCAAGAGTTAGAAATTGTGAGTCCAAAAAATTTTTTCATGAAAAGCATAATTTATCTAACACAAAGTAGGGGAATTCATCATAATTTATACCGATTATGTTCCAAAAGTTAGCTTCTTAGAAACGAGATTGTGTACATAGACACATGGAGAGAACTATCAATGCGATCAAAACCTGGTTACATATGCCTGCTGTCGGAATCTATTGCCTAAGATATTAGATATAAGCATAAGGCAACGAATATGGCATATAACTAATACACGTAACACAGCTCAAGTTGAACGCAACAATTCATTAAATGCATCAGGGTCAGCAGGTCCTTTGCCACAATTCATTAAATGCATCAGGGTCAGCAGGTCCTTTGCCTTTGAATTTTCGGTTTTCTATCATTTTATATTCGTTGGAGAATTTATGCAAAGGGACAAAAAGCTCACGGCCATCGTCCTCAATTAGTGTTTGCCGCGCTTGGAAGGATTTCATGATGCACTTTTGCTTCTCTTATATGTGCATGAATTTCGAATGATGTAAAGATGCCACCCCTTTGGTAAACATACCATGACTTTTCTTTTCAGGCGATTTTTCGAGAGAGTTCTTTTTTCTGAAGAGATGTGTTTTATATCTTATGTATAGATATCTAAATCGGCATATAGTATTTACTAAAACTGATCTACAATGTTAATGAAAGTAATATATCAATTTCATACTTACATAATAAAATCTACACTGCGATCGCTATATGTCGATTTAAGTGTTACTTTAAATTATTATATTCACATAATGGAACTGTTCTTTTTATCTATGCTTGTTATTTGTCGAAGATATGATATTTGAGCATACCAACTAAGCATCAATTATGGACATCACGAGAGATACATGTTAAAAAATATTTAGACTTTTTCTTTTCAATTCTTTTATTATATTTCTTTTTCACCCGACCCATAAGATATCTAAGAAGATGTTTAAAGATGAAGTACAAAATTCATTTCCCTATCTCTTGTCACCTCTTTCAGCCGGCATTATTTGCTATCAGCAGCAGGTCACATAACCTGGGTCTGAACCTGGACAAGATAGAAAAGGAAACTTTGAAGGTGGCTTGCTAGCAAGGTCTTAGACGCAAAAAAAAAACGTTCAGACACATGATGAACAGAATTGGTTTGATGTTCCCATTTTCCTTTCTTGGCAACATCGCCAGCATATTGACGGGAACATTAATCTTTGTTATTGATATGGCTAAACATGACAACGATACTCCTTTGATTTTGGTTGCTATTGCCATTCCTGTAGAACTTGGGACCCTTGGACTCTAGAACCCATTTTTGCCGATAAATATCTTCATTTTTACCTTGAGCATGACAAGTATAACCCAACAAGATTTTACTGAGTTCTTATTGTCATGAATTGGCTATAGAAAGCAAAAGAGTGACGTGAAATATGTGATGCCCTCCCATTGAGAAAGATGAATTAATACAATAAATCCAAATCATTAATTAATTATTTAAGCGAAACTGATCTTAAGTTGCCAAATATACTACTGCAAAATCATATGACACATTTAACATTGAGATCTCAATCATGAATGATATATTTAATTTGATTGATTTTCATCGACTATGAAATTAACCAAATTATTCATGCTGGCCTCATTTAATGTGAACAAGTCAATTTCTTCGACACCTGTATGATACACGTGATCCTAAATCTAATTAATTAGGTTAATAGATGTAAGTTTCGGTGATTAAGAAAATGTGAATTTCGTGGTTAACGATATGTTTTAGACGAAAATTAATTAATTTAATTTAATCCTTTGACTCATTACACAATATACATCATATAATGCAAGCTATTTTGAGCAATAGAAATATCTTATCTCACACGAAAAGGACTTTATGTAAAAGAAATGGAAAAAAAAAAAAATTGGATCAACGAATGTATTATTATAGAATCAGCATATATTGAAAATTACAGTGCTCCTATTTATTACGAAAATAAAGTGACCAAAGTATTGTGCGAAACAGTTGATCTAATTAAAAGAGAAGGCAAAGAGTAATGTGGAGGTTGCATAACGATAAATGGTTGGGTAGGCGAGTGAAACGTAAAAAAATTTTAAATTTGTACGTCGTATCACGAATCCCACTTTGTGCCAAAATTTTTTTTTAGAAATTATAAAGGAAAAAAAAGTAGGTTGCAACGGCGATCCCATGTATTGGCCTTTTGAACTTGGCCACGATAAAAACCATCCAAGTGTTTATTTATTCAGCATAGTTGCTATTGTGCAGTGTAGTTTTTCCGCACATTCGCTGGTGATAACTAGCTAATGATTCAACTCGGCAAATTGATCAGTACAATATATTTAACTTGTATTCAAGTCTTACAGCTATTAGGCCCAAAATTAAAAAATTGGCGTGACTACTAAAGAAGAGTGTATGACGGTGGCTCATGGGGTATAATTCACACAGCTGTAGGGAAGCTGGCCTGTGACACACGTAGAATTACTTTGTTGAAAGCGACTGGCACTTATCAAACAACTAATATTAACATGAATATCTGAGAGGAGATTAAACTCTAATGTTTGCACATCATTGGAAGGTGCATACCATAAATTGGATTTGTTATTGGATGATGACTTTATCTCTATGGTGTTGTTGAATTTGATTCATAAATAATCAAGTTAATGTAAGATAGTTTATTATCAAGTGAGATCTCCTTTCAATATTATTATTCCTTGTACATGTATAGCATGAAATAGAGCTCTCCGATGCTAAGTATTGAGATGGTTTTTAGACATTATTACAACTAAATATATTTATTTGTCTATATTTTTATATATTTTTAAATATTAATTAGAACCTATAAACACGACAATGTTGTAGTAGATTTAAGAAATATAAAGTTACTTTTTTATCCTTGTTTTAAAATTTTAGAATACTATATATAAATATCAAATGACATAATGTGATGGCAAAATAGGAAAAAAATTTGGGGGCAGTTAAAATATTCTGGCCTCTTTATATATACTAGCAAATTGACAGGCACTTATATGTCAATCAATTTACAATTATTAATTTTTCAAAATATGTAGTATTTGAGAAAGAAAATATTATTTAAAAAAAGAAAAAAATTCAACACTAAAAAGGAAGTTGAAAGAGTTATTGTCAATGTGAAAAATTATAGGAGTTATTATAGGAGGTTTAAGAAAGTGGATAAAGATAAAATGGGAAAGATAATTATAACTAAAAAACAGTTAAAGAGCTTCAAGGCCTTTATATAATAGTATAGATATATAAATATATAACGCATTTCCATAGGCATGACATGTGTAATGCTCCAACATTAGATTAAGCGAAACAAATTTTCTTTGAAAAAGTGGCATAGATCACTGTAATGCTTCTACAAAGAATTTGCTGATAACAAACACCCTTATTGACTACTCAATTTCCAAACTAATATTGGACTTCATATCTCGCACACGTGCTTTTGTGCACTCTTCCTTATGTGCCAGTGTCACTCAATTTCTTATATTTTGGACCCCTAAAGTGACATTTGCGAGTCTCTCCTTTAGTCTTTATGTTCACCAGTCCATCTAAGCTCATTTGAACTCTAATACTGTGATGGCAATTTTGGGGACTGAAACCAACTTGGTAAAAAAGACTAGCCTATTGGTCTCTAGCTTTACTAGAAAAAAACAAATAGGCTTCATATATACCAGAAAAAGATATCCATGTTTTCTATATCATCATTCTTGCTCTAATTTATTCAGTATAGTCTTCATATACCACATGCATGTGCATGAGAATGTGCTTCAATCATCATCCTAGAAACCCCACATTTGAGCTAGCTAGCATGTTTCCCTCCTGTAATAATATGCTAAGGACATACATTCACTGTTAATCATTTCTTTTATCTCAAAAGTGCTTATTATTTCCTCTCAAATATATTACAACCACTCGCTTATCTTACAAAATATAAGATGGGAACTTTTTCTACAAAAATATGCTCTTCCTGAACAAGCCTTCATATATTCTACCATTCATGGTCACCGGAACAGTCAAAACTCATAATTATGTTCCTCACATGTCTGACTACTGAAGATAATATCAGGCCACATGCTCATGATTTTATTATTCTTTTCAAGGACTCAGTACCATATGCTACACAAATATCCTCAGATAGATGGTGAATCCTCTGAGCCATTGGAGGGTCGAAGTGTGGTAGAAGCTTCTGCATCAATTTTATCTGTGTGCACAAACTTCAAGTAATTTTCAATCTCTTTGGAGTCATGGCTACCATGTCTAAGATGGAACCATTTCCTATGTGGTTTTCTCTTTCTATCACTTATGGCAATGGCTATGTCATTGGGGAAGAGGTCCTTGAAGACGAATGCACGCAATATGGTCGTTACAAGTAGTGCTGTTACTGTGAGTGTGGAGATGAGACTTAGTATTACACACATTGCCTTGGTGAAAACATTTGTGACCTCATTTGAGTAGTTTATGGTTGCAATTGCTGCACCAGTCATGGGAAAAGTATAGGCCCACCAAGAAAGTGAGAATCTGCAGAATCACACATCAAATATTTTTGTCAGAAAATTCATCATTATAGAGTAACCAATATAAGAAAATACGAAAGATGAAGCATACTGGAAGCCTCTGAAAAAATTGATCCGGACAGCCTACAAAAGCATATGAAACTAATAAGTAATTTTGATACTAAGAAAACCATTAAAATTAAAAGTGTTAGATGTGAAGATAAGGCTTTGTTTTGGACTACATATGAATGCTAAACAAAAATGATCATGCACGTTTCAAGTACAAGTGTGACAATAGAACTAACCAGTGAGAAATAAAGGAACATGGCAATGAAATAGGCAATCCTTGATCCATAATCAAAGGAACCCTGAATCTTAGCCCATGCCATAGATGCAACACTAGGTGCTGCAACAAACAGAAAGAACACTGGATGTAGCTCCTTTGGGAGGGTCTCATTTGTTGGAAGTCTCTGGTAAAGAGTCACAAACATGACTGTGTAATGAGCCAGCCCAACAGCAAAGAAGAATATAGGCCCTTCTTTTAGTCCCATAGATGCACCAAGTAAGGCCCCTACAAAGTTTCCAACAATTGATAGGTGATTTGATGGGTTGGCCACCTTTGATAGCCTCCTTTGGCCACCAGACATCCACTGTCCATAGATCTTAAGCTCAAGGCAAAATATTGGAGTCATTAGAATGTACCAAAGTGAATGATGCAAGTTTTTAGTAACTGATGGTGGAACCCCAAGAACCAAGAACAAGAGAGCTATCCATGGAGCAAAGAAGAAGTTAACACGGATTGGATGGTAGTACTCACGACGAACTGCTTCAAAGTAGAGAATGATTTTAAGCAGATAGATGGTGAAAATAGTAGCAACAAGAGCAATGGAGATGAACCATAAGACTAAGTTTATCTTGAGGCTTAAGTGAAGAAATTCAGTGGATGGAGAAGTGGCCAGTGTTTTCCAAAGAATTGCTTGGCTGCTAACTCCAAGACAGATACCAATAGATGAAACCGGAAACCGAAGAAGAAATGGCCATTGGCTGTCCTGAGGAAGCAGTATCTCTTCTGAAGACTGAGGAAAACAAGATAGCATATGTTAGAATCCATACTCAGGAAATTCGAGGGAAAATGAAGGAAAAGGAAACAGATTAAGATCTACAATAAGTAAAATATGGTCTTGTTGAGCTTATGCAAAATAAACTAAGTTTACTTGCATTTTAGTTTCATATAAGACACAATACGCTGTGAATGCAGTGAGACTGTTTATGTGGCATTGTTCAAAAAAAGAACTAGGAGTAGGAAATATGATGGCTAATTTTGCGATTATCAAAAATTGGATTGTCTATTATGTGGATTATCTTTAAACTATAACTGATTTTGAACAGGTAGAAGGTTACCACATACCCTAAGAGTTTCTAACTCTGGCCCTTCTAGAGCATCAAAGTACCTATCAACAGGTACAGGCCTATCAGTGTTCCTGAAGTTGTTGTCCTCTTCTTCAGTTTGTCTTGGTGACTTTCCACGTAGGATTGATAATTGTCTCTCAAGTGTCCCAGACCATGTTTTGAAAGAGTCAAACCTCTTATCCCTGAAGGCTTTGATGCCAGGATGGTTGGAAATTTGGACTCCATGAGAAGCCTCAGGCTGTACATAGCCTTTTGGCATTGGTTGAGAGTAACACTTTGATGGCTGTGGATAATTGGATCCTGCAGTTCCTGATTCAGAAGAGGAAATGGGAATACCATCTCTTAAACCAGTTTCACCACTAGAGAAAACTCTTTTGGTATTATGTGGCAGAACTTCTTCATAAGAGAGTGGCATGCTGATTGAAACAGATTGCTTTCTTTGATGATCGATGACCACAGGCTCATCACCTTGTCTTTCTGGCGAGGTTGCTTCGCTTGCCTGTTCCAAACGTTGAAACAATTGGATCTTATGTATATACTAAATTATAAACAAAGAATATTGTAAAGTACCAAGAATTTTAAACAAATTGGACACTTTATAAATCTTGCATGCCCTAAAAGGAATTCAATTCTGGAAATAAATTTCCTACTAATAATATATGCAATTTTGTAGGCAGGGTATTCAAAATATGTCTTACTTTGGCAGATGGGCTAGGAAATTGACAGTCACCAGTATCGAAGCCTTCTAATTCATTTGATGATATATACTTAATTAGTGATGGAACTTCAGGAGAACCTTGTTCCGCTAATTCAATGTTTGTGTTGCTTTCCATGCTAGACCTGAAAAAAGTATAGAAACGGTTCAGTTACATTCACGAGGTACTTTCAGTTACATAAGGCTAAGAAAAATTTTAACTTGCGAAAATTCAGAGGATCTTTATGTATGCTAGGAAAGAGAAACTACTAGAACTGCTTAAATTGTTGACAGAGGATAAAAGGGTTGCAAGATCCAGAGCCAAATGATACAGTGAGCAAAAAGATCAAATGGATTGACCAAGAATTACGCGCTAGCTATCAATTATGCCTTGCACTCATTTTGGTTACAAATTGACAATCTTCACAATTATCAATGGTATCACACTCATCCACTTGGTTCACAAAATACCTTTTCTTTTCAGAGAAAGTATGTTCCTCTTAGCTAGACATCCACTCCACAAGCAAGTCCTTATGGCATTGCCTAATGCACCGGCAGTTTAAATCGCTAAAAATGAGAAATCTTTCCTCAAAAAGATACTTGTGAGTCATAATAACGAACAGGGAAAGGTACTTCTTTCCTCCCCAGAAAAAATGGACAGAAGATAAGTGAGTGGCCGAATAAGCATCATGGGAACAAGACCTTTAGAGATGTGAAGCTTCAGTCCTTTTCACATCTTCCCCAGTTACAGTTGTAACATTTATCTAGTTTGGTTAAGGCCATAAATGCAATATACCCCATCTATCAATTGGATTCGTACTGACCATGGATCCACATGAAGATATGAAGCAGCAATTATTGAAGGTTTCAACATCAAAGCAGTCACTGAAGAAAAGAAATAAAAGGCTAACGCAAATGCAAAAATTCTAGTACAAAAACCCATTGCAGAATTCAAGCATGGATTAATATATGCAAACAGTATAGAACTGCAGAATGCAGAAGAACATTGTCTAAATGCTGCTTTAAAGTTAAAAAAAATAACAAGAAGAACAAAAAGGAATAAGAGTTCAAACCTTCTAAATTATTCTCTTCTCTTCTTTGCCAGAGGCACAAGTAGTAGAACTCAGGATGTAGAAAATTTCAATTTCAAGCTGATAGATGAAAACAAAAGAGAGAATATGAATATGAAACAATGTCAGAATTCAGCTGAGAAATTAAAACCATATGGTAGGCGTTAGGCAACATATGCTTGAAGTCAAAGGAAGATGATTTATTTATGATCCAAGGCTATGGTAGGCCAAGTGTACTTTGAAACAATTACGTCAAAAGCACTTCATTTTAGATAATCACGGCTACTTATTTTTTTGAGAATGACTTGTCCATGCTAGAAGACAAAGGCGCATAAAATATGGTAGGACAGATAAGAAATTCATTTACTTTAAAATGACTTCACATCATTCATAACATCCCTATGGTGTTGTCTGACTAAACAATATGTGTTTGACAAGACTATTGAGTAGGCGCCAGCCAAGTAGTGAACCTCCTCCAAATTGCATAAGGTTCATTCAGGGTAGATGAATGATGATGAAATTGTCAATATGTACATGTACAATACCAATTCCGAAGGGAAGTGAGTCTACTATTTTATATATTATGAAACATCTTACCTTAAATGCTGGGGTGTTAATCTACATGACAATCTGTTAGACTATTATTCAAAATAAGAGTAGTTTTTTTAATGGCCACACAATTTTGGCATAGATTTTCGATGAACTACATAGGAGTCCATGAATGGAACAAGGGAAACTATGAATATGGTAACACTTCAAAACGTATTGGAAACCAAAAGAGTCTCTCCCCCATCTCCCTCCCCATGCCAAAAAAGTGGACACAAAAATGAGACAAAAAAGGTAAAAGAGTGGAACCATGGAAGCTACTAGCTAGCAAGCATATTCAAAGATTAGGCTAGTTTGATGTACCGGACAACTTGCCAAAGTCAATGGATTAGCAATGTTTCAGTTTCATATTCAGTCCTTATCAGTACAGCACAGGAATTGGCTGCAATTTTTTAAAATTTGAATACATGGTTTCAGGGTTGAACCTCAAGATTTTATACAGAAGACACGTTTAGCACGTAAGATGTCAACAACCCACATTTTCAAACAAAATTGAAAACCACCCAAATTCATTTCATTTAAAAACAAAACAAAACCTTGATAAATTCATTTTTAAGTTAAAAAAATCTAGGATATTTTACAAATCTGATCACCACGAGCTAAAAAATAGTTAATTTGAAGTAAGTATAATCAATGACAAAAAACAATGTTGACATATAATGTAGTTTAATATGGCTGAATTTAGGTGATGACAAGTCGTGAAAAATCACAATCAACAACGAGAAAACAAATGAATAAGTAATAAACGGCCCAAATACACTCCGGTTTTGTAGGTTCAACCATTTTTCAAAAAAATATTTAAAAAAACTCGTGACCCAAAAAAATATTTGAAAAAACACATAAGTTGAATTGAGATTTACGCCGTCAAAACAAAAAAAAAGGTTGAATTGAGATTTGCGCATAATGAACGAGTGATAAGTTATAATCACCAACTCCATCATAGTTGGCTGGACAAAAATATAAAATTCAAATCAAAACTCATGAGGAGACAAAACAAAATGAATAATAAATCGTAATAAAAACAACATCAATAACCGATCATTATATTTTATTTGATTTAATTACAATATTTAAACTAAACATCAACAAACAACTGTTATTTGGTAATATCAACAAACAAAGTTTTTTTGTGTATCTATTTGTCTATGGTTTCATTTTCATGTGTGATGGAACTAAAATTACTTATACCGCCAATTTCGGACAGCCAGAAATAATACAGTAGGGTTGCTATGATGTGAACATGGAGAACACTGAATCATTAGTCAAAGGCGTGGTGTATATTATGGCACCAATGCTGGCACTGGCTAGGTAGCAGTCCCCACTTACAGCTAGAACATTAAGTTGTGCCATTGGATTAGAAATAAATTTTGTAACCAAAGATAGGCTAAAATTGCAGTTGCAACTTGTTACACGCCTCTTTTTCTCTGTTTGGTCACCTATAAATCAATATGCGTGCCCCACAATGGATATGTATCTAAGTTTTGGAATGTTCTTCAAAGAATATATGTACAAAAGGAATATGGGAATGTTCTTGAACATATATGAAGCAAGAAAACCTTTGCATGTTATTTTTTTCTAACAGGAAATTTTCAAAGAAAAATAATTTAATCATCTTGTTTAATTCTGCAACTTGAATTGATGCTGTTGCTAGTGGGTGGCTTTCAAATTATAAAGAAATTGACTCAAATTTCACATACAAGGCAAGCGCTATCAGTTTGTGTTTTCTTTTTTAAATTGTTCTAAAACGGTGCTGTAGTTTGAAAGCGCCCTTCATATAGGCCCACGTTAAGCAACCCAAAATGTCCACTAAGGGAACAAACTAATGGAGAAGACCCCAATTAAGAGCACATGAAAAAGGAAACCAGTTATAAGCAATGAAGTTCAATATCTTCGAAGCCCACAAGCAAAATCTTGTTTATGGGTAGACAAGTCCACACACTACGTACCATATAAAACAAAAGAGACGCCAGTCTCTTTTTGACTGTTTTGCATAGCTTTTCTTTTTCTTTCTCCCCCCCCCCCCCCCACTTTTTTTTTTTTTTGGATATTTTGGTTAGAGAAGAGTAGTTTCTTATATACGAAGGAGAAGGATTAATTTTCATAGCCACAAGGAGTTGACGAACTGTGTTTTTTAAGATAAAGCAAAGTAGGATTCCCTTGATGTTACTTGTAACAAAAGCCTAGCCGTATTCAAGTCTGAATAATTGAAAAGATTAATCTCTTGTCCAGAAAATGTGTAGATATAATGTGGAAAACATTAATTAGTAAATTAGTTTACATATTCTGGGTACCTTGTATTTTTGGCAGACACTCTTTGACCCTTTTATTTGCAATACGAATTTTCCTTCCGTTGTTTTGAGAGAAAAAGAAACTAACATATCTATTCCTTTTATATTTTTTTCCTTTTTCTGAAGTGAACCTATCTATTCTTTATACGGTTTAATTTATCTCAAATCTCATTGCATCTTAATTTAGGTACAAATTAGCATTCTTTACATTTTACCTGAACAAGGAAAATTATCTTCTTCTTCTTCTTTTTTTTCAAAAAAAAAAAAGGTTGACAACAGCACAATAATATTTGTGGAAATTCAAGCTAAAAGGACTTTCAAGATTTAAAACAAGAAAAATAATATCGATTAATTAATTAACTTTGTGGGAGACAAAGAAAACTAATTAACTTTGTGTTTTACTAAGTTAAACGTTTTAAAGCAAGTAAATATATGAAATATATTAATCTTCACAAAAGAGGAATAAATTAATTAGCATTACTAATTAATAATAACACGTTAACATGTCAAAAATGCATAAGATCCATGAATTAAAAATTAATTAATTAATAAAAATATAATTTTCCATCATGATGTTGTGAATTTTTTAATCCACAATTACAAGAAAAATCTCAGAATCCACATCAATATTAATCACTTTGGAATGAGATTAAGATTTACAAGATTAGTATCTTCTAAGTACAAGCAAGTTATGTCAATCAAAGAAATTAACATGCAGTTCAAATAGTTAATACATTTTATAATTAATACCTAATTAACACAAAATTCTAAATAGTAAAATTAACTGCATGCATTAATTAGAATGATATCAAATCAATCCTCATTTTCATTGACCTTAAATAAATTGTGTTTGTTTTACCAACATATGATCGATTAGAGTGATAAATACTTTTTTTCTTTATCTTTGATTCGAGTCTTAAATATGAAGTAATTGGTGTTGGGAGAATTATACTTTCAATAAGATTTCAAATGTTTGAACAAATTGCCTTTAATTGGAAGATATATGTTGTTTCGAATAAAAAAAATTGTGTTTGCTTCGATCGATTTGATCAGGTTACTTTAATTTAATGAACATCAGCTGAAGTAAACTGGAAGTTACCACGATTAGCAACTCATTACTATAAATTGTAAGCAACCAATGCTAATCCCACAAAGAAAGCAAACACAAGTCGTTAAAGTTATGCATATTGAATATACAAAAACATCACATTGTCATTAACCGGATTTTAAAAAATAGTACATTGATTCTCACAAAGTACAGCCGTCCAAAAAGGAGAAGAAGAACACAAATTAAAATTTACTTAGTCTTAATCAAAACCGGCATTTATGGTTCTGTAAACCATGGTAGTGCATGCACCACCATGCCGTCTTGTTCACTGTGAAAACGACTTACCCACAATCATATCTTTTTATTTGTAGTCTTTGTCCACCAGCAAAGTCCTTTTCTATGCAAGAAAAGGAAAACCAAAATGTGATTGAAGAATAATTCTCCACAACTTTCAAGTATGAAAACTGGTTTAGTCCACAAATATATTATTGCTTCTATAGCTAAAGTGAAATGGTAGTCCACGCCGTGTCCTTTGTACCTGACTTCTGACCTATTCAGATTCACACATAATATTCTTATGTGTTTTATATATTATTATATAAACTTCTTAATTTACTATGCAAACTTGGCGGAAACCAAATCGTAAGTCAACTATGCACTGCCATAAATCTGGTAACTGGGTATTAATGAAAGCATAGATCAACATATGGTGGTTTTTCTACTTTAACCAGAGGTTCTAGATTTGAGTCTTTAAGTATACATCTATGTTAAAATTTGGAAGAGAGAATTTTGTTATCCAAATAATTCTACTCAACTCGAATAGAATTACTACCGATAAAAAGATGTTGTGGTTTCATGGGAACAAAAAAAATGGTAATCGACTCATACATATAGTATAAAATGAATTAAAAAATATCGAGCTAGTGATGAAAACCAAATATTTTTCTTATCCTATTCAATTTTTTTGGAAAAAAAAGGTATATTTTGATATTTTATAATCTTAAATGATTGCTACTGAAACATCACTGAAAACTATTCCAATAATGTGTCACTTGCCACCAATATGGCAACTTGCAAGGGTGCAGAAACAAAAATAATGGAGATGAAAAAGTTGCACCAACTTGCACAAAAAGAAAGCCAGTCGGCAGCTTGTGAGTGGACCAATCTGGCTTAATTTGTTCTCTTCCCATTCTCTGTTTTGTTGCCAATTAGGAATGTTAGGTTTTACACCCTGTTTGTCGGTCCTACTTTTGTCTTCCTTCTTTTCTTTTGAAACGTGCCATTTCATTTATAGTATACTGAAGTCTTAGAAACATTAAATATATGATTAAAAATCTTATAAAACCGATTAAATTTGAGGAAGAAAAAGATTAAATGTATTATAAAAGAAAATTATTTTAGATATTAACATTTGTAATGTGTATAAGAAAAATAAAATATCAATAATGTAAGGTTTCTCAAAATATCAATCCAAGGCACCAGTAACTTACTAGTATAACATGTAAAACGATACCAAATTTAATAGAGTTTTGCTAATTAAGTGGAGGTCCAACATCTAACTCTAATTTCTCATTAAAATTGACATGTTTCATGTGTTGTGGTCAATAAATTATTATAAAAAAGTAAATTAAATTTTTCATTATCATTTTATTACTAATAGATTATAGATCCAATTTTATATCCTCATTAATTTATTACTATCTTATTTATAGAAATAATTTTTAAGTATCTTATATATAGCATAGCTAACACACTTGCATTCAAATCACAGTCAGTTGTAAGTATTTCAATAGTATTTAACGAGTCTAGATACATACTTTAACTCTGAACTAAAGTGAACCTTCATGTAATCTATTAAAAAATCATATCATTCGTTTTTTTAATAAAAGAAATTAGTGTTGATAACTATCAGTTCTTTACACCATATCACATGTCAAGAAAAATTATAAAACTTCATAAAACACGTAAAATAAAAGGCAAATTAAAAAAAAAAAAAAAAAAACATAGGTAGATAACTTTTTGTCCAAAAAGAAATGACCTCTCTTTGTCTTATTTTAATCCTCGGTGAATTTGTCATTCTCCTTCTTTGGTGATTTTTTTATTACTACTATTTTTCAATTGTTTGCTAGCACTTGTTGTATCTAACTGTCCAAATATACTTCTCTCAGTGGTAGATTTTGTGACTTTGTTACACCTTTTACGGATTTTTTGTTTTCCATGTTCAAGATGTCATTTGTCAGTTTTCTTGTAGTTGTTCCAGTAGATCCTAATGGTCTTGCAGGTATTTCGTATCTACGCTTTTAAAGCTGCAGCAATTAGAGGCTTGGTACGTTTCCATTACGAAAGAAGTTTGGACATCTATTCGGGTAAGGAACAAATTTAAGAGTGTATATTGCGTTTGTTTATTTTTTCCCTATCATTTTAAATAGAGTAATTAATGTGCATGATCAGAAAAAATTTGTGAGAATTATTTACAGGTTGCCTGATGAAATATGTGGTATAGAGTAATTAATGCACATGATCCACTTGTTCATCTAAGAGTTAACTTGTATGTTATATTATTTATTCATTCTAATAAATGATTTTGGACAAAAATTATAACTCTAGATTTTTCTTTGAAATATGATATTATTTGTGATTGGTAACTGTCTAGTTTTCATTCGTAGCAATCGTTTCTATATATATATATATATATATATATATATATATATATAGAGAGAGAGAGAGAGAGAGAGAGAGAGAGAGAGAGAGATTATATACCAATAATATCAAGATATTATGAGTCATCAAATAACTAAATAAGTAGCACTAAACAATTATTGAATATTAAAAGACATTATATAGTTAAGAATTAAGATATTGCTCACGGTTACATCATGAGTATATGTTTTTTCTAAGAAAAATATATTTGTTTGATAAAAATAATACATCTTAAGTTTGTGTTGTATGTTTAGAAAAGATTCTTAACAAAAACTCAATCAAAAAGTAATTATTTTTTTGTTTTTTACGAATAGCAGATATAGAACTACTACTATATTTGATTTTTCGCATGAAAAGCCCAAAATCATAAGTTTGGGAAAAGCTAACTAGAGAGTATTTTCTAAGAAAATACTGCTTCTATTTTTTGTCTTAAAAGAATTTTTTAAAAAAAAAATTATACAAACACATTTTCAAATTTTTTAAAAGTATAGTTTTGCTCATGTTATAATTATCTGAAATTGTTCCAAATCTAATTGAACTTAAACCACAAGTTGTCCTTTTGCATTAACGAAAGCTCACATCGACCATATTAATTTTACCCCAAAAATGCTTCTACTTTTTGTCTTAAAAGTTTTTTTTAAAAATTTTTTTATACAAACACACATTTTCAAATTATTTAAATGAATAGTTTTGTTCATGTTATCTGAATTATTGTTCCAAATCTAATTAAACTTAAACCACAAATTGTTCTTTTGCATTAACGAATGACAAGTGATTGGTAAATTATTTGACAACTGGGACAAGCCTGAAGAAAGTGGGACAATGCTCGTCCCAATTCTTGATACAAACTGTGACCCACGCAAATTGAAACAAAGCTTTCCCATCCACTAGTGCACAAATAAATGTTAGTAAACGAACTGTTTTGCTTTGTTAACATGCGTATACAACAAGACATTCTTTCTTTTTCATCACTATTAATAATTTGTTATTTAGTTAATTTATTAAATGATATCACTCTCTCCTCAATCTTTTTCTTCTTCTTACAACTTTTTCTTTTGCTCTTATAATGTATATTTACTTTGATGGCTCAGTGGGGTACTCTCTCTCTCTCTCTCTCTCTCTCTCTCTCTCTCTCTCTCTCTCTCTATATATATATATATATATATATATATATATATATGCAGTGCCCGAATGCTACAATCGAGGATTTTGTTGGGTCCATATTGTAAAGGTGTTCAAATGGCCCTATAAAGTTGTGGCTTTTAGACTTCCTCGAATATGCATGCTAGAGGAGCCAGCCGAAGAGAAAGTTCACAGAAATGTGAGCAGTGAGAGCTCTTATCAAGTTATCAAAAAGGGCATGCAACTTGAATATTTTCTGAGAATTTTCATTTTTTCCCTTCATTCTTGGCTAAAATCTAAAGAAATAATTGTAGATTCCTTCGGTATATCCACGCCATCTTATTTTTTTCCTTGAGACCCTCCGACTCAGCATCGCATGTTTTGGCTCAAAATCTTTTGCTAACATTTTGATTTGTGGGTTACACGCAATGCGACTACTATACACTACTTTACACTGGAAAGCTCACATCACTCCTAAAGCTTCTTTTTTAAAAAGGTAAAATTAAACAAACTCGAAAAGTAGAAACATGAAGGCAACATTAGTGGGACATTAGTCAATAGCCATATATTCTAAATCCACGGCGGGCTTTATCTTTGGCCCTCAACATGGGACATTCATCGGATATTATTATTGTTTTACATTTTTTTTTTCTTATAAAGAATCGGTATCCAAAATCTATTGATTCCAACTAATTTCACTTAAGTCAGGGCGGTCTATTATATATATAGAATTCTCCTATTATTAATTTTGTTCATACATAAAACTCAAATTTAAAACCTTACTTAAGAATAAAAAGTAACAAAATATTCTAATCAACCAAGCATGATGTTGTTTTACCTTTTAATACAAAGCAAATATTATGAAACTTTCATTTTCATTATAAATACAATTTTGGCTCTATTGAATAATTTTTAGAACTTAATTAATGTCTATATATTTGCGCAATTTGAAACATATAGGCGCTATATAATAAACAAGGTCATTCAAACTTCCTCCCGTATCGTTTTTCTTTTAAAAATATTTATTAACTTTCTCTTCTTCTTTCTGTTTTTCTATATTGAAATTTAAGGATTAGTAATTAGCTCCAAGCAGAGAGAAAAACTAATATCGTTCGCGATCTCTCGAAACATTGAAAAGCTTGTGGAGAACAGGACTTGATCATTGATATAATTATATCCCACAATATATAACTATTTAACATATGAAAAATTATTGCAAAGAGCAGCAATCTTAGGGATCATACAAAAGATAAAGGGGAGGTTGCTAGTCGTGATGGTAGAGAGAACTAATAAAAAAATAAAGGAAAAAAAAAAAGAAAAATAAGAAATAAGAAATAAATCTTTGTCAGATGCGTGATAGAAAATGGACATTGCTCAAAATTTTGTGATAGGCAATGAGCCATATAGCTTATACTGATATTACTGATTTCGCTTTGGAGTCATCATCATGCTTCAAGTCTCTTATTTGGGTCAAATTTTTGTTAGTGGGGTGAAATAGTGAGATTAAAATTAATTCAACCTGTCGAGCGTGAGCATGAGAGCTTAGTACCAATAATGTAGACCATTATAAAGGGGAAGAATGATGTGAAAAGAATACTAATCGCTGTTTGAGTGTTTGGTATGTTAGAATCTTAATGTTATTTTCCCTTTTTGGTACATATGATCTTAATATGAATATGCAAAATGTTCAATAGTATTTTTCATACATACGATGCATATATTTACTAATTATATTGATAGTATATAGATATGTCAGACTGTCGGATATTTAAAAGTTTATGGAAAAAAAAAAGTTTATTTCCGAGGAAGAAAAGAAAAATCTCTTAATTAGCTTTTACCTCTAAGTAAGATTCAGGGCCATTTGTTTGATTATTTGGGTAAAAAATCACTTTTCATATATTTGGATAATTTTTAAAAATTAATCAGAATGTAAAAAAAAGAAAAATCTATTCTCAACATTTTTGTAAAAATAAAAAAGAGTAACTTCTGAAAAAAATTTATTTTCACCTTTTTAGCTATATATAAAATTTAAGTTTCATAATTAATATACATATACGGAAAAAATAGGCCACAAACATTTTACCCCCAATATTTTGAAAATTTACAAATCGACTCCTACACTTTTCTGAATATATAAATTGACTATTCTATTAATTTTTCTATCTATTGTTAGCGGAAATAGCACATGTTCATGAAAGTTTAAAGTATCGGGTTGCATGTTGTTTTTTAGTTTAGAAAATAAAATAAGCATAACTGAAGGTTTAGGAGATATAATGCATTTATTTTTCATTAATAATAGACAAAAATTTAATAAGATTATTAAAGTGTATATTTAGAAATATTCAGGGGTCGATTTATACTTTTTTAAAATGTTAAGGTTAAAATACATATGATATATAATTTAGGGAAATAAAAAAAATTTTCCCCTATATATTAATCAAACTTCATGCATAAAATAGAAGAAATTTCCAGAACAGTCTTGATAATTTAGCTTTATTGGAGAATTAGTTTGTGATGAATGGCGTAGACCGCATATGGTTACTCAGCGCAACCTGTTATAATAACTGATTTATGATATCAACAAAGTCTCTGTCTAGCTTTAAATTTTTATATTTTCCCCTGCCTTTTGTCATTTCACGTCCTTCCTTTTGACTCATAATGTAATATCTTCCATCTCTTACTCAGATAGACGAATATTTCCCACATGTTGTATGTATCAAAAGGCACTATGTAATATGTACTTTATTTTTTCCTGTTTTGCTGCGTGCTCCTTTACCAATTGGCTAAGTAAAGCTTTCATAGTCAAAAGAGAGGGTGGAAAGGGAGAAAAAAAAAAAAGAGGGCGAAATGACCGAAAATATAAAAGAAAGAAGAAAAAAAAGGATATTTAAAAATTGAATAGAACAAATTTTGGTTGCTTATATATGTGAGCCAATCTAATATGTACTTTGCATATGCTAAAAGTGATCGATCGGTATCTCAAAAAGTGTCGACATGATCCAGATACTTCTCACAAAACAGCCAATATAATTCTATCATTATAAGCTGTATCTTTACCAATGATGAAGCTTCTGTCTTTGATATGGAAGACCAAGAGGAGCCTCTAATTTTGTAATATCATCAAAAAAATTATTTTGATGTAAATTCTTATGTATGAACATGACGTGCATGATTTGTAATTTAATGATGATCATAGAGTTTTTGTACTATCATGGAACTATCTGATGCAACTTATTTAAAAAAAATAAAATTAACAGATGAAAATCTTTAGTTACTATAATGATGTGATACTTTGAATTTGTACTGATAGTATCAAGAATTTTGTGCTTAATCAAATTTAAACTCTCTTTGTATTAGACGCACCCCAAAAAAAACAAAAAAAACAAAAAATAAAAACCTCTCTTTGTATTAATGTGCCTGAGTGAATACATGCATACGTGCGTGCATTTGCACTGGTTTGTGCACTCTACGGACGAGGGTAAGAGGCGAGTATTTTCAAAAAACTAATTAATTGATTTATTTTAATGCATCAAATCGATGGTAAGTCATCAAAATTATTGCTCAAAAAAATAACATTGTCTTAATTAACACTTTCAAGTGGCACAACCCTTCTCCTCTCATCCACTAGCCTCGTAGAGACTGGCTAGGGGAAAAAAATGTTGGTTGGTATCTATATTAAATATTAACATTATGTTTAAATATATTTTTAGTCCTTATAAATATAGATTATTTTGATTTTGACTCCCTCTTAAAATTTTGCTCCAATTTTGATCCTTCTTTTTCGAAATGTTATCATTTTAGTCCATACTATTAAATGAAATCCATTAAGTGATGAGATATCTGACAAATCCATGCCAACCTTGGCACATGACATCATTATGGTAATTTCTCATTAAACAAATAGCTCTTAAGGGGTGACACATAGGATTCATATGTCATGTGAGTGTCACATGACACTTGAAACCCTAGAACCCCGAATCCCCTCTTTCATTTTCCCGGGTAACTTAGTATTAATTAACAATAGTTGAACAAAATTAAACTTCTAAGTGGCCAAGAAAATAGATGTATTGGCAATTATTCTAAACTGTAATTAATTTGCTTCCTAAAAGAATCTAAACACAGAACTATAAGAACAAAAAACAAAGCAAAAAAAAAAAAAAAGAAAAGAAAAAGACTTAGTGCCCAGCACGTCTATTGACCTAGATAAAATTATATTAGTAATTTACATAATTGAAAGAATGATTTAAACCAATGTCTAGTAAGTTTAAGTAGTTTATCATTTATTTCTTATAAGTAAAATTTTGAATTTAAATTTTGTAAATAAAAAAATTAATGTTATTTTTGTTATAAAATATTATTTGAATTTGAATATAGATGTCCATATCTTTATTCTGATTTGGTTAATGATTTGATTAGATAGAATTTGTTATTTGATGTTATTTTGTATCTCTCACTCTTGACTATAAATAGCCATTTGGGTACTCCATGTATGACACATTTTTTGAGAATATCAATAATAGAATTCCCTCTTTCTTATTTTTCTCTATTTTTTTTACTATTATTTTTATAATATGTTACCAGTACGAGACTCTACCATTTATGTGAAAGTATGAGGTAAGATACTTTAATAAAGTGAAGACTTGAGATAAGACACTTTAAACATGTGATTTTTTTTTTTTTTTGGTAATTTTGAATTAGTGGTCCTTGATATTTTGAGAGACAAATATTTGTCTTGAATTATAAATGCAAAAATTCATATTGACTTAATGGGTCAGAAGACTTCATTAAACAATGAATGTTGCATCCTAGCAGGATTGTATAAAATTCATCTTGATTCAATACACGTTAAAGGCACTATTAAATAATGAAACATTGCATTCCAACAATATAGTGTAAAATTTATTTTGATTCAATTGACCTTATAGGCACCATTAAACAATAAAATGTTGCAACCTAGAAGGATTGCGCAAAATCAATCTTGATTTAATGGGTCTTAGAGACACCATTGAAGAAAGAAATATCGCATCCCAATAGGATTGCACAAAATCTATTTTGATTCAATGGGTCATGGAGACACCATTAAACAAGAAAATGTCATTGCATCTCAATAGGATTGTGCAAAATCTAACCTAATTCAATAGATCTTGAAGATGTCATTAAATAAAGAAATGTTGCATCCTAGAAGGATTATGCAAAAGCATTGATTTCTCTTTATTGTCACTTTCATGAAGTATTAATATTTGAATATTTTGCTCTAAAAGATCCTCTCGATCTTTAGTGTTGTTTGAAGCAGATATATGAATTAGATTTATTTGCGAGTTGTAAGATTTTAAATCTATTAGTAAATATAACATCACAATGTTACAAAATTACCTTCTAATTTAAATTATAGAGGGAGATATTACTACTATAGATATGTTAGAAAAAGACATTCTCAACTTTTTATATCTCGAATGTGCTCCTATATTAGCAACATCAAGTAATGGGTTTTACAAAATATTACAAAATCATGATTGATTTAGAAGAAAATAAATACTATTATAGTGGCATCAAAGTACATTGGTCACATATCTGTTATATATAGAGACATTTTGCTTGATCTTTATCAAGTATCAATTGGAGTTACTATATTTTAATTTTCAAATTGTTAATATGCTTTTAAATTCAAGTTTATACCTTTACGAATTTTGAATCGTTACTTTTCTTTTTAAATCTAAGTTATTGATAATCTTCTATTGTTGATAAGTGTTTTTTTAAATCCAAGTTTTAAAATTTCAAGGCTATTGAAATATGGAGGAACAAAAGTCGTTGATTTGATTACATATTACTTGAGATTTAAATTTACGTCAATTAACATAAATTGATAATATTGATAGCATCATTGCATGTATATCTTGTTATTATTCAAAATTACACGAACATTCATGTATAAGAGCACTCAATATTTATTTATTCTTCTATATTATAATTATCATATACAAATTTCCATATTGATATACTTCTTTAAAAAAAATAATCAAGATTCTGTCTTGTGGATAGTACAAGTATGCACATTATTCTTAAAAGCAAAATATATTCTAATACTATTATTCGATGATTGAAGACACCAGAAGAGTTATTATTTTATTTATTGAATAAACTTTTTTTGAGTTTTAATATATTAATAAGCGCTAAAAGAGCTACTATTTTGTTTCCTGAATAAACTTATTGAGTTTTAATATATCTAGAAACTCCAAAAAATCTACAATCTTACTCCTTGAAGAAATTTATTGAGTTTTAAATATATTCACCGAAATAAATATTATATTAAGATGAAGAGTGAAGGAAGTAATGAGTATCTTTATATTATAACTTATGCTCTAAGAAAGAAAGTTGTAATAAATAAATTACTTATACTTTCTTTTGATTTATATTGCACTAATATTAGTATAATTAAGTACACGTTATAATAAACCAAAAGTTTACTAACTAATATTAGTATAATTGAATATATGTTTTAGTAAACCAGAAGTTTACTAACCCAAATAATTTAATTTATTATTTGACATTGGGAGCAATAACGATGTGAAAAATTATTAAAAACTCATATGGGTATTAATTGAAAAACCAGAAGATTTTTCAATCAAATAAGTTTTATTATGCTACATATTCTCAAGTTAAACTAATTATAAGACCATCATTAGCAGAGATTGGATTTGAATCTCCTAAATTGCTAGAAGAAATTTATGGTGATATATGTAGACTAGTTCATCCACCATGTGAATTTTTTAAATATTTTATGATTTTAATAGATGCATCTACAAGATGGTCATATATGTGCTTATTATTGTCTTGCAACCTGGAGTTAGCAAGATTACTTGTGCAAGTTATTCTATTAAGAGCATAATTCCTAGATAATCCAATCAAAATAATTCGTTTTGATGATGCTAGTGAATTTATCGAATGGTTGGTGATATAAATATTGAACGTCCAATTACTTATGTTCATATACATAATGGGCTGAGAGAATCATTTATGAAATGCCTCCCATTGGTTGCTAGACCAATGTTTAGAAGAACACATCTCCCAAATTTTACTTAAGTACATGTTATTTATATGTTGCAGCACTTATTTATATAAGGCAAATAAGTTGCCATTAATTCTTTCCTCTATGATTAGCTTTTGGCCAGTAGTCAAATATTTTTCATTTAAGAATTTTTGAATATGCAAATATGTTTGTCCCATTTTATCCACCAAAATGGAACCCCAAAAAAATTTGAAAATATATATTGGATATGACTCTTTCTATACAATCAAATATCTTAAAATACGAATAAGAGATGTCTTTAAGACTCATTTTGTAGAATGACAGTTTGATAATGTTTCTAACATTAGGGGGAGAGATCAGAGTAGTCAACTGGGAAAGGAAGTAAATTGGAATGCGTTACATTTACTCTATTTAGATCCTCTAACAAGGCAAAGCAAACTAGAAGTTCAAAATATTACACATTTGCAAAGAATAGCGATTGAGTTACCACATACATTTCCTGACATAAAAAGAATAACTAAATCTTATATGTTAGTTGAAAATACCCCAATTCAAATTAATGTCCCCATTGGACAATCACACATTAGAAACGTAGTAGACCAATCAGTTTCATAAATAAAAATGTTTGAAAAAGAAATGGGACAAGTGATTTTATGGAGGCAAATGATTTTAATGGTGATATTCTTCTTGTAGAGGATGATAGAGATATAGTAAGGACTCTTCCTGTAGTTCAAATTCCAGACATAATTGAAACACCAAAAGATGTTTAGGTACCTAATAGGAGTCAAGATATTGAAAATGAGAAGATCTCAATAAACTATACCTCTATAGGAGAAAGATGGAACCGAAGAGAAATTAATGTTGACAACATATTTGTATGTAATGTAGTGCTAAATATTATGCACGAAAATGAGGATCTTAAACCAAAACCATCGAAAAATGTCGACATAAAAAATGATTGAAATTACACTCACTTACAAAATATGAAATCTTTGGAGCTGTAATTCAAATACCCAGAAGGTGTAAATCTTGTAGGATACAAATGGGTATTTTGAGAAAGTGAAATGAGAAAAATGGAGTAGTGAGTTGATAGTTTATGAGCTATGGTTATCAAAACTTCTAAAGAGATTCTCATAGTCATAGAAAATCTACAAAAGAGTTTGTTATAAAAAGTCCTCGAAGGAGAAAATTTTGTCTTGGCCTGTAAATCGAACATTTGACAAATGAAACGTTTGTTAATCAAATAATTTACACGAAGAAAATCTTGAAGAAATTTTATATGAATAAATCACATCCATTAAATACCCCAATGATTGTAAGATTATTGGATATGAAAAGAGTCTTATTTCATTCTCAGGAAGGTAATGAAGAAGTTATTGGTCTTGAAGTACTATATTTTAGTGCCATAGAAACACTTATATATTTTGGTAATAATATATGACTTAATATAATATTCACTATAAGTGTATTGGTATATATATTTCCTCTCCAAACTAGCTGGAGAGGCATTGGAATACAATTAAACATATACCTCCGTGGAGCAATCGATATGTGGTTATTCATATGAATCTAAGTCACAATTAGTTAGCTATCCAAATACAGGATATTTGTCAGATTCATATTAATGCAGGTCTCAAACAACTTATTTACATGTGAAAGGCAATGGACCAACATGTTCAAGTGTCATCGAGATTATCTTATAAGGACAAAACTCCTACAACTTTATACGAGAATAATGCAACATGCATAATTCAGCTAAAACGAAAATATATTTCTTTAGAAATTTTTCTTCACACATGATCTTCAAAACAAGGAGAGTGATGTCCAATAAATTCGTTCAAGTGATAATCTTGCAAACTTATTTACTAAGTCACTACATACTTCTTCTTTTGAGAAACTAATGTATAAGATCGGAATGTGTTGATTCCGAGACCTTAAATGATACTTTAAAGAAAGGAAGAAATGCTATACTCTTTTTTTCTTAATAAAGGTTTTTGTCTCATCGAATTTTCCTGGAAAAGATTTTTAATAAAGTAATTCTTGTTATAAAAATATTATACTCTTTTTTCTTCACTAACAATTTTTTCCAATGAATTTTTTATTAGTAGATTTTAACGAGGCATATCCTTAATAAAAATTCAAGGGGGAGTATTGTGAAATATTAGTTAAATTTGAATATAAATATCCATATCTTTATTCTGATTTGGTTAAAATTTTGATTAGATAGAATATGTTATTTGATAATATCTTGTATCTCTCATCCTTATCTATTAATAACTCTTTGAGTGTTGCATATATGACATATCTTTTAGAAATATCAATAATAGATTTTTTTTTCCTCTTTCTCTATTTTTTTTTTACTATTATTTTTATAACAATTTTTTTCCTCCATGACGAGTAGTAACCCAATTTTAGTTAGTTGAATTTTCTATTTTGAAAAAAAAAATTAAGGTTTCAAGTTTTTCTCATATCAGTAGGTAAGTTTTAGTTTTATATGCAAAAACTTCCATTTGTCTCTTGCTGATTTGTTTAACTTACCCGTTTAACCTACTTTATTCCAGGGTCAAAACTTGAATCTGTTCAATTTCAGTCTCCATCATTTTCCCGGTTGCAGCCAATCACCATTCAGAAAGAGACCACAAGATGGCCTTTCATTTCTACAATTTGACCCCAAAAGATGGCCCTCAATTCATTGAGCCGCCTTTTGATTCTCTGTGTGTTTTGTTTTGGCTGCTTTTGCGGTGGCACGCACTGCCGCAGTCACCTTTCCTGCATCACGAAGGCAAATTATTAAGATTTTGGGTTCGAAGATTAAATTTATTAGATTTTAATTAATCTTATTCGAATCAAATAAATTTATTATAAATTTTTTTTTTATCTATAATAATTAAAGTCAAAATTTTACTTAAAAAAATAAATATCAAAATACTTAAATTAATCAAATATATTTTAAAATTATTGTGTATTAAGTTAATGAAATTAAAAAATATTATTTTATATGCAAAATAAATAAATAAAATTTATATTTTTTTACTAATTTAATGTCAAAATTATATAAGTTTAATTTGATTTCAGTATTTTGTTTGAAAAATTTAATATCTTTTTCATAGACAATTTGTTTGATTTTGAAATGATATAACATCTTTTTCTTTATTTAATTTTAGGTTTAATTAATATGCACTATGATATTCAATTATGTGCTGCCATATAAGCAAAGGTGATATGTGGTAGCACATAATTAGATGTTAGTAATAGTACACACCAATTAATCTCTTTAATTTTATTTTCACCAAAAGAGGAATTGGCCCAGTGATGCATAGTTTATAGCACAAATACTTCACCAATATAATACACAGTTATACACCAAACGTGCATGAGGAAAGACACTTTTTTGGCCACGTCCATGTGCTTGATAAAAGCAATGACCGAAAGTACATTTATAAATCAGACGTTGGAATTTTTCGGCTGAGCCTGCATTTTTAAATGATTCCTTTACTTGACTATATGTAAAATATGGACCATCCTACCTAGGCATATAAAGCTTGTAATTTTTATTTATTTATTTATTTTTTGAAAAGCATTGTAGTGCATGTTAGTGCCAATTTTCATATCTTAAAATAGCTATAATTGCATAAATATGAATTTGAGTTTGAAATAAAAAAAGAGATTAAAGGGATCTATTGTATTTAAAAATGTTTAGGTAGTTGTCAGTTAAATTTTAATATGACTTATCTTAAGCTAAATTCGATAGTATAAAAACAAACGTCAGATTTTTTGTTTTTTAAGAAAAAATTTGTATGCATAAACAAAATGCATATGTTATGTCGATACCCAATAGCATTATTTTAAATATTATTGTATGAAAGTCTGAAATTTAAGTCATAAAAAGTGAACATGAAATTTGCTAGCGAGCTTTGCAAGTAAATGCACTGAGTACTTGAGATCGAATTTCCCATTGACTCGATCTCTTTGTGCGTATGAGTTAATTATTACTACCTCCGTTCCGAATTATTTGATTATTTTGGGGGAAATTTTTTTATTAATAATATTCATCGTATTAATGAAATATTTATAATTAACTTAATAATTTTGTCTTCCACAATTTATAGTTAGCTGAAAAATATAATATGTATGATATTAACATAATGGTGTGATTAGATGTTGAAAATAGAGTAAGAGTATTTTAATAAAAAAAAATCATGATTAAGCCTTTATTTCAGGTTTCTTAAATATCTGACGGATGAGACAAATGAAACTAGAAGGAGTAGGAGTAGTTAATACATTAATGGTTCTAAAATGTATTATTTTTGGAAAAAGAAAATAAAATGAACATGAAAATATTTAATTTTATTCAAAAAGATTAATTTCAATACATTATTAATATAAAAAATTTTATATTACTATTTAATCATATGATTTTATATATATAATTTTAATATAATAATTATACAAATTAAATATTTTTAATATGACAATATATAATTATACTTATAATTATATAAAAATCTTTTTCTAGTATATTAAAATTAGATTATTATTTAAATCAATTGCCATTGAATGATGACTTATAGTGTATAGATATGTAAAATTCGGTTATGTTTCTTCCTTTAGCATGTGACACACACCAAAGAATGCAAATAATTGCTGATATTTATAAAATAGAAGAAAAATAATACAAGAAACTTCAACTGCTTAGAGAATTGGAAAACGTGGAGAAGAAAAATCGTCCATGAATTTACATTTGTCAATGATATAAACAGGAAATGGAATCCGCAGGTTTTGACCTGTCTGCTGTCAGGATAAATGGTCTGTGCGACAATAATGAGATTGATGTTTGATTTCGAAATTAATATTCAAAATATCTTTCATTTCAACAGTGTAAGACAAGATATTTGCACAAGAGTATATAATTTTCTTTTCTAAAATATAATTTTTAATTGGGATTGTTCTATTTATTTTGGGGATGACTTGTTTGTATTAATTTAAAATCAGTTAAAATGTCATTTTCACCTTGGATTGAAAGAATACTTACTTCAACTCCAACACCTCTTTTTTAGAAAAACATTTACTATTTTTGGCATCACTATTTTTTTTTTTTTAATTTGATCACTAAATTGAATATTCTTATCCTGAACAATCTTCTCTTTAATATTTTTGGCATTTATCTTTTTGGTTTATAACAATTATCTTGCATGCATATATCTGGCTAACTACATGTAAGCAGGGATGATAACTTTATAAAAGCATGCTTTTCTTAAAAGCGTAAACATATATGCAGCTGCTAACGTGTATTCACGTACATGACATGTATCTTAATACATGTTAGTAGCAATACATATCTTTATAGAAAAACATATACTTTTATAAAACTGTCAGTTTTATAATTCAAAAGCGAAATAGGATTGCTTAATACAATTGGCAAAGTCTTATGACCTTCTCTCTGGCGTCAAAAAAACAAATAAAAAAGTTTCTTATGATGTCTCACGTTGTGCATGCACAACCTTTTACAAAAGAAACAAATAATTAATGCATACTCAAGAAAGTCTTTCATGGAATAGGAATTTTTGGTGGCTAATTTTGTGGTGTAGCAGATTAAATATGATATATCACTAATTATTTAATTTTGATGAAGCCATTGAGTTATTTAACCACATTTTTTAAGTGCGGTTAAACACATTGTAAATGTGGTTAAATGCAAAACCTCTTCAACCCCCAAAATCTAACAAACCCCACCGTGAATTGTGCCTCCCCCTGTGTAGCTTACTACTCCACCTCTCTATCCACTTTGCCATCATCACCTACCTCCCAAACGCCCCTCAACTGAAAATCCGAAAATCAAGGTACCAAGGAAAAATTGAAAGTTGCAAAATCTGCAGTGCTGGATGGTGCAGTGAAGCTTGTGGTGGTGCGGTTAGGCTAGTGTGGTGGCGGTCATGGTGGTTACAGGTCATGGAAGACGACGGTCATGGCGTGGGTTGTGATGGTCCGACGATGATTGCTCCTCCTCTGCTGCTGCGTCCTCCGTGCGGCCCTTCTATGGTCGAGACGATGAAGGTTGCGTGCTGCCACCAAACACCGCCCTTCAATTCGAAACTCCGCCATCAGAGATGAATGCTGTTGGAGAGGGAATTTGTCAACGGAGATGGAGGAGGCTGGGCAGCATGATGGCATCGATGTGGTGATAGTGTTGTTGGTGATGAAGGTCGGACCCGAGGCCAAGAACGGAGGGAATGATGCAAGTGAACCAGCGTTGATGTACGATTGCGAGTAGACCAGCAGTGGCGGCACATTGGGTGGAACTCCGGCGAAGGTGCAGGGGAGGGGAATAGACAACAAGGTCCAATGATGCATCACAACAACTTTTAATCTCCACTGTCAGATATTTTTAAAATCTAATGAATGATAAAGATCAATTTATTCCATAATGCATCCGTTTTTTTTTTTAAATGGTATATCACATACTATAATTAAAATGGTCATCACAGAATTTGCCATCTTTGGCAACTTGTTTGGGTTTGCTTCTTGTTTTTGGGCTTTTTAGCCCCTCATTCACAAAAAAAGAGTAAAAAAGAAGGGAAAGAAAGTCTTTCATGCCCCAAATTCTATAGAAATAGGGATGAAATTACTTAATGCACAATCACAACATCTCTCATCGAATTGAGGCAGATAGTCTTCCATAAAGTACTAACCTAGAGTGAAATACTCAAATGTAACTTTATGTCATTAAATGATATCAATTTGATTCTAACAGACATTAATTTTCGAACCATTTTAATGTTCACAAACTATAATTTAAATATCAATTTGATATAATAATGTTTTGTAGATCAAAATCAAAATAGGATACAGAATCAGCATCTAACCTTTCCTACTGTGCGAGATGAATCAAATCAAACTATTTACTCAAATCGCGCCCCATTGAAAAATAAGCAAAATTAGAATGTACCATGACAGGGTTAAGATTTTAGCAATTTTTTTCAATTTTCTAGAATATCCCTACACTTAGAGGGCATTTGGTAGGAGAGTTAAATTTTTATTCCCAGAAATCCTATTCCCAAAAATAACTCTATTAGCATGTATTTTTTAGAGCGTTTAATAGATAGATTGAATTCTCATAAATATTTTGTACATTTATGTAAATGCCGCTATTAGGGGCAATGGCGAAGGGTAACCAATGATGAGTGGCAGTGGGCGATAATAGGGGTAATTTGATTTTTCTATAGGAAAAAATATTCACATTCTATAGGAATATTGTAATCCTATGTATAAGATGAAAATATTTTGACAAGAATCTTGATCCAAAATTAATCCTGAGAATACAATATTTTTTGGAATATTTTTACAAATTTTCCACTAAACAAATATTTCCCCTACCAAAGTGCCCCATTAAGAGGTGAGCAATGAGAGATTAATCTCTCGAGATATGATCATCTACCTAAGTGGAGATCCCTCTTAATGATTTTTTTTTCATATACATGAATTTCAAAATCGAATTCTGGATTTCATGCTTAAGCAACCCAAGTCTCTTTCACTAGAACAAACACTTTTTTTTTTTTGGTATAGATAAAACTACCGGTATTTGAATCCTATTATAAAAAATCCAACTAATTTGGTCGGACCAAATGAAGGTCTTTGAATGAGATAAAGTCTTTCAGTAAAATTTTTTTTTCATTCCTAGAACTTGAATCCAAGATTTTTAATTAAAAAATTAAGACACCTATTATTTTAAATAACCCCGTTGGTCTCGAATCAACTCGATATTGGTAGTTTTTAGCAACATTTTGAAAACTGCAGGGATGGTCCTGTCATTTTCCTGCCATTAGAGCAAAACAATAAGCCAGGCACCAACCATACCGTTTCTCATCCACTTTACAATTATTTATCGAGGAAAAAACCAAAACGACACACTGCACCAAAGAAAACAAAGGGGCACCAACAATATTATACTAAAAATGATTTAAACAAAAAGATATACTATAATAAAAAAAATGCCTTTTAAAAGAGGTTTCCAAATAAGCAAATAATAAAAAAAAAATTAACAAAAAACAATGGAAAGAGCGTGCAAGAGAGAGAAAGAACCCAGATTTGGTGCCACCCCTCACCACTATGTAAGAAGCATAGGAAAAGTAAAATAAAAATATTTTTTTTATTTTTTATTTTTTTCTTAATAGCTTTCATTTTTGGTTCATGGCAAGCTTTTAACGTCCGTTAGTTATGACATGCTATATATAGACATTGAGGAGGGACAGACACAGAGAGAGTCATTGCGTTGTCAAAATCCTTCAGAGACCAACGTTGTCTTCGGAGGCACATAGGTTGTTGTTTGTTGTGTGCACCCATTTCCCCCTGAATCCTCTGCTCCTGAATCAATCCATCATCAGCACCTGCATTTACCATGAACTTTGCTGCTTAACATTCAATCCCCTGAATACCCTTTGGTGAAAAGTCTCCTCTGGGGTCTTAAAGGACAAAACTTTTTGGTGTTGGGGTTAAGGGTCGTGATGGAACAGAAGCATGTTCTGTTGTCAGCACTGAGTGTTGGCGTGGGGTTGGGAGTGGGGCTTGGATTGAGCACAGGCCAGAAATGGGTTGGAGGGAACCGTGATTCTGATGAGATTTCTGGGGAGCAGATTGTTCAGGAGCTCAAGAGGCTTGTGGTTGATGGAAGGGACAGCAAAGTCACATTTGATGAGTTCCCTTATCACTTAAGGTGATTTGAGATTTCATTTATAATATAATATGATATCAGTGAATTTTGATATTTTAGATATCTTTGTTGGCATTTTGACCCTGGAGAATGTCATATAAACATTGTCTGCAATTATTTTATTTTTTGGGTGTGTTTGAATTTATATTAGTATAATAAACCTTGGTTGTCACTTGTCAAAGATGTTTTAGACATGGATCTGTGTCTAGTTGACTTTGTTTGTTTTATGGAAATCTGCTCTGAATCTTCATGTATGGGGTTTCTATGATGGGTTCTCCTCATCTCTATGAGATTTTCTTAGATTTTTCGTTGTTGAGTTCACTTGTGCTTCTTTGTCAACCCCAAAATTTCCTTGGTTATCCATTGGTATGGTTCTTTTTGCTTTTTAGTAGTAAATTGTTTTATTTTATGGATCAGAAACAGAGAAGCTGCAAGAGAAGTGATGTAACTTTCCTGATAAGCATGTGTAGTTCTCTGAAATAGACAAAAGGATGGATCTGATAGCATATTTATTTATTTTTTACGAAACAAAACTTTGTAATTTCTGTAATCAAAGGATAGCTAATTTGGATCTCCAATACTATCTTAAGGCCTGGAGCTTATTATTCTATAATTTGAGCTTAGTTCTATGGTAATCACTCATTGATGTGAAAGAGCTGCCAAAGTGCATGAGACTCCCACCATTGTCAGGCTTTGGAGGGTCAGATGTGTATATCCTTAGCCTGTGAGCAGAGAGGTAGTTTCCGCAACTACAACTACAACCTCACAAGGAGCAATCTTTCTGCAAAGACTTGCTCTCTAACAACTTCTTGATGTACCAAAAATTAAAACAATGTTATGTAATTCCATGCTCTAAAGTTCCTGAAAACTAGCTGCTCATGCAGTCTTCATCATAGCCATTAATTTTTTTGATATGTTCATCTTTTCTTACATGATCTAATTCACAGGCCAGTTAGTTGTTATGTAACTACTTTAAAGCAATTTTAAGGTATAGGAATTTGAGATTGATTCTTAACTACTGAAATATTAAAATAAATTCAATTGAACTTGAACTCTAACTTCTTGCTTTTTAATTTTATATTCCAATAATTGCAAACTAGGTTAAATCAATCATCATGCCCCAGTTACTAAATGAGTTTTCTATTACGGAATAAGCATGCTTTGAACAGTACTGTTTCCTGAAGTATGGTCTATCTTTATCTTTACCATAGATATCTATATGTCGAATTGAAGTCCAATCATCTATGTGTTTGGTCTAACTGTGCTGCAATTTTATATTAATAACTATAAATATTTTCCTGATTCATGGCCAAGTTATAAATAACCGATATCTTATGTTTCCATATGATGTTGATAATGGCAGTGAAAAAACTCGAGTTTTGTTGACAAGTGCTGCATATGTTCATTTAAAACATCTTCACTTTTCCAAGCACACCAGGAACCTTTCACCAGCAAGCAGGGCCATCTTGCTTTCTGGTCCTGCAGGTATATAATATACAATATTAATCTTGTCCTGCAAACAAATATTAAATTTCAATTCTGTTTGACTAACTATAGTTATATTTAATTTTTGAAGAACTTTACCAGCAAAAGCTTGCCCAAGCTTTGGCACATTACTTTGAATCGAAGCTGTTGTTACTAGATATTACTGACTTCTCTGTGAAGGTAGTTATGCACAGTTTTTACTTTATTTTGCTTTGAATGGTGATATATATATTGTATATATTCATACTTGTCTTGTTCTCCCATGTACAGATGCAGAGCAAATATGGATGTTCAAGAAAAGAACCAGTAAGTTTAGTCTGCCTCATTCTTCACTACACTGAAGTGCAGATTGTTAGCTTGCTTTCATATTAACTTTTAGTGGGAAAAATGAAACCATTTTGTTGTTTGTTTATAGTGAGAATTTCGTAACTTATTTGCTTCTGTTTATAGTGTTTGACAAGGTCCATATCTGAGCTGACATTCGAGCGAATGTCTGGTTTGTTTGGTTCCTTTTCAATCTTGCCTTCAACCACTGAAACTACAGGTACTCGAGAAAGTAAATCTCAAACTTTTTAAAATTTTTGTTATCATATAATTACTTGTCACATAGTTTAGTAGTCCATGACAGCAAGATAAATGAATGTTTTAATCATATAATATATATTGTATCTATTGCTTCATCATTTGGTAATTAGTTTAGTTTTCAATTTCAAATATCAAAGCCAGTGATCATAGTCATCGCCATTGCAGAAGATTGTGAGGACATACATATCATCTCTCATATTTTAGAGTTGAATTGATTGATATCCTCTTGTTATTGACCTTGACCTAGATGTTTCTGATTTAATTTATATAACTATCATTTTATCTTTGTTAACGACTAATTTTCAGGCACTTTACGTTGCCAACAAATTGTTGATAGTGATAGTTGCAACAATCCTTCAAAGCTTCGGAGGAATGCCTCTGCTGCATCTGATATAAGTAGTGCTAGTTCCCAGTGTGGTTCATCAAGTCCAGGTTATGCTTTAAAGAAATTGTTTTCTCTATCTTTTGCTACTAATCTCAACACTTATTATCCATACATTTGTTGTCTTTGCAAGATAACTTTATAGGGATTATATCCATGTTTAGAATTTTCCCCGTTAAGGAAGTTTGGACCTCTACTTATCCTTCTCAAAGATTGATTTTAACGTGTACTTTTAATTCCAAGTTATATCTGTAACATAATGCTTTAATAGTAAATCAATTTGTTCCTTAATTCTTCAGTTAAGCTGAAGAGTGTAGCTAGGTCTGTTCACTAGAATGCTTTGGACTAATAGTAACAAAACTAATCTGACAGATCAAAATTCTTACTGATCACAGTACACACTCGAGGGAAAGGATACGGTCTTCATGAATTTCTTATTCTTACATTAAATTTCATACAGCTAAATACTTGATGCTGTATCTTACTATTTCTAATGTGTTGAATTTCAATGTTCTACAATATTATGCTTACTACTTCAAATTTTGTTTTCAGCTCCTTTAAAGCGCACAATTAGCTGGTGTTTTGATGAAAAGCTCTTCATTCAGTCACTTTACAAGGTGATTAATTATTTTAAACTTATTCTATTGGCTCATATTTGACTAATACATAAGAACAACCTCTGCAATAAAGATTTCAATGGGAAGTGAATAGTGTGTTTATTGCATTACATGGCTATCTTCATTTCCAGGCCTATGGTCCATTCTCTCTGTCTCTGCTTCTGGTCAATTGCTTTTAAGCCTAGCAGTGTCTCCAATCTGTGCAAGCATAGTTGCTCTTCGAATAGAAATTCTGGCTTGAAAAATAAAAAAGAATGGATTACTTATACTGTTTTGGGATATATACCTGTTGCAAAAACAGTTCTAACAACATTATTATTATTTTTGCAGGTCTTGGTTTCTATCTCAGAAACTGGTTCCATCATTGTATACATCAGGGATGTTGAGAAGCTCATTCTCCAATCACCAAGGTTATACAACTTATTGCAAAAAATGATAACGAAACTTTCAGGTTCAGTGTTAGTGCTTGGTTCCCAGATAATAGATAGAGAAGATGATTGCAAAGAAGTAGACGAAAGACTCACGATGCTATTCCCATACAACATTGACATCAATCTTCCTAAAGATGCGAAAGCCGAACTAGAAAAGGACATGCAAGATTTTCAATCTCAAGATAACAAAAACCACATTGCCGAAGTACTTGCAGCGAATGACATTGATTGTGATGACCTGTCATCAATCTGCCATGCAGACACTATTGTACATATTGAAGAAATTGTGGTATCTGCAATATCTTACCATTTGATGAAAACCAAGGATCCAGAATACCGAAATGGAAAGCTAGTTATATCAGCCGACAGGTATGTCTTGCTCAATGATTGTTTAAGAAGTTGATTAAGAGACAAGGTTCTATAGTTACTGATCTTGCATGGTGCAGTTTGTCCCATGGATTGAGTCTGTTCCAGGGAAGCAAGAGCAGTGGGAATTTGAGCACTAATGATTCTAACAAGGTGTGTCTAAATCTATTTTATCAGTTAGAGCATAACGGATCAGCATAAGAATATCAGAAAAGTGAGAAAAATAATGATGAAAGGTGCTTATTGTTTACTCAATTTTTGATTTGTCTTCTTTAATGTTAGGAAAATGCTTTAGAAGACATTGCTGGTGCAAAGAATGATGTGCAGTGTGACAACCAAGCACCTGAAACCAAAAGTGAGACGGAGAAATCCATCCCTGTATCAAAGAAAGAGCCCGAAAATCCAGCTCCGGCAAAAGCAGTAAGATCAATTTTTCTCACAGCTAACCTCAAGAAACACACACAGAAATATATATATATATATATATATGTTTCTTTCATTGTCAAACTTGATTGCCAGATCCTCCCCTGAAGCAAACAAAAAAACAAAAAACTAGTTTGATCCTTACACATACTTTCATCAGCTAACAATTTTGCTGGTTTCCATATGGATAATTGATATACTTTTAACATTTTACCTTTTGTAGTTCCACCAATCTTACAAAATGTTCTTTCTGAACGACATGGCTGTCCAAGCTATCAAGTAGATACTTTGTTTCTTTCATTTTTTTTGAGTTACACATAAAGTAATTGCACGCTTGCAGGAAGTTCCAGACAACGAGTTTGAAAAGCGGATTAGGTCGGAAGTTATCCTTCCAAATGAGATAGGGGTCACATTTGCAGACATTGGTGCATTGGATGAGATTAAAGAATCACTTCAAGACCTAGTCATGCTTCCCCTTAGAAGACCAGACCTCTTCAAGGGTGGGCTTCTGAAGCCATGTAGAGGTATATTGCTTTTTGGGCCTCCTGGTACTGGAAAAACAATGCTAGCAAAGGCAATTGCAAATGAAGCTGGAGCAAGTTTCATCAATGTCTCAATGTCCACCATCACTTCAAAGTGGTTTGGAGAAGATGAAAAGAATGTCAGAGCTTTGTTCACGCTGGCAGCCAAGGTTGCCCCAACTATCATCTTTGTTGATGAGGTTGACAGCATGCTTGGACAGCGGACAAGAGTTGGAGAGCATGAGGCCATGAGGAAGATTAAGAATGAGTTCATGACACACTGGGATGGGCTATTAACAAGACCTGGGCAGCAAATCCTGGTTCTTGCTGCAACTAACAGGCCATTTGACCTTGATGAAGCAATTATAAGACGGTTTGAGCGCAGGTAGGACCACATCTTTAACTTATTCTTTGCACAGGCATCTGTTGCTTCTGTTCAGCCACAACATTTTTGCCTTTAGACACTTTGCTGCCAATGGCTAAAATCATGTATTATCAATATCATTTGCTCTTGAAATAAATGTTATTGCTGTTCTGACTTGTGAATGGCATCTCTTCACTTTTTAATGTTGTGCAGGATTATGGTTGGTCTTCCATCTGCTGAGAACAGGGAAATGATCCTGAAAACTCTCCTAGCTAAGGAAAAACATGAAGACTTAGACTTCAAAGAGCTTGCAGCCATGACCGAAGGATATAGTGGAAGTGATCTTAAGGTTAATTTTTTTATAGCGATTATAACTTACGTTGTATTTTGTGGCGATATGCTCTTGACATTGATTTCTTTGAACAGAATTTGTGCATCACTGCAGCTTATCGACCTGTTAGGGAGCTATTACAGCAGGAGAGAAAGAAGGATATGGTAGTTATTAATCAACTGCTATGTTAAGATTAACATCTCTATCTAATGCAGAAATTTGTTATGAGCTGAGGAGCTAACTAATATCGATTGCATCTTGTATCAGGAAAAGAAGAAAAAAGAGGCAGAAGGCCAAAACTCTGAAGATGCTTCTGATAATAAAGAGGATCAAGAAATTACCCTGAGGTCTTTAATCATGGAAGACATGAGACAGGCTAAGAGTCAGGTATTGGGTGAACTGAAAATCATTCAGTTTAATGGCCATGTATTACTTTATTTAGGCATCTGCAACGTACTATTTAGAGTATTTAAAATTGAACTTTTGAAAATCAAGGCATTTAGAAGGGTGATTCAAGGGAACATAATGATAGATATCTGTCTTTTGGGTAAACGATACTTAGATCTTTTGAAGCATAATTTAACAGTCACATCATATGTGAGCAATTAAAGATTTAACCTTGGTTTTATTCTATTGATCACTGGATTATGCACCATAGTTTGCTTGCCTATATGCCTTTGTTGGAATGAACTTGCTTTCTTCTTGATTCAAGATGCCAACACATCCTGATTAGTTATTGATATAGTTAAGTTAATATAATAACTGTTACAAGAGATGATTGGTCAAGTGATCCATTTTTGTTCTTTCATTTAAATGCTTGAGTTATACATGTAAAATGTATACAGGGATTTCAGGCACGATCTTTTAACAACTTTATTCATATGGAAGAATGAAAATCTGGTATTTCCAGTAGAATAACTTATTCCATGGACATAAGTTTATAAATATCTGTTTAATGCAGGTGGCTGCAAGTTTTGCTGCAGAAGGGTCAGTAATGAATGAGCTGAAGCAGTGGAATGATTTATATGGAGAAGGGGGTTCAAGGAAGAAACAGCAACTCACTTACTTCCTTTAGATATTGTGGAAAGCTGGTTTATTTTGGACTTGTCATCATTCATCTTAAGGGATATATTTCAACAAGGGAAGGAGTCATTCAGCAGAGGTGTTGAATTCAAAGCATGCCCCAAGTGTCCCACAGATCAAAAACTAAGATCTTTTCAGTCCAAGAACAGCTTAAGTGCGGGCAGATATAACCTCCAAAGGATGTGTAGATGATCATCGTGCATCAAGTTTAGGGGAAGGGTTCTCAGTTATTGTTTGGATTGTTTACAGACCCAAGGCCACCTGTAATAGGGGATTCTGCTGTCATGAGTGATTTGGAAGATGCAATGGCTTTTTTTGGAAGTAGGATTAATTTACACCAAACCCTTTAGGTATGCTGTATCAAATGTGAACAGAATTTTCAGACAGTAGAATTTTATACTGCACTGCTTAGAGTTTGGTTGAATTATCTTTGTGAATTGTCTTGGATAAAACAGCTAATTCGTATTTATAATGAAATATTTAGGTGAATGCTAACGTGAGAAAAGGGAAATGGTGAAGGATGTTTATAATTTGAAGTTGATCATGGTAAAAAATGCTAAATTGCATGCAGCACCGAAACTTCATAATAGTAATTGCTGTCCAAGAGGCAGAAGGAAATTGGCTACACATCATTACTACAAAATCTCTTATTGTCATAGCACTACATTAAACTTTGAAGGAAAAATTTAAGATTTCTGCACTTAAGGAGAGTGCTTTCAAAAAAGCCATCATCTGCGTTATTTTTGTCAACTTACATGCTAGGTGGAATCCTTCAGTCACTAGCAAATAATGCGTAGGAAGAATATAAATATGTTTAAACGGCTAATTTGGAATGCTCATTACCTACACAACAAATTTAACAGAAATCAATTAAAAACAACCCTATGATTTTTGCCAAATAAATATAAACATTTCAAAAAATAGAAACTAATTAGAAAAAGAATAATATCATTTATCAATATAAAATGCGTGTATTACGTAGAACACTTAAAAGAGTACTTATAGTTCATTGTTTAATCATTTAAACTCATATCAAAATTTTAATAATATACAAGCTTTTATATATAATCAAATTTGAATCTAATGTTACCATAATACTCGAGAATAGAGTTGAATGAAGTCCTAAGACGGACCAGAATGTTCTGATTACATAGAATCTGTTATTAAACTACAAGATACTAGACTTCTATCAAACAGTGCTATAGAAGATAGATTAATTTACAATAGATAGCCTGTATAATCTATTCGATTGGTTAAGATGCTCCTCTAAGATATTACATCAGTATCATGCACATTTATAAATATATTTCAAATAACAAGAGAATGACAGAAAAACTTGCACAAAAAATTATCCTAGTTTGATCTCTACAAATTTCAGAATCTATGTTCAGTCTCTATCTAAGGTAGGATTCTTCACTATCCAAAGTACTGTTTAAAACAAGTTTCTTCAAATTCACACTTGATACTCACAACATTAAGCACTTTCTTCTCACCAACTAAGAATAAATTTTTTATTGGTTTCTCAAACTTGTTTCTCGCAAGATTTTTCTTTTCTTCTAACTTCACTCACTAGAATACAATACAAAATTTTAGAGAATAGAAGATGAAGAATACACTTAAGGCACACAACTCATAAAATGATTACTAAGACCCTCATCTAAAGGTTCTTCAATACTTGTATATATAATGTCCTTGAACATCTCCCTCTTTTCTTGCATGTAATCAATTTTGACCGTTGCGGTAACTTTCAATGTGCAATTGTCATGTCCCTTTTTTGCTGAAGTACATTTGTTCTTGTGCCATATGAATTTTTTCTATTGTGATACAAGGCATCTTTGTCTTTACATACTTTGACAATATCACCATTTAAATATCTTTTTGTTATCAGCTAGTCATTAGTCAATAGTCTTTTATTGTAACCATTGCTCCTTTTGCACAACTAAGGTTAACTCTTCATTCTTCAAGCTTCATTTCTCCATGATTTGCTTGTAGCTTTGTCAACTGCTTCCGTACTAGATTGTTTGTTGTCTTAGCCTTAACTCGTTTGATCTTATGCTTGTTCTATACTTCCCATTCATTCATTTTCCTACATACACAAATATACCTTTCACAAGACTAAGATCTAGTCAATAGTTTATGTTCGTAATAATCATTTTTTCACTGGAGCTAGTCAACATAACCAAACAGAATTTTTTTTTATAATCAAATCGAAATCTAAATCATTAATTTTTTTATAATAGTGTACTAGTAAAAATATGGTATAATCGTCAATCATAAGATTAATTAATAACAATAGGAAGTGAAAATGTTTATTAAATTTTTATGTTGATAATGTGTTAAAAGTACTGATTTATGCTAAATAAGTCTTGATAAACCAAAGTTTTTATTATAGGAACTGAAAAAGCAGAAAATTAAAAGAAAATAATTTTCTCTTTCATGATATAAACCCTTCTTTGTCTTTTTCTTCATTTGGTATATCATCTTTTTGCTTCTTCCTTTTGCATTTCCATTTTTTGTATAATGAATCTTAGGAAAATACAAAAGTGCTGCAGCTTATATTATAGTCGTTGATACACTGCACAAAGAAGTCAACTCTTTGGTTCTTGAGTTTTTTAAATTTCGAACTCAGCAGTGTCTAAATCTACTAATTATCTAGTAGATCTTACTATAGGATTTTTACTTCTTATTGCTGGATTATCTAGTTTCTGCACACATGAAACTAACCTTTCCAAGATCAAGTACATAGAGGTTTCAATACACAATTTGCATCATCATTTATAATAACACTTACTATAGATCCAACAAAAATGACTAGTCAAAAGTCTTTTATTGTAACCATTGCTTCTTTTGCACAACTAAGGTCAACTCTTCATTCTTCAGGCTTCATTTCTCCATAATTTGCTAGTAGCTTTGTCAACTGCTTCCTTACTAGATTGTTTGTTGTCTTAGCCTTAACTCGTTTGATCTTATGCTTGTTCTATAATTTCCATTCATTCATTTTCCTACATACACAAATATACCTTTCACAAGACTAAGATCTAGTCAATAGTTTACGTTCGTAATAATCATTTTATCACTGGAGTCAACATAACCAAACAGAAATTTTTTTATAATCAAATCGAAATCTAAATCATTAATTTTTTTATAATAGTATACTAGTAAAAATATGGTATAATCTTCAAGCATAAGATTAATTAATAACAATAGGAAGTGAAAATGTTTATTAAATGTTTATGTTAATAATGTGTTAAAAGTACTGATTTGTGCTACATAAGTCTTGATAAACCAAAGTTTTTATTATAGGAACTGAAAAAGCAGAAAATTAAAAGAAAATAAGTGGTGATATGTATTTCACCAAAAACTCATCTCTAATGTAGCGTCCTTGAATAAGTTCATGACTCTAACCAGTTCATAAGTATAGCTCCACACAAACGTAACGATGAGAAAGTACATGACAAACTCTTTTTTTTTTCGGGTCTGAAGTACATGACAATTCTGAACAATCAGAACATAAAAGACCTAACGGTATCCCTACTGACTGAAAATTACAACCCTTAGCTTAAATCAAATTCCCCAAAGAAAACTTGCCTTGCCCAAGAAAATATGTTCAGATATTGGTCACAAGGCGATGGGCTCACGAACGGGCTGAAAATTAAAAAAAAGACAGAGTGTGAGTAACCCAAAGTAAATAAAATGAAAATCTGGTTCACAGATATTGCTTTGAGCATATGGCACATAGCATCATTCAAGAAATATAATAACTTTTAAACAATAATTCTTGCATCAAGCTATAACATCCCCTCAGGATAACAAGGGCGACTCAAGGCACCAATAGCTGCATAAAAAGAACAACAATCAACCGGAAATTGTTAATATACCCAAAAAAAAAAAAGCCACAAAATTTAAACCTAGGCTTTCATATGAAAATCATAAAATCTCACCGTTCATTACAAAAAATTTCAGTTTTAGTGCTTTTTTTTTTATTACGGTAAATTAGAACATAGTTGTGAGGGCAAAAAATAGCAAGATCTATGCTGGATATACTTCGTCCAGAAAACTGACCCAATTATTAACATAGTAATAAAACTTATTAAAACATATTGCTCATAGCATAAAGAAGGCCTAGCGATGAAAAGTTACTTATAAAAATGTTGCAAAACAATTAATTAGGAGATTGAGTGAAAATGAGAGATGATAAAAAGAAGAGAGTAAAAAGATAAAAAAGGAAGAAAATAAATGTTTGCTGCGATATGGCTATTATTATGCAACTCAAAATAAGTTTTAAAAAAAAAGTTAAAAAAAATCCTTACTTTAGTGATTTTTGGTTTATTCTATGCTTCTTAAAAATTAACTTTATTAGGAAATTATTAACTGATTAATATGATTAGCAAAATTAATAATTAGAAAAAATAGCTTCAACATTTAGTTTAACCAGAAAAAGAAAAAATCTGAAGTCTTGCACTCATAGTTAAGATTAATAAAAGCTAAAATGATTAGCTTATATGAAAAGTGATTTTTTAATTAAAACAAGTCACTTTCTTATTAAAAAATAAAAGCTGAAACAAACGTATCCTAATCTCACAGTATTACGATCTATTGTTTACTAAATATTTCATCACAAATCAGGATTTTATAAATAAATTAATCAACAATAAGGAATTGCGATAAAATTATTTAAGTTCAACTTCTGTTAAAAGTTTGTTTTGTACGCAAATCCAAGTTATATCTATGTATGAAAACAACTGATTATAATTGTTATCTACATGCAAAGCAAAAGCATGCATGAGAGAGCTGAAATATTATTACCAGCTATAGCTAGCCTTTGAGCTACCTCTTGTACTTGGCAATTGTCACTACTATCATGATATAAATATTGTTCGTCAAATTGTTCAAGAACCTGAAATACGCATGTCTCCAAGAACGCTTGACTAGAATTGAGCCAAAGATTCCCCAAAAGCCTACAGCAAATCCAAGTCCCATACTCATGTAAAATGCATGAGCGAATGCCAGATGTTCATCCTCATGAAATTTAACTGTTGGTTGTTGTGGTGGCTCCCCTTCAATACACAATTTCTCAAGTGGCTTCCCACAAAGATCAAGATTATCTTCGTAACTTGAAGCATCGAAGCTCTGTAATTGTGTGCTAGTTGGAATTCTTCCAGATAGATGGTTATGTGAGACATTTAACATAGTGAGCCGATCAATTTGTGTAAGACTAGAAGGAATTGAACCAGACAATTGGTTACTTGACAAATCAAGAAATTCAAGTGACGTTAGCCTTCCAATCTTGGAAGGAATTTCCCCCGTCAAGTTGTTTCTTGATAAATTCAATGAAACCAATTCAAATAAATTCTCAATTTCTACTGGAATTCCTCCTGATAATTGATTGCTTGAGAGATCAATGCTTTTTAAAAGAAATAACTCATCATTCTCGAACATTTGTTCTGCACCTTTCCACATCAAGAATGCATTCAAATAATAAGGTCTCCCATAAATATGTAATGTACTAGTGCTAACATTATACATATGATGAAAAGATTCATTTGAGGAAGTCTTTTGAGTCATTGAAGCAAAATTATTGATGCGTTTAGGAATCTGTCCAGATAGATTGTTCAAGGAGAGATCCAAGAGCTGAATACTTTTAAGGTAACAAAGTTGCAATGGTATACTTCCAAAGAAGTGATTCCCTTGTAAAATTAACAATTGCAATTCTTGTAATCTGCTTCCAATCCAAGAAGGGATATGTCCTGATAGTTTATTTTGTCCCACATCTAGCATTAATAGCTTTGTGCAACTCTTCATGGAAGAAGGGATCTCCTCAGATATGCTATTGTTTCTCAATAGCAATGCTTGAAGTTCAAGAAGTGATCCCATCGAGGTTGGAATCTTTCCTGAAAAATTGTTGTGACTCAAATCTAGATAAGCTAGTGACTTGAAATTGTTCCAGCAATCAGGAATTTGTCCAAACAAGTGGTTGTTTGAAAGGTCAATTTGGCCTAATGCTTCAATGGTACCATTAGCACATACAAAGGAAAGAGAATCATAAAATTTATTTTTGGACAAATCAAGAGATACAACCCCTCGTAAAAATGGTGGAATAGAGCCTTCAAACTGATTCGATGCGAAGAATAGAAAATAATAACTGCTTTTCCTTAGTGGTAAATTTGGAATTGTACCTCTCAAGTTATTATACGAAATATTCACGCTGGCAAACATTCGTAATCCTAACTTAGCCCAAAACCACTTAGGAACAATATCCGATATTCTAGCATTAGAAATGTCAAGAGTGGCTAAGTTATTTTGTTTCTGCAACCATTTAGGAAAAGTTGGACCTAACTGGCAAGATCTCAATCCAATGTACTCTAATTGAAAGGGTGGGACCCAGTTTTGGCTAAATACTAAAGCCAATGAGTTGTCAGATAAATCCAAACTCTTTAACTTAGACATATTAGCAAAACGGAAGTCAGTGATCACGCCTTTCAAATAGTTTGAACTCATGTCCAAAGTCCTGAGCTGAGATGGAAACTGAATATCTTTGGGAATATTTCCATTTAGCTTGTTTTCAGAAAGATATAAACTTTCTAAAGATGAGAATTATGATAGGTTAGGCAATGTGCCTTTGATCTGATTCATGCTTAGGTCCAAACTTTTCAGTGAGTATCTAGCACATCCAGACAAGTTATGGATTATCACGGGAAGCTCTTCACTCAAACTAATATTGGACATGTCCAATGAATGCAGAGTACATATGTTCCCAAATGATATTGGAATTCCACCATCTAAAGAGTTCGAACTGATTGACAAATATTCTAGTTGAGACAGCAATCTACTTTCTTTCGGTATCTTGCCGTTTAATCAATTTTCAAAAAGATCCAGTTTTCTCAAAGTAGAAAACAACGAGAGATTAGGCAATGTGCCATTGATTTGATTCATGTCTAAATACAATTCTTGCAACGAGTATTTAGCACATCCAGACAAGTGTTCAATTATCACTAGAAGGTCTTCATTCAAACTATTATTAGATAGGAGCAAAGAACTCAAAGTACATGTGTTACCAAATGATTTTGGAATTCCACCTTCTAATAAGTTTGATTGAATTGACAAAGATTCTAGTTGAGACGGCAATCTACTGCCTTCCGGTATCTTTCCACTTAATCGATTTTCTGAAAGATCCAATGTCTTTAAAGATGAGAATATTGAAAGGTCAGGTAATATGCCAGTGATTTGATTGTCTCTCAAATCCAATTCTCGTAATGAGTGTCTAGCACATCCAACAGACAAATTATGAAGAATTGATGGCCGCTTTTCATTTAAATTATTTTCACCCATGTGTAAAGAACGTAAGGTGTATATATTCATGAAGAATTTGAGATCCCCGCCCTTGAGATTATTGTCGGAGAGGTCAAGTTGCTCAAGATAATTCATTGTTGTGCCAAAATGACTTGATGTGTTACCCTCCAAGAGGTTACCACCAAGGTCGAGCTCAACAAGGTTGGAGGTGACATTTGACACCCACTGGAATATTATGTATGAAGTGAAGGTGTTGGAAGAAAGATCAACGACAGATAGGGAAGTAGAAAATTTAAACTTGGAAAGGATGAAATGATCTGAAAGGATGAAATGATCGGAAAGGCTACAATCGGATAGACTTAGTTCTTTTAATTTAGATAGATTACCGATCACTAGTAGCCAATTATGAGAACTATTAAGATTCAATACTGAACTCAAGTCGAGATGGGTTAAAGAATTCAGATTGGATAGCCACTGACCTCTTGCATTGTCCTCATCACCAATTTTAAGAGCATCACCATAGGTTGCAAGATAAAGCCTCTGCAAGCTTGAAAGGTTCCCAAGTTGAGATGGTATTGTTCCTTCTAAATAATTGGCACTAAGATCAAGATACTGTAACTTGGACAAATTTCCGAGCTGATTAGGAATTGAACCCTCCAGACTATTCCAGGCAAGATTTAAGTATTTCAAATGCAAAAGAGACCCAAATTGATTCGGAATTTTTCCAACAAAATAGCAAGATGACAGGTCAAGATATCTCAAATTGGTCAAAGAACCAAAGAATTCCGGAATATGGATGCCCGAAAAGTCAATTGAAGTGAAGTTCAAGTACCTCAATTGCTGCAGCTTCACTAATGATGTGGGGATCTTGCCTCTCAAGAAGATTTCTTCTTCAACGGTGTATCGATGTCCATAGAAGCGGTCAGCATGAAGGTCGAGACTGAGTATATGGCCAGTTAGGTTGCTACAGCGAACACCCTTCCATTGGCAACAATCGCGCTTGTCCTCCCAGGATGACAGCATGCCAGAGTCATCCACCAGGGCTGCCTTGAGGTGGAGGAGTGCTTGCCTCTCCTTCTCTATGCACTTCGCCGCTCCTTCTACACAAACAAGGTCCACCTGCAACTGCAACTGCAACAGCAAACAAACCACAAATATGGCTTGAATGAGAAATTTGAAACAAGTTGGATTCATCATTGCGACTGCTACCGTAAGTGATGGAATCAACAATATTATTAGTTTAATACTACTGTGTGGATTAGTATATATAAGTTTTCTTTTTTATTTTTCTAATACAATTTTGTGTGATGAAATGTAATTATGATTGCCACGTTGCTTCGTAGTGCTAACTTTTCTCGCACATACCGCAGTGCTTTTTTTTTTTTAATTTCTTTTTTTCTTTCGCGTAGTTTATGTTTGAAAAAATTGAAAGATTGGAGGCGTTTGGTTGTTTTGTGAAAAATTAATATCTTCAATGAGAAAATCACTTTTGTATATGAGTTTAATTGGTATGCACTGACAGTATAAAATAATTTTATACTGTCAATTAATAGAAATAGGAGAAAGTGAGAATTCATGGTGGGTCCCTTATTATAATATGTGATTATTTGAATGAGTTGGCACTTTTCACCATTTCTATTGGTTGACAGTGCAAAACTATTTTACACTGTCCGTATATTTAAATTAAATTTTTTGTATATTTAGATAATTTTTTTAAATAATTAGAACTTTAAAAAAATTTGCTTTCAATTTTTTGTAAAAATCAAAAAAAGTATTTAAAAAAGTTAATTTTTAATTTTTTTAATTATATATAAAATTTAAGTTTTATAATTATTTTTTTTAAAAGTTGATAGTGCATTTGTTTTACCTTTTAGAAAAAGTGATTAAAAAAGTTAAATTTTATATATAAATAAAAAAGTTAAAAATTAATTTTTTCAAAAGCTATTTTTTTAACTTCAATAAAAAAAGTTAAAAATAGATTTTTTTGAGAATATGATTATTTTTAAAAAATTATTCAAATATATTAAAACTGATTTTTAGTAAAAAAAAAAAGTAAATTTTTACGAAAAAAATAACAAAAAATTATTCCCTAAAATTATTTCAATAATTATTTATTTATATAATTGATTATATGAAAATCAATTTATATTTAAATATTTCAGCTAAAAAATAATTTTAAGATAATCTATTTTATTTGAATTGTGTAAAAAATATTATTTTTATATGATAAAATTACTGAAAAGGATATATGATAATTATTTATATTATATAATATTGAATCCTTAGAATTAATTTGATAAAAATATAATATTATGGATACTGTATAAAAAGTTTTTAATCAAATAATGCTCAAAATCTAACTTCTACTTATTTGATGAAAAAAACAGGTTAAATTATCCCAAATAATTTATCTAAACAAGCTTTAATTTTCAAAACAGCTTTTTTTCTTTTAATCTACTTCACAAACATGCTTTCGGGTACTGATGTTGTATTAATTAAACTAAAGCAATTTCCCATAGTTTCTTTTAAACTCTCACGGAATTTTTTTAAAGTTTTCCAGGGTTTATTTACTTATAATATAGGAGTAAGCTCATTTCTGCAGCACATAATTAATTACTCAACAGAAACACTAACTACCAAAAGCACTGAGGCATAATTGAATCAGTAGTTAATTTATAAACAAATGTTAATGCTGATTATCTGTATATATCAGTTTATTTATCAGGCATTGCAAAATATATATATATATATATATATATATATATATATATATATATATATATATATATATCTAACTCCAAAAAATGGTTAAAATGTATTTTTATTTTTTTGATTTATGACATTTATTTTTAATTGAATTTAACTATGAATAAAATTTATTTAATCCTAATATGTATATTTTATTTAACATCATCCCATTACTACTTGTTACTGTTATTTTTAATGTCATTTCTAGATAAAAACATTGGCCTCCTAAACGTAATATCTTGAGGCTACCCTACTACAGTGACACTTGGAAAGATCAAACAAAGACTAAGAAAAAATCTTGGTCAACATGTAACATTAAATAATTGATGACTAACTATGAAAGCTTACATATCATATATCAAGTTTTATATATTAATTATTATTCTTTTCTAATTAATCTAAATATGTAAACTAATTCATTTTATGGGTATTTATCTAATAATCATTCCGTTTTAATATTTGTCTAAAAGTATAATAATTACATAAAAGAGAGAGAAGTGGCGAACCAAAAAAAGGCACTACAAGAAAAACACTCATTTATTGCGGACGAATCTACAAGAAATAGAGTGGAATTCACTGAAAATTGTTGATTTCTGAAGGATTTGGGATTATTGGTAAAGTCGTTGATGGTAACAAATTTCCGTTGGATTTGAAATCTATTAGAAATTTTTTACGAATCTTTTTAATTGAAAATTTCTTGTGTATACAAATCCTTTAGAAATTTTCAACGGATTTTAATCCGCTAGGGGCGGAGTTATTTGCCAAAAATTGCTAATTCGAATAAAAAGATATCATCCTTTTATCTATGTTCGCATGCATATAGTGGCATATGCAACAATTTTAATATACTGTTATGTACAAAATCGAGCAACAAAAAATCATACTTATGTTTAAAACTACTCATATATGGGAAAAAAAAAGGCAAAGATACTCTCAATGAGCATATTAAAAATTTGACCGACGCGCTGGTGGTGGTGCGTGATGGTGGTGATTGGGTGGTGATGGTCGTTGGGTAGTGGTTGGATGGCAATGGTTGAGTGATGATCAAGGTTAAGAAAATCGGACCGGGCATTGAGCCGGTCAAGGTAGGAGTTCAAAGGTTTAAATGAGGGTTCAATCGGAATATAATAAAATATATATATTTAATATATACATTATATATATATGATTAATTAAAAAGCAAAAAATTATACTAAATTATTAACAATAACATAACTAATGCAAAATAATATTTATTATAAAACACTTTATCAAACATCTTGAATATAAAATTTATTTATTTTAATTTTTATTTATATTTCTTTTGAAAAGTACTCATAGATAATATAACAATTATTTTTAATATTTTATTTTTAAATTAATTTAAAAGTTTATAGCAAATAAGTATACTAAAAGAATCAATGATCTAAAAGAAATAAATTTTTGTTCTGATTGAGCTTTTTTTTTTTAATAAAAAAACCATAGCATTTTTACCAAAATTTTTTCTTTAAAAAAAAACCAAACAGATCAACTAGTTTGATCGATCCGGTTCATACCGGTTCACCGATTTTGACCGCATCCGATTTTATGGTAAAGACCGGATTGACCTGGGGTCCATTTCCAGTTGGATTGGTCTGACCGGCCGATTCTCTTAACTATGGCGATGATAGTGATAGTGGATGGGTGGTGATGGTGGTGGTGATGATGCTAGTTATGATGGAAGGAGGCAATGGTGGTGGTGGTTACCATGGAAAAAAGTGGTGGAAAGGTGGTAGGTGATGGTGGTGGCGATTATAGCGGAAGGTGATGGTGGAAAGAGGTGGTTATGGTGGCAAGAAAGGGATGGTATAGTATTAGTTAGAGAAGAAGATGGTAGAAAAAATAGTGTAAGTTGAGAAGGAGATGATAAAAATAAATAACAGGAGATGGGGTTTTTAAATTTTAACGCAATCAGTTTTAGCGGATTTTTCACTGAAAAAATAAAAAAAAATTAATTCAAATTTCCAACTAATTTTTTTGCCAAAGAATTTCGCCAAAAAAACATAAAAAATATTAATTCAAATTTCTAGGGATTATAAGTTAAATTCTGAAACTAATTTTTTTAATTATTTTAATAAATAGAAATTTGAAATGTTTCCTTTAATAATAAATTTAAGAAAGTGGTGGGGTTAAAATTGATCTGAAGCTGATACATGACGTAAATTTTCATGTTTTGAATCTTATTTATTAGTAGTATAGATTTTACCTAGCTCAATTTTAGTGGTGCCAAATAGTCGTAGTTTTCTACTTGGTTAAGAAAACTGTCCAATTGATTCAATCGAGAACTGATCTCAAGCTGATCTGATAAAAAAACCAATATGAACCAGCCCAAAATTAGTGAAATAGTTGAATTGGACCAATTCACCTCATTGACTGGGTTACATGATCTTTTTTTTTAAACCTACTTTGATTAGCCAAATTAAAGACTTTTAGATCCCTTACTCTTTTAAAAAGAGAAAAGCTTAGTAGTATAAAAAATGATGGTGAATATAAAGCAATGTGATATATGGGTATTTATAGTTGTGTTAGGAGTAGCTTTTTAGTCTAAATAATGTGAGACTTGAGTACTTTAAAGTAATATTAAGAGTAAAAAACTTTTAGTCTCTAAGTATTGTGGCTCTTGAGTACTCTATATTTTAACTCCTATAGATAAATGATTTTGCATCCATAAACTTTTTAAAAATAATTATGTTTGTAAACAATTGATGTATTAATATTGAGTTGATATAAGTTATAAATTATGTAAGCAAGTTTTTAAAATGTTTAGCTCAATATTAATATCATCAACTTATTATGTTAAAATTTTATTTTACTCTTTATTTATATTCTTTAATAATATTATTTATTTCATAACATAAAACTAATGTGTGTGTGTGTATATATATATATATATATATAACATCAAATTGGACAAGTTACTGATTTAAAAGATTATTGAATCAACCAAGTTTAAAGTTGATTCAATAATCTTTTAAATCAGTATCTTGTCCAGTTTGATATTCGGTCTTATTTTTCAAAACCTTGATTTTCAATCGAATATCTCGACAAATTTTACGGAGTAGTAATTAAGTAAAACATAGTTATATAAACAAATAACCAACTCGCTGCTTGCAACACGAGCAAACTTCATAAATCTGTATTGTCGTATGAGAAATTGAAGAATCTAAATGAATGGGCTGCTTTTTATTTTTTATTTTTTATTTTCATTTTTGCGTTTTTGTTACAAAGTGGCTATCACTGGACATGAAAGAGGACGATAGACTAAAGCACAAACACAATAATTGGACTAGGGTTCAATACTAGGAGAAAAACAATTTCAACAAAAATTTATTACCACTTGAATTAAGGCTCTAGGACATGACAAGTCAATTTTATAATAAATGACAAATTTATTTTTCTTAATGTGCATGATATTGACTTTGAAGACTTTTTTGTGGAAGAAAAATGCATCCATCAAAATCATTCTGGGAATTCAAATGAGGAAGAAAAATTTACATTAGATATGGGAATAAAAATAAGTACAGAATATGTAAGAAAATTTTTTTGTAGACTTAATATCTTTTGATGCAAAACATTAATTTACATCAAAGAGTATTGATCTTGGCAAGAAAAGAAAGTGGCGAACAGAGTAAAGACTTGGCATAGAGCCCTTATACTTATTATGTAGTAATATCTCAAAGGCAACTGCAGTGACATTTTGGAAGATCAAAACAAAGACTCATATATCTCTAGTGGACACGTTACATTAAATAATGAATAATCAACATTGATAGTTGATCCATCATGCAAAGAAAGTTCTATCTAAATATGAAAATATAAAAATGTATGTGGAGAGATAAAAATAAAATGAAGTCTTGTTTTTCAAACACGAGTGCAAGCCTCATAAGCCTAGAATTAATTTGAAAAATCAATTACAATTTCAATGTTATGGTAAACGTTTACTTCAATCCAACTCATTAATATGCCGTAAGAGATACTTTAAAGACTTCATATAATAAAAGTCTAAAGATGAATTGGAAAAAATTACCGGCATTCTTTGGATTTTTTGGCTAGATAATGATAGTTTGTTTTTGTTAATTAATCCAGTTCAAATAAATTAATTTAAAATTTAATAAAATTTAGATATTGTCAATTTAAATATAGAAATAAACGAAATATCCTTCACAGAGCAAATTAAATATACATAAAAGAGAAAAAATGAATTCTAAGATTTTTTATTTAATATAATCTGAAAAAAAATACAGTATATATACACTGAGAAATGAAAATGGATTTCTTGCTATTTTCAATTATCATAAGCACATGTTTCGGAAAGATAGATTGATTGATGTGTTGCTCAATTTTATGATAAATTATAAGTCCATCAATTTGAACGGTGTGCCGTAAGATAAACTTCGAAGACTCTGTGGAAGGAAAACTTGAAGTCGTTTAGGGGGAAAAAATGGAAAATTATGCTTTTTTTTTACTATTTCTTAGCACTTCTGCTTGTTTCCTAAATAATGATAGCCTGACGTGTATAATTATCTTGAAATGTTCTTGCAAAGCGGAAGCGGAAATATGTTGGAAGGGGGCGTGGCCCTCATTTTTTTTTTTCCACAAAATGTCATTTATATTCATTAAAATAGACTTATTATAAACATATAAAGAAAGAAAAAAAACTCAATTTTTATATCTTTGTCCCTTCTTATAGGTCCACAATAAATTTATCTTATCAGTACAAATAATATTTTTCTTTATTTGAAACATTTTCTAATATAGAAAGTATCCTGAACTTGGCCCTTCAATTATCTCTATCAAATAGGCTACTTCCTGCTTGACTAGATTACGTAAAGGGTCTCTATTTAAAATCTAATAATTATATCACTTAATTTTGTTTCATTTATTTCTAACCATATTTATATGAACTCTAAGTTTTACACACAATTTAATAGGAAAACAAAAACGTCATTAAAAATTATTTCGATATGTTAGTTGATTTTTTTTCGTAACTTGAAAATTTTGCATAATTGCTATTCTTTAGCTATTTATTTTATAAAATAGATCTTAAAATTCATTTTTTAATATATTTTTATTTTTTTCTTATATTTCTAGACAAAATTATTTGCACACAATGTTAATACTTACTAGTATTATTAGTTACTTCTTCTTCAAGATAATTTTAAAAAAGGAGATATAAATTTTGAAAAAAATTTAATTTATATGCACTATCAATTTAAAAAAAAATTTACACAAATATCCAATCATGTATTATTATATCAGCAAAAACGTTTAACTCAACCATTTATTACTTTAAAAGTTTTACAAATATAAGCATTTAATTAAATGACAATGTAAAATTCTTTTACACTAATATTCCATATAAATTAAACTGAAATGTTGAAAACCATGAAAAACTTTAAAAGATATGCAAGGGAGGAATGAAAAGGCTATAGGAAAAAAGAAAAGAAAAGAAAATATAGCCATAAGTAAACTTAGATAAATCAGAATTTGAATTTTTTTCTTGTACATAAGTGGCAATGAGGTTTTTAGGATCTCATGCATACTACCCAAACCTTTCCACTACTAAATCACTCTTAATCGCTTCAAAATTTGATAAAATTACTGTGCAATTACTTTAATGAAAGGACTTTAATATATATAAGATTCAAAATAAACTAATATAAAATATTCATTTAATTCTATGACAAGAAAATCAAATTATATGTCTAACATTATTCATATATTAATTAAAGTAATAGATTAATTTCTATGTACTAACAGTGTAAAGTAATTTTACATTATTAACCAATAAAAATGCAAAAAATATTTTTCTCCCTCTTTTTCATTGTATAATGAATCATTTGTGGATTGTTTTATATTATTAAAAATAATTATTGAAAATATTATCTCAATTTGTTCTGAGTAAAGCATCTATCAATATCATTTTGGGAATTCAAATGAGGAAGAAAAAAATATAAAGGCCCGTTTGCATAAATAACTTATTAAAGCACCTATGTGAAAGTAATTTTTTTAAAAAATAGCTTATAAATAAGTTATTTTGTGTTTGTATAAATAATAATAGAAGTATTTATTTATAATATTTTAAAAAGTGCTTCTTATGAAGTTAGATATTTTAATGTCTTAAAAAGTACTAAAAATAACTTTTTGAGAAGTAATAAGTTATACAGCCAAACGAGCAAAAAGTTACAAATATAACTTTTGACTTCTAAAAATTTGAAAAAAGTCATAAATGGTATTATTCAAATGGGCTCTAAGTACAAAGTATATAAGTAAAAAGATTGTAGATGTAATGACTGGGTCAAGAGTCACATGAATTGTGACACTTTGTTCTGTCGGACCCTGTGAAAGCTCTAAGTTTGGACCCTATGCCCCCTTGGAGGGCTATAGGTTTGGGACATTTTCTTGGGATCAAAAGTCCCGATAATTATTCCTTAGATATCAAAGAATTGAAGAGCGATTTTTAACAAATTTTTGGAAGTTATTAACCCTTTCGTTTTCAAGATTGAAGTTTAAGAAAATGTAAGTTTTCAGAAGTTTGAACTAAAATCCAAAAATTGGATTTTGATTCTTAAGGAGTTTGATTTTTCCAATATTTTTATTGGATTCAAATGGGGGATATTCTCTTATTTACATTTATGTTTTAAAGTTAATGGAGAATAAAATAAATGAGGACATTAACTTAACATTTCAAGTTAATGGAGAATAAAATAAATGGGGACATTAACTTAACATTAAGAAATGTAAATAAGTATAGAATGGTGTTTGAGAAGTGTTTGGCAGATGAGGAAAAAAAAAAAAAGAGAGCGAGGCTGGCGCCTAGGCCAAGGCAGCCTTGACGCTGGATGTCTTGTAGATATGATTCACCGGTGGGCAAGCGCCAGCAATCGCCGCTGCAGATATGATTCAGCTTCAGGTGGGCAAGTGCCTAGGCGGCCAGGTCGCGGCGCCCAGGCGCTGGCTGTGCTGCAGATATGATTCAGCTTCAGGTGGGCGAGTGCCCAGGCGGCCAGTTCGCGGTGCCCAGGCGCCCGCTGGGAGTAATTAAAAGAAGAAGCTCGAAGCTTCTCTCTCATTCTTCACCAACCTCTCTCTCTCTTCCTTCCTCTCTCATCCTTCTTCTTCCCTCATGGTTTCCATCAATCCTTCACCCATTTTTACTCAATCTATCATCAAATTCATTCTTCCCTCATCATTATCCAAGCTTTGGAGGTTGATTCTCTCTTTGGAGCTCTCTCTCTCATCTTCTAGTGAGAGAAAGTGGTGGTAGGAGAAGACCCACCACTCTCCTCACACTCCACCACCTTCCTCCGCTCTCTAAGGTAATTTTTGAGCTCAACCCTCCTTATTAGACCATAGATTAGCTAGTTTTTTCATGAATTCCATGTTTAAGGTTATGAAAGAGGGGTTAGGGTTCTAGAATTTGGGGGTTTTTTTCCTTATGGAGCTCATCCTAGTAAATTCTTAGAATAGTTATGTTGTGGAAGCCTAATAGTTATATTTGTCATGTTAGATGCTCTCTAGAATCTCTTGGCAGCTCTAAGGCATCGTAGAGTTTGAGCTTCTTCCTTCCAAGCATAGGCTGTGAGTGGATAGCATATTTATAGCTAGTTTGTTTTAAGTATGTGTATAATTTATAATTTGTTTTAAGTATATCCATAATTTCATAAATGTTATGTTTGTGGTTTAAGTTATTAAAGCTCAAAGAAATTGAAATAGCATTTTAACGATGACCTTAGTGAATTCTTGAAAGATAAAAGATATTACTTTATATATATATATATATATATATATATATATATGATTATGTATATGTGCGGGACAAGCACCTTAAAGGTGAATTCTGATACTTGAACAGTTTGATAGAGAAAGATATGATTTCAAGTTATTAAATAAATGTTAGCTATATAAAGGTTTGAAGCTGATATGATGTTTAGAAATTATAGATTTATATGAAGTAAGCTTGATATTAATTTCTATGAATCATTTTCACATTGATGTTGTTTTTTTTAAAAGCTTGATATGTTGAGAACTATGAAATGTTGATGTTTTAAAAGCTTAAGCAATGTATTTAGAATCCAGACTTGATGTCTGGAGTAAAGTTACTAAGGAATTTTAATGATAACAAATTAGAAATGAGCAAAGGTTTTCAAGGGGGAGGGAACTATAGCAGAACTATTTGCTAATGGCAGCAACATTAGCCTTGGTGCATCTCGAGTAACCCAGCTAGCAGGGTGATTGCTAGCCCGGCATGTTTGGCCGACATGTCCGGAATATGTAGACACGCATATGCGTGAAGTTATCATTTACTGCTGGAGTTAGGCCCGCAGGCGACACGGTCAGTGACTATTTCTGAAATAGAATCCTCCCTTAAGCTTTACTATGATTTATTTCAGCTAGATTTAAGAGTATTATGCCTACACATATGTTTGTAATGAAGTTATTATCCAGTCGAATTAAAAAGGCAATTTAATGAATTATATAGGTTTGCTGAAAATCTTACGGTATTTGATATACATAGATGAAGTATTTCCAATAGCAAATGTGGTACAAGGTTTTTTGTGAAACTTATAAAGTTATTGTTTTGTAAATGTTGCGCATCGGCTTGTCCCACCCTTATTATAGATATATTATCCTTCACTGAGTCGTATGACTCACTCTTTCTTTCTTTTCATGTTTTTAGACAGGTGCGAGATTGTGCTCAAGCTTCCAGAGCTAATTAGAAGTTTCAACATCTAAGTTTAATTGTAAAATCTCTAGAAGTGCTCCATTAACCTACAGGCAGGGTCCTCCCTGTGTTGGGTCTTCTGTTGTTATATGTACTTAGTTTAAATTTTAATGATTATGTATTTAAGCTTCTTGAATAGTTATGTAAACATATTTTCTATAAGTGATTATGATTTAAATTCTCATTTTGTGTGCTATGGGGTGCATTCGGAGAATGCCTGGATCCCCAATGAGTTTGCATGTTTACGTGTTCTATGCAGGGCGAGGATCCTCATTTGAGAATAGTCCTAAATACAAAGGAGACTCTGCCCGATTTTCTATTAGAATAAAGTCTAAAGTAGGCTTGCTAGGGACGTGTCCCTATGCGCCAGTCACGACTTAGGTTAGGTCGTGACAAAGATGGCATCAGAGCATTAGGTTTCCTTGTGGTTGATGGAGCAAGTGTCCTCTAGTAAGATCACAATTGTGCAAATGGAAGCGCGCCCATTTTCATAGATTGTGATGTTATGAGAGGCCTATAGGAATGATATTCTTGTCCTTTGTCTCTTAGCTATCTTAGATATTTTCTCCCAAGTTGTGCATGTTGATCATGTGATAATCCAAGAGTTTTGCTCCTATTTCATTTGTAATTCCAATTTTAAAACTAAATCCTTTATTCCTAACCTATTGTTTTGTCTGAATTGTTCCTATAAATGCGTAGCCTTGCAGGGTTTGTGAGCTCATAAAGTTGACATGGAAATTATGTGATGTGAAGTATGAGATATATGGAAATATGACTTGTGATTTGTAATAAGATGTTAGAAGTGAGTAAATGTCTTTTATGATCCATGACGTAGTTTGATGAGTTAAAAGAGCAATTTCCTTTCTATTCTCTTTGATGTCACATAATAACTTACCAAAGTTGAATGATCTTGCGCGATTTTGAGTTATTAATCATGATTTTCATGTAGAGGTTGGAAAATGTGCTTGAAGGTGTGAAGGCTTGAGTCCTGATACCTAAGGATGTGAAATTATTTTGATTGCTTGCAAGCATGTTAGATTGTCTAAAGAGTTTAGCATAGTGGGATTTAAGTTACTTTGAAGTAATTAAGCATGATCCAAAGGATGATCATGACAGATAGGAGTTATATTTTTTTAAGGAGTGAATAGATAAGGTCTAAGGGAGTTGAGCATAAGATTTATGTGCTAGAACTTCAGCTAAGAGGAGTTCAAGGAAGGCAAGATTTCTTAGAAAGTTCTGTATGGATGCCATGGATGCTTAAATGGATTTTTTTTATGGTACCTAACTAGATGAGGTTGAAGGGGAGTTAATAAGAATTTGTTAATGATGGTAAGTGCTATGAATGTATCCCAATAATGTTTATGGATATGCGAAATCTTGTGCTATGTATGAAGCTAAGATATAGATGGATGCTATGGTATGAACAATTTGGTGAAATTAAGAGGGTTCCCTATGGGGAAGGCCATGATTCCTAATATAGAATTTGGGCCGGTTACTTTGAGCATTTGGTTTAAGATCATGCTATGTGGTGTAAGGGGGGAAGTGCTTGAAGGATCTGTTGATCCTTGTATGTGATTTTCCTTATCAAGAGATGAAGTAGTACATATAGAATAACTAAAGATTAAGGCCTAATGTCAGAATAAGAACTTATGGTTAGGATATTCTATATGGAATGTTCCCCCAGGTGGTATAAGCTATTTCTCAGTGTAAAGTTTTGCAATTGAGACTTTTCAATCAATGTTGAGAAGTAAAGAACATGCACGGAAGATATAAGAAGTTGGTTTACTTTAGTGATATCGGGAGTTAGTGCAAAGTTCTTATCACCATGCATGGTTATGGATGACGATCCCTTGATAAAGGGACCATTCTTGACAGGAAGGAAGTGGAAATTGGATATACCAACAAGAACGAAGGTGCAAATATGGTTTCAATGTAGTCTAAAGAAAATATTGCAGACATAATAGATAAGTTGGATATATTTCACCCATTCTCTAGAACAACATGGCTCTAGCAAAGCCCAAAGGAAAAGTAAATTAAGTTCTTAAAGAAAGTACTCATGGTTAGGTTGATGTAATCCCAAAAAAAAAAAAAAAAAAAGAGAAAAGAAGGTGTGACTATGGCATGGATTGAGATGATGTCAAGGAAAGGCAATGGAGTAACACTAGGTTTAATGGCTAAGTTAGGCTATTTCTGGGGGGGGCATAGCAATGGTTCCTCCAAGGTTAAGCCAATGAGTGACATTAAGAAAAACAATGGAAGTGAATTCAAAGGGATAAGCCTACAAGTGACTGAACTCATTAAGGAAGCAACTTCTGGGATCTAAACCTAGAGATTGAAGGGATAATAAAGTTGAATGCAAGGGGTATAAGAGGATTCAAAAACCATGTTAAGAGTATTTGGAATTCCAATAGATGGCCTTTAGGCCATGGCAAGTGAAATAGATGGAAGTGGTCAAATAGTAAAGGAGAAGTGTTCCAAGGAATTCTTAGCTAATAGAGGTGCTTCAGTATAGTAATGGAGTAAGTACAAAGTGAAAGTTGTATGTTTCCATCTTGTAATGAGGTGCCCCGGGAAAGAAATATTTAAGGCATTAATTAGTGAGAGAAGGAAAAAGATGAAGAAGGAGGTTAAAATCTTTTGTTGAAATTCGGGGACCGAATTTTCTTAAGGGGGGAAGAATGTAATGACCGGGTCAAGAGTCACATGAATTGTGACACTTTGTTCTGTCGGACCCTGTGAAAGCTCTAAGTTTGGACCCTATGCCCCCTTGGAGGGCTATAGGTTTGGGACTTTTTCTTGGGATCAAAAGTCCCGGTAATTGTTCCTTAGATATCAAAGAATTGAAGAGCAATTTTTAATGAATTTTTGGAGGTTATTAACCATTTCATTTTCAAGCTTGAAGTTTAAGAAAATGTAAGTTTTCAGAAGTTTGTACTAAAATCCAAAAATTGGATTTTGATTCTTAAGGAGTTTGATTTTTTCAATATTTTTATTGGATTCAAATGAGGGATATTCTCTTATTTACATTTATGTTTTAAAGTTAATGGAGAATAAAATAAATGAGGACATTAAATAAGTATAGGATGGTGTTTGAGAAGTGTTTGGAAGATGAGGAAAAAAAAAAAAAGAGAGCAGGGACTGGGCGCATAGGCGCCCAAGGCCAGCGCCCGGACGCTGGCGTACTCTGAGATATGATTCACTTGGTGGGCAAGCGCCCAGCGGCAGTCGCGGCGCCCAGCGGCAGTCGCGGCACCGGGCCTTGGTGTCTTTGCAGATATGATTCAGCTTCAGGTGGGCGAGCGCCCAGGCGCCCGCTGGGCATAATTAAAAGAAGAAGCTCGAAGCTTCTTTCTCATTCTTCACCAACCTCTCTCTCTCTCTTCCTTCCTCTCTCATCCTTCTTCTTCCCTCATGGTTTCCATCAATCCTTCACCCATTTTTACTCAATCTATCATCAAATTCATTCTTCCCTCATCATTATCCAAGCTTTGGAGGTTGATTCTCTCTTTGGAGCTCTCTCTCTCATCTTCTAATGAGAGAAAGTGGTGGTAGGAGAAGACCCACCACTCTCCTCACACTCCACCACTTTCCTCCGCTCTCTAAGGTAATTCTTGAGCTCAACCCTCCTTATTAGACCATAGATTAGCTAGTTTTTTCATGAATTTCATGTTTAAGGTTATGAAGGAGGGGTTAGGGTTCTAGAATTTGGGGGTTTTTGCCTTATGGAGCTCATCCTAGTAAATTCTTAGAATAGTTATGTTGTGGAAGCCTAATAGTTATATTTGTCATGTTAGATGCTCTCTAGAATCTCTTGGCAGCTCTAAGGCATCGCAGAGTTTGAGCTTCTTCCTTCCAAGCATAGGCTATGAGTGGATAGCATATTTATAGCTAGTTTGTTTTAAGTATATGTATAATTTATAGTTTGTTTTAAGTATATCCATAATTTCATAAATGTTATATTTGTGGTTTAAGTTATTAAAGCTCAAAGAAATTGAAATAGCATTTTAACGATGACCTTAGTGAATTCTTGAAAGATAAAAGATATTACTTTATATATATATATATATATATATATATGATTATGTATGTGTGCGGGACAAGCACCTTAAAGGTGAATTCTAATACTTGAACAGTTTGATAGAGAAAGATATGGTTTCAAGTTATTAAATGTTAGCTATATAAAGGCTTGAAGCTGATATGATGTTTAGAAATTATAGATTTCTATGAAGTAAGCTTGATATTAATTTCTATGAATCATTTTCACGTTGATGTTGTTTTTTTTAAAAGCTTGATATGTTGAGAACTATGAAATGTTGATGTTTTAAAAGCTTAAGCAATGTATTTAGAATCCAGACTTGATGTCTGGAGTAAAGTTACTAAGGAATTTTAATGATAACAAATTAGAAATGAGCAAAGGTTTTCAAGGGGGAGGGAGCTATAGCAGAACTATTTGCTAATGGCAGCAGCATTAGCCTTGGTGCACCTCGAGTAACCCAGCTAGCAGGGTGATTGCTAGCCCGGCATGTTTGGCCGACATGTCTGGAATATGTAGACACACATAGGCGTGAAGTTATCATTTACTGCTGGAGTTAGGCCACAGGGCCACCCAGTCAGGCAGCTATTTCTGAAATAGAATCCTCCCTTAAGCTTTACTATGATTTATTTCAGCTAGATTTAAGAGTATTATGCCTACACATATGTTTGTAATGAAGTTATTATCCAGTTGAATTAAAAAGGCGATTTAATGAATTATATAGGTTTGCTGAAAATCTTACGGTATTTGATATACATAGATGAAGTATTTCCAATAGCAAATGTGGTACAAGGTTTTTTGTGAAACTTATAAAGTTATTGTTTTGTAAATGTTGCGCATCAGCTTGTCCCACCCTTGTTATAGATATATTGTCCTTCACTGAGTCGTATGACTCACTCTTTCTTTCTTTTCATGTTTTTAGACAGGTGCGAGATTGTGCTTAAGCTTCCAGAGCTAATTAGAAGTTTCAACATCTAAGTTTAATTGTAAAATCTCTAGAAGTGCTCCATTAACCTACAGGCAGGGTCCTCCCTGTGTTGGGTCTTCTGTTGTTATATGTACTCAGTTTAAATTTCAATGATTATGTATTTAAGCTTCTTGAATAGTTATGTAAACATATTTTCTATAAGTGATTATGATTTAAATTCTCATTTTGTGTGCTGTGGGGTGCATTCGGAGAATGCCTGGATCCCCAATGAGTTTGCATGTTTACGTGTTCTATGCAGGGCGAGGATCCTCATTTGGGAATAGTCCTAAATACAAAGGAAACGCTGCCCGATTTTCTATTAGAATAAAGTCTAAAGTAGGCTTGCTAGGGACGTGTCCCTATGCACCGGTCACGACTTAGGTTAGGTCGTGACAATCTGGCATGATCTTCGCTGCTTCCTCGATGGTTGTGGCATAGACCCCATAAGTAGTGTCTCAATAGGAGGGCGGCAAGCTCTCCTCCCATGAATAGTCTTGCAACCACAGGAACTGCGGACTAGGGAAAAATACCACTACAACAAATTCAATTCAAACATTGCAATCTCTACAAAGATCTGCCACATTCTCTATTTCTTCATTGACAGCAGCAACATAAACCCCATAGGCAATAGCTCAATAGGAAAGTGATGAGCAATAAGGGCCCATTGTATGCAAGCCTCTAAAACGTCATTTTCCCACATTGCGACCGAAGCATCAAAGAACATTAATAAAGAAAAAGATTGACAGATGAAAAGGTTGAGATGGTAGGTTAGAAGGAAAGAAAAAAATAAGGATGTGAACAAACACAATGGGGTATTTTGGAAGGGAACAAAGATGGGAAGGTGTAGCAGGTTGAAAGAAGAAGGGCGGCGAAGGAGAGATGGGATGGCTAAAATAGCCTTTATCAAGTATTCAGGAATCCTTTTTCCCTTAAGCTAACTTTTAGGGTGGAGTTAGACCTATAATCTTTGTTAAAATGATATCAAAGTCTATTATGTGATTGTTATTAAACTACCCACAAATATTCAATCATACGAATTTCATATTCCATATGCCCAATTCTAGGCATAAGTAGGTGTGTTAGATCTCACATTGAATAAAGATATGATCAAGATAATCTGTATTAAGTACTGGGGCATTCCTCCCCCATTGAGCTTTGATTTTGAGGTGGAGTTAGGCTTACAATCTTTAGAAGATTTTAGATATGTAAATGTTAAATTGACACATTACTTTCTGTAACAGATGTATGGTGATCATGATTCAAATAAATGTGAATTTTAGTTATATAAATGTTAAATGGATATATTAGCTTCATATTATCAATTAACATCATATTCTTCACCTAACTAAAACTTACACTTATTTAAACTACAACCATCCGATATCGATTGAATTGCCTGCACAAGTTTCGGAAACATAGATTAATTGATGGGTTACTCAATTTTGTCATGAATGATAAGGGAGTGTTGCTATGCACCTCACACTCAAAGATATATTATGCACCTTATAATCTAATGGTGTAGACTTTATGGTGTATCGATACACTAACTATCTATAATATACAGTAGTAATTTTTAAAATTAAGACAGACTTCGAAAAGTGGTCTAATATATTTTTAAAAGTGACCAAAATTTATCTCTATGTCCTAAAATTAAAAAGAATTTATTGGGGATATTCTCAATAATTCCATAATATCACAAAATATTTTTTTATTTATCTGTGTGATTTTGAAATTAAACAGAATTATCCTAAAATTAAATAAAAATTTTTCTGGATTATTCGTAACATTTCCAAGGTCACTTAGACAAAATTTGGTCACTTTTAAAATACATTTAACCATATTTTTTTAAATTTGTAATAAAATTAAGAAATTATTATAATATATCACAACTGATTGATATATCAATATATCATAAAATCTGCACCATCAGATTTCAAGGTGCATATTAGACACGGCCTAAATGATAAGTCCATCCATTTTAGCATTGTGCTACAAAGTCCACCAATTTTGTGATAAATGACAAGTCCATCAATATCAACAATATTCCGTAAAATAAACTTTGAAGACTTTATGGAACAAAAACCTATAGTTATCTAAGGGAAAAAAAAAAAAGACTATTCTATAAAATAAACTTCGAAGACTTTATGGAACAAAAACCTGAAGTTGTTTAGAAAAATAAAAAAGAATGTTTTGTAAAATCAACTTTGAAGACTTTATGGATCAAATACCTGAAGTCGTCTAAGGGAAAAAAAAAAAAAACAAAAGAATGTTCTGTAAAATAAATTTCGAACACTTTATGGAACAAAAATCTAAAGTCATTTAAGGAAAAAAAAATAAAAGAATGTTTCGTAAAATAAACTTTCAAAACTTTCTGGAACAAAAACCTTAAGTTGTCTAAGGAAAAAAAAAACAAAAGAATGTTCTGTAAAATAAACTTCAAAGACTGTATCGAACAAAAACCTAAAGTTGTCTAGGAAAAAAAATAAAAGATGCTCCGTAAAATAAACTTTGAAGACTTTATGGAACAAAAACCTAAAGTCATCTAAGGGAAAAAAAAAAAAACAACGAAAGAATGTTTCGTAAAATAAACTTCGAAGACTTTATGGAACAAAAATCTAAAGTTGTCTACAAAAAAAATAAAAGAACATTCCATAAAATAAACTTTGAAAACTTTATGGAACAAAAATCTAATGTCGTCTAAGGAAAAAAATAAATAAAAGAATGTTCCGTAAAATAAACTTTGAAGACTTTATGGAATAAAAACCTGAAGTTGTCTAGGAAAAAAACAAAAGAATGTTCTGTAAAATAAACTTTGAAGACTTTCATAGAACAAAAACCTGAAGTCATTTAAGGAAAAAAGACAAATGTTCCGTAAAATAAACTTTGAAGACTTATGGAACAAAACTGAAGTCGTCTAGAAAAAAAAAACAAAAAGAAATTATTATAATACACCATAACTATTTGATGTATCAATACACCATAAACCATCAGATTTCAAAGTGCATATTAAACACGACCTAAATAACAAGTTCATCCATTTCAGCATTGTGCTGCAAAGTTCACCAATTTTGTGATAAATGTTAGGTTCATCAATTTCAACAATATTTCGAAAAATAAACTTTGATGACTTTACAAAACAAAAACCTGAAGTGGTCTAGGCGAGAAAAAAAAAACAAAAGAATGTTTCGTAAAATAGACATCGAAAACTTTATGGAACAAAAACTTGAAGTTGTCTAAGGGAGAAAAAATAAATAAATGAATGTTCCATAAAATAAACTTTGAAGACTTTATGGAACAAAAACCTAAAGTTGTCTAAAGGGAAAAAAAAATGTTCCATGAAATAAACTTCAAAGACTTCATGGAACAAAAACTTGAAGTTGTCAAGGAAAAAAACAAAAAAATGTTCCTTAAAATAAACTTTGAAGACTTTATGGAACAAAAACCTTAAGTTGTCTAGGAAAAAAAATGCTCTGTAAAATAAACTTTGAAAAATTTATAGAATAAAAATATGAGGTCATCTAGTAAAAATACAAAAGAAAACTATGCTTCTTTGAAGTATTTGGAGTATTCTTGCGAAGCAGCTTGAGTGGCAACATGTTGCGAAGGGGCTGGCCCTCAAGATTTTTGAAATATAAGGCAAAGGCTAATCTATATTTTGCTTCTTTTGATGTGTGGTGCACCTTTGTTTAATTGTACTTGAGAAGTGTGGTTAAATGCATTTGCAACGTAACTAAATACGTTTAACCACATCTTAGAAAATGTTGTTAAAATATACTTAACCACATTTATAAAAATATGACTAAATGCATTTAACTAATTCTAGATGCATTTAGCCACATGTCCAAAAATGGCCAAATGAATGTGCGTCTCACACTTCAGGTTAGCAGAATTTCCTGAAACCAACAGGATTCTCTTGCAAGTACTTTTTTTCTAATATAAAAAGTATATTGAACTTGGCCATGCAAATATGAAAAAGCATCCTGAACTTGGCCCTCCAGTTGTGCCTATCAAATAGGCCACTCCCTGCTCAAATAAATACGGAAAATTAGGGCGTCAGATTTAAAAGTTGAATCACTTAATGTTATTTTATCAGCCAGAGATTCAAAAGTAGTTATTAAATAAAATAAATTAATATAAATTTATTCATTTATCCAAAAATTAATCTGTTAAATTACTCTGTCAATTATAATGACAAAAAATTAAAATTATCTAGCATTTTTCATATATTAATTAAAGTAAAAGTTATTTAACAGTTTCGGTCTTTCAGAGGGATGTAGGATAATTTAAAAGGTGTTGGTTTTGTGACTGATTTGTTGTTCGCAAATCTGCTCTCAAATTAAAAAGTAAATGTTTTTAATATTTTCCAATTTATTTACTCTTTCTATTTTTGCTTTTAATTACAACCGCTATATCGGTTACAATAAAAATTAATATTTTTATTTTCAAGATTATACTAACACTTATTACTTCAAAGATATACTTTTAGAACTTGAAATTGATTTTGGTTGAAAAATAATATTTTTCAAATGACGATTAAATTTTTTTTATAACCTATTCTTTTCTTCTTCCCCTGTGCTCTTTCCTCTCGTCCATGAAAGACTGTGATCACATCTTCTTATTGTTTCACTGTTTAGTAGAATAGTAGTCATCACTATTCAGATCTATATTTTGGATGTTTCACGGTTTAATTGGTCTTTGGGATGTCATGCATTTTGCCAAAATAGAATGTGAAGGTGCCAAGTAAACCTTGAATGTGGTAGTATATTACTTACATGTTTAACATGTATGCAGTTACACTTTGTGATAATAAAAACTTCAATGGAAACCATAGTTGCCCTCTGATCGTGTGCTAGGGTCTCTCCAATGTGACCGCAACCCTGAACAACTATTTCACTCACCTGATTCTCGAAGGTGATGTCTGCTAAATTTTTTTTTTTGGGGGTCGAACTTGGATGTGAAAAATGGTTTCAAGGAGCATAGTCAGGCCATTGCGCACTTTGGGCTTCCCAAGGGAGACTCTGTTGCTTTCTCTACTCTTTAATCACAGATTCCGTGAAGACTGTGGCCCATGAACTAGAGGCCCACGCCATCTCAAAATCCTAAGGCCCTTTGGATTGAGGAACCACCCCCACATATTTGTAAAGCTTGGTCTTTTGGATTTACAACATTTTTGACCCAAAAAAAAAAAAAGACTTGCAAAATTTGTTTTTACTTTTTTTAGCTGTCTAGCCCTAATAAAACAAAACGCTATAGTATTCATTGACTTAACCATAAAGAAATATTCAAGGTCCGGTTTAGTGGGGTGGCTAAGTCTGGTGTTGAATAAAAGCACATATATGCATATTTTTTTCGGTTTTATATATTTTCCTCACCAGCCTTTCTGTCCGTATACTAACTAATTTAGTGTCAACCAACTTATATTGTTAAACATCTACTATAAATTATTAGAGTGACGGAGACGGAGCAGTATGTAAGTTAGTGTGTGACATATTACTTAAAAATGAAAAATAAAAATCGAGTTTATGTCACTGCACATAGACGATATTAGTCAGGTTTGCATGGTTTTTATATGATAATTAAGTGACATTCGCACAATCTTAACGTTATCCTTTTGATATAAGATAAACTTTGATACTACTTGATCGACTTTAACACAAAAGAGTCATCCTAGTTTTATGTAACTAATCAAATTAATTTTAAAAATACCAATATACCCTCACTCATATGATTAATAATTAATTCAAATTATGAAATTTTTGCAAAACTGTGCATGGCCGAGTCCACTGTTTCTGTTCCTGTCGTAAGTTCAAGCTGCATACGCAAATTACAAAATTTCCATTTGCCGCTCGATTACTACCATTGCCTGGTCAGTTTTTGCTTCTGGGTTAGCAGTGGCGTTCATTTTGCGCTTTGAATGTATGATAGTTGAGTTCTATCGGATCGATATACAAGACAGTGATCATTTCTTCATTCTGTTTCATAGTAAGTGATCAGAGCTGTTAAACTTTTTTTTTATTCCCACGTTGCTGTAAAAAATAATGTGTGATGCATAGTCTCTTGTATATCTGCATAAATTGGATACTCCAATGGTTGTAGAACAAGGTGACATGCATAGTAGTTTTTAATATTGCAGTGAAAATATTTTGATACTCATCCCCCACATGCATGCATAGTTTTTCGTCCACTAATTATAAAAGTATACTAATTTGACACAGCCAAGTTGGATTACCATTGCTCTTACAATCACCTTCTTTAAGAGGTGATAAGAAGGAGAGAACAATATAACATGACTACTTGGATACTTGCACATCCTTTTTATGCTAATTAAACTTCTACACCATTTTTTTTTTATGCAAAAGATAAAAACATACACCCCCTCTGAATATTTACCATCTATTTTCTTCTTACATAGTAAAAAGTGTAAAGTTCTAGTTAATGTAAAAAAGTGCAAATAAAAGCTGTGACGCAAAACCAAGTAAAGATAAGTGTGATACATGTGGCCAAGCAAATTACGTGTACATATAATACAAAATGGATTCAAAGTTCCCATTTTCCTTTACTTGTACGGATATACAAGCATCTACAGGAGAATCCATGTTATTAATGGAGTAGCAAGTCTTACTCGCTCAGCTTCAGTACTCTTTCCACAATTGAGCCAACCTATTCAAAGCAACAGGTGAAGATCCACCTTCTGCTCTTGCTTCCTTAGCTCCCATTTTCATCTTGAATATCCTCTGCCTAATCTCTTTCCCTTTGTCCGAGTCCATCAGCTCCTTAACTCGCTCCCCCAACTCAGTTCCACTCACAAACCCATCTTTAGACTCGTTCACCGCCAAAGCCATCTTCATTTCGTGAACCATAATCACTCTATTCAGCTTTTGCTCTGCATACAAAGGCCACGCCACCGTTGGCACTCCGTCACAAACAGCCTCCAACACTGAGTTGCACCCGCAGTGAGTCGCGAACCCTCCCACCGAGTCATGACTCAGAATCGCAGCCTGTGGGGCCTAGTTCCTCACCACCATTCCCTTCTCCTTTGTTCTGTCCAAAAACCCTTCTGGCAACAACTCGTCCAAACTCAGTTCCGAGTTTGACTCGCTCCTCACAACCCATAAAAACCTTTGCTCACTGTTCTCCAATCCAATAGCTATCTCCTTCAACTGAGCCTTCGAGAAGCTTGCACGGCTTCCAAAACACAAGAACGCGACGCTTTGACTTGGCTGCCAGTCGAGCCAACTCAGACACCCACTCTCATCTTTTTCTCCACAAGGAGTTGATGAGATCACGGGTCCAACGCCAAACACCTTGGGCGTTGTTCCTTCGGGTAAGCACAACCCATTGCTTAAAGCTCTTATAGCTCTTCCTTCAATGGCGTAAAAGTTTATGATGACACCATCGCTGTCCCTCATGCTCGTTGCCATGTCCATGTAAACCTGGTAAATAACACTCGAACGATCTTGCACTGCATCAGGAAGTTCCGTAGTGGGAATCTTAGGTAACCCCTGGATTCGAAGGTTGATGTGGAGGTCCTTGATGGATTTTGGGGTGGTTTCGTGAATGATTGGAAGCTGAAGGAAAACGGCGAAAGTGGAAGCGCCAGAAGTGTAGTAAAAGTACGTGGGGATGTTGAGTGTGTTGGTGACGTGTGTTGCGGTGTAGTTCATGAAGTCTAAGACAACGGCTTTAAGGTTTGAGGTTTTGGAAATGGATTGGAGGAATTGGTGGAGGTTGTGGTTGCTGTGGCGGCAGAGCTCGAGGGTGACGGCCGGTGGGGGAAGGTTGGAGGGGAGGGGGATGGGAGGGAGGTAGTGGAAGGAGATGGAGGGTGCGGCGGCGGAGACGGCGGTGATGTATTGTTGGGTGGCGGGGCAGGTGCCGGTGGGTGGGGTGAGGATGAGGATGGTGACGGAGATTGAAGGGTGGTGGGTTGCTATGTGCTTCCCTAGCTCCACCGTGGAGAATAGGTGTCCCCTATCTAGAGCTGGGTATAGAACTATGGAGTCCTTCATGATGAAGAAGATGAAGGTTGTTTTGTTACTTTGTTCAGATGAGATCACGATCGAAGATGAACTTTGATGCGATGAAGTTGCAAGAGGCTAGCAAGCTTTAATTGTATAAAGGTAGTGAGCACTAGTTGGCTACTTAATGATTGATATATACATGTACATTACGCAGCTTATACATATTTAAGTTGATATGTCCTTATTATAGTTCAAATAAGTATATATTTTAATTGGAAAATTATTCCTTTAATTACACGAAAATTTAATGTGACTTTATTATATATTAGTTTTTATCATTAATTATAAAAGTGTGACTAAGTATGAGACACATATATATAACTGAAATTTACACTACTTTAAATTGATTACGGCATATTTATTTTGATGTCTAAATAGGTAGATAGGTATGTATAAGTAATGAAATTGAATATATTTCAATGAAAACGTTCAATGAAAGATTATTATTTATAAGAGTTTCAACCTATATTTACTTTTTTGAGACTACCATCCACCCTTATTTGTTGTCACTTTGTATGAGATTATTTATATTGATATAACCCAAATTAGTTGGTTACTAGTGTGTTAGAGTCTCACACATAATATTGATAATTTTTGTAAGTATTTGAGCAATACTTCCTATGAACTAATTTTTTGGGTTGATTTGGGCAACTTTTCTTCGTGAGTTAGCTTTTAGAATTAATTTGGACTAGATTCACTCAATTCTAAAAACTAATAAGGTTTTTCAATTAGTTAGTTAGGATCACTAATTAGCTGATTAGGCATATAAATAAGAGTATTGACTTATTATAAATCATATTATGAATAATCAAAATAGTAAATTCTTGTGGAATTTTTGAAATTTGGGAATTAGGCTTAAAAATAATTTTTTCATATATGATTTTTTCATATATGATGTTATTACTTTATACAAATTACTCATCTATATTTTAGTATAGCGTATTATCCCGTCGAACAAAAGATATAGCGTATTAGAAGTGTACAAGACAAATTACAATTTTAAGCTTTGCAAAGTCAAAAATAAAAATTTTTTTTTGCATATGCACATCTCTAGCTATCACATCATTTATAAAATAAAATTAAAAAAAAATTCTAAGCCATTTCCAGTAAATATTAATGAAAAAGACATGATCGTTTACTTGGTTTTACTTTTACTACTATATTTCACGACGAAGATGATTGTATAGGATTGGGTCTTCTAAATAATACGAGATGGTTATATTAGAAAAATAAATTTATAAATAATTGTAGATATAATTATTGTTATTGCTCCTTATAAATCTATCATAGTGAGGACTCACACAATAAAATAATTTTTTATTTCTCTCTAATTATACACACACACACCTCCCATATTTAACTTTTAGTAACATTTTTACAAGCATCGTGTATAGGCTATGTTACTAAATAGTTTTACTAAACTCATATATATATATATATGTTAAACCAGATAAATTTGTCAATTATCTTAAACTTAACTCTAAGCATATCTAGAAACCCACTTTGTACTGTCAATACTTTATTAATTTAAGTGGTTTGACACTTATTATATTTAAGTAAGCTTTTATGTTTGAATCTTGTAGATAAAAAAAAAATTAATATTAGAAAAATTTTACCTGCCACAGACCGGCTTGGCTAGAGTAAAATGAACTTCAAATCTTGGTAGTTTAGACAAAAAGGTAAAAGTAATTTATTCATCCCCAAATTTATTTTCTATTTTTATATTCATTTTCTAAATAATAAATGTTCAAAATTCTTCCTCTACGAAATAAACATTGTAAATTTTTCTCTAACTTTTGAAAACTGAACACATTTGCCTTCTTCGCAAACTCTTTACAAATACTATTTATTGCATTAGAAGGTAGATTTAAAAATATAATACAACTTACTACATAAGATATCATATATTTGTCAACTCAGATATCAAATAGGATTTTTTTGTCACTGTAACTAATATTTTTTATAAATAAGATAAATATGTTCAGTTTTTAAAAGTTAAAGGATGAATTTAAAATATTTATAATTTAAAGGATAAATTTAAATACAAAAAATAAGTTAGGGGACAAATTTGCCAAAAGAAAAAGGAAAAAGAAAAAGGAAACCACCTTGTATTAGCTTAATATATGGTACATAGAACTTGTACACTGGCAAACATTTTTAAGCCTTTTAATTTAAACATTTCAACAACTGTAATTTTAATATTTTATACAATGCTTCGAATAAAAATACAAATAATATAAAAGAGAAAATGGAAGGTGCTTTCTACGGTGCCTTTTGCGGAGCATAGGTGTTGAAACCCAAGTTAAGACCAATAAAAAACTGCATATATATGGTCTCAATAAATCAAAGAAATTTGATGACATTTTTTATTTAATTGTTATCAAAATGTTTTTAATTTTACAGAATGATCCCAGATATCTTTAAGAATGTAGTGTCATTCTGATGTACACATGGTAGCCAGAGGAGAACAGTTAGACCCCATGAAGTAGCGTGCATGTCGGCTGCAAATTCAAATTTATTACTCCACCAACAGTAAGAGATCTTAGAAGCAAATGCTTCGTAAGTTATTAGTCCACAAACATATAGTATACTTATGCAAAACATTAATTTATATCATAGTATTGATCTTTGCAAGAAAGAAACTAGCCTGCAGACTTGACATAGAGCTAATTATGTATGTAATATCTTTAAGGCAACTCCCGTGACATTTTGGAAGATCAAAACAAAGACTTATAAGTCTCCAGCGAACACGTTACATTAAATAATGGATGATTAAAGTTGATAGTGATACATCATTCAAAGGAAGTTCTATCTAAATATGAAAATATAAAAAATGATCTAAAGTGTTCAACTCCTCACTTTCTCTCACTTTGTTATTTTAGAGGATCTAAATTGTTAAAAATCAATTACAAGTTCAATGTTATGATAAATGTTTACTTCAATTCAACTCTATGCCGAAACAGATACTCTAAAGACTTCATGGAATAAAAGACTAAAGATGACTGGGAAAAAATGCCCCTTTTTTTGGGCTAGATAATGATAGTTTGGTAATGAATCCTGTTATAATTAAATTAATTTAAAATATAATAAATTTTAGATATTGATTGAATATTAAAAAAAATCCTTAGTGGGACAAATTAAATAGACATAAAATTGAAATTGAATTTCTAATTTTTTTATTTAATATAATCTCAAAAAAGAAAATACAAGTATTTATACACTGAGAAATGAAAGTCGATTTCTTGTTTCGGAAGGATAGACTCAGTTTTATGATAAATGATAAGTCCATCAATTTCAACAATGTGCCGTAAGATAAACTTCAAAGACTCGAAGTCATCTAGGAAAAAGCAAAAGAAAATTGCACTTTTTTTAGTATTTCTTAGCATATCTGCTTGTTTCCTAAATTATGATAGCCTAACGTGTTGAATTATCGTGAAATGTTCTTGCAAATTATAGCAGGGGCGAAAATGTGTCGGAAGGGGGCGTGACATTTTTTTTTTCTTTCAAAGAAACGTCATTTATATTCATAGTATAGGCTTAATGTTAACATATAAATTAAAAAAAATAAGGAGGTGTTAAAAAAGAAAAAGTAACAAACCCCATCTTTATATCTTTTTCTCTTCTTATAAGTTTACGATAAATTCATTTTGTGAGTAAAAGTAATATTTCTCCTTTTGAAACAATATTTTCTAATATAAAAAGTATCTCGAACTTGGCCCTCCAATTATCTATATGAAGTAGGCTACTTCCTACCCGAATAGATTATGTAAAAGTCTCATATTTATAATCTAATAATTATGTTAGATGATTTTTTTAATGTATAATTATTATTCTTTCGCTTTTTGTTTTATAAAATAGATCTTAAACTCCAGTTTTCAATATATGTTTTGATAATTTTTCTTGTATTTCTAGACAAAATTATTTGCACACAATGTTAATAGTCAATAGTATTATTATTAGTTACTTCTTCTTCAAGATAATTTAAAAAAGAAATATACGATTTGAAATGTTGAGAAGCGTGAAAAACTCTTTTTTTCCTTTTTGGGGAGTATCGTGAAAAACTTTAAAGATATGAAAGGGAGGAATGAAAAGTCTACAGACAAAAAAGAAAAAAAAAAGGAAAGAAAACATAGCCCTAAGTGGATTTAAATAAATCAAAATTTGATAAAAATACCATGTGATAATTTTAATGAAAAGACTTTAAAGATTAAAAAATAGTTACTGAATAAAATAAATTAATATAAAATAGTCATTTAATCCAAAAATCAACGTGTCAAATTATTCTGTTAATTATTATGACAAGAAAATCAAGCTATCTAACATTATTCATATATTAAATAAAGTAAAAGGTATTTAACACAGTTTTAGACCAATATATGTTATAAAACTTATAATTCGTCTTATGAAAAATATTTTTTAAACCAAAACTAAATTGAAGTTCTAAAGATATATCTTTGAAGTAATGGAGTATAAGTATAATCTTGAAAATAAAAATATTAATTTTTTTTTTAGGAACCGATTTAGCGGTTGTTAAAGCAAAAAGAGAAAGAGTAAATGGGTTAGAAAATATTGAAAACGATGGAATATTACAAGCCTTGCATGGATCAGTATCGAAGTCTACCACCACTTTAAGGTATTGCGCTTTTTGAAATTAAAAACATAAATTAATTTTTTTTATTTTGGAAACTAAAAGATTGGAATACTTTTTACTCTTAACTTTTAAAAGTTAAGAGTTACTATCAGAAGTCTTCATAGAATATTTTGTAGAGTTAACTTATGCTCTCTATAATTTAAAAAATTAATATGACTTTATTCTCTTTAATAATATTAAAAATAGAAATTATTTTTTTAATATTTATGTCTATTATAGTTATTTTATATTTTAAGAGTAATTTTATTAAATATTACTTTTATGACTTCTGCTTTTTAAGGATAATTTTTATATTATTTTATTAAATAATATTATTTTAGCTTTTTTTAAATAGCTTTTAGAGAATCTAAAGAGTCTAGCAACTCTCAAAAAATCACAACAATACCAAATCAAACCTAATTATTCACCAATTTTATTATTTTGATAACGCATTAACATTTCAACCAAAAAAAAGAAAATCAATACATTATTTGTTTACCAACTTCGTGTTTTTTTTCAAAATTTACTTCATGTAATTACATAATCTTAATCTTTTTCTACATTATAAAAAGGTTTTTGTTTAAAACCATGCCTTGCATAGTCCAAGTGTGAAGTAGCTTTCAGATACATTACATTTGCCCCATTAACTAAAATTAATACATTACTAACATTAACAATGATCAACCACTACATGGTGTTATACCACAATTCTCATCCACATTAATTCAACTGTTCAAATTTCATCATTTACACGAAATAATTAATTTTTTTCGCTTGTTGGTTCTTTCCCATTCCATGACATTAGATATAATCGATAAATCCCCAAGCAAATTAATAACTACTTAACAACACACTAGCAACGCAATATTTATCATTTTCTTGTTTACACCTTTAATATTAATTTATTACGCCTTTACTTTATATTTTGTCTCCCACCGTCGACAATATTTTCACCAAAATACTGTAATCTTTTTGCCAAAATACACAAATTTTACCAACTTTGTATACAATTTTAACAAAAATAATCACATTTTATTAACGGTTTAAGTTAACATTAATTTATATTAATTAAAAATTTATTATATTAAACAAAATTAGTTTTTCCTTAGATACAGTAAAATTTAAAATCGTTGCTCTACTAAACCCAAATAAAAATAAACTATTTATACTAATTTAGAACTGTATTGATTGATATCCTCTTGTTATTGACCTTGACCTAGATGTTGATTTAATTGATATAACTATCATTTGATCTTTGTTAATAACTAATTTTCAGGCACTTTACGTTGCCAACAAAATGTTGATGGTGAAAGTTGCAACAATGCTTCAAAGCTTCGGAGGAATGCCTCTGCTGCATCTGACATAAGTAGTGCTACTTCCCAGTGTGGTCCAACAAGTCCAGGTTGTACTTTAAAGAAATTGTTTCTCTATCTTTTGCTGTTAATCTCAACACTTATTATTCATACATTTGTTGTCTTCGTAAGATAACTTTATAGGTATTATATCCATGTTTAGAAGTTTCCCTGTTAAGGAAGTTTGGGCCTCTGCTTATCCTTTTCAAAGATTGATTTTAACATGTATTTTTAATGCCAAGTTATATCTGTAATATAATGCTTTAATAGTAGATCAATTTGTTCCTTAATTCTTCAATTAAGCTGAAGAGTGTAGCTAGGTCTGTTCACAAGGACGCTTTGGACTAGTAGTAACAAAACTAATCTGACAGATCAAAATTCTTACGAATCATACTACACACTCCAGTGAAGAGATATGGTCTTCATAAATTTCTTATTCTTACACTAAATTTCATACAGCTAAATACTTGATGTTGTATCTTACTATTTCTAAATTTCTAATGCGCGGAGGGAGATGTCTGCATCGCGCTCTGTTGAGCACTCAGGGACCTGGGATGAGAACAATAGGCGCCAGGATGATGGCTGGGGTGGTGGGCAACCACCGCGGCAGACGGGATCGGGCCGCAAGATCGAGCTTCCCATCTTTTCCGGTGATGACGCTTACGGGTGGATTGTCCGGGTAGAGAGGTATTTTCGGGTGAACCAGATTGAAGATTATGAGAAACTCGAGCTTGTTTTAGTGGCTATGGAGGGCGATGCCTTGACTTGGTTCCAGTGGTGGGAGGAGCAAGCTCCATTTCCTTCATGGAGGGATTTTAAGGAAGACCTCATCAAGCGTTTTCAGTAGGAGTAGCTCGAGGTCGTATGGGCCTGCTTGAGTGCGACAAGCGAGCACGATGATGCGATCTTGGAGGGAGTTTGAAATTGTTGCGGGAGCCAAACGCCACATCGACCCCGAAATGTTGATGTGTATTTTTCTCAATGGGCTTAAGAAGGAAATACGTGCAGAGATGAAGGTGGGGGCATTTCTAAGCCTTAATGCCATGATGGATCGGGCACTGGAGTTAGAAACGAGAAATTTGGCTTGGAGAGACGCTGGGGTGAACCCTGGCATGAAGGGTGTAGGTGGACCTTCGAAGGGACCAACTCAGTTCCAGACCCAAAATTGGATTCGCAACAGCCCAGGAGGCTTCCAAGGGGGTGGGCCCAAACCTGAAGCTGGGGGAATGGGTGAGAAAAGGGTCAGCGGGATGCACAGGCTATCCCATGAGGAGTTGCAAGAGAGGCAACGTCAGGGCCTTTGTTTTCGGTGTGGGGACAAATGGAACCCGGAGCATGTATGTAAGATGCGGCACCTTCAGTTTGTCCTTTTGGAGGAAGCAGCGGAGGAGCACGAGGAAAGGGAAGAGGAAGACGTTGAACCTGAAGGAGAGGAAGCTCTGGGATTGAAGGCTTTGCAACTATCTTCTCACAGTTTTTGGGGATTGACTTCTAATAAGTCTCTAAAGGTTTGGGGAGAGATCAATGGCGAAAAGGTGGTGGTGCTAGTCGATTCAGGGGCTACGGCAAATTTTATTTCTCTCAAGTTGGTGGAGAAATTAAAGCTGCAAGTGGAAAAGATACCTGGTTTTAAGGTGGAGGTGGGGAATGGAGCCATTGAAGAGGGACATGGAGTCTGCAGAGGTGTGGAGTTGATGGTGCAGGGGATACATATAGTCCAGAATTTTTTTGTGTTGGAGCTGGGAAGGTCAGAAGTGGTGTTGGGGGTGGACTGGTTGGAAAGTTTAGGCCCTTTTAGGGGTAATTACCAGGATATGACAATTGTATGGAGGGAAAAGGGGTGTTACAAGATGCTGAAAGGGGACCCAACATTATGCAGATCACGGTCTTCTTGAAAGACAGCTTTGAAAGCCTTAAAAGCTGAAGGAGAAGGGTATTTAGTGACTCTAATAGCAGCTGATTTGGAGAAGTGGAGTAATCCAGAAGTTTGTGAGGGTTGAACACGATGGATGAGTTTGAAGACATTTTCCAAGTGCCCAATAGTTTACCCCCACGAAGGGAACAAGACCATGCGATTGTCCTTAAGGAAGCTGCTGAGATTCCTCACATTCGGCCCTACAGGTACCCTCATTATCAAAAGAATGAGATTGAAAAGATTATAGATGAAATGTTGCAATCTGGAATTATCAGAGCTAGCACTAGTCCTTTCTCTAGCCCTATTATCTTGGTGAGAAAAAAAGATGGGGGGTGGAGATTTTGTGTAGACTACAGGGCGTTGAATAGGATTACCATACTGGACAAATTTCCTATCCCTATTATTGATGAGTTGCTGGATGAACTAGGGGATGCTAGAGTATTTTCCAAGCTAGACTTGAAATCTGGTTATCACCAGATTAGGATGAGAGATGAGGACATACACAAAACAGCTTTTAGGACTCATGAGGGGCATTATGAGTTCCTTGTTATGCCCTTTGGACTCACTAATGCCCCCTCAACCTTTCAAGCTTTGATGAATAAGGTGTTAAGACCTTTCCTTAGGAAGTTCGCATTGGTGTTCTTCGATGACATACTCATTTACAGCAGCAATCGAGAGGTTCACAAGGCCCATCTTCAGCAGATTTTTGAGGCGTTGAGAGCCAACGAATTGTATGTGAACATGAAGAAATGTTGTTTTGAACAAGATCAACTTGAATACTTGGGTCACATAATTTCAGGGGAGGGTGTCGCAGCAGACCCTAATAAGGTGAAGGATATGCTAGATTGGCCAACTCCAACAGATTTGCGAAGTTTGAGAGGGTTCCTTGGATTGACAGGGTATTATAGGAGGTTTGTGGAGAGCTATGGGAAGTTAGCTTGGCGACTAACTCAACAATTGAAGAAGGATAATTTCACTTGGGGAAAAGAGGCCCAATTAGCTTTTGAGAAGCTGAAGCAGGCCATGACTTCACTGCCTATCTTGGCTGTCCCCTCATTTAACAAACTGTTTATTATAGAGACTGATGCGTCAGGAAAGGGAATTGGTGCAGTTTTGATGCAAGAAGGTCACCCAATAGCCTATATGAGTCAAGTCCTTTCGGACAGAGCTCAAAACAAGTCAGTTTATGAGTGAGAGCTAATGGCTATCGTGCTCGCAGTTCAAAAATGGCGGCACTACCTAACGGGGCAGCAGTTTATTGTGCACACAGATCAGCGATCCTTGAAGTATTTGCTAGACCAGAGAGTCGTGGGAATGGAACAACAAAAATGGTTAACAAAGCTACTTGGTTTCAATTTTGTTATCAAATATAAGGCGGGAGCAGAAAATAGAGTGGCTGATGCTCTTTCCAGGAAGCTGTAGTATGCAGCAATCTCTACCATTTCTTTTGGGGATTGGGTTGAACTTGAGGCTGAGGTTCAAGCGGATGCCCGGTTGAGAGGCATAATTCAAGATTTATTACAGGACGCGGGTTCTCATGCAGGTTTTGAAATCAAGAGGGGCAGGTTGCACTATAAGGGGAGGCTAGTAATAGCTAAAGACTCAGCTAAAATTCCCCAAATTCTGCAGGAATTTCACGATTCCAGCACAGGAGGCCACTCAGGTTTTTTTCGAACTTACAAGAGAATCTCCAGCTTGTTATATTGGGAAGGAATGAAGGGGCAGATTCAGAAATATATCAAAGAATGTGATGTGTGTCAGAGAAATAAGACTTAAACGTTATCACCTGCTGGTTTACTGCAACCGCTTCCAATTCCGGGCAACACATGGACTGATATGGCTATGGATTTCATTGGAGGTTTGCCAAAGGCTATGGGAGTGGATACCATTATGGTGGTGATTGATAGGATGACAAAATATGCTCATTTCTGCCCGTTAATCCATTCATATACGGCTAAGGAGGTAGCCAATGCTTTTGTTAAAGAGGTGGTTCGATTGCATGGATTCCCAAACACCATTGTGTCGGATAGAGATAGGGTGTTCATGAGCACCTTTTGGACTGAATTATTTCGCATGGCTGGAACAAAATTGAGATATAGCTCAGCTTATCATCCTCAAATGGATGGCCAAAGTGAGGCAGTCAACAAGTGCTTGGAGACTTACTTGAGGTGCTTTACGGGGACTAAACCGAAGTAATGGCCCAAGTGGCTCACTTGGGCTGAATACTGGTACAATACCAATTATCATGGCGCAATCCAAATGACTCCCTTCAAGGCATTGTATGGAAGGGACCCTCCAACTCTAATTCGGGGAGGGAGGGAGTCCACTGTTATGGAGGTCCAAACTCTAATGGAAGAACAGAACCACATGCTAGATGAGTTAAGGTTTCAGTTAGAAAGAGCTCAGAATAGAATGCGGACTTATGCAGATAAGAAGAGAAGGGAAATTGAGTTTGAAGTTGGGGAAAGAGTGTATCTGAACCTTCAACCTTATAGACTCAGGTCCTTGGCTAAAAGGATCAATCAGAAATTGAGCCCCCGCTATTATGGGCCTTATGAGATTGTGGAGAAGCTTAGCCCCGTGGCATACAAATTGCTGCTTCCAGCCACTTCTCTGGTCCACCTTGTTTTTCACATTTCGCTTCTAAAGAAATGTGTATCTCCTAAGGTGGTTGCACAACCGCTGCCCGCAGCTTTGACAGCTGATTGCGAATTGCAAGTGCAACCAGAGGAGGTTCTTGGCACCCGGACTAACAGCAAGGGGGAGCTGGAGGTGCTGATTAAATGGCAAGACTTACCTCAGTTTGAGAACTCTTGGGAAGTGGCAGCAGACATTCAGCAGCAGTTTCCTTCCTTCCACCTTGAGGACAAGGTGGATTTTGAAGGAGGGGGTGTTGTTAGGACTCCAGTAAATAGAGAAGCAGTAAAGGGTGAGGTAAAAGTAAGTGCTAGAGTTTCACCCTATGCTAAGGTATACGTGAGAAAGAACCAAGAAAAGAAGAATGACTTGGGAGGGGCATGTGGCATAAGTGTGAGTAGTGGGTTTTGTGACTAACTTTGCCAGCTGGCAAGATTAGAGAGGGGTATGAGGTTTTGCTAATTCTGTTATGGGTGAGAGGAGGAATATAGGGAACGGGGAGAGTGCCGAGGGGGGAATCTCAGATTGTTGGAATAGTAGGAGGGAGAGAACTAGGTCTCTCAAATACCTAGTGACCTTGTAAACACTTTCCTTTTCAGTGTGAATAATACACCATTGAAGGAGGAGCTAGATACCACTCTGGTTCTGCTTCTATTCCTTCCTTTTCAGTGATATTCTTCTGCAATTTTTTTCTACTCACTGATACCAGTTCTTTACAGTCTTCCATCTGCTGAGAACAGGGAAATGATCCTGAAAACTCTCCTAGCTAAGGAAAAACATGAAGACTTAGACTTCAAAGAGCTTGCAGCCATGACCGAAGGATATAGTGGAAGTGATCTTAAGGTTAATTTTTTTATAGCGATTATGACTTACGTTCTATTTTGTGGTGATATGCTGTTGACATTAATTTCTTTGAACAGAATTTGTGCATCATTGCAGCATATCGACCTGTGAGGGAGCCATTACAGCTGGAGAGAAAGAAGTATATGGTAGTTATTAATCAACTACTGTGTTAAGATTGACATATCTATCTAATGTCGAAATTTGTTTTGACTTATGAGCTGAGGAGCTAACTAATATCAATTGCATCTTGTATCAGGGAAAGAAGAAAAAAGAGGCAGAAGGCCAAAACTCTGAAGATGCTTCTGATAATAAAGAAGATCAAGAAATTACCCTGAGGTCTTTAAACATGGAAGACATGAGACAGGCTAAGAGTCAGGTATTGGGGTTTAATGGCCATGTGTTACTTTATTTAGGCATCCGTAACATACTATTTGGAGCATTTAAAAATGACTTTTTGAAAATCAAGGCATTTAAAAAGGTGGTTCAAGGGAACATAATGATAGATATCTGTCATTTGGATAAACAATAATTAGATGTTTCAAAGCATAATTTAACAGTCCCATCATATGTGAGCAATCAAAGATTCAACCTTGGTTTTATTCCATTCATCACTGGATTATGCACCATAGTTTGCTGACCTTTATGCCTTTGTTGGAATGAACTTACTTTCTTCTTGATTCAAGATGCCAACACATCCCGATTAGATACTGATATAGTTAAGTTTAATCTAATAACTGTTACAAGAGATGATTGATCAAGTGATCGACTTTTATTCTCCATTTAAATGCTTATTTATTCAAGGATTTCATGCATGATCTTTTAACAACTTCATTCATATGGAAGAATGAAAGTCTGGTATTTTCAGTAGAATATCTTCCATGGACATAAAGTTTATAAATATATGTTACAATGCAGGTGGCTGCAAGTTTGCCGCAGAAGGGTCAGTAATGAATGAGCCGAAGCAGTGGAATGATTTATATGGAGAAGGAGGTTCAAGGAAGATACAGCAACTCACTTACTTCCTTTGGAGAATGTGCAAAGCTGGTTTATTTTGGACTCGTCAACATTCATCCTAAGGGATATATTTTAACAAGGGGAGGAGTCATTCAGCAGAGGTGTTGAATTCAAAGCATGCCCCAAGTGTCCCACAGATCAAAAGCTAAGATCTTTTCAGTCGCAGAAGAGCTTAATTCAGGGCAGATATATCCTCCAAAGGATGTTTAGAGATCAACATGCATCAAGTTTAGGGGAGGGGTTCTCAGTTATTGTTTGGATTGTTTACAAACCCAAGGCCAACTGCATTAGGGGATTCTACTGTCATGAGTGATTTGGACGATGCAATGGCTTTTTTTTGGAAGTAGGATTAATTTACACCAAACCCTTTAGGTATGCTGTATCATATGTGAACAGAATTTTCAGACAGTAGAATTTTATACTACACTGCTTAGAGTTTGGTTGAATTATTTATGTGAATTGTCTTGGATAAACAACTAATTTGTCTTCATAATGAAATATTTAGGCGGATACTAACGTGAAAATAGGGAAATGCTGAAAGGATATCTATAATTTGAAGTTGATCATGGAAAAAATGCTAAATTGCTAACTAATGCAGCACTGAAACTTCATATAGTAATTGCTGACCAAGAGGCAGAAGGAAATTGGCTGCACATCATTAGTACAAAATCTCTTATTGTAATAGCACTGCATTAAGCTTTAAAGAGAAATTTTAAGATTTCTGCACTTAAGAAAAGCGCTTTACAAGAAAGCTATCGTCTATTATTTTCGTCAACTCATATCCTACGTAGATTCATTCCGTCAATGTAATGAACAACGAGTAGGAAGATTATAAACATGTTTGGTTCTTAGAAGTCAAAGAGGTAATTTAAAATGTTTATTACTTACAGAACAAATTTGAAAATAGAAATAAATTAAAATCAACTCTGCGGTTTTTGCCAAATAAATATAAACATTTCAGAAAATGAAAACTAATTAGAAAAATAATAATATCATTGATCAATATCAAATGTGTTTATTACGTAAAACACTCAAAAGAGTATTTATAGTCCACTGGTTAGTTATTTAAAATCATATCAAAATTTTAATAAAATACAAGTATATATATATATCTAATGAAATTAAACGACTTGAGAAGGTGATTGAATCAAGTCCTGAAATAATTTAAACTTTTTCGGCACACTAGCACACAGAGCAGAATGTTTTGATTGTTCAGAATTTATTATCGAATTATTACATATCTACTAGACTTCTATCAAACAGAGGTATAGCAGATAGATAAATTTACAATAGATTGCTTGTATAATCTATTCAATTGATTAAGGTACTCCTTTAAGATAGTACAATCACAATGGTATCATATGCATTTATAAATATATTTAAAAAACAAGAGAGAAGGATAGAAAATCTTGCACCAAAAATTATCCTGATTCGATCTCCACAAATCTTGGAGTCTACGTCCAGTCTCTATCTAAAGTAGGATTTTTCAATATCAAGAGTATTATTTATAAACAGTTTCTCCAAGTTCACATTTGATCCTCACAACTTTGGGGACTATCTTCTCACCAACTAAGAATACATTCCTTATTGGTTTCTCACGCTTTTCTCACAAGATTTTTCTCTTCTTCTACCTTCACTCACTAGAATACAATACAATATTTCAGAGAATAGAAGATGAAAAATACACTTAAGGCATACTGCTCATAAAATGATCACTAAGATCCTCATCTAAAGGTTCTTTAATACTAATGTCCTTGGAAATCTCTCTCTTTTCTTGCATGTAATCAATTTTGACCATTACAGTGACTTTCAATGTGCAATTGTCATGTCTTTTTTGTTGAAATACATTTATTATTGTGCCATATGAATTTTTTCTATTATGGCACAAGGTATCGTTCTCTTTACACATTTTGGCAATGCCACCATTTAAATAGCTTTTTTGTTATCCTAAAGTGATTAATCAAAAGTCTTATATTGTAACTACTGTTATTTTTGCACAACTAATGTTAACTCTTTATTCTTCGAGCTTCATTTCTCCACGATTTGCTTGTAGCTTTTCAACTGCTTCCCTGCCAGATTATTCAGTGTTATTGTGCTCACTAACCTAGAGTGATTTGCCATAGTTTCTTCTAAGCTCTCATGGGTTCTTTAAAGTTTTCCATGATATATTTACTTATAGTATAAGCTCATTTTTGTAGCACATAATTTCTCAACATATACACCAAAGACCGAACGCACCGTTGCTGGACTATGGCATAATTGAATCAATTTCTATTTTGTGAACAAATGTTAACACTGGCCATTTGTGTATTTCAATTTATTTCTTAGGCATTGCAAAATAAACGTGGGCTCATTTTCTAGATAAACTAAAACTTGAAAAAAAAATGTTAAAAAGTATTTTTAATATTTTATATGTGATATTTATATTTTAATTGAATTTAAATATGAAAAAATATTTTAATCTTAATATGTATAATTATCTTTAATGTCATCTCCCTATTATTTGTTGCTATTATTTTTAAGGTGAATTATACTAGTTTTTTTTGAGATTTAGTATAATTATACTACTCAAATTCACCTTGTTTAATGTATAATCTATAAACAAAAAAATATCAAATATAATTACACGAAATTATAGAAAACATTAGTATAATTCACCCTTATTTTTATTGCATCAAGAAGAAAACATTGGCCTCCTAAATGTAATATCTTGAGGGCTACCCTACGACAACGGCACTTGGAAAGATCAAGCAAAGACTTGGAAAAGTCTTTTGTCAACACGTAATATTAAATATTATATAATAGATGAGTACCTATGAAGGCTAACATGTGGCAGAGGTCACACATCGTATTATCTATTACCACACTTTTTTTTTTGGTCGCTTTCATTTTAATATTTTAAAATTATTTTTAATTAAAAATTATGTTAAAATTTTGTTTATTACCATTTTTTATTATAAATATAAAATTAATTATTTTTAAATTAAAAATTTTAAAATAAAATTAACCTATTAAATTAATTTTATATATTAAGCCCAATTCATTTATACACTAAATTAAATCTTATATTAATAGTATATTAAAATTAAATTTTTGGGAATATAGAAAATTTTCACTGAAAGATCCTATCCTTTTTAGGGATTTCCGTTGAGTCGGGCCAAATTAGTTGAATTTATAATAATAGAATTTGGATATTAATGGTTCTATCAAGATAAAAAAAAAAAAAACAAATCAATAGCTATAATTGACATATCACCATCTTGAACAAAAATCAACATTTTGTTTAAACTATCCCTCTTCTCTTTTTTCCAATTAAAGTAAACTACCATTTTCATCCTTAAAAGATAAATGTGCTATCAAATTAATTTTTAAAAAATATTTTACTAATCTGCAATACCCCAATGATAAACTTTATTATTGTTAATAGATTCTGTTAATATTAATAAAAAATATTTTAGGAACTAATTTATAAATATATTAATCTTTTAAGGACCTAATTTACTAGTACATTGATTTTTTAGGAACTAATCAGCTAATGAATTAATTATTGAGATACTACATGCCAATAAAATATCCTTAAAAGACTAATTTGCCAATATATTGATCTTATAAGAGTCTAATTGATAGCTTACTCTTAGTTATATTGACTTCTTCTTTCCTCTTAATCATGGTTGCCGAGCTAATTAAACTCAATTATAAAAACAAAACTAAAGAGAAAATATTGTTTTTCCTTATCATTGTTCTTGTAGCCGCTCTACTCCCTCTTTGTCTATTTCTATTTTTTTCCCCTCATTTTTCTTTTTTTCCTGTTTCACTCACTTTCTCTGTCAAATTTGCCATAAACCACAAAAAGATGGTCTTTTCGAGCATACACTTGCGTCCCTCTTAACTGTAATTTAGATGCACTGTTAACCGTGGTAGAGACGTGAATGTGAATGTTAACGTGAAACCTATTTCAAAGAAAGTATTATCAAATCACAATGAGGAAGATCTGTTCACTTTCTGCATCTCTCTCTTATTCATTGTTCTATTCTATTTATTCGGGAAAAAAAAAAGAGAAAAATCTGTATTAAAAAATGCTTTTTGTACCATAATGCCTCCCCCTCTTTTATCTGCGGTCCTTTTTTGCTGTTAATTATATATATATATATATATATATATATATATATATATATATATATATATATATATATAAAGAATTCCAATGTGCCATATCACGCCCCAAATAGGACAGAGCAACGCGAAAAACGGAGAATGAAGATTGAAGAACATTTTTTTGGGGTTTTGGCTTTCACTTTTTTCCGGAACTGTAAACAAGAGAAAAGAAAAAGTTAAAAATATAAATCGAAAAGAAGAAAAGGGGGGATTTGAATTAAATTAAACGGTAGGTATTAATGTTTTATGATGGGTTTAATTGTGATGGACAGCATGTCACAATCACAATTGTTCATCATTTTTAAATAATAATAATAATAATATGTGGCTAATATTTACTAAACATGGCATTGTCATGCTAACCCTGAATATGGGAAGTTTCGAATCCTTAGGTGAAAATTTTGTTAATTATTTTTTTAAATTTTTTTAAAAATTTTGATTAATTAACTCATAAAATATATTAAAATAAATTTATTTTTTATTTTTTATTTTTTGCAAGCCATCATGTTAACATACCAAAAAAAGAGTAAGTTAATTATGCCAACTCATATTGTTGTAGTAGATTGGCCCACCCTGCCCCATTTTAGATGGATTATTGGTATGTTGAGATGGAGCACGGTGGGTTAATTCGCTTTCCTATCTCTATAAAAGGTCACTATTTCATTTCAATAATGTGTCGTAAAGGAAACTTCAAAGACTTTATGAAATAAAATCCGAAGATGACTTTGAAATGAAAGACATACTAAGATAGTGCAGCTTTGTATTTTCTATAGCATTTATTTATTTGATTGACAATGACAAAAACAAAAATAAAAAAATAAAAAACTCGGTCAATTGTTATATATATATATATATATATATATATATATATATATATATATATATAATTCAAATCAAATTATATTGATATAACTTTAAGTATAGTTATATTATTTAATAATTTTTTATAAAATATATTTTTTATTAATCCAATTATTAAATTACAATTGTCTATCATAAAGATCATTTGCATCAAATTTTATAAAAATTAAGCATCAATAAAAATATAATTAAATGGCTCTTATCCATGTACATTTTAAATACATATATTAGTTGATTTGCATGTATATAAAAAAATATTAAATAATTTTAAATTAATGTAAAAAATTACACCAACAAAAAATTATTTAATAATATAGCAGATGCTTAAAATTATACCAATATAACTTAATCCTACCCAAAGAAAGATTAAACATTCATTTTGTCCTTTAAAAGATATATAAAATATTAATTTAGTTCTTGAAAATTTAATATCACATTAATTCTTAACAAAATTTTAATATCAAATAGACACGTAAAAGTAAAACTATGAAATCATTTTAATTTTTCTATTACTTTGATAAAGTTATGAAATGGATGAGTTTTCTTATTTTTTAATTTTTAGTAATATCAAATAATAAAAGAATTAAAATAATGTCATATTTTAATTTATAAAAAAAAATTTCATGTCAAAAACCTTTTAAAAGCAAATAAGATGTCACGGACACATCTTTCAGCAACAAAAATACATTAACATCATACCAAAAACATTTATGAACTATTTAAATTTATTTCCATTAACTGAATTCTAGTGGCCAAAAGCGTCATAGTCTTCAATCGAATATCTTAACAAATTTTACAGAGATATAATTAGGTAAAACATCTATATATATAATATTTAGAAACCTCAAATATAGAAACTCTTTATCAAGTATCGCATTCTCATTAAAAAATTTGCCTCCAAAACTATTATCTTTCTACTTATGGAAACTCTTATTAATAACTATAAAATAATTAAAAAAATTTCTTCCACCGTCTCCATTCCTGTAATACATTTATGGCACTTTTTTCTTTTTCCCACACTAAAAATTCACAATAACGAATGTTTTTAAATGTTCTTTCCTGATATCCATTTGTGTTTCTTATTTATTGCTACTTTTTCCCCCTAGATACTAGATATAATCACTGCTTCTTCTTTTTTGGCAGGCAGATGTATATAATCATTGCTCATAATTTAAATTAATTAATTAGATTTATTTTTACTGGCCATGAAGGAAAATGAAAGAGGGTAATACACTAAAGCACAAACATAATAATCGGACTGGGGCCAGTTCAATACCAGGACACACAATTTCCACAAAAATTTATTACCACTTGAATATTAAGGCTCTCGATCGACCATGATAAATCAATTTTATAATAAATGACAAATTTATTTTTAATTCATGATGTGCATGATATTGACTTTGAAGACTTTGTTTTGCGGAAGAAAAATAAAAGAAACAAAATGACATTTATATTCACAAAATAAACTTATTATAAACATATAAAGAAAGAAAAAGAAAGATTATGGAATGTTAAAAAAAAAAAAAAAAGTGATGAAGTCAATTTTTATGTTCTTCTCTCTTCTTATAAGTCCACAATAAATTTATCTTATCAGTGCAAATAATTTTTTTTACTTGAAATATTTTCTAATATGAAAAGTATCCTGAACTTGGCCCTTCAATTACCTGTATCAAATAGGCTATTCCTGCTCGAATAGATTACGTAAAGAGTCTCATATTTAAAATCTAATAATTATATCACTTAATTTGTTTTATTTATTTCTAACCGTATTTATATGAACTCTTAAGTTTTATATACACAATCTAGAAGGGAGTCATTAAAAATTATTTCGATATGTTAGTTGATTTTTTTCGTAACTTGAAAATTTTGCATAATTGCTATTCTTTAGATATATATTTTATAAAATAGATCTTAAAATTCATTCCTTAATATATTTTGATTATTTTTTTTATATTTCTAGACAAAATTATTTGCACACAATAGTTAATATTTAATAGTTAATAGTGTTAATAGTTACTTCTTCTTCAAGATAATTTAAAAAAAATATAAAATTTCAAAAGATTTAATTTATATGCACTATCAGTGTAAAAAAAATTTATATAGATATCCAATCATGTATTACTATATTAGTAAAAATATTTGACTCAACCACTTATTACCTTAAAAATCTTATAAATACAAATATTTGATTAGGTGACAGTTAAAAATCTTTTATATTAATAACCCATATAAATTAAACTCAATTTGAAATATTGAAAAGTATGAAAAACTTTAAAAGACATGAAAGGGAGGAATGAAAAGTCTATAGTAAAAAAAGAAAAGAAAATATAGCTTTGAGTAAATTTAAATAAATCAAAATTTGATATTTTTTTGGTACATAAGCAGCATAAGGTTTGAATCTAAGCTTTCTTGTATACTACCCAAACCTCTTACCACTAAGCCACTCTTCATGGCTTTAAAATTTGATAAAACTACCATGTGATAACTTTGATGAAAGGACCTTAATATACATAAGATTCAAAATAAATTAATATAAAATATTCATTTAATCCAAAAATCAACATGTCAAATTATTTTGTTAATTATTATGACAAGAAAATAAAATTATATATCTAACATTATTCATATATTAATTAAAGTAATAAATTAATTTTTATTTATTGACAGTGTAAAATAATTTTATACTGTTAATCAATAAAAATATAAAAAAGATTTTTTTTCTCTCTTTTTCATTGTATAATTAATCATTTGAGGATTGTTTTATATGATTAAAAATAATTATTGAAAATATTATCTCAATTTGTTCTGAGTAAAGCATCCATCAATATCATTTTGGAAATTCAAAATGAGGAAGAAAAATGATATTTGGCATGTTTGGATAAATAACTTATTGAAGTACTTATGTGAAAGTAATTTTTGAAAAGTAGTTTATAAATAAGTTATTTTGTATTTGAATAAATAGTAATAGAAGTACTTATTTGTAGTATTTTAAAAAGTGCTTATCGAGAAGTTAGATATTTTAATGTCTTAAAAAGCATTAAAAATAACTTTTTGAAAAATAATAAATTGTACAGTGAAATGAGCAAAAAGTTACAAATATTACTTTTAACTTCCAAAAGGTTGAAAAAAATTATAAATGGTATTATCCAAATGAGCTCTAAGTATGGAGTATATAAGCAAAAAGATTATAGACCGAATATCTTTTGGAACAATACATTAATTTATATCAACGGGTATTGTTAAATACCATATTGGTTAGAGATACAGCCATAATGGCCTTTGCAATGACTCGGACAACTCTCACCTTATGAACTAATTTTTGTGATTGAGTTACCCACTCAATTTTAAAATATGGTTGTTATTGAGCCACCTACAAATATCCAATCCTATAAATTTGATACTCTAAATATTTAGTCTTGAGCGTGAAGGAGTATATTAAATCTTATATTGCTTAAAGATATAGCCATGATATCATTTATAATAGCTTAGACAATCCTCATCTCATGAGCCAACTTTTTGAATTGAGTTAGAGTTATGTAATTTTGAAAAATATTAATCTTCGCAAGGGAAGAGAGTGGCAAGGAGATTGGGCATAGAGCTTAATTATTATGAATGTGATATCTCGAAGGCAGCTGCAGTGACATTTTGGAAGATCAAGACAAAGACTTATAAGTCCCCAGGGAACACTTTACATTAAATAATGGATTATCAGCGTTGATAGTTGACACATCATGCGAAGAAAATTCCATCTAAATATTTTTTTGGTGCATAAGTGACAATAAGATTTAAATTTATGATTTTATATATGCAACTCAAATTGTCCACTACTAGCCCACTTCTAATAGCTTAAAGTCTTATTTAAATATCTAAATATGAAAATAAAATAAAAAAGTGTACATGGAGAGATTAAAAAAAAGAAAAAAATGAAGTATTTTTTTAGCGCGAGTGCATGCTTCACAAGCGTAGAATAAAATTCCGAAAATTTGTGATAGTACAGGTTCAATGTTATCATAAATGTCTACTTCAACTAAACTCATTAATATGCCATAAGAGATACTTTAAAGACTTCATGGAATAAAAGTCCAAAGATGACTTGGAAAAATTATTCGGTTTATTTGGATTTTTTATTTGCTAGATAATTATAGTTTGTTGATATATTTTTATTATTAATTCTAAAACATATTATATTGTTTTATTTCGTTTTCTGCCCTTAAGGTTTTCCAGAAAAGATTTTAATAAGAACAAGATTAGTTTGACCTTTTTTTTTTTTTGAAAAAACTTTGAATACCGAAAACAATAAAATGAAGTAAGATTTTTGTTATTATTTATAAAAACATATTAAGTAAAACAAAAAAAGCAAAAAAAAAAACTAAAATAATATTATAATTTTTTTTATTTGCATTTCGTGTTTACATTAACATACGAATGTCTAATAAAAGCCTTTTAAAAAATAATTATATTTTTTTTGTTTTAGGTGAGAATTACGAATTAGAAATATGAAAAATTGCAAACAATTTGCTTTAAAAGATAAAGAACATGCTGATTCATACAGCTGAGAATACCACAAGCCCAAGCCACTAGAAATGATATTGCAGTGAATAATTTGAATAGTTTACATGAAAATCTAAATTCAAACTTCATTATTATCAATGTACCAAAATAAAGAAGCCCACAAAGCCCAAAAACAAATTAAAAAAATGCTCTTAACAGTTAACACCCTAAAATAACTGGCTTACTAATAAATCAGCCATTTATTTGTTCTACATATTTAATTAACACGCTTAAAAAACCCATCAACGCCCACATTAGCACACCAACGGGTGTAGGAATGGTGGCTATGGCGTGGTTGGGGTGTATTGAAGACATATTGAATGAAAGTTTGATTGAACTTAAATATAAATTATACCAAAGAGTTTATTACATAAATAAAGCAATTATAAAGATAATTTATTGGATAATAATAACATAAAAGATACACCTAAGATGACAAAAAAGATAAAGATAAATTTATAATTAAGAATTAGATAAAATAAATTGAACCTAAGTCCTAACAAACTAAATATGTAATCCTAACTAACGAAGATTGTTATCCTAGATTTATCAAGTATAAGGGACAGGTTGGATTGAGTTGAGTTAGTCATAAACTTGGCCCCGATTTTTTGATTAGGTCATTTTTTTAAACCCCAAACCTGACTCGAAAAATGGCCTGGCCAATCCAACATTTAGAAATTTTATAAGTTCGAACGTTATGTAACGCAAAGCCATGAAAATTTAAAAGTTAGAAAAAAAATTCAATATATATTGTACAATATATTTTTTAGACCAAATTATTTTAATACAAAAATAACATCATGTTATATATAACATATTAACTAAAGTATAAAAGTCTCATAATTTATCACTAATTTTATTGAAAAAATAACTTTTAAATAATCATATAACATCAGATGGGCCAGGTCAACTAGAAATATGATCTAAACTAAGCCTGAAAAATGTAGCATGTCAAAATTTTAAAACATGAATCTGACCCAATAAGCTTTGGGATGAGCTAGGCCGGGTCATAAACATCCCTATTGTAACATTCCTCGGAATTTTTCTTATCGTTTTTCTCTTAATTATTCGATTTTTATTGAATAATTGAAGTTAATTAAAATTTGACTAAATATTTATTTAGGATTAATTAATTAGCAATTAATTGAGTTTAGATATGAGAGAATTAGATTAAAAATATAGAAGATTTCATAGAAATTTTCTTAAACCAATTTACCGATTTAAAGGAAATCGGTAAGATTACGGTATTTTAAACTAACGGAACCGAATCAATAGGATTATATACCCAAAACCTTATGACTCAAAGGCTGAATACTCAGCCACTTAACCCTCTAAGGGTGGGGCAACAAAGGCCACAAAGAGAGGGAGACATGGCTGAAAATTGGCTACCAAGTATCATCCAATCAAAGCCCCTAATTCCAACTACTTCCTCAAAGCCTTAATAACATATTCCTTTCCTCTTCCCTTCAGCTGATTGCGCCTCCCTCTCCCTCTTGTTCCAGCCTTCTTCTTCTCTTCTCCTCTCAACCTACTCTATCAAACTTTCAAACTTTGTCAAGGTTCTATCAATCCAAACTTAAATTCAGCAACATCACACCTAAAGGAGGTAGGATTCAATTTCTGTCCTTAATTTCTCTGAACTGTGGCTGCATGAAATTTCACTCTTCTTCAATTATTTGATGACATATTGGATGTATATGATGGATTATGATTGGATTAACATAAAATCTTGAGTTGGAATTAAAGTTAGAAGGAGAAAACTAGAAGAAGTGGAGAATTAGGATACTGTCTAAGTGAGAAACCCCACGGCAGTCTATACAACGGAGTGTACGTCTTCGCCTACAGCAGTTTAAAATCAATGAAACTATTTTTAAATGAAAGTAGACATTCAGGATTTTTCATACATATATCATATAAGGCCATTGGATTAATATTGAAAGAGATATGAATTTTGGAAGTTTGACCTAGGTTTTTGAGTTTGATTCTGGGCAAACTAGATTGTTCAGGGCAAAACTTGCTCTATACGACTTGAAATTGAATGAAACCAACTTTGTTAGAAAGCTTACATATAAGAAAACATTCCATAAAAATTTCAGAGTTAGATTTGGTCCCGTTTGCTCCCAGTGGTTCGAAGAAATTGTCCTGTGTCCAAACCGAGCCAAAATAGGGCAATTCAAGAAGGCCAAGTCTCAGAGCTTATATCTCGAATTATACTCATTCAAATGATATGCAGTTTATTTCATTTGAAATCTTGTTCTGTTAGCTTTATATTGATATAAATTTTGCATGATTTTACCTAAATTTCTATTTTTGGTGAATTTTCTCTTAGAAGAGTGCAATTCTGGCTAGAGACATGTATGAAAACTAGATCAAGTTTAGTTAATGTTAGAAATCGGGACTTAGCAAACAGAGAGCTAGAACAGGTATACTGGATGTTAAACTCGGAACTTAGTAAATAGAAAGCTAGAACATGTATACCTAATGTTGAACTCGAAACTTAGTCAATAAAAAACTAAATCGGGTATAGTTAATGTTGGAACTTGGGACTTAGAGAACACGTTTATAAAAGTTTTTGAAGACAAAATGTGGTTTAAAGTCAGAGATCGGAAATCACATAGAACATAATTCACCTTAAAATCGGCAGTCAAAAATAAGAATATAGAACCTAAAATACTTAAATCTGGAAGTCGAGGATTTTCAATATAAACTCGGAAATATGTACCAGAATATGAGACCCCATACCCAAATCCCGGAAATCGAGAAGATTAGGATGCTTTAAACTCATACACGTAGTTCCAAAACTCGATCCAGAATCAATCTCGGAGATCGATACATAACCTCGGAGTTGGAAATAAAAAACATTAACATTATATGCTGGGAAGTCGGAACTTATATAATATCGAAACTCAGGACCTATGTAATCTTGGAAGTCACTCCTAAGCTCAAACTCGGGAACATTAATAAAAGGTTAAAATTTGCAAAATAGATTAAGATTTAAGATTTTAAAGTTTTGCTCATAAGACTTTATTGTGTGTGATAACTAATGAAGATATGATGTTCTACATTGGGTTTGCTGTTTGATTAAGATTTCTTGGTTGTCTGGCACTATTCATGGGGAAGCGGACACGTTCCGTTATACTGCCGAATTTTCGGTGGAAACATATGAAGTTATAATAGCTTGTATTATGAAGATTTAAATTATGAATATGAAATTCTATATGCAAGGATATATGAAAGTAAATGATGAAGCATATGTATAAGTGCATTTAGCATGCCTATATATAATTATATATGGGAATGAAAGGATATGAACATATTAAATGTGGATCCTTTCACCTGGAAGCGGTTATGAGATCCCTCCTTGAGAAGGCAGTTAAATAAGATAAGATTGGATCCCTTCACTTGGAGGCAGTTAATTGGGTCCCTCCCTATGAAGGTGGTTAAAAGATATGATGAAGGTCCCATATTCCTAAGTAGTGTGACATGGCGATCACACCCCGATGGGGTATGACATGGTGATCATACTCTGGAATATGGCATGATGAGCATATTCCTAAGGAATGTGACATGGCGATCACGCTCTGATGGGGTATGACATGGCGATCATACTCTAGAATATGGTATAATAAAACTATGAAATCCCTCTACCATGGAGGCACGTGATCAGATGAGATCCCTCTATATTAAAGGTAAGTGGTCAGCTGAGATCCCTCTATTCTTGAGGCACGGGACCAGGAGAGATCCCTTTAATTTAGAGGCACATGATTAAAATGAGATCCTTCCAAGACTAGAGGCACGTGAATCCCCTTGTAGGTTAGTTCTGTGTGACAACGGTCACGAGTTGAGCTCACTTTAAGATCAGACTACCTAAGGGCAGTAAAGACTAAAGATTAAAATATATGCAAGCACCCTAGGGACGGCGATACATAACACCAAGGTGTGCCAAGAAAAGAAAGCAAAGAAAGTTAAAGAAAGACACCAGTGCACTTGCATGAATTCAAATATGCGCATTTGCATAATTATATCTCATGTTTTATTGATATTGTACTGACGCGGTAATTATTATTCTAATGAAATATTGCCAATGTGACTTAAGTGCATGAAATAAAATGAATTCTACTTCGGACCATATATTTAAAAACCGAACAGTTTGTATAATGAATTCACTTTTTGTAATAAACCGAAACAGTTGGAGATAATAAAGATGACACGACATGAAATTTCTTAATGAATCCTACTGAGAATTTATAATTCTCACTCCTATGTTTATTTTCGTGTTATCTCCAGATAGTTTAAAAGTTTCGAAGAAGGCCCTCCGAGGTGAAGGTGGCTGAAGGTTGCTGCCAGACAATGTTCGATTAAGTGACAGTAACAACTCTTAGGTAAAGTATTATGACTTAAGTATAGTACTGTACTTTGGAGGGTGTTACACCTATGGTGTGGTTTGGTGTTGCTGTTTCGAACACATAATGGTGCATCTCTAGCTTCAGGTGATGAAGGTGCAAGTGGTGGCTGCTTGTAATATAATTATAAGTTTGTGTTTGGAAAAGTCATAAAATTAAAATTATTCAAATAATCAATCATAAATATAATCTTTTTTTTAATAATCGATTATATGTAAAATTCAATTTATGTTTAAATGTATTAACTTAAAAATATTTTTATGTTTGGATATCTTAACTTAAAAGTAATTTAATGTAATGAGTTTAGCTCATACCCAAAAGTTTCAAAAGTTATTTGTAATTATAAAATATTTTTTCGATTAAAATTATAATTTTTTATTATAATCCTTTTACTTCTTTTTGTCCAAACATAACAAAATTTTTAAAAACCGGTGTTTTTTTTTTTTGGTGGGGGCCTTGTAAGCTGAGTTCCACAACATTCACTAAACTGTTTTGAATACAAGCTAACTTAATCCAAACCCAAAGCCCAAGCATACACAAAATTACTAGAGGTGAAAGCAACACCGAAGGGAACCAATTCACATTTTCTTCTCGTTTTGTGAATATGTTGTGCCTCATTCGGATCTTATAACCATGTAAAACGGTTGAGGAGCTACAACGGTCATAGGATAGCTATAGTCCCCCCACACAGTTTCCCTTTTAATGTTTTCAACTTGCCTTAAATCTATTCTTTTCACTTTCATTCTATGCATGTTTGCCCTTGGCTAATTTCTCCCAAGTTGTCCCGGAACTTTTCTTCTAGAAATTAAAACAATACCCAAGATAAAGATATCTTATTCCCAGTTGCTATGAGAAACCGAACAGATATCGTTGAAATTAATTAATTGAAGTACTTTACACGGCTTCAACTCCGTCAATGACGTTTGGTTGACTCACTCGAATGTATCCTATGCATTCTGCATCTCCAAATTACTTACATCTCTACATTATTGTCATTGCTTAAATGTACACACTATACACCACTTCTGTTATTTAGAAGATGTGAGCATTCTCTAGCAAATTACCAAATAGCTCTGTCATCAGATCTCTAATCAGTCACTAGAAGGCATATATCTCAGTACTTTTCTAAAATAAATAAAATTGTGCCTGCAATTTGCTTATTTCTATTATTCTCTTTGAATAATTAAAATTAAGTAATTTTTTTTAGTTCATCAATGTCACAGCTGTTGAAAATGTGTAAACCTAACTGAGGCAAGGTATATCTTTAAGATAAATAGAATTATCGGAATACTGGGTTTCTTTGGATTTTTTCTTTTTTTTCCCTAGATAATGATAGTTTGTTGATATATTTTTATTAGTAATTCTAAAAATATTATACTGTTTTATTTTGTTTTCTTCTCTTAAAGTGTTCCAGAAGAGATGTTAATATGAACAAAATTATTTTCACCATTTTTTTTAAATCTTTGAATACAAAACTAAACACCTAAAATATTGTAAATTTTATTTGCTTTTCGTGTTTACATAAACATACGAATGTCTAACAAAAGCCTTTTTTAAGAAAAAAATAATAATTATATATTTTTGTTTTATCTAAGAATTATTAATTAAGAAGATAAAAATTTGGCAATCAATTTGCTTAAAAAGATAAAGAACATGCTCCCTAATTTGTACAAATTAACCCAAGCAGAAGTCAAGCCCAAAAATAAATTTTGTTTTATTTATTTCTAACCATATTTATATGAAATCTAAGTTTTACATACACAATTTAAAAGGAAAAAAAAAAACGTCATTAAAAATTATTTCGATACGTTAGTTGATTTTTTTCGTAACTTGAAATTTTTGCATAATTGCTAATCTTTAGCTATTTATTTTATAAAATAGATCTTAAAATTCATTCTTTAATATATTTTGATTATTTTTTCTTATATTTCTAGGCAAAATTATTTTCAAACAATGTTAATAGTTAATAGTTAATAGTATTATTAGTTACTTATTCTTCAAGATAATTTAAAAAAAGAAATATAAGGTTTAAAAGATTTAATTTATATGTACTGTCAGTATAAAAAAAATTTACACAGATATTTAATCATTTATTGCTACATCAACAAAAATATTTGACTTAATCATCTATTACATTAAAAATCTTATAAATAAAAATATTTAATTGAATGACAGTATAAAAATATTTTATACAATAGTCTATATAAATTAAATTCGATTTGAAATGTTGAAAATCATGAAAAACTTTAAAAGGTATGAAAGGGAGAAATGAAATATGAATGGGAGAAATGAAAAGTCTATGGGAAAAGAAAAGAAAAGAAAAGAGAATATAGCCCTAAGTAAATTTAGATAAATCAAAATTTGATAATTGTTTTTTTTTTTTCTTTGTACATAATTGGCAACAAATTTTGAATATAGGGCTTTATACATACTACCCAAACTCTTTACCACCAAATCACTCCTAGTGGCTTCAAAATTTGATAAAATTCCCATGTTATAACTTTAATGAAAGAACTTTAATATATATAAGATTCAAAATAAATTAATATAAAATATTCATTTAATCCAAAAATCATCATGTCAAATTATTCGGTTAATTATTATGACAAGAAAATCAAATTATTTATCTAACATTATTCATAGATTAATTAAAGTAATAGATTAATTTTTATACACTGATAGTATAAAATAATTTTATACTGTTAACTAATAAAAATGTAAAAAAAAAAATTTCCCTCCTTTTCATTGTATAATTAATCATTTGAGGATTGTTTTATATGATTAAAAATAATTATTGAAAATATTATCTTAATTTGTTCGGAGTAAAGCATTCATCAATATCATTTTGGGAATTCAAATGAGGAAGAAAAAAGATATAAGGGCTACTTGGATAAATAACTTATTGAAGCACTTATATAAAAGTATTTTTTGAAAAGTAGCTAATAAATAAGTTATTTTATATTTAGATAAATAGTAATAAAAGTACTCATTTATAGGGTTTTGAAAAGTGATGCTTAAGAAGTTAGATATTTTAATTTTTTTCAAAAGCACTAAAAATAATTTTTTTGAAAAGTAATAAGTTATACAACAAAACGAATAAAAACTTACCAGTATAAATTTTGACTTCCAAAAGGTTAAAAAAAAATCATAAATAATATTATCCAAACTGGCTTTAAGTACAGAGTATATAGGTAAAAAGATTGTGTGTTAATCTAATATCATTTGAAGCAATACATTAATTTATATCAAAGGGTATTGTTAAGTACCATATTGCTTAGAGATACAGCCATGATAGCCTTTGTGATAACTCGAACAATTTTCACCTTATGAACTAACTTTTGAAATTGAGTTAAACCCACTTAATTTCAAGATATAGTTGTTATTGAATCATCTATAAATATCTAGTCCTGCAAACTTTATACACTAAATGTCCGGTCCTAGACGTGAGGGAGTGTGTTAAGTCCTACATTATTTAAGGATATAGGCATGATATCTTTTATAATAGCTTAGATAATTTTTATCTCATGAACCAATTTTTAGAATTTAGTTAGGTCTATTCAATTCTAAAAAGTATTAATCTTCGCAAGAAAAGAAGGTGGCAAGTAGATTTGGCATAGAGCTTAATTATTATGGATGTGATATCTTGAAGGTAGCTGCACTGTCATTTTGGAAGATCAAGACAAAGACTTATAAGTCCCCAGGGAACATGTTACATTAAATAATGGACTATTAACGTTGATAGTTGATGTGTCATGCAAAGAAAGTTCTGTCTAAATATTTTTTTGGTATATTAATAACAATAAAATTTAAATTTATAATCTCGTATATATTACTTAAATTCTCCGCTACTAGTTCACTTCTAATAGTTTAAAGTTTTATTTAAATATCTAAATTTGAAAACAAAAAAAATGTATGTGGAGAGATTAAAAAAAAAATGAAGTTTTGTTTTACTAGCATGAGTGCACGCTTCAAAAGCCTAGAATAAAATTCTGGAAAATTGTGATATTATAGGTTCAATGTTATCATAAATGTCTACTTCAACTGTACTCATTAATATGCCGTAAGAGATACTTTAAAGACTTCATGGAATAAAAGTCTAAATATGACTTGGAAAAATTACTCGGTTTATTTGGATTTTTTTTACTAGATAATTATAGTTTGTTGATATATTTTTATTATTAATTCTGAAAATATTATATTGTTTTATTTTGTTTTCTGCCCTTAAAGTTTTCTAGAAAAGATTTTAATAAGAACAAAATTATTTTGACCATTTTTTGTTTTTTTGGAAAAACTTTGAATACAGAAAACAATAAAAATGAAGTAAGATTTTTGCTATTATTTATGAAAACATATTAAGTAAAGCAAAAAATTAAAATAAAATGATATTATAATTTTTTATTTGCTTTTCGTGTTTACATAAACATATGAATGTCTAATCAAAATTATATATATATTGTTTTAGGTGAGAATTACTAATTAGAAATATGAAAAATTGGAAAACAATTTGCTTTAAAAATAAAGAACATGCTCACCAATTTGTACAAATTAACCCAATAAGAATACCACAAGCCCAAGCCACTAGGAATTGTATACTTATAAAAGATTTGAATAGTTTGTATGAGAATATAAGTTCAATTCTTATTATTGTTAATATACCAAAAAAAAGATGACCACAAGTCCAATACCAAATTAAAAAAAGCTCTTAACACCCTAAAATTACTGGCTCACTAATAAATCACCAATTTATTTGGTCTACATATTTAATTATCACACTTAAAAAAACCTTCAACACCCACAATGGCACACTAAGGGGTGTAGGAGTGGTGGTTATGGCATGGTAGGGGTGTATTGAAGATATTTTGAATAAAAGTTTAGTTGAATTTAAGTACGAGTTATGCCAAGAAGTTTATTATACAGATAAAATGGTTATAAAAATAATTTATTGGATAATAATAAAATAGAAGATAAACCTAAGATAACAAAAAAGATAGAGATAAATCTACAAATAAGAATAAGATAAAACAAACTGAATCTAAATCTTAACAAATTAAATATCTAATCCTAACTAACAAAGATTGTTATCCTAGATTTATCATATATAAGGGACGAGTTAGACTAGATTGAGTTAGTCATAAACCTGACCCAATTTTTTTATTAGGTCATTCATTAAACCCTAGACTTGACTCAAAAAATAACTAAGTCAGCCTGGCATTTATAAATTTTATAAGTTTGAACATTATGTACAGCAAAGCCATGAAATTTTAGAAGTTAGAAAAAAAATTTCAATATATATTTTATAATAGATATTTCAAAATAAATTATTTTAATACAAAAATAAAATCATATTATGTAAAACATATTAATTAAAGTATAAAAATATCATAATTTATCACTAATTTTATTAAAAAAACTTATAATTTTTAAATAATTATATGACTTCAAGCTGGCCTGATCAACTAGAAATATGATCTAAACCTAGCCTAAAAATGCACTATATCAAAATTTTAAAACATGAATCCGACCTAATAAGCTTTGGGATAAGATGTGTGGGGTCATAAACATCCTTGTGGCATGGTTTTGTGTTGCTATTTCGACGCAAAATGGTGCATCTCTAGCTTCAGGCAATGGAGGTGCAAGTAGTGATTGCTTGTAATATGATTATAAGTGTGTGTTTGAAAAAGTCGTGAAATTAAAATTATTCAAATAATCAATTATAAATATAATCTCTTTTTAAATAATCAATTATACGTGAAAATTAATTTATGTTTAGATTATTAACTTAAAAGTATTTTATGTTTGAATATGTTAGTTTAAAAGTAATTTTAAGGTAGTGAGTTTAGTTTATGCCCAAAAGTTTCAAAAAATTGCTTGTAATTATAAAATATTTTTTAGCTTAAAATTATCATTTTTTATTATAATCCATTTTCTCCTTTTTATCCAAACATAACAATATATTTCAAAAATGGTTTTATTTATTTATTTTTTTTGGCTTGTAAGCTGAGTTCCACGACATGCACTAAACTGTTTTGTATATAAGCTAACTTAATCCAAACCCAAGGCCCAAACATTAAAAAAATTACTAGAGGTGAAAAAAACATTGTAGGAAACCAATTGACTTTTTCTTAGGGATGGCAACGGATATTTATAGGGGCGGGGACATATCTTCATCCCAGTTTAAAATTTTCCCCTGTGCGTGTATCTCCATCCACATCCTCATCGTGGGTCCCTATTCCTCATTCCCCGTAAGGATTCAAATTTTTGCTGATATCCATGAGTTTATATAAATTTTTTTTAAATATCTAAAAAAGAGAAAAATCTAAATAAAATATTTATAGATATCTATAATTCATTGTAACATTATCCAATACAATACAATTCAAATTAAAAATGAAATACATGATGCAAATTTATTAAAAAATAATTACAAATATCCAAATCACAAGACACAAATATCATGACTAAGTTTTTTTATTATATATTTACATATATGAGAGCATTTAGTTAATTTATGTTAATGAAGATTTAGTGGATCCCCATAAGGCGGGGATATCATCCCCCATCCCCGTTGCGGGTAATCCTTGCAGATACCTATTTTGGCCCCTTTTTTTTGCCATCCCTGCTTTTTCAGCTTGTTTTGTGAATAAGCTGTGCCTCATTCAACCATGTAACGACGGTTGAGGAGTTACAGCAGTGCTAAGATAGCTGTATTTTCACTTTCATTCTATGTATGTTTGCCCTTGGCCAATTTCTCCCAAGTTGTCCCGGAACTTTTCCTCCAGAAATTAAAACAATACTCGAGATGAAGGTATCTTATTCCTAGGTGGTACGAGAAACCGAATAGATATTGTCGCCCATACGAAATTAATTAATTGAAGTACTTTATACGGCTTCAACTCTGTCAATGACATTTGCTTGACTCACTCGAATGTATCCTATGCACTCTGCATCTCCAAATTACTTACATCTCTACATCATTGTCATTGCTTAAATGTATACACTATACACAACTTCTGTTATTTAGAAGATGTGAACATTCTCTAGCTAACGACCAAATAGCTCTGTTGTCAGATCTCTTATAAGTCACTCGAAGGCACATATATCTCAGTACTTTTTTAAAATAATTAAAAGTTTGCCTTATTTCTATTATTCTCTCTGAATAATTAAAATTAAGTCACTTTTTTTAGTTCATCAATGTCACAACTTATGAAAATGTGTGAATCCAATTGAGGCAAGGTATATGTTTAAGATAAGTAGAATTATCGGAAGACTGGGTTTCTTTGGATTTTTCCTCCCCCTTCCTCTCTAGATAATGATAGTTTGTTGATATATTTTTATTAGTAATTCTAAAAATATTATGTTTGTTAATTTTGTTTTCTTCTCTTAAAGTTTTCGAGAAGAGATGTTAATATGAACAAAATTATTTTCACCATTTTTTTTAAATCTTTGAATACAAAAACTAAACACCTAAAATATTGTAAATTTTATTTGCTTTTCGTGTTTACATGGACATACGAATGTCTAACAAAAGCCTTTTTTAAGAAAAAATAATAATTATATTTTTTAATTGTTTTATCTAAGAATTATTAATTAAGAAGATAAAAATTTGGCAATCAATTTGCTTAAAAAGATAAAGAACACGCTCACTAATTGGAAACCAATTCACCTTTTTTCTCCTGCCTTTGTGAATATGCTGTGCCTCGTTCTCAATCTCCAAATTACTCTCATTTCTACGTTGTTGGTGCCACCACTTCTGTTATTTTGGAAGATGTGTACATTCTCTAGGCAATGAATGACAAATAGCTTTGTTCTCGGATCTCTTATAAGTCATTTGAACGCATACGTTTCAGTGCTTTTCTAAAGCAATTAAAATAGTGCCTTGCAATTTGCTTATTTCTCTAATTCCCCCTGAATAATTAAAATCAAGTAACTCTCTTTAGTTCGTCACCGTCATAACTCATTTAAACAAGAAAAATTGATCCAATTGAGGCTAAGTATACCTATCACTCTAAGTAGCATTCCAACTCTGTTCATTTTACTACCTTATTTCCTCTCCCCCAACAAAAGTTTGGCACATCTAAAATCGTGACATCACTAATGTTTCTTTGTCAAACCAACTTGCTTAAAATCACCCATAATTTCTATACTTGGCAAAATTTTATTGGGGAATAAGGAAGAAGACAGAGAAAACTAAATAGAAGAATTGAATCCCTCCAGGTGTTGATTGACCAAAACTTCAATTGTGAAAACTATGAAATTTATGTTTTTTGGTCAAAGTGAAAAGTATGAAATTAAATCCAAAAAAAAGAATTGCCAGTTGTGTGTAATGGACTCAAATGGCCAAATTGGCCCAACACACATGACAATCACTATGCACCCAGTCCGAAGTTATTTCGCGCCACGAGCCAAGAGGAACCCGAGGAAGGCAAGACTATTGTAATATGCTATTCCCCTATCTAATGTCTTTCCCTTTCTGAATGTTCTTTGCACTTTAAACCTCTCTTCCTTAACTCTTAACCCCATACAATTCCTCTCATACTGTCTCAGGTATTTGATCTAGGCTGCAAAACTTACAAGCATCGGGAATTGATAATTCTATTTTAGTTAATTACCTATTATTCAAGTAAAGGTTCACTTTAATATCTGAAATTATAGGTGTGCTTTACTTTAGCCCTTAAAATTAAGAAATTAACTATTATTATAGTCCAAATTCGGAGTACAAAAACCAATTGGCAAAGGCCTAATAACAGAACTTGGATTGTGTCCGAAGACCTAACTCGCATGGCCAATCATTTTTGCTAAAGGCCAGAAGGTCACTCCCTTATGAACTCACGAAGTCAGTTACATGTTCCAAGATAACCGCTACGTGAGACACAAAAATAATTGCTTGGGTTTCAACTCCAATTAAATAAAAGACAGGGAAGGAGCAGAAACCAGGTATCTAATCATTCCTTTTCTACTTCATATCTCTAAGATTCTTATTGACCTGATCATCGCAGTCTCAGCATGTACACCACCAACACTTTACCTTAGACACGCGAGCCAATTTTCAACTTCACGATCATCAGCACGAGTTTAGCACAGGCAAACCAGCACCACAGATCCTACAAGAAACATTAGTGACCATAGTGGGAGCATGTGGTTTGTTGATTAGAGCAGTGTGTCATTGATGAATAGCAAAAATAGGGCCCCACTATAGGCCTTGAGCGAAGAGTGGATGGAGTCATGGCTTCTGAATTAGAATCACAGAGTAGGAATCGCATTTCCGAGGCATGGAACCTACCTCCAAGAGATAAAGGAATTGAAACACCGACCCCTACCAAGCAAGTAGCCTCTAGGGTGGAAGTCGCCCAAAACAATTCTACCTTAGAGGCGATACTTGGGTAATGCAGGACTAAGTGACTCGTATTCGCACGTTGGAAGATGAGATAGAGATAAGGCATGACAACAATGACAAAAGGTGTTGGGAAGAAGACGCTCGTAGGAGGGCTCAAAACCGACGTCGCAAAAGGAGTCGAAGTTGGAGCCCTTATAAGAAGACCCAAGGTACGACTCCAATGAAGAATGGTCCAATGATCAACGTCAGAACAGTCATTTTAGGCAACAATAGGTTGAGTAGGGGACCCCTCCACCATCAGTGGAAGTAAGCAGGCAACTTGTACTAAAAAGAATAGGCATCGAGGAAGGCAACGCTATTGTAGTATGTTGTTCCCTTCTCTAATATCTTTCCCTTTCTAGATGTTCTTTGCCCTCTAAACCTTTCTTCCTGAACCCTCAACCTCATACAATTCCTCTCATACTGTGTCAGGTATTTGATATAGGTTGCAAAACTTACATGCCTTAGGAATTGATATCTCTATCTTAATTAATTACCTATTATTCAAGTAAGCTTTGCTTTAGTCCTTAAAGTTATAGGGGCACTTCACTTTAATCCCTGAAATTAAGAAATTAACTATTTAATCCTTGAAGTTGAAATTTATATATGGGGACTAAAGTGACACACAATTTGCAACTTCAGAAATCCTTGTTATATGTAAGTTTCCATTTTACTGCTATTGTTAGCGAGTTCTGCTACTGATCTATTAGCAGCTTGCAATATATTCGAGTGACTTTTATTTAAAAGCAACGTCTTCATGAGTAGTCCAAGACTTTATTTAATACAAACATAAGGATTTAATCTCCTACAAGCAAAATGAAAGTACATGACAATTTTAAGCAACCAATACATGCAAGATCTGAGAACATCCCTTCTGTTGGGCAGAAAATGCAGCCCTCAGCTTCAAGCTTATTCCTCAGAGAAAACTTGCCTTGCCTAGGGATTAACAAGTTCAAATATTCCCAATTGAGACTGAAAAAGAAAAGACAGAGAGTATAAGCATCCCAAATTTACTGTCTATATAAAATCAAGATGTTGCGGAGTTACTCAAATTTAAAATAGAAATTCTTTATAAATAATTATAGAGGAAACGATAACAATACAACAAATATGAAGATTCCAAGAATGAAAGAAATACAAGTGGTGCATGCCGTAAATTTCGAAACAATTAATTTATAAGATCCGTAATGTTACGCCAAAGAAGTTCAATTTTTTGATAAAATATGATTTTTCGGAAGAAATAAACTCAGTAAAGTTACCATTCAATTACGAAAATACTGTCTCTCATAGTAGGTTTTAATTATTAAGAAATATATTTATATCCTCTCAAGTCATTCAAATAGTTGGTTTAACTAACCGTACACGTAAATCTAAAATTTCATGGGCCATTTGCAAAATGAAACTCGAGACTAATATTTTTCTGAGACATTCCTTTAAACATATATAACATGCTATCATTGAATATTAATTAAATGTCTCCATTCAAATAATAATTTTTATAGCAGCAAATAAGGTATGACAACCACTCATGCGGTGACGATTCAAGATAAAAAAAGCCAGGGATCATGCAGTGTAAAAGCACAGCTAACATGGCACCTTTAGCATAAGAAAACAGTATCATTAATGAAATGAAAATAATCTGTTTTCCAAAAGTACCTTCGAGCTTTAACCTAGGCTTTCACATTAAAATCAATCAAACACAAAATTTGTTACAAGAATACTGAAATAAAATTTAGTCTTATTTTGAAGATATAAGTTATAATCTTTCAAAAAATAATTGATGGTAGCATAAGTTCTTTTTTTCGTTAAATATGAAAATAAGTTAAAACAACTGTCTATGTAAAATCCAAAAGCATACATGGGAGAGCTAAAGTTAATACCAGAGCCTCCTTTTGCATTTGGCAATTTTCACTGCTATCATGACACGAATGTTGTCCATTAAATTATTCAAGAACCAGAAATAAGCATGTCGCCAAGAACACTTGACTAGTGTTGAGCCAAAGATCCCCCAAAATCCAGTAACAAAACCAAGTGCCATACTTATGTAAAATCCACGGGAGAAAAATGAGCCTTCATCTTCATGAACTATTGGCGGTGACTTCTCTTCTTTACACATTTTTTGAAGTGGCGGCCCGCAAAGGTCAAGGTTATCTTCATAAATCAAAAAGTTGGTTTCTTGACAAATCAGGAAATTCCAATGATGTTAGCTTTCCAATCATTGAAGGAATTTCTCCTGTCAAACTGTTTCTTGATAAATTTAATAAAACCAATTCAAATAAACTCACCATTTCTGTTGGAATTTGCCCTGATAACTGATTACTTGAGAGATCAATACCTTTCAAGAGTAACCGATTATTCCTGAACATTCGTTCTACACCTTTCCACATCAAAGATGCCCCCAAACCATGATTGTTGAAGGTGATGCTCCCATTAAGAGTGCTATTATACAGAAAACGATAATCTCCTGGGGTAGTCTTTTGAGCCATCGCATAAAAATTCTTAAAGCAATTGGGAATTTGTCCAGATAGATTGTTCAATGTGAGATCTAATAGATCAAGGCCTGCTAGACGACAAAGATTTAATGGTAAGCTTCCAAAGAAGCGGTTGCTTCGTAAGCTTACCATTATCAATTGTTTTAACTCCCCAATCCGGGAAGGGATCGGTCCTGATAATCTATTTTCACTCACATCTAGCATTAATAACTTCGTGCAACTCCTCAAAGAGATTGGGATCTCTTCAGTTAAGCTATTGTTTCTCAAAATTAATGCTAGAAGTTCATGAAGGGATCCCACTGAGGTAGGAATCTTTCCTGCAAACTTATTTTGGCTCAAATCTAGATAGGCTAATGACTTGAAATGACTCAAACAATCAGGAATTGATCCAGATAATTGATTATTTGAAAGGATCAATTGGTCTAATATTTTAACTGTACCATTAGCACAAAAAAAATAGTAGAGAATCTGAAAATTTATTACTGGACAAATCAAGAAACTTAGCATCCCGTATAAATGGTGGAATTGAGCCTTCAAATTTATTTGAGGAAAGAGTTAAAGTGCTCGTAGAAATAAGCCTTATTGGTAAATTTGACCGGGATTGTACCTTTGAGATTATTGCATGAAATATCCACTGTCATATGTATTGGAAAAGCTAATTTTTCCCAAGGCCACTCAGGAACAATGTCTGAAATTCCAGCATTGGAAATATCAAGACATTTGAAGCTATTTTGTGTCTCCAACCATTTGGGAAAAGCAGGACCTAGTTTGCAAGATCTCAATGACATGCCTTCTTTTATCTGAAAGGGTGGGACCCAATTCTGGCGAAATGTCAAAGCCAATGAGTTGTCAGATAAGCCGGAATAGCTTAACTTGGACATATTAGCAAACTGGGTGTCAGTAATTACACCTTATAAATAGTTAAAATTAAATGATAAGATCTCTAGCTGGGATGGAAATCGTCAATCCGTACATATCTTCGCTTTCAGCTTGTTTTCAGAAAGACGTAACACTTTCAAAAATGGAAATGTCGATAGCTCACGCAGTGTGCCATTGATTTGATTGATATGTAGATATAACTCTTGTAGTGAGTTTCTGGCACATCCAGACAGTGGCAAATTATCACAGGAAGCTCTTCACTCAGAGTTATTAGATAGACTAAAAATGCTCAAACTACATGCATCTCCAAATGATTTTGGAATTCCACCTTCTAAAAAGTTTGATCTGATTAAAAAATACTCCAACTGAGATGGCAATATGCTACCTTCAAGGATCTTTCCACTTAACCGATTTCCAAGCAAGACTCAATTCTTTCAAAGATGGAAATATGGAAAGGTCAGATAATTTGCCAGTTATTTGATTCGAAGTTAGGAACAATGCTTGGAGTGAGTGTCTAGCACAGACAGCAGACAAATTTTGAAGAACTTTTGAAAGTTCTTCGGTTAAGTTGTTTCTCCAGAAGGATAACTCACGCAAGTTGTATATACTTGCCAAGGAGTTCGGATCTTTTCCCTTTAGTTTGTTATCGCCGAGGTAAAGATACTGAAGAGAAATCATTGTTGTGCCAAAATCATTTGGTATGGGACCCTCCAAGTGGTTAAAATCAAGGTCCAACCCAACAAGGCTGGGGGGGCTGACTTTGGATATCCACTGGAATATAATGGGTGACACGAAGTTGTTATCAGAGAGGCCAAGGAATGTAAGAGAAGAAGAATTGAATTTGGAAATTCCCACAGAATGGATTAAATGATCGGAAAGGAAACATCGATCTAGATTCAATCTTCTGAGGTAAGGTAGCTTACCAACCATTTACAGCCAATCATGAGAATTATTAAGATTTAGAACCCCACTCAAATCAAGATGGATTGCAGAAGTGAGATTGGACAACCACTGACCTCCCGCATGATTCCCATTGTCAATTTTGAGAGCACCCAAAGAATGATGTCGTCCAAGATAAAGCCACTTCAAGCTTGAAAGTTTTCCAAGTTGACAAGGTATTGAACCCTCCAGTAGACTGTCATCAAGATTTAATTACACCAAATGTGAAAGAGAGACCCCAGTTGACTTGGAACTTGTCCACTAAAATAAGAATATGAGAGATCAAGGTATTCCAAGTTATAGAGAGAACCAAAGAATTCTGGAATAGGGCTACCTCGAAAATAATTCCAACTGAGATTCAAATACATCAAATGCTGCAACTCCAACAGTGACATGTGGATCTTACCCTTCAACGACCCCTACATATAGACAACATCAAGATTGAAACCACTAAGATCGAGGAATAGTATATGGCCAGTTACGTTGCTGCAGAGAACTCCTCTCCATTGGCCACAATCTTCTTCACTCCCCCACGATGACAGTATGCCAAAGTCATCAACCAGGCCTGACTTGAAGTCGAGGAGTGCATGCCTCTCCCTCTCTTTGCACCTAATTTCTTTTGCAGAAACAAGGCCCATCTGCAACATCACCCACTCCATAAACATGGCTTGAATGAGAAATTTGGAGCAAAGTGGGCTCATCATTGTGACTGTGGTCATCACAAGAGATGAAATTAACAAATATTACATTGATATTGGCATGGTTTAGTACTAGTGCAAGTAGCCCTCAAATACATATACATACAGATTGATGACGAAGGTACCTTTCTTAGGACACGGATCACTCAAGCCAATTGATATCCCTTTTCTTTTCCCATATTTTCGTCAAACTTTTAAGATTTAAATATACTCTTAATCCTTATAAATTAGAGTTTAATTGGTATGTATTTAGTTTTATACTGTCAATTAATAGAAATAGGGGAAAGTAAGAAATCATGATGGATCCATTATTATAATGAGTGATTATCTGTAAGAATTGACACTTTTCATTATTTCTATTGGTTGATAGTATAAAACTATTTTACTTAAATTAAATTCTATAAATATAGGTCATTTTAGTTTTAGTTTATGTAATTTTTTTTTGTCCCTCTTTTTTTTAATATTATATTTTAGTCTTTACCATTTTAAATTTTAAATGAAAAATTTATTTTAAAACATATATTTAACCTTTATAAATATTAAAAATTTTATTTTATCCTTATAACTATTTTAATAATATTCTTTTGATTCTTACAAATATTATTATTTAACAGTGTTGATTATCGATAGGAATCAAAAGCATAATATTGAAGAAAAGAAGGACTAAAAATAAAAAAAAATTAAAAAAGCTAAAATTAAAATAACTTATATTTACAAAGATTAAAAATATGTTTGAGCCAACTTTTAATGTGTTTCTCTTAAAATTTCCATTTAATTTATTAGTTTAAGTTTTAATATTTTTTTAATACGGATGAAAGTTCGAGCATACATAATCACGCATACTGCTACTGAAACCCTCCACAACCAATCAACTCTTTTGTTTTTTTTTTTTTTTTTTTTTTTGAGCTGACAATTAAACCACTCTCAATGAATATTAATTACACATATAAAATCTTTTCTACTGCATCTAATTAAAAATATAATTAAATTAGGAGCATGCTACTATAAAATATTTTAAACTGATAATTAATAACATTTCATTTTTTATATAACTTTTGAGATAATTATAATAAAAGTTAAATATTTTGAATATATATAATTAAATGATTATATAAAAAAATTATAATAACAATATATTAAAATTAAATTTATAACTGAAATGGTGTAAAAGTATATCATCCCTCCTTTAGAGCGAACGTTCTTGATTTTTTTTTTTTTTAAAGAACAAATAATTAGAAGATTCCCATAGAATGACGTACCCAAGTATGTCGGTCGTGAGGCTCACCTCAATGATTTTGGAAGACAAAACGAATAAAGACTTGGAAAAGATCGCTGTTCAAGACGATACATAAAAACAATGACAAAGACATTTAGAATTAGAATTAATGTATGGTTGATATACATCATACCCAATTATACATGCAACTGTTTTCTTTTTCTCATTGAAATATGAAAAACTGTTTACTCTTGGAGGTATGTTATTTATATATACCAAAAATTGTAACACCCCAATATTTTCTCTTAGCTTTTTTTCTCTTAATCAATTTCACCCATTTTGCTTTCTCTTATAATTTTTTCTCCTTTCTATCTCTAGATATCCAAGATATCTACCTACCCTAGTGGTACAAAAAATATTTCTATTACTCTTTATGGATATCAAATTAAATTTGCCATTAGAGCAAGAGCACTTTAGCAGTAACAAGAGAAAGAACTGGCAAATTAGACCATAAAAGTCGAACAGAATGGACAAAAGAGAAAAGAGAAAAAAGAATTCAAAACAGGCATACTTTATTGAATAAGCTAGTCTCAGAAAATAATATGCAAGTATATCTACTCGCTTAAACCTTAGATCCTAAACAAAAATGAATTTCTTGCTATTTTTGAATAACATAAGCGCAATTTTCGGAAACTTAGATAGACTGACGGGCAGCTCAATTTCACGATAAATGAGGAGTCCAATAATTTCAGTGATGTGCCGTAGGTATGGGGCATAGGAAAAACTGCTCCTTCGTACTTATGGAGTTTAACTACTTCACTTTTTGTCATCGATACATGAATATTCACTCCTCGTGTATATCAAATTAAATTTGGCAATTTTATATTTCTCAATGGAATCCTTATTATAAAAAACTTCACTAATTCAACCTAATCGATTGAAATCTCCGAAGGGGGTAAAAATTTTTAAGTGAGATCTTTTCCATTCAAATGGCTTGAACTTGACATATCTAGTTAAAGTTTGAAATACCTATCACTTCGACCAACCCTATCTTGGTAAATTTAGCAATTTGTTTTCGGTCCAAAAGCTCTTGATTGGGAAGAAGAGGAAGTGGTAATTTTTTTTTCCCCTAGATAGTTGCAAAATGGCTAAAAGAAACTCTTATAGAAATCTACTCCATAAAATTTTTTCCATATTTTTATCACTGTACCAAATTCACCAATTTCACATATATCCAATCTATGAAAATTTATACCTCTTGTTTTCCCCTCTATAAAGTATATCCTTAATGTTGTCTCATTACCACTATATATCACCTTTGAGCTTTTGATACTTTTATTCAAAATTATGTTATTCATACACAGTGAGTTAGACAACTCAATCGACATTTAGTGATTACAATTTAAATATATGTAGGTTTGCTAAGTCTCACATTGATAAAAGATATATCTAAGATAGCTTTTATTAAGTAGTTAGCAATTCTCTTCCCTTAAGCTAGTTTTTAAGGTGGAGTTTGACCCAAATCTTAAGATAATATTAAAGTCTATTATATGATTATTATTAGACTACCTACAAATATTCAGTTTTGTAAATTTCATATTTTAGATGCCCAATTATGGTCGTAAGTGGGTATGTTAAATCTCACATTGCATAAAAATATGATCAAAATAATCTTGATTAAATATTTGGGCATTTCTCCTCGGTTAAGCTTTGATTTTGCGGTAGAGTTAGACTTACAATCTTAAGAGGATTTTAAATATATAAATATTAAATTGATATATTACTTTCTATAACAAATTTGTGGTAATCATGATTTGAATAAATATGAATTTTAGTTATATAAATGTTAAATCGACATATTAACTTCATATTATCAATTATCATCATATTCTTCACTTAACTAAAACTCATATTTATTTATACTGCAACCATTCGATATTGATTGAGTTTCTAGCACACCTTTTAGTAAACATAGATTAATTGATGGGTTGCTCAATTTTGTCATAAATAATGACGGGTGAGTTCTATTATACACCTCACAACCAAAGGTGCATTATGCACCTTGTAATCTAATGGTATAGATTTAATAATATATTGATACACTAATTATTTATAATATATAGTAGTAATTTCTTAAATTAAGCCAAACTTCAAAAAGTGATCAAATGCATTTTTAAAAATGACAAAAATTTATTTTTGTGATTCTAAAATTACATAGAATTTATTGGGATATGCTTAATAATTCCATAATATCACAAAATATCTTGAACTGGACCGTACAAGTATGAAAAAGTATCTTGAACTTGGCCCTCCAGTTATCTCTATCAAATAGGCCACTCCAGCTCAAATAAATACGGAAAACTAAGGTGTCAGATTTAATAATTAAATCACTCAATGTTATTTTACCAGCGAGATTCAAAAGTAGTTATTAAATAAAATAAATTAATGTAAATTTATTCATTTATCCAAAAACTAATCTGTTAAATTACTCTGCCAACTATAATGACAAAAAATTAAAATTATCTAGCATTTTTCATATATTAATTAAAGTAAAAGCTATTTAACAGTTACGGTCTTTCAGAGGGACGTAGGATAATTAAAAGGGTGTTGGTTTCGTGACTGATTAGTTGTTCGTAAATCTGCTCTCAAATTAAAAAGTAAATGTTTTCGATATTTTCCAATTTATTTACCCTTCCCCTTTTTGCTTTTAGTTACAACTGCTATATCGGTTACAATAAAAATTAATATTTTTATTTTCAAGTTTATAATTTCACTTACCACCTCAAAGGTATATTTTTAGAACTTGAAATTAATTTGGTTGAAAAAATATATATTTCGAATGACGATTAAATTTCTTTTTATACCTATTCTTTTCTTATTCCCCTGTGCTCTTTCCTCTCGTCCATGGAGGACTGTGATCACGTCTTCTTATTGTTTCACTGTTTAGTAGAATAGTAGTCATCACCATTCAGATCTATAGTTTGGATGTTTCACGGTTTAATTAGTCTTTGGGATGTCATCCATTCTGCCAAAATAGAATGTGAAGGTGCCAAGTAAACCTTGAATGTGGTAGTATATTACTTACATGTTTAACATGTATGCAGTTACGCTTTGTGATAATAAAAACTTCAATGGAAACCATAGTTACTTGACTGTGTTAGTCCGTCTGTGCTTGTGTAACCCTGAACAACTATTTCACTCATCTGATACTCGAACGTGATGACTGCTTCGATGTGAGGTTTTTTTGGGTCGAACTTGGATGCGAAAAATGGTTTCAAGGATCATAGTCAGCCCATTGCGTACTTTGGACTTCCCAAGGGAGACTCTGTTGCTTTCTCTTCTCTTTAATCACAGATTCCGTGAAGACTGTGACCCATGAACTAGCGGCCCACTCCATCTCAAAATCCTAAGGCCGTTTGGATTGAGGAGGCACCCCAACATACTTGTAAATCTTGCTCTTTTGGATATGCAAAATTTTTTACCCCAAAAACAAAATTTGCAAATTTGTTTCTGTTTTTAAATTTAGATTGCTTTTTGTTTTTGTTTTTGTTTTTTTTGGCTGTCTAGCCCCAAAAAAACAAAATGCTATGGTATTATTCATCGACTTAACCATAAAGAAATATACAAGGTCCGGTTTAATAGGGTGGCTACGTTTGGTGTTGAATATATATATATATGCATATTTTTTTTAATTTAATTTGAATGCATGACAGTGTAAAACAGTTTTACACCGTCAACCAATAGAAATAGTGAAAAGTGCCAACTCATACAAATAACTACCCATTATATTGAGGGACCCACCATGATTTCTCACTTTCCCTTATTTCTATTGGTTGACAGTGTAAAATTATTTTACACTGTCAGTACATACCAATTAAACTCTATTTTTTTGGGTTTTATATGTTTTCCTCGCTGACCTTTCTGTGTGAAGGAGACGGGAACAGTATGTAAGTTAGTGCATGACATATTTCTTAAAAAAAAGAAAAGAAAAATCAAGTCTATGTCACTGCACATAGACATTATTAGTCAGGTTTGTCAAGGTTTTTATATGATAATTAAGTGATATTCGCACAGTCTTAACGTTATCCTTTTGATATAAGATAAACGTTGATACTATTTGATCGACTTTAACACAAAAGAATCATCCTAATTTTATGTAACTAATCAAATTAATTTTAGAAGTTTGGAATAGGTATTATATCCAAGTTTAGAAGTTTCCCTATTAAGGAAGTCAAAGATTGATTTTAACATGTACTTTTAATTCCAAGTTATATATGTAACATAATGCTTTAATAGTAAATCAATTTCTTCCTTAATTTTTCAGTTAAGCTGAAATGTATAGCAAGGTCTGTTCACAAGGATGCTTTGGAGTAGTAGTAACAAAACTAATCTGATGGATCAAAATTCTTATTGATCACATTACACACTCCAGGGAAGTGACATGGTCTTCATGAATTTCTTGTTCTTACCATTAAATTTCATACAGCTAAATACTTGATGCTGTATCTTTCTCTTTCTAATGCGTTGAATTTCAATGTTCAGCAATATTGTGCTGACTACTTCAAATTTGGTTTTCAGCTCCTTTAAAGCGCACAATTTGCTTGGGTTTTGATGAAAAGCCTCTTCGTTCAGTCACTTCACAAGGTGATTAATTACTTTAAACTTATTCTATTAGCTCATATTTGACTAATACGTAAGAACAACCTCTGTTGTAAAGATGTCAATGCGAAGTGTATAGTGTGTTTATTGCATTGCATGGCTATCTTCATTCCAGGCCTATGGTCCATTCTCTCTATCTCTGCTTCTGGTCAATTACTTTTAAGCCTAGCAGTGTCTCCAATCTGTGCAAGCATAGTTGCTTTTCAATTAGAAATTCTGGCTTGACAAAAAAAAAAAGAAAAAAAGAATTGATTGCTTCTACTGTTTTGGGATATATACTTGTTGCAAAATACAGTTCTAACAACATTATTGTTATTTTTGCAGGTCTTGGTTTCTATCTCAGAAGCCGGTTCCATCATTTTATACGTCAGGGATGTTGAGAAGCTCATTCTCTAATCAACAAGTTTATACAACTTATTGCAAAAAATGATAAAGAAACTTTCAGGCTTGGTGGTAGTACTCGGTTCCTAGATAATAGATACAGAAGATGATTGCAAAGAAGTAGACAAAAGATTCACAATGCTATTCCCATACAACATTGACATCAATCTTCCTGAAGATGCGAAAGCCAAACTTGAAAAGGACATGAAAGATTTTCAATCCCAAGATAACAAAAACCACATTGCTAAAGTACTTGCAGTGAATGACATTGATTGTGATGGCTTGTCGTCAATCTGCCATGCAGACACTATTGTACTTAGTAATTATATTGAAGAACTTGTGGTATCTGCAATATCTTACCATTTGATGAAACCAAGGATCCAGAATACCGAAATGGAAAGCTAGTTATATCAGCCGGCAGGTATGTCTTGCTCAATGCTTGTTTAAGAAGTTGATTAAGAGACAAGGTTATCTTGCATGGTGCAGTTTGTCCCATGGATTGAGTCTGTTCGAGGGAAGCAAGAGCAGTGGGAATTTGAAGACTAATGATTCTAACAAGGTGTGTCTAAATCTATTTTATCAGTTAGAGCATAACGGATCAGCATAAGAATATCAGAAAAGTGAGAAAAATAATGCTGAAAGGTGCTTATTGTGTATTCGGTTTTTGATTTGTCTTCTTTAATGTTAGGAAAATGCTCTAGAAGACATTGCTGGTGAAAGAATGATGTGCGGTGTGACAACAAAAGTGAGACGGAGAAATCCATCCCTGTAGCAAAGAAAGAGCCCGAAAATCCTGCTCCGGCAAAAGCAGTAAGAACAATTTTTCTCACAGCTAACCTCAAAAAACACATACACAGAAATACATATATATATTTCAGTACAATGCTTCTTTCGGGTTTAAACTTGATTGTCAGATCCTCCCCTGAAGTAAATAAAAAAACAATATACTAATTTGATCCTTACACATACTTTCATCAGCTAATAATTTTACTGGTTTCAATATGGATAATTGATATACTATAACATTTTACTTTTTGTTGTTCCACCAATCTTACAAAATGTTCTTGCTGATCGTCATGGCTGTCCAAGCTATCAAGTAGATACTTTGTTTCTTTCATATTTTTTGAGTTACATAAAGTAATTGCACACTTGCAGGAAGTTCCAGACAATGAGTTTGAAAAGCGCATTAGGTCGGAAGTTATCCCTGCAAATCAGATAGGGTCCACATTTGCAGATATCGGTGCACTGGATGAGATCAAAGAATCACTTCAAGAGCTGGTCATGCTTCCCCTTAGAAGACCACACCTCTTCAAGGATGGTCTTCTGAAGCCATGTAGAGGTATATTGCTTTTTGGGCCTCCTGGTAATCGAAAAACAATGCTAGCAAAGGCAATTGCAAATGAAGCTGGGGCAAGTTTCATCAATGTCTCAATGTCAACCATCACTTCAAAGTGGTTCGGAGAAGATGAAAAGAATGTCAGAGCTTTGTTCACACTGGCAGCAAAGGTTGCATTGCGCCAACTATCATCTTTGTCGACGAGGTTGACAGCATGCTTGGACAGCGGACAAGAGTTGGAGAGCATGAGGCCATGAGGAAGATTAAGAATGAGTTCATGACACACGGGGATGGGCTATTAACAAGACCTGGGCAGCAAATCCTGGTTCTTGCTGCAACTAACAGGCCATTTGACCTTGATGAAGCAATTATAAGACGGTATGAGCGCAGGTAGGACCACATCTTTAACTTATTGTTGGCACAAGCATCTGTTGCTTCTGTTCAGCCACAACATTTTTACCTTTAGACACTTTGCTGCCAATTTCTAAATCATGTATTATCAGTATCATTTGCTCTTGAAATAAATATTATTGCTGTTCCGACTTGTGAATGACATCTCTCTACTTTTTAATGTTGTGCAGGATTATGGTTGGTCTTCCATCTGCTGAGAACAGGGAAATGATCCTGAAAACTCTCCTAGCTAAGGAAAAACACGATGACTTAGACTTCAAAGGGCTTGCAGCCATGACCAAAGGATATAGTGGAAGTGAGCTTAAGGTTAATTTTTTTTATAGCGATTATAACTTGCATTCTATTTTGTGGTGATATGCTGTTGACATTAATTTCTTTGAGCAGAATTTGTGCATCACTGCAGCTTATCGACCTGTTAGGGAGCTATTACAGCAGGAGAGAAAGAAGGATATGGTAGTTATTAATCAACTACCATGTTTAAGATTAGCATCTCTATCTAATGCAGAAATTTGTTATGATCTGAGGAGCTAACTAATATCAATTGCATCTTGTATCAGGAAAAGAAGAAAAAAGAGGCAGAAGGCCAAAACTCTGAAGATGCTTCTGATAATATAGAAGATCAAGAAATTACCCTGAGGTCTTTAAACATGGAAGACATGAGACAGGCTAAGAGTTAGGTATGGGGTGAACTGAAAATCATTCAGTTAAATGGCCATGTATTACTTTATTTAGGCATTTGTAACATACTATTTAGAGTATTTAAAAATGTACTTCTGAAAATTAAGGCATTTAGAAAGGTGGTTCAAGGGAACATAATCATAGATATCTGTAATTTGGGTAAACGATATTTAGATCTTTTGAAGCATAATTTAACAGTCACATCATATGTGAGCAATTAAAGATTCAACCTTGGTTTTATCCTATTCATCACTGGATTATGCACCATAGTTTGCTTACCTTTGTGCCTTTGTTGGAATGAACTTGCTTTCTTCTTGATTCAAGATGCCGATTCATCCTGATTAGACATTGATATACGTTAATCTAATAACTGTTACAAGAGATGATTGGTCAAGTGATCCATTTTTGTTCTTTCATTTAAATGCTTGAGTTATACTTGTAAAATGTATACAAGGATTTCAGGCACGATCTCGTAACAACTTCATTCATATGGAAGAATGAAAAGCTGGTATTTCCAGTAGAATAACTTATTTCATGGACATAAGTTTATAAATATCTGTTTAAAGCAGGTGGCTGCAAGTTTTGCCTCAGAAGGGTCAGTAATGAATGAGCTGAAGCAGTGGAATGATTTATATGGAGAAGGAAGTTCAAGGAAGAAACAGCAACTCACTTACTTCCTTTAGATATTGTGGAAAGCTGGTTTATTTTGGACTTGTCATCATTCATCCGAAGGGATATATTTCAACAAGGGAAGGAGTCATTCAGCAGAGGTGTTTAATTCAACGCATGCCCAAGTGTCCCACAGATCAAAGGCTAAGATCTTTTCAGTCCAAGAAGAGCTTAAGTGCGGGCAGATATATCCTCCAAAGGATGTGTAGATGGTCGTCATGCATCAAGTTTAGGGGAGGGGTTCTCAGTTATTGTTTGGATTGTTTACAAACCCAAGGTCACCTGTATTAGGTGATTCTACTGTCATGAGTGATTTGGAAGATGCAATGGCTTTTTCTGGAAGTAGGATTAATTTACATCAAACCCTTTAGGTATGCTGTATCATATGTGAACAGAATTTTCAGACATTAGAATTTTATACTGTACTGCTTAGAGTTTGGTTGAATTATCTTTGTGAATTGTCTTCGATAAAACAGCCAATTCGTCTTTACAATGAAATATTTTGGTGACTGCTACCGTGAGAAAAGGGAAATGCTGAAGGATGTTTATAATTTGAAGTTGATCATGGAAAAAACGCTAAATTGCTTGCAGCACCCAAACTTCATAATAGTAATTGCTGACCAAGAGGCAGAAGGAAATTGGCTACACATCATTACTACAAAATCTCTTATTGTCATAGCACTACATTAAGCTTTGAAGGAAAAATTTAAGATTTCTGCACTTAAGAAGAGTGCTTTCAAAAAAGCCATCATCTGCGTTATTTTTGCAACTTACATGCCAGGTAGAATCCTTCAGTCAGTGTAACAAACAACATGTAGGGAGAATATAAATATGTTTAAACGGCTAATTTAGAATGCTCATTACTTACACAACAAATTTGAAAACAGAAATCAATTAAAAACAACTCTATGGTTTATGCCAAATAAATATAAACGTTTCGAAAAATAGAAACTAATTAGAAAATAATAATATCATTGATCAATATAAAATGTGTTTATTACATAAAACAGTTAAAAGAGTACTTATAGTTCATTGTTAATCATTTCAAATCATATCAAAATTTTAACAATGTACAAGTTTTTATATATAATCAAATTTGAATGTAATGGTACCATAGTACTTGAGAATAGAGTTGAATGAAGTCCTAGGACGAATTAGAATGTTCTAATTACTTAGAATATGTTGTTAAATTATAAGATACTAGACTTCTATCAATCAGTGCTATAGAAGATAGATTAATTTACAATAGATAACTTGTATAATCTATTCGATTGGTTAAGATGTTTCTTTAATATATTACAATTAGATCAGTATCATGCACATTTATAAATATATTTCAAATAAAAAGAGAATGATAGAAAAACTTGCACCAAGAATTATTCTGATTTGATCTCGACAAATCTTGGAATATACGTCCGGTCTCTACCTAAGATAGGAATTTTCACTATCCAAAGTATTGTTTCCAACAAGTAAGTGTGTAAACGGGTTGATTTGAATCAGACTTGAAGGAAAAACAAATCTGAACCAATCAATTTTAATTGGTTTGATTTGATTTGGATTCATCAAATTTTTTGACCAAATCTGAACCAAACCAAATCAATCAAATTCGGGTTGCTTTGATTCGGGTGATTAGATTATCCATTTTAAATTTTTTTTTTTCCAATTTCTGCCCAAAAAAAAAAACATTTAGCATCAAAATTTTTATATAAGCAAATTTAAAATTCTATTCTAATATTTAAAGATTAAATCATTCTAATATTGTCATTAAAACAATTAAAAGAAACACAAACATCAAACAATTGTCATTCTAATATTAGTTTTGTTAAGAAAAAAAATAGAATATAAGGGTTTTGGGTCGGGTATCAAATTGTAAAACCCCATATTCGATAACCGAACCAAACACTAGTCGGTTTTAATTGGATTGTTTCCAATTGATCCAATGATCCGAACCAATTTAATTGGTTTGATTCATATTAATCGGATTCATTGGGTTGGCCCAATCCACTTACACCCTTAACAATAAGTTTCTTCAAGTTCACACTTGATGCTCATAACCTGAAGCACTTTTTTCTCATCAACTAAGAATACATTTCTTATTGGTTTCTCAAACTTGTTTCTGACAAGATTTTTCTTTTCTTCTAACTTCACTCACTAGAATACAATACAATATTTTAGTGAATAGAAGATGAAGAATACACCTAAAGCACACAGCTCATAAAACGATCAGTAAGATCCTCATCTAAAGGTTCTTCAATACATTTTTATGTAATGTCCTTGAAGATCTCTCTCTTTTCTTGCATGTAATCAGTTTTGACCGTTGCAGTGGCTTCTAACGTGCAATTGTCATACACCTTTTTACTAAAGTACATTTGTTGTTGTGCCATATGAATTTTCTCTATCATGGTACAAGGCATCTTTGTCTTTATATACTTTGGCAATGTCACCATTTAAATATCTTTTTGTTATCCTAAAGTGATTAGTCAAAAGTCTTCTATTGTAACCATTGATCCTTTTGCACAACTAAGGTCAACTCTTCATTCTTCAAGCTTCATTTCTCCATGATTTGCTAGTAGTTTTGTCAATTGCTTCCTTACCAGATTGTTTGTTGTCTTCGCCTTAACTTTTTCGATCTTATGCTTGTTCTATATTTTCCATTCATTCATTTTCCTGCATACACAAATATACCTTTAACAAGACTAAGATCTAATCAATAGTTTATATTTGTAATAATCATTTTTTCACTAGAGTCAACATAACCAAATAGAAATTTTTTTTATGATCAAATCGAAATCTAAATCATTAATTTTTCATAATAGTATACTAGTAAAAATATGGTATGATCTTCAATCATAAGATTAATTAATAACAATAGGAAGTGAAAATGCTTACTAAATTTTTATGTTAATAATGTGTTAAAAGTACTGACTTATGCTAAATAAGTCTTGATCAACCGAAGTTTAGATAATGGGAACTGAAAAAGTAGAAAATTAAAAGAAAATAAGTGGTGATATGTATTTCACCAAAAGCTCATCCTAATGTAGTGTCCTTGAATAAGTTCGTGACTGTAACCAGTTCATAGATACAGCTCCAGACAAACGTAACCATGACAAAATACATGACAAATTTTTTTTTTTTTTTGGGTCTGAAGTACATGACAATTTTGAACAATCAAAACATACAAGACCTAAGAATGCCCCTGCTGACTGAAAATTACAACCCTTAGCTTCAAGCATATTCCCCAAAGAAAATTTGCCTTGCCCAAGAAAATATGTTCAGATATCGGTTACAAGAGGATGGGCTCGCCAGCGGGCTGAAAATTAAGAAAAAGACATAGTGTGAGTTACCCAAAGTAAATAAAATGAAAATCTGGTTCACAGATATTGCTTTCAACCCCAACCAAAAAAAAAAATAGAGATGCTTTCAACATGTGGCACATAGTATCATTCAAGAAATATAATAACTTTTTAATCAATAATTCTTGCAACAAGATATAACATTCCCTCAGGAAAACAAGGGCGAATCAAGGCACCAATAGCTGCATAAGAAGAGCAACCATCAACTGGAAATTGTTAATATACCCAAAAAAAAAAAAAACCCACTAAATTTAACCCTAGGCTTTCATATGAAAATTACAAAATCTCACCATTCATTACAAAAAATTTCAGTTTCAATGCTTTTTTTTTATTTTATTACGGTAAAATAGAACATAGTTATGAGGGTAAAAATAAGCAAGATCTATGTTGGGATGCTTCGTACAGAAAACTGACCCAGTTATTAACATAGTAATAAAACTTGTTAAAATATATTGCTCATAGCATAAAGAAGGCCTAACGATGAAAAGTTACTTATAAAAATGTTGCAAAACAATTAATTAGGCAACCGAGTGAAAATGAGAGACGATGTAAAGAAGAGACTAAAATGATTAAAAAAGAAGAAAATAAATGTTTGTTGCTATATAGCTATTATTATGCAATCTCAAAAAAATAAAATCCTTACTTTAGTGAGTTTTTTTATCCTATGCTTCTTAAAAATTAACTTTATTAGGAAATAATTAACTGATTAATATGATTAACAAAATTAATAATTAGAAAAAATAACTTCAATATTTAGTTTAACCAGAAAAAGAAAAAATCCGAAGTCTTGCCGTCATAGTTAAGATGAATAGAAGTTGAAATGATTAGTTTATATGAAAAGTGATTTTTTTAATTAAAAAAATCGCTTTCTTATTAAAAAATAAATGCTGAAACAAATAGACCCTAATCTTACAATATTACGACCTATCATTTACTAAATATCTCATCACAAATCAGGATTTTATAAACAAATTAATCAAGATTAAGGAATTGCGATAAAATTATTTAAGTTCAGCTTCTGTTGAAAGTTTGTTTTGTATGCAAATCCAAGTTATATCTATGTATAAAAATAGCTGATTATAATTGTTATCTACATGCATAGCAAAAGCATGAATGAGAGAGCTAAAATATTGTTACCAGCTACAGTTAGCCTTTGAGCTACCTCTTGTACTTGGCAATTTTCACTGCTATCATGACATAAATATTGTCCGTCAAATTGTTCAAGAACCTGAAATAAGCATGTCTCCAAGAACGCTTGACTAGGATTGAGCCAAAGATTCCCCAAAAGCCTACAGCAAATCCAAATCCCACACTCATGTAAAATGCATGAGCAAATGCCAGATGTTCATTCTCATGAAATTTAACTGTTGGTTGTTGTGGTGGCTCCCCTTCAATACACAATTTCTCAAGTGGCTTCCCACAAAGATCAAGATTATCCTCGTAACTTGAAGCATCGAAGTTCTGTAATTGTGTGCTAGTTGGAATTCTTCCAGATAGATGGTTATGTGACACATTTAACATAGTGAGCCGATCAATTTGTGTAAGACTAGAAGGAATTGAACCAGACAATTGGTTTCTTGACAAATCAAGAAATTCAAGTGACGTTAGCCTTCCAATCTTGGAAGGAATTTCCCCCATCAAGTTGTTTCTTGATAAATCCAATGAAACCAATTCAAATAAATTCTCAATCTCTGCTGGAATTCCTCCTGATAATTGATTGCTTGAGAGATCAATGCTTTTTAAAAGAAATAACTCATCATTCTTGAACATTTGTTCTGCACCTTTCCACATCAAGAATGCATTCAAATAATAAGGTCTCTCATAAATATGTAATGTACTAGTGCTGACATTATACATATGACGAAAAGATTCATTTGAGGAAGTCTTTTGAGTCATTGAAGTAAAATTGTTGATGCATTTAGGAATCTGTCTAGATAGATTGTTCAAGTAGAGATCTAAGAGCCGAATACTTTTAAGATAACAAAGTTGCAATGGTATACTTCCAAAGAAGTGATTCCCTTGGCAAATTAACATTTGCAATTCTTGTAATATGCTTCCAATCCAAGAAGGGACACGTCCTGATAGTTTATTTTGTCCCACATCTAGCATTAATAGCTTTGTGCAACTCTTCATGGAAGAAGGGATCTCCTCAGACATGCTATTGTTTCTCAATAGCAATGCTTGAAGTTCAAGAACTGATCCCATTGAGGTTGGAATCTTTCCTGAAAAATTATTATGACTCAAATCTAGATAAGCTAATGACTTGAAATTGTTCCAGCAATCAGGAATTTGTCCAGATAAGTGGTTGTTTGAAGGCTCTATTTGGCCTAATGCTTCAACAGTACCATTAGCACATACAAAGGAAAGAGAATCAGAAATTTTATTTTTGGACAAATCAAGAGATACAGCCCCTCGTAAAAATGGTGGAATAGAGCCTTTAAATTCATTCGATGTGAAGGATAGAAAATAATAACTGCTTTTCCTTAGTGGCAAATTTGGAATTGTACCTATCAAGTTATTATACGAAATATTCATGCTGGTAAACATTCTTAATCCTAACTTAGCCCAAAACCATTGAGGAACAATATCCGATATTCTAGCATTAGAAATGTCAAGAGTGGCTAAGTTATTTTGTTTCTGCAACCATTTAGGAAAAGTTGAACCTAACTGACAAGATCTCAATCCGCTAATTGAAAAGGTGGGACCCAGTTTTGGCTAAATACTAAAGCCATTGAGTTGTCAAATAAATCCAAACTATTTAACTTAAACATATTAGCAAAATGGGAGTCAATGACCACGCCTTCCAAATAGTTTGAACTTAGGTCCAAAATCTCGAGCTGAGATGGAAACTGAATATCTTTGGGAATGTTTCCATTTAGCTTGTTTTCATAAAGATATAATCCTTCTAAAGATGAGAATTGTGACAGGTTGGGCAATGTGCCTTTGATTTGATTCATGCTTAAGTCCAAGCTTTTCAGAGAGTATCTAGCACATCCAGACAAGTGATGGAATATCACCGAAAGCTCTTCACTCAAACTATTATTGGACATGTCCAATGCACCCAAAGTACATGTGTTTCCAACTGATTTTGGAATTCCACCTTCTAAAAAGTTTGATTCAATTGACAATGATTCCAATTGAGACGGCAATCTACTATCTTCCGGTATCTTTCCACTCAATCGATTTTCTGGAAGATCCAATGTCGTTAAAGATGAGAATATTGAAAGGTCGGGTAATATGCCAGTGATTTGATTGTGTCTCAAATCCGATTCTCGTAATGAGTGTCTAGCACATCCAACAGACAAATTATGAAAAATTGATGGTAGGTTTTCATTTAAATTGTTTCAAGCATGTGTAAAGAACGTAACGTGCATATATTCATGAAGAATTTGAGATCCCCGGCCTTGAGATTATTGCCGGAGAGGTCAAGTTGCTCAAGATAATTCATCATTGTGCCAGAAGGACTTGATGTGTTACCCTCCAAGAGGATACCACGAAGGTTGAGCTCAACAAGGCTGGAGGTGACATTTGACACCCACGGGAATATTATGGATGAAGTGAAGGTGTTGAAAGAAAGATCAAAGACAGAAAGGGAAGTAGAAAATTTAAAGCCCTTTTAGATTGGATTTTTTAAAGAAAAAAGTACTTATTTAAAAAAAATACTTTTATAAGTTTTTATAGATATTTGGATACGATTTTTTTAAAAAAGTGCTTCAATTAAAAAAAGTCAATTTATCACCTTTTTTAAAAGTTAAGAATATCTAGCTACTAAAAAAAGTAGAAGCATAAGTGATTTTTAATAAAATTATCTTTCAAAAATATCCTTTATCTTTAATTAAAATTACAATACATATAATTCCTTTATCAAACCTTAATTTGCTTTCCTCTTTTTAAATGTTTTTTTTTAATTTGACTATAAAAAAAATATTTTTATTCCTTTGTATCCAAAAAGATTTACTCATACGTCTATCAAATACAAAATAATATTTTCTAAAAATTAAAGCTCTAAAAAAGTTTAGAGAAAAAAATCAATTTTTTTTTTAAATTTATCCAAACGGACACTTAAACTTGGAAAGGATGAAATGATCTGAAAGGCTACAATCGCATGGCCTTGGTTCTTTTAATTTAGATAGATTACCGATCATTTGTAGCCAGTTATGAGAACTGTTAAGATTCAATATTGTACTCAAGTCAAGATGGGTTAAAGAATTCAGATTGGACAGCCACTGACCTCTTGCGTCATCCTCAGCACCTATTTTGAGAGCACCACCATAGTTTGCAAAATAAAGCCTCCGCAAGCTTGAAAGGTTTCCAAGTTGAGATGGTATCGTTCCTTCTAAAGAATTGTAACCAAGATCAAGATACTGTAACTTGGACAAATTTCCAGGCTGACTTGGAATTTTTCCAGCAAAATAGCAATTTGACAGATCAAGATATCTCAAATTGGTCAAAGAACCAAAGAATTCCAGAATATGGATGCCCATAAAATCATTTGAATTGAAGTTCAAGTACCTCAATTGCTGCAGCTTTAGTAATGATGTGGGGATCTTGCCTCTCAACAAGATTCGTTCTTCACTGGTGTATTCATCTCCATTGGGGTCACCATGAAGGTCGAGACTTGGTATATGGCCAATTAGGTTGCTAAAGCGAACACCCTTCCGTTGGCAACAATCGCGCTTTTCCTCCCACGATGACAGCATGCCAGAGTCATCCACCAGGGTTGCCTTGAGGTGGAGGAGTGCTTGCCTTTCCTTCTCTATGTTCTTCACCGCTCCTTCTACACAAACAAGGTCCACCTGCAACTGCAACAGCAAACAACCAACAAATATGGCGTGAATGAGAAATTTGAAACAAGTTGGATTCATCATTTCGAATGCTAGCGTGAGTGGTGGAATCAACAATATTAGTTTAACTAGAATGAGACCCGCGGAACAAGTAAACTATAGAAATAATTAAAAAATTTCCAAAAAATCTGTCATAATATTATTGTGTTGAAATTAGCTAGTACATATGAGGTACTTGTACTTTAAATACATAGCACATTACAAACATAGATAAACTGGTTTGAAAACAAATGGTAATCAACTTGAATATGCATGTAGATATAAGCACAGTTTAAGACACATGGTAAGTAACTTGAATATGTATGTAGAAAGAGTTCTCTAGGGAAAACTTGACCACAACAACATAGCATAGTTCCTAAGGTTATATTAAATGGAAAATATCAAGAAGATAAAATAATTCTGTGAATTTTGAACAAACCTTGTGCATAATTGTGAATCTCATACAAGCAAACCAAAAGAATATTACCAAAGTATCTTAAAATCCTAATAGCCTTGTCAAAAGATTTATAAGAGGTTAATTCCTAAGCACTTACTAAAAAGAAATGAATACTGGCTTGATCTAATTTGGACTCTAGAGCCACCTCAAGAGCACCTTTATCTCACTAAGGAATTGACAATGTTTTCCATCAATTGCTTTGAGTTCTGACCTTGACAATCAAGGTTATTCTAGAGAGAATGCCGATTCAAATCATAAAAGACTAATACAAACAATTACAACTAAGCCTTTTTCTGATTAGGTGGGTACGGGTGGGTCTAATTATATGTATCAAACAATGTCATTATGTCTTATCATAAACTATATTTATAAAAGGCTGCATTGTTACCTAAATAAATCAGCCCTAGGTCAATGCCCTTCTCAAAGTATACTTTGAATCTCGCTATGTAAGAATATCTCATAGAGAAGTAGCAATAGCAACCGACGTATACTTAACCCAACACTAAACAAATCCAATCTACAAGATGGAAGCACTTGGCTTTAGCCACATATACCTCCAAGTTAACTTGGCAGTTAGGCAATGAAAAAGCAACAAACCATATGAGATGATTTGATTGTTAATCATAATTGTTATGCATAAACATCACATAAATAGTCAGGACGATTGAGACCTATATAGCAACAACTTCAAGGTTTTCCATCCAACTACTATTCATATAGCTCCAAGTACACAATGAACATTTTATCCCAAAGTAGTTCTTAGTTCTTACTAAATTTATGCTGCTACTGATACTATTTCCAATATACTTCACTAGTTTTTCATACCAAATTAGGATTGTAGGAATTAGGATTAAAGCTAAATGATAATAGATAATGTAAATAGGGCCATGATGCGAAGTATCAAAGTTCTCTTTCAATACCTCAACCAAGTAAAAGCTGAAATTTATGCATACTTTACATAAGGAAAAGAATTATCTTCTCTTGTTCTGGTAGAAAACAATTATAGGTATACATTTTGGTATGGTGTCTAGGTCTATATCAGTGAATGAATGTGGGAGTCATGAAATATTTTAGGGTGCTAACCATATCTCTATGTATAAGGTCCTGGAACTTCAACATGATAAGCTAGCATGCCGTAAAAGGAGTGTTAGGCAATCAAGGAAATGCCTTATTTTCTGTAAATACAGCGGCTTTAAATTCTTCATCTGTAGTCATCAGAGGAACTTGTGCAAATTTGAATTTAATTCTATAACAGTGAGGAAAAAGTGACCCATATTTGAACCCTTTTAATAGGAAGCAACTTGCCAGTAATGGGGGTTAATATGAAATAGGAATTCTAGAGTAGAAGAAAAAAGAAAGAAAGAGCAAGCAAAAAGAGTATTAAGATTCACCTCCTCATTTTGCTTGTGATTAACGACCTCCATTCAAGTTCGACATTAGAGCCCTTCAACAAAAGCCAAAAACAAAAGTACTATCTGAGACCCGATCTGGTATCAAACCCCCTAAAACATTTCTTTCAATAATGTGATACTTCCTCCATCTTCCCTTATTTCTTCAATTTCGCATCCCAATCTTTCAATTTTCATTTCGCTATTCGATCTTAATGCGCCTTCCTCTATTTGTTTTTGGCTTCAATTTTTTGATCTCATGCCAAATGGATTCTCAACCAATTGATCAGTGGAGACCATTGGGAATTGTCGATGTCGTTTGACAGGGCACAGAACAGCAGCACAATGTGAGGTGAACGATGATGCCGGTGGCTTTGGGGTGAGATGTGGTGCAGAACAGTGGCACAACGCGAGGTGAACGGTGATGATGGTGACTCTAGGCGCAACGACGTGGTGGTCGGAGGTGTGGTGATGAGGTGTGCAGAAGAGCGGCACAACATTGCGCAATCGATTGGTTGTGTGGAGGTGTGTGACAGCATGGTGGTTCGAGATGTGGTGGTGGAGCACGCAGAACAGCAACACAGTGTGGCGCTGTATGTGGCTGTGAGCATAAAGTTAGGCTACAAGTGGTGGTGCATAGGCATGATGGAGGGGGCTTGATTTGATCAAGACGGTGATGGCTGCCAGTGTGGGGTTTTGGAATGTGAAAGAGGATCGGAACAAACATTTAGGGGTGAATAGTAATGTAAGAAGGAGAAATAAAGAAGAAGAGCAACGAGAGTGATTGATGCGCTGGTAGGATAATTTAAAGAGTGACAACTTTACAAAAAAGCTAATATGGCAAAGTTGGAGAGCATCTGAAATGTCAAGATGTTATTAAGCCACACCTTGGTTTTGTTTTAATATATTATAAATAGATACTAGTGTGTGGATTAGCATTCCAATAGCCCCTATATATATGTTTTCTTTTTTTATTTTTTTAAGACAATTTTGTGTGAAGAAATGTAATTATGATTGCCACATTTCTTTGTAGTACTAACCTTTTTTCATACATATCGTAGCATTTTTTTCAATTTTTTTTTTTTTTACATAATGTGTGTTTAAAAAAATTGAAAGATTAATGGTGCATTTATTTCTACTTTTAGAAAAAGTGATTATAAAACTTAAATTTTATATATAATTGAAAAAATTAAAAATTAATTTTTTTTAGAAGCTATTCTTTATAGTTTTTATAAAAAGATCGAAAATAGATTTTTTTTATAATCAGATTATTTTTTAAAAAAATTATCTAAATATATAAAAATTGAGTTTTAGTGACAAAATAATTTTTTATCAAAAAGATTATAAACAAACGCATTTTAAAATTATTTCAATAATTATCTTTTTATATAGTTGATTATATGAGAATCAATTTATATTTGGATATTTCAGTTGAAAAATGATTTTAAGATAATCTATTTTATTTAGATTGTATGAAAAAAATTATTGTTGTATGTTAAAATCACTAATAGCATGTTTAATTATGCTTTTATAGGATTGATTCCAGATAAATTTAATTTTGGTTATAATCGATTTTAAGGTAAAATAATTTATGTTTTGAAATTTGATCTGAGAAGTGATTTATGTTTAAATAGTATTAAATAAAATCACTTTTAGATGTATAATTTAAAAAGAAATGCTCAAAATTAATTAGGATGAAATTGAAAAGTTAAAAAATTTCACTTTTATCTAAAATTAATTTTGAGATTATAATTAATTTTAACATGAGAAATCAAACAAGATAAAAAAAATTAACAGAATTAATTTTGGCCTCCTAGAATCAATTCTTAAATATCCAAATAGACATCCAAACAAGCTATAAAAAGGATATAAAATAATTATTTATATTATATAATATTCAATACTTAGAGGCCAATTTAGTAAAAATATAGTATTATGTATACTATATAAAATATTTTTAATCAAATGATACTCAAAATCTAGCTTCTACTTATTAATTTGATGAGAAAAAAAAGCTTAAATTATCCCAAATAAATTATAATCAATTTCAATTAAATTATCCAAACAACCTTTTAATTTTTAAAACAGGATTTTTTTTTTTTTTTTTGTGTTGGGCAAAACAGCTTTTTAAGCTACTTCCCAAACACGCCCTATGTCGGGGAACTGATGTTGTATTAATTAAACTAAAGCAATTTCCCATAGTTTCTTTTAAACTCTCACGGAATTTTTTGTAAAGTTTTACAGGATTTATTTACTTGTAATATGAGCTCATTTCTGCAGCACATAATTAATTACTCAACAGAAACACTAATTACCAAAAGCACTATGGCACAATTGAATCAATATTTAATTTATAAACAAATTTTAACGCCAATTATATGTGTATTTCAGTTTATTTATCAGGCATTGCAAAATAAATGTGGACTCATATATATAACATCCAAGAGTAACTAACTAAATCTCCAAAAGAAGGTTAAAAAGTATTTTTAATTTTTTATTTATGACATTTTATTTTTAATTGAAATTAACTATGAATAAATTAATTTAATCCTAATATGCATACTTTATTTAACATCATCCCATTACTACTTGTTACTGCTATTTTTAAGGTCATTTCTAGATAAAAACACTGGCCTCCTAAACGTAATATCTTGAGGCTACCCTATTACAATGACATTTGGAAAGATAAAACAAAGGCTAAGAAAAATTCTTAGTCAACATGTAACATTAAATAATTGATGACTAACTATGAAAGCTTACATATAATATATCAAGTTTTATATCTTAATTATTATTCTTTTCTCTTTAATCTAAACATGTAAAGTAATTCACTGTATGGGTATTTATCTAATAATCATTCCATTTTAATATTTGTCTAAAAGTATAATAATTATGTAAAAGTGAAAGAAATGGAGAACCATAAAAAGAAACTACAAGAAAAATTACTCATTTTTGGCGGATGAATCTACAGGAAATAGAGTGGAATTTGTTGAAAATTGTTGATTTCCGATGGATTCAGGGTCATCAGTAAAACCGTTGACGGTAACAAATTTTCGTTGGATTTGAAATTTATCAGAATTTCTGCCAAATCTTTTCAATTGAAAATTTCCTACGTATACAAATCCTTTAGAAATTTTCAATGAATTTTAGTCTGCTGGGGGCGGAGTTATCCGTCAAAAATTGCTAATTTGAATTAAAAAGATATCATCCTTTTATATATATTCCCATGCATATAGTGACAAATCCAACAATTTTAAGATACTATTATGTACAAAATCTAGTAACAAAAAATCATACTTGCATTTAAAACTACTCATATATGAAAACAAAGATAATCTAAATGAGCATATTAAAAATTTGATTGACAGGTTGGCAGCGGCGTGTGATGGTCGTTGTTGGGTGGTGATGGTGATGGTCATTGGGTGGTGGTTGGATGGTGATGGTGGTTGAGTGGTGATAGTGATGGTGGATGGGTGGTGGTGGTGTTGGTGTCAGTTATGATGGAAAGAGGCAGTGGTGGTGGTGGCTACCGTGGAAAAAAGTGGTGGAAAGGTGGTAAAAGAAGGTTACGGTGATGGTGGTGGTGATAGTTATAGTGGAAGGAGGTGGTTCTAGTGGTGAGAAAGAGATGGTATAGTATCGGTTGGAGAAAGAAATGGTAGAAAAAATAATAGTGCAAGTTGAGAAGGAAATGGTAAAAATAAAATAAGAGAAGAAGAGGTTTTAAAATTTTAACGTGGTCATTTCTGGCGGATTTTTTCATTGGACTAGGGTTCAATACTAGGAGAAAATAATTTCTACAAAAATTTATTACCACTTGAATTAAGGGTCTAGGACATGACAAGTCAATTTTGCAATAAATGACAAATTTATTTTTCTTAATGTGCATGATATTGACTTTGAAAACTTTTTTGGTGGAAGAAAAATGCATCCATCAATATCATTTTGGGAATTCAAATGAGGAAGAAAAATTTACATTAGATATAGGAATAAATAAGTACAGAACATATAAGAAAAAATTTGTAGACTTAATATCTTTTGATGCAAAACATTAATTTATATCAAAGAGTATTGATCTTTGCAAGAAAAGAAAGTCGCGTACAGAGTACAAACTTGGCATAGAGCCCTTATACTTATTATGTACGTAATATCTTGAAAAGGCAACTGCAGTGACATTTTAGAAGATCAAAACAAAAACTAATAAGTCTCCAGTGGACACGTTACGTTAAATAATGAATAATTAACGTTGATAGTTGATACATCATGCGAAGAAAGTTCTATCTAAATATGAAAATATAAAAATGTACGTGGAGAGATAAAAAAAAATGAGGTCTTGTTTTTCAAACACGAGTGCAAGCCTCATAATTAAGCCTAGAATTAATGTGAAAAATCAATTATAATTTCAATGTTATGATAAATGTTTACTTCAATCCAACTCATTAATATGCCATAAGAGATACTTTAAAGACTTGATAGAATAAAAGTCTAAAGATACTTGGAAAAAAATACCGGCTTTCTTTGGACTTTTTTGGCTAGATAATGATAGTTTGTTTTTGTTAAATAATCCAGTTCAAATTAAATTAATTTAAAACTTAATAAATTTTGGATATTGATAACTTAAATATAAAAATAAAACGAAATATCCTTAGCGGAGCAAATTAAATAGACATAAAAGAGAAAATGAATTTCTAATAATTTTTATTTAATATAATCTCCAAAAAAAAATTACAAGTATATATATTCTGAGAAATGAAAATGGATTTCTTGCTATTTTCAATTATTATAAGCACATGTTTCGGAAAGATAGATAGATTGATTGATGTGTTGCTCAATTTTATGATAAATTATAAGTTCATCAGTTTCAACAATGTGCCACAAGATAAACTTTGAAGACTCTATAGAAGGAAAACCTGAAGTGGCTTAGGAAAAAAATCAAAAGAAAATTGTGCTTCTTTTTACTATTTCTTAGCACATTTGCTTGTTTCCTAATGTGTACAATTATCTTGAAATGTTCTTGCAAAGCTAGGGTGAAAATATGTCAGAAAGGGGAGTGGCCCTCAATTTTTTTTTTAAATGTCATTTATATTCATAAAATAGACTTATTATAAATATATAAAGAAAGAAAAAGAAAGATTATGGAGTGTTAAAAAAGAAAAAGTGATGAACTTAATTTTTATGTCTCTCTCTGCTTATAGGTCCCAGTAAATTTATCTTATCAGGTACAAATAATATTTTTTTATCTAAAACATTTTCTAGTATAAAAAGTATCTTGAACTTTGCCCTCCAATTATCTCTATCAAATAGGCTACTTCCTGCTCGAATAGATTATGTAAAGAGCCTCATATTTAAAATCTAATAATTATATCACTTAATTTTGTTTTATTTATTTCTAACCATATTTATATGAACTCTAAGTTTTATATACACAATTTAAAAGGAAAAAAATGTCATAAAAAATTATTTCGATATGTGAGTTGATTCTTTAGTAACTTGAAAAATTTGCATAATTGCTATTCTTTAGGTATTTATTTTATAAAATAGATCTTAAAATTCATTCTTTAATATATTTTGATTATTTTTTCTTATATTTCTAGACAAAATAATTTGCACACAATGTTAATAGTTAATAATTAATGGTATTATTAGTTACTTCTTCTTCAAGATAATTTAAAAAAAGAAATAAAAAATTTGAAAAGATTTAATTTATATTTATTGTCAATATAAAAAAATTTTACACAGACATCCAATTATATATTTTTAAATCAGTAAAAGTATTTGACTCAACCACCTATTATCTTAAAAGTCTTATAAATACAAGTATTTGATTGGATGATAGTATAAAATCCTTTTACACTAATGATTTGTATAAATTAAACTCAACTTGAAATGTTGAAAATCATGAAAAACTTTAAAAGACATGAAAGGGGGGAATGAAAAGTCTGTAGGGAAAAACAGAAAAGAAAAAATAGCCGTAAGTAAATTTAAATAAATCAAAATTTGATAATTTTTTTTTTATATATAAGTGGCAATGAGATTTGAACCTAACACATCATGCATACTATCAAACCCTTCATTACTAGACCACTCCTAGTAGTTTCAAAATTTGATAAAATTACCATGTCATAACTTTAATGAAAGGACTTTAATGTATATAAGATTCAAAATAAATTAATATAAAATGTTCATTTAATCCAAAAATCAACACGTCAAATTATTCTGTTAATTATTATGTCAAGAAAATCAAATTATCTATCTAACATTATTCATGTATAATTAAAGTAATAGATTATATATATAATGAAAATATAACAAAAAAGGAAGAAATTATTTACAATATATATATATATATATATATATATATATATATATATATATATATATATATATATATATTACAAAAGGAAAGAAAAGTAAAATTGATATGATAATTATTCCTAAAAAAAGGCAAGATTAATATATAGTTATTTATAAAAGAAATAGAAATTAATATAATAATTATTTACAAAAGAAAAAGAAAGTAAAATTAATGCTATGATTATTTACAAGAGAAATAGAAATTGATATAACAATTATTTACAAATGAAAAAGGAAACGAAATTAATATTACAATTATTTAAGGAATTAAAATTAAACTAAATTTACGAAAATTTAAATTTTTTTAATTTGACGGAGATTATCTGCTTCTACGTATCGTCTGGTGTAATAAGGAACTCAAAATCATGTAATTCTTATAGAAAATAATTGTGTGCTGAGTTGATTTTATTAAAAAAAAAATTGTTCTTTTAAAGAAGGAGAAGGCTAATCCACCTTTGTAGTACCTGTTTAGATTGTAGTTTACATCCATCAAAAGGCCTTCTAGGAGAAGAAAAATGATTTTATACAGTAAATGGTAGTGTTTGATTTAATTTTTTTTAAAAGGTCTTCTTCCAAAAGGCCTTTTGGAAGAAGTATCTTTGAGATTACTTTTTATTGTAGAAAAAGATCTTTTGAAAAGGAATCTTATTATTACTCTCATATCAACAACTAAAAGTAATTTTACTTTATCCTATCCAAATAAAATTCATTCTACTAAACTTATTTTTGATATATTTAAATCAAATAAAAATTATTCTTTTAAAAATAATTTCTCTAATAAGCCTTCTTTTAAAAGACCTTCTATTAAAAGATCTTCTCCCAAAAGTTAAACCAAATAGACCCGTATAGAGTTCAGGATAGCACAAGTTATACAATAAATCCTAATAATTCTCATGACCCTTAAAGATGGACGAACTACACATCAATATTATAAATTGTTGCGTGAATTCAAAAAAGGAAAAAATCAACAATATTTTTCTTGTTTTTGTTTTTTTTTTTTTATCTTTTTGCTTGTTTTTCATATGTAGATATGCAAAAAAATAAGGCCCAACACAACAACAAATGTATGGGCCATCTCAAAAAAATGAAAAGAGAACCGGGAGAAAAAAAACTTGATTTGAATAAAACAGCATAAAATTGTTTGAACCACAAAAAGAAAAAAGGGAAACTAAAGAAACGAAAGAAGCAGAAAAGGGAAGGATAGATTTGCTGGGTTCACCTGGGAACAAACCACCGAGGAGTGAGAGAGGTGCGGGGCTTCACGGCGCAGCCTTCCTACTGCAGCGGCATCTACGGCCGGTCTGGCGGTGGTGCTGGCGTCCCTGTGGCCGAGGTGATGCCTCGCGAAGAGCTCCATCTGATGCGACAGTATGGTTACTTGCTCGCGGTGGCTGTGGTAGCGTGGTGGCGTTGAAGGGTGGGGCTGCGATGTGGAACGGCAGTGCTGGTGGTGGCGGTTTTGTTCGTGTTGTAATGGTTGAAAAAGGGATGCGTGGTCTTCGTTTTGCTGATGGAAGCTGATGTGGGTGGGCTGCGGTGGCTGTGATGATTGATAGTGGCTAATGGAGGGGCTTTGATTTTGTTGATGGTGGTGAGTTGGAGTATGATGATGATAAAGTTTTGTTTTTTGGTATTTCTCGATGGGTCTATGTTTTTGTTCTGACATGAAGATTTCCTTTTCTTTCATTCACAATGTAAATGAATGATGGTGTGTGTTGTGTTGAGTGAAAGTTGATACAAAAAGTTAATTTATGACGCTGTGTGCTGTATTGGAAAAGATCTGATGCAAGAACAAGTGAATGCCCATGTATTGCATTCAAAGAAGCAAAATAAGCTTATGCGAAATGACACGCAAAAAAATAAAAAAAAATAAAAAATTGAAGAAGATGAAAGACAAGATGATAACAAATATACCGAATGGGAATTTTGAAATCAAAAGTAGACTTCAACTGCAGGAGCTCTGTGTCTTGATTCGTTCCGCCTGTCTCGGTGTTTCCTGAGTTTTTTTTTCTTTTTTTTGAGTAATTTGTTGCGTTGCATGCAATCACAATTTTTGCTCTTAACCTCGGCTACTATTGCTCCGAAAATGGAGCCCCCTCACCCCTCACCTCTCAATATTTGATTATAAGTTGTTGAGGTAATCAATTGATATTAAATCTAATTTATTTTAATTGAAAATTTAGTTTTAATGATGATTAATAAATTTGATCTTATTTAAATACAAATGCCAAAATTCAAATTTTGTATTATATTTTTTTGATTTGATTATTTATTTATTTATTATTATATATATATATATTTTAATTTTATCGTTTATATTTTATTTATTATTTTTATTTTTGGATTAGGCTATTGTCTTATTTTAAAATGGGCTAGCTTTCCTCCCTTCTTTTCTTTTCATTCTGTCTCTCTCTCTTCTTCTTTCTTTTTAATCTTGGATAAAATATGTTATTCATATATGGAACGAAAATCTTCATCCAAAGGGAAAAAAAAAAGAATGTTCGGTAAAATAAACTTCGAAGACTTTATGGAACAAAAACTTGAAATTATCTAGAAAAGATCAAAAGAATATACTCCGTAAAACAAACTTTAAAGACTTTATAGAACAAAAACATGGTGTTGTCTAAGGAAAAAAAAAAAAAACAAAAGAATGTTTTGCAAAATAAACTTCAAAGACTTCATAGAACAAAAACCTGAAATTGTCTAGAAAAAAAAAAAAACAAAAGAATGTTCCGTAAAATAAACTTTGAAGATTTTATGTAACAAAAACCTAAAGTCGACTAAGAAAAAAAAGTTTCATAAAATAAACTTCAAAGACTTATGGAACAAAAATTGAAATCGTCTACGAAAAGAACAAAAGGAAATTATTACAAGAACAAAAAGAATTATTACATTTAACCATATTTTTTAAGTTTGGACAAAAATTAAGAAATTATTACAACACATCATAATTGATTGATGTAACAATACACCATAAAATCTGCACCATCAATTTCAAGATGCATATTATACACAGCCTAAATAACAAGTCCATCCATTTCAGCATTGCGCTGCAAAGTTCATCAATTTTGTGACAAATGACTAGTCTATCAATTTCAACAATATTCCGTAAAATAAACTCTGAAAACTTTATGAAACAAAAACCTGAAGTCGTCTATGGGAAAAAAAATAAAAGAATATTTCATAAAAAAAACTTTGATTACTTTATGGAATAAAAACCTAAAGTCGTCTAAGGGAAAAAAAACAAAAAAATGTTCTATAAAATAAACTTCAAAGATCTTATGGAACAAAAATCTGAAGTTGTCTAGGAAAAAAACAAAAGAATGTTTCGTAAAATATACTTTGAAAGCTTTATGGAATCTAAGGGAAAAAAAAAAAAACAAAAGAATATTCCATAAAATAAATCTCAAAGACTTTATGGAACAAAAATATGAAGTCATCTGGGGATAAAAAACAAAAGAATGTTCTGTAAAATAGACTTCAAAGACTTTATGGAACAAAAACCGGAAATCGTCTAAAAAAATAAAATAAAAGAATATTCTGTAAAATAAACTTTGAAGACTTTATGGAACAAAAATATGAAGTTGTCTAGGAAAAAAAACAAAAGAATGTTTCATAAAATAAATTTTGAAGATTTTATGGAACAAAAACCTGAAGTCATCCAAGGAAAAAATGTTCCGTAAAATAAACTTCGAAGACTTATGGAGCAAAAACTAAAGTTGTCTAGCTAAAAAACAAAAGGAAATTATTACAAGAACAAAAAGAATTATTACATTTAACCATACCTTTTAAGTTTGGACTAAAATTAAGAAGTTATTATAATATACCATAATTAATTGATGTATTAATACACTATAAAATCTGCACCATTAGCTTTCAAGATGCATATTAGACACAACCTAAATAACAAGTCCATCCATTTTAGCATTGCGCTGCAAAGGCCATCAATTTTGTGATAAATGACAAGTCCATCAATTTCAACAATATTCTGTAAAATAAAATTTGAAGACCTTATGGAACAAAAACCTAAAGTCATCCAGGGGGAAAAAAAGAATATTTTGTAAAATAAACTTTGAATACTTTATGGAACAAAAACCTGAAATCTTCTAACGGAAAAAAATAAAATAAAAAATTCTCTGTAAAATAAATTTTAAAGACCTTATGGAACAAAAATCTGAAGTTCTCTAGAAAAAAAAATTCCATAAAATAGACTATAAAGACTTTATGGAACAAAAGCATGAAATCATCTAAGGGGAAAAAAAAAAAAACAAAAGAATATTCCATAAAACAAACTTCAAAGACTTGATGGAACAAAAACTTGAAGTCATCTAAGGATAAAAAACGAAAGAATATTCTGTAAAATAAACTTTGAAGACTTTATGGAACAAAAACCTGAAGTAATCTAAGAAAAAAACAAAAGAATATTTCATAAAATAAACTTTGAAGACTTTATGGCACAAAAAACCTGAAGTAGTCTAAGTAAAAAAAAAAAAAACAAAAGAATGTTCCATAAAATAAAATTTGAAGACTTTATGGAACAAAAACCTGACGTCGTCTAAAAGGAGAAAAAACAAAAAAAAAAAAAAACAAAAGAATGTTCCATAAAATAAACTTTGAAGACTTTATGGAACAAACCCTAAAGTCATCTAAAGAAAAAAAAAAAAGGTTCCGTAAAATAAACTTTAAAGACTTTACAAAACAAAAATTGAAATCATATAGGGGAATAAACAAAAAGAATGCTCTGAAAAATAAACTTTAAAGACTTTATGGAACAAAAAGTGAAATCGTCTAGGGGAAAAAAATAAAAAAAAATGCTCCATAAAATAAACTTTGAAGACTTTATAGAATAAAAACCTGAAATCATCTACCAAAACTACAAAAGAAAACTATGCTTCTTCGAAGGATATGTCAGCATCTAGTTGTTTCCTAAATAATGACAGCCCAGCGTGCCCAATTATCTTGAAATGTTCTGGTGAAGCAACTTGGGCAGAAGCATGTTGCGAAGGGGCTGGCCCTCAAGACTTTTGAAACGTAAGGCTGCTATGCATTTTGCTACTTTTGGCGTGTAGTTCACTTTTGTTTAATCACACTTATGAAGTGTGGTTAAATGCATTCATAATGTAACTAAATATGTTTAACCACATCTTAGAAAGTGTTAGTAAAATATAATGTACTTAACCCATTTAAAAAAGTATGGCTAAATGCATTTACCTAATTATCAAGGTGCATAGCAGAATTTCCCGAAACAAGGGGATACTCTTCCAAGTACCATTTTTTCTAATATGAAAAGTGTCTTGAACTTGGCCGTGCAAGTATGAAAAAGCATCCTGAACTTGGCCCTTTGGTTATCTCTATCGAATAGGCTGCTCCTTGCTCAAATAAATACGGAAAATTAGGGGGTCAGATTTAATAATTAAATCACTGAATGTTATTTTATCAGCCAGATTCAAAAGTAGTTATTAAATAAAATAAATTAATATAAATTTATTCATTTATCCAACAATTAATCTGTTAAATTACTCTGTCAATTATAATGACAAAAAATTCAAATTATCTAGCAGTTTTCATATATTAATTAAAGTAAAAGTTATTTAGCAGTTTCGGTCTTTCAGAGGGACGTAGGATAATCAACAAAAGGGTGTTGGCTCTGTGACTGATTTGTTGTTCGTAAATCTGCTTTCAAATTAAAAAGTGAATGTTTTCAATATTTTCCAATTTATTTACTCTTTCTCTTTTTGCTTTTAATTACAACTACTATGTCGGTTACAATAAAAATTAATAGTTTTATTTTCAAGATTATACTTACACTTATTACTTCAAAGATATACTTTTAGAACTTGAAATTAATTTTGGTTGAAAAATAATATTTTTCAAATGACCATTATAATTTTTTTTATAACCTTTTTTTTTCTTCTTCTTCTTCCCCTGTGCCCTTTCCTCTCGTCCATGAAAGACTGTGATCGCGTCTTCTTCTTGTTTCACTGTTTAGCAGTCATCACTCTTCAGGTCTATGGTTGGATGCTTCACGGTTTAATTAGACTTTGGGATGCCATCCATTTTGCCACAAAAATAGAATGTGAAGGTACCAAGTAAACCTTGAATGTGGTAGTATATTACTTACATGTTTAACATGTATTCAGTTACGCTTTGTGATCATAAAAACTTCAATGGAAACCATAGTTACCTGATTGTGTTAGTCCGTCTGTGATCGTGTACTAGGGTCTTTCCAATGTGACCGCAACCTGAACACTATTTCACTCACCTGATTCTCGAAGGCGATGATTGCTTCGATGTAATTTTTTTTTTTTTTTCAGTTGAACTTGGATGTGAAAAATGGTTTTTTTTTTTTTGTCAATACACACACACCTTCACGGAGAAGAAAAAAGTTTCACATATCATAAATCAAACTTTGCGTTGTAACAAACTTGGGCGTAGTTCGTGAGAGGTGCGCAAATTCACCATGCGTCCACTGCTGAAAAATGGTTTCCAGAAGCACAGTCAGCCCACTGCGTTCTCTGGGCTTTCCAAGGGAGACTCTGTTGCTTTCTCTTCTCTTTAATCACAGATTCCGTGCCTATGGCCCATGAACTAGCGGCCCACGCCATCTCAAAATCCTGAGGCCGTTTGATTGAGGAGGCACCCCAACATATTTTTAAATCTTGCCCTTTTGGATTTGCAAAATTTTGACCAAAAAGAAAAAAAAACAGATTCGCAAAATTGTTTTTGTTTTTAAATTTAGATTCCTTTTGTTTTTGTTTTTATTAGCTATTTAGCCCTACTAAAACAAAATGCTATAATAATGTGATTTATAAGTTGATTATTGAGGTCCTGGTGAATAGAATGTGACCTTTTATATCTGAGTTAGTTAGCCCCATGCAGAGTGGGTTTATTCTTGGGAGAAGTACTCAAGATAATGCCATTATTGCCCAAGAGGTTTTACACTTCATGAAAAAGTCTAAGAGCAAAGAAGGACTAGTGGCTTTTAAAATTGATTTAGAAAAAGCTTATGATAGAGTGGACTATCATTTCTTGCACTTCATGTTGTCCAGGTTTGGGCTTCCTCAGTCTACTATTAAATTGACCATGTTTTGTGTCTCTTCCTCTATGTTGTCAATTGTTTGGAATGGTGGTAAGCTTCCTGCTTTTGCTCCTGCTCGGGATCTTAAACAAGATGATCACATGTCTCCTTATTTATTTAATTTGTTAAGCTTGTTGATTAATAACATTGTTGAGGGGTGTATGTGGAATCCTATTCGGGTTTCCAGAGGGGGTCCAACTATATCTCATTTGTTGTTTACTGATGATGTTTTGCTATTTTCCAAAGCCACTGCTTCTCAAGTGAGATTAATGGGTGAGATTCTTAATTTATTTTGTAGAGTTTATGGCTTGAAAGTTAATGCGGTGAAGTCCAGAGCTACGTGTTCCTCTTCCATTTCTAGACAGAGGAGAGAGTTATTCACTTCCATTTCTTCAATCTATTTTGCATTGGATTTGGGTAAGTATGTGAGATTCCCTCTTTTGATTTCTAGACCCAGAAAAAATGATTTTGCCTTTGTTGTGGATAAGTTGAGACATCCTTAGCTTCTTGGAAAAGGAAATCGCTTAATAAAGTGGAAAGATTGACTTCGGCTAAATCGGTTTTGTCTTCTATACCAATTTATCCAATGCATACTTTTTGTCTACCCACATATGATGATATTGATAAGACTACCAGGAGCTTTCTGTGGAGTAAAAATAACATGGACATAGGGTTGCATCTTATTAATTAGGAAACAGTTACTACTTCTTTGTTTGCAGGTGGCTTGGGTTTAAGAAAGGCTTGTCAGGTGAACACATCTTTGCTGGGTAAACTAGTGTGGGGTCTATTACATGAAAAAAATAAATTATGGGTTCAAATTTTGACTCATAAATATTTGGGGCAGGCTAATGTTTTTAATGTAGTTTGCTTGGCTTCTTCTTCTTTTATTTAGAAAGCAATTAGCAAAACAACGGCAAAATTGAAAGATGGCTTTCGCATTAGGATTGGTGATGGATCTTTTTTGCTTTGGTATTGATGAATGGATCAAGGATGGCCCTATTTGTTCCCTGGTAGATTATGTGCATGTTTCAAATTCTAGTTTGCTTGTGAAGGATTGCTGGTCTAATGGAGTTTGGAATTTCAATCACTTATATACACCCCTTACTCAATCTATCATGAGTAAGATTGAAGAAGTGCTTGTTCCGATCTTTTCACAGATTGCTGACCGCTGGGTGTGGGTGGGTTCTTTATCTGGTGCTTACTCGGCTTCTTCTTGCTATAATTGGATGCAATCTTCTGAGAGTGGGGAATCATGGAAGTGGATATGGAGAATTCATGCTTCTTTTAAAGTCTCTTTTCTTGTTTGGCTGGCTATCCACCAATCTCTTCCTACAAATTTGTTGCGCACCTAACGTCATCTTGCTACTTCAGAGATTTGCCTCACGTGTGGTTCGGCTCGCAAATTAGTTATTCACTGTCTGAGGGATTGCCAATTTGTTAAGAAGGTGTGGTGGATGCTAGGTTTGTATTTAGAATTGCAATTCTTTTCTTTGAATTTGTTTAAGTGGCTCAAGGATTATGGGATAGGGAACAAAGCTCATGTGTTTCTTGCAGCCATTTGGAACATTTGGTGTGCTAGAAATGCGACTATGTTTGATAATAATCCTCCTAGCTGGAATATTTAGATTCATCATATAAACCATTTGGCGGATGCCTATTTTCGTGCTTTCATGGAGTCTAATAAGCACTATATAGAGAGGTGCATTAGGTGGAAACCTCCTCATGATTCTTATATTAAGCTCAATTCTGATGGGAGCTCTTTTAGTAATCCTAGTACAGCTGGCTTTGGAGGTCTTTTACGGAATGCCAATGGCAGTTGGATTGTGGATTTTTCTGGTTATTGTAGTGTGATGGATAATCTGTGTGCTAAGTTATTAGCTCTTCGCAGGGGTTTGAAGTTGGCTTGGGATTATGGCTATCGACAACTTATTTGTGAGATTGATTGCCTTGAGATTGTAAGGCTTGTCTGGAATGAAACTTTGAGTTCTTTTCATATCTATAAAACCCTTATTAGAGATATCAGGAGATTCCTTCAGATGGATTGGTCTTGCTCACTTTTCCATATGCTGCAGAAAGGGAATCAAGCTGTGGATTTTTTAGCTAAGCCGGGAGCTTCTAGTTTTGATGCTGACGTGATTTGGGAGAGCCTCAGGAGGAAATTGAGCTCATTCTTCTAGCAGAGTCTTCTGGGACATTTCATTAGAGATAACTTCCTTTCCTTATTTTCTTTCTTAGCTTCTGCACCAAAATAAATATACAAGGTCCGGTTTAGTCGGGGTGGCTACGTATGGTGTTGAATATGAGCACATATATGCATTTTTTTTTTTTTGGTTTTATGTATTTTCCTCATTGACCTTTCTGCCCGTATACTAATTAATTTAGTGTCAACCAACTTATATTGTTAAAGATCTACTATAAATTATTAGAGTGAAGGAGATGGGAACAGTAAGTAAGTTAGTGTGTGACATATTACTTAAAAAAAAGAAAATTGAGTTTATGTCACTGCACATAAACGTCATTAGTTAGGTTTGCATGGTTTTTATATGATAATTAGGTGATATTCGCACAATCTTAATATTATCCTTTTTCTATGAGATAAACTTTGATACTACTTGATGGACTTTAACACAAAAGAGTCATCCTAATTTTATATAACTAATCAAATTAATTTTAAAAATACCAATATTCCATAACTGATATGACTAATAATTAATTCAAATCATGAAATTATTGCAAAACTGTGCATGGCCGAGTCCACTGTTTCCGTTCCTTTCGTACGTTCAAGCTGTATACGCAAATTACAAATTTTCCATTTGCTGCTCGATTTCTACCATTGCCTGGTGTGTGTTTTGCTTCTCGGTTAGCAGTGGCATTCATTTTGCGCTTTGAATGTATGGTAGTTGAGTTCTATAGGATCCATATACAAGACAGTGATCATTTCTTCATTCTGTTTCATGATAAGTGATCAGAGCTGTTCAACTTTTTTATATTCCCATGTTGCTGTGAAAAAATAATGTGTGATGCATTGTCTCTTGTGCATCTACATAAATTGGATACTCCAATGGTTGTAGAACAAGGTGACATGCATAGTGCTATGTAATATTGCAGTGAAAATATTGTGAAACTCATCCCCCACATGCATGCATAATTTCGTCCACTAATTATAGAAGTGTACTAATTTCACACAGCCAAGTTGGGTTACAACTCTCAAACTTGTCAATTGCTCTTACAATCACCTTCTTTAAGACGCGATAAGAAGGAGAGAACAATAAAAATGACTACTTTGCTATTTGCACAACTTATTTTTGTGCTAATTAAACTTTTACACCTTTTTTTATATGGAAAAGAAAAAAACACACAGCCCCCCTCTGAATATTTACCATCTATTTTCTTTTTCCAAAGTAAAAATTGTAAAATTCTAATTAATGTAAAAAAGTGCAAATAAAAGCTGTGAGACAAAAACAAGAAAAGATAAGTGTGATACACGTGGCCAAGCACATTACATATACATATAATAGAAAATGGATACAAAATTCCCATTTTCCTTTTACTTGTACCGATATACAAGCATCGACAGGAGAATGTTATTAGTGGGGTAGCAAGTCTCACTCACTCAGCTTCAGTACTCTTTCCACAATTGAGCCAAAGCAACAGGTGAAGACCCACCTTCTGCTTTTGCATCCGTAGCGCCCATTTTCATCTTGAATATCATCTGCCTAATCTCTTTCCCTTTGTCCGAGTCCATCAGCTCCTTAACTCGCTCTCCCAACTCAGTTCCACTTAGAAACCCATCTTTCGACTCGTTCACCGCCAAAGCCACCTTCATTTCCTGAACCATAATCGCTCTATTAAGCTTTTGCTCTGCATACAAAGGCCACGCCACCATTGGCACTCCTTCACAAACGGCTTTCAACACCGAGTTCCACCCGCAGTGAGTCACGAACCCGCCCACCGTGTCATGACTCAATATCGCAGCTTGCGCGGCCCAGTTCCTCATCACCATTTGTTAGAATTTTTCTGGATATTGGATTTCTATTGGTTGGTGGGCTTTTATTTTATTAATATGAATTGAATGGATAGCGTGATATTTTTTTCTTGAAAACCTATGTTATTATGTGATTTATTATGAGTTTGAGATTTATCATGTGATTATTGAGTTTGGGCTCAATAATGAATGTGCCAAGGATATAAAAGACCCTAAGTAATCTATATCATTGATGGACGGAATTGGGTTAATATATATATATATATATTGGGCAGGATCCCTACTCTACTCTATTATCTGTTGAAGGCTCATGGCTCTATCGATGTGACCTCTGGAATAAGAAATAGAAAAAAAATAGAATTACTTATACCTGACATATATTATATGTGTATGCTTCCGCGATTAATTCGATTTGGTAATATTTCTTCGAGAGCTACGTTCATTGTTATTTTTTATTGTTGTTTTAATTCATATTGATGTTCTAAATTCTTGGTATTTGATCCATAAAATCTAACATACGATATCAAAGTGGATTATACTAGGATTAGAACCCTAAAATTGTTTTAATGAAAATGCAAATAAGAGCTTTTAGTGTTTAACAAAAATTCCCTTTTATGATTTGTCTTGAATCTGACCTATTTGGATGAGGGTGAGTATTCTGTTTTTGGATTGCATGATTGAGAGAGAGAGAGAGAGAGAGAGAAGGGAGGTGTTTCTTTTTCATTTGAACTGAAACGTGAGTCTAAGAGAGAGAGAGAGGATTCAAGAACAACCCACCTCCATCCTACACGTCACCACCGCCAGTTTCGCGCTCTCCACCGTTGTTGGTCCGGGATTGCAGTGCGTCGTCCTTGGGCGAGGAAGGAGGAGAGTCCGTCGTGTGCGCCGTCGCTGTGTGCGCCGCTTCCTCCAACTGGTTCGGTAGACCACAGCTGCTGCAAGATCGTTGTTGGCGGCGTCATTCTGGAGCTGTGCGTGAGAGGATGAACGCGTTGTGCGTTGCGCAAGGGAGAGAAGAGAGGCAGAGCGTTACTTGTGTGGACCACTGTACATGGGGTTTGGTTGATCCGCGGTCAAACTATGTTCCACCCAGCCTCATTAAAAAAAAAAAAAAAAAAAAGGGAAGAAGGAAGTTGAGAAAAGCGTGAGAAGAAAAAGAAACAGAATATTGAAGCCTTATTTTATTTCTTCTTCATAATAAAATTTAAATCATAGATTGATTTAAATTCTATAAATTTTAGGATTTGAAATGTTTTATGATTGATTAAGCCTCTTTTGTATTCTCATTATTGTGTTTGAAAAATTGGAGTTGAATTGAAAATTAATTAAATGAGCAATTTTTTATCCTTGTTGAGTGCTCTGTTGATTGAGTGAGTTTATATACTACAGTGGATTATTCACAAAAATTAATAAAGTTATTTGCTTATTTATTTTGGGATATTTTGTCATTTGATTTGGTTATGGGTTGGTTCATCCACAAGTAGTTAACTCATTGATTGATCTTAATATGGCATATTTTGTCACCCAGTTAATTGTGGATCGACTCACCCATAGGTAGTTAGTTCATTAATTAATTTGATGTGGCCTGATATTTAGGAGGATTTTGACAGTAAACTTCTTCTACCCACAGGTACTGGATTTTTGTAACTTTTGCTTTATGTAGTGTATTTTCCGCCCACAGGTTGGTTTGCATTATGTGTTTGGATCCCTATTTTTGGTAATATATATTAATATATATTGCCCATATAATTAATCCTTTTTTGGAATTCGTTTCAGCTCCTGTTACTTTTTCCATAAATAACATTATCAACCATGTTGAGGTCTTTACTGGCAATAATTATGAGAGGTGGAAGAAAGATATTGAGCTGGCTCTCAGCTTGCTGGATATTGACATGGCCATTACGGAGGATAAACCTCCTCTGAATGATGAGAGTATGGAAGAGCAATAGACCTATCATAAGGAATGGACGAAGGCGAATCGGAAGGCTTTGATACTTATCAAGCGGTTTATTGATGAAGCCCTTGTGAAGGCGATTCCTATGGAAAAAGGCCAAAACTTTTCTTGCCTCCATTGGGGAAAGGTATGCAGTTTCTAGTAAAACTGAAGCTGGCCAATTGATAGATAGTCTTGTTAAAATGAAATATGATGGCAATGGTGGTGTTAGGCAACATATTATGAAGATGGTAACCATAGTCTCAAGACTCAATGACCTTAAGTGCCCAGTAGATAATAAGTTCCTTATCCATCATGCCCTTAACTCCATGCCTATTAGGTTTGATGTCTTGAGAACTTCCTACAATATCCAAAAGGAAGAGTGGGATATAAACATTTTGATTTCCATCTATTCACAAGAGGAGAATAGAATGAACCATATCTCATCTAAGAGTGTGAACTTTACTTCTCAGTCTCGACATAATAAATCCTTTAAGAAAAAAGGGAAGAAGTCTAAGGGAACCCATAGTTCAGATAATAGGGCTGGTCCGTCTCAAAAGGTCCTTGGTCCTAAGCCTGACATTAAGAAAAGTGAGCTTAGTTGTTGGTTTTGTAAGTCAGTAGAATATAAGAAATCTAACTGTCAAGCTTTCAAATCTTTCACAGAGGCCCAAAAGCCTAAAGGTAAGTCACTAGCTTTCATTTGCTTTGAATCCAGTTTGATAGATGTCCCCATGAATTCATTGTGGATTGATTCTGGAGCATCTATTTATGTTGCTAATTCATTGCAGGGATTCAGGAACAAGCGAAAGCCAAGTGACACCAAGATCAATCTGTTCGTAGGGAATGGAATTGAAGTTGACGTCCAGTTCATAGGATTAGTTGAATTAAAATTGGATTTAGGATTTATTTTACATTTGAAGAACACTATATATGTACCGTCCATGAGACGGAATTTGATTTTTTTTTTTTTGTCAAAACTTGATGATTGTGGTTTTTCTTTTAATTTTGAAAATGGGTTTTGTCGTTTATCTTATAATTCTCAAGTTGTTGGCAAAGCTGTGAAATGTGGTGGTTTAAACCGTTTAATTCTTGATTCCAATGTCTTTAATTCCCTCCATATTCATATTGCTGGCAGTACAAGAAATTTAATTAAAGAAAACTCTTATTCCTTATGGCATAGGTGTCTTGGTTATATTTTTAAAGAAAGAATAGATAGACTTGTGAAGGATGAGATCTTACCTTCACTTGATTATTCTGATCTTGAGAAATGTGTGGATTGTATGAGGGGAAAGATGACCAAAACGACTAGAAAGGAATCTACCTATAGTAGGGACCTTCTGGAAATTATTTACACTGACATTTGTGGTTCTTTGAAACCAACCTTGTGTGGAAATAAATATTTTATAATATTCATTGATGATTTTTCATGATTTTGTTATGTCTACCTAATTAATAATAAATTTTTATTTTTGGAAAAATTTAAAATTTTTAAGACTGAGGTAGAAAACCAATATGGTAAAACTATTAAGATTATGAGGTCAAACCAAGGTGGTGAATTTTATGGCAGACATGGGGAGACTGGACATTTAATGAGGCCTTTTGCCAAATATCTGGAAAATTGTGGGATTGTTTCCCAATTTACCATGCTTGAGACTCCTGAACAGAATGGCATGGCTGAGAGAAGGAATCGCATTTTGATGGATATGGTGAGGTCTATGATGATTCAAACCAAATTGCCTGATTCTCTTTGGGGAAAAGCCCTTAAAATAGCCATGTTTATCCTAAATAGAGTACCATCCAAATCTGTTCCCAAAACACCTTTCGAGTTATTTAAAGGGTGGAAACCTAGCCTTAATCATTTTCATGTGTGGGGTTGTCCTGCTGAGGTTAGAATATATGACTCTATGGCATCAAAGTTAAGTCCTAAAACTACCAGGTGCTATCGTATTGGCTATCCCATCAATGCCAAAGGCTATAGATTCTACTGTCCTATCCATGGAACAAGAATAGTTGAGGCAATCATTGCCAAATTTTTTGAGGATATTCTGGGTAATCCTGACATCTCCATTGATGAAGGATCAAGTTCTAACTATCAATGTGCTATGGTGTCAATTCCCATTGTGCAAGAGAAGGTAGTGCATTAACCAATTGAGAGGATTCTTGAGGAACCACAACAGTAAGTTATGAAGGATTCCTTACCACCACCTTTAGAGCAACCTGTTGAGAATACTCCTCTCAGGCGATCATAGAAGGAAAGGAGACCAGTGAATCGTGATGATTACTACACTTTTTTTGGACAGCCAGAGATTTGGTGCATGCCAGATCTAGAAAATTTCAATGAAGCTATTTTTAGTGCTCTGGGAAAGGAGTGGATTAAAGACATGAATGATAAAATTCTTTTTATGAATCACAATAGTGTATAGAAGCTGGTAGAGATTTCTTATGGTTTCAAGCCCATTGGTTGCAAATGGGTGTTCAAAACTAAGAAGGACTCTGATGGCAACGTGGAGAGGTACAAAACAAGACTGGTGGCTAAAGCCTTTACTTAGAGAGAGAGAATTGACTATAATGAGACCTTCTCTCCTGTTTCCTCTAAAGATTTTTTTAGGATCATTATGGCCTTGGTGGCACATTATGATTTGGAGTTACATCAGATGGATGTGAAGACAGCTTTTCTGAATGGGGATCTTGATGAGGAAGTGTACATGCAATAGCCATAGGGATCCATAGAGAGTGGAAAAGAACATTTGGTGTGTAAATTGAAGAAGTCAATTTATGGTTTGAAATAGGTTTTGCAGCAATGGTATCTCAAGTTTGATGAGATTATTGCTTCTATGAGCTTTGTGGAAAATAAAGTGGATCCATGTATATACCTCAAGGTTAGGAGGAGTAAATTCATTATTCTTGTTCTCGATGTGGATGACATCTTGCTTGCCAGTAACAGTTATGATTTGCTTGTTAAGACCAAGAGTATATTGTCAAAATGTTTTGATATGAAGGATCTTGGGGAAGCCTTCTTTGTTTTGGGAATTGAGATCCTTAGAGACAGGTTGCGTAAACTTTTGGTTTTATCCCAAAAGGCTTATGTTGATCGAGTTTTAGGCAGATTTGGTATGAGAAACTGCAAGCCTCTTGATACCCCTATTACCAAAGGGGATAAATTAAGTAATAATCAATGTCCTAAGAATGATCTTGAAAGGAGTGCCATGAAGGATGTTCCTTATGCTAATGCGGTGGGTAGCCTTATGTATGCTCAGGTGTGTACCAGACCTGATTTGTCTTTTACTGTTAATGTACTAGGTAGATTTCTGTCTAACTCAGGATATGTTCATTGGCTTGCTACCAAAAGGGTAATGAGATATTTGCAGAAGATAAAGGATTACATGCTTATCTACAGAAGGGTTGAAGACCTAGATGTAGTTGGCTACACTGATGCAGATTTTGCTAGTTGTCTAGACGATGAGAGATCTACTTCTGGATACATTTTTATGCTGGCTAGAGGAGCTGTTTCTTGGAAAAGTGTTAAACAAACTCTGATTGCCTCTTCCATTATGCAGGTTGAGTTTGTTGCATGTTATGATGCAGCATCACATGCAATATGGATGAGAAACTTCGTTTCTGCTCTTGGCATAGTGGACTCCATTGCCAAACCCCTGACAATTTACTGTAACAACAATTCTGCTATCTCTTTCAACAAGAATAACAGAACGACTTTCGCCTCTAAACATATTAATATTAAGTTTCTTGTGGTTAGGGAAATGGTTGAGAATAGAGAGATTCAGGTAGAGTATATTCGCACAAAGGATATGCTTGTTGACCCCCTAACTAAGGGACTTAGGCCTTTAGTGTTTGTGAAACATATTGAGAATATGGATCTTGTGAAGTCTTTTGATGTACTTGGTTAGTGGGAGTTATTTTAATTTTATGTTCATTATTCATGTAGTTTGGATTTTGTACTTATGCGCATGTTATGAAATTATTTTTTGGTACCATTATTTGTTTACTTTATATCTCGAGATATGGACATTTTCTTCACGAAATATTAGTCTTTCATGAGAAAGATATTATTTTTTTGTGGAATGCTATTTCATTAGAAACATGTATAATCTCCTTTTAGGAGGTTGGTTTGGTTTTCTTGAGAAGACACAATGAGTATCCATACATAGTAGCATGGAAAAGATCACTTGTTTTGCTATGATATGTATATTACACCTTGTGCACTCATGTTTATGGATCATTGTTGATGAGGTTATTTGGTTATGTAGTCATGGATGAACTAGACTTTTTATAGGTTATCATTCATTTATGGCTCTTAGCTGGTAGCTTTGTTGACTAGAGTGATCTGATTTTGTTGTAACTATTTTTAGGCTATATTTTGTGGCTATAGTTGTTCAACCTGGGAGTCATTTTTTTAAAATATTTTAAAACTAAATAAAACCCAATCAATTTTGCCCAAGTGGGAGAATGTTAGAATTTTTTTGGATATTGGGCTTCTATTGATTGGTGGGTTTTTGTTTTATTAAAATGGGTTGAATGGATAGCCTGATATTTTTCCTGGAGACCCATGTTATTATGTGATTCATTATCGGTTTGGGATTCACCATGTGTTACTGGGTTTGAGCTCAATAGTGAGTGTGCTGAAGGGTGTAAAGGGCCCTAAGTAACCAAGGTTTTTGATATAAAGGACAAGATCTCCACTCTACTCTATTATCTCTTGATGACTCACTGCTCCATCGACGTGACCTCTAGATTAGGAGACAAAGAAGGAGTGGGATTACCTGTACCTGACGTATACCATGTGTGTACACTTCCGCAATTAATCTCATTTGGTAATATAGCTTCGAGATGTACGCTCATTATTATTGTTTATTGTTGTTTCAATTCATATTGGTGTTCTAAATTCCTAGTATTTGATCCGTAAAATCTAACACCATTCCCTTTTCCTTAGTCCTCTCTAGAAACCCTTCTGGCAACAACTCGTCTAAACTCAATTTCGAGTTTGAATCGCACCTCACGACCCACGAAAACTTCTTCTCACTCTTCTCCAACCCAATAGCTATCTCCTTCAACTGAGCCTTCTAGAAGCTTCCCTTGCTTCCAAAACACAAGAACGCGACACTTTGACTTGGCTGCGAGTCGAGCTAACTCAGACACCTACTCTCATCTTTTTCTCCGCAAGGAGTTGATGAGATCACGGGTCCAATGCCAAACACCTTCGGCGTTGTTCCTGCGAGTAACGACAACCCTGCGCTTAAAGCTCTTATTGCTCTTCCTTCAATGGCGTCAAAGGAGTTTATGATGACACCATCGTTGTCCGTTATGCTCATTGCCATGTCCATGTAAACCGAGTAAACAATACTCGAACTATCTTGCACTACATCAGGAAGTTCCATAGTGGGAATCCTATGTAACCTCGGGATTCGAAGGTTGATGCGAAGGTCCTTGATGGATTTTGGGGTGGTTTCGTGAATGATTGGAAGCTAAAGGAAAATGGCAAGAGTGGAGGCACCAGAAGTGTAGCAAAAGTACGTTAGGATATTGAGTGTGTTGGTGACTTGTGTTGCAGTATAGTATAATAAAACTTGGTTGTCAAAGATACTTTAGACATGGATCTGTGTCTAGTTGACTTCATATTTTTTATGGTAATCTTCTATGAATCTTCATGTATGGTGCTTCTATGATAGGTTCTTCTTCACTTGTGCTTCTTTGTCAACCCCAAAATTTACTTAGTTATCCGTTGGTATGGTTCTTTTTGCTTTTTATGAGTAAATTGTTGCATCTTGAGAACATCTTTTGGATTAGGAATAGAGAAGCTACAAGAGAAGAGTGATGAAACTTCCTGATAAGCATGTGAAGTTCTCTAAAATAAACAAAAGGATGAATCTGATGGCATAATTTTTTTTTAATGAAACAAAACTTTGTACTTTCTATAATCAAAGGGTAGCTAATTTTGATCTCCAATACTATCTTAAGACTTAGTGCTTATTATTATGTAATTTGAGCTTAATTCTCTAGTAATCACTCATTGATGTGAAAGAGCTGCCAAAGTACACGAGACTCCCACTATTGTGGGGTTTTGGAGGGTTAGATATATATAGCCTTACCATGTGAGCAGAGAAGTAGTTTCCGAAACTACAACTACAACCTCATAAGGAGCAATCTTTCCAAAAGGATTCACTCCCTAACAACTTCTTGAAGTACCAAAAATTAAAACAATGTTATGTAATTCCATACTCTATTAAAGTTCTTGAAAACTAGCTGCTCATGTAGTCTTCATCATAACCATTAATTTTTTTGATATGTTCGTAAGTACTTACATGATCTAATTCATAGGTTAGTTAGTTGTTATGTAACTATTGTTAAGCAATTTTAAGATATAAGAGTATGAGATTTGTTATAAATCAGAGTATATAAAGCAGAAGTATAATAACAAATGTGGTTCAGCTTAGAGGTTACGTTCATATGCAAAGGCAACTATCATATATATAATAATAAGAAATAATGTGCAGAACAAAAATGGTCACACACTTCACTCAAATCCCAAAACTCAAATATACCCAAATACCCAAGTACCTTTCAATGTTACCTCATCGGTGTATAAACTAACTCTCACAAATAAACAAAGAGAAATAAAAGAAACTAAAACTCCTTTGAGAGAAATGCTTGTGAATTGAGAATGCAACAAATGATTGTTGTTCCTGTTGGAACAACATGGTGAAACCTTGAATTTATAGGCTTTGCTTTATCCACCATCCATCAATGTATGGAAGAAAACTATTTTTCTCCAAAACCATCAATTATTTGCATGCTAAATTAAAGGAATGGCTTTTCATGCTTTGACTTTTCCAATGGCTAAAGAAAGGAAAGCCACACATCATACGTAACAAATCTCCATCTTGGCTTGAACTTTTGTTCAAGCTTCAAATAACTTACATGCTATAAACACCAACTAAATCTAAGCAATGCTTGAACTTAGAAATAGTAATTGGCTTTGTCATCATGTCTGTTGGATTATCAAAGGTGCCAATCTTCTTCTCAATAATAGCACCTTGTGAAATAATCTCCCTTAGAAAATGATACCAGACATCAATATGTTTAGTCCTTTCATGGTACATTTCATTTTTACTCAAATGTATAGCACTTTGACTATCACAATATACAATTATGATGTCTTGCTTCAATCCTAAGCTGTCTACCAGAGATCGAAGCCATATCGCTTTCTTTACTACCTCCACTACTGCCATGTATTCATCTTTTGTTCTAGATAGTGCTATGGTGGATTGCAATGTTGCTTTCCAGCTAATTGCACTCCCTGAGAGGGTAAAGATGTACCCTGTCAAAAACCTTCTTTTATCCAAATCTCCAGCATAGTCAGAATCAATATAACCAATAACACCATCACTAGTGTTATGACTCCTATCATATACCAAGCCAACATTTATAGTACCTTGAAGATATCGAAGTATCCATTTCACAGCTTGCCGGGATGCCCTATATATCTACTAACAACACTAACAACATGTGAAATATCTGGACATGTGCAAACCATAGCATACATAAGGCTTCCAACTACACTTGCATAAGGAACAAGTGACATCTGCTCCTCCTCCTCAGTAGATTGTGGTGACATTGCAGTTGATAGTCTAAAATGGGCTGCCAATGGTGTGCTCATAGGCTTCGCATTTGCATTGCAAAGTGCTTCAGTACTTTCTCAATGTACTTCTTCTGAAACAAGTATAATTTGCTAGCATGCCGATCTCTATAAATTTCCATGCCCAGAATTTTCTTAGCTACACCTAAATCTTTCATTTCAAATTCACCACTAAGTTAAGTCTTCAACTTTTTGACTTCTAACATACTCTTAGCAACAATGAGCATGTCATCAACATCAACATAGAGCAACAAATAACTAAATTAACCATCTTGAAGCTTTCTGTGGTATACACAACTGATAAGCAACATTTTGATACATTGATTAACCCTCATATTTAGTTCATTGAACCTCTTTTGTGCTTAATTGAATAATATTGGACATATTTTATAAGTTTGGACTCTAATTGGGCTTAAGTGTATTTTTCAGCATTATTACAAATTTATACTATTTTTGTATAATGGCTGTATCTTGAGTTGTAGATATCTAAAAATCACAAATTTTATATTGTAGGAAAGCTGGGAGAAAGATCTACAACTTTGATGAAGAAATCAAAAACTAATTCAGATGTTTGTTAGGACGAATTGGGCCACAAAGTCAGAACAGGGCTATCACGCTGGAACTTGATCAGTGTGCACTAATTGGGCCATAACGTGAGTTGTAGACATTAGATTGAGGTGAAACTGGTGCCATTTGAAAGCTAAGACATAAAGTTTCAATTCATATGAGAGTACTCTCCCAAATAATGACATCTTGATAGACTTATTGGCTGTTGAATTTGACTGACGCGGATAGAGATACAACCTAGATATGCTATAAAGATTGGGCCATAACTCTCTCATTTTAAGTCCAAATTAAGCAAATTGGGTGTCCACTTAAAGCTAAGAGGCAGAGGATTAAGTTGGGCTCAAGGGTATTTTTGAATTTTGACATTTGAGGTCTGATAAGAAGAGAGAAAACCGAGACGCGAAAGAAGACTCTCATTTTGCCAACATTTTTCATTTTTCTTTCTTCTCTTCTCCTCTCCTCTTCTTTTCTTTTTCTTTTCCTTTCATTTTGTAAGATACTTGTTTTGGGTTCTAGTTTGTAACCTTCATTGCTATGGAGGAGTAGGACTTCAAGCTAGTTCAAGGAGACTCCAAGGGTATTATGGTTGTAATCTTGAAACCCTATACTTGAATTTCAATCATGTTTATTTTCTTGATTCTTTGCCCTCTTTTATTTGTAAACTTGCATTGAATGATATTGATATGTGGGTCCATGAATGAGGAATTAGTTGGGTGATTGCTAATTGGTCAATTGGTATGAACTTGATTAGTTAAAGAATTAAGAATTGGGTTTGGGTTCAAACCTAGGCTAATACATTTGGGGCTAGAAATCAACATAGGTTAATTAGAGTTGAGGTCTCAATTATCTAATCAATTATGTGTTGGTTGAATTCCTAGAGTTCTCTAAGTAGACTTGTGGGGTTGTTAGTAGAGGTCTCTCTAATAGCTCAAATTAGCCGCACTCCATGTGTTTGATATATTGTGCGTTAATGATTGATTCACCTTATGCCAAAGGAACTCTTTGAATTAGTGTTTTTATTTTCATCTAATTTTCTTTTATAGCTTATTTACTGCATGTTTGTACATACCCCCTTGTTACTTAACTAGATAGCAACAACATCCTTGGGAGACGACCTTGGTTGCACTATACTTCAAATTTAGTGTAATTAAGTATTTTAAAATTGTAATTTGGAGCAGGCTACGACACTTGCTGCCAAATTTTGGCGCCGTTGCCGGGGAAGATACATTATGTTTGATCATGTTCATACCTGTGAATATCATGCTAACTCCCTGTTTGTGCTTGTGTCCAGAGTCAGTGCATGTGTGATTCTGTGTGCTGTGTTCATGAGTTGCTGTGTTTCTGCATATTCTGCATTTCTGCATTTCTGAGTTTCTACACTAGGAGTAATCTGCATTAAGAGTAGTTCTGAATTAGTAGTGTTTCTGAGTCTTTAGTGTTTAATCCTGTTTTGTGCTGTGGTTTTGCATCCATACAGCTCCCCAAATTCTCTGTTGTAGTTTTCTGTTTGTCTTGTTTGATGGTTCTGAGTTGTTAGTTTTAGAGTTAGTGTCCAATTCTATTTTCTTTGTGTGGTCCTACACTCTGCACATTTAGCTTCTATCCTTGCACTCTGGTTTCTCTTCTGCATTCTGCATTCTACAACTAGGAACCTTCATAAGCTAGGCTAGGCAAATTCCTCATCTGCATAACGAGCTCATAGACTAGTTCGTACATAACCTCCATTCTACATTTTCTAGTCTGCAGACATTAATAGAGTTCGCATCATAGAATAGTCATTCATATAAGCCTTAGTCTGCATCCATATCAGTAGCATCTTTAGCCTCACCTTGCATAGTATTTCGAGTACCTGTCATAGCACTTTCTGCATCAACCAATAGAACAGTGCTTTTCCTTGCTTCTATAGACCACATTAATCATATTAGGATTGTTGCTAACCTCGGTTGTGAGTGCTGACCCTGTTTTTACAGAATTACACCAAGGGAGCATAAGGGGGCCTAATAGGAGGTATGGAAGTGGATCCTAAGTGGGAGTTTGGAACCAAGGATTGCTGTCCAAAGTTTCACCATCCTTCTAAGCAAAAGTGACCCATAGGGTCAAGTGACACTTAATTTTGGCAATTTCCATCATTTGTTGTGACTTTTCACAAAAAGTAGACCAAAACTTTGAAAGGGCATAACTTTTTGCATATAATTCCGATTGATGCAAATGATATGTCCATTTCATATAATTTTTTGAGATCTAGCTAGACAAATAGCCAAAGGCGGTTTGGGCCACCAATTTCTCAAAAAAGACCTCATTTAGGCCACTTTTTCTTCATTTTTAGAATTTTCTGATTTTTCTAATTCAATTTTCAAGTAGCAAACAAGCTTATTTTGATCTGAGCTTTCTTGTGCTTCATTTGCATCCTAAAACCGATCTGATCCACCCCCCTTGACCTAGTTTGAGTGCTTGTGCATGCTGGTTCTTGTGTTCTTGCATTTTTAGTGCTTTTCTTGCATTGCAAGTAATTCTGTATGATCATGCATGACCAGGTCCAATCCTCAAAATTTGTGTGATATTGATCCTGAGATAGATAGAACATTCCATAAGCTCATTAGGAGTCAGGGTAGTGTGCATAGTCTTCATACTAGTCATTTGCATAGTAGTAGCTTGCATAGTGATAGTTTTAGTGAGTCTGCATCTGAATTCACTGATTTGAGTTCTGAGACTGACCAGTTGCTTCCAGAAAACATGACTAACAATCATGATAGGACTTTGAAAGAGCTGGCAGCACCAGATGTCAACTACCAAGCTCTTGTCATCCAATACCCAGAATTGCATGCGGATTTTGAGCTCAAATCAGGATTGATACACTTGCTTCCTAAGTTCCATGGTCTGGCTGGAGAAGATCCACACAAGCATCTCAAGGAATTCCATGTGGTGTGCTCCACCATGAGGCCACATGGAGTTGATGAAGATCACATTAAATTGAGAGCTTTTCCTTTCTCACTTGATGGAGCTGCAAAGGATTGGCTTTACTATCTGCATCCTGGTTCCATTACATGTCGGCAAGACATGAATAGGCTTGTTTCTAGAAATTCTTTCTGCTTCCAGACCTGCTGCAATCAGAAAAGATATATGTGGCATAAGGCAGATCCATGGTGAGACCTTACAAGAATATTGGGACAGATTCAAGAAATTGTGTGGAAGCTGTGCACACCACTGCATTAGTGACCAGCTCCTCATTCAAGATTTTTATGAAGGTCCGATGCCAATGGATAGAAGTATGGTTGATGCCGCTTCGGAGGAGCTCGGTAGATAAAACCCTGCCGCTGACTGGGACTTGATTGCTAACATGGCTGAAAATGCTCAACAATTTGGTACCCGAACCATAGTGCCTACAAGAGGAGTGAATGAAGTGAATACCTATAATCCGAACCAGGAGAGGATGGAGAGCGTAATAGATGAGTTGACAACTTTAGTGAGGCAAATGGCACTTGGTCGATACAACAAATTTCAAAGAATCCATACCACCACCGGCAAGCCTTTGTGGAATTTCTTGTATACCAGGTCATGCAACGGACCAATGTCCGGTTCTTTGAAAGAAGGCAATGAAACGATTCTTTGGAATTTTTCTGGGAGGCCTTATCAGCGACCCACAGAACCAGCAGCAGAGGAATTATGACCCCTTTTCTAATTCATACAATCCCGGATGGAGAGACCACCCAAACCTGAGGTATGGTAATACTAATCAATTCCAACAGCAGCAGCAGCCTCAATATCAGTTCAAGCATAATGCTGCAGGACCAAACATGAGACAGCAGTATCCGCGACAAGCTAAACCAGACCCGACCACAAAGCGAGGCTCGAGAACCAAGTTTGGCGTAACTTGTGAAGCGTGATGGCAACCAGCAGTGTTCGGGCCAAAGAAAGAACGAGGCCAAGATCCGTAGTCTGCAAACACAGATTGGTCAGTTGGCTACAACAGTGAGTGAGCTGAAATCCCAAGGTTCTGGAAACCTCCCCTCCCAATCCGTGAGCAATCCAAGGAATGTCAGTTCCATCACTCTGAGAAGTGGCAAGCAACTTAAGGTTCCTGATGTTGAACAACCAGATTCTGCAGACTATGCAGAACAACCAAGGATACAAGAAAAATCTGATTCTGCAGAATCAGAGGAAAATTATGCAGAACCAAGCAATAGCAAGCAAGTTGAACAAAGTGAGAAATTGCCACTGCCCTTCCCCAATACAGTGACACAAAACAAGAAGCGGCGAAGCGTATGCACTGGACAAGGAGATCATGGAGACATTTAGAAAAGTTGAAGTTAATATTCCACTCCTAGATGCAATCAAGCAAATTCCCAAATATGCAAAGTTCCTCAAAGACTTATGCACTCATAGAAGGAGGTTGAAGGGAAATGAAAAAGTCAGCATGGGCAGAAATGTATTCGCCATCATCCAACCGAGCATTCCACCTAAATGCAAGGATCCGGGCACTTTTACCATCCCTTGCACCATAAGGAGCAAGCAATTCAATCAAGCCATGCTAGACCTTGGTGCTTCAATCAATGTCATGCCAACATCGGTTTACAAGTCCTTGCACATGGGAGAGCTCAAGCCAACGGGAGTGGTCATTCAACTAGCCAACCGGAGCACAACCCACCCCGAAGGAGTTTTAGAAGATGTCTTGGTGAGAGTAAATGAATTGATATTCCCTGTTGATTTTTATGTGTTGAATATGGAGGATGACATGCATATTAATCAACCAACATTGATCTTAGGTAGGCCATTTCTAAAAACTGCAAAAGCCAAGATTGATGTGCATTCTGGTACCTTGTCAATGGAATTTGGAGATAGCAAAGTGAATTTTAACTTGTGTGATGCCATGAAATTCCCACCGGAAGAGCATTCTATTTTTCACTTAGATATCATTGATTCATTGGTTGATAATGTGCATGAACATTTGTTGGATGATTTTCCAGAAATTGTAGGCTTTCAAGATGAATTTCAATGTTCTGATTGTGATGGAATTCATGATAAATGTGTTGTTTGTCTTGAGATTGATGCATGCCTCCATAATTGATTCGAACCATTTAATTATGCTAATTTACATGCTGAAATTTCTAGTTACATTTCATTAATTCCAACTCTGATTGTGCAGTTTTTGTAGACTTGAACTCTGCAGGTATTGATTTAGTTTCTGCAGGTTTCGAAGTTGTTAACCTTGCTATTGAGAGTGCAAATTCTGCATTTTTTGCTGCAGAAAATTCTGGTTTGGTTGCTATTCCTTCTGTTTTAAATTCTGCATATAGTGACTCTATTTGTGCAGATTCTGTGGATCCAGTTTCTGATAGTATGGATGAATCCACTGTTTTTCTTGATTCTAATGCCATTGTGCAAGATTCTTCATGTGTTGCAGGTGCTGAAATTAAACAAACAGAACAAATTCCAAGATTAGCACCCTCCATACAAGAGCCACCCACCTTGGAGTTGAAGCCTCTGCCAGAAAACTTGAAGTATGCATTCCTGACACCCAATGAGAAGCTGCCAGTCATCATAGCCAAGGATTTGCTGCCAGAACAAGAGGAGAAGTTGTTAAACATTCTAAGGCAGAACATGAAGGCTTTAGGCTGGACATTGGCGGACATACCTGGGATTAGCCCCTCTACGTGCATGCACAGAATTCAGTTAGAAGAGGGTGTGAAACCAGTGAGGCAACCCCAGAGGAGACTGAATCCTCTGATCTTGGATGTGGTCAAGAAAGAAGTCAGCAAGCTTCTAGCTGCTGGCATCATTTATCCAATTTCAGACAGCAAGTGGGTGAGCCCGGTGCAAGTTATCCCCAAGAAGACCGGTATTATAGTAGTGAAGAATTCAGATGGTGAGCTGGTACCCACACGAGTGCAGAACAGCTGGAGAGTCTGCATTGACTATAGGAAGCTGAACCAAGCCACCAGAAAAGACCACTTCCCTCTGCCCTTCATCGATCAGATGCTAGAGAGATTGGCAGGTCAGTCTCACTACTGTTTTCTTGATGGTTTCTCTGGTTATTTTCAGATTCATATTGCACCAGAAGATCAAGAGAAGACCACTTTCACCTGTCCATTCGGCACATTTGCATACCGGAGGATGCCCTTTGGCTTATGCAACGCCCCAGGTACATTTTAGAGGTGCATGGTGAGTATATTCTCTGACTTTCTAGAGGACTATATGGAAGTTTTCATGGATGATTTTACGGTTTACGACTCTTCTTTTGATGCATGTCTGGATAGCGTGGCTAGAGTTTTGGGTAGATGTGTTGAATCACACCTTGTCTTAAATTTTGAGAAGTGTCATTTTATGGTTAGGCAGGGTGTGGTCTTAGGTCATATTATCTCTGGGGAGGGTATTTCTGTTGATAAATCCAAGATAGATGTCATTGCTTCTTTGCCTTACCCCGCATGCGTGCGGGAAGTGCGGTCTTTTCTTGGCCATGCAGGTTTCTATAGGCGATTTATCCAGGATTTCAGCAGAATAGCACTCCCATTATCCAGACTATTGCAGAAGGAGGTTGACTTCCAGTTCGATGATGAGTGTAGGAGGGCATTTGACCAGCTGAAGCAGCACCTCATCTCTGCCCCGGTGCTTCAACCGCCGAACTGGGAGTATGCATTTGAGCTGATGTGTGACGCTTCCAACTTTGCAGTTGGAGCAGTTCTTTCCGCAGGGGTCGGAAGATACCCCATGTTATAGCCTATGCTTCCCGGACCTTGGACTTTGCGCAGGCCAACTATACCACCACTGAGAAGGAGCTTCTAGCCATTGTCTTTGCTTTAGATAAATTCCGTGCTTACCTTTTGGGAACTAAAGTGATTTGTTTTTACGATCATGCGGCACTAAAGTTCTGTTTGAAGAAGCCGGATGCTAAGCCTAGGCTCATTAGGTGGATGTTCTTTGTTGCGGGAGTTTGATATAGAGATCAAGGACAAAAGTGGAGCCGAGAATCTAGTAGCGGATCACCTGAGCCGAATCCATGAGACCACAGAGCCTCTTCCTATCCGTGAGACCTTTCCAAATGAGCGGCTTCTACGGTGCAAGGTAGAGACCCATGGTATCTTTGATCTAGTTAATTATCAGTTCTTCTTTGAGTTACCTGCTTATTTTAAAAAGCATCAGATAGATAAACTTAGGAGTGAGGCTAAGTACTATATTTGGGATGATCCATACTTGTGGAGGATGTGTAGTGATTAGGTCATTCGGCGTTGTGTGCATGAGTCTGAGATGCCATCTATTTTATAGTTTTGTCACACTCTTGCCTGTGGGGGCCACTTTGGTCCATAGCGCACTGCTAGGAAGATTTTAGATGGAGGTTTTTACTGGCCCACTTTGTTTAGCGATGCCTACACATATTGTAGGAATTGTGAACAATGCCGAAAGACAGTAGTATTTCAGTAGGAATGAGATGCCTCAGCTGACCCTTATTGTTTTGCGAGATATTTGATGTTTGGGGTATTGACTTTATGGGGCCTTTTCTGTTTCTTTTGGTTTTGTTTACATATTCTTGTTTGTTGATTATGTCTCTAAATGGGTGGAGGCCAAGGCCACCCGTGATGATTCTCATGTTGTCATAGATTTTGTCGAGATCACGAGATATTTTGCGAGTTCGGGTGCCTAGAGCTATCATCGGTGACCAGGAAGCCATTTACGCAGGAACATGGCTACCTTCTTTGAAGAAGTATGGTGTCACCCATAAGGTCTTAACCCCATACCATCCGCAAACAAATGGCCAAGCAGAGGTGTCCAACAGAGAGTTGAAGCAGATCTTGGAGAAAACTGTTCAGCCGAGCAGAAGGACTGAGCAAGAGACTTGAGGATGCTTTATGGGCCTATCGCACTGCCTACAAGACACCTTTGGGGATGTCCCCCTATAGGATTGTCTTTGGTAAGGCATGCCACCTTCCAGTAGAGATCGAGCACAGAGCTTATTGGGCAGTTAAACACTGCAACTTGGATCTGGACCAGTCCCGGCTTCATAGAAAGCTCCAACTTCAGGAGTTGGAGGAGATCCGTTTAGAGGCCTATGAGAATGCCCGCATGTATAAGGAGAAGGCCAAACTCATCCATGATAGGATGTTGTTGCGGAAGGAGTTCTCAGTCGGCCAGAAAGTGCTCCTCTACAACTCCCGCCTCAAGCTTTTCTCTGGTAAGCTTCGTTCCCGGTGGCTTGGTCCTTATATTGTTACTCAGATTTTTCCCTATGGTCTTTGTGCAGATTGTGGAGCCTGGGACGGACAGAGTTTTTCTTGTGAATGGCCACCGCCTCAAGTCAAGTTTTCATGAGGAGCTATCCGTGGACACCATTGAGGAGGTTCGCTTGTTAGCGGCCACTTATGCTTGATAGGGATGTTTTCTTCTTCCCTCTCCTACTTCTTTCTAATTGCCTTGCATTCTATTCTGTTGCATGACATTGAGGGCAATGTTGGGTTGAAGTGTGGGGGGAGGATGATTAGTTTTAGTTTATCTCTCGTGCATTTTTCCAGCTAGTCTTGCATTTTGGGTTTGTTTTTGTTGCTGAAATAATCTTTGCTCTTGTTCTTCTTTGATGAATTGATGGTTGTTGAGTTAGGAAATTAAATATTGAGGTGGATGGAACTCCAACATGATTTCATTTTTTCTTTTCCCTCTTGCAATGTGTGAATTGAGTGATTGATCTTGATTTGCTTGGATTGAGTATGACGAATACTACCCTTGTGAGCTTTTGAGCTATGTTTTGGATGGTTGCATTTCATACCATTCCTTTCTTTCTTGTGTGTCAACCCTCATAGTTTATGTCATTCTAGAACTTGCTTTAATTCTTCTTTGAGGCTACATTTTCATATGCATTCATGGACATGATAGAGGCATTTCTTTTCATTTTTAACCACTTGGCCATATAGCCCACCTTGCATTAATTCCCCTGTTAACCCCTTTGAGCCTTGTTGACCTTTCTTTCTTTGATTCTAGCACATTACAAGCCTAAACCCATTTGGAAAACCATGATTCTACCCAACCTTAGGGAATAGGAAGGCATTGGTTTCATTATCACTATTGTGTTAGAGATCAAGTGTGGGGGGGTGCAAAATGAAAGTCATATATGCATCAATTGCAAGTGTGGATGGTTACAAATAAAGCATAAATTGCAAGTGTGCAAAAAAAAAAAAAAAGAAAGGGCGAACAAAATGGGAGTGTTCATGAAGGGAATGAATATGTTATGGAATGACTTTGGGAACCCCCCCCCACATTTGTGAACTTGGCTTATATCTTGACCAATATTTCTCCTATTGCCTTAGGTTCTACCTTGTCATTTCCCTATTTTTCTTACCCTTACCTTAACCCCATTACAACCATTAATGAGAAGATTAGCAAGCCTATGGTAATGCATGATCCATTGAGGTGAATTGAGTGAAACATTTCTACCCACACACTTGAGAGTTAGTGAGTTTCATACACTCACCCACCATCTTGTGAGATTCTTCATACTTGATCTTTGCACTTTGAGTGATGTTGCTTGATTTATACTTTAGAGAGGTGGGGATCATTTGATTTGATTGTTGGAAAATTCTTGATGCCTCACATGCTACTTTGTCCCTAAACTTAGCACTTTTGATGATTCATTGGAGAATAAGTTTTTCCACTTTGGTTTGTAGTTGATTTTGGTATTTTCCTTGTTTAGTTTCCTTTAGGTTGAGTCTTGCATGAGGACATGCTAGAGCTAAGTGTGGGGGAATTTGATGAATTGGATTTTTATACTATTTTTATCCTTCATACTTGTCTCATTAATCCTCCTTTGCGCTTAATTGGTTGAGTTTAGATCATTTTCCTTTTTTGGATCTTAGTGAGACTTAGTTAACTTTTGCAGCATTTCGGTTATTTTAACCTGCTTCAGTGTTTAGATCATATCTTGAGCTCTATACCTCATTTTATTATGCTTCTTGATTTGTAGGAAAGCTAAGAGATAGAGCTACAATTTCTATGAGAGGGCAAGGGCTAACTCTGAGATCTTGAAGCCGAAATTGGGCTCGGAACTGAACTGAAGCGTTTGGGCGCGGTTTCTGAGCAGCCTTCAATGATTGGACCATATCTTGGGCTACAAGGACTCAATTGAGCCCATTCCGGTGGCATTGGAAAGCTAACATCCAGGGCTTCATTTTATGTTCAGAACACTAAGCCAAGAAGAACCGTTATGAGGCCCAAAAACGTGTTGGGAGTCGCTGCTGAGTCTAAGAGAGCCCACTCAACTTGTTTTGGGCACAACTTTCTCTCTAAGCATCCAAATTGGGCAATTAAGCTATCCAAATTTAGCTTAGGAAAAGAGAATTATTTTAATTAAGTAATTAGTGACTTTTAATTAGAGGTATATATAGAAATTCTGATTATGCTTCAGGATTTTGACCTTCTTCTTCTTCTTCTTCTTCTTCTTCTTCTTTTTTAGGCTAAATTTTTTTGTAATTGGAGGGGGATGGACTAAGAAAACTCTCTCTCTCTTTTTCTTTTTTTTTTCTCTCTTTCTTTCTTTTGCGTTTTCCTCCATTAATGGAGGGGTGATCCTCCTCTGATCCAAGGCATCAAGAGAAGCATTCAAGCTCTTGAGGATTGGTGCATCAAGACATGGAAATTCCAATTTCGGTTTCACTCCTCTTCTCTTCTTCTTAATCTCGTAATTGAATTGGAGGTTTTCATTCATGCATGTTGATTAAGAGTCAATCAAATCATGTATAATTCGGTTGATATATGTGATTCGATTGTTCAAGAGTGTGATTCATATTTCGGTTCTGAATATGAGATGAGAGCATTGGTTTGGAAGCTAATCCAAAATCAATTCGGTTTTAGAGGTCTCTAAACCGGATGGCTTGAGTGATTAGTTGAATGCATGGAGATTTTCATGTGAATGCTAGGTTTGATTTGAGGTTTCAATTGAATCTAAAATAAATCATCGAATTGGAGTGTGCATGTACATTTGAATCCAATGATTGAGTGTTGATTGCTTTCTTCTTGTGTGTCTTGGATTAGAATTTTAATTCGGTTTAGCCTTTTTGTTTTCTGTTTGCTTTGGAATTCAGTATTGCATTTTAAGTGTTTGTTATAAAAACCCCCCTGAATTTTCTGATCAAATAGTGTGTTCATCTTTGGAAAATGATCCGAGTTGGCTACTATACTATAGTCGCTATTCGGTTTAATTTGCTCGTATTACGACGCGCGAGCCAAATACCATATAATGACTTCTTTAAAAGACAAAGATGATCCTCCTTACCTTCAACTATGAAACCTTGTGGTTGTTGCATATAAATTTGTTCTTCAAGTTCGCCATGAAGAAAAGCTGTTTTAACATTTAGTTGCTTAAGCTCTAGATTAAATTGTGCAACCATGGCAAGTAACACCCAGATAAAGCTATGTTTCACAACAGGAGAGAATATTTCATTGAAGTTAATTCCTTCCCTTTGGCTAAAACCTTTAGCAACTAAACGTGCCTTGTATCTAGCTGCTTCAACTCTAGGCAACTCTTCCTTCTTCTTGAAGACCCACTTACAACCAACAATCTTATGTCCTTTCGATGGTCTCACTATCTCCCAAGTTTGGTTCTTGTGAAAAGACTCCATTTCCTCACCCATAGCAGCATAGCAGCAATCCACTCTGCAGCTCATCACTGGAGATAGCCTCTGGTATGTTACATGGTCTTGAGCTTTAATATCCTCTGCAACAGATAATGCAAAAAAGACTATGTTTGCATAGCCAAATCTCTTAGGTGGTCTTATATGCCTTCTTACTCTGTCTCTTGCAAGATTATATTGCTGTGGTGGAATCTCCTCCTACTCTTCAACAACCTCTTGTACTTGCTCTTCTTCATGAATGGGCTGTTCAAAAGTATTTTCATGTACTTCTCGTGAATATTCAACTTCAAACTCCACTTGCTTGTTGACACTCTACTCCTTTTCTGCATCTTTAACGCCCTTTATCAAATGAAGCATGGTTGATTCATTGAACTTGACATCTCTGCTAATTATGAACTTGGGTGGTCTAAGTTCAGTACACCATAACCTGTAACCTCTCACCCCTGATGCATATCCAAAAAATATACACTTTGGTGCCCTTCGCTCAAGTTTACCATCATTAGTATGAGCATATGCAGGACAACCAAATATTCTTAGATTAGAATAATCAACAGTAGTACTAGACCATACCTGAAATGGAGTTTTACAATCAATTGCAGTAGAAGGAGACCGATTTACCAAATAACAAGCCATATTAGCTGCCTCAGTCCAGAACTATTTTCACAAGTTGGCATTAGATAACATGTAGCGAACTCTCTCTAGAAGAGTTCTATTCATATGTTATGTTACACCATTTTGTTGTGGTGTCCTTTGCACAGTATGATGCCTTACAATTCCTTCATTTTCGCAAAATTCATTGAACTAACCTTCACAAAACTCCAAACCATTGTCTGTTTGAAGATGCTTTATCTTCTTGCCAGTTTGGTTCTCAATGAGTGCTTTCCACTTCTTGAAAGTAAGGAAAACGTCATTCTTGGGCTTCAGAAAATAGACCCACACTTTCCTTGAAAAATCGTCAATGAAAGTCAGCAGGTATCTGGCATCACCTTTTGATGAAACAGGCACAGGGCCCCACAAATCAGAGTGAATATAATCATCTGTGCCCTTTGTCCTGTGAATGGCAGTGCTAAACTTGACTCTAGTCTATTTCGCATAGACACAATGTTTACAAAATCAACTTTTCTATCTTACTATCACCAAGCAATCCACGCTTGCTTAAAATAGACATTCCAGCTTCACTCATATGCCCTAACTGCATATGCCACAAATGAGTAGTATCTAACTCAAAATCATGGGAGGATGATACAGGTGCAACGCCAACAACTATGCTACCTTGAAGCAAGTAAAAACCATTGACTAACTTTCCTTTGATCACAATAAGAGCACCTCTGGAAACCTTCAAAACTCCACCTTTAGCGGAATACTTACACCCTTGGGAATCAAAAGTGCCCAAAGAAATGAGATTCTTCTTTAGGTTAGGTATGTGCCGAACCTCAGTCAATGTTCTCACGACTCCATTTTGCATCTTGATTTTTACTGTACCAATACCAATAACCTTACAGGAGATATTGTTGCCCATAAGAACAACACCACCTTCAATTGATTGATAAGTTGTAAATCTGTCTCGATTCGGACACGTGGTAGGAGCATCTAGAATTAATGATCGATGCATCACTAACTGAAGTCGTAGAAACAGCGAGAACATTGTCGGCACCTTCATTAACAGTTGCTACGTTACTTGTATCAACCTCTTTCTTTTCTTTGAGCTTTGGACATTCAGCTTTCCAATGCCCTTCTTTTTTGCAATAACGACATCTTCCTTTACGATGTCTAGATTTAGATCTAGACTTGCCTCTACTATAACTACTCGAACCTACCTCCTTTGATCTTCCTCTAGCAAACAAGCCAACTGCAGGGTCATCGTGTCCACCATTATTGTGCTCCATCTTCTCACGACTCATTCATACGAACTTCACTTCATCGATATCAAGGCATTCACGCCCATATATGAGTGTTTCCCCCAAGTGCTTATACGAAGGAGGTAGTGAACAAAGCAATATCATTGCTTGTTGCTCACTAGAGAATATCTCATCCATATTTTTTCAGATCCATAATAAGTGAAGTAAATTTAAAAATATGTGATCTGATGGATGTGCCTTCAGCCATGCGGAGCATGTACAAGCGTTGCAATACTCCAAGATGATTGGCCACCATCTTCTTCAAATACAATGACTCCAGCTTGTTCCATAATGATACTGTAGTTTTCTTTGATAGGACCTCTTGTAATATGTTATCTGTGATGGATAATTGAATGGTAGAAAGAGATTTTTGATCAGCTTCTTCCCAATTAGAGTCCCTCATGGTAATAGGCTTCTTATCTTTCCCATCAAGTGCTACCTCTAGATTTTGGTTTGTAAGAACTGCCATCATACGAACCTTCCACATACCGAAATTGATGTGGCCATCAAACTGCTGAATATCAAACTTAGTTGTCGCCATATTTTCTTTTCATCGGATATGACCAAAATGCTATGTGCGCTCTAATACTAGTTTGTTATAAATCAGAGTATATAAAGCGGAAGTATAATAACAAATGTGCTTCAGTTTAGAACTTACATCCACGTACAAAGGCAACTATCATATATATAATAATAAGAAATAATGTGGAGAACAAAAATGGTCACACACTTCACTCAAATCTCAAAGCCCAAATACACCCAAATACCTTTCAGTATTACCTCATCGGTATATAAACTAACTCTCTTACAAATAAACAAAGAGAAGTAAAAGAAACTAAAACTCCTTTGAGAGAGATGCTTATGAATTGAGAATGTAACAAATGATTGTTGTTCCTGTTGAAACAAAATGGTGAAGCCTTGAATTTATAGGCTTTGCTTCCTTGTGTCCACCATCCATCAATGTACGGAAGAAAACTATTTTTCTCCAAAACCATCAATTATTTGCATGCTGAATTAAAGAAATGGCTTTTCATGCTTTGACTTTTCCAATGGCTAAAGAAAGGAAAGCCACACACTATACATAACAAGATTGATTCTTGACTACTGAAATATTAAAAATAAATTCAACTAAACTTTAACTCTAACTTCTTGCTTTTTAATTTTATATTCTAACAATTGCAAACTTGGTTAAATCAATGATCATGCTCCAGTTACCAAATGAGTTTTCTATTACGTAATAAGCATGCTTTGAACAGTACTGTTTCCTGAAGTGTGGTCTATCTTTATCTTTACCCTAAATATCTATATGTCGAATTGAAGTGCAATCATCTATGTGTTTGGTCTAACTGTGCTGCAATTTTATGTTAATAACTATTTTCCCGATTCATGACCAAGTTATGTATAACTCATATCTCAAGTTTCCATATGATGTTGATAATGGCAGTGAAGAAACTCAAGTTTTGTTGAAAAGTGCTGCATATGTTCATTTAAAACATCTTCACTTTTCCAAGCACACCAGGAACCTTTCACCAGCAAGCAGGGCTATCTTGCTCTCTGGTCCTGCAGGTATATGATATATGATATTAATCTTGTCCTGCAAACAAATATTAGATTTCAATTCCGTTTGACTAACTATAGTTATATTTAATTTTTGAAGAACCTTACCTGTAAATGCTTGCCAAAGCTTTAACACATTACTTTGAATCGAAGTTGCTGTTACTAGATATTACCGACTTCTCTGTGACGGTAGTTATGCACAGTTTTTACCTTTATTTTGCTTTGAATGGTGATATATATATTCATACCTGTCGTGTTTCCCTTGTACTGATGCAGAGCAAACATGGATGTTCAAGAAAAGAACCAGTCAGTTTAGTCTGCCTCATTCTTCACTTCGCTGAAGTGCAGATTGTTAGGTTGCTTTCATATTAACTTTTAGTAGGAAAAATGCAACCATTTTATTGTTTGTTTATATTGAGAATTTCGAAACTTATTTGCTTCTGTTTATAGTGTTTGAAAAGGTATATGTTTGAGCTGACTTTCGAGCGAATGTCTGGTTTGTTTGGTTCCTTTTCAATCTTGCCTTCAACCGCTGAAACTACAGGTACCAGATAAAGTAAATCTCAAACTTTTTAAAATTTTTGTTATCATATAATTACTTGTTACATAGTTTAGTAGTCCATGACCGCAAGGTAAATGAATGATTTAATCATATAATATATGATGTATCTATTGCTTCATCGTTTGGTAATTAGTTTAGTTTTCAATGTCAATACTGAAGCCAGTGATCATAGTCATCACGGTTTCAGAAGATCATGAGGACAACCATGTCATCTCTCATTTTAGAATTGTATCGATTGATATCCTCTTGTTATTGACCTTGACCTAGATGTTGCTGATTTAATTTATATAACTATCATTTGATCTTTGTTAACAACTAATTTTCAGGCACTTTACACTGCCAACAAAGTGTTGATGGTGAAAGTTCCAACAATGCTTCAAAGCTTCGGAGGAATGCCTTTGCTGCACTGATATAAGCAATGCTACTTCCCAGTGTGGTTCAACAAGTCCAGGTTATACTTTAAAGAAATTGTTTCTCTATCTTTTGCTACTAATCTCAACACTTATTATTCATACATTTGCTGTCTTTGTAAGATAACTTTATAGCTATTATATCCATGTTTAGAAGTTTCCCTATTAAGGAAGTCAAAGATTGATTTTAACGTGTACTTTTAATTCCAAGTTATATCCGCAACATAATGCTTTAATAGTAAACCAATTTGTTCCTTAATTCCGCAATTAAGCTGAAGAGTGTGTAGCTAGGTCCGTTCACCAGGATGCTTTGGACTAGTAGTAACAAAACTAATCTGACAGATCAAAATTCTTACTGATCACACTACACACTCTAGGGAAGGGATATGGTCTTCATGAATTTCTTATTCTCACATTAAATTTCATACAGCTAAATACTTGATGCTGTATCTTACTATTTCTAATGCGTTGAATCGCAATGTTCTGCAATATTATGCTTACTACTTCAAATTTTGTTTACAACTCCTTTAAAGCGCACAATTAGCTTGTGTTTTGATGAAAAGCTTTTTGTTCAGTCACTTTACAAGGTGATTAATTACTTTAAACTTATTCTATTAGCTCATATTTGACTAATACATAAGAACAACCTCTGTTGTCAAGCTTTCAATGGGAAGTGTATAGTGTGTTTATTGCATTACATGGCTATCTTCATTCCAGGCCTGTGGTCCATTCTCTCTATCTCTGCTTCTGGTCAATTACTTTTAAGCCTAGCAGTGTCTCCAATCTGTGCAAGCATAGTCGCCCTTCAAAAAACACACACAAAAAGAGATATACATATATATATTTCAGCACAATGCTTCTTTTGTTTTTAAACTTGCTTGTCAGATGCTCCCCTGAAGTAAATAAAAAAACAAACTAATTTGATCCTCACACATACTTTCGTCAGCTAACAATTATACTGGTTTTGATATGGGTGATTGATATACTTTAACATTTTACTTTTTGTAGTTTCACCAATCTTACAAAATGTTCTTTCTGATTGTCATGGCTGTCCAAGCTATCAAGTAGATACTTTGTTTTGTTCATTTTTGAGTTTCATAAAGTAGTTGCATGCTTGAAGGAAGTTCTAGACGACGTGTTTGAAAAGCGCATTAGATTGGAAGTTATCCCTGCAAATGAGATAGGGGTCAAATTTGCAGATATTGGTGCATTGGATGAGATTAAAGAATCACTTCAAGAACTGGTCTTGCTTCCCCTTAAAAGACCAGACCTCTTCAAAAGGTGGGCTTCTAAAGCCATGTAGAGGTATATTGCTTTTTGGGCCTCCTAGTACTGGAAAACAATGCTAGCAAAGGCAATTGCCAATGAAGCTGGAGCAAGTTTCATCAATGTCTCAATGTCTCAATGTCCACCATCACTTCAAAGTGGTTTGGAGAAGATGAAAAGAATGTCAGAGCTTTGTTCACACTGGCAGCAAAGGTTGCCCCAACTATCATCTTTGTTGATGAGGTTGACAGCATGCTTGGACAGCGGACAAGAGTTGGAGAGCATGAGGCCATGAGGAAGATTAAGAATGAGTTCATGACACACTGGGATGGGCTATTAACAAGACCTGGGCAGCAAATCCTGGTTCTTGCTGCAACTAACAGGCCATTTGACCTTGATGAAGCAATTATAAGACGGTTTGAGCGCAGGTAGGACCACATCTTTAACTTATTCTTGGCACAAGCATCTGTTGCTTCTGTTCAGCCACAACATTTTTGCCTTTAGACACTTTGCTGCCAATGGCTAAAATCATGTATTATCAGTATCATTTGCTCTTCTGACTTGTGAATGACATCTCTTCACTTTTTAATGTTGTGCAGGATTATGGTTGGTCTTCCATCTGCTGAGAACAGGGAAATGATCCTGAAAACTCTCCTAGCTAAGGAAAAACGTGAAGACTTAGACTTCAAAGAGCTTGCAGCCATGACCGAAGGATATAGTGGAAGTGATCTTAAGGTTAATTTTTTTATATTATGACTTGCGTTCTATTTTGTGGTGATATGCTGTTGACATTAATTTCTTTGAACAGAATTTGTGCATCACTGCAGCATATCGGCCTGTCAGGGAGCCATTACAGCAGGAGAGAAAGAAGGATATGGTAGTTATTAATCAACTACTGTGTTAAGATTAACATATCTATCTAATGTCGAAATTTGTTTTGACTTATGAGCTGAGGAGCTAACTAATATCAATTGCATCTTGTATCAGGAAAAGAAGAAAAAAGAGGAAGAAGGCCAAAACTCTGAAGATGCTTCTGATAATAAAGAAGATCAAGAAATTACCCTGAGGTCTTTAAACATGGAAGACATGAGGCAGGCTAAGACTCAGGTATAGGGGTTTAATGGCCATGTGTTACTTTATTTAGGCATCCGTAACATACCGTTTGGAGTATTTAAAAATGACTTTCTGAAAATCAAGGCATTTAAAAAGTTGGTTCAAGGGAACATAATGATAGATATCTGTCATTTGGGTAAACAATATTTAGATGTTTCAAAGCATAATTTAACAGTCCCATCATATGTGAGCAATCAAAGATTCAACCTTGGTTTTATTCCATTCATCACTGGATTATGCACCATAGTTTGCTGACCTTTATGCCTTTGTTGGAATGAACTTACTTTCTTCTTGAGTCAAGATGCCAAAACATCCCGATTAGATACTGATACAGTTAAGTTTAATCTAATAACTGTTACAAGAGATGATTGGTCAAGTGATCGACTTTTGTTCTCCATTTAAATGCTTATTTATTCAAGGATTTCATGCATGATCTTTTAACAGCTTGATTCATATGGAAGAATGAAAGTCTGGTATTTTCAGTGGAATTTCTTCCATGGACATAAAGTTTATAAATATATGTTACAATGCAGGTGGCTGCAAGTTTGCCGCAGAAGGGTCAGTAATGAAAGAGCTGAAGCAGTGGAATGATTTATATGGAGAAGGAGGTTCAAGGAAGATACAGCAACTCACTTACTTCCTTTGGAGATTGTGCAAAGCTGGTTTATTTTAGACTAGTCAACATTCATCCTAAGGGACATATTTTAACAAGGGGAGGAGTCATTCAGCAGAGGTGTTGAATTCAAAGCATGCCCCAAGTGTCCCACAGATCAAAAGCTAAGATCTTTTCAGTCCCAGAAGAGCTTAATTCAGGGCAGATATATCCTCCAAAGGATGTTTAGAGATCAACATGCATCAAGTTTAGGGGCGGTTATTGTCTGGATTGTTTACAAACCCAAGGCCAACTGTATTAGGGGATTCTACTGTCATGAGTGATTTGGACGATGCAATGGCTTTTTTTGGAAGTAGGATTAATTTACACCAAATCCTTTAGGTATGCTGTATCATATGTGAACAGAATTTTCACACAGTAGAATTTTACACTGCACTGCTTAGAGTTTGGTTGAATTATTTATGTGAATTGTCTTGGATGAACAGCTAATTTGTCTTCATAATGAAATATTTAGATGGATGCTAACGTGAAAATAGGGAAATGCTGAAAGGATGTCTATAATTTGAAGTTGATCATGGAAAAAATGCTAAATTGCTAACTAATGCAGCACTGAAACTTCATATAGTAATTGCTGACCAAGAGGCAGAAGGAAATTGGCTGCACATCATTAGTACAAAATCTCTTATTGTAATAGCACTGCATTAAGCTTTAAAGAGAAATTTTAAGATTTCTGCACTTAAGAAAAGCGCTTTACAAGAAAGCTATCGTCTATTATTTTCGTCGACTCATATCCTACGTAGATTCATTCCGTCAATGTAATGAACAACGACTAGGAAGATTATAAACATGTTTGGTTCTTAGAAGTCAAAGAGCTAATTTAAAATGTTTATTACTTACACAACAAATTTGAAAACAGAAGTAAATTAAAATCAACTCTGCAGTTTTTGCCAAATAAATATAAACATTTCAGAAAATGAAAACTAATTAGAAAAATAATAATATCATTGATCAATATCAAATGTGTGTATTACGTAAAACACTCAAAAGAGTACTTATAGTCCACTGGTTAGTTATTTAAAATCATATCAAAATTTTAATAGCATACAAGCTTTTATATATATATATATATATATATATATATATATATATATATATATATATATATATATATATATATATATATATGTATGTATATTCGAATCTAATGAAACTAAATGACTTGAGAAAGTGATTGAATCAAGTCCTGAAATAATTTAAACGTTTTAGGCACACTAGCACACAGAGCAGAATGTTTTGATTGCTCAGAATTTATTATCGAATTATTAGATATCTACTAGACTTCTATCAAACAGAGGTATAGCAGATAGATAAATTTACAATAGATAGCTTGTATAATCTATTCAATTGATTAAGGTACTCCCTTAAGATAGTACAATCACAATGGTATCATACACATTTATAAATATATTTAAATAACAAGAGAGAAGGATAGGAAAACTTGCACCAAGAATTATCCTGGTTCGATCTCCACAAATCTTGGAGTCTACCTCCAGTCCCTACCTAAAATAGGATTTTTCAATATCAAGAGTATTATTTATAAACAGTTTCTCCGAGTTCACATTTGATCCTCACAACTTTGGGGACTATCTTCTCATCAACTAAGAATACATTTCTTATTGGTTTCTCATGCTTTTCTCACAAGATTTTTCTCTTTTTCTACCTTCACTCACTAGAATACAATGCAATATTTCAGAGAATAAAAGATGAAAAATACACTTAAGGCATACTGCTCATACAATGATCACCAAGATCCTCATCTAAAGGTTCTTTAATACTTGTAAATATAATGTCATCGAAAATCTCTCTCTTTTCTTGCATGTAATCAGTTTTGACCATTACAGTGACTTTCAATGTGCAATTGTCATGTCTTTTTTGTTGAAATACATCTATTATTGTGCCATATGAATTTTTTCTATTAAGGTACAAGGTATCCTTCTCTTTACACATTTAGGCAATGCCACCATTTAAATAGTTTTTTTGTTATCCTAAAGTGATTAATCAAAAGTCTTATATTGTAACCACTGGTACTTTTGCACAACTAAGGTTAACTCTTTATTCTTCGAGCTTCATTTCTCCACGATTTGCTTGTAGCTTTTCAACTGCTTCCCTACCAGATTGTTTGTTGTCTTAGCCTTAGCTCGTTTGATCTTATGCTTGTTCTACGTTTTCCATTCTTTCATTTTCCTGCATACACAAGTATACCTTTCACAAGACTAAGATCTAGTCAACTATGTTCGTACTAATCATTTTTTTTATAATTAAATCGAAATCTAAATCGTTAATTATTATTTTTTTATAATAGTATACTAATAAAAGTATGGTATGATCTTCAATCATAAGATTAATTAATGACAATTGGAAGTGAAAATGTTTATTAAATTTTTATGTTAATAATGTGTTAGAAGTACTAAATTATGCCAAATAAGTCTTGATAAACCAAAGTTTTGATTATGGGAACTGAAAAAGCAGAATATTAGAAGAAAATAAGTGGCAATATGTATTTCACCAAAAACTCATCTCTAGTGCAGTGTCCTTGAGTTCATGACCATAACCACTTCATAAATATAGCTCCAAATAAACGTAACAATGAAAAATTACATGACATTTTTTTTTTTTTTTTGTGGGTCTGAAGTAAACAATCAAAACATGCAAGATCTAAGAACGCCCCCACTGATTGAAAATTACAACCCTTAGCTTCAAGCATATTCCCCAAAGAAAACTTGCCTTGCCCAAGAAAATATGTTCAGATATTGGTCCACAAGCGGATAGGCTAACCAATGGGCTGAAAATTAAGAGAAAGAGAGATGTGAGTAACCCAACGTAAATAAAACGAAAATTTGGTTCACAGATATTGCTTTCAACATATAGCACGTAGTATCATTCAAGATATATAACAACTACTTCTTCGACCCAAAAAAAAAAAAAGGAATATAATGGCTTTTTAAAAAATAATTCTTGCAACAAGCTATTACATCACCTCATGATAACAAGGACGAATCAAGGCACCAATAACTGCATAAGAACAACAATCATCTGCAAACTGTTAATATCCCCAAAAAATAAAAAAAAACCCACGAAGTTTAACCATAGGCTTTCATGTGAAAATCACACAACCTCACCATTCATTGCAAAAAAAATCAGTTTTAGTGCCTTTTTTTTTTTAAATTACCGTACATTACAACATAGTTGTGAGGGTAAAAAACAGCAAGATCTATGTTGGCTATATTTCATCCAAAAAGCCAACCGAGTTATTAACATAGGAATAACACTTGTTAAAATATATTGCTCATAGCGTAAAGAAGGCCTAATGATGAAAATTTTCTTATAAAATTGTTGCAAAACAATTAGTTAGGAGATTGAGTGAAAATGAGAGATGATACAAAGGAGAGACTAAAAACATAAAAAGAGAAGAAAATAAATGTTTTTTGCCATATGGTTATTATTATGCAATCTCAAAATAAGTAAAAAAGAAAAGGGGGGGTCCTTACTTTAGTGATTTTCAGTTTATCCTATGCTTCTTAAAAATTAACTTTATCAGAAATAATTAACTGATTAATATGATTAACAAAATTAATAATTTGAAAAAATAGCTTCAAGATTTATTTTAACCAGAAAAAGAAATAAAAAATCTGAAGTTCTCAATAAAAAATAAAAAAAATCTGAAGTTCTACAATCATAATTAAGATGAATAAAACTTAAAATGAATAATTTCTATGAAAAATGATTTTTTCAGTTAAAAAATTCACTTTTTTATTAAAAAAAATAAAAACGGAAACAAACAAACCCTAATCTCACAATATTACGATCTATCATTTACTAAATATTTCATGACAAATCAAAATTTTATAAACAAGATAATCAAGATTAAGGAATTGCGATAAAATTATTTAAGTTCAGCTTCTGTTGAAAGCTTGTTCTGTCTGCAAATACAAGTTATATATATGTATAAAAACAACTTATTATAATTGTTATCTACATGCAAAGCAAAAGCATGTATGAGAGAGCTAAAATATTGTTACCAGCTATAGGTAGCCTTTGAGCTACCTCTTGTACTTGGCAATTTTCACTGCTATCATGACATAAATATTGTCCGTCAAATTGTTCAAGAACCTGAAATAAGCATGTCTCCAAGAACGCTTGACTAGGATTGAGCCAAAGATTCCCCAAAAGCCTACAGCAAATCCGAATCCCATACTCATGTGAAATGCATGAGCGAATGCTAGATGTTCATCCTCATGAAATTTATCTGTTAGTTGTTGTGGTGGTTCCCCTTCAATACACAATTTCTCAAGTGGCTTCCCACAAAGATCAAGATTATCCTTGTAACTTGAAGCATCGAAGCTCTGTAATTGTGTGCTAGTTGGAATTCTTCCAGATAGATGGTTATATGACACATTTAACATAGTGAGCCGATCAATTTGTGTAAGACTAGAAGGAATTGAACCAGACAATTGGTTTCTTGACAAATCAAGAAATTCAAGTGACGTTAGCCTTCCAATCTTGGAAGGAATTTTCCCCGTCAAGTTGTTTCTTGATAAATTCAATGAAACCAATTCAAATAAATTCTCAATTTCTGCTGGAATTCCTCCTGATAATTGATTGCTTGTGAGATCAATGCTTTTTAAAAGAAATAACTCGTCATTCTCGAACATTTGTTCTACACCTTTCCACATCAAGAATGCATTCAAATCATAAGACCTCTGGTACATATTTATTGTGCTAGTGTTGACATAATAAATATGATGAAAAGATTCATTTGAAGAAGTCTTTTGAGCCATTGCAGTAAAATTCTTGATGCATTTAGGAATCTTTCCAGATAGATTGTTCAATGAGAGATCCAAAAGCTGAATACGTTTTAGATAACAAATTTGTAATGGTAAACTTCCAAAGAAGCGATTCCTTTGTAAAATTAAAATTTGCAATTCTTGTAAGTTGTTCCCAATCCATGTAGGGATATGTCCTGATAATTTATTTCGCCCCACATCTAACATTAATAGCTTTGTGCAGCTCTTCATGGAAGAAGGGATCTCCTCAGACAAGCAGTTGTTTCTCAATAGCAATGCTTGAAGCTCAAGAAACGATCCCATTGAGGTGGGAATCTTTCCTGAAAAATTGTTGTGACTTAAATCTAAATAAGCTAATGACTTGAAATTGCTCCAGCAATCAGGAATTTGTCCAGATAAGTGGTTGTTTGAAAGGTCCAATTGGCCTAATGTTTCAACTGTACCATTAGCACATACAAATGAAAGAGAATCTGAAAATTTATTTTTGGATAGATCAAGAGATACAACACCCCGTAGAAATGGTGGAATAGGGCCTTCAAACTGATTTGATGCAAGAGATAGAAAGAAAGAAGCAATCCTTAGTGGTAAATTTGGAATGTTACCTTTGAGATTGTTGTATGAAATATTCATGCTTGTGAACTTTAACTTAGCCCAAAACCACTCTGGAACAATATCTGATATACTAGCATTAGAAATGTCAAGAAAGGCCAAGTTATTTTGTTTCTGCAACCATTTGGGAAAAGCTGGACCTAACCGGCAAGACCTCAATTCTATGTACTCCAATTGGAAAGGTGGGACCTAGTTTTGGCTTAATGCTACTGTTATTGAGTTGTCAGATAACTCCAACGACCATAACTTAGACATATTAGCAAAATGGGAGTCAGTGATCACACCTTCCAAACGATTTGAACTCATGTCCAAACTCTCCAGTTGAGGTGGAAAAATATCTTCAAAAATCTTTCCGATTAACTTATTTTCAGAAAGAGATAATCTTCCTAAAGATGGGAACATTGAGAAGTCAGGCAACAATCCATGAATTTGATTCATATCTAGATACAATTTTTGGAGTGAGTATCTAGCACATCCCGACAAGTGATGGATTATCACTCGAAGCTCTTCACTCAAACTGTTATTAGACAAGTTCAATGAACTCAAAGTACAAGTGTTTCCAAATGACTCTGGAATTCCACCTTCTACAAAGTTTGACCCAACTGACAAATATAGTAACTGAGGAGGCAATCTACTTTCTTCAGGAATCTTGCCATTTAATCGATTTCTAGAAAGGTCCAATGTTCTCAAAGTAGAAAACATTGAGAGGTCAGGCAATGTGTCACTGATTTGATTCAAGCCAAGATATAACTCTTTTAATGAGTATTTAGCACATCCAGACAAGTGATGGATTATCACTGGAAGCTCTTCACTCAAACTATTATTAGACAAGTCCAATGAGCTCAAATTACAAGTGTTTCCAAATGATTTGGGAATTCCACCTTCGAAAGAGTTTGATTCGAGTGACAAATATTCCAACTGTGATGGCAATCTACTTTCTTCAGGTATCTTGCCATTTAATCGATTTTTAGAAAGGTCCAATGTTCTCAAAGTTGAAAACATTGAGAGGTCAAGCACTGTGCCATTGATTTGGTTCATGTCTAGGTATAATTTTTGCAATGAGTATCTAGCACATCCAGACAAGTGATAGATTATCACCGAAAGGTCTACACTCAAAATGTTATTAGATAGGAGCAATGAACCCAAAGTACATGTGTTCCCAAATGATTTTGGAATTCCTCCTTGTAAATAGTTTGACTGAATCGATAAATATTCCAATTGAGATGACAATCTAGTGCCTTCAGGTATCTTTCCACTTAATCGATTGAACGAAAGTTCCAATCTCTTTAAAGATGGGAATATTGAAACGTCGGGTAATGTGCCAGTGATTTGGTTTTGGCTGATATCCAAATCTTGTAATGAGTATCTAGCACAACCAGCAGACAAATTATGAATAATTGATGGAAGGTCTTCAGTCAAATTGTTTTGGAATAAGTATAAAGAACGTAAGGTGCATACGTTCATGAAGGATTTGAGATTCTCGCCCCTCAATCTATTATTGGAGAGGTAAAGCCGCTTAAGAGAATTCATCATTGTGCCAAAATGATTTGATGTAGGACCCTCCAAGAGGTTATTATCACCAAGGTCGAGCTCAACAAGACTAGAGCTAACATTTGACACCCACTGAAATATCTTAGATGACATGAAGGAGTTTGCAGAGAGATCAAAGACAGAAAGAGAAGTAGAAAAATTGAACATGGAAGGGCACAACGAAAGAATGGAATGATCTGAAAGGCCACAACCAAATAATGAGAGTTGTCTTAGTTTGGACAGTTTTCCAATCATTTGTAACCAGTTATGGGAAATGTTAAGATTCAGTACATAACCCAAGTCAAGATGGGTTAAAGAAGCGAGATTGGACAACCATTGACCTCCGCCATCATTCCCATCATCTATTTTGAGACCATGATTAAATCCAAGATAAAGCTTGTGCAAGCTTGAAAGGTTTCCAAGCTGCGATGGTATTGCTCCTTCTAAATGATTATCACTAAGATCAAGATACTGCAACTTGGACAGATTTCCCAATTGATAAGGAATTGAGCCCCCAAGGTTATTCATGCCAAGATTTAAGTATTTTAATTGTGAAAGAGATCCAAATCGACTTGGAATTTTTCCAATGAAATAACTAAGTGACATATCAAGATACCTCAAGTTGCTAAAAGAACCAAAGAATTCTGGGACATGATTGTCCCTGAAATCATTTGAATTAAGGTTCAAGTACCTCAATTGCTGCAGTTCCACTATTGAAGTATGGATTTTACCTCTCAAATATCGTTCTACGGAGGTAAATTCATCTTCATAGAAGTCACCGTGAAGGTCGAGACTCAATATATGGCCAGTTTGGTTGCTACAGCGAACACCCTTCCATTGGCAGCAATCACTTAGCTTGTCCTCCCACGATGACAGCATGCCGTAGTCATCCACCAAACCGGCCTTGAAGCGGAGGAGTGCTTGCCTCTCCCTCTCTATGCATCTAGCCTTTTCTGCGCAAACACGGTCCACCTGTAACAGCAAAAACACCATAAATATGGCTTGAATAAATTTGAAACAAGTTGGCTTCACCATTGTGATTGCAATCATGATAAGTGATGAATATTAGTTTGATAGTGGTGCGGAGTAGCATACCCAATAGACACATATATATACTGGTATGGCCGATGGCGACAACTTTCTTTATGAGAGGGCCCACTCCAACCATTATTGCACTCACTAACCTAGAGTGATTTGCCATAGTTTCTTCTAAGCTCTCATGGGTTGTTTAAAGTTTTCCATGATATATTTACTTATAGTATAAGCTCATTTTTGTAGCACATAATTTCTCAACATAGACACCAAAGACCGAACGCACCATTGCTGGACTATGGCATAATTGAATCAATTTCCATTTTGTAAACAAATGTTAACACTAGCTATTTGTGTATTTCAATTTATTTCTTAGGCATTGCAAAATAAACGTGGGCTCATTTCCTAGATAAACTAAAACTTGAAAAAAAATGTTAAAAAGTATTTTTAATATTTTATATGTGACATTTATATTTTAATTGAATTTAAAAATGAAAAAATATTTTAATCTTAATATGTATAATTATCTTTAATGTTATCTCTCCTATTATTTGTTGCTATTATTTTTAAGGTGAATTACACTGATATTTTCTGAAGTTCAATCAACACCATTTTAATTCACTTTATTTAATATATTATCTATAAATAAAGAAATATCAAATATAATCACACTAAATTTTAAAAAATATTAGCATAATTCAACCTTATTTTTGTTGTCTTTCATGGAAGAAAACATTGGCCTCCTAAATGTAATATCTTGAGGGCTGCCCTAGGACAACGACACTTGGAAAGAGCAAGCAAAGACTTGGAAAAGTCTTTAGTCAACACGTAATACTAAATATTATATAATAGATGAGTACCTATGAAAGCTAACATGTGGCAGAGGTCACACATCGTATTGTCTAGTACCACACTTTTCTTTTTTTTGGTCGCTTTCATTTTAATATTTTCAAATTATTCTTAATTAAAAATTATGTTAAAATTTTGTTTATTACCATTTTATATTATAAATATAAAATGAATTATTTTTAAATTAGAAATTTTAAAATAAAATGAACCTATTAAATTAATTTTATATATTAAGCCCAATTCATTTATACACTAAATTAAATTTTATATTAATAATATATTAAAATTAAATCTTTGGAAATGTAGAAAATTTTCGCTGAAAGACCCTATCCTTTTCAGAGACTTTCGTCGAGTCGGGCCGAATTAGTCGTATTTCTAATAATAGAATCTGAATATTAATGGTTCTAAAAAAAAAAAAAAAAAAAAAAAAAAAAAAAAAAAAAGAAAGAAGGCCAAATCAATAGCTATAATTGACATATCACCATTTTGAACAAAAATCAACATTTTATTTACACTATCCCTCTTCTCTTTTTTCCAATTAAAGTAAACTACTATTTTCACCCTTAAAAGATAAATGTGCTATCAGATTAATCTTTAAAAAATATTTCACTCGTCTGCAATACCCCAATGATAAACTTTATTATTGTTAATAGATTCTGTTAATATTAATAAAAAATATTTTAGGGACTAATTAATAAATATGTTAATCTTTTAAGAACCTAATTTACTAGTACATTGATTTTTTAGGAACTAATCAGCTAACGAATTAATTATTGAGATACTACATGCCAATAAAATATCCTTAGAAGACTAATTTGCCAATACATCGATCTTATAAGAGTCTAATTGATAGCTTACTCTTAGTTATATTGACTTCTTCTTTCCTCTTAATCATGGTTGCCGAGCTAACTAAACTCAATTATAAAAACAAAACTAGAGAGAAAATATTGTTTTTCCTTACCATTTTTCTTGTAGCCGCTCTACTCCCTCTTTGTCTAGTTCTATTTTTTTTCCCTCATTTTTCTTTTTTTCCTGTTTCACTCACTTTCTCTGTCAAATTTGCCATAAACCACAAAAAGATGGTCTTTTCGAGCATACACTTGCGTCCCTCTTAACTGAACTTTAGATGCACTGTTAACCGTGGTGGAGACGTGAATGTGAATGTTAACGTGAAACCTATTTCAAAGAAAGTATTATCAAATCACAATGAGGAAGATCTGTTCACTTTCTGCATCTCTCTCTTATCCATTGTTCTATTCTATTTATTAGGAAAAAAAAAAAAGAGAAAAATCTGTATTAAAAAATGCTTTTCGTACCATAATGCCTCCCACTCTTTTATCTGCGGTCCTTTTTTGCTGTTAATTATATATATATATATATATATATATATATATATATATATATATATATAAAGAATTCCAATGTGCCATATCACGCCCCAAATCGGACAGAGCAACGCAAAAAATGGAGAATGAAGATTGAAGAACATTTTTTTGGGGTTTTGGCTTTCACTTTTTTCCCGAACTGTAAACAAGAGAAAAGAAAAAGTTAAAAATATAAATCAAAAAGAAGAAAAGGGGGGATTTGAATTAAATTAAACGGTAGGTATTAATGTTTTATGATGGGTTTAATTGTGATGGACAGCATGTCACAATCAGATTTGTTCATCATTTTTACATAATAATAATAATAATATTATTATGTGGCTAATATTTACTAAACATGGTATTGTCATGCTAACCCTTAATATGGGAGGTTTCGAATCCTTAGGTGAAAATTTTCTTAATTATTTTTTAAAATTTTTTTAAAAAATTTGATTAATTAACTAATAAAAAATATTAAAATAAATTTATTTTTTATTTTTTTATTTTTTGCAAGCCATCATGTTAACATACCCAAAAAAGAATAAGTTAATTATGCCAATTCATATTATTATGGTAGATTGGCCCATCCTGCCCCATTTTAGGTGGATTATTGGTATGTTGAGATGGAGCACGGTGGGTTAATTCGCTTTGCTATCTTTATAAAAGGTCATTATTTCATTTCAATAATGTGTCGTAAAGGAAACTTCAAAGACTTTATGAAATAAAATCCGAAGATGACTTTGAAATGAAAGACATACTAAGATAGTGCACCTTTGAATTTTCTATAGCATTTATTTGCTTGATTGATAATGACAAAAACAAAAATAAAAAATAAAAAACTCGGTCAATTGATATATATATATATAAAATTCAAATCAAATTATATTGATATAACTTTAAGTATAGTTATATTATTTAACAATTTTTTATAAAATATATTTTTTATTAATCCAATTATTAAATTACAATTATCTATCATAAAGACCATTTGCATCAAATTTTATAAAAATTAAGCATCAATAAGAATATAAGTAAATGCCTTTTATCCATGTACATATTAAACATATATATTAATTGATTTACATGTATATAAAAAAAATATTAAACAATTTTAAATTAATGTAAAAAATTACACCAACAAAAAGTTATTTAATGATATAGCAGTTACTTAAAATTATACTAATATAACTTAATCCTAACCAAAGAAAGGTTAAACATTCATTTTGTCCTTTGGAAGATACATAAAATATTAATTTAGTTCTTAAAAATTTAATATCACATTAATTCTTAACAAAATTTTAATATCAAATAGACACGTAAAAGTAAAACTATGAAATCATTTTAATTTTTCTATTATTTTGATAAAGTTATGAAATAGGTGAGTTTTCTTATTTTTTAATTTTTAGTAATATCAAATAATGAAAGAACTGAAATAATGTCATATTTTAACTTATAAAAACTTTTTTCATGTCAAAAACCTTTTAAAAACAAATAAGATGTCACCAACACATCTTTACACAGCAACCAAAATACATGAACATCATACCAAAAACATTTATGAACTACTTAAATTTATTTCCCTTAACTGAGTTCTAGTGGCCAAAAGCGTCATAGTCTTCAATCGAATATCTTAACAAATTTTACAGAGATATAATTAGGCAAAACATCTATATATATAATATTTAGAAACCTCAAATATAGAAACTCTTTATCAATTGTCGCATTCTCATGAAAAAATTTGCCTCCAAAACTATTATCTTTCTACTTATGGAAACTCTTATTAATAACTATAAAATAATTAAAAAAATTTCTTCCACTGTCTCTATTCCTGTAATACGTTTATGGCACTTTTTTCTTTTTCCCACACTAAAAATTCACAATAACGAATGTTTTTAAATGTTCTTTCCTGATATCCATTTGTGTTTCTTATTTATTGCTACTTTTTTTCCCCCTAGATGCTAGATATAACCATTGCTTCTTCATTTTTGGTAGGCAGATATATATAATCATTGTTCATAATTTAAATTAATTAATTAGATTTATTTTTGGTGGCCATGAAGGAAAATGAAAGAGGGTAATAGACTAAAGCACAAACATAATAATCGGACTAGGGCCGGTTCAATACCAGGACAAACAATTTCCACAAAAATTTATTACCACTTGAATATTAAGGCTCTCGATCGGACATGATAAATCAATTTTATAATAAATGACAAATTTATTTTTAATTCATGATGTGCATGATATTGACTTTGAAGACTTTGTTTTGTGGAAGAAAAATAAAAGAAACAAAATGACATTTATATTCACAAAATAGACTTATTATAAACATATAAAGAAAGAAAAAGAAAGATTATGGAATGTTAAAAAAAAACAAAAAAGTGATGAAGTCAATTTTTATGTTCTTCTCTCTTCTTATAAGTCCACAATAAATTTATCTTATCAGTACGAATAATATTTTTTTTATTTGAAATATTTTCTAATATGAAAAGTATCTTGAACTTGGCCCTTCAATTACCTGTAGCAAATAGGCTACTTCCTGCTCGAATAGATTACGTAAAGAGTCTCATATTTAAAATCTAATAATTATATCACTTAATTTTGTTTTATTTATTTCTAACCGTATTTATATGAACTCTTAAGTTTTATATACACAATCTAGAAGGGAGTCATTAAAAATTATTTCGATATGTTAGTTGATTTTTTTCGTAACTTGAAAATTTTGCATAATTGCTATTCTTTAGATATGTATTTTATAAAATAGATCTTAAAATTCATTCCTTAATATATTTTGATTATTTTTTTATATTTCTAGAACAAAATCATTTGCACACAATAGTTAATATTTAATAGTTAATAGTGTTAATAGTTACTTCTTCTTCAAGATAGTTTAAAAAAAGAAATATAAAATTTCAAAAGATTTAATTTATATGCACTATCAGTGTAAAAAAGTCTTACATATATCAGTAAAAATATTTAACTCAACTACTTATTATCTTAAAAGTCTTATAAATACAAATATTTGATTACGTGATAGTTAAAACTCTTTTATATTACTAGTCCATATAAATTAAACTCAATTTGAAATGTTGAAAAGTATGAAAAACTCTAAAAGACATGAAAGGGAGGAATGAAAAGTCTATAGTAAAAAAAGAAAAGAAAAGAAAATATAGCTGTGAGTAAATTTAAATAAATCAAAATTTGATATTTTTTTGGTACATAAGCAGCATAAGGTTTGAATCTAAGATTTCATACACACTACCCAAACCTCTTACCACCAAGCCGCTCCTAATGGCTTCAAAATTTAATAAAATTACCATGTGATAACTTTAATGAAAGGACTTTAATATATATAAGATTCAAAATAAAATTAATATAAAATATTCATTGAATCCAAAAATCAACATGTCAAATTATTTTGTCAATTATTATGACAAGAAAATAAAATTATATATCTAACATTATTCATATATTAATTAAAGTAATAAATTAATTTTTATTTATTGACAGTGTAAAATAATTTTATACTATTAATCAATAGAAATGTAAAAAAGATTTTTTTGCTCTCTTTTTCATTATATAATTAATCATTTGAGGATTGTTTTATATGATTAAAAATAATTATTGAAAATATTATCTCAATTTGTTATGAGTAAAGCATCCATCAATATCATTTTGGAAATTCAAAATGAGGAAGAAAAATGATATTTGGCATGTTTGGATAAATAACTTATTGAAGTACTTATGTGAAAGTAATTTTTGAAAAATAGTTTATAAATAAGTTATTTTATATTTAAATAAATAGTAATAGAAGTATTTATTTATGGTATTTAAAAAATACTTATCAAGAAGTTAGATATTTTAATTTTTTAAAAAGTATTAAAAATAACTTTTTGAGAAGTAATAAACTATACAATGAAATGATCAAAAAGTTACAAATATGACTTTTAACTTCTAAAAGGTTGAAAAAAATCATAAATGGTATTATCCAAATGAGCTCTAAGTATGGAGTATATAAGTAAAAAGATTGTAGACCTAATATCTTTTGGAACAATACATTAATTTATATCAAAGGGTATTATTAAGTACCATTTTGGTTAGAGATACAGCCATAATGACCTTTGTAATGACTCGGACAACTCTCACCTTATGAATTAATTTTTGTGATTGAGTTACCCACTCAATTCTAAAATGTGGTTGTTATTGAGCCACCTACAAATATTCAATCCTATAAATTTCATATTCTAAATATTTAGTCTTGAGCGTGAAGGAGTGTATTAAGTCTTACATTGCTTAAAGATATAGCCATGATACTATTTATAATAACTTAGACAATCCTCATCTCATGAGCCAATTTTTTGAATTGAGTTAGAGCTAGTAATTCTAAAAAATATTAATCTTCGCAAGGGAAGAGAGTGGCAAGGAGATTGGGCATAGAGCTTAATTATTATGAATGTGATATCTCGAAGGCAACTGCAGTGACATTTTGGAAGATCAAGACAAAGACTTATAAGTGCCCAGGGAACACTTTACATTAAATAATGGATTATAGTTGACACATCATGCAAAGAAAATTCCATCTACATATTTTTTTGGTGCATAAATGATAATAAGATTTAAATTTATGATTTCATATATGCAATTCAAATTGTCTACTACTAGCCCACTTCTAATAGCTTAAAGTCTTATTTAAATATCTAAATATGAAAATAAAATAAAAAAGTGTACATGGAGAGATTAAAAAAAAGAAAAAAGAAAAAAAATGAAGTATTTTTTTAGCACGAGTGCATGCTTCACAAGCGTAGAATAAAATTCCGAAAATTTGTGATAGTACAGGTTCAATGTTATCATATATGTCTACTTCAACTAAACTCATTAAAATGCCGTAAGAGATACTTTAAAGACTTCATGGAATAAAAGTCTAAAGATGACTTGGAAAAATTATTCGGTGTATTTGGATTTTTTATTTGCTAGATAATTATAGTTTGTTGATATATTTTTATTATTAATTCTAAAAAATATTATATTGTTTTATTTCGTTTTCTGCCCTTAAAGTTTTCCAGAAAAGATTTTAATAAGAACAAAATTAGTTTGACCATTTTTTTTTTTGGAAAAAAATTTGAATACAGAAAACAATAAAATGAAGTAAGATTTTTGTTATTATTTATAAAAACATATTAAGTAAAACAAAAAAAGCAAAAAAAAAAAAACACTAAAATAATATTATAAACCTTGATTTTCAATCAGATATCTTAACAAATTTTACAGAGTAGTAATTAAGTAAAACATAGTTATATAAACAAATAACCAACTCGCTGCTTCCAACACGAGCAAACTTCATAAATCTATATTGTCGTATGAGAAATTGAAGAATCTAAATGAATGGGCTGCTTTTTATTTTTATTTTCATTTTTGCGTTTATGTTACAAAGTGGCTATCGCAGGATATGAAAGAGAACGATAGACTAAAGTACAAACATAATAATCGGACTACGGTTCAATACAAGGAGAAAACAATTTTAAAAAATTTTTACCACTTGAATAAAGTCTCTTGGACATGGCAAGTCAATTTTATAATAAATGACAAATTTATTTTTCTTAATGTGCATGATATTGACTTTGAAAACTTTTTTGGTGGAAGAAAAATGTATCCATCAAAATCATTTTGGGAATTCAAATGAGGAAGAAAATTTTACATTAGATATAGGAATAAAAATAAGTAAAGAATATATAAGAAAAAAATTGTAGACTTAATATCTTTTGATGCAAAACATTAATTTATATCAAAGAGTACTGATCTTTGCAAGAAAAGAAAGCGGCGTACAGAGTACAAACTTGGCATAGAGCCCTTATACTTATTGTGTATGTGATATCTTGAAGGCAACTGCAGTGATATTTTGGAAGATCAAAACAAAGACTTATAAGTTTCCAGTGGACACGTTACATTAAATAATGAATAATTAACGTTGATAGTTGATACAGCATGCAAAGAAAGTATCTAAATATGAAAATATAAAAATGGCATGTGGAGAGATAAAAATAAAATGAAGTCTTATTTTTCAAACACGAGTGCAAGCCTCATAAGCCTAGAATTAATATGAAAAATCAATTATAATTTCAATGTTATGATAAATATTTACTTCAATCTAACTCATTGATATGCCGTAAGAGATACTTTAAAGACTTCATATAATTAAAGTCTAAAGATGACTTGGAAAAAATACCGGCTTTCTTTGGATTTTTTTGGCTAGATAATGATAGTTTGTTTTTGTTAAATAATCCAATTCAAATTAAATTAATTTAAAAACTTAATAAATCTTAGATATTGATAATTGATAATTTAAATATAAAAATAAAACGAAATATCCTTCGCGGAGCAAATTAAATAGACGTAAAAGAGAAAATGAATTTCTAATATTTTTTATTTAATAGAATCTAAAAAAAAAAAATACAAGTGTATATACACTGAGAAATGAAAATGGATTTCTTGCTATTTTCAATTACCACAAGCACATGTTTCGGAGAGATAGATGGATTGATGTGTTGCACAATTTTATGATAAATTATAAGTTCATCAATTTTAACAATCCGTGAGATAAACTTCGAAGACTCTGTGGAAGGAAAACCTAAAATCGTCGAGGAAAAAAAACCAAAAGTAAATTGTGCTTCTTTTTACAATTTTTTAGCACATTTGTCTATTTCCTAAATAATGGTAGCCTAACATATACAATTATCTTGAAATGTTCTTACAAAACTGGGGCGAAAATATGTCGGAAGGGGGCGTGGCCCTCAATTTTTTAATATTATTTATATTCATAAAATAAATTTATTATAAACAAATAAAAAAAAGAAAGATTATGGAGTGTTAAAAAAGAAAAAAAATGATGAACTCAATTTTTATGTCTCTCTCTGCTTATAGGTCCACAGTCAATTTATCTTATCAGTACAAATAATATTTTTCTTTATTTGAAATATTTTCTAGTATAAAATGTATATTGAACTTGGCCTCCCAATTATCTTTATCAAATCGGCTACTTCCTGCTCAAATGGATTACGTAAAGAGTCTCATATAATAAATATAATAATTATATCACTTAATTTTGTTTTATTTATTTCTAACCATATTTATATGAACTCTAAGTTTCATATACACAATTTAAAAGGGAAAAAAAGTCATTAAAATTTATTTAGATATGTTAGTTGATTTTTTCGTAACTTGAAAATTTTGCATGATTCAGTCTTTAATATATTTTGATTATTTTTTCTTATATTTCTAGACAAAATTATTTGCACACAATGTTAATAGTTAATGGTTAATAGTTAATCGAATTATTTGTTTCTTCTTCTCCAAGATAATTTAAAAAAAGAAATGTAAAATTTGAAAAGATTTAATTTATATGTATTATCAGTATAAAAATTTTTTACATAAACATTCAATTATATATTATTATATCAGTAAAAGTATTTGATTAAATCACCTATTACCTTAAAAATCTTATAAATACAAGTATTTAATTTGATAACGGTGTAAAAATTTTTTAAACTTAATTTGAAATGTTGAAAAGCATGAAAAACTTTAAAAGATACGAAAGGGAGGAATGGAAAGTCTATAAGAAAGAAAAGAAAAGAAAATATAGCCGTAAGTAAATTTAAATAAATCAAAATTTGATAAAATTACCATGTGATAACTTTAATCAAAGGAAAGGACTTTAATATATATAAGATTCAAAATAAATTAATATAAAATATTCATTTAATCTAAAAATCAACATGTCAAATTATTTTGTTAATTATTGTGACAAGAAAATCAAATTATATATCCAACATTATTCATATATTAATTAAAGTAATAGATTAATTTCTATACATTGACAGTATAAAATAATTTTATACTATCAATTAATAGAAATACAAAAAAATACTTTTCCCCCTCTTTTTCATTGTACAATTAATCATTTGAGAGTGGTTTTATGTGATTAAAAACATTTATTGAAAATATTATCTCAATTTGTTCTTAATAAAGCATCCATCAATATCATTTTGGAAATTCAAATGAGGAAGAAAAAAGATACAAGGCCCGTTTGGATAAATAACTTATTGAAACACTTATGTGAAAATAATTTTTGAAAAGTAGCTTATAAATAAGTTATTTTGTATTTGAATAAATAATAATAAAAGTATTTATTTACAGTATTTTCAAAAATACTTTTTGACAAGTTAGATATTTAAATTTCTTAAAAAATACTAAAAATAACTTTTTGAAAAATAATAAGTTATCCAGTCAAATAAGCAAAAAATTACAAATATGATTTTTGATTTCCAAAAAATTGAAAAAAGTCATAAATGATATTATTCAAATGGGCTCTAAGCATAAAGTTTATAAGTAAAAAGATTATAGACTTAATATCTTTTGAAGTAATACATTAATTTATATCAAAGAGTATTGTTAAATACACATTGTGTGTGTGTGTATATATATATATATATGATTAATTAAAAAGCAAAAAATTATACTAAATTATTAACAATAATATAACTAATACAAAATAATATTTATTATAAGACACTTTATCAAACATCTTAAATATAAAATTTATTTATTTTAATTTTTATTTATATTTCTTTTGAAAAGTACTCATAGATAGTATAACAATTATCTTTAGTTTTTTATTTTTAAATTAATTTAAAAATATATAGCAAATAAACATATTAAAAGAATAAAAAATATAAAAGAAATGAATTTTTATTCTAACTGAGTTTTTTCTTTTTCTTTTTTGATAAAAGAAACAATAATATTTTTGCCAAAATTTTTTCTTTAAAAAAACCAAACCGATCAACTGGTTTGATCGGTTTGGTTCACACGGGGTCATCGATTTTGACCGCATCCGGTTTTACGGTAAAGACTGGACCAGCCTAGCATCCAATTTTTAGTTAAATCGGTCTGACCGGGCAATTCTCTTAACTATGGTGATGATAGTGATAATGGACGGGTGGTGATGGTGGTGGTGATGCTACTGGTTATGATGGAAGGAGGCAATAGTGGTGGTGGTTACCATGGAAAAAAGTGGTGGAAAGGCGGTAGGTGATGGTGGTGGTGATTATAGTGGAAGGCGATGGTGGAAAGAGGTGGTTATGGTGGCGAGAAAGGGATGGTATAGTATTAGTTAGAGGAGATGGTAGAAAAAATAGTGTAAGTTGAGAAGGAGATGATAAAAATAAATAAGAGGAGATGGGGTTTTAAAATTTTAACGCAGTCATTTCTAGCGGATTTTTCCACTAAAAAAAAATTAATTCAAATTTCCAACTAATTTTTTTGGCAAATAATTTTGCCAAAAAAATATAAAAAATATTAATTCAAATTTTTAGGGATTACTAGTTAAATCCTAAAACTAAATTTCTTTTAATCATTTTAATAAATAGAAATTTGAAATGTTTCCTTTAATAATAAATTTAAGAAAGTGGTGGGGTTAAAATTGGTCTAAAGCTGATATATGATGTAAGTTTTCATGTTTTGAGTCTTATTTATTAGTAGTATAGATTTCAACTAGCTCAATTTTAGTGGTGCCACTGTAGTTTTCTACTTGGTTAAGAAAACTGTCCAATCGATCCAATCAGGAACTGATCTCAAGCCGATCTGATAAAAAAACCAGTATGAACCAGCCCAGAATTAGTGAAATAGCTGAACTGGACCAATTCACGTCATTGACTGGTTTACATGATCTTTGTTTTTTTAACCTACTTTGATTAGCCAAATTAAAGACTTTTAGATCCTTTACTCTTTTAAAAAAGAGAAAAGCTTAGTAGTACAAAAAATGATGGTGAGTATAAAACAATGTGATATATGGGTATTTATAGTTGTGTTAGGAGTAACTTTTTAGTCGAAATAATGTGAGATTTGAGTGCTTTAAAGTAATATTAAGAGTAAAAAACTTTTAATCTCTAAATATTGTGGCTCTTGAGTACTCTATATTTTAACTCCTTTAGATAAATGATTTTGCATCCATAAACTTTTTAAAAATAATTATTTTTGTATACAATTGGTGTATTAATATTGAGTTGATATAAGTTATAAATTATGTAAGCAAGTTTCTAAAAAATTTAGCTCAATATTAATATCATCAACTTATTATGTTAAAATTTTATTTTACTCTTTATTTATATTGTTTAATAATATTATTTATTTCATAACATAAAACTAATGTGTATATATATATATAACATCAAATTGGACAAGGTATTGATTTAAAAAATTACTGAATCAACCAAGTTTAAAGTTGATTCAGTAATCTTTTAAATCAGTATCTTACCCAGTTTCATATTCGGTCTTATTTCTCAAAACCTTGATTTTCAATAGAATATCTCGACAAATTTTACGGAGTAGCAATTAAGTAAAACATAGTTATATAAACAAATAACCAACTCGCTGCTTGCAACACGAGCAAACTTCATAAATCTGTATTGTCTCATGAGAAATTGAAGAATCTAAATGAATGGGCTGCTTTTTATTTTTTATTTTTTATTTTCATTTTTGCGTTTTTGTTACAAAGTGGCTATCACTGGATATGAAAGAGGACGATAGACTGAAGCACAAACATAATAATTGGACTAGGGTTCAATACTAGGAGAAAAACAATTTCTGCAAAAATTTATTGCCACTTGAATTAAGGCTCTAGAACATGACAAGTCAATTTTATAATAAATGACAAATTTATTTTTCTTAATGTGCATGATATTGACTTTGAAGACTTTTTTGTGGAAGAAAAATGCATCCATCAAAATCATTCTGGGAATTCAAATGAGGAAGAAAAATTTACATTAGATACAGGAATAAAAATAAGTACAGAATATATAAGAAAAAAATTTTGTAGACTTAATATCTTTTGATGCAAAACATTAATTTACATCAAAGAGTATTGATCTTGGCACGAAAAGAAAGTGGCGAACAGAGTAAAGGCTTGGCATAGAGCCCTTATACTTATTATGTAGTAATATCTTGAAGGCAACTGCAGTGACATTTTGGAAGATCAAAACAAAGACTCATATGTCTCTAGTGGACACGTTACATTAAATAATGAATAATCAACGTTGATAGTTGATCCATCATGCAAAGAAAGTTCTATCTAAATATGAAAATATAAAAATGCATGTGGAGAGATAAAAATAAAATGAAGTCTTATTTTTCAAACACGAGTGCAAGCCTCATAAGCCTAGAATTAATGTGAAAAATCAATTACAATTTCAATGTTATGGTAAACGTTTACTTCAATCCAACTCATTAACATGCCGTGAGAGATACTTTAAAGACTTCATATAATAAAAGTCTAAAGATGACTTGGAAAAAATTACCGGCATTCTTTGGATTTTTTGGCTAGATAATGATAGTTTGTTTTTGTTAATTAATCCAGTTCAAATAAATTAATTTAAAATTTAATGAAATTTAGATATTGGCAATTTAAATATAAAAATAAAACAAAATATCCTTCGCAGAGCAAATTAAATATATATAAAAGAGAAAAAATGAATTTCTAAGATTTTTTATTTAATATAATCTCAAAAAAAAATGCAGTATATATACACTGAGAAATGAAAATGGATTTCTTGCTATTTAAAATTATCATAAGCACATGTTTCGGAAAGATAGATTGATTGATGCGTTGCTCAATTTTATGATAAATTGTAAGTCCATCAATTTCAACGGTGTGCCGTAAGATAAACTTCGAAGACTCTGTGGAAGGAAAACTTGAAGTCGTTTAGGGGGAAAAAATGGAAAATTATGCTTCTTTTTACTATTTCTTAGCACTTCTGCTTGTTTCCTAAATAATGACAGCCTAACGTGTATAATTATCTTGAAATGTTCTTGCAAAGCGGGGGCGGAAATATGTTGGAAGGGGGCGTGGCCCTCATTTTTTTTTTCCCCAAAATGTCATTTATATTCATAAAAAAGACTTATTATAAACATATAAAGAAAGAAAAAAAAAAGATTATGGAATATTAAAAAAAAAAAGTGATCAACTCAATTTTTATGTCTTTGTCTCTTCTTATAGGTCGACAATAAATTTATCTTATCAGTACAAATAATATTTTTCTTTATTTGAAACATTTTCTAATATAGAAAGTATCCTGAACTTGGCCCTCCAATTATCCCTATCAAATAGGTTACTTCTTGCTTGACTAGATTGCGTAAAGAGTCTCTATTTGAAATCTAATAATTATATCACTTAATTTTGTTTCATTTATTTCTAACCTTATTTATATGAACTCTAAGTTTTACACACAATTTAATAGGAAAACAAAAACGTCATTAAAAATTATTTCGATATGTTAGTTGATTTTTTTTTCATAACTTGAAAATTTTGTATTTATTTTATAAAATAGATCTTAAAATTCATTCTTTAATATATTTTTATTTTTTTCTTATATTTCTAGACAAAATTATTTGCACACAATGTTAATACTTACTAGTATTATTAGTTACTTCGTCTTCAAGATAATTTTAAAAAAAAAGAGATATAAATTTTGAAAAAATTTAATTTATATACACTATCAGTTTAAGATATATTATTTATTGTATTAGAAGGTAGATTTGAAAATATAATATAACTTACCACATAAAATATCATGTATTTGTCAACTTGAATATTAGATAGGATTTTTTTCATCACTGTAACTAACATTGTTTATAAATAGGATAAATATGTTCAGTTTTTAATAGTTAAAGAACGAATTTAAAATATGAGATTAATTGGTATGCATCGACAGTGTAAAATAGTTTTACACTTATTTTACACTGTCAATCAATAGAAATAGGGGAAAATGAAAATTATGGTAGATGCCTCATTATGATAGGTGGTTATTTGTTTAAGTTGACACTTTCTACCATTTCTATTAGTTGATAGTGTAAAACTATTTTACAATATCAGTATATTTAAATTAAATTCTTAAAATGTTTATAACTTAAAGAATAAATTTATATACAAAAATAAGTTAGGGGATAAATTTACCAAAAAAAAAAAAAGAAAAAGAAAAAGGGAACCACCTTGTATTAGCTTAATATATGGTATATAGAACTTGTACAATAGCAGACATTTTTAAGCCTTTTAATTAAAACATTTCAACTGTAATTTTATACAATGTTTCGAATAAAAATACAAATAATATAAAAGAGAAAATGGAAGGTGCTTTCTACGGTGCCTTTTGTCGAGCATAGGTGTTGAAACCCAAGTTAAGACCAATAAAAAACTGCATATATATGATCTCACTCAATCAAAGAAATTTGATGACATTTTTATTTAATTGTTATCAAAATGTTTTTAATTTTACGGAATGATCCCAAATATCTTTAAGAATGTAGTGTCATTCTGATGTACACATGGTAGCCAGAGGAGAACATTTAGAACCCATGAAGTAGCGTACATGTCGGCTGCAAATTCAAATTTATGACTCCAGCAACAGTAAGAGATCTTAGAAGCAAATGCGGCGTAAGTTATTAGTCCACAAATTGCACAAAAACTGGTTGAAAATCGAGGAACAAGTGCCCTTGGAGCTGCACTAGCACAGCTGAGTCAAATTAACCTGCCACGTACTCCAAGACCTTAGTCTATATCTGATTGATGCATTAAGGCTCTCGGACATGACAAATCAATTTTATAATAAATGACAAAATTATTTTTCATAATGTGCACGATATTGACTTTGAAGACTCTGTTTTGTGGAAGAAAAGTAAAAGAAGTGATATATATGCGCGTCTTTGCAAATAATTATTAGCACTTGTTATTTCATAGACAATGATAGTCTAACTTAATTATCAGGTTATTATCTCAATTTGTTCTGTTTAAAGCATCCATCAAAATCAATATGGGAATTCAAACGAGGAAGAAAAATTTACATTAGACAGGAATAAAACAATTACGGAATGTATAATATATAAGTAAACATATAGTATACTTATGCAAAACATTAATTTATATCATAGTATTGATCTTTGCAAGAAAAGAAACTGGCCTACAGACTTGACATAGAGCTAATTATGTATGTGATATCTTGAAGGCAACTGCAGTGACATTTTGGAAGATCAAAACAAAGACTTATAAGCGAACACGTTACATTAAATAATGGATGATTAAAGTTGATAGTGATACATCATTCAAAGGAACTTCTATCTAAATATGAAAATATATAAAATGATTTAAGGTGTTCAACTCCTCACTTTCTCTCACTTTTTCATTTTAGTGGATCTAAATCGTTAAAAATCAATTACAAGTTCAATGTTATGATAAATGTTTACTTCAATTCAACTCTATGCCGGAACAGATACTCTAAAGACTTCATGGAATAAAAGACTAAAGATGACTTGGAAAAAATACCCCTTTTTTTGGGCTAGATAATGATAGTTTGGTAATGAATCCTATTCAAATTAAATTAATTTAAAATATAATAAATTTTAGATATTGATTGAATATTAAAAAAACATCCTTAGCCGAACAAAAATTAAATAGACATAAAAGGGAAATTGAATTTCTAATATTTTTTATTTAATATAATCTCAAAAAAGAAAATACAAGTATTTATACACTGAGAAATGAAAGTCGATTTCTTGCTTCGGAAAGACAGACTCAGTTTTATGATAAATGATAAGTCCATCAATTTGAACAATGTGCCGTAAGATAAACTTCAAAGACTCGAAGTCATCTAGGAAAAAGCAAAAGAAAATTGCGCTTTTTTTAGTATTTCTTAGCATATCTGCTTGTTTCCTAAATAACGATAGCCTAACGTGTTGAATTATCTTGAAATGTTCTTGCAGATTATAGCAGGGGCGAAAATGTGTCGGAAGGGGGCGTGACATTTTTTTTTCAAAGAAACGTCATTTATATTCATAGTATAGGCTTAATGTTAACATATGAATTTAAAAAAAAATAAGGAGGTGTTAAAAAAGAAAAAGTAACAAACCCCATCTTTATATCTTTTTCTCTTCTTATAAGTTTACTATAAATTCATTTTGTGAGTAAAACTAATATTTCTCTTTTTGAAACAATATTTTCTAATATAAAAAGTATCTCGATCTTGGCCCTCCAATTATCTATATGAAGTAGGCTACTTCCTGCTCGAATAGATTATGTAAAGAGTCTCATATTTAAAATCTAATAATTATGTTAGTTAATTTTTTTTAATGTATAATTATTATTCTTTCGCTTTTTGTTTTATAAAATAGATCTTCAACTCCAGTCTTCAATATATATTTTGATAATTTTTCTTGTATTTCTAGACAAAATTATTTGCGCACAATATTAATAGTCAATAGTATTATCATTAGTTACTTCTTCTTCAAGATAATTTAAAAAAAGAAATATACAATTTGAAATGTTGAAAAGCGTGAAAAACTCTTTTTTTTTTTTCCTATTTTGGGAGTATGGTGAACAACTTTGAACGATATGAAAGGGAGGAATGAAAAGTCCACAGAGAAAAATGAGAAAAAAAGGAAAGAAAACATAGCCCTAAGTGAATTTAAATAAATCAAAATTTGATAAAAATACCATGTGATAACTTTAATGAAAAGACTTTAAAGATTAAAAAATAGTTATTAAATAAAATAAATCAATATAAAATATTCATTTAATCCAAAAATCAACATGTCAAATTATTCTGTTAATTATTATGACAAGAAAATCAAACTGTCTAACATTATTCATATGTTAAATAAAGTAAAAGGTATTTAACACAGTTTTAGACCAATATATGTTATAAAACTTATAATTCGTCTTATGAAAAATATTTTTTAAACCAAAACTAATTTGAAGTTCTAAAGATATATCTTTGAAGTAATGAAGTGTAAGTATAATCTTGAAAATAAAAATATTAATTTTTTTTAGGAACCAATTTAGCGGTTGTTCAAGCAAAAAGAGAAAGAGTAAATCGGTTAGGAAATATTGAAAACATATATTTTTAGTTTGAGACCAGGTTTACCAACAACAAATCGGTCACAAATCCTATACTTCTTTTTTCCCTACGTCCCTTTTTTATTCTTCCCTTGTGCTCTTTTCGCCTTGTCCGTCAAATATTGTGAATCACGTCTGCAGTCATCGCTCTTCAGCTCTATATTTGGATGCTTCATGGTTTAATTAGCTTTGGGATGCTCATCCATTTTGCAAAAATGTAAAATGTGAGGGTGCCAAGTAAACTTTGAATGTGGTAGTATTATTTACGTACATGTTTATCATTATGGTTGCAGTTACGCTTTATGATAATAGGAACTTCAATGAAAGAATGATTAGTACTTTAATGTGCAAGTCCTTGCCTTCTCTCCTGCACCGCTAGGGTTTGGGAAGGAGAGTGCTTAGTCCGTACCTGTGATCGTGTGCTAGGGTCTCTCCAATGTTGGCAACCCGTTTATGGTTATGCAATCGAATCGAATTTCTATGCTACTCTCCAATAAACGTAGCTTAATACTTGGCTGACAAATTATCAAATTATTATTATTATTATTATTATTATTATTTTGAGGGTCTAACCAAATTAACTTAGTTTAAAGCCTGCTCATGAGCACTATTTTACTAACGTGATTCTCGAAGGAGATGATTGCTTGGATGTGATAAATATAAATTGCTTCAGAAGCATGGTCGGCCCATTGCATACTTTGGGCTTCTCGTGGGAGACTCTATTTGCTTCTGCTTCTCTTGAATCCGACCAGAATTAACAGACCTGGTAAACTGAGGCCCATGAACTCGCGGTCCACACCATCACAAAATCCTATTGTCCTTTGGATTGAGGAGGCATCTCAATTGTCAACAGTTTTATGATCTTGGTCTTTTGGATTTGCACAGTTTTGTTTTTAGTTTTGAAAAATACTTTCTATACTCACTTTATGTGTTGACTCACACTCCATATATCATTGGATGACATATGAATCTTACTTGATTTGGGTCTACATTCCATCTAATAGTGGATGGGGTGCAAGTTAGCACAGTATCCCACACAAAAGGTAATACACATAACATAACTATTTTGTTTTTAAAGTTGGATTCCTTCATTGACCTGTTCCTTTATATGTTATATATGGATTAATTAATAACTCTTTATATAAATTAAACATGTGTTGTACGTAAGATTGCATATACATAAACTCAGCTGTCTAGCCTCAATAAAATAAAATGCTATAGTATTCATTGACTTATACATAAAGAAATATATATGGTCCGGTTTAGTGGGGTGGCCACGTATGGTGTTGAATATAAGTACATATATACATTTTTCTTTTTTTGGTTTTATATCTTTCTTCACTAGCTATTCTGTCCGTATACTAATTAATTTAGTGTCAACTAACTTATAGTGTTAAAGATCTACTATAAATTATTAGAGTGAAGGAGATGGGAACAGTGTGCAAGTTAGTGTGTGACCTATATATTACTTAAAAGAAAGAAAAATCGAGTTTATGTCATTGCAGATAGACGTTATTAGTCTGGTTTGCATGGTTTTTATATAATAATTAGATGACAATCGCACAATCTTAAATTTATCCATTTTGATATAAGATAAACTTTGATACTACTTGATCGACTTTAACACAAAAGAGTCATCCTAATTTAATGTAACTAATCAAATTAATTTTAAAAATAGAAATATTCCATAACTCATGACTAATAATTCAAATTGTGAAATTATTGCAAAACTGTGCGCGGCCGAGTCCACTGTTTCTGTTCCTGTCGTACGTTCAAGCTGTATGCGCAAATTACAAAATTTCCATTTGCTACTGTGTTTTTGCTGCTGGCTTAGCAGTGGCGTTCATTTTGCGCTTTGAATGTATTGGTAGTTGAGTTCTATAGGATCCATATACAAGACAGTGATCATTTCTTCATTCTGTTTAATAATAAGTGATCAGAGCTGTTCAAACTTTTTATATTCCAATGTTGCTGTAAAAAAATAATATGTGATGCATAGTCTCTCGTATATCTGCATAAATTGGATACTCCAATGGTTTTAGAACAAGGTGACATGCATATTACTATTTAATTATTGCAGTGAAAATATTTTGAAACTCATCCCCCACATGCATGCATAGTTTCGTCTACTAATTATAAAATACTAATTTGACACAGCCAAGTTGGATTACAACTCTCAAACTTGTCCATTGCTCTTACAATCACCTTCTTCAAGACGCGATAAGAAGGAGAGAACAATAATTCACATGACTTCTTGGCTACTTGCGCAACCCTTTTATGCTAATTAAACTTTTACACCTTTTTTTTTATTATAAAAAAGAAGAAAACACACACACCCCTCTGAAAACTTACCATCTATTTTCTTTTTCCAAAGTAAAAGGTGCAAAATTCTAATTAATGTAAAAAAGTGCAAATAAAAGCTGTGACACAAAACCAAGTAAAGATAAGTGTAATACATGTGGCCAAGCACATTACGTGTACATATAATACAAAATGGATTCAAAGTTCCCATTTTCCCTTTACTTGTACGGAAATACAAGCATCTACAGGAGAATCCATGTTATTAATGGAGTAGCAAGTCTCACTCACTCAGCTTCAGTACTCTTTAATTTCCACAATTGAGCCAACCTATTCAAAGCAACAGGTGAAGATCCACCTTCTGCTCTTGCTTCCTTAGCACCCATTTTCATCTTGAATATCCTCTGCCTAATCTCTTTCCCTTTGTCCGAGTCCATCAGCTCCTTAACTCGCTCCCCCAACTCAGTTCCGCTCACAAACCCATCTTTAGACTCGTTCACCGCCAAAGCCACCTTCATTTCCTGAACCATAATCACTCTATTCAGCTTTTGCTCTGCATACAAAGGCCACGCCACCATTGGCACTCCTTCACAAACAGCCTCCAACACTGAGTTCCACCCGCAGTGAGTCACGAACCCTCCCACCGAGTCATGACTCAGAATCGCAGCCTGTGGGGCCCAGTTCCTCACCACCATTCCCTTCTCCTTAGTTCTCTCCAAAAACCCTTCTGGCAACAACTCGTCCAAACTCAGTTCCGAGTTTGACTCGCTCCTCACAAACCACAAAAACCTTTGCTCACTCTTCTCCAATCCAATAGCTATCTCCTTCAACTGAGCCTTCGAGAAGCTTCCACGGCTTCCAAAACACAAGAACGCGACGCTTTGACTTGGCTGCGGGTCGAGCCAACTCAGACACCCACTCTCATCTTTTTCTCCACAAGGAGTTGATGAGATCAGGAGTCCAATGCCAAACACCTTCGGCGTTGTTCCTTCGGGTAAGCACAACCCTGCGCTTAAAGCTCTTATAGCTCTTCCTTCAATGGCGTCAAAGGAGTTTATGATGACACCATCGCTGTCCCTCATGCTCGTTGCCATGTCCACGTAAACCTGGTAAATAATACTCGAACGATCTTGCACTGCATCAGGAAGTTCCGTAGTGAGAATCTTAGGTAACCCGGGGATTCGAAGGTTGATGTGGAGGTCCTTGATGGATTTTGGGGTGGTTTTGTGAATGACTGGAAGCTGAAGGAAAACGGCGAGAGTGGAAGCGCCAGAAGTGTAGTAAAAGTACGTGGGGATGTTGAGTGTGTTGGTGACTTGTGTTGCGGTGTAGTTCATGAAGTCTAAGACAACGGCTTTAACGTTTGAGGTTCTGGAAATGGATTGGAGGAATTGGTGGAGGTTGTGGTTGCTGTGGCGGCAGAGCTCGAGGGTGACGGCCGGTGGAGGGAGGGTGGAGGGGAGACGGATGGGAGGAAGGTGGTGGAAGGAGATGGAGGGTGCGGCGGCGGAGACGGCGGTGATGTATTGTTGGGTGGCGGGGCAGGTGCCGGTGGGTGGGGTGAGGATGAGGATAGTGATGGAGATTGAACGGTGGTGGGTTGCTATGAGCTTCCCTAGCTCCACCGTGGAGACTAGGTGTCCCCTATCTAGAGCTGGGTATAGAACTATGGAGTCCTTCATGATGAAGAAGATGAAGGCTGTTTTGTTCCTTTGTTCAGATGAGATCACGATCGAAGATGAACTTTGATGTGATGAAGTTGCAAGAGGCTAGCAGGCTTTAATTGTATAAGGGTAGTGAGCACTAGTTGGCTACTTAATGATTGATATATATATATGTATATTATGCAGCTTATACATATTTAAATTGATATGTCCTTATTATAGTTCAAATAAGTATATATTTTAATTAGAAAATTATTCCTTTACACGAAAATTTAATGTGATTTTATTATATATTAATTTTTATCATTAATTATAAAAGTGTGACTAAGTACTAGACACATACATAATTGCAATTTACACTATTTTAAATTGATTACGGCATATTTATTTTGATGTCTAAATAGGTAGATAGGTATGTATAAGTAATGAAATTGAATATATTTCAATGAAAATGTTCAATGAAAGATTATTATTTATAAGAGTTTCAACCTATATTCACTTTTTTGAGACTACGATCTGCCCTTATTTGTTGTCACTTTGTATGAGATTATTTATATTGATATAACCCAAATTAGTTAGTTACTAGTGTGTTATAGTCTCGTATATGGTATAGATAGCTTTTGTAAATATTTAAACAATGCTTCCTATGAGCTAATTTTTGGGTTTGATTTAGGCAATTTTTTTTCATGAACTAGTTTTTGGGGTTAATTTGAGCTAGATTCACTCAATTCTAAGAATTAATAAGGTTTTTTGGTTGGTTAGTTAGGTTCACTAATTAGCTTATTAGGCCTATAAATAAGAGTATTGACTCATTATAAATCATATAATGAATAATCAAAATAGTAAATTCTTGTGGAATATTTGAAATTTGGCAACTAGGCTCGAAAATAATTTTTTCATATATGAGGTTATTACTTTATACAATTTACTTATCTATATTTTAGTATAGCGTATTATCCCGTCGAACAAAAGATATAGCGTATTAGAAGTGTACAAGATAAATTACAATTTTAAGCTTTGCAAAGTCAAAAATAAAAATTTGTTTTGCATATGCACATCTCTAGCTATTACATCATTTATAAAATAAAATTAAAAAAAAACATTTTTTTCTAAGCCATTTCCAGTAAATATTAATGAAAAAGACATGATCGTTTACTCAGTTTTACTTTTACTACTATATTTCACGACGAAGATGATTGTATAGGATTGGGTCTTCTAAATAATACGAGATGGTTATATTAGAAAAATAAATTTATAAATAATTGTAGATATAATTATTGTTATTGCTCCTTATAAGTCTATCATAGTGAGGACTTACACAATGAAATAATTTTTTTATTTCTCTCTAATTATACACACACACATACACCTCCCATGTTTAACTTTTAGCAACATTTTTACAAGCATCGTGTATAGGCTATGTTACTAAATAGTTTTACTAAACTCATATATATATATATATATTAAACCAGATAAATTTGTCAATTATCTTAAACTTAACTCTAAGCATATCTAGAAACCCACTTTGTATTGTCAATGCTTTGTTAATTTAAATGGTTTGACACTTATTATATTTAAGTAAGATTTCATGTTCGAATCTTGTGGATAAAAAAAAAAATATCAGAAAAGTTTTATCTCCCATAGAGTACTCAGATTGGCTAGAGTCAAATGAACTTCAAATATTGGTAGTTTAGACAAAAAAAAAAAGGTAAAAATAATTTATTCATCCCCAAACTTATTTTCTATTTTTATATTCATCTTCTAAATAATAAATATTCAAAATTCATCTTCTAAGAAATAAACATTGTAAATTTTCCTCTAACTTTTGAAAACTGAACACATTTGTCTTTTTCACAAACTCTACAAATATTATTTATTGCGTTAGAAGATAGATTTGAAAATATAATACAACTTATCACATAAGATATCATATATTTGTCAACTCAGATATCAGATAGGATTTTTTTGTCACCGTAACTAATGTTGTTTAAAAATAGGATAAATATGTTCAGTTTTTAAAAGTTAAAGGATGAATTTAAAATGTTTGTAACTTAAAGGATAAATTTAAATACAAAAAATAAGTTAGGGGACAAATTTGCCAAAAAAAAAGGAAAAAAGAAAAAGAAAAAGGGAACCACCTTGTATTGGCTTAATATATGGTATACAGAACTTGTACACTGGCAAACATTTTTAAGCCTTTTAATTTAAACATTCCAACAACTGTAATTTTAATATTTTATACAATGCTTCGAATAAAAATACAAATAATATAAAAGAGAAAATCGAAGGTGCGTGCCTTTTGCGGAGCATAGGTGTTGAAACCCAAGTTAAGACCAATAAAAAACTGCATATATATGGTCTCACTAAATCAAAGAAATTTGATGACATTTTTTATTTAATTGTTATCAAAATGTTTTTAATTTTACAGAATGATCCCGGATATCTTTAAGAATGTAGTGTCATTCTGATGTACACATTGTAGCCAGAGGAGAACAGTTAGACCCCATGAAGTAGCGCACATGTCGGCTGCAAATTCAAATTTATTACTCCACCAACAGTAAGAGATCTTAGAAGCAAATGCTTCGTAAGTTATTAGTCCACAAACTGCACAAAAACTGGTTGAAAAACGAGGAACAAGTGCCCTTGCAGCTGCACTAGCATAGCTGAGTCAAATTAACCTCCCAAGTACTCCAAGACCTTAGTCTCTATCCGATTGATGCATTAAGGCTCTCGGACATGACAAATCAATTTTATAATAAATGACAAAATTATTTTTCATAATGTGCACGATATTGACTTTGAAGACTCTGTTTTGTGGAAGAAAAGTAAAAGAAGTGATATATATGCGCGTCTTTACATATAATTATTAGCTCCTGTTATTTCATCGACAATGATAGTCTAACTTAATTATCAGGTTACTATCTCAATTTGTTCTGTTTAAAGCATCCATCAAAATCAATATGGGAATTCAAACGAGGAAGAAAAAATTACATTAGATAGGAATAAAACAATTACGGAATATATGTATATAAGTAAACATATGGTATACTTATGCAAAACATTAATTTATTTCACAGTATTGATCTTTGCAAGAAAGAAACTAGCCTACAGACTTGACATAGAGCTAATTATGTATGTGATATCTTGAAGGCAACTGCAGTGACATTTTGGAAGATCAAAACAAAGACTTACAAGTCTCCGGCGAACACGTTACATTAAATAAGGGATGATTAAAGTTGATAGTGATACATCATTCAAAGGAAGTTCTATCTAAATATGAAAATATATAAAATGATCTAAAGTGTTCAACTCCTCACTTTCTCTCACTTTTTTATTTTAGAGGATCTAAATTGTTAAAAATCAATTACAAGTTCAATGTTACGATAAATGTTTTCTTCAATTCAACTCTATGCCGGAACAGATACTCTAAAGATTTCATGGAATAAAAGACTAAAGATGACTTGGAAAAAATGCCCCTTTTTATGGGCTAGATAATGATAGTTTGGTAATGAATCCTGTTAAAATTAAATTAATTTAAAATATAATAAATTTTAGATATTGATTGAATATTAAAAAAATATCCTTAGCGGAACAAATTAAATAGACAAAAAAGAGAAATTGAATTTCTAATCTTTTTATTTAATATAATCTCAAAAAATAAAATACAAGTATTTATACACTGAGAAATGAAAGTCGATTTCTTGTTTCGGAAAGATAGACTCAGTTTTATGATAAATGATAAGTCCATCAATTTCAACAATGTGCCGTAAGATAAACTTCAAAGACTCGAAGTCATCTAGGAAAAAGCAAAAGAAAATTGCGCTTTTTTTAGTATTTCTTAGCATATCTGCTTGTTGCCTAAATCATGATAGCCTAACGTGTTGAATTATCTTGAAATGTTCTTGCAAATTATAGCAGGGGTGAAAATGTGTTGGAAGGGGGCGTGACATTTTTTTTTTTCAAAGAAACGTCATTTATATTCATAGTATAGGCTTAATGTTAACATATAAATTAAAAAAAAAATTAAGGAGGTGTTAAAAAAGAAAAAGTAACAAACCCCGTCTTTATATCTTTTTCTCTTCTTATAAGTTTACTATAAATTCATTTTGTGAGTAAAAGTAATATTTCTCTTTTTGAAACAATATTTTCTAATATAAAAAGTATCTCAAACTTGGCCCTCCAATTATCTATATGAAGTAGGCTACTGCCTGCTCGAATAGATTATGTAAAAAGTCTCATATTTATAATTTATAATCTAATAATTATGTTAGATGATTTTTTTAATGTATAATTCTTATTCTTTCGCCTTTTGTTTTATAAAATAGATCTTAAACTCCAGTTTTCAATATATATTTTGATAATTTTTCTTGTATTTCTAGACAAAATTATTTGCACACAATGTTAATAGTCAATAGTATTATTATTAGTTACTTCTTCTTCAAGATAATTTCAAAAAGAAATATACGATTTGAAATGTTGAAAAGCGTGAAAAACTCTTTTTTTCCCTTTTGGGGAGTATCGTGAAAAACTTTAAAAGATATGAAAGGGAGGAATGAAAAGTCTGCAGAGAAAAAAGAAAAAAAAAAAAAAGGAAAGAAAACATAGCCCTAAGTGGATTTAAATAAATCAAAATTTGATAAAAATACCATGTGATAACTTTAATGAAAAGACTTTAAAGATTAAAAAATAGTTACTAAATAAAATAAATTAATATAAAATAGTCATTTAATCCAAAAATCAACGTTTCAAATTATTCTGTTAATTATTATGACAAGAAAATCAAACTATCTAACATTTTTCATATATTAAATAAAGTAAAAGGTATTTAACACAGTTTTAGACCAATATATGTTATAAAACTTATAATTCGTCTTGTGAAAAATATTTTTTAAACCAAAACTAAATTGAAGTTCTAAAGATATATCTTTGAACTAATGAAGTATAAGTATAATCTTGAAAATAAAAATATTAATTTTTTTTAGGAACCGATTTAGCGGTTGTTAAAGCAAAAAGAGAAAGAGTAAATCGGTTAGAAAATATTGAAAACATATATTTTTAGTTTGAGACCAGATTTAACAAGAAGAAGTCGGTCACAAATCCTATACTTCTTTTTTTCCTACGTCCCTTTTTCATTCTTCCCCCGTGCTTTTTTTTCCTCTTGTCCGTCAAATATTGTGAATCACGTCTGCAGTCATCGCTCTTCAGCTCTGTATTTGGATGTTTCGTGGTTTAATTAGCTTTGGCTGCTCATCCATTTTGCAAAAATGTAAAATGTGAAGGTGCCAAGTAAACTTTGAATGTGGTAGTATAATTTACGTACATGTTTAACATTATGGTTGCAGTTACGCTTTGTGGTAATACAAACTTCAATGAAACAATGATTAGTACATTAATGTGCAAGTCCTTGCCTTCTCTCCTGCATCGCTAGGGTTTGGGAAGGAGAATGCTTAGTCCGTACCTGTGATCGTGTGCTAGGGTCTCTCCAATGTTGGCAACCCGCTTATGGTTATGCAATCAAATCGAATTTCTATGCTACTCTCCAATTAATAATCTTGACACGTAGCTTAGGGCTTGGCTGACAAATTATCAAATTATTATTATTATTATTATTATTATTATTATTATTATTTTGAGGATCTAACCAAATTAACTTAGTTTTTGAGGGAGGACCTCATCCATGTGGTGGGGAAGGGACATGGAGCTCTGCTCCAGGGGTCGAACACGGTCCCTTTATTTCCTGCGGCTGCACTGTTGTAAAGGCACACTCCCTTTTGCCAACTGAGCCAAGCCTTTGCGTGCAACAAATTAACTTAGTTTAAAGCCTGCCCATGAGCACTATTTCACTAACCTGACTCCGGAAGGAGATGATTGCTGTGATAAATATACATTGTTTTTCATAAGCACAGGCGGCCCATTGCATACTTTGGGCTTCTCATGAGAGACTCTATTTGCTTCCGCTTCTCTTGAATCCGACCAGCATTAACAGATCTGGCAAACTAAGGCCCATGAACTCGCGGCCCACACCATCACAAAATCCTATCGTCGTTTGGATTGAGGAGGCGTCTCAATTGTCAACAGTTGTATGATCTTGCTCTTTTGAATTTGCGCAATTTTTTTTTTTTGAAAAATACTTTTTGTACTCAATTTATGTGAGATATTATGCCGACTCCCACTCCATCCATCATTAGGTAAGAAATAGATCTCACTTAAATTGAATCCACATTCCATCTAATAATAGATAGGAGAAGAGTTAGCATAGTATTCCACATAAAGATAGCACACATAACATAACTATTTTGTTTTTAAAGTTGGATTCCTTCATTGAACTGTTCCTTTATATGTTATATATGGATTAATTAATAACGCTTTATATAAATTAAATATGTGTTCTACGTAAGATTGCATATATATATATATATATATATATATATATATATATATATATATATATAAACTTAGCTGTCTAGCCTTAATAAAATAAAATGCTATAGTATTCATTGACTTATACATAAAGAAATATATAAGGTCCGGTGTAGTGGGGTGGCCATGGTGTTGAATATAAGTATATATATACATTTTTTTTTTTTGGTTTTATATATTTCTTCACTGACCATTCTGTCCGTATATTAATTAATTTAGTGTCAACCAACTTATAGTGTTAAAGATCTACTATAAATTATTAGAGTGAAGGAGATGGGAACAGTATGTAAGTTAGTGTGTGACATATATATTACTTAAAAGAAAGAAAAATCGAGTTTATGTCACTGCATATAGACGTTATTTGTTTGGTTTGCATGGTTTTTATATAATAATTAGATGGCAATCGCACAATCTTGAATTTATCCTTTTTGATATGAGATAAACTTTGATACTGCTTGATCGACTTTAAAACAAATGAGTCATCCTAATTTAATGTAACTAATCAAATTAATTTTAAAAATGCCAATATTCCATAACTCGTGACTAATAATTCAAATTATGAAATTATTGCAAAACTGTGCGCGGCCGAGTCCACTGTTTCTGTTCCTGTCGTAGGTTCAAGCTGTATACGCAAATTACAAAATTTCCATTTGCTGCTCGATTTCTACCATTGCCTGCCATTGCCTGGTGTGTTTTTGCTTCTGGGTTAGCAGTGGCGTTCATTTTGCGCTTTGAATGTATGGTAGTTGAGTTCTATAGGATCCATTTACAAGACAGTGATCATTTCTTCATTCTGTTTCATAATAAGTGATCAGAGCTGTTCAACTTTTTTATATTCCAATGTTTGCTGTAAAAAAAATAATGTGTGATGCATAGTCTCTCGTATATCTGCATAAATTGGATACTCCAATGGTTGTAGAACAAGGTGACATGCATAGTACTATTTAATATTGCAGTGAAAATATTTCGAAACTTATCCCTCACATGCATGCATAGTTTCGTTTACTAATTCTAAAGTACTAATTTGACACAGCCAAGTTGGATTACAACTCTCAAACTTGTCCATTGCTCTTACAATCACATTCTTCAAGACGCGATAAGAAGGAAAGATCAATATAACAAGACTACTTGGCTACTTGCACAACCTTTTTATGCTAATTAAAATTTTATACCATTTTTTTTTTATGGAAAAGAAGGAAACACACACACCCCTCTGAATATTTACCATCTATTTTCTTTTTCCAAAGTAAAAGGTGTAAAATTCTAATTAATGTAAAAAAGTGCAAATAAAAGCTGTGACACAAAACCAAGTAAAGATAAGTGTGATACATGTGCCCAAGCACACTACAGGTACATATAATACAAAATGGATACAAAGTTCCCATTTTCCTTTTACTTGTACAGATATACAAGCATGTACAGGAGAATGTTATTAATGGAGTAGCAAGTCTCACTCACTCAGCTTCAGTACTCTTTAACTTCCACAATTGAGCCAACCTATTCAAAGCAACAGGTGAAGATCCACCTTCTGCTTTTGCTTCCTTAGCACCCATTTTCATCTTGAATACATTCTGCCTAATCTCTTTCCCTTTGTCCGAGTCCATCAGCTCCTTAACTCGCTCCCCCAACTCAGATCCACTCACAAACCCATCTTTGGACTTGTTCACCGCCAAAGCCACCTTCATTTCCTGAGCCATAATCACTCTATTCAGCTTTTGCTCTGCATACAAAGGCCACGCCAACATTGGCACTCCTTCACAAACAGCTTCCAACACCGAGTTCCACCCGCAGTGAGTCACGAACCCGGCCACCGATTCATGACTCAGTATCGCAGCCTGAGGGGCCCAGTTCCTCACCACCATTCCCTTTTCCTTAGTCCTCTCCAGAAACCCTTCTGGCAACAACTCGTCCAAACTCAGTTCCAAGTTTGACTCGCTCCTCACGACCCACAAAAACCTCTGCTCACTCTTCTCCAACCCAATAGCTATCTCCTTCAACTGAGCCTTCGAGAAACTTCCAAGGCTTCCAAAACACAAGAACACGACGCTTTGACTTGGCTGCGAGTCGAGCCAACTCAGACACCCACTCTCATCTTTTTCTCCACAAGGAGTTGATGAGATCACGGGTCCAATGCCAAACACCTTCGGCGTTGTTCCTTCGGGTAAGCACAACCCTGCGCTTAAGGCTCTTATAGCTCTTCCTTCAATGGCGTCAAAGGAGTTTATGATGACACCATCGCTGTCCCTCATGCTCGTTGCCATGTCCATGTAAACCTGGTAAATAATACTCGAACGGTCTTGCACTGCATCAGGAAGCTCCGTAGTGGGAATCTTAGGTAACCCCGGGATTCGAAGGTTGTTGTTGAGGTCCTTGATGGATTTTGGGGTGGTTTCGTGAATGATTGGAAGCTGAAGGAAAACGGCGAGAGTGGAAGCGCCAGAAGTGTAGTAAAAGTACGTGGGGATGTTGAGTGTGTTGGTGACTTGTGTTGCGGTGTAGTTCATGAAGTCTAAGACAACGGCTTTAAGGTTTGAGGTTTTGGAAATGGATAGGAGGAATTGGTGGAGGTTGTGGTTGCGGTGGCGGCAGAGCTCGAGGGTGACGGCCGGTGGAGGGAGGTTGGAGGGGAGAGGGATGGGAGGAAGGTGGTGGAACGAGATGGAGGGTGAGGCCGTGGAGACGGCGGTGATGTATTGTTGGGTGGCCGGGCAGGTGCCGGTGGGTGGGGTGAGGATGAGGATAGTGATGGAGATTGAAGGGTGGTGGGTTGCTATGAGCTTCCCTAGCTCCACCGTGGAGACTAGGTGTCCCCTATCTAGAGCTGGGTATAGAACTATGGAGTCCTTCATGATCAAGAAGATGAAGGTTGTTTTGTTACTTTGCACAGATGAGATCACGAAGATGATCTTTGATGTGATGAAGTTGCAAGAGGCTAGCAAGCTTCATATAAGGGTAGGGAGCACTAGTTGGCTACTTAATGATTGATATTAACTATAGACAAATATTTTTTTTATGAATTTTTATTATTAATTAAGAAAGTGTGACACTGTACCTAAATACGAGGCATGTCCATAACAAAAATTCACAATAATTTAAATTTATTATCATGTATTTATTTTGATGTCTAGATGGGCATCTACAACTAATGAAACTGAATATATTTCAATGAAGATACTCAGTGAAAGATTATTTATTTATAGGAGTTTCAACCTATGCGTATTTTTTTAAGATTACGATCTGCACTTGTTTGTTGTCACCATGCATGAGATTTGTTATATGATATTATTACTTAATCACTATGTACAATTTGCTCATCTATATTTTAGTATAGTATATTATCCCGTCGAACAAAAAATATAGCGTATTGGACGCGTACAAGAAAAGTTTGTCTTGCATATGCACATCTGTGGCTATTACATCATTTATGAAAAAAATAATTTCTTCTAGGCCATTTCCAGTAAATATTAATGAAAAAAAATGATCGTTGACTTGGTTTTAATTTTATAACCATATTTCATGACGAAGATGATTGTATTGGATTGGGCTTTCTAAATAATACGAGATGTTTATATTAGAAAAATGAATTTATAAATAATTTTAGATATAATTATTGTTGTTGCTCCTTATAAATCTATGATAGTAAAGACTTACACAATAAAATGAGTGTTTATTTCTCTCTCTCTCTCTCTCTCTCTCTCTCTCTCTCTCTCTCTCACACACACACACACACACACACACACACACATATATATATATATATATATATATATATATATATATATATATATATATATATATATATATATATATATATATATATATAAAAGCATGTCTAGAAACCCACTTTATATTGTCAGCGATTTATTTTATATTTGAGTCTTATGTATAAAAAAAAAAAAATAACATGAAGAAAATGAAGAAAATTTTACACCCTATAGTAAGCCGAATTTACTCGAATTATAGAGTAAACCCCCAATTAGATTCTTAACAATTTTAGGATCAGACAGCTTGGTCCCCAACAAAAACAAATTAGTTCATTAGTACCTGACAATATCATGCATCGAACACACGTTAGTTCCTGACGTTAAATCTAACAGACCCAGGGATCAATATGTCTAAATTGACAATTATCAAAGATTAATGTAATTAAATTTTATATATAACACATTAAAATACAAAAAAGCAGCTATTTGCATGGAATACTAAAAAATTTTAACTTCCCTTTTTCTCAATAACATGTTACATTTAGATAAAATAGATGTTACATAATTTTCCACATAATTTGACATTTATTTAACATGTTTGATAAATTAATATATATTAATAAGTGATCAACATTACCAGCATAACTTAAAAAGAAAAAACTATAATTAGTCTTTCTATTACCATGTTAATTCTTTAATAAAGAACTTTTTTACCAAATAAGTCTTTGAAGGATATAAAAATGCCATCACATTATTTTTATACATGATTAAAGTTATAATGTAAAAAGATAAATTTGATATCTACTTTAAATTTTTTATAGACTAATATGATAATAGCATGATAATATTTAAAAGATGAATTAATGATTTATTTATAAATTAAATTTTATATCCATAAAGTAGTTGGGTCTTTTTTTTTTTTAAAATTTTTTCCTAATTGAGTCAAACCTTCTGTTTGAGGCATATTATTTTTATTTAGTCATATATGTTTAACTTGAAATAAATTGACATTATATATATATATATATATATATATATATATATATATATATATATATATATATATATATATAATTCTATTATCTATGCATCAATAATTGATAATATTGATAACAATGATATAAGTAGTAATATCTCTTTAAGTGATTATTTATACATCTAATATAGCAGCTTACGAATCAAGCTTATGTTATGTTGATTAACCAATTTTTTAGAGATGAATGATGTCATTGCATCGGACGATTCATGCACTTGATATGATGATTTGTGTAATTATATCTTATAATTCATATATATAATAGAGAGACTTGTGTTAATATCAAGGTTAATGTCACTTTTAGATAAATAAAATATATTATTCTTCCTATGTCTATCTTGTCATCCCTATGTCATGTTGGTTCATGCAATTAAAGAGATGTTACTGAGAGATTAATTAAAATATGGCCTTGCAATATATTTATTCGTAAATGATTGCATATGTTCTAAATAAAAGTGGATATCAATATACTCTTAGCTTTCATAATTTAGATATTTTCTTTCTTTCTTTCTTTCTTTTGTTCCTTTCTTTCTTTCAATTAATTTTATGGTTGATTATAGTAAAGTCAATTTTCCTTGTATTTTAAGTAGCAAATTAGATCTTGCCACTTTGGGCACCTTTGTATAAATAATAAATATAATATATAGCTAAACTAATATCCATTTAGAATAACAATATTATGAGGGTGTTCTATGTAAATAGGTGTTTTTTGTATTTTGATATGATATATATAAAATAATCACATTGATCCCTGATAATTGTCAATTTAGAACCATTGGTGCATCGATCTATTAGTTTTGACGTTAGGGATTAACATGTGTCTAACGGATGACATTATCAAAGACCAACGAATTAATTTATTTTTGTTGGGGACCAAGCTGTCCGACTTCAAAATTGTCAGGGACCTAGTTGAGGGTTTACTCTGAATTATATTAATTAAAGTCTAATAAACTTCAGATGCTGGTAGTTTGAACAAAAAAAAAGGGGAAAAATAATTGATTCATTCACAAACTTATTTTCTATTTTCAAATTTATTTTCTAAATAATAAACGTTTCAAATTCGTTCTCTAAATAATAAATATTTTAAATTAGCCCTTTAACTTTTAAAAATCAAACGCATTTATTCTTTTCGTAAACTCTTCACAAATGTTGTTTATTACATTAAAAGGTAGATTTGAAAATATAGTACAATATATCATATAAGATATCATGTATATTACTTTTACCAACTTAGATATAGATAGAATTTTTCTATCAATGTAACTAACGTCTTTTATGAATAGGATAAATATGTTCAATTTTTAAAAATTAGAGGATAAATTTAAAATATTTATAACTTAAAGAAAAAAATTAAAAAAGAAAATAAGTTAAGGTACGAATTCCCACTCCACTAAAAAAAAAAAAAAAAAAGGAAACCACCTTGTATTAGCTTAATGGTATATAGAACTTGTACACTTGCAAACATTTTTAAGCCTTTTAATTTAAACATTTCAACAACTGTAATTTTATATCATGTTTCCTATAAAAATACAAATAATATAAAAGCAAAAATGGAAGGTGCTTTCTACGGTGCCTTTTTGTTGAGCATAGGTGTTGAAACCCAAGTTAAGACCAATAAGAAACTGCATATGGTCTCACTAAATCACAGAAATTTGATGACCCTTTTATTTAATTGTCATCAAAATGTTTTTAATTTTACAGAATGATCCCAAATATGACCAAGAATGTCGTGTCATTATTCTGACACACGGTAGCCAGAGGAGAACAGTTAGATCGATCCCATGAGCTACCGTACATGTTGGCTGCAAATTCAAATTTATTACTCCACCAACTTATAAGAGATTTGGAAACAAATGCAGCATTAGTCCACCAACTGCACAAAAACTGGTTGAAGAACAAGGAATAAGTGCCCTTGCAGCTGCACCAGCACAGCTGAGTCAAATTAACCTGCCAAGTACTCCGAGACCATAGTCTCTATCTGGTTGCTGCATTAATTATTTCCCATTTTCTCAAAAAAGTGAAAAACAGAGAGAAAATCAAAAGCCTATGCTTATGCCTTTGAGTCTCCCATAATAAGAAATATGGGCTTCCTAAGTTGTAGTCTAAGTTGTCCATGTTGATGGAAAGATCACATCCCAGTTCTCAGACCTTGGCCTCCATCTAATTGCTGCATCATGACTCCTCTCATTTTCTAGGGAAATAGTATAAGAAAATAAAAAGCAACAAGAGAATATTTGGAATTACTCTATAGAATGAAGAAACTTTTGGCAATGATTAAATGAATAAGCTAGCCATCAGATTTCTATAATCTAGTGAGGCCACATATGTCAATTCTTTTAGTCCACTTAACCTACTTTTCGAAACCCATGCGTAACAAATGTTATTGTAGCAAGCACCAAAGTTTACTACAACGCACGTATTGTGTTGGCTGCTTCAGATATTATTATTATTTTTAAGTAGTTTTAAAGTAAGAAAAAAGAGCTGGTGTTATGTTTCACTTTAACTATTTTTATGATTCAATTATTATTATCTCTCACTTTAATTACGTTGCTTTTTTTTTTTTTGAAGGAACTTTAATTACATTGCTCATTTGAAGAGCAGCTGCCCGACCTAACCACCATATTTTAGTTACATTTTTAATATAATTATTTTCTTTTTGGTTTTTTTTTTATATAGTTGCTGAAGCATGAAATATTAAATAGTTTAAAATGAAGATAACAATTATTAAGAAGACTTCTTAATTACAATAAGTTATGAGTAAAAATACTTTAAAGATTAAAAAAAGAAAGTTCAAAATGGTAGTTTCTTTTGTTTTGTGAACACCTACGAACTTTTCTTAGCCGCCCAAATTGCACATATATCTATGTATAGTTGCAGTTGGAAATTGTATCGTTTGACTCGGTTTAAATGTTCATTTTATTTATATTTTTGGTAAATGAATTTTGAAGATTTGGTTCCAAACGGTGTGAAACGATCAGTTTTTCAACACAATCAGACGATCTCCATCACTTTAACTGTGAAAATCGAGTTGGCATTTGGCAAACAATATCGGAACCAAAGTGAGGACTTCCCATCAGCCGCAGACACTGCCACTTGCTTCACGCAGTAATGGCTCAATTTCGCAATGAACAGCTCCTGCGTCCTCAGAAACTGACAGAGTTAAATAGAAAATGATATTTTTATATCAAAATATCTACACAATTTTCAAAATTTGCTAAACATTATGTTAATGTCTAAGCCTTAAATACTAAAAGATACTGTGTATTAAATATGTATTTTTCGCAATTTATATAATTTATTATTTAAAAATATATATAATGTAAAGATATTACATGAAAAAACAATAATGTAAAGATAATAAATAAAAATAATATACTAAAATATCATTTTCACAAATTATATCATGATTGAAAAAGGATTTTTACGTAAAGAACTAAGAGTAATGATTGAAAAATGATTCTTACCTACATGATAATTCCATCATAATTATATACTTCTTATTTTTTCTATCTTATCAACAGTTTTCATCCCTCTGTAATATTTCTAAAACTTTGTCGTCCCTATCATTACTCTTATGATAACCCCTCAAACATATTATACAAAATTAAAGAAGGAAAGCTAACAAAAAATATTATATGATTTCGTCGAAAAGAAGTGCCCTTTGTATGCTATTATGGGACTCATATAAATATTTTTTCAGTAAACCGATAGTATTAAAGTTTAAATTTACTACATCATACAAATTGCTCAAATTTCTCATTATTAATCCACTTCCTGTCCAAATTAACTCTTACTTACTTATACTACATTCATTTCACCTTGATATATGTACATATCAATAGTCAGACATTTTTACACTAATATATGATGTCTATACTCTGGCTTTAAAACATTTCCCTTCTAGAATTATTGGGCCAATAGTTGCTGCGACATGTGCCCAACATTGGCTTTATTAATCTTCTAAGTGGTTTCTAACAATGGGAATAAGTGCTGACTTGGCTGCTCATGGATAAAGAAAGGGTAAGCACGTATGACAATTGTAATTAAAAAGTATAAAAAGGGTGAGGAGTAAGGGCGTTTGACAATTATAACCACCATTTGCATTAAATAGTCTGGAATTCCGCGGATAATGTTCAACGTGGATCACAGTGAGAAGACCATACGTTTTAGTCTTCGTTTTTTTTCTTTTCGATTGACCCATGTTTTAGTCTTAAATATAGTAGTCAATCATGCAGTATAGCAGCGCTATCATGCCGCCGTGTTGCGTTCCAGAGGGTGGCTGCGATAGTTCGGAGATGAAATCACGGTTTCACGGCCACTTTTGGTTTCAGCTATTAAAAATCCTATCATGTCCTCAATATTCTATTATTGCTGAGCAAGTATAGGGGCATAAGGATAATTTTGTCACATTTTTTAATATGCTTGGACTTCTTTATTCTTATTTTCTTCTGTATGAACTCTTTCACCCAACCTTTCTTCTTGCTCTTTCTACAACAACTTTCGGTGACTAGTGCCTGCCGGCAATCCTCCGGCAGCAGCGACCAGTTCCGGCGACTCAAACTCCAGGCCATACTCCCCCTTTCTTTTTCTATTTCTTTTTCTTCATTTCTCTTCCATAATCTTTATTTTTATCCCCTTTGATTTTATTTTTTTGCCCTTTTCTTTTTCTGAATTTTACTTGTTTTTTTCCCCCCAACGGCCTGTTGCCACTCATCTTTTCAATGTCTCTTCCATTTGTTTGGTGTTTTTTATTCACTATTACGAACTGGCCTAGCTTATATAGTTATAAAATTTATTTAATTTAAAATTTTAACCATGGCAACATCATTACTCAATCACAAAGAGTTTCAAGTGTTTTATCAATTTGTTATTGATGCATTAGATTGTAAGTGATTGCATGTTTTTAGAGTATGAATTATGGCTTTTGATTATTAATGGTGAATATGAGTTTAATTGTGGATGCTTTTTCATTTGTGAATGTTTGTATATATGTTGTTTAAAATATATATTAATCATCTATGTTTATTAAAATAGCGACCATCCCACTACAGCATCAGGCCGCGCTGCTGTACTACCCACAATTGACTACTATAGTCTCAAACACTACTATTTAAAGTTTATTAAATTTTAATTAATTTACCTCAATTGGAGTTAATTCATTATAGAGTAAAATTTTTTTAATGCCTAATTTTTTAACTCAACTATAAAACTTTTCTTTTTAAACACTTGAATCAATTAAGTATTATACAATAAGAACATAAACTGAAAACTTTTGTCATATATACGCTAAGAAACACGGATACATACTAATTAGTTGAAACATTAGTACAGTGTTTTCGGTCCTATATATATTAATGCTAATAATGTTTGCATATAAGTAATTAATATGAGGCTAATATATCGTATTCCTATACATTCATGTCTCACAATGGTGTTATATCGCAAAAGATTATTTTGGCAAAGAAAATTGTTATTTGTATATCTATATTGGATATTCTTAAAGACATAATGCAAGTGGAGAGTGAAAAATAAATAAAAAAATTAAGTGTATTTTTCATACTATATAAGCGAAGGAATTCATTAATATATCTAAAAGAGGATGTACAAATAACGGCTCTTTTACGTGAAAGACTCACTAATGTCCACTCAAATAGTAATAAACAAACCTAGAAGGCTATAACGAAGTTAAATTATTTTAACAAGTAAACACCCATTAACAGAAGAAAAAAAGAGGGGAGGGGGGGACGCAAGTTTATCTCTTTGCTTTTGTATTTTGTGTGCCTTCTATGAAATGAAAATATCTTAATGAGATTTAACATTAATTAATACGGTTTATGGTTTACTTCCCCATGCGAATCACTTACATATAATTATCAGTATGGTTCACCTTAAAAAGTAAAGCTTATGTCAACTTAAAGATGATGATTGTCCTTTGAGAATTCCAGCAAATCAACAGTAAGTTAATGTTTTATGAAGGTTTTCTGAGAGTTTATTATATGCGAAATCTATCATTAATTAATTTCTCTTGTTCAAATTTTGAAGAATTGATTATGAACGCAGTCAAGGATCAAATATCGTCACCATTGGGCCATACAGTGTGAAAACAATTATCAATTTAATAATAACTCGTTGCTCAAATGGTTGATCACGGATGCATCCAACTCAGCATGCATCAGGAACGTCGACAGCTGATGGTGACAGGTAAGTGGGAACCATATCCTAAGCTTCTACGCAATGCCTCTCAATTGCACTCTGAAAAATGAAATAAAAAAGATCACTGTACGTTAGATTTTACTGATAAATGTTTGGGCAATATTCTGGTACCTCTTTATATATGTACATTTTGTACATTTTAATACGATTAACCAATAGATAGATAACATGTGTGTAGTTTTATATATACACCTTAAGTTTTCTATTCCATCTTATAAATACTTTATGATTGATTTAAAAAAAAGGCAGATTCTATCATGAGAAATAAATTTTTTTGTGCACGGTGGACATGAACTCTGCTTCAACCTTGTTTTCGTGTGTTCGGTTCTTGCAATCATACTCCTGCCAACCGATCTTTCAGCACCGGAGTATTGGAATCATCAAATAGCAGGTGCCCCGTGAGTAGCACATAGAGGATGAGGTCGCACGATGACACGTTGTCCTTGGCACTGTCGATAGAGGATCTTGAGCGCAGTGTATGCCGGTGTGTAAAAGGCAATATGGAGGAGGCCATTCTTGAGCTAATCTGGCAGCGCGAAGACTTCGATGTCAAAGCTTGAGGTTGCTGGCAGCATCAAGTGGGAGGTGGTGTGGCTTGAGGTTGCGTTGTGCGATGCCGTTACGATGGCAAAAGCGGAGCGCATAGACGAGCAGCTGGAAGTGGTGGTGTACAGTGAGCTCAAGGAGGTGCCTGTGATAGGAGATCTTGCAGAAGAGCTCGCAACCACCGGCAAACTTGACGACCGCCAGTGGACTTGATGATGAGGTAGATCTTGGTCCTACCCATGTTAGGGGGGTGGTGGAGGTAGCGCATGGTGTTGCACGATCTGCATCTCTATGGTGGCTTCTGTCTTCAGCATGTTGACGGCAATAGGCTGGAGGGGTGGCTTCTATCTTGAGCACGTTGACGGCAAAAGGCTAGAGGGGTGATGGAGAAGGGATGGTCCACGATGGATCTAAATTTTTTTTTCCACAGTAGATTGCACCTTAAGAAAATGAAAAAGTAAACTGCAGATTGTAACCCCACATGTTGCTTTTGTTTTGCTCCACGTAAAAATGTACAAAATGTACGTATAAAGAGAGGTATCAGTGTATTGCCCTAAATGTTTTTCTAAAATATTTTATTAGAGATTAAAAGAAAGAAAACATCACATAAAATTAATTTTTTAAACTATTTAGTATTAAAAATTAAACTATTTTTCATATAACATATTTTTAATGTTTAATTAATAAATACATTTAAAATGCCTTTTAACAAAATCTTGTAATTTATATTACACCAAGTTTATAAGAATTGTCAATTTTTCACGGACGATCGAAGGAATCTTCCAAAAGATATATGTATGCCTAAAAATCTACTGTGGGAAGAAGAAAAACTAATAACAACTGTATATAATTGGGTAGCCAATACATGTGGTGACGATAATGAGTTTTGTTCGGTGTCTACCGACTTTTATAAATATGGCTTTGCTGCGTTTATATGAATGGTCCCGTCATTTAACTTCGAATACGTAAAGGGTGTTTGCCTAGTTGTGATAGAACCGACGAACTTATGCGCCAATTGTCAAATGATGAGTGTGGTAACTGCCCAGGGATTATAATGACACCAAATGTTCGCTGGCTAAGAAGTCAGAAGCACGCGGTTGACACATTAATATTGTGCAATTAGCGGATATAGCCACATAATAGTGATATAGACACATAATAATACTCTTGATAAGTAAACGTAAGATATTATATGATATGATATCGGTACATCGTCTCATTAGATATCCCATTATATTGTATATGCGTGGCAGTTCTATAGCTGAAAAGTATAAACTAAACCGTAATTTTTTTTAAAAGAAAAATTAGATATAAGTATTATTTTATTAGTTTTTATTTATGAATATATTAAATAGTTCAGATTAAAAAGAAAAAGCTTCAACTAATTTTAATGTTAATTTATAATATTAAATTGATCTATGAAAATGATATCTTTATGTATTTAAAGACAAAAGCTAACCCGATAACGCTTATACGTTTAAACATATACCTTGAATTGGATTTTGATGTTTCTACACCTTGTTTATATTTTTGTAGCTTGACAAAATACATATAAGAAAAGTGTGACAAGATTTATATTTGTACTATTTTATATATTACAATTTAAATAGTACAAATAACGTTATCAATATAACACTATCAATAGACGTTATTTTACCTTAAACTCCATTGCCTTATAGCGGAGTATGGAGTACATTTGGACCACCCATGCAACGTAAAAGTTGTCCTAAATATATTTTAGAGACTCGATCTTGCTAGTCAATGTTGAAAAATTAAATTAGAGATTAAGTCAGTAGATCTCTGATTCATATTTTTTTTTTCTTAGAAATCGTTCACGTAATTTTAAGTTAGAGTGGTAATTAAATAAAGTTCTAAAACAATGATTTGAGATTTGAATTCCTGATATTATAAAATAATGTCTGTCTAAAGTTATAATCTATTTTTACTGTGATGAACTACTTTCGAGTGATTCATATTTTGATTAATTTGTTGGTTAAATTATTTATTTTTTTTATTAATTTAATCAATTAAATTTTTTTATTAAATTATAATTAAGTAAAACAATTATTAAAACAAAAATATAGCTAATTTGTAGTTTAATCAGCTCAACTACCGACCACTGCAGTTGAATTCTTTAAACATTATATCGATGTGCATTGGCTGGTATAGCTGCCCAATCTCCAGTTTCCAGAATGGCGCAACAAGATATTTTTCACTATATATATAAATCGCAATCATTGAAGACGTGTTTGTCAAATAGTGTTTAAAAAACTAAACCCTCGATGATATATAACCTCCCCAGTTTCCAAACTTTCAGCTCCAAATTATATATAGAGTTGGACAACTAGTTAATTCAACTCTTGTTGAACCTATGAAATTCTCCACATGATTCCATTTATGAGGGAACATCTAATATTATTATATAATTCATTTCATCTTCAAATATAGGTTTGGTTAAATGTTAAATGAACAAAAATGATATTGATTATTTATGTTAATTACTTTAGTAAATATTGAATATTTTTAAAATTTTTAGCATGTTTAAATACTTGAATTTTTTGGTTTAATATTTTTCTTTTTAATTCATTGATATGTATATACTTTTAAAACAAGTTTCAATGAATTTTTTTTACTATTTTTTTTTTTCAGAAATACAAATATGAAGCATTCATTTAAGACGAAATTATTTCAATCAATTTATAATTGAATTCTACTATATTGATACATATCTAAAATAATTATGATTTAAAAAAATCTATTATTTTAAATATGCAGGATAAAAGACAAGGAATGCAATTGAATTCTTTTTTCTTTTACTTTATTCTCCTTGTCTTTAGCTCCGACAAATAACTAAGACATGGCGAGCCGATCTTCATAACCGAAGTGGTTGGATCTTGATAATTTTGATTTTTCACCCTTTGTTTCTTTAAGTAAAATAGGTCCTTTCAATCAAAATAAATTATGGAGTTCATGAATTAGCGACACCTTTTGTTCATGGTTCAATTGAGTTAGTTATTTAAATTTATGATTAAATTATAGTTAAATTGAAAATGTTCGGACCAAGAATATGACCGCTAATATTCTATCAAGTTAACTATACGATTCGATTTAATTTTTAAAACATTGATATGGGTAAATGCGAGTCGCAAATCAGCGTCACAATGAGACCATATAAGTTCACTATACAACTTTTGTCAAATCATATAATATCATATATCATATATCATATATCATATATATTATTTTAAAAATCGATTGATGCATTGTGGAATGGATAACATGTCGTGTCTAGCACTATTTGATTTCCTGCCCATTTTATTTTATCAATGAATTGATAAGGACTAAATTCTCTTCATTCTTTTTAATTATATCCATATTATCATTCTTTTCATTTTTAATTATGATCTCTTTTTATTCCTTATTAATAGATTTTTTTCTGGAACCAATAGAGTAATCATTCATTCTCTCTCTCTCTCTCTCTCTCTCTCTCTCTCTCTATATATATATATATATTTCAATTAATGAGGATTAAATTTTTATCATTCTTTCCAATTATACCCATATTATCATATCTTCTTTCAGTTCTTTCTATTTCTATTTATGATCCTTTCTTATTCCATGCTTAAAGTAATAATCAATACATGCATTCATTCTATAAATTGTAATCATAAATATGGTATATAAAGCATGTCATAAATTTATCCTACAAATCTCATGTTATAGGCTTTATTCATCGGAAAATATAGCCACTAGTGTAGCCGTCCATTTTGTCCAACAAGAAGTTTTTCACCTGCTTCTATATTCGGTTGCTTCCACGAGAAGCTTTTCAAATTTCAAAATATCTTATATTTCCTAGATATTATCTATCATTTACCAGCTCCTCATTACACCAATAGCAAACTTTTTTATTTTCATCTTAAATTTTTTCTCTTCTCTACATTATTTTCTCTTTCTCATTCCGGAGCCTTCTTCTTCCTCTTCATTTTTTTGTCCTTTCTTTTTATTTTTCACATGTCCTATGCCTATAGTGGATGGTTGTATCCTCTTGGAGCTTCTCTATATAAAATCACAAGCTTTCTTCTTTATCTTCTTCAAACATGATTTTATTCCAGTAGATTTATTATATCTTCTCTTTTATTTCCCTTTTTCAATCTATACTTCTATTTTTGTCTTTCTCATTCTCATTTTCTCTACCGCTTCTTCTACTTCAATTCGTGGTGGAAGACAACTCAACAATGATTTGGCGGTGCGGATGTCCTGACCAACTCTTTTTGATATGCTTAGTAAGATTTCTCCACTCTTCTTCTTTTTCCTAAACAATTATCAATGTTTCCTATTATTAATTGATACATTTTACAAATCCATAAGATGGTAGGTGAAAAATGTTAGCTTACGGTGGCACATGGTTGGTGATGACTGGGTCAAGCCGAGGCGAAGAGGTGGAGATGGCAGTGTCATAGTAGTATGAGATTGCTACTGTCTAAGGTAAATTCCAATTCAATTACTGATAAAAATATTTTCATCTTTTGGATTTCTAGTAGTACTTCTATTTTCTTTTCCTTCTTGTCATTGCTTCTATTTTAGAGTTTATGTTTTTTTTAATGCAAAATGCAGGTTTCATTTTCCTTCTTACAATATGTTCACTGGTTAATAGGTATTACTTAATTATATTTCTTTGATTTGCTTCTATCTCATTATTTATATTTGCTTTTTTTGTTTTAGTATTTTCCTTACTTTTGTTGCAAACTTCTTCCATTTTTGTTTTGATTATTATTTTAATCTATACCAATTTAATGCAAGATATTTTTTTTTTCAACTTTGTTCAATATTTTCTTTGTGATTCAATTTGTTATTGTCATTCTAATATGTCGTTGAATATATAAGAAATTGGTGCAAGATGTTGTTCATATTGGTGTTCTAAAATATATCTTTTTATTTGATTATTTGATTTAATTACTATTATTATAATTTTATTCCTTTATGTTGTGTTCTATTTTTTTCATTTATTTTCATTTTAATTCTATATATTGTTATTTTTTATTGCTTATGAGTTTATTATGGAATAGTGTATTTGTCATAATTAGGAACTCTCATGATGATAACTATAACTATTGGGTTTATGGATGCTCATTGATCCACACATGGTATGTATTTTGTTACTAATAGTCTATTATATTAAATGAATTAGTCTTGAATATTTTAATGATGTGTTATTTGTTCTATTATTTATAGAACTTTGTAGAAATACATGCTAATTTTTGCAAGGATTATCTCTATATGTTACATAAAAATATGATAAATGTGTTACATATTTTTTTGCAGGGATTACGTATTTTGTTAATTTTTTTTTATTATGCTATTCCTTCATTGACTATTTCCCATTCCATTTTTTCTTGGCCTCCTATATCACCTGTGTGTTTTGATACTTTCAGTTTATATTTCAACAATTGCCACAGTTGAGCTATTATGGTAGGCACATTAGTTTTTAGAAGTTTTTTTTTTTTTTTTTCCTACAATAGAGATGTATTACTACTATGGAACAAAGTTTGAATGTCATAAGAACTCCATTAATTTAGTTGCTAATTTTTTAGGGTATCAATGGTGTAATTAAAGATGAAACACTATTACAGGTAGCTGTTCCAATGTTTGTATAGATAATGTTTTTTGTTCTAATTTGCCATTAACCATTACAGTGCAGTATATGATCCTATGGTTATTATATTTTGTTTTAATATTTATATTTAATCGATTGATCATCTCTAACTATTTTGAGAAAAAATATATATTTTCTTTATTTATTTATTTCTTATTTGGTTAGTTGATTTGTTTCAGTCCATATGAATAGTGGGTAGTGGATATAATGTGTATTTAATACCTATTTTTTCAGTGCCTAAATGAAATCAATAACTTCATTCTTCATTTTTACTTGAACTGATATGACTTCTTAATTTTTTACTCTTTCTATTCATTGTTTTGTTTATTTGATTCAGTATGTAATAACAGTGGTTATATTTGAATAGTCAAAGTTCACTTAGAGCAAGCCATGAAAGAATTGATAGTATAAGGAGTGACATGATAGCAAAAATTGATTTAGTTACAGTAGTGGTTGCTACTTAGAAGTAAGGTATCCTATGATAGATGATCTAAACTCAGCAACATGTGTGATGAGAACCAAACTTAAACAAGAATTTTTGTTATTCAGGTATGACAATTTAATTGGGAATATGTTTTTATCATGCAGCATAAACTGTAGTTCTTGGTTGTAGGTGATTATTTGTTTTATTTGGAAATAGTTTTTTTAACATGGCTTTATATATCCATCAGGTTAGAAAATTTCTTTTTTCTTGATTAGATTCGATGTATCTCCTTAATATGAACTACAATTGTTCATACATTGGTTAAGATGTTATATAAACAATGTGGTATTTGCTTACAAGAAAAGATTCATAAGGATGATCTTCTTATGCTGAAATAAATTACTAAAAACCACAACAGGAGGTGATTTTTTTAAATGGTTTTCATAGGTGATATATTGTTGCTTTATATATCTTGCTATAATAATTCATGCTATGTATGTTTTTTATTTGGACTTTTAGCTCCTATTCTTTTGTGAGGATTGAGTATCGATATATCTGCCTATAAAAAAAAAGTCCAAGAAAAGCTTTCTAACTGAAAGGACCAAAATTGAAAAGAAAATAAAAAAATTCATGATCTTAGCGAAATTAAATATGCACAAATAATATTTGGCGAAAAAATAATTTGTACTTATTTAGATTTGAAAAATATAAAAACTAGGACTATTTTAGGTGGGATGTCCATGATATCAAAGGAATTGTTAAAATTGGTAGAAAAATTCTTCCTATTGAAATTAGGACTTATCATAAGATGTTGTTCTTATTCTTTTTGTTTTTCATAATTAGTTGTTATGCCATTTTATATAAAATTAATTCAATTTTTAAATTCTTCAATGTAAAAGTTATACAAAATTTTTAGAATATAAAAGTTAATTGGAATTTTTTTAATAGTATAATTGAATGAAAACGGAAACGTTGGACAATTGAGAGGATTATGGTTAGTAGGAAAAGTTAAAGATATCGATTGAGTGCAATGGATGTTAGCACATATTATAGATTAGGACTTATAATTTTTTATGTATTTTGAGAATAACACAAATGTGTCTTGGCACATGGGGGAATTTAATAGTGAATTTGACATAGATTGTACTTATGCTGAGTTTGCAGCTATTGTGATACAGAGTTGTTGCTATTTAGTCCAGACAATATATCTTTAGTTGTCTAACTATATAGTTACTTCTCATTTCAGGATGTTATTTTGATAATTGGATGTCTGTTATTTTGCACTATTGATATTTTTCTTCATTATTGTATGGGTGATAACAATGGGTGATACTAAATATTTATATTTACACGTAATACTAAATATTTATATTACATAGGAGATACCACACATGTTTATTATATGAATAATAATTAATTTATCATACATTTTAGTTATATAAGTCTTCTTATATTCAAATTTTTGTGACCTTTCCGTGTATCGCATGGGTAACTATACTAGTATATGCTAAGAAGCACTCACACTACACAAATTAGTTGAAACCTTAATATTTTACTCTTTTCATACTTTTTTTGTACATATTAATATTTTTTATTCCCATGTTAATGCTAACTCTATTTTTTGTAAGTGGGAAATATGGGGCTGACATGATGTACTCTTCGTTCTTACAATCTCTTATATCACACTCTCTCACGTTTTATATTCGTACTTCACGGCTGGAAATGGAAAATACATGTCAATTACCAGGGTCCATATGAATAACTGAATCAGAATTAAAATGTAAAATTAAAATTATGATTTTATATTCTACTTTATTAAAAATAAAATCAACTGAAAGTATTAATTTTATGCTTAGAACGAAAAAATATTTAGCATCAAATTAGATTTTATTAAGACTCTTAATCTTTATATTTAAGACAATTAATAATTAAGAAGTAACACTGTAACTCAAAACTGATTTAAGATTTTATTGTTTAAAGGATAAATCAAATCATCAATCCCCATAGTTAAAAATTTCGAATTTTAATTCATCACGTTTAATTTTGGTCTCTCAAGGAACGATGCCTTAACAATTTTAAACTAGGAAGACCAAATTTTAATGAAAATAAGACCCAATATTTTTTATAATAGAAACTATGGAAACTAGAACGAGTAAAATATATAAAAACCTATACCATGACAGAAGGACTAAAATCCAAAAAAGAAAAAAAAAATGTTAAGAGATAAAGACTAAAATCGAAATGAAAAAGAAAGGACAAAAAAAAAAAGAGGAAAAAAAAAAAAACATGAACCAATTCACATCAAGTGCAACTGTATGGACTAATTGTTTAGATAAGTTGTCATGAATCCTCAAATTCATAGTAGGTCATGCCATTGGTTCGTTGGAAAGAAACTTGAATTTGCATTATTGCAAACTCAAAATCTCCGATGACAAGATTTTAACATTGACATTCTATGAAAACATCCCATCAAAAGTGGGGAAATAAAAAAAAAAAAAAATCTACGAAAACAATTCAATGGACACTACGATCTATACTACAATTCAGCCATATCAAAAGCACCAGCACAAATGCAGTGAAATTCATTGTGTTACAAAATTTAAGACAACCCAATATTGTTAACAAAAACTTGTAAACAAGGGATTGGCACCTTTCAAATTTCGCCCCTGTAACCTCCAGATCCAAAATAATCCTTTCTGTTATTTGCAATTGCCATGCTCTTCTGATGTTCTAATTTGGGACAATCACGGATACGATGACCAAGGCCACCACAATATGCACATCCCTTGACCCCACTTATGTCTGTGATTGCATCATTATCTTCCATTGGATCATTCAGCTCGGCCAAAACTGGAGGAATCCTTTGTTTTGCTTCTTGCAAGAGGTGTTTCAAATCAAGCAATGTTGTCTCACTTTGGTTCTTGTTTATGAATGTTGTGGCTATACCAGTCTTGCCACATCTTCCAGTTCGACCAATCCTATGAACATAATTTTCAATTTCAGCTGGCATGTCATAGTTAATGACATGCTGAATATCAGGAAAATCCAAACCTTTGGACGCAACATCAGTAGCAACCAACACATCTTTCTTTCCTGCCTTAAAAGCTGCAATGGCATACTCTCTTTCTTCCTGATCCTTGCCTCCATGAATAGCCACTGCTTCCACTCCTTTCAAGAGAAGATATTCATGAATGTCATCAACATCAGCCTTATTCTCACAGAATATTAGAACGGGAGGTGGGGTTTTTTGCAGGCACTCAAGGAGATAAACTATCTTTGCCTCTTGCTTAACATACTCTACCTCTTGGATTACATCAAGATTTGCTGCCCCTGCACGTCCCACATTGACAATAATAGGTTTAACCAAAGCACTTCTAGCAAAGTTCTGAATTTTGGTTGGCATAGTGGCGGAAAATAACAGAGTCTGCCTTTGAGCTTTGAAGTGATCAAAAACTTCTCTTATGTCATCTTCAAATCCCAAATCTACCAATCGATCAGCTTCATCTAATGTTAAATACCTGCAGTTATCAAGATTCATTTTCTTCTTGGCCAACATATCCTTCAATCTGCCAGGAGTGGCAACAACAATGTGAACACCCTTCTTCACTATCTCAAGCTGTGATCTCATATCGACTCCACCAATACAAAGCAAAGGCCTTAGTTCTGGATATCCAGCTTCCTTCAAAGGTATCAAGAACTGTTCAACCACTTCATAAGTCTGCCTAGCCAGTTCCCTTGATGGACAAATAATCAAACCAAATGGACCTTCTCCGGGAACAATAGGCATCATAATTTCCTCCTGCATTGCCACCATGATCATTGGCAGCACAAAGACCAGGGTTTTCCCTGAGCCTGTGAAAGCAATCCCAATCATATCCCGCCCAGATAAGATAACAGGAAGGCCTTGCACCTGAATGGGTGTTGGTTGCACAATCCCCTTAGCTTTCAATTTTTTCAAAACTGGCTCTGGAAATCTCATGTCCTTAAAATTCTTAATTGGGGGTGGGATATCTTCACCATCTACTATTATATGCCACTGCTTTCGAATCAAATCACATTCCCTTTTGGACATCCTTCTCACATGCAAAGGCGGCTTCCACCCTGTAAGCAATGGTTCCGTATAAGTGATCCCCTTAGCTAATTCACGAACAGACATAAGGGTTTTTCTATCTGACAAGTTCTCAATCATCTCCTTCTCCTGTTGAACAATCTGCTCTGTCACACTAATCTCGGGCTGATCTCGTTTCATTTGTGATGCCTTAACTAGAAGACTGGGCTTGGTTTCAGCCACTCTTAGTTTCTCCAAATCAGCATCAGTGGCACTAGAGGCCTTCCCCTTGCGTTGGAGAATCTTCTGAGCTTCCATGGCCCGACGCTTGGCCACAGGCACATACTCAACATAATCATCATCTTCTTCCATTTTGCTTCCAATTTGACTTCAGAATAACGGTTCTTTAGATCCTATTGCATTTCAAAGGAAAATTAACACCAAAAGCAAGCAACAAAATTTTATAAACAAGATAGCTCCTACATTTTAAGATCAACTAGAGTTTGAAATTAAAAAGAAAAGGACATGCAGCATAACAAAAAAAAAAAAAAAAATCCAGACAATTACAAGTTAAAAGCAACATGCAGAGAGCCTATGAAACAGATAGCCAGTACCTGGCCAAGCTTAATTACTCTTGATTTGGATTGCAAAGCTTGTGAATGTTACAAACCACAACTTTACTAGAACCTGTCAAGATGCAGAAGACAGTTTTATAAGGCAATGCACAATGTCTATGTATAATTTTATTAAAATACGGTGCCCAATCTCCTTTTCATAAAAAATAAAAACTTTTATAATAATTCCCTATAAAAGTGAAATTATCTCTCAATAAAACTTAATTCCCTCTTCTAAAGTGGACATAATGTCAAGCGAATAACCCAAGGTCGTCAAACTCGAGAGTTTAAGTACTCTTGTGGAGTCTCTGTAAACTCGTAAGAGTTTACCTATTATTAAAAATCATTATTTTAAAAATATTACACTATACAAATATAATCTAATATAACCTCAAATGCAAAATCAAGCATTCCAACTTCAAAGCACACACATTGACAACAAAATGAACATAGCATAGCAGATTTTAGAACATCAGAATGCACAAAATGAAGATAGCATGAACCCACAAACACAAATATTTTGCAGCATGAAAGTTGAATTGAAACATAGCACATGTGCATAACCACATACATAGCTCATAGCACAAACCACAAGAACAGATATCATCGTAGTTGAAAACCATTGAAGGAGGACCAAATTTCACAATATCTATGCACAAACAATTGATTCGATATCACATTGAAGGTGGACCAAATTTCACGATATCTATGCATAAACAATTTGAGACAAAAAGAAAATTAACATAGTTGAAGGAGGACCACAGATAAAAGAAGAACGAGGAAACAACAGTGAACGGGGAGGAACAGAGGCGGCTGGGCAGCACTAGCGATGAGGAACGGGGGTGAACGAGGGGCTAGGCTCGAAAAGGAACATGCAGCGGCGATGTGGCTCCAATGGTAGATTGTGGCGGCGGCGAGCTCGAAAATGGAGGAAAGATGCGAAGCCAAATTGAGATGCTGGTGGCGACACAGCGCTAACGATGAAGGCTAGGGCTCAATGTTGGAGAACAGACTCATGAATGGGGCTGACAATGAGACCGCGCGAATATGGCTTGTGGGGTTGAACGGCATCGTTTTGGCACCACACTTTAGCAAATCACAGGAAACGCAACAAATTCATAAAATCTCGAATAAACTCGCCAGTTTATGTGATCTTGTTCTAGTTTATTTAAATTTACTCGAATTTATCTACAAACGAGTTTACGAGTGAGTCAACTCGATTTTGCTATCCGGGCTTGTAAATTCAGAGGATTTTACAAGTTAACTTGCTATTTTGGTAACAATAGCAGTGCTTGCATAATGCTCGGCAAGTAAGATTGATAAATTTGAAAGTTCATGTAAATTTATGAAATTTTATTAAATTTGAATCATAAATTTATAAGAGCTTATATATTTAAAAAATTATAATTAAAAAAATATATTTTAGTAATTAAATATAATTAGATAACATATTTAGATTAATAGTTAAAATATATATATATATATATATATATATATATATATATATATAATTTTATATACATATATATGTATGGTTATACTATTTTTAAAATTTAAATGATAAAAAATATAATAATTTATGAAATAATAATATTTTAATTACAATTATTGAAGAATATTCTATATAACAAAAAGTATTTAAAAATATTCTATCACTTAAATTTCTAATGGTTCATTAGAAAATTTATTAAACAATAATGTGCAAAAGTAATAATCATTAATTCTAATATTTTATCTTTTTTCTCATATATTTTATCTTTAATTTTTAAAATAAATCACTTATTTACTCTATTTATACATCCAGATTGTATAATCAATTCTTTTTTTTTTATGAATTTATATGATAATTAAAGTTAATGAATCAATCTCTTCCATTGAGTGACATAAACTTTTATGTCTTATATTAATTTTAAAATTAAACTAATCAAATATATAACTATTTTATTTCCACTAAACATGCTCTATTATTATTTATAAAATTCATTTGAACTTGTATTCATCTTAATATTTTGAAAGAAAAATGTTGATTAATGATGATCAATATATATTTCTTAGCACTTTATCCATAAGTATAGATAAATGAAAAATAAAAATGTGAGTTTCATTAGTCAATTTTCGATAAAAAAATAATTAAAAGAAATATACCAGGAGAGATCTTTTCATTTTTATTTCAGTTATAATATGAAACCTATGAAAAAATATTAAAATCATATAATTTATCTAATTTTTCAATTTTTTTATTTCACATTTTCATTTTCAACAAATATGTTACGTTATGTTACGTAATAAATTGTAAAAGGAAATAACAATATGAGAGTTTTTAAATTATCGATCATAAAACAGGAAAAAGAAATAATTTTTACATGATATTTTAAATGGAGTAATTTTTAATAGTATATTTATAATATTGGTGTTAAATTGAATGGATGATAAGTAAATTTTGCATGCAAATGAAAAATAAATTTTAGATGAAAACTTTATAACTTCTAATCATGTAATGCGAATGGGAAACAAACTTTCCCTAAAAATTCTAGAGGAAAATATTATATATATAGTTGTTGTTTGAGAATTTTTGTTAAAATTTTTTTTTAAGATCAATTGCTTATAAATTGATTCAAAACTAAACAAACTTAAACTCAAATTAGCTAATAAAATTGAGAGTTTACCAATTTTGTTATAGTTTACTTAAACTTGTGAGTTTATTAGAAAGAGAGTTTGTATACTAATTAACTTATTTTTGCATAATAAGTTAATAAATTTGTAAAAGTTTAAGTATTAACTTGAGAGTTTAATAACCACAAAATAACCGAAGAGTGATTTACATTCTTGTTTTTTCAAGTACTACAAATGTAATGTTCAGCTAGTATATACTATACCGTAACTTGAGTACTATACTTCTTGAGGTTTATTCCCAATTTTTTTTAAATGATTATAATTTGTAATAATGTCTCTAACCAAGTAAACCAAACATTATGATTATGTACTTCCCTTTCCTCTAGTGTCTCTAGACCAGCAACTTAAAGTTGATATACCTCTTTTGAATGAAAACTTGAAAAACTTGATTGGCAATTTCAATGTGTCATTGGGAAAGCAGTGTCACACAGTCTTAGGATTAATTTAATTAAATAATTAATAAACTAAAAACAGCATATATTTGAAAAACAAAAGCATAATTAAGTTTTATTATCATGAGAATTCACAATTACACATCAAGAAAGCAGCTATGATGTTCAACACATGAAACACACACTGATTTAAACAAAACTTTGACACAGTAGATTTGATTTAAATTCACCAAAGCAACTTTGCAAACTAGCTAAACTGCAAATATTGTATAAAAAGGGAAAATGACGGTGTCTGAAAATTACAAACAACAAAACATTAGAAAGACTAAGAGAGAGAAAGGCAAAAAAGATGGCATGTTTCGATGACACATTGAACACGAGAACTCACCAGAATAGAGACGGCAAAGCCATTTTGGCCGCGAACAAAGGATGGTGCAGCGCAGAAAGTCAATGGCAAGCAGAGACTTGCAGCGAAAAGGGATTAAGTTTGGGGTTTCAAAATGTGTGGATTAGTTTTAGTTTTCAATTTTGGGTTACATATGCTGTAAATGGACCCATATATATGTTTGTCCAAACAAAAGCAATGAGCCAATTTGGGTTGATTCGGGCTTATCACTGGGGACATTTGGTTTGTTTATGTTCTAGAGTTGGGCTTGTCATTTTTGTTTTAGAAGGTTGAGCATCTTTGTGTTTAGCATTTTTTAACGACCAAAAAAAAAAGTTAGTTTAGTTTGGGGTGGATAAAATGGGGTGAAAAATTTATGGACCAATTTTTTATATAATTATATTCATAAATTAGATCTATGAGTTTTTTTTTTAAAAAAAAAAATTCTAAACCAAACTGACTATTATAGTTGATTTGTCTCTTGAATAAAGGAAAAAATTGTTGAGAAAAAAATGAAAAAAAAGTGACTTTTCTCAAAGTTGAGTTCTCATTTCCTTTAAGGCACTTAGGAGAATATTTACAATTATATTAGACTTTTCTATTAGAGTCAAGCATTGCCGGTACGTTAAATGCTTTGGCTTAGTGGAATAAATCAATTTTTTTAGGGGTTTATTTTTGGAGATGTTTATATTAATTAAACATAAATTATTATTTAGCGACATTTTTTTTTTGTCAATTACCCACATCTTATAAATGTGGTTAATGGGGCATCCATGATGGACCTATAGATGGATTCCCCAGGCTAAAATGTGCCTTTATTTTTATTTGGGTTAGTTAAAATTTGTAAAGCCTCTTTTCCTCATTCTAAAATGATATATTAAAGTAGAAATATATATTAAGAAAGTGAAACCAAAGTGAACAGAAATATATATTAAGAATAGTTAGTTGAATGAGGAGTATGTTGCTCATCATTCCACTCAGCCTCAAAATTTTGGAAACCATTATATCATTCAAATCAATTGTTTCTTTATTCTTCTCCTATCTCTTAACCTTTTCTTTGGCACTTTCAGCATGTTTTCTTGTTGCTCTGTTTGTACCATATATCTTGAACAGTTTGTCATAATATTTGATTGGAGTCGCATCCACTTTTTCGCATTTGGTTTTGCCTATAAGTAGAAGAATAACATATATATACATATAAGAATAACTATTAAAGTTGCAAGGGTCTAAATTTTAAATAAATGAATGAGTTTACACAAAAGAATTGCCTTAACCAATTCTTCCCAAACTTCAAGTTCAACCTCAAACATCTTTGTAATTGGATTCCAAGAAAATCCACTTAGGCCGTGAAATAAATCATAACAAACTCCAAAATGATCCTTCAAGGTCTTTAGTCTATTTTTAAGATTATCCTTACGAAGGTGGTTTCCAAATGAAGATCTAAGAACTGTAAGTGTATTATCATATATAGTTGTAGTAAATATACCATACACTTTATTCCCTTTGCCACATTCCTCTATCAAAGCATCAAGGAAAGTTATATTCATCTCATCAATCCATCTTAATGTGTCCTGGCTTGAGATGTTGCCTTAGCTTGCAGTTTTCTTTGCTATTGGTGACCGTCAATCTACAACACAATGCATAAAATAGCAGCCAATCTTTTATAAAACAATAACTTTTAATAAGTCAAGTAGATACAATTGAATTACTGACTCAATAATAACACGAGAAGTCATAACAATGAAATCCATTCAATAATAACACACCAAGTCATTTATTTCCCACATTGTAGCTCAATTAAACTCAAATCAAATCCAGAATAACAAATCAAGCCAAACATTTCAGACATTACAATTAAGTTCGCATCAAAACTAGATTTTTTTCCTTTCAGACATTACAATCAAGCTAATCATTTCTCACATTACAATTAAATTCAAATCGCAATAAGATTTTTTTCCTTTTTTCTTTTGAGGAGTCTCAACATCCCACTTGATAGTTCGCCCAAATTTGGCCAGCCATATTATCCCCTAACATTGATCCTTGCCTATAGTCTTCATCAATGTCATCCTCTTGTGGATCATTTTCTTGTAGTTCTCAATCCACTTGAGCTATCAAACGTGGATCAGGATCTACACCCATGGAAAAGTTGTGCAATATAATACAAGCAAGCACAATTTCAGTCATATCTTGAGCTCATAATGTGGCTCGGTGCCACTTCCAATTATTGCAAATCTCTTCTTCAAAACCTGAAATGATCTTTCAATTACATTTCGCAAGGAAGCATGACGAAGATTAAATAGTTCCTTTTCATTTTTCGATACACATCGAGCATACTCTTTAAGGTGATATCTAACACCTCGATATGGTGTAATTAAACCATGCTTAAGCATGAATCTAGCATCACCAAGGTAAAATTTACCTACAAAATTGTTCATATAAATTTATCATTTAACAAATATATAGCCAACATAATAAAATCTATACACTAAATAAATACGACAATGTATGCATTCTTCAAAACTTTTGAGTTAGACACAGTTCCTTTCTACCCAGGTAATACATATGTAAATCTCATATCAAAACCACATGTAGCCAACACAATTTGTGTCAGCCACTCTTTTCTTCCCCAAAATTGGGGTTGATCTACTATTGGCACTTTGACACGAAAATGTGTCCCATCTATAGCTCCAATACAATCCTGAGTAATAGTATATTAGTCGATAAAGTACTATGAAATTATTTATATCTGACAAGAAAAAATATCTATATAAATGTACAAGTATGCATACCTTAAAATAATGGTAGAATCTATGATTGTGAAGAATCTCTGGGGGAATAATTGACCCTGAAGGTTGTTGAAGAAACTCATCCTCGAGCAAAATAATAGCCCGTAAAATAGCATGAAAGTGGCAGCTAATTGTCTCTCTAGACCGATGGAAGAAAAAAGAAATTGTTCTATTCTTGACATTATGTGCTATAATATGCAAGAATCTAGAAACTTGCTCCTCAACTGTAACATGTGCAATATCTTTCACATGGTCGATTGCCCTTAATTTCTCGCATAATTCGCGAAATACATGAGGGCCCATGCGCAAGATATCATAACACCTATTAGTTTCACCCAACTGTTGCAACAAAGCAGCCTGGCTTTGTTCTTGCCCAACAACTTTGTCTTTTTTGGGCTTCTCAACTCTTGTATTCAACGATTTTAATAGATATAACATGTGCACAATATAACATAGTATTTTTATTGTGCACAGTCGCCTATGCCTTTCCCAATCCTCGTTCATAAATGTTAATATATGTCGTTAGTTTTCAACCCCAATATTTTCAACCCCAAAATTAAATATTTGGTTTAGTGGCAAATCACTATCAAAGATATCTTCCATATTGCTGGCAATAGAATTTTCTTGGTGATTATTGCTATCAACTTGAGACGCACTTTCTTGTTCTAAATGTGCACATCATAAAGATACAACACAACATAGGAGAAAAAATTATATATAAAACCATTTGTCAAGCACAATTATCTAACAAATTTATAAATAAATAACTTAAAGAATCTTCTTTTCCAAAAATGTTGAGTTATAATTGAATTTAAATCTAAAATCTGCTACTCAGCCTAAACAACAACACCCTACTTACTAAATATAATTTCAAGAGATATATTATCTATAAACAATATAAATTCAACACATATGTAGCCTTCATACCTTGCCACTATCACGTTACACGCACTCATATAAAAATTGAAATTGAATCTCACAAATTAAAACCAAATCCACCTCCTCCTTCATAACCGCATCACTTTTCAACATAACTTGGTCAATTGTAATCGATTTCATGCCTTGTAATCGATTTCAAATGACCTGAAAAGCCTCCCTTTGTCTCCCTTTGTCTTTCTCTCTCTCTCTCTCTCTCTATCTACCCCTCGTCCTTCTTTACCATGGAAGAAGGTGAGGAATGCATAACATGGTTGTCCCCTTGACTGTAAATAACTGGGAATGTGCCAAAAAAGAAGCATTTGAAAGAACCATGACAAACACAACATAATAGTAGCCAGCAACAGTTTAATGTAATCAGAAGAAAAGAGGAAGGCAGCCAAGGCAAACAAACCTGATGGAGCTGTGATGAAGGACGTGGTGGTGAAGGCGATGGCGGGTCTCCAAGAACGATGAACGGAGGACGAGCTATGAGCAAAATGAGCTGAGAATGGAGGACGAGGGCATGAATGGAAATTTGACCAACTAGCGCCTCTCCTCTCTATTTTCCGCCAGGTTTCGGGCGAAAAAATTTCGGCACTGTAGATGCGGGGCCCACCGTGCAGTATGCACTATTCAAACTCTCCCCTCCAGCTTTTCATCCCAATCAAATGATGGAGGTGCCACTCTTTCCCTCCTATTTCCTTCCTTTCCTATTCCTTCCCTTCCAATTCACTTCAACCAAATACACTCTAATATTTTTTTCTTTCTTCTCTAATTTTTTGTTTCTCTTGTTTGTGGTGCTGACGATGGCTGTAAGGGATGACGGTACAAATATGATAGCATCTCTTTTTTAGAACAACGCAGCAAGACATGGCGCAACATGAAAAAAGAGAGAAACGTTGGCCCTACATGTATTAGTGCACAAAATTTCACAAGTATGAAAAATTTAGGGTTTTGTTAATCAATGTTCTATGTTTTAAAAATGACAAGCTTTAAAATTTTTAATGTATTAAAAATTAACTTTTACTTTATCATGAAAATTTATGACTTTTTCAAATCTTAATGAGTGCTACAAATTAAATTAAAAAAAAATATATTAAGTTTATATTTGGTATGAGAATAAAAATAAAGATAAAAATTCTATGTTATACAACTTTAATAATAATATTCTTTAGATGACATTGCCAGGATATATACTTATTTAATGAGCGTTGATCTATGGCGTGAAGGTAATTTCATGAAAATGTCACGAAGGCTAATATAACGAATGAGGGTGGGTTGCATATTTTAAGGGAGGAGAGAGAAAACTTCTCTACACAAAACGTAATGTAACTGCATTGTATTTTTCTTTTCGTGTGTCGTTTGCAAGAAAATCTTTCGTGTTTTTCAGCATTTTTTCTATTTAATTTATTTATGTTACACAAAAGGGTGTTTTTTTTATATGGAATTTAGGTAAAAAAAATTAATTTGAATATAGGAATTGAAAAAAAATTACATTAATATGAGATCTAATGAAATCAAAATTTTTGATTTCAGCAAAGCTGAATTCGAAAATTCCGAATTTAATTAAAAAATATTTTATTTTTTATCTATAGTGAATTCAGAATATTCTGCTACATACACAACCCAAGTACCATATAAAAATAAACCTACCCTCTATTGTAAAAGGAACAACTCTAAAAATAACAGAATTCACAATTTGTGCCGGAACTTCATTGGAGCAGCCGAACAGAAACTACTTCTAGTAAAAGAATTACTGAAAGCATGTTAGTGATGTGCATGGATGACTTATTAATGAGCTTATTTTAAGGAAATATTTATTCTTTGATCAATAAAATATATCACAATTATATATATATATATATATATATATATATGAGTTTAATTGGTATACATTAACAGTGTAAAACAGTTTTATACTATCAACTAATAGAAATAGAGAAAAATAAGAAATCATGATGGATCCCTCATTATAATGGGTGGTTATTTATATGAGTTGATACTTTTTATTATTTCTATTAGCTCACAATATAAAACTGTTTTGTACTATCAGTATATATATATATATATATATATATATATTAAGCGTATTGCTTTGAACGCCACCCGTAGACCAAACATGCTCTAAAGATGTTATGCAAATCTATTTTCTTTATATAAATCTTGCTCCTATTATTTTATAATGAAATACGCAAAACAGATAGTTTATGCACTCTCAATTTTCACTAAGCAAGACGGTGCAAGGAACGATTTAAAGAAACGAAAGACAAACGCAAAAGGATATAACGTGCACTACACGTCTCATAATCTAAAAGTTAAAATGTGATGGTGCATCCATAATTTTTATACTTGTGATATGCTCTAAAACTTATGTTAAAATTGGAAACTTCAGACAAGGTGGAATGTTTAACTAGGAATTCGAAAACCTGAAACAAAGAAGAAGTAAACTCTCTTGAACTCGAACTCGGAAATTAAAAGTAGTGATTTTTCTCTTACGTTAAGTGACACGTTAAACTCAGAACTCGAAATTTGAAAACATGCATAAGGGAGTTAGAGAGAGACAACGATTATTTTATAGTATACTACAAATAGAATATATTATCATATCTTAACTGTTGACTAATAAGATATATTATATACCTTATGAAATATGATGTATAAGAGACATTTTCGGGAAAAAACATGCAATCTAATAAGGTCCCCGATTGCTATGCGCTTCACAGTCAAAGGTGCATAGTGTACCTTGTGACTGTAGCGCATTTGATGGTTTAGATTTATGAGGTGTATTGATGTTTCAATTACCTATGATATATTGCAGTAATATATTAATTTTAAGAAAATTTTAAAATATAATTAAATATATTTCATAAATTAATTTTTATACACTAATAATGTAAAATTATATTGACAAAATAAAATTATACTAATAAATTTTTTCTAATTACACTATCAGTGTAAAATTATGCTAACAGAGTAAAATTATATTGATAAAATTTTTTTGATTACACTAATAATATAAAATTATTTTATATTATCAGTATATGACAATATACTGACTGGTGCATTAATGCATCTCATAATTTTACTATCAAATTGTAAAGTACATCATGCTCATTAACTAGCAAATAGCACGGTAGATGACGCCATCTAATAAACACTTCCATTCTCTATTTGCATGTAAGGAATGATGGCGAGAAAATAGTGTCTGCGAACAGCAATGCCATGCACATCCTCAAAAGTATAGTTATTAAAATTGGATAGGCGATTGGCCTAATTAAGATACTAAGTCACTAGATCATTGATTCAATTAGTGGGTCATTGATTTAACTGGTTGAACTGATTTTAATTAAATAAATAAATAAAAATATAATATAATATAAATAAATATATAATATATATTATTATTGGCATATTATAATACAACAAAGTGCATAATTTAATACCAGTGGCGTGTGCCCCCTTATCCATTGACAAATGACCGGTTCACCGATTTTCAATTCGAACCGGCCGGTTTGATCCGAGTTTTACAACACTGCACCAAAGTCAAAACAACTCATAATTCTACAACTTTCGTCACTCAAGTGTAAAGCCACCTCAACTTCAATTTTATTTCATAATAAGTAGAGAAGACACATAACACATTTTTAAAACTGATGTACTTAGCACTTCCAGTCCACAAAGCATTTTCCAAACAATAATAAACATGATGAGAATTTCTCGAGTTTTTTTTTTTTCGTAAGCACACATATTTATCAATTTCAATATGTAAAAAGTTATTATTTAAGTCAAGTTGTAATATATATACTGTATAATTTCACATATTTAAACAGTTAATTGGCATGTCGAATATAAAAAATTCTTATTCAAAAATTTCTCATACATGAATGTATGAAAGAAATTTGTGAATAAAAATTTTTCCTTTTAGATATATAGATGTACTATATGTACGTTCAATACGGCTGCCACATCTTCGTAAATATTAAAAGAGTTATATTTTTTCAACTTATTTTTTTTCAATTTTTATAATAATTTACCCCAATCCACCGTTGAATAATATGCAGTATAGAGGCGAAGAAAAAGCGAGTTCAAATAATATTTCTCATATTAAAATTACTTTACAAGATTAGGATTAGAAACTCCTAATCTTAGACATTATTTTTTTGGGAAGAAAATAGACGGAGAGAATTTCGGGCCTCAATTTTTCTTCCACAACTGAGCCAACCTATTCAAAGCGACACGAGAAGATCCATCTTCTGCTTTTGCTTCCGTAGCACTGATTTTCATCTTGAATATCCTCTGTCTAATCTCTTTCCCTCTGTCCGAGTCCATGAGCTCCTTAACTCGCTCCCTCAACTCAGTTCCACTCACGAACCCATCTATGGACTCGTTCACCGCCAAAGCCACCTTCATTTCCTGAACCAAAACCACTCTATTCAGCTTTTGCTCTGCATACAGAGGCCACGCCACCATTGGCACTCCTTCACAAACAGCCTCCAACACCGAGTTCCACCCGCAGTGAGTCACGAATCCACCCACCGAATCATGACTCAGAATCGCAGCCTGTGGGGCCCAGTCCCTCACCACCACTCCCTTCTCCTTTGTTCTCTCCAAGAACCCTTCTGGCAGCAACTCATCCAAACTCAGTTCCGAGTTTGACTCGCTCCTCACAACCCACAAGAACCTTTGCTCACTTTTCTCCAAACCAATAGCTATCTCCTTCAATTGTGCCCTCGAGAACTTTCCCATGCTTCCGAAACTCAGCAACACGACGCTCTGACTCGGCTGCGAGTCGAGCCAGCTCAGACACCCCTTCTCATCTTCCTCACACGGGTTTGAAATCACGGGTCCTATGCAAAACACCTTCGGAGTCGTTATTATTCCTTCGCTCAACGATCTTATAGCTCTCCTTTCAATGGATTCAAAGGTGTTTATGATGACGCCATCGCTCTCCCTCATGGTTTTCGCTATGTCAAGGAAAACGTGGTAAATGATACTTTCACGATCCTTCGTTGCATCGGGTAGGTCATCGGTGGAAATCCTTGGTAACCCTGGGATTCGAAGTTGCATGTGAAGGTCCTTCATGGACATTGTGGTGGTTTTGTGAATGCTTGGAAAATGAAGCAAAACGGCGAGAGTGGAAGCACCTGAAGTGTAGTAAAAGTAGGTAGGGATGTTGAGGGTGTTGGTGACTTGTTGTGCGGTGTAGTTGAAGAAGTCCACGACAACGGCTTTGAGGTTCGAGGTTTTGGAAATGGAGTGGAGGACTTGGTAGAGGTTGTGGTTGCTGTGGCGGCAGAGCTCGAAGGAGAGGGCCTGTGGAGGGAGTGTGGAAGGGAGAGGGATGGGAGGGAGGTGGTGGAAGGTGATGGAGGGTGTGGCAGTGGTGACGGCGGCGAGGTACTGTTGGGTGGCGGGGCAGGTGGTAGTGGTGGTGTTGGTGTTGGGAGTGGTGGGGATGAGGATGGTGATGGACAGGGAAGTGTGGTAGGTTGCTATGAGCTGCCCTAGCTCCACTGTGGAGAGTAGGTGTCCTCTATCTAGAGCAGGGTATAGAACAATGGAGTCTTTCATGGTGGAGAGAGAAGATGAAGACGTTTTGAGATGGAGCTCTATTAGTGAAGTTGTGGGTGAGTGAGAGGGCTACCTCTATTTAAGGAGTGTACAGTGTTTTGGCTGCCTAATTAATTAATAAGGAGTGCTATTTTTACCATATTTTAAGGAGGATATCAAGACATCTATTTACAACTTTGGAAAAAAATTATGAAAAAAATAAAAAAGCATGTAAAAAGAGGAGAGATAGAGAGAGAGGATCTCTAAATATATTAAAAGATAGTATATATAACAATTATTTCTCTTAATTATAGGCCGCCGATTATGCAGTGTGTTTTTAGATATCATTTGTTAAATATTCATTTTTATAAATAAAAATTTAAGTTGAGAAATAAATTTACCTTAGTCAAACATCAAAATATATCTCAAGGTTTATTAAGCGTTTATAGGAGATATTTATAAATTATCCATAAAAAAAGCCTATAAATCAAACTAATTATGGAGATATATAATAAAAGATTAATCAAGTAAGCCAATCTTGCTAACCCCGTTTGATAAATATTATAATTTGTAATTGTGATTAGTTAGTGTACATTTCCTATTAATATACATATAATGTTATGGTGTTAGTGAGCTTTTCTATTTTCTCTTATTATAAAAGGAGAGTGCTAGCACGACTCAGCTTTCCCGCTCGTTTCTATGGCATATATGGTGATTTCATTGCCCTATTCTTATTATTGCATTTCTTTTCACTACCCTGTTTTGTAGCAATAGCACAAATGAAACTTCTTATCCCCACCTCGTCTTCATCTTTGCTATTTACTCCCTGCCAGGGATGTCACCCGTGCGGGGCGGGGGCGGGGAGTGCCTCCCCGCTCCCCGTCCTTGTTACCTTAAATGTTCCCTATCCCCGTCCCCGATCCCCGCCATGGAGGGCTTTTTCCTCCCATCCCCGATCCCCGTTTCCCCGTCAGTCCCTGCGGGCCCCCGCAGTAATAATTTTTTTTTTTTTTGTTAAAAGAACTACAATAATGACAAATATGAGGTCGAAGGAAGAAGAAAAAGAACAACAACAGCAACTCAGATCTGTGAGAACAATAACAAAAACAATAGAACAACAGCAGCAGCAGCGCTTCTGCAAAAAAGAAAAAAAATGGAAGAAGTAGCCGCAGCAACATAGATCAACAGCAACAGCCCAGATTTGAGCGGCAGAACAACAACAACAACAGTAGCAGCAAGAGTGGCAGCCCAGATCTGAGCAGCAGAACAACAATAGCAGCAACGCGGTAGAACAACAGCAGGGGAACAACAACAACAGCAGCAACTCGACAGAACAACAACAGCAACTCGTAGCAACGGTGGCAGCCCAGATCTGATTGGAGGAACAAGAACAGCAGCAACGCGGCAGAACAACAACAACAGCAGCAACTCGACGGAACAACAACAGCAGTAGCAATGGTGGCATCCCAGATCTGAGCGGCGGAACAAGAACAAAGAAGAAGACTACAGAACAACAAAGAATAACGCAAATGAACAACAAAGAAGAAGAACAATAGTGAGGGGATGCTCTACAGTGGAACAACGAAGAAGAAGAAGAAAAGGGGAAGTGCTTGTGAATGGATATGCTGTGGAGAAGAAGAAGAAGAAGAAAAAGGGGCGGAGGAGAAGAAGAAGAAAAAAATAGGAATGCACTCAACGCAACAGCCAACAAAGAAGAAGAATAAAAGGGAAAGAAGTAAAAAAATCAAATGAGTTTGGGTTATAAATATTTTTAATTTTTAATTATTAAATTAAATAAATTAATGTGAAATGTCATAAAAATAGAGATATATATAAATATAATAGATATCTATTAGGGATAATATAGTATTTTCACATAGGCGGGGTCCCTGCGGGGTGGGGAGATCTCCCCACCGCCCCCATCCCCAAACCTACCACGGGGGAACTTTTGTCCCCGTCCCCGTTCCTGCGGGGGAAAAATCCCCGACTGCGGGGCCCCGAATGGGGCAGTCCCCGCGGGGATCCCCACTACATGGGGATTTTTGACATCCCTACTCCTCGCTTCATCTTCTTTTTTAATTTCAATTTTTTTTCTTTGTTTCTTTGCTTCCATCGTATGTTTGTCTTTCATCCTGTCTCTCTCTTGCTTATGCTATCTTTTGGTTGCACTTTCATTGATGGTTTCTCTCTCTCTCTCTCTCTCTCTCTCTCTCTCTTCTTCTTCTTGTTTATTGCCTTATCCTTCTTATTGGAATAACCTATTATTGGATTCTATTTAGGGATGATGAAAAGTTTGATTTTTTGGATTTTGGATTGATGGGTTCTGACATTTGCGTGAATGGTTCTTGCTGTGTCTATGAATGGTTCTCTATTCATACTTTTCATTAGTGATGGCGAAGCATATAAAGCCTGAGCCGTTCGAGCACCAAGTTTTGCCTTTCAAGTTCAATGGAGCTCGACAAAGACCACTCTGGCTTCATCTCTGTCATGCAGCTTCGCCTTCCGAGTTAGACGGCCTCTTAAGTTCAATGGAGCTTGACAAGGACAAGACTGGCTTCGTTTCCATCATGCAGCTCCTCCTTTCAAGTTAGATGGCCTCCATAACGTAGCTCCTCCTTCTGAGCTAGACAACTTTTGAGTTCAATGGAGCTCAACAAAGACAACACTGGCTTCATGTCTATCACGCAACTCCTCTTTCTGAGTTAAATGACCTTCCGAGTTCAATGGAGCTCGACAAAGACGACAACATTTTTGTCTCCGTCACAGAGCTCCGCCTTCTAAGTTAGATGGAGTTTAACAAGAACAACACTAACTTTGTCTCCATGATGCAGCTCCTCCTTCCGAGTTAGACATCCTTCCGATTTCGATGGAGCTCCTCTTTCGTTTATGTCATAGAGCTCCACAACAACACCAGTTTCGTCTATGTCATAGAGCTCCTCTTTCTGAGTTTGACAGAGCTTGACAAGAACAACATCGATTTCCTTTCTATCACGCAGCTTTGCCTTTTGAGTTAGACGACCTTTTGAGTTCGACGGAGCTCGACAATTACAACTTTAGCTTTGTCTCCATCGCATAGCTCTATCTTCTGAGTTAGATGAAGCTCGACAAGGACAACCGTGGTACAAACCTTATAGATGACTGCATATTTCGTCCAAAATAGCCTTGATGAGGAAGCTATGATTGGACTTGATGAGACTTTCAAGTTTCACTTTAATTTGAGTTTTGAGTTAACGTGATGGAAGATGAAGAAGCTGAGCCCGGATATAATGCAAGTTCCGAGTTCACGTGACAGAAGATGAGGAAGCTGAAGCTGGACATGATGCAAGTTCCGAGTTCACGTGACAAAAGATTAGAAAACTGATGTTGAATTTGATTTGAGTTCTAATTTCTCCTTTGATTAGAGTTCCTCCTTGGGTTGAGGCATTGCTGGATTGGGCTTTAGTGATAGGTTATGTTTTTAAAATATGTCAACTATATTACCAAATTACCATTAATAAGCATGTGTAGATCACATGCTATAATTTCTGTTAGCTCCATTAACGGCTCTTAACAATAAAAGAGGTCATTGTAAGTTTTCGTAAAGTTCAAGGACTTATGGAAATAATTTTCCAAATAGGAGGTGTCAAATATAATTATCCTAAATCTTTGGAAAGGTCAGTATAATTCTCCTTATATCTTATATAAATTTACTATATAATAATACTAACTCAGACTAATAATATAATTATAATTATAATGATAGATGATAACAAATATTAGAATATATCTTGAATTTGATATTAATAACTCATCACTAATAAATGATAATTAAAAAATAATTAAATTTAATAATAATCATTAATATTAAAATTATATATATAGTCTCCCGTCCATCAGATAGGTGCAAAATCTATTTTTATATCTACATAGCACGAACAATCATGAAATATTGTGGCCGTTTCTCAGCCACCAAAACCTAATGAGAAAAAAAGGTAAATTATTTTGATAGAAATCACTCAGGCCAATAGTGACTATGTACCTGTTTGTTTATACTTTTTAGCCAGTGAAACGTATTTCTTTCAAAACTGAAAATGAAAAATCCCAGAATAAATATTGTTTGGCTTCAAAAATGATGACCAAAGCCTAATTTTTAGGTAAAAAACTTAAGTTTAGCAGAGAAGATGTCACTTTTCATTCTTATTTTTAAAACTGAAAATACATTTTACCATATTACCTTCATTATTCTCTCCACCTGCTTCATAAAGTGATTATATAATGTCTTTTTGATAATTATACCTCTAAAAATAATTTTACTTTATCATATCTAAATAAAATTTATTTTTTTAAACTTACTTTTAACATATTTAAATCAAACATAAATCAACTCTTTTAAAAATAATTCTTCTAAAAAAAATTCAATTTAATTCTTTCAAATACAATTCTCCCAAAATTTGAACTAAACATACTCTACTCTGTCTCCGTTTGGAAACATTTAGCATATTTGTCTTTAAGCTTATCGGTGATGCATCATATATGCTAGACTCCAATAGTTACAGATATTCAATGCTCAGAAATTGAAAGCTCGTCCTAAGGTCTGTGTTATTCCCTCGCCGCCCATTTAATATAAATAATGCCTTGTAACGAGAATTATTCGTCAGAACTTATTAAAATTTGAAAAATGCAGTTAAATAAATCAAAGCGGAAAAAAAAATCATCCATGACCATGCATTCAAAAGTAAAAAATAATATTACATCATTTTAACATAAATTCTAACATCAAAATTCTAAGAATTTAATATTTTCTATTTAACATTTGAATAATTTATTTCTACACTAAAAATAAATATTAAAAGTACATACCATTGAAATAAATATACAAAACACTAATAATAATAGGCAAAGTCAATATTTTATATTTGTCTTTATGATATCCATTCAGAATATTCAATTTTTTTATATACAAATAGAATTATTCTTTAACATTTCTACAAGCTTGTAGATGGATGCGATTCTACAAGATTCTAAACGCAAGCTAATCCTCGTGCTTACTTGTTTTTTAGGGTTTCGGATATTCTAAAATAATTAGGTGTATAATTATCTAAGAATGGGACGAAATATACATGACAAAATGTCAAAATTCAAATCATATGACAGTGACCTCTTTTTTCAACTCTCCTATTTTTCGAAAGATTTGTTCCTAGATTCGTTCAATTCTACTTATCATTTTTAGAAGAAATTAATTACTTTTTTATTTTAACTTTACTTCTTAAAATTTGTAATATTACATAAGAAAAAACCAATCATACTTATTTTTTATAAAATAATTATTTAGGAAATACCATTCAACTAATTAAAAAAAAAAAGAAAATTATGAAGTTGTTGGATGAAATAAAAGATGTTAGATTAACTCATCCTATAGTCTGTTTAACTTTTATATAATAAGTTTGAATGAGGACGCGAGTTTGGAAATATATTTTGTAATACAGCTAATGACACTAAGAGCATCTCCAATACTAAGTTTCATTTTGAATCTCACTTTTAATCTCACTATTTGCAATATCAGTAATATGTCATAAAAAGTAAAATTGGGTTGAAATTGGGATATTCTCTCAAATAGAAAGTTGCAACTTTAACCCCAATTTTGATTTCACGTATTTTTTAAATTTAAAAAAGATATCAATATATTTATTAAATATTTTGTTATAAATATAAAATTTTATTTAAAAGTATAAATTATAGATAAAAATTTTGCACATTTATTTTTTAAGAGGTAGGAGGAAAGATAGTAAGTGCATATAAGATTTAAGATTTTTAATCGAAAGAAGAGGAAAAATATTATCATTAAATGTGGAAGTAGTGCTCCATATTTATAAGTTAGTTTTTAAAATATTAAATATAAATTTAAATTAAATATTTTAATTTAAATAAAAATTTATATCTAAATTCTTAGAACAATTTTTATTAAAAATTTATTTTTTTAAAAATTGTATTACAAATAAAAATTTAAACCAATTTTTTCTTTAATTAAAACAAATTTTCAAAATACTGAAATAATATTACATGATTAATAATAAGGATTTGATTGATATGTATTACCAATATAAAACTCTTTTATATTGACATCTAATCATATACTACTATATAGGTAAAGGTGGTTAATTCTCACATCTACTATCTCAAAAAAAATTATATTTATTTATATGATAATATATGATTGAATATCAATATAAAAAAATTTTATATTGATAATATTCATTAATTAATCTCTAATAATAATATTATATCTTAAAAAGAAAAAGTGACTGCAGCAAAAGCTACCATTGCCACATGTTTGTCAAATATTTGGGATCACAAAATTGGGCCCGATCCCTCTAACATGAGACGAGTCCCAATTTTTGTTTCCACTAATTGGTGCGGTTGGGGCATCGATCCCGCTTTGTGGGCCCAGCTGATAAAATGGGACAAGAGATGTCCCACGCTGGAGATGCTCTAACGGTATCGGTGCAATCAAAATGTGGCCGTAATTTCAAGGTTGGGCATGATGGATCCACACGCCAATCGCGCCATGATATAAAATTTTATCATATTAAATTATTTTTAATGTAGTTAATATTATTTATAATTCAAGAAAAATTGCAGAACATCCTAATATGTTAATTTGCGAATTGAAAAGAATATGAAACAAGATATTTATCCCATATATTGCACGAATTATATAAGTTAATTATTTTCATGATTATATTTTTTATTAAATAAATGAATGTTTTTATCTATTTTTAAAAAACATAATTAAAATATTTAAATAAAAATACGTAGTTAATATTTTATTTAAAATAAAGTGAATTAGAGTAAATGTATTCATAATAATTTAAAACAAATTAAATAAATATATATATATAAAGTTTAGTAGTTATTTGTTTGAACTTTTATGGTTTATTGTGAATAATATTTATATTTATTTTAACAATTTGAGTGAATTTTCTTATGATGTGAAAAATTTTTAAATTTGTTATTTTTTTATTTATAAAATTTGATCTTAATTTTATTTTGAAAATATTTTTTTAAAATACATCTAAATAAAATTCTACATTACCATATTCTCTAACATATATTTACAATAAAATTTCATACATTTTATACTAAATAGTTATAGAAGATAAAAAATTAAGAAAGAGCCTTTTAGAAAAATGAAAGGTCAAAATAAATATTATTCATAGTAATTAAAATAAATCTATTTAGAGAAATGTCACATAGTAATTACAATAGAGAAATATTAATAAAATAAAAAATTAAAGAATAATTAAAATGTTAAGATTTAAAAAAAATTAAAATTAAGACAAAATGTCATGTGACATTGATAGTGAAAAGAACTTTTATATTAGATTATAAATTATTGATTGTAGATACAGTTCTCAATTTAACAGCTAATATTAACTAAGTTATTTTTTTTATTTTTATATGTAATACAATATTTTTCATTACTAAAATTATGTGTATGGGTCTTAGGGTGCGTTTATTTTAAATTTAAAAAAAAAAGTTATTTTTAATCTTAATTTTTATATATAACTAAAAAAATTAAAAATTAATTTTTTTTCAAAAGTTATTTTTTCCAGTTTTTTCTAAAAGACTGAAAATTTTTTTTTGATAATCTGATTATTTTGAAAAAATTATCTAAATATATAAAAACTATTTTTTTAGTAAAAAAAATAATTTTTACTCCAAAAAAGCATAAATAAATGCACTCTTAATTTTAGTAAAAATCAATTTTAGCAAGGCCCACTTTATCTCTCACCTGCTTTATAGGGATTTTTGGATAAAAATCATTTGTTTTGAATGGATAGAGTGAAAAAAAATAAAGAACACATTGGCAAAAACTTGCGTTTGTAAAAAGAAAGAAAATCACCAAAAGAAAGAAACCTTTTACAAGAGCCTAGTATTTGATAGCTTTGAAGCTTATGAATTCAGCTTCCGAAGTCCCCTTACTTGCTCTTGTTGTAATGTGGGCTTGTGGCTGTCATCACGTGCCTATCAATCTAAAGGGGGAAAAAATAGAAAAATATTTAAGGTCATACATAATAGCTAGTAAGATTACTTTATGTATATGTTTCTAATGCGCAGACATGTTTTCAGTATTAATAAATATCATCTTTCCAGGCATGTTCGTATCAATTGTCTGGTTATGGTCGTTTTCAATAAAAAAAATAAAATAAAATAAAATTTGCGCTGGCAATGAGCATTTTTTGTTCTGGCAAATTAAAGGGATTAGAAGGTATATTACTCTTTGGCTTTCAAAATGCAACATTGGCATTTCCTTATATAACATCATATACTGCTCAAGTATAGCCACATGGATCATATTTCCAAAGAGTGGACAAGTTTAATACAGCCAACACAAATTAAAGTGTTGCTAAAAATCGAAAAAAAAAAAAAATTAAAGTCTCTCACTCTGGATTAGCATCTACAGTGTAGTGTGAATTAGAAAGCAATGACCTATGGGTAATGTGTTTCTGTCACTACCATGTCGTCACCAACTCATCAAAGTCAGTCCTGGATAGTAGAAAGAATATAACTGTAATTATACGAAGTTATTAGTTTACGATTTTTTTTTCCTTTTTATTAAATGGCCAGAAATTCATACTCCTCAACTTTCAGAGCTCTATCCATTGCTATCCCCAAACTCTCTCTTAATATATATAGAGATAAATGCGCATTGTCATATATTTATATAATTTTTATTATTTAATGATACTTGAGTTAACTTTATCATAATTAATTTCACCATATTTTCTATATTCTAACGACCTAATAAATACTTCTAAATATGTAGTGATGTGTTTTTGTTACTGCTTTATTCAGTATCATTTGTACTATAAATATTGATAAATGTATATTTTATAAGACTTAATTTTTTATTTTTATCTTTCTTTTTTTTAAACTATTTCAATAGTGGGATGCAAAGAAATGATCGACCTCTATTGGTTGTCTCCTTCGTGTGATGTTATTTATCGAAGGAGAAATATTTTTTTGAACATGCGAAGCTATGTACGGACGCACACACATAAAAGAGGTATTTAAAGTGTATTATAATATAATTGATCTATGGTAGACTAGAGGAATTTGTGCTGCTTTTGTGGGTATGCGCCGTTCTCACACATTCAAATAACATTTCTGGGGACAACTTGTGCTTTCCCAAAAGTAGTAAAATTTTCGGGTTCTTATAAATAGTTCTTAGATTGTTAAAATAATTATAAAAGTTCTTAAAGTGGTATGAAAACAAAAAAATAGATAGTGATAATGTTTTTAGTGGAGGATGTTTCTTCCGAAAGTGGAAATAATAATATCTTGATAATAACAGTCATACACTGATTTCATCAAATGGTGGGAGCCAACACATGCATTTTTTCTACCCACTGAGGTAAAGGTAATTAGGGTGCTAGCGAGTATGATTAGAGTATCTTATTAGTACTTCGTAGCTGGAAAATTATGTATTTGCTCAAATAACTGTAATTGATGGGAGATCCAATAAAAACTAGTGCATAATTGAGATGGAGCTTCCAGAACGGCTTCTAGGACGAGGGAATAAGACAATCTGCGTTTAGCACAATAATAATTGCAGTTACAATCGCACGATAATTCCATTAGCCGCCACCAGCACTGCTTCTAGAACGGGGGAACAAGATAATCTGCCTGTAGCACATTAATAATGGGAGTTACAATCATATGGAGTAATAATAATTCCAAGTGGATGGTACCATATAATTCCTAGTGGACAGTACTATGTAGAAACCACCGATAAGCATCTAAATATTTTCCCCCGAAGAGGGCTCAGTTTTTGTTGAGAGAAAGTTAGTGTAGGCGTGGGCTTGCAAAAGATATAAAATTAACGTTATTTCAATAGGTGCTTATTTATATAATTTTTCTATATAATTAATTATGTAAGAATTAATTTATATTTAAATATTTTAAATAAGAAGTGATTTTAAAATAATCAATTTTATTTAAATTATATGAAAAATATTATTTTTATAGAAAAAATTATTAAAAAAATATAAAATAATTATTTATATTATATAATATTCAATTCTTAGGATCAATTGGTAAAAATATAATTATAAAATAACCAACTTTTTGCTTATAATATAAAGTTTAAAAAAATTACTTATAATTATAAGCTATTTTTTGACTTAAATTTATTACCTTTGATTATAATTTGTTTCCATCAATTTACAAAACATGATAGATTTTTCAAACAGTTTTTTGTTGAAAAAAAAAAAAGTCTTTTTTCAACATTCTCAAACATGCTCTAAAGATATAGTTATATCTAAGTAGTGTTTAGAATGGATTAAAATGAAAAATAATTTGATTTATAAATATTAAAACTAGATACGCTTGATATAAAACAAATATTACCTTTTTTTTACGAGAAAAAAAATTCAACTCTTATATATACTATAAATTAACATTACTACTTTTGTAACATATAAAAAAAAAAAGAATAATATTACTACTTTTGTTATAGTTGTGTAATTTTAAATTAGATTTTAATTCAACCAATTAGTCAGGTCATTGGATCATTGATCCGATTAATGATATGATATTTATTCTTTACTTTTTTTTATTTTCTCTTTCAACAAATAGAAAATTAATCTTTCAAAATACAGTCAAATATTTAGATAGGAATATCTCATAACAGTATTTTTTTATACACATAAATTTTGAAATAAAATCTAAAACCATATGATTAAGGAATCCGACCCCTTTCCAATTCCATTCCAAATTTGCTTTCCTTTTATGTCCAAAAGCGCAAATGTAAAACCAAAATAAAAAAATGATGGATGCTTCTACCTTACAATTGATTGAATATTTAAATCTATGTTAACTAGAACAACCAAACAATAAAAAAGAAAAAAATGGGCGACGTGGAAAGTTGAAGTGTAAAACTAATTCTTTCTCCCCAGTTTCTTTTTTTGCCCTTTCATTTTACAAAAACCATGCACCCAACTCCTCCATTTTACAAACGGGACAGATGATCCAATAGAATTAGAGTTCATATATATTTGCCATGCTGTTCTTATCCCCTCCTACTTGTATCGTTCCCTCCAATCATACTCGCCCTCCACCTAAATTCATGTCAATTAAGTGCCGCACTACTGCCTTCAAAGTTCAAACGACACGGCATGTTCATTATTATTTTCTTTTTTTTATTATTATTGATAAAGATTCGACCCCCAAACAGGGGAGAGCACGAGTTCACATCAAAGAGTAAAAAACCACAACAGTAAAAAAAAAAAAAAAAAAAGAACACAATGCATATGGATCATGTATATGTATCATAATAGCCCCCAAACGATCTCCCAGGCACAGCCTTTAAGCATCAAAGGCGTCACCAACTTTCACCTAGCTAAGCATACAGTATATGCCACCATTCATCATGAAAGAGACTGTGTAGCAGACCTGCGATTCGCCAAACAGCAAGATCCAATGAAGGAGCATTTCCAAGCTATCAGCAACCTCGGTAGCATCCTATTTAGCCACACCATGCATTCGTCCATTGTTGACATCTGCACCACATTATCTCCATGCATTTATCAATATGGAAATCCTCCTTCTCAAAGATTGTTTTTGTTACGAGCCTCCCAAATGGACCAAATTACTCCAAAGAAGCACACACACCACTGCCTCTTCAAATGCTTGCTTAATTTGACATCAATCCAAGACTCGAAGGCACATCTAGAATCTGCAGGCATCACCCAAGCAAAATTCCATTTACTGAGACAAGCACACCACAACGTCCACAGCATGTTCATTATTGTTAGTTTTTGCAGCATATAGCCCATAATTCAAGGGGTAAAATGTATTTTTCTCCTCGTATATATTATATGTATTAATACATCAATCTGCTCATGTTCAAAGCTTAAAGGTGTCCGTTGAGTGAGCTGGGATATTTTTGGACCCAATTCATTTATGTAAGCAGTGGGTTGATTGAGAGAATGTGTTTTTGTTTTTTTTTTTTTCTCGACCCGACCGCTTATAAACGGATTGGATTAAGCCAAATTCATGAATGACATACATGACAAAGAACTTACCTGCCAAAATATAATTAAACACATAATCAAATGCAGCAAATTTTAATATGCGTATCAAGTCTCGATATATGTAAGTGTTAAAAAAGCAGACGTGAAAATTTTAAAAGCAATAACAAGTTAAGGATTCGTTCGTCAATTTTAATGGCCCTTTTTGTTGATTTTGATTGGTCATTTAGGTGTGATCGTTTTGTAGTTCGTAACAAATAGGTATCTGCCCCAAAAAAAGAGTAAAAAAATTGTATGTGATAAAAATTCGTTGATGGGTTGGGTGTTCTTTTGGGTCAACAGATGGGTTGGGTTTATGAGGGTTAGAACTTTCCAAATTTACTACTGCCCACATATAGTGATAGGGTTCTTAGTCCAACTGATAACTCGTACATAAGCGGGCTGATCCAACTCTGGGTCTAGGGATAACCATTGACCCCAAAAAAAAAAAAAAAACTCTAGGGACACCCCTATTCAAGTAATGTTTTATCATTGACCAAACTAAAAGAAAAAGTAAATAATTTTTTAATCCTATCATTTTAAAGTTGGTATTAATTTATTTTTAAAATAATTTTTAACATCAATTTAATTATAATATTTTAAATTTTGATATCAATTTAATTTTATATTAATAATTTAATGAAAATTTTAATTTTATAGAAATTTTTTTAGGACTAAATTGATGTTAAAACTTAAAGTGTTGAGATTAAATTGCTGTCAAATTTTTTTAAAAATTAAATTAATATCAATTTCAAAATATTAGAACTAAATTAATGTCAAAAAAATTTTAAAGATTAAATTGATATCAAATATAAAATATTAAAACTAAAAAGATTATTTACTTAAAAAAAAAAGTCATGTTTTATCAACGATTCTTTTGGTTGAATGACACTTTTGTAAGTCTATCGTGCTTTTGTTTACATTTTTAATCATTTTTTTGTTTGGGCGAGGGGGCATTTAAGGGGTGCTGTGTGCTTTGACCCCAAAAGTGTCAGCACGACTCCAAAGCTTCCCTACCAATATTGGCTTTTGTTTTTTATCATTCACTTTCTATCTGTCATCCTTAAGATCTGTGGACATGATGTTCCATGAAGGAAGGATTTTTTTTTTTTTTTTTAAATTCCAGGAGCAAGCAAGTCTCACTTTTGAGGCAATGCCTCGATTGCTTTAAAAAAAAAAAATCATATTTGTATAGTTAGAGGAAGACACGTTCCTTTATCAACGACAACGTAGCTTATTTGGTGGGAGTTATGTTAGCTTAACCAAAAGTTTTGAATTTAAGCTTTGGATATGCAATTGAATTAAATTTTGAAAGAAAAAGCTTTGTCGTCTAAGTAGGCCTACATAACTTGAGTAGAATTGTCTTCTGTAAAATAATATATGTGATTTTGACCAAAAATGACGTGGTCCTTTTTTATTTTTGAATCAAGGAAGAGGGAAGGGTGCGTTCACTCCATAATGTGGTCTTAAAAGTCTTTAAGTAATGGTTTGGTCCAAGTTTAAGAAAATCGGACCGAGCATCGAACCGGTCAAGACAGGGGTTCAAAGATTCAACCGGGGAGCTGATTGAGATATATATATATATAATTTTTTATATATATAAATATATACATATAATTAATTAAAAAGTAAAAAATTATATTAAATTATTAACAATAACATAATTGATACAAAATAATATTTATTATAAAGTACTTTATCAAATATTTTAAATGTAAAATTTATTTATTTTAATTTTCACTTACATTTCTTTTGGAAAGTATTTATAGATAATATAACAATTATTTTTTATTTTTTATTTTTAAATTAATTTAAGAGTATATAACAAATAAGCATACTAAAAGAATCAAGGTTTAAAAAAAATAAATTTTTGTTTTGATTGAGCTTTTTCTTTTTCATTTTAATAAAGAATAGTATTTTTACCAAAATTTTTTAAAAAAATTGGTCAATAGGTTTGACCGGTCCGATTCACACCAATTTTGACCGGTTTTTAATCGGTTTTGACCACAACCGATTTTGTGGTCAAGACCAGATCGGCCTGAAGTCCAGTTCCCGGTTGGATCGGTCCAGTTCTCTCTTCCTTAGGTCCACCATTTTTGATCCCATTGTCTCTCTCCCTTTTTCCAGACACGATTGCCACTTTTCTCTTGGTCAAATTAGGCCAAATACAAAAGACCTTTGAGGTGAAGACGAAGTCAAAACTTGCCGCATTTTGTGGGATTCTTTTTTTTTGGAAAAAAAAAATGAATTGCTCACATCATTTTTTGCTATGAGTAATGGTTAAGTAAAACCCTTCTAAAATAGTGACTCTAAATCTGGGATTCAAGCCCTAACATTGTAGTTCACTTTCACTATGATCAATTATCTTTAGGTGATGGGATAGTTATTTGTGTAAAAAATTATTTAGATATTTGGAATTAAGAATGGTTAATTGTAGTGTTTGTAAAGTACTAGGTGCACAAAGAAATGGTTAGTTGCATTAAAAATGATTCGCAATTCCAAATGAAATTGCGCGCGAGTAATTCTTTAGATAAAAAAAAAGTATTAGGAGCACATAGGGATGACATTTTCTCCCAGAATTTAGGATCTCACAAAGAGTGTCCTATTTGAGATATTGAGTTCAAGGTTTTTTCCCTGCAATAACAGAAAAAGGGAATTTTTTTTTTTCAAAACATGTTAGGGACTGATGCATCAATCACACCTCTCGTCTAGCTAAATCTTTTATATATAAAATTGCTAAAATACTCTTAATATTATAATATAATTAATATCCTAAATAATTATAGAATACTATTAATACTCTTAAATCCTAAATAATTAATACAATATATATACAAATATTTTTTTCATTTTCATATTATAATATTATATTAATTTCAAAGATTTAGAAATCTGTATCCTATGTGGAATTCCTAGTTTTCTACCTATATTTCAACCCTAAATTTAAGGTGATGTTTTGGTGAGAAATTTTTAAATGCTTACTCTGTATTATTTGTTACTTGATATATATCTTGCAATATTGGTTTTTTTTTAGGTAGCGTGCATTAAAAAGGATTTGAATTCTGTAAGTGAGTATTCTTGTAAAATGAAAAATGAGGGATTAATCACCCTTGTATTATTTGATAGGACCTATATACAATAGAAGTTATTGATCTAAAGTTAGTTAACTATTCACTTTCTCATTTTACAAGAATACTTAGTGTAAAGGATCTAAATCTCATTAAAAGTATTGGAAAAATGAGAGACATTAATAACCTGCAAAATTGATGTATTGAGTAATAAATAATACAAAGCAAACTTTTCCTTGTTCTAGGAGTATCTAGAAATATCTCGATGTTTGGCTTATTTTTTAGGCGAAAGCTGTGGTGCATTTTATTTAACAAAATGCACCACACACCTTATCATCTAATGGCTAGAATATAATGATGTATCAATACTTCCTCCTTCTTTGATGTATCATAAAACACTCTTAAACTCTTTCTCTTGCCCCACAACCTGACCAGAACTGCAAACCAAAAACCACCACCATCATTGTCATCGTTAACTTACCTGCAAAATCAACCACTGGTAGCACCACCACCATTACAAACAACCTCCATCAACCACGAATCATGATGCACCATTGCTCCTTAGCCCCGCCAACTTAACCTCTGCCTAAGCTCCATCCGTCACCACCGTAAAACTTATACTCGCGAGAGCCAACCCCACATGAACAACCCTCCACCATAAACCCACCATCATTCGAAACTGCAAGTGCCCATGCCCGAAGCTAGCCACAAACCGCCGTATCACTATTGACAGTGTGCGATGTCCAATGCAGCATGACATCGCTAGTGCTTGATTGATAGGACAAAGACATGGAATTCAAAATTTTGTTGTTGAGCCATTTCTGGAAGAAAAGGTGGTGTTGTTAGGAAGCAGTTGCTAATGATGATAAAGAGGCCATCATCATCGAATGGAAGGTGGCGTTGTAAAGTGAGAGTGTTAGGACCTAAATTCTTCTTCTTTCGAGTTAAGGACGAAAAATTTCAAATGAACCAAAGTTCATCCAATTGATTATAATTCACTTATGAGTTATAATAATAGTAGTCTTTTATTTATATCTTTAACTAATACCTAATTAACTAATTACTATTAGGATCGTATCAAAGAGCATGTTGAGTGGTGGTGATGCCAGTGGTGGAGAGATGGGGGAGTTGTAAAGGTGTAGGGGTCCTAGGGAAGGTGAGAGTAGAGAAAGAGAAATATTACAATATATTAAAGGTTAATAAGTTCAAGAATATACCACACATCTTCATCATAGGATTAGGTAGTGCATGGTGCATCTTGCCAAGTAAGACAACTTTCACCTATTTTTTATATTCATTTTCAATCGATATGCTTTCAACATTAATTACAAAATTGTCATATTATTTTTATCTTATTTCCTATTTTCTTTATTTTATAAAGATGCAAAAAACAAAATCTTTTTTTTTTCCATCAATATAAGTGTGATAAAATATATTTTTAACATCTTCGCCAGAACAAAAAAAGAAGGTATCCATATAAATAAGTGATAAAGTACGATCACCGAACAAGGTTGACCCAGCCAAAGTACAAGAAGAACAATAAAGGAGGAAAGCATCAACGAATACACTCTTTGACTCAGCTTCATTTTTGCCTCCACAGCTGAACCAACTCATCCAAAGCAACCCGTGAAGACCCACCGCCACCGAGTGCGGCGGCGCCACCATTCTTTGCACCCAAAACCCTCTCTCTAACCTCTTTCCCCCTCCCTCTCTCTGAGTCCATAAGCTCCCCAACTCGCTTCTCCAACTCACTCGCCCTCACGAACCCATCCTCGTCCTCCTTCAGCGGCAGCGCCACCTTCATCTCCTCCACCATCACCACCTTGTTCAGCCTCTGCTCCGCGTACAACGGCCACGCCACCATCGGAACCCCGAAGGTAACCGCCTCCAGCACCGAGTTCCACCCGCAGTGAGTCACGAACCCCCCCACCGAGTCGTGACTCAGTACTTCAACTTGTGGCGCCCAGTTCCTTACCACCATTCCCTTCTCCTTCGTCCTCTCCAAAAACCCTTTGGGTAACAACTCCTCCAACTTCATTTCCCTTCTTTCGTAACCCATTGGGTCCCTCACAACCCACAAAAACCTGTGTCCACTTTTATCCAACGCGACCGCTATTTCTTTTAACTGACTCTTAGAGAATCTTCCATAACTTCCGAAGCTTAAGAACACGACGCTTTGACTCGGTTGCGAGTTGAGCCAGCTCAAACACCCTTCGCCATCACCATTATCACCGCCATTACTCGTGGAAACGAGCGGTCCAACGCAGAAAACTGGTGGGGCTTTTGATTCTGGGACGCATGCACCGTTTTTCAAAGCCCTAACGGCTTTGGTTTCGAGATTCTCGAAGCTGTTGACGATGAAACCGTTGGTGTTTCTCATCTGGACTGACATTTGGACGAAGGACTCGTAGCTCCGGCTCCGGCGGTCGACGATGGGGGCCGGCATGTCCTCCGGCGAGAGCGCCGGCAAGCCGGGGATGCTACGAAGCATGTCAACGTATTTGGAATTGGAATAACCCCTGTTTTTTGTGCTTTTTTGGTGGATGGTTGGGTGGTAGAGGAAGAGCGCGACGCAGCTGGCGGCGTTGGGGAAGTAGTAGAAGGTGGGGATGTTGACGGCGGCGGCTGTGGCGGCGGCGGAGTGGTTGAAGAAGTCGAGGATGAAGGCCTTGGGCTTGGTGGTGAAGGATTGGAGGGTGCGGAGGAGGTGGTTTGAGGGGGAGAGGTGGTGGAAAGTGAGGGAGGGTGCGGCGGCGGAGACGGCGGCGATGTAGTGGAGGGTGGAGGTGTTGGGTGGGGAAGGGAGGAGGAGGGTGACGGAGAGGGTTGCGTGGTGGTGGGTGGATATGAACTTGGCAAGTTCTACCATGGGGACTAGGTGGCCCCTTCCCATGGCAGGGTATAGAACTATGTTGTCCTTCATTTTTTGATGATTTAATTGGGATTGTATCAAGCTTCAAGATGATGATCGATGATGTTGTGTGCGAGGTTTTATGGTTTCTTCTGAGAATTTAAACATTGTGGGAGAAATGAATTATTGTTTTTTATGCTTCGGCGCGGAGAAAGGTAATTTCTTGGAACGCGCTAACTTATGGTCAACGGTTGACCTAAAGTTTATGTTTGATAGAGAATGAAGAAAATGTAGAAATGAAGTAAATGATGTCGAGGCATCGATTAATGTAAATTGGTTGACATGTTGCCATCAAGAAAATGTAGATATGTAAGAATTATGTTTGAAGAGAAAGATAATGGCATATGCTTCATGACGTCATTGCATATGGCATGATGTTATTTTCAAAGGTTCGAAGTGCGTTTTTGTTCTTTTATGGCTTTATGCTTCTAGAGTGCATCTAGGAGAAGGATTTACTTGACAATGCATCAGGAAAAGAGGTGGAGATCTAATGGGCTATGTTACAAAAATATTGAAGGGTTAAGAGGATCATGGAAATTAATCGGAGCACCAATCATTAAGCAATCTACCAAGAACTCGGTAACAAGAATAAGAAGTAGATCTAGCTGGGAATTAACTAGCAGCAGCATCTTCTGTCAACTATGACGGCATATAAATAATATCAAGCCGAAAACAAAGTAGAGTTTACCCTTAAATTTAATTTAAATATTTCGAAGTATTTATATATTTATATGAGAAATCACTAAAGTAAAAGCACAATACAACCGTAAGAAAAAAATGAATTTAAAATAAATAGTTCTCAGATTATTTTAAATTTGATTCCCCCATGATCTGCGATCATGCTTCAAGACTAAATATAAATATAAAAATCCAAAATTGAAAAATCCTTGGACATATCCCTTTCATTATTTTTAGATATCTTCAATTTCTAATGTTGTTGCCATTTCTAGGCTCGGTCATCATAGAATTATTCGTATTGAATTGGCCGTCAATGGACTACGGAAAATGTTTAGAAGACAATATAGTTGACTGAGTCATAAGTAATCTTGGAGGCAACTAAATTACTTGGCAAACTATGCCAAGTGCATATCATGATCGATGCAGTTAAAACTTAGTACCTTCAGTAAAAAAAATTTAGTACTTTAGTAAAAAAATTCAAAATGTTTATTAATAATAATGTAAGTAATCTTCACATCTAAATTGAAATTAAATAGCGTTTAGTAGATTACTTATTAAGATTGCTAGTAATATAAATTATCACTTTTTAAATTGCTGGTAATGTTAAATATAGTGTTTGGTATGCATAGATAATCTAAATGATAATTTATATTAACCTATTTGTCATATAAAAAAGATTATTGGGTAATATATGCATTAAATTAAAATAATAATAATAATAATAATAATAATAATTAGTTATAATAGTATTAATAATTAATAAGAATAAAAAATTTAATTATTAATTATGATTATAATAGTTAATATTATTAATAATTATTATTAAAAAATAATTAATAATATTATTAAATAATATTAATTAATAATAATTAATATCATTTTGAATAATTAATAATAATAACAATGACAACAACAATAATAATAATAGAAAGATTGCCTCATTAGTGATAATTTATATTACCACCTTTCAAGAGGACAATACATATTACCACATTGATGGTAATCTATATTACCTTAAAAATCTAAATTACCAGTAATATTATCCAATCAAACAGAATAATATTACAAACTCAAATAATTTAATCAAACATTACTGATAATCTAGATGAATTACCCATACCAAACGCCACCTTAAGTCCTTGCTTTTTACGCCAAATTTTTCTTTTCCGTTTTAAATGATGCTATCCGCTTGTCTGAATATATTTGAGCCAGTTCAGTCCAAATTAATGAATCCAATAAGGGTGAGTTAGTTCAGTCTAAACTAGATTTGGAATAAAATGCACGCCAAGGGGAGACAAACATATCGTTTAGTTTAAAAGATCTATCAGCAGAGACAACAAAGTAATTAATCGTCACAGAAAAATTATAGTGACAATTGAGGAATCCAAGGAATTCACACTTGGACACCCTACATAATGAGAGCTAGCTACTTCTCCTACTTTATGGAGAAAAAGAATGGCACAGATAATTGGTGAGGATACTGAGATCTTGCTGGAGAGCCTTGTGCTCTTTCCATCTCAGCCTCAGGGACAGAAATCAATACAAAGAATTGTAGGTATAGCAGGTTGCTAAGATGGAGGATATGCAAATGAGGAGTGAAGGAAGCAGTGTGACATTAAGGAGATTACTCTGACCCACGTAGCCAGCCAGGGTAATGGTTGCATCAGCAATCACTCTTGCAATTGTTCCAGCCTCGGTAGACAGCAGCCCGCCATTATAGGTTCCGCGAGAAAGCCTCGAGGACATGACTCGTGAAAGCAGTGACAAGTTGACACCTAGAATGAACAACAGTCAGAGGATCATGTATATCAATTACACTATGGTCAGGAAAAACAAAAATAATAACATTTTACATCAGCAACCAGCAAGCATCCTTTTTTAATTCCTATTAGCTTTAAACTATAGATACTTGTATTATGAAGGAAAGATAAACATTATGTCCTTATCATACTTGCATCATCAGAAAGAGAAAACTGAGAGAGGCATCATCACTCAGGAGCCAAATTGTCTACACTATGTCAATCGATAGTAGGAATGTTACATAATGTTCTGGTCTAAATGAACACCTGATCATGGTTTGTGCAGTTACAGTTAAGCCATTATGTATTGTCATTAAGCTTGATATGTTGACTGGAAAGAAACAAGGGCTGCAAAAATGAGTCTTACAAAGCCCAACCTCATTTCATGTTCTTCAACGAAACATCTCTTTTTATTTAATAAAACAGTAAAGAAGCAGATATAAGACAGTCTAATGCACAAAATATCTTCTTCTTCTTTTTTTTCCAAAAAAAAAAAATCAAGATAATTTTGTAGTTTAACATCGAAGTCATTCAAGAATCTAACATAATAAAGATCACATGTGAAAAATAACTGCAAGCTATTTACTATATAGTGGCAATAACACCGTTCCTGATGCAAAAGTTAACCAGTGTTTTACATTCGAGTCAAATTTCTTAGTTTCATTATATGGGACAGCATCATGCTTCCTGTGCACAATTACAATATAATCTTATTCATAATCATAAATAGTAAAGCAAAATAAGATATTACCTTCAAGTACTTCTGCAGAAACAAACAAAAGGAGACCCGAACAGATGTATTGTGGCTCAGAGTACGGAAAAAATAAATGGAAGCTCAAGAGAACGCCTATGCAAACCATAATTTCCGATGCCAACAGAATTTGCCTAAAACAGATCCATAAAAATTGATCAACCAGATGCATACAGAAACTATTTCAACAATTTTACGGCTCTAAGGGGATCTTGTAGAAGGCACAGCAAGTGAGGATCTTAATCTCTAAGGATGTTTCCTTTTTTCATTTTCTTTTATTTAGCATCAACAAGCAAAATTTATTATAATGCATCTTTTTCTGCAAATCCAACTAGAGCATAAATTAACTTATGGTATGGATGACAATTAAATGAAGATATGAAGCATTGGCCTTATTAGACATTACCTGTCCTCAAACATGTTGCTTATATAGCTGCCAACAACAATGTTTACAGGAAGAACTGTCAAGCCAAGGCAAGCAAGAAAAATTGCAACTGTGCTTGTTGACCAGTTGAAGTAGTATGTTGTGATGACACTAGATTCCGATAGCAAAATCTCCATTACATATTTGAGCATGAAATATATCAATAACTGAACCTGAAGATGTTAAACAGATTTGGTCAGGTCAAATGTCAAACTTTCCAATATTTTATCTAATGATCATCTTCCATTGGAACTTGGTGAATTATAATATCAAATTAACATCATCCCAATAAATCATAAATTATCCAAAATAGTACTTAATAAGCTGGATGAGAAAAAGGCATTCATCATCAAAGCTTTTAGTATAACTAAGTTGTTCTTAAATCAAAATAAGCTAATCAAAACACAGGCTAAATCATCTTATATGACAGGAGAAAATGCCCATCCTAGGAAATATGCAATGACACATACCAACCGGTTAAGAAATAGTAAACATGTAAACAAAAAGTACAAGTAGGTTCCCTGTATTTCTATTGCACGTTGAAAGGAGACCAGTAATCAACTTAAATCATCTAACCCTATCCTCATCAGTTTGTTAAGCTCAGATATGATCTTATGCAAAGGGCTCAATGATTCCTATGCAAAGATCAGCTACTTTGGAAGCCGAATTTATTAATCCATAACAATCTTTAAATCTCTACTTAGGAGTTAGTGAGAGATTAAATATCATACTTACATCTTGGCTTTCTGTTTCTAGATTAGCTTTAAATCATCAAATAATGTTTTGCCTACTTTTCGCACTACTTTATAGTCAACTAATAATTAATAACTCATATAAAGGCTACAGATTGGATAAATCAGATGTCTGAGTGCAAAAAACGCGTCTCATACCTCTCATCAGTGTTACAATATTATATTATAGAACAGCATCTAATTAAGTGCGCTGGCAATTAAGTCCCCACAGAATCTAGTTATATGAATAATATGATGTTCACTATCATCTCACTTGTATTATTAAATTCCAAACTTCGAAGATGATGGCAACAAGCATACATGTGACTAGTTCAAAAGTATTGAAGCATTTAGAAGCCAACAGTATAGTGTCACACGCAAATAGCAGTTAAATTCATTTCAGATCCAATATTATAGGGGTGACAGTAAGCTGTGCACAAACCTTTACAGAAGGTGTAAGGAGTCTGTATGCTGATCGAATTGAATTGGCTGGTTGACGAGATTCCTCGGGAGCTTCTTCACTATCATCACAATCTTGGTCAGCATCTTCATCTACTTTATTGTCCGAACTAATCAGCAATGGTTGTTTCAGGCCTTGTTCAAGTGCATTGTTTACTTCTGATGAAAAAGTGTGTCATTTAATATTATGTGTTGAGGCTAAATAAAATAAGAAAACTCTTATATGAAAGGAAAATGCATGTGAATTACTTTCATTCATTTTGAAGATGGTCAAACTATATAAATAACCAGTGTGATAAATGGGCTCATGATTTTTAGAAAAATGAATCCTTCAACTTCAAGAGCCAAAACTTTCCTATGGATAATACAAATATTTGGATAGAGCAGTGAAATTAGCAGACTAATGTAGACTAGCGATCTTACAAGGACACAATAGAATGTTCAACTTCAAACAACAAGCAACAAGTTGATTCAATGAAAGTCCAGTCAGTACCATCATTTGATTGGCGCGGCATATGATTCTCTTCAGTTTCATGAGAAGGTTCCTTAAAAGTGATCCACAACCATATTAGATATATCAGCCAAGCAACAGCCATAACCCACCCAGGCAAAGTATCTTGATTAAATGTAAGGTTGTAAATCTTAAAATTGGTTTGCAGTACACCAGCCAATGCAGGACCACAAGCCATGCCAAGAGCACTGGCACTAACAAAAGCTGCTGATGCTTGCATGCGGATTTTGAGAGGCACACAGTCACTGATATAACGCCTATTAACAGCTCTGGCAGAACCGAATCTGTAAATATAATCAAGTGTTTATCAGCCAGGAAAGGTCTCAATAATACTAGCTCCCCATAGTATTCCTATCACAATGGTAAGCAGAATATATACAACTCAACTCAAGCAAAGAATATAATTTGCATGTACCATCAAAATCATGGCATACAAAGATTCCTATCTAAGAAGCTACTTTTTATCCACTTTGAATTTTAAGTTTTTAATTACTTGGAGAAAATTTTATTAGGTATCTTATTCTGGATTTAACTCAAAATGGCAAAATACTAGAGGTTACTGAGTGAGATGTATGCTAAATGCACAATATCATAAGTTATGCTCATCAAGCAATGACAGGAAGAAAATCCAGGAATAGAAGACTGCTTACCCACACAAAAGGCGACCAATTAAGAGTATCCATAGTGAATTAACATCATATGCCAATGCATACAAGACGTTTCCAAGAAAGAGAACTATGCTACTGAAGACAAGAGGTCTGAAGTATGATTTATTTGACCATGCACTAAAATACACTGAAGAGAACACCTGTGCAACAGCCATTGCCCCAATCACAACACCACAAACTGTTGGTGCAGCCCCAAGGCTCATAGAGTAATCATCTGCTGTAGGGACAATAATATATGTATTGACCATATACAAAAATGTGTTAGCCAAGTTCAGGAGAAGAGACATAAAATAGTATCTTTGATCATCAACATGTTCCTCTGCAGGGGTTGGGAGCTCTTCTTGCATAATGAGAGCATGCTGCCCCAAAAAGTTAAGGAAGTTTGTTGAGTTGGTTAACCTATCAACTGCGGCTTTTATTGAATCGATGACAGGATCCTGCATGAAAGACCCAGTAAATATGATGGAAAATCACCACCAACCTTATGATGCTCCCTAGCCAGCTACTAAAGCATGCCAGGGAGCATTAAGATTAAACACGATAAAACAATATATAGCAAACTAAATTTGAAAGAAACCTGGAGGGGAAGAGTAGGCTGATCATAAATTGATAAGTAGCTCCCTTGGCGGTCCTGAAGTTCATGAAGATTGCGAGATAAGGCTCCGACAACAGCTCCTATTCCCTGCAAATTCCATATCTGTCAGTCAATGTCCATGCATTAAGCTAGAAGAAATATGGTAGTTTATAAGTTCCATATTTAATTATATGAAGGTCCAAATGAAGAGTTGTGTTTGATCTAAGCACATTACCACATGCTTGAACACTTGTTGCAGCTGGGAGTAAGGATGATTTGCACGAGTTTTAACATAGTAATCAGTGAATCTATAGCCAAAGCGTTTATCAAACTTCTTCAATATCTTACGCAAACCAATAGCATTCATCTCTACAAAAAAGAGAAGCTTTAATAGATCTTGTCCCACTGCTCTATAAGCTTCTCGTAGTTCAGATATTTTGTGTATTTCAGGCTCCTGCTGAAGAGCATCATGCTGCTCTCCAAGCTTCGCTATCCTGCTTGCCAAAATCCCTTGTTGCTCCAATAGGAAAAGGACAATCTTCTCAATCTGAATTGTAACAACAGGAAAGTGATTAGAAAAAATGAAAACACATAACTAACAGATGCCAACAATATATAACAACAACAATGTTAAACAACAGGTATGGTTCATTCTATTCAAACAATAACATTTACAACCAGAATCTAAGTTGAGCATTAAAAGTAATGGAAATGTCAAACTTTCAGTTAGTAAGTAAGTAATAATAATTCCTTCAACAAAGAAACAACAAAACCTGATTATCCAGCATTCGAGAGAAATCCTTAAGCACATGCCGGTGATCTTCTGTTCCAAGTTGAATTTGCTGAGCATAGTGCCTTACTCGTTTCTTCATGAGTTTGTAGTTTATATAATATCTGTAACCAAAAAAACAAAAAAAACTCACGAACCCAAAGTAGCATTAATGCGGGACAGATATTCAAATAGGAAGTTTTCAACCCTCACACATAGGCAAACATACATACCCTTGCCATTCTTGAATTTGTCTGTCTTTCAACTTTTTCCCAAAGGCAACCATCTTTCTCTGCAATAGGAAACGTTGTATCCAATGGGAGAGAACTCAAAAGATTAAAAATTAAACAGGACTTCAGTCCACAATGAATACTATTCTTTTTTTTTTTTTTTTGGTTTAAATCATCATTATTCAAGGATCACTGGACTCCAACTAATCTAACTCAAGCTACCTCGGCTTATTATAGAGGTAAAGCTCTCCCAGGACTAATTTTTGTATACATAAGACTTGAACAAGAGACTTCGCTTAAGGGAACAAGAGTCGAACCATTTGAATTAATCAAACGTTAATTCATTTTTTTTTCAATTTTTTTTTTTTTCGTTACAAGTACAATAAATGAATGAAATTCTAATCAGGCACAACATGGTGTGAATCCAACTCCAACCTTATGAATCCTTTTCTATTCCAGTAACAAAAAGTTAAAAGGAATCTATCCCATTTCAAGGCCCCAAAGCATGACAAGGGCATCTGTGAAGGCTTATAAGGGTTACTTACATATTGCTTAACAATTGGGGATTGTTGGCGAATCCAAATTAAGCCTCACAAGCCAAGTGCTTCAATCCTTACCAGCTGAAACAACCACCCCTGTTGGCTCCAACGTATGAACCTGCATACCCACACACACCCACTTTGATATTCAACATTCATCATACATCAACAAAATGCTACTTTCATGAACGCAGAGCCTTGATAGAACAAAGTACAAACATACCAACACACTCACATTAGAAAAATTCAAACAAAACACATTTCAAATTATTGAAATTTGATATTGAACCGAACAACCATACCGGGTTCACCTGTTTCCAGCTCAGGAACAGAAAAAGCGGTCTCTTTTTTCTTTCTCTCTTCTGTTTTTCTAGAGAATTCTCAGCAACCAAAAGAACAAAGACACACTAATCAGTTTGATATGAACACTTTTGATGGCATGGCATAATAATAATAATAATAATAATAATAATAATAATAGATAGCAATAATAGGAAAAGAGAATAAAAACTTACCCAACTGAATTTTCACGAGTTATTTGGAATGAATCATTCAGATGGAGAAATAGAAAAAGAAGAAAAAAAAATAAAAGGGTATAAAAAGATTGTAATTGATTTTTCATCCAAGGAAAGGAAGGAAGAAAAAATGGAAAATGATTGGGAGAGAGAAAACAAAGAAAGAAGATTTGCCGAAACTCTAAAAAGAAAAGTAGTGGTGAGATTATGTCTTAGCGTTCTAGCCGCCATGTTTTAAATTCTCTTTAGGTGTCTTTCACGATGTTTAGCTGTTCATATCACATGGCAATCTTAACTGTCAGTTGCTTGCTTGCCACCCATTTGTCCATTCTTGTTGCTTTGATCCCCTCATCTAACTGTACATTGCTGAACAGACTCAAAATTACTCAAATACTATTAAATAATCTTTTTTGTTTTGAATAATATAATTTTATCATATATAAGTATATATAAAATTTTATATTCTTTTCAATTTTTTTTCACTTTATCAATATGCATTAATATTAAAATCTTATATATTTTTAAAAAAATATAAGACTGACTATTTGATTCTGTTCATATTAATATTTAGTTATTTTTAAAATTAGTGGACAAAAAATTAATTATAGTTCGACTGCTATATTAATGAAAGTTACAATTAACTTAACAAATAGTGTAAACATATGGATCGTATAGCGGGGTAAAAAGCAAGACGAGCAGGAATTTATTTCTGAGAGCAGACAGCAAGGCAGTGAAGTACCTAACATTATGGATTTAAAAAGGACCACACTCACGTGCAGATCAAATCCATTACGGATTCCAGTAAACTGACATCACATGATTTCAGGTGATTATCTGATTATGCATGAGATTTAATCAAACAACATTTGTCGATTATCACCGGGGGCAAAAGTTGCCCTCAAATATAAATTAGAACGCAACCAAATATCTGCCATATATTCAAAAAATGGAAAAAAGAAAAAGAAAAATAAAAAAAGAAAAAAAGGAAACACTTAGCCACCTGTAAATTCCTCTTCAACATGTGTCAAAGCAGCACCTTAACATAATTAAACCAGGAAAATGAAAAAAAAAAAAGACACAAATCAATTCAACTAACCTTGCTATTACTCAACACGATCAAAGTATCTCTCAATTTCAACCAATCTATTATAGGATATTCACGCGTACGTCAAAACATTCGAACACCGAATGGAGAGGAAGCTTACCTTGACCGATGCTATTATAACTGGAACCCAAACTGAGGTAATTCTATAAATCAACAACCGTGGTAGAAGCAAAACTTGGGCACACAGGTGGTCCAAACGTTTCTTCTATAGTTCTCTTACAACGTAGCTTTTGAGAAAAAAACAGTGAGTCATGAAGCTTGTCACCGGCCACCCAAACCAGCATCACTCATAAAGTTGTTATCGAGTTATAGTTTGTTAGAAGAATATCTATGACATTTTGTGGACGAGATAAATTCAACCATTGCAATGAAAACTTAATGCCAAACTTTATAACTTGGATTTAACACTAGAGCTGAAGTGACTGTACTGTGGGCACCACCTTAATTATGGCTAAGTAAGGAAAAGCATATAATAATTGTTATGAATTATGATAATTACATTGAAGAGCTGAGGGTGGCTAGTCATCGTCCTTTTGTTCATTCCATGATATCATTATGTGCTCAACCTGGGGGCACCCACCACAATGAAAATGAAGGTGTAACAGTCATAAAGCGGTATACAAATCTATTTTGGATTGTTTGATGTCCAATTCCAATTTCATTTCAATCATACTATTGGAAGAATAGACCACAAAAAGTACATTGCATATCATTGGTTGCATAATCCTCTAATACAATATATACAACTAGCATTTAAGAGTTTTGTACATTATTGCACAGACATATTATTATTTCTTTCATTTTTTTTTTCTCTTTTCCCTGTCTTTTTCCTTCAACCATCCATGCTCTAGTATGCTTTTCGATGTGAGTTGTGAGATAAGACATCTGACTATCAGTTATTTCTGTTTAAATAAGCAAAGTTTAGGTCCACTTTCACACGAGTCATAATCCACCCGCACCACGTCCAAACAAATAACAGAGCTCGATGCATTTAATCAGAGTTCAGAGCTGGACCAAGTCCGTGCTCAATGGGCAGCACGAGACCTACCCTTCTATCCAATGGCAGAATTACACGACTTTAAGTTACTCAATGAATACGTAGGAATTAGTGAGAATACGAAAAAGGTGATCGTCCGAGTGATAGTGGCTTGGGTTTTTTTATCATGTAGTCCTGGATTTCATCCCATAATCTATGTCTATTGGAAAAAAAAAATTGCTGGAAAAAATCTTCATTTAGATAGATGATTATATATTAGTTTTTCACTTATTAGATAAGGAAATATCTTTAAAAAAAAATTCCTAAGGAATACTGAAAAAAAAAAAATTGTTTGAACTGTTAGAATAGGCATTTTCACATAAATAAATAAATAAAATGATTAAATACGATAATGTACTGTTTCATTTTTTTTTTCGAAAATATCCTGATTTGGGTTTGTATGTAAATCGTGTGAGACTAGAATGATTTACAATTGAACAGAAATCGTGACAACCTAACACCATTTATGGCTGGAAAAGTATCAACCAGAAATCGTGGGAGGCTGCCACGATTTCTGTGGGAAACATTTGAACTGAAATCGTGCCAAGGTGACACGATTTCAATTCAAATGGTTCCCACAGAAATTGTGGCACCCTCCTACGATTTCTAGTTGATCTATGTAAATCGTGTGAGAGTCACACGATTTTCGTACAAATCCCCCCACCACATATACTCAACTTCCACCATCCAATGCCATTTTCAACCCATCCAATATTATTTTCCAGCAAGAAGAAAACGCCTTTTCCCCAAAATTTGAGTGATAGATAGAGAAATTTTACATTCTTATCCATCATAATGGTGAAATCATAAATACAAATGAGGGAGTAACATTTTACAGTTCAAACTCAGTTTATCTGAATATTCATCCTTCTATTACTTTATTGGAGCTGCAGAGAAAAATATTGTAGAAGTTGCGCCAACAAAATAACAAGCATATAACACAAATGGTGTACAGGTTACCTATAGCAGTTGGGAAAGATCTGATTCGGTACAACAGTCTTGAGATCAGCTGTGATAAAGATATTGGAGTGATGTTTGATTGCCATGCTCAATTTCCAGAGATTCGTATTATAGAACTATTCATTGTTTTACAAGACTCAGCTTTAAGCTCCGGAGGATCTGCTCCCGATCCAGCATCTGTTGCATTGTCACTGGCCGAACGTTCACCTACATTTGCAATGGCATCGCAAAGACTTGTGCAGATCCAAAATGTTAATGTAGAAGATGTGGATGATTTGATGGGTGGGTCAAGTTTTGCACAGCTTGCAATGGAGATAGCAGCACCACTTTCGCAGCATAGTCCTATTGCAGGTTATGACTTTATTGTTGATAATGGAGATGAAGAAGATGAGCCAGATATAATACCAGATGATAGCGATAGTGGCGAGGATGGGGAGGCAGTGCCTGCGACTCAGAGCCAACCACGGAGCAGCCAATCTCGATTTGGTTCACATTTTCATTCTCAATCATATGCACATGCATCTCATTATGATTCTTTAAATTTAGAAGTCATGCATGAGAGTCCAGCTTTAGGAATTGGAGGCATGGTAGATAGTAGTGATATTTTGGGTGAGGCAGGAGAAAATGAGTTGGAAATTGGGCAACAGTTTCTTAATAAGGAGGCTGTATTATTTGCTGTTAAAATTTACACTATTCGAATATCAGTTGAGTACAAGGTCCTAGAATCTGATCATATAAAATATCATGGCAAATGCAAGCAGTTTGGAAATGGATACAGTTGGAGCATACGTGTGACTTATCGCTAGAAAAAAGGAGTGTGGGAAATTCGGAAGTACAATGGACCATACACGTGTTTGTCTGCATCGCTTTCACAGAACCATTCTTAGTTAGATACTAATGTTATATGTGCCAATATATTCTCCATGGTGCAAGCTGATCCAACAATTTCTATTAAAGTTTTGCAAGGGTCAGTGGAGGCAAAGTATGGATTTAAGACTTCGTATAGGAAGGTTTGGCTCGCCAAGCAAAAGGCCATTGGTAAGATTTTCGGTGATTGGGAAGAGTGTTATAATGAACTTCCAAAACAGCTACAAGGGTTGCAAGCATTTAATCCAGATACAATTATTCAATTGGTGACTCAGCCATACTATGTAGGAAATTTTGTTGATCATAGCTGTATAATGTTTCATCGTTTATTCTGGACATTTGCTCCTTGCATTGAAGCATTTAAATACTGCAAGCTGCTGATTACAATTGATGGTATGCACTTGTATGGGAAGTATGGTGGAACACTATTAATGGCAATTGCTCAAGATGGTAACTCTAATATTTTGCCAATTGCATTTGCTGTGGTTGAGGGGGAGACAAGAGAAGCATGGTCATTCTTCTTGAATAATCTTCGGCAACATGTGACTCCGCAGGAGGGTATTCTCATTATTTCTGATAGGCATGGTGCTATCAAAGCTGCTTTAAATGCCGATGACAGTGGGTGGCATCCTCCACGAGCCCATCATGCATATTGTATACGGCACATCGTTTCAAACTTTGCTCTAGCTTTCAAGAGCAAAGATGCAAAGCGAGCTCTGATGAATGCGGCCTATTCAAAAACCCGCCGAGAGTATGTTTATTATCGTGGCTTGTTGAGAGATGAGAATCCAGCTATGTGTGATTGGATAGACAGAATTCCCATTGAAAAGTGGGCACAACATGCTGATAAGGGCCGGAGGTTTGGGCATATGACAACGAATTTGTCAGAGTGCATTAATGCTGTTCTTAAATGCACACGCAATCTTCCAATTACAGCTTTGGTGAAGTCTACCTATTTCCGTCTTGCAGCATTATTTGTGAAGAAAGGGAAGGCAGCGGAGGCTCAGCTTGCAAGCGGACAAGTGTTTTCACAAGCCTTGTTGCGAGCAATTGAAATCAACAGGCAAGAAATAGGCTCCATGACTGTTTCTGCATTCTCTCAGGCAAATGAGTCTTTTGTGGTGGAGGAGCATGTACGAATAGGGAATTACAGTCAAGGAAGTTATAGAGTGAGACTTTCTGATCGTTGGTGTGATTGTGGGTATTTTCAGGCACTTCATTACCCTTGTCGCCATGTACTTGCTGCGTGTGCATATGCACATCTTGATTGGGGCTCCTTTGTTGATGATGTTTATCGCATGCATACTGTATTTAATGTATACAGAATTGAATTCTCAGCTATTGCAAATGCAGCTTATTGGCCTGAGTATAATGGACCTCGAATACGTCCAAATTCACAACTAAGACGAGCAGATAAAGGTCATCCAGTTTCAACTAGAATCCGTAATGAAATAGATGCTGTCGAATCCGGACAACCAAAACGGTGTGGCTTGTGTAGACAAGAAGGTCACACAAGACGAAGATGCCCTACTCAGCCTTCTTCATCCTCCAGCCAACCTACTAAAGGCAATTAATTTCCAGCTATTGTATATTATTTTTTTTGTTTCGTATTGTTGATTTTGGTTTGTTATTCGACTGTTGTTAATTTTCCAAATGCTTAGATAATGTAATTTTGATTGTGTGTTTTTTAATATAAAAATGCACTTAGACTATATCCAATTAGAGTTTGTTACTTTTTAACATATTCTATATATAAGTGGAATATTCATCCGTCATAAACAAAATATTAGAATCTAAATAAGTAGAAAATAATTATATACATGGATTTGAAATACAAAATATCCATATGTAAGTCAACGTTATGTACATCATATACGGACATCTAGTCTCGTCTATCTTGTCGTGGGGCCGGTAAATGACAACCTGTGTGGCACTGACGAGGACGAATCTCCCGCATAGGTCGACCCCTCCCATGATTGTACTCCGGCTCCAGCCCTACATCAAGCTCTCCTGCCGCTCACGGTCTGCAGGCTCTGTCTTTGAACCTGCTGAGCCTGCTAATCAATCTGACCAACTGTGAATGCTGATGACGGAATCTCGCCAAGTAAATCAAATTCATATGAGCCCTGATAAGAAGGCACTGGTGTAGATGGGTTCACATTTAGATCAATGCCATTCAACGATGGCCTATACACATCTGGTGGCACTGTCTCATCTCGAGTAGGTGTACTCGTTGAAGCATTTAGGAAAGCCTCAAGCTCAGCACACATCACACCTACACCGGGACTAAACTGCTGGCCAGGACTAGATAGCAACTGGGAGCTAGGCCCAGCCATATACTGCTGACTAGGACCCCCCATTGTCTGCGAACTAGAACCCCCCATCATGGTGGCCGTCAAATGTGCCTGGCTGGATGTACCGTACTCAGGCATGGGCTGCAAATCCGGATCGCTAGCAAAAGAGTGAGAGTGCCTATGATACTAATCATCATCATCATCACCAAACTGGCAAGGATCTGCATAATCATCATCATCGTCGTTGTCATCTGTGCGACGGCTAGCACATGTCCCGACGCGTAAATGGCACTCCCGTCGGCGGTGATCTGGAGCATGAGCTGGAAGGCCACAGCAGGCACTGGTGGAACGTGCTCAGGAACATCTCGAGGCATCTTGGCCCGTTGAGGATCACGAAGGACTCGATCTGAACATAAAAACCTTCGCGCAACACTCGAGTACCATCTCATGTACTCAGCTGATGGGCGATCGTCGGAAGAGGCCTGAAATCGAACTACCTAGTTCGCCCGTACATCCCAAAAATCATGATATGCCCTGTACTGGTCAGGCCACCAATGATCTGCCCCACGAGCATCCTTGCTGTGAACCCTATCAAGGTTCAGCGGCTCAACTGGTATAAGCTGCTGTCCTCCAAACTGTCAGATAACACGATCCGGCTGCTGGAACTCAATCATAGTGAAGCAGATCAAGGCTGTGACTGATGGCCAAAGCGGGGAATCCCGAAAAACAAAGTCTGGTGTGATCTGGGCTATATCTAGGTCTTCGTACGGAGTCCACCTAAACTGTAATGTTTAACAACAATTCAATCAATCTAAAAGTAACAAATTCAAAAGTAACATGTAAGTAAGGTAACTGAATGCTTCTTACCCCGGTGATAGTCAAATCGTCTTTGTCTCCGTAATGCCAGCAACCGTCTCTTGTGGTTGTCAGAGGTGCAACGATAATCCCTCCACCTGAAACAAATTAAAGCAATAATCTTAACAATATTCAAATATGAAAGGTAAAAAAAAAATAAAATTATTTTATTTTTTCATAACTGTACCTCGCAGCAAGTGGAAAAGTGAGCTCAGCTGGAGGATGTCTCAATGATAAGATTCTGAACCAAATTCATGACTATAAAAGGGCCAAGCACCCAAAAATATCGCTCACTCTCATATTGGTAGCGCGACAAAGATTGCGATATAGAGTCACAAGCACTGCAGACCCTCAGCTAAAGCTCCCAAAATACTCAAAATCGTGTAATAGTGGCAGCCATCTCAAATGAACTCTGGACCCTGACTTATCCGCCATCAGAAAACCCCCAAACATCATCATAATATAAGCTCGAGTATGACGTATAACCGTCTCCGCAGGTGCATCTGCCTGCAAATCACGAAATATGGTACTAAACTATGACAGAAACACTGAATATCCATCTCGCTCATCTAAACTTGGCACTGTGCCAAATAAATCATAACATGTCGTCCATATATCTCTGCCATGATATTTGCCCCACGATCCCGTACATCCGCTAACTGTCTGTCCATCAACCCACAGTCCTAACTGATAGGCAACATTCTCTAATGTGATGGTGCACTCTCCGTATGGAAGATGGAACGTGTGGGTCTCCGGTCTCCAACGCTCCACAAACACGCTGATCAGCGCGTTATCGTACTCATAATATGGGACTTGAGCTGCATACCATAAGCCTGCCTCCCTCAAGTATGGCTCCATAAGAGGATGTGGCGCAGATATGCGGCGGCGCCTAGCGGCCAACACTCGAGATGGCTGTAAAAGTATGAACATAATATCATTCGTATTCAAAGACTCAAACAAACCTAAATTAAATTATCTCAAACTAAAGGTAGTAAATTATATTTATTAAAAATATATTAATTAAATTAAACTTCATAACACTAACACTATAATAAATCAAATAAATATTAAAATTAAACTTTATAATATAATAACAATAAAATTATCAATTATTAACTTAAATATATTAAACTAAACCTTAAAATAATAATCTTAATTAAAATTTATAAAATTTAAATTAACTTATATTTATTTTCCTTGTAATATCAATAAAAAAATTAATATTAAACTAAAAATGATTAAAATTAATCTGTAAACTAAAGTTTTGATTAATATATAAATATTTTACATAACAAATGATTACTTTACTAAACTAATCAAAACTAAACTAAGCTAACCAAATTTTTTTTTTCATGAATCTAAACTAATCGTAACCCTAAACTAAACTAACCAAATATTTTTTATACTAATTTAAACTAAAATAAAAAAATATTCTTTTATTAATATTGAATATAACTAAATTAAAATATAGATATGTAAACAAGTACCTTTTCATGCAGATGCGTAGAAATATGTAAAACTTCATCTAATCGGCGTAAATTACTTTGTGCCATTTCTGCAGAAATTTCCCTTTTTCTCTCTCCTTCGCTCACCTCTCACGATTTCTTTGCAAATAGCTCTCCCACGATTTCTGAACGAATGAACAGTCCTCACACGATTTTGCTTTTTATAGGAAAACCAGAAATCGTGGGAGGGTGCCACGATTTTTGTGGGAACCATTTGAACTGAAATCGTGTCACCCTGACACGATTTCAGTTCAAATATTTCCCACAGAAATCGTGGCAGTCTCCCACAATTTCTGGTTGATACTTTTCCAACCATAAATCGTGTTAGGTTGTCACGATTTCTGTTCAATTATAAATCGTTCTAGCCTCACACGATTTACATACAAACCCAAATCAGGACATTTTCAAAAAAAAAATGAAACAGGACATTTTCGTATTTAATCATTTTTTTATTTATTTATGTGAAAAAGTCATTAGAATAAGAGAAAATTTTTAATATCTCTCATTCATCATACTATACATTAATTTTGTAAGTTACTTCTACCTCTCACTGTCACTACTTTTATGAAATAAATGAACTTTTAAATAGTAAATGGTATAAAGTAGAACATTTCTCTAATCTACTCTGGTAGCGCTTGAAAATTTCTTATGAATATGGTGCAAACTACATCTTGAAAAGGTTTTGTTCCATCACCTTTCCTTTTTTATCATGATGCAGGTACTGACCAACATCCAATCACGTTTTTTTTTTTTTTTTCCAATTCAAAAATAAATAAAATATATTATCTCGTTTTAAAAACTTTTATATTTTATAGTTTCAAAGAAAATAACATAAAGTTTGTGTGTTATATTTAATAAATAAATAAATTACTATATGAAAATTTTTTTATAAGAGCGTGTTTTATGTGAATCTTAGTTATAATTTTTTTAAAAAATAAATTATTAAATATTTAAAGTTCAAAGAAATAAATTGAAAAAAAACAAAATTTTAGTCAAAAATTAAAAATTGAAACGAGTAATTTGCCAAAAATCTAGAAATGACATTGCAAATATTATTAAATTGGACTGAATTACACCAATTGTATAATAAGGAAGCAAGCACTTACAATAATGAGATGAGACCGGACTCTTCCAAGTTGACAAGCACTACGTCGGTAATGTCAGGAGATCGAGGGCTAGAAGGGTGAGCATCAGAATGAAATTAACTAGGCTCATACTTAGAAGTGTAAACATACTCAAATAAAGACCAAAGTAAGCACTAGGTGAACTTAATCATATTTTATGAAGGATTAGAAACTGCACGCTGTTTGCCTAAATGAGTTGAAGTTAAAGACATGACATTGTAAACCAAAGAGGCGGAAGTCATTTAATTGACTCAGAGCTCAGACAGAGATTGCGATTGTAAAGATGGATGTGAAAGATAAAAGTTTCTTTCAATATGCCAAACCTACAGGATCGACAACAGTGTCAATATGTAGAAAACCTATTCAAGAGATCTACACAAATATCATGTGATGATCTACAGTGATTTTTCAATTTTCCCTCTCTGTTATATTTTCATGCTGAGAGCGCGCACACACACACATTAGAATAATGTTATATATCACATATGAAAAATGTTATTTAAACGTGTAAAATGGACATATTGTGGACGCATTACCAACTTTTTTTTTTTACAGTTATCAACCTTTTAAATTAAAGTTACCAATTTATTTGATTGAGTTACCAACCAGTTACAATATGTAAAATATCATGTAATTCTATGCTATAACTGGTTAGTAACTCAATCAAATAAATTGATAATTTTAATTTAAAAAATTGATAACTGAAAAAAAAAAAAGTTGGTAATGCATTGCACGTTGATATATCATTACTCATCACATATAGAGTCACTTCCTCTTGTTTAATTTGACCAGCCTCATGCATGGCATGTTCAGCATATTCGTTAGCGCATCACCTTATGACATTGATACGAACTGACACATAGATGTGCTTTCTTGCTGTAGAGTCAACATAACACAACTTCCTGTGTGGAGCACAATAGACATCATCAACACGGGTTTAAACTTTAAAGAGTAGCATATATACTAGTCATTTAATGTGTACGTATCAAACAACTTGTGCTGTTGGATAGACCAGCCTGATCTTAATTAGATTCTTAATAATTAGTGCAATTGGCCAAAGTAATCTGGCGGCTTCGTTGTCCTGTTTCATCACCCACCTCAATTAAAATAAAGAAAACTGGGACATTGTCTACTTTAAAATAGTTCTTGTACAAGATTTCTCTAACATTTTGTCTCTGGAACTTGTCTTTGCTCGCATGTTACTTGGCATTGGCAACAATTTAGATAAAGGCTACAAATCCAAGTTGGTCTCCCAAAGCTATCAAGTACTATTTGAAATCCCTTCGTTTTTTTATTTCGAGTTTTTCTTTAATATTCTTATAATCTCTATCTCTCTCTCTCGGGTTTCCTTCTTGATCTATCGACGTGCAGTTTATGGTCCCCTTCTCAGTTTATGGATTCCTCTAAGTTTTGGTTAGCGGTTTATGGACCCTATAAAGCATGAAAATGAGGTTATTTTGCTTATGGTTCTGGCGCTGCTAATTCCATGAAAGCAGTGGATGTTGGGATATGTTTTTGGGTCAAAAGTGTGCAATACAACGAGTCCAAATACAAGACGGCCCAACTTTGCCGTGGGTTAAAAGATGGATGCATTACAAATCAAACCCACAGCTGGGATCAATCATAAGCATAAGCCAATGAAAACCCGGACCTCAAAAGGGAAATCCAAGAAAGCATAGTTGACCAAAAAAGAGGCAACAAAAAGTAGAAAGTCAAAAAAAAAAAAATGGGGGCAAAGGGGGCGGTGCAGGAATTCCAAGTGCCCACATGTCAGAACCATACCTAAGGTGACGTGATAAGACCTTCTGACACAACACTCATTGTTAAGATTCCCTTCCAAAAATTGATTACCTCCCAAAGCCATGCTAGCTGCCACATTCAGGAAATTCTCAGATGACTCTAGAATTTTAGAAAAATTTTGGTATGTAATATTTATCCACCAATATATAAGTTATTGTATTAAAAATATAGAGAGTAAGAAATAATAATAAAAAATATTTAATGAATATATTATATATAAAATATTATGTCAATTTATAATTAAACCTATATTTTATTCAATAATAAATAAAATAAAAATCAATGTAATATCTTACATATAATATATCCTTCTAACATATCTCATTCACAAAATTGGTATATTCATTGGTGAATGATGTAGAGCAAGGTAGAATGTCTCAGCTTCATTTGCCCCTCGTCTCTGTCCTCGTGCATACGGAACGTGTTAACTCTTCCATGATTTAGCAAGTTTGGTTAATGCAACACGACTACACACGAGAATATCGTAGACTCACCTTCCACACTAACTCAACAACAGTGCATCCTTGCGTTCATCCCTGGCTAAGTAGTCATGTCTAGGTTTACTACTGACTTCCAAAAATTAGTCGGTAGAAATTTCTCAATTTAGACACACAGACAAATGTTTGATTTTGATATATGTAAGCATGTGATAAAAAAGAAAAACAAACTTATAATACAACTCAAACTTAAGCCATGTCCATCATTAAATTTTATGCTCAAAACAAGAAAAATCTCACTTAAAAACTTCTCTACTCACTTATTATTATAGGTCTTCCATGATCGCAAAAAATTGGCCAACGCAACATGAGAAGACCCATGTTCACTCAAAAGTGCAGCCTTGGCTTCATCCTGGGCAACCATGACTCGCTTCCTAACCATCTCACCTTTCTCCGATTCCATCAACTCTCTGACTCGCTCCTCCACCTCGTTGGCCTCCACAAAACCAGACTCATCATCACGCTCATGCATCCACAGTGCAACCCCAATTTCATGCACCAACAGCACCCTGTTGAACCTCTGCTCCGCGTACAATGGCCATGCAACCATTGGCACCCCAGCACACAAAGCTTCAAGCACCGAGTTCCACCCACAGTGACTCACAAACCCACCCACCGAGTCATGGTTCAGCACCTCAACCTGAGGCGCCCAATTCTTCACCACGAGCCCCCTCTCCTTGGTCCTATCCAAGAACCCCTCTGGCATTAACGTGGCAAGGTCCTCATGACTTTGCTCCTCCAATGGCTGGTTACGCACAACCCACAAGAACCTTTGGCCACTTCTCTCCAACCCACAAGCTATTTCATGTAACTGCTCTTTGGAGAACACACCCATGCTTCCAAAACAAAGAAAAACAACGCTTTTTCTAGGTTGCATGTTCAGCCAGTTCATGCACTCATCATCTTGGACAACATGCGTGCGTGTTGCAACTAAAGGACCCACGTAGAAAACGGGGGGTGTTGCACCATTTGGTATGCATGACCCCTCAGAGATTGCTTTGAGGCTTCTAGGTTCTAAGGCCTCAAATGTGTTCACTATAACTCCACGTGTTTTAGATGCGATGACTGAGGAGTGAAGAACGTATTCGTAGTCTGGATGCGTGCGTTCAAGAAACACTTTTGGCACGTCCCAGCTTGACATTGGTGGAAAACCTGGGATGACAAGGTGGGTGTTGAGTTCTCTCAAGCTCTTGTTTGTGGTGCGGTGAATGGTGGGGAAGTGAAGGAAGAAAGCGACGGATGAGCCATTGCAAGTGAAGAAGTAGTATGAAGGGAGGTTGAGTTGGGATGCAATGGTGAATGCATGGTAGCAGAAGAAGTCCATGATGAGGGCTTGAATGGTGTGGGTTTTGGAGATGGATAGGAGGGCTTGGTGGACGTGTTGGGTGTTGAGGCGAAGGGTCTCGAACAAAGCTTTATGGCTGTGTGTGGAGGAGGGCAAGGTGGGTGAAAGAGTGACTGTGGGGAGATCATGGAAGGTGATGGAAGAAGGGATGGTGGCGGAGATGGCGGTGATGTACTGAGAAGTGTCGCCGTTGAAGGGTGGTGCGGTGGTGATGAGGATGGAAATGGAGAGAGATGGTTGATGAGTGAGTATGCGCTTGCATAGCTCTATTGTGGGGATTATGTGGCCTATGAGAGGTGCAGGGTAGAAAACTAATGCTTCCTCCATAATCACAAGATTCGAAATAAAAATGAATAATTCTCGTTACCCGTTATATATATATATATATAGCAAAAAATGTTATGGATGATAGTGACGGAGTCTTCAAGCATTGAACATTTAGTAGTAGAATCACATGACTAAACGAACCTCCTGAAAATTGACCCCAAGGACACCTCCGGTAAAAAAAATGAACATTCGTTATACGTCTTAATCGGAGACATCCAGAAAAATGGAAAAAGAAATGAGAGACCGACCTCCAGAAGGTACAAAGTGATGTGCAGTAAATAAGACGAACAAAAAGAAAGTACAAGCTAAGCACTGCCCTCCCAACGCACACCTGTGGCTTCGGCACATGCAACATGCAGTGTAGGACAAACGCTACCCCAAAAGCCAAGACAACTACGTCACGTTAATGTGACGCATCAGTAGGAGAAATCGTAACAGGAATGTGATTTGTCTTTTGTTTTTTTTTTTTGGGGGGGGGGGGGGGTGTTGGGTTGGGGCGGGGGGTGTGTGCTGAGCAGTGTGGCTGAACGCTGCTTTAGTTGTTTATGCTCAGCATGTTGAATGTTGGCTGTCACAAACATACTTCATTTATCAAATCAATACCAATGGAGTGGGAGTCCAAATTAATGGTGCAAACCTCATCAAATCGAATCTTATAGGCCTTGAGTACCGAGAAGGAAATAAGCTAGGTGTTAAATTTATTTAGAATAATTTTCAGAATTTAATTTGCTGTTTGGAAAATATGGTTTTGTTTACAGGAAAGGATTCAGAAAAATGGCTTCCATACTTTAGAGTGAACGTCTAAATGCCACATTAGGTGAAGATTTTATTAGGCGGTTTTGATAGATGGTTTGTTACTGATAATCTGATATATGTATCTTGCTATTGTTTTTTGCTTTCTAAGTTTCTAATCTGGACCTTTATCTCCCCTCCTTATGCGAGGGTTGAGTACTGGTGTAGCCACTTATCAAAAAAACAAAAAAAAAAAAAGGAGAAACCGTCACAGGTGAATACTCAATACTAACTGCAGAAATGATAATTGCTAACATTTTCCCACATAATCTGCCAGAATAATTTTTGTTAATTATTTTAGTTATAACAGAATATAAGAGTTCATTACAATCCACATTAACCAAAGTGAATATATTTTGGAAAGTGTTTCTGATCAACTATCAACATAATCAGACTCCACCGCTGCAACCTTGAAAAGCAATTTAGCAAACGCGAACCAAGTAAGGACTTCCCAAGAGTCTCACTCTAGTAAATGCAGTGTCCACCATGCAAAGGCATTGAACAACACATATGTTCATCATCAACAACGGTGACTGGGGAACTCCACGGCTTCTATGCAATGCCTCTCACATACTGGTCCAACGTTGTATTGAACAGCTCACACCTACGCAAACCCATCAGAAGTTTATCTATACAAATAACTTTTTGAGATTAATTTTGATACTTTTGCCTACCAAACAATCTACCAAAACATAAACACATATTGCCTGAACCCATGGTGAATAAGAGGGAAAATTAACAAAAATGACTTACCGCTAATAAATATATAATGAACCACCGGCAGGGGAACAGGAAGCAGTTGTAAACAAAGCAAATGCAAATATCCAACAAAAGTAAAAAAGGTCCTTGTAAAATTTGATAATTGACCAACAGTGCAAAAGATAAAACAGGCCAAAGGAATCCTCACTAGGGTCAAATGGTTTACCAGCCATGTTTTATCGATAATGTCGAGAGATTGATTGATGATGTCACAGACACTGTGCTTGCTTTCCGAAATAGAGGATATATGCTCAGAAGACTGATCATACTTTCATTATACACATATTCCTAAAACTCAAGCAGCACAAATTTCAAGGATCCCAGGCCATTTAGCTTGTGAACTCAAGCCTACAAAATCAAAGCAAAATTGCAACTGAATAGGCTACAAGCCTAAATCCTACCAAGGATGAACTCATTGCCCACTAGCCCATGGGCTGAATCTGGCTAGGACGACGGGCCACTCCATGGGTTAGGCCACATTCTAATTAGTGTAGCAGCAGAGCATGAAATGGTGGTGACCACAACTGTAAGTAGCGCCCAGTTAAAAGACATTACTTACTAAGGAGTAGTAGTGGGTTCTATTATGATTTCCTGTATTGAAACAATATTTAATAATTGTTCTGGTTTTACTATATAGGAACTAGGAAGATTGTAACATTGTGAATGTGAGTTAAATATATTTCAGAAAGCAATTCTACTTTTTTATACTTGGTGACCAGGCCTTAATATTTAATAAATGTTCTGGTTTTACTATATAGGAACTAGGAAGATTGTGACATTGTGAACTTGAGTTAAATATATTTTAAAAGCGATTCTATTTTTTTATACTTGGTGAGCAGACCTTAGTCCACACGGGCTAAGGTCAGCATCTCAGTGGCCCATATTACAAGTAGGTTTTTCGACCATAGCTGGCCAGCTGACTTTGGTAGCTCTGAACTACTTAGGGTACTGGGAAGAATTATCAAGGATATGTAATGGTTGTGATAAGACAGCCATGACCTTTTCTCTCAGTATTGAGGTCAAGTGATGTCCAGGCCAGGTTGCAAATAACTCAAGTCCTCAAATAATGTAACTTAATGATTGGCTAAAAGCAAGCCATCCACAATGGAACCAGGAGATTCACTGGGATACTCCTAATGGCCTAGGCCCAAGAGTTGGCAAAGTTAGAATTTTGGACATATGACAGTGTGCCTAACCACATATAACATGCTAACCTTTACCACTAGTGCAACTCCTTCAGATTAGGATAGTCATATGTACTAAAGTTCCAGAACGATACCACTAGATGATGGGACTGCCCATGGATGATAATATCAGACCACATATTCACAGGACAAGTATGTCATTCTTTTTGGCATACAGAAAATTATTGGATTTATCATGAAGTATAAATTCTGTTACCTAATAGGAGATCCGGGTGTATAGAGTGGATTCTTGACAACATATTCAACATACAAGTTGTAGATATATTTTAGGGATTCCCGTAGGTCACCAGTTCTAGGATGAGTCACCAGGATAATCTGCATGAAACATGAAAATCACGGCAGAGTCTCAACACGATCATAATCACGAGCAGCTATATATGAATATTGCTGAATTGATATTTCTCTTTCTAAAACACAAATCTGAGGTGTAAATGATAATATTTGTGACTGTTGGTTGTAATCTATCTCTTTAACTCCCAAAATAGATCGATGTTACTAGAGTAAGAAGTGCATCTTTACAATCTCTACCCAAAATTTTCTGACCAAAATGTATAATGATGTTAAACAAACAAATACAGATGGAGTTCGAAATAAGAAATAACTACAATTTATCAATGAATAAATGTGAAAAAGCCAAGGAGTAGAACAATTCAACACTGAATTTCAGAATCAGCAGCAATTGCATCCATAAGGATCTATGATATATAAGGGAAACAAGAATATCATTGTAGCTGACCTTTATTCCAGAAGGACTTTCCATGAAACTAAGTTTGTATGTATTAGTCCGAAAACTGTGAAATGAACAACCTTGGCCAGGTAACTGAGGCACGCCAAGGTTTCCTTTCTCAGCACTGCACAATAAGTTGGAGTACAATGAATTAAACCTACCAATGCAATATAAAAAAGTATAGACCAGCAAAATTCCTTTAATAATCATAAAAAATATTCATCATCAAAGCCATGACTTGTTGATCATTGCTGCAACAATAAACAAGCTACAGTAATAAAGCAATTTCACAAATGAAAGAGTACAAACAAGAGAAAACTAGAATAATCAGGATAAAAATGATAGACACATCAGAGTAAACAACTATCCTATAAATTCTTCGTGATCAAATTAACCAAAAGCATTATATGTGGCTTGAATATTATAAAGGAACATAGCACACCTTCAATTTACCCAAATGTTACTGTTAAAACTGGTATCAATATAGAAGAAAAAATAGGAACACCAGAAAAATATGGAATGCAAAGGCTGAGCTTCAGTGTGAAGAACTCAGCCCAGATTCTGTATATTCACAAGAAAGAACAAGAACAATAACAGGAAATAACAAAGAAAATATCCTGGACATAGAGGAGCCCTTCAATCTCTTAGTGTTTTCTCTCAAAATATCCGAATGACCCCATCCTACTCTATCCAATGAGTATATACCCCTCCCTCCAGCCAATTCTCTCTTACACACTCTTTTTCTCTGTCCTACTCAGCATAACAAACTCTCATTTTGTCCCACTATTACTTTGGGCACCCAACGTCCTATTTTCTCTCTTTTTCTTCCTAGCATACACCTTTCCAAACCTGGGGTTCCTATCAATAACCCCTCCTTGAAGATCCACCTTGGGAAAACTCCTGCTGAATGCTACTCTTTAGTTCCCACGAATTCTCAGATTCAGGTAAATCAACCCATTTGATCAATAGCTCTTCCTGTCCAGCGTCATTTTTCCTGACAGCAATAACAGTTTCAGGATTCACCTTCAACTTCCACCCTTCATTTAGACACCTAGGCAAAGGTTGGCTTGTAGCTCCGAGTGAGACATATCTCTTCAATAAAGAAACATGAAAAACAGGGTGGATGTTTCACCCTAGGGGTAGCTACAGCTTGTAAGCTGCTGTCCCAATCTTCTCAAGAACCTCAAAAGGCCTGTAGAAGAGCGGGCTCAGCTTCTGATTATGCCTTCTTGCTAGAGTCTTCAACTTGTAGGGTTGAATTTTCAAATAGACCTTTTCACCCACCACTAAATCAAGCTCCCTACTATGCTTATCTGTTTGCATCTCCATATGATTCTAGGCCTTCTCCAGCTGCTCTTTTAACTCATCTAACATCAGGTTGCGAGCCTGTATGAGCTGGTTCACATCTTCCACATGAGAAGGAGCTGTATCCCCCCTCACTAATGTTGGAGGATCCCTTCCATAAAGAGCCTTGAAGGGCATCACCTTGTTGAAGCATGATAATTGGTATTGTACCAACACTCAGCCCAACTAAACCATTGTGGCCAACTTTTGGGCTTCATGCCAGCAAAACATCTCAGATAAGTGCCTAGACAGCGATTAACCACTTCCAACTAGCCATCCGATTGTGGATGATAGGCCATAGAATATCTCAGCTTTGTCCCAGCCAATTTAAACATCTCCGTCCAGAAATTACTCATGAAAAGTCGGTCCCTATCAGATACTATTGTTTTAGGAAAGCCATGCAACCTAACCACCTCTTTAACAAATAACCCGGCCACATCCTTTGCGGAGTAGGGATGAGATAAAGGCAAAAAATGGGCGTATTTCGTTAGTTTGTCCACTACTACAAGAATAGTGTCCAAACCCTTAGATTTAGGCAGCCCCCCTAGAAAGTCCATGGACAAATCGGTCCATGTAGCTGTGGGTATAGGTAAGGGTTGTAATAGCCCTGCAGGAGATGGAGTCTCATATTTATTCCGTTGGTAGATTTCACACTCTTGCACATACTTGTGGATATCTTTCTTCATCCCCTCTCAAAACAGGATAGCAAATATTCTCTTGTAAGTCCCCCTGAAACCGAGTCATGGAATTCCTTTAGTATCAGAGGAATTCGAGTAGATCCCTTGGCTAAAACTAATTTGCCCTTGTACCATAATTTTCCTTGCTTCAGCTCAAATCCTAGGTGGGAATCAGGTTGGGAAAGTAGCTCCTGCATCAATTTCTTGGATTTCTCATCAGCAAGTAACTCTTCTTCAATGCCTTCCCACTCAAAGAATTGGACTGAAGAAATTGCAGCTAAGTGCAGCCTTCTAGACACGGCATCAGCTGTTGAGTTCTGCTTTCCGGGCTTATATTTCACCTCAAAATCATACCCCATCAGTTTAGAAACCTATTTCTGCGGCTCCTCCCCCATGAGTCTTTGATCAATTAAGAATTTTAAGCTTCTTTGATCAGTGTGGACTTCAAAGTGCCTTCCTAGTAAATAAGGTCTCCATTTCTGAATTGCCAATACAATGGCCATTAGTTCTTTTTCATAAACTGACTTCTTCTGGACATTTTCGGATAATGCCTTGCTCATATAAGCAAGGGGCCTCCCTTCTTGCATCAAAACTGCTCCTACCCCTTTTCCAAAAGCGTCGGACTCAATAAAGAACGTCTTATCAAAATTAGGGACTGCCAATATGGGCTAACGGATCATGGCAGCTTTTAGTTGCTCAAAAGCTACTTGTGCCTCTCTATCCCACTTAAAACTGTCCTTCTTCAGCAGCTGAGTTAACGGAATAGCCATCTTGCCATAATCCCTCACAAACCTCCGATAATACCCAGTTAATCCCAGGAATCCCCTAAGACTCTTAAGATCTATAGGAATTGGCCACTCCACCATGGCAGCAACCTTCTTGGGATCGACTGCCACCCCAGATGCAAATATATGGCCAAAATACTCTAACTCTGATTTCCCAAAACTACATTTCTTGTCGTTTATGTGGAGTTGATGCTGTTTGAGGAGCTGTAACACCTGGCTCAAGTGCTCTACATGTTGATCTATGTCATGGCTATAGATGAGGATATCATCGAAAAACACTAGAACAAACTTCCTCAGAAATGGCCTTAGAATTCGATTCATCAAAGCCTGAAATATGGAGGGTGCATTTGTCAATCTAAAGGGCATGACTAGAAACTCATAATGCCCCTCATGCATTCGAAATGCGGTTTTATGCACATCTTCATGTCTCATTCTAATCTGGTGGTATCTAGATTTCAAGTCCAGCTTAGAAAAAATCTTGGCACTCCCTAACTCATCCAACAACTCTTCTATCACCGGAATTGGGAACTTGTTAGGTATCGTCACCTTATTAAGAGCCCTGTAGTCCACATAAAATCTCCATCCCCCATCTTTCTTCCTAACCTAGATAACTGGACTACAAAAAGAGCTAATACTATGTTGAATAATTCCAGCATGCATCATTTCATTCACAATCTTTTCAATTTAAGTTCTCTAATAATGAGGGTACCTATATGGATGGATGTTGGGAATTTCAGCATGTTCCTTAAGATTTATGGCATGATCTTGCTCCCTTACAGGTGGCAACCTTTTTGGAAGCTGAAACACCTCTAAAATTCCTGCAGTACCACTTTAATCTCCTCTGGAACTCTTTTAGCCTCCTCTTCCAATGGCTGCTGCATTGTTCGGGTAATGTAGTACCTTTCTCCATGTTCTTTCAATGCCTTCAGGGTGGTTTTCCATGAGGCTTGAGCCTTACATAAAGATGGATCCCCCATCATCTTCCAACTCCTTCCTCCAGCCTTCCATTGTAGGGTCATTTCTTGGAAATTAGCCTCAAGTTTCCCAAGGCTAGAAAGCCAATCCATGCCCAACACCACCTCTGTGCCTCCTAACTCCATAAGAAAAAATTCTGAACAACATCCACTCCCTGCACCTTTAGTTTGACCCCACAACATACCCCTTCTCCTTTTTCCTTCTATCCATTACCCACTTCAATGGTGAAGGAAGGAATTTTCTTCATCTTCAATTTCAGTTGTGGATAAAAAAATTCCCTGAAGCCCCACTATCAATCAATACCAACACTCTCCTTCCTCTTATTTCTCCCTCCACTTTGAAGAACTTATTAGAGGTAAGCCCAGCTAAGCCTTGGAGAGAAATCTTCATGTTCCTCACTTCTAAATCTCCTCCATGCTCCCTTTCTTCCCCTTCGGATCTCACTCCTTCCTCTCTTCGCCCTCACTTCCCTCCTCTTCTACTAACAACAATTGCATCCTTCTCATGGGGCACACATGCTCTCTATTCTAGGGGTTTCCACACTTGAAACACAACCCTCTTCTTTGCCTCTCTTGCCACTCTCTTGAGACAATTTCTTGGGCTCATTTCGACTTTTATCACCTCCAACTTCTCTATTTCCATCACCCCCTCTTTCTCCATAAGCTCTAGAGGCCGTTCCTCCACCACTTCTAGTTATCACTGGGGCCATATACGGTTGAAAGGTCCTGGAACTCCCTCCCCCTCTAACAAACTGACTCACTCTTCCTTCCTTCCAAGCTCCATTCCTCCCCTCCAACTCCAAGACCTTGTCCATCGTCGCAGATAAGGTCCGAAACTGACCCACCTTTAATTCAGCCTATGTTTCCTCTTTAAGACCACTTAGAAAAATGCACATCATCACCTTCGGGTCTAATTCCTTCTTCGCACTTGCAGCTCTCTCAAATTCCCTTCGGTATTGTAATACTGAACCTGTTTATCTCACTTTCAACAGGGGTCCCATACGGTTCCTAGCCACCCCGGGTTGGAACCTCTTAATGAGGTCCTCCTTGAACTCTCTCCATGTGGGGAAGGGAAGTTGGTCCTCCCACCACCGACACCAAATTAGAGCCTCATCCTCCATAGCTACCATCACCAACTCCATTTTATCAGTCTTCCATGTCATTGAGCCTAAAGAAGCTCTCCACCCTAGCCAACCATCCATAAGCATCTTCCCCAGAGAACAGAGGAAGTTTGATTTTGCGACCCAAGTCCTACCTTCGTAGGGTCCTTTCTTGCTCCCAAGGATCATTCAACTGCTCCTAACATCTTGGGTTTCTCTTGGGTTGAACGCGGTTGCGATCCTGAGGTGGGGTTCGCACAGGTTCAACGTTGAACTCATGCTCAAGATTTCGACTAGGTGGTGGGTCCTCCGCTGGCGGGCTCGCGCGCCTGTCCCTTATCTGCTGTGCGATGAGTTCCATTGCTTTTCCTTGCTCTTCCCGATGCCTTTCCAGGGCAGAAGGGCTGCGCTCTATGTCTTCCAATCTTGCCTCCATGGTCGTGCGTGGTGAGGCCATCACAGAGCCCTCTTGGATTGATGGGCTCTAATACCAGTTGTTAAAACCGGTATCAATATAGAAGAAAAAATAGGAACACCAAAAAAATATGGAATGCAAAGGTGGAGCTTCAATGTGAAGAACTCAACCCAGATTTTGTATATTCACAAGAAAGAACAAGAACAATAATAGGAAATAACAAAGAAAATATCCTGGACATAGAGGAGCCCTTCAACCTCTCAGTGTTTTCTCTCAAAATATCTGAATGACCCCATCATACTCTATCCAACGAGTATATACCCCTCCCTTCAGCCAATTCTCTTTGAACACATTCTTTTTCTCTATCCTACTCAGCATAACAAACTCTCATTTTGTCCCACTACCACTCATAGTAGTCAATCGCGCGCGATAGCGGCGCGACCGCGGTGGAGCAGAGGTCGTACGCGACTGAGCCGCCGGTGCGTCATGTTTCTTCATCGCAACCGCTATTGATGTTGACTAAGGAACTGGCCCAAAACTGCTCCACTAGATCGCAACCGCTATTGTTCCCTTGGATGCTCGAATATACTATCTAGGTATTCCGGTAAGCATCATGATGGGTTTCATTTTGATCTGGTGGTGCTCCAGATCTGAAAATGCTATTTTTTTCACATTTCATGTGAAATTACATGTCTATCCCCACTTAAATTAGTGAAGTTTCTATTTTGCCCTCATTTAAACTAGTCAAATATCTGTTTTGCCATCACATAAATTAGCAAAGTTTCTGTTTTACCCTCACTTAAACCAAGGAAATTTCTAGTGTGCCCTCACTTAAACTAGGGAAATTTCTAGTTTGCCCCTTCACTACACCTCACCTTCTTCAACCTACCGAGCAAACTTTACATTTACAGCAGCTCCATTGTTCTCTAAAAAACAGAGCATGTATCTTCTTGTGACACCAGCCCCTCCTTTTCTTTCCTACTCCTTCTCTATTTTTCATTCCTCTCCTCCCTCATCCCTCTGTTTTATTCCACCGTAGTCTTTCTTTTTTTTTTCTTGTCTTTTTCCTTAGTTGTTTTCCCTATGGCCTGCTCCTATTGCTATCAATATCTCTTCCTCTGGTTGGGTGTTCTTTGTTCACTTTTCACTATGGATTAAGATCATGACATTTGATTATTGATGATAAATATGAGTTTAATTGTCGATTGTTACTTATTGTTGAAACATTTATATGTATGTTGTATAAATTTTGCATATAATTATCTATATTTATTTTCAAATAGCGGCCATCCCCCTATCCGCTATCCCGCTATAGCGTTTTTGGGGTCAGCCACTTTGCACTACTATCCGTGATTGACTACTATGCTACCACTTTGGGCCCATATCGTCCTATTTTCTCTCTTTTTCTTCCTAGCATACACCTTCCCAAACCTGGGGTTCCTATCAGTTACCAAGGCTTAGGGTAAATAAACATTATTCACATGACCATTTGGAATTGACAACCAGAACCAAGCATTAAATTAAATTGCAGGTTTATCATCTTGGCACAACTTAACTGCTTTTCATTGTCCACAGCTATATGCATTTTCCATGCATTGCATAAGAAAAACACTGTGTACTGCAAAAGCTGTCCTTACGAATATAGAGGGCTAGAAAGAATTTAAGATAGAAATAACTTGGACGGCAATTTTGCAACATTGTAACAAAATGATCCATTAGTATACCTTGCATTAAAGAATAAGAGCATAAGCAATCTTCATATTAACTTTCTGTATTCAGAAACAAATCGTGGAAGTAAAACAAAACAGTACGTATCCAAAGCAAATAAAACCAGATTAAAAAAGATTTGGTACAAATTCAAAGTCCCTTATTCAAACATACCTAGTGGGGTCCATCTTGGCTGTTAATGACTTAAGCGAGAAAAGTAGACCAAACATTAATTTATGGTCTTGCTGAGCATTCAATGTCCGCAGTGGGCGATTCCACTCTCTATAGAGCAAGCATACACCATTCCTATTGAACACGTACATCATATGGCCATTGTTCCCTGAAGCTGTCAGTGCAGGAGGTGATGGACTGATCTCAGAACCTCCGAAGAATTGCATTCTTGATCAACAAGGATGTAGAACAGATTGATAATGATAGTAAACCAATACCTGACATGCATGCTAATCACATTTAGTGCAATACTTCATAGCTGGCAGTAAATGCAGGTGTGACTGATGCTATGTACAAAGCACGAATTTTCTTATCAGTTGTCAATAAAAAGAAAGTAACAAGCAAAAGTTTGTCAACAAAAGAAAACTAGAACTCTACATTTGGTACTACCCTGTGCCTACTTGGTAAATTCAATTCCAAGCACATGGGTTTGTTTGGCGGCATTGAATCTACAATTTTATTGTATTTAGCCTTACCTGTTTTCGAGGGCTTCTTATCAATTTATTGGATAAAAAATATGTTACCTTGGTGTTTATCATATGAGTTCAGAATCAGTACTAGCAGAGAGTATCGCACTTATTTTATCTCTGCACTTATTTTTTCCCTCAAACTTTGCACACTGACAATATAACATTATTAACATGCAAAAATTGCTAGTGTGAATTGTATGCCACAAACTTCCAATCAACCAAATAGAGAACAAGAAGATCATGAGTCCTGATCTCCGATCCCAACTGAAGCAACCTAAAACCCAACAAAACAAATAAAAAATAAAAAAGGGAAAACCCAATCACTCTCAATTCTCAAACTTCTATGCAATAATGTTCCCTTATGTTGGAAAAGCTGAGAAAGTAAGCTATCATATGGAACCAAAGGGTTTTGCATGCTGCACATTCGACTGAGTATTTACTTCAAACATTGGAGAACAACAAATGTATCAGCACAGATCAAAAAGTCCATCACTAAATCCTAATACATAAACCTAATAGGCATGAATTTTAAACAGAATCTAATCGATTTTGCAACCTAAAATACCTAAATCTCAAAAAAAAAAAAAAAGATGGAACCAATCCAAAGCAACTAATGATTGCAGACAAAAATACCTGACAGTGACGGCGGCGGAAATGGCAGCGGCAACTACGACGACGGAAGCGAACGGCGGAGACGGACGGCGATGGTGGCGACGGCGGCTACGATGGTTCTTCTGCCTGTGAGGTTGAAGGCAGTTCTATTCTCCAACACACTGACAAGCTCGTTGGATTTGTTCAGAGTGGGACATGGTTTGGAATTTTAAAACTTTCTTAAGTTTTTCTTTTCATTTTTTTTTAGAGTTTAATTGGTATGCACTGACAGTGTAAAATAGTTTTACACTGTCAACCAATAGAAATAGAGGAAAGTGAGAATTCATGGTGGGTCCCTCATTATAATGGGTGGTTATTTTGATATGTTGGCACTTTCCACCATTTCTATTGGTTGACAGTGTAAAACTATTTTACACTATCAGTGTATTTAAATTAAATTCTTTTTTTTTATTCCTTGTCTATTGTCTAAACAATTTTGATTTTTAACTTCGTAACCCTTTCTTAAAAAGCTTTCCAAATTAACTTTTTTTATTGTAAGGTGTATTCGTTTCAATTTAAAAATAATGTTTATGGGCCTGTTTTTTATATTTTTAAAAATCAAAAACAATAAAACTTGTTTGGTATGCTGTTTTTTTCATATTGGTTTTTAAAACTAAAAAATAACTTCTAAGTTTTAAAAATAAAAAACCCAAAACAGCTTAGACCTGTTTTTGATTTTTTGTGTTTAAAAACTTTAGAAAACATGGTGGCATAAATATAAATATGTTGTTTTATTGTGTTTGCATTTGGTTTGATTCTCATCTGGTTGAAAAAAATTCCTATTTTCTTCTTATGTTTCGTCCCTATATCCACACAAGCTTGCACCTTGCCATCCAAAGCTTCTCCAGGTTCCTTGCATGTGCCACCGCCACGGCCGCTGTGTCCCTCACCCAGGTCGCGTTCGACAGGTCCAGCTCCCTCAGGTTCAAGCAGTTGACGGCGACGGTAGTGAGCCCTGCGGTGGTGAATAAGCGGGAGCAGGAGAGGTCAAGGCCGAGGAGGGTGTGGCTGCAAGCTGCGGTAGAGAGGGCGAAGAGGAAGGGGTCCGGGACACAAGGACAAAGGGTGAGGTCGAGGATGGAGGTGTGGGGATAGCAGGTTCATATGCTTCTTGGTTCAATATTATCCAATTCATCCCTTCACTAGCATACGACTGTTAATTTGTGAAGATGGCAAAGAAAAAGATGAGTAGCGACGGAAGCAAGATGAGCGAGAAAGAGAGAAAATTTTTAATATGGATCCCTTATATATGATGGTATATCAATACATCTTTAATCCTATCTTTGAGATCATGGATGTGCATGGTGCACCTTGACCCAGAATATGCACCATAGCATCCGCCATTTATTTCAAGCCCTATTTGAAGGAGGGGCGTGAAGTTCATATGCTGTCTAATCTATTATCACAATATTCTATTTTATGTTTTTTGAATGTTTTCTTATATTGTTGTATTTTATCCAATTTGATTATTGAAACTTTATAAAAATATTATGTATCAAATTTAATATTATGTTAAATTTTATTTAGAATGTATTTATATTATATTTATTTGTTACTTTTAAAAAATCATTTGTCAAACAAAATTTTTGTTTTATTACTTTTTAAAACTTATTTTTAAAAATAACTATCCAAATAGATTTTTTGCTTTTCATCATTAAAAAAACTGTTTTGAGAGTAAAATTGCCAAACAAAATTTTTTGTTCTTTTATTTTTTAAAATTGATTTTAATTTTTTTTAAAACCATTTTGAAAAACACAAAAACAAAAACAATTTCAAATAAACCCTATGTTGTTGAAGTTTCATTATATTTCTTTAAGAAATTACTCTCACTCTCGCAAAAAAAAAAAAAGGGAAATTACTCTTACTAGTTTGTGGAAAAAAATTATTTTCTTTGAATTTTAAATTTTCTAAATTATCTGATTATTTTTAATTTTTCATATATTTTTTAATTAAAAATTATTTATTTTAAAGCAAACTAAAAAAAATCCTTAATAAACTTTTTAAAAAGTATAAACTAATACAATAAAAACATTTAAATATGATTATATAATACAAGTGTTCCCATCTCAAGTAGTGGTAGAGAGCACTATTGCGGTATTTGGCATATGTGTCTAGATTAAACTACCTTACTCTCTCCCCCTGTTGTGGTATTTATAAGGGATAAGAGCAGTACCCATTATTAGTATGAGACATACATCAAGATGTAGATATAAGAATTTTCTCTATGTGAGTGATGAGATGGGCTTAGATCAAATGGATGGAAAATCGGGATAAATCATAAGCCTCCGGTCTCAAGCTTTGAAAGAGCAAAGAGGTTAAGAAATATTTTTGACCATGTGAGGAATGTCAAGAGTTGGGAGACTCGATAGATAAAAAGTACTAAATACATGGTAATATCAAAATCAATTGTTTTGAAAAATTGAAATCATAAGTAGTCTCCTATTGGAAGCAATTCTGCACGAAAAACAAAATCAATTTCTTGCACTAATTATAATGATTTAGTTATATATTTTTAGAATTGTTATAAGCATAATTTCTAATGGAAATAAATGATAAAAATGAAATCTTATGGTAAATAAAATCAATTTCAGAATGACACTTTTAAGTTCTCATAACAAATTCTACAAATATATTTGAAAAATAATTTAATAGGTGAACTGGATAAAATATACTTAAACATTATTATTGAAATTTAGTTATATTCATAATATTAAAACAAATTAGATATCTTATATTTAATTCTTCAACATAAAGTATCCTATAAACTGTATTTGTTTGAAATGTATGTTTTGGATTAATTTATTTTGTATTCAAAATAATTTACAATCATAATTTTGCAAAAGATTTATTTAAAAAATTCATAAAATAAACAAATTCAATCATGCTTTATGAACAAGCCACCATGCAACAAACGGTTTGGTTAGTGCAGCAATCGAGAAAAAATATTTTTCGAGGCAATAAAAAAAGACTTCCAGGGATAATTTTAACCGAAGTTACATTTTGTTATAATTTTTTCAACATCTGTTGGTGTTAAATGGTAGTTAAACCAAACATATGTTAGGACTTAAAAGCCAACTAACCACATACATTGAGTCCACCCGAGCCAATTTTATTCGTGATTATAATTGTTAGTTTGGAGCTTTGTGCAATTTATTTAAAAACTAATATTGAGTACCTAATTTTAAGTTATATTTTGATGGAATAAATTAAGGGTAATTATATAAATTATTTGACAGTATCAGTAATAGTATAAGGGTTCAGAATCCGTATATGAGGTGGCATCACGTGGTAACTGCAGATTTTACTCTTATATGTCTAACTACTTGTATAAGATTTAGATAGTGTTTAATACAAGGTAGTCTATCTAGATTATTGTTAATATTTGATTGATTTAAATGGATTTACAAAATTATCTTATTTGGTAGGATAATATTATTGACAATTCAGATTTTTAAGATAATTTGGATTACCACTAATGCGGTGACATGGATTGACCCCTTGAAATATGATAATATAGATTACCATTAATATATTAATTCTCCCATGATTATTATTATTATTATTATTATTATTGTTATTGTTATTATTAAAAATAATATTAATTATTATTAATTAATAATAATAATAATATTATTATTATTATCAATAAATAATAAATAATATATTTATTATTTATTATTATATTTATTATTATTATTGTTAATATTATCATGATTAATATTAATTATATTAATAATTGATTAATTATTATTAAATAATAATAATTAATAATATTTTTAATAAGAATAATTATTTTTAATAATAATTATTAATAAAATTAACTATTATTATCATAATTGATAATTAAATTTTCTTATTCTTATTAACTAATACTAATAATTAACTATTTATTATTATTATTATTATTATTATTATTATTATTATTATATTAGTTTTATATATATATATATATTACCTAGTAATCTTTTTAATATACCAAATAAGGTAATATAAATTACCACTTAAATTATCTATATATATCAAATACTGCATTTAATATTACCAGCAATTTAAAAGATGAAAATCTTTATAATTAATAATCTATGTTACTGATAATTTTAATAGATAACATACTAAATTCTACCTGAAGGTTGTTTGAATGGCCGGAGAACACTTCAACATGGTGCACCTGTGGGCATTTAAGCAGGTATTACGTATGTAGGATGTTTTTTCTCCCTTTTGTTTTATGGGCATTTAAGGTAAGCATGTTTTATTTAACATAATTATTGTAACACGCTGGCATTAGCTGTTGCGTTGTTGAGTGTTGACATATATTGGCCTCTCAAGCGTTCTTATAAATTTAGAGGTCAGATAATGGCATGTGTGCTACTAATTTGTTTGTGCGAGAGAAAGAGTGTGGCCATTATGCTTTGAGAGGTATATTATATAGTTGTAAGACATTCATTTGTGCCCAAACTAATACATCATATTGCTGATTGGTAATAACCAATTAGTTACAACTGATATTTTATTTTTCTTCTTGAGTAGCATGGAGCCTTGGACTCCTGTCATTCACATATTCACTTCATGAAGTATTTTATAACTCTTATTTTCTCTTTATTCTCTACTGATCCAGTAATACTGCAACATATATGCTTCCTGATTAGAACAGCAATGGCAGGTTCGTTGGTCCACTATTCGAACTTTATGATTCTCTGGTTTATCTCTGAAAAAATAAAAATTCATTAATTTCCTTCCAAGTCCGTAGAAATATTTCATATCGACAAAAAAATTTAAATTAGATCAAATTAAAACAGTTACCTAAAATTTTAAAAAAGTATATATGGGAGAAAAGAAAGTATCATACCACCAAGCTAGCCTTTAAGCCACTAGTTCCATTTAGCATTACTCACTGCCACCTTGACATAATTTTGACTGTCAAATTGTTCAAGAATCTAAAGTAAGTGTGTCTCCAAGAGCGATTGAACAGAATGGTGCCAAAGACCCCCCAGAATCCAACAAAGAATCCCAATCCCATGCTCATATAAAATGCTTGAAAAAAAAGAGCATGATCATCCACTTGAGTACTAACAAAAGATACTTGACGGGGTTTTTCTTCTAAACACATTTTCTCTAGTGGCGGCCCGCAAAGATCTTGATTTTCTTCGTAACTTGAGGCAGGGAAACTCTGCAATTGTGTACTAATTGGAATCTTCCCAGATAAATTGTTATGTGACAAATCCATCATAGAGAGACGATCAATTTGTGCAAGACTAGAAGGAATGGAACCAAACAAGTGGTTTCTTGACAGATCAAGAAATTCAAGTAATATTAGCCTTCCAATCTCCATAGGAATTTTCCCTATCAAATTATTTCTTGATAAATTCAATGAATTCAATCCAACCAAATTCCCAAGTTCTGTTGGAATGTCTTCTGATAATTGATTACTTGAAAGATCAATGCCTTTTAGAAGCAACTTATCATTCTTGAATATATGGTCCGCACCTTTCCACGTCAACAAAGCAATTATATCATAACCATAGCCCAGCGCTGGCCCATCAGTTTGGTTGACAAAATAATAATGATCTATATCATCTATTATTGGGATCCTTTCCTGAGTCATTGCAGTGAAATTCTTGAAACATTTTGGAATTCGTCCCTTTATATTGTTAGATGAGAGATCCAAGAAGTGAATGCTTGTCAGGTGACAAAGAGATGATGGTAAACTTCCAAAGAAGTGATTTCTTCGCAAGCTTAACATTTGCAATTCTTGTAAGTTACTCCCAACCCAAGAAGGGATAACTCCTGATAATTTATTTTCTTCTGCATCTAGCATCACCAAGTTTGTGCAACTCTTCAACGAGGAAGGAAGCTTCCCAGTCAAGCTATTGTTTCTCAATATCAATACACGAAGCTGAAAAGCCGATCCCATTGAAGCCGGAACTTGTCCGGAGAAATTGTTGTTACTCAAATCTATGTAGGCTAATGATTTGAAGTTGTGCCAACAGTCAGGGATTTGGCCAGATAAATGATTATTTGAAATAACCAATTGGCCTAATCGTTCAGCCGTACCACTGGCACATGCAAATAAGGCTAACTTTGAAAATTTATTGTTGGATAGATCAAGGGACACGGCTGTCCGTAAAAATAGTGGAATCGGGCCTTCAAGTTGATTTGTTGCTAGAGATATTGAAGGGTATTCTGTAAACCTCAATCGAAAATTTGGAATTATACCTGTGAGATTGTTGTATGAAATGTTCATCAAGTTTAGCTTTGTTGATTGAACCCAAAACCACTCTGGAATGGTATCCGAGATTCCCGCATCAGAAATATCAAGCCGCATCAAGTTAATTTGTGACTGCAACCATGTGGGAAAAGATGGACCTAATTTGCAACGCCTCAAGTTGATCCTTTCCAATTGAAAAGATGGAATCCAGTCACGGTTAAATGCCAAAACCAATGAGTTGCCTGATAAGTCCAAGTCCTTCAGCTTAGACATATTACCAAAATGGGAGTCAGTGATCACGCCTTCCAAGGAGTTTGAGTGCACGAATAAAGTCTCCAGCTGAGAGGGGAAATGAATATCTTCAGGAACCTTCCCATTTAGCTTGTTTTCATGAAGAGATAATCTTTTCAAATATGGGAATATTGATAGGTCTGACAATGTTCCGTTGATTTGATTATTTTCTAAACCCAAATTTTGGAGTGAGTATCTTGCACATCCAGACAGGTGATGAATTATCATTGAAAGCTCTACACTCAAATTATTATAGGACAACTCCAATGACATCAAAGTACATGCGTTCCCAAATGATTTTGGAATTCCACCCTCTAGGGAGTTTGAACCGATGCCCAAAGCCTCTAATCGAGGTGGCAGAAGGATATTTTCTGGTATTTTTCCTTTTAACCGATTTTGCCAGAGGAACAATATTTTCAAAGATGGGAATATTGAAAGGTCAGGTATTGAGCCAGTGATTTGATTAAAGCTTAGATCCAAATCTTGAAGTGAGTTACTAACACAGCCAGTAGATAGATTATGAAGAATTGATTGAAGATCTTCAGTCAAATTGTTCTCATTCACATTTAAAGAAGATAAGGTGCATATATTCATGAAGGACTTGAGATCCCCACCCTTCATTTCGTTATAGGAAAGGTCAAGCCGCTCAAGCGATTGCATTGCTATGTCAAAATGATTTGACGTGGAACCCTCCAAGAGGCAAAAACTAAGGTCCAGTTCAACAAGGTTGGAGGTGACATTCGACAGCCATTGAAATATCATGGAAGAAGTGAAGGTATTACCAGAAAGATCTAAGACAGAAAGGGAATCAGAAAATTTGAACTTGGGAAGGCTTAGTCTCAATGAAAAGATAAAACGATCGGAAAGACCGCAACCGGATAGACTTAGTTCTCTTAGTTTGGACATATTACCAATCATTTGTATCCAGTTATGAGAATAGTTGAGATTCAATACAAAATTTAAGTCAAGATGGGTTAAAGAAGTTAGAGTGGACAGCCACTGACCTCCAACGACGTTCTCATCATCAATTTTGAGAGCACCAGGATAACTGAAAAGATAAAGCTCATGCAAACTTGAAAGGTTCCCAAGTTGAGATGGTATTGTTCCTTCTAAACGATTGTCAGTGAGATCAAGATATTGCAACTTGGAGAGATTTCCGAGCTGATAGGGAATTGAACCCTCCAGGATGTTAAAGCAAAGATTTAAGTATCTCAATTGTATAAGAGACCCAAATTGGCTAGGAATTTTTCCAGTAAAATAACAGTATGACAGATCGAGATACCTCAAGTTGATAAGAGAACCAAAGAATTTTGGGATATGGCTGCCTTCAAAATCATTTGAATTGAGGTTCAAGTACCTCAGCTGCTGCAGCTCCACTAATGAGGTGGGGATATTACCTCTCAAAAATCGTCGTACAAAGGTATATTCATTTTCAACAACGTCACCGTGAAGGTCGAGACTTAGTGTATGGCCAGTTCGGTTACTACAGCGAACACCCTTCCATTGGCAGCAATCACGCTTGTCCTCCCACGATGACAGCATGCCATAGTCATCCACATCAACAAAGCAATTATATCATAATTGTAGTCATACGGTGCTCCATAAGTGTGGTTGACAACATAAGAATGATCATCACTAATATCTATCGAGATCCTTTCCTGAGTCATTGCACTAAAATTCTTGAAACATTTTGGAATTCGCCCCTTTATATTGTTAGATGAGAGATCCAAGAAGTGAATGCTTGTTAGGTGACAAAGAGATGATGATAAACTTCCAAAGAAGTGATTTCTTCGCAAGCTTAACATTTGCAATGCTTGTAAGTTACTCCCAATCCAAGAAGGGATAACTCCTGATAATTTGTTTTCTTCTGCATCTAGCATCACTAAGTTTGTGCAACTCTTCAACGAGGAAGGAAGCTCCCCAGTCAAGCTATTGTTTCTCAATATCAATGCACGAAGCTGAAAAGCCGATCCCATTGAAGCAGGAACTTGTCCAGAGAAATTGTTGTTACTCAAATCTATGTAGGCTAATGATTTGAAGTTGTGCCAACGATCAGGGATCTGGCCAGATAAATGATTATTTGAAACATCCAATCGGCCTAATCTTTCAGCTGTACCACTGGTACATGCAAATAAGGCTAACTCTGAAAATTTATTGTTGGATAGATCAAGAGACTCGGCTGTCACTAAAAATAGTGGAATTGGGCCTTCAAGTTGATTTGTTGCTAGAGATATTGAAGGGTATTCTATAAAACTTAATTGAAAATTTGGAATTATACCTGTGAGATTGTTGTATGAAATATTCATCAAGTTTAGCTTTGTTGATTGAACCCAAAACCACTCTGGAATGGTATCCGAGATTCCCGCATCAGAAATATCAAGCTGCATCAAGTTAATTTGTGACTGCAACCATTTGGGAAAAGATGGACCTAATTTGCAATGCCCCAAGTTGATCACTTCCAATTGAAAGGATGGAATCCAGTCACAGTTAAATGCCAAAACCAATGAGTTGCCAGATAAGTCCAAGACCTTCAACTTAGACATATTACCAAAATGGGAGTCAGTGATCACACCTTCCAAGGAGTTTGAGGGCATGAATAAAGTCTCCAGCTGAGATGGGAAATGGATATCTTCAGGAACCTTCCCATTCAGCTTGTTTTCATGAAGAGATAATCTTTTTAAAGATGGGAATATCGAGAGGTCAGACAATGTTCCGTTGATTTGATTATTTCCTAAATCCAAATCTTCGAGTGAGTATCTTGCACATCCAGACAGGTGCTGAATTATCATTGGAAGCTCTTCACTCAAATTATTAGAGGGCAACTGCAATGAGTTCAAAGTACATGCGTTCCCAAATGATTTTGGAATTCCACCCTCTAGGGAGTTTGAACCGATGGATAGAGCCTCTAACCGAGGTGGCAAAAGGATATTTTCTGGTATTTTTCCTTTTAATTGGTTTGCCAAAAGGAACAATTCTTTTAATGATGGGAATATTGCAAGGTCAGGTATTGAGCCAGTGATTTGATTAAAGCTTAGATCCAATTCTTGAAGTGAGTGCCTAGCGCAGCCAGCAGATAGATTATGAAGAATTGATTGAAGATCTTCAGTGAAATTGTTCTCATTCACATTTAAAGAAGATAAGGTGCATATATTCATGAAGGATTTGAGATCCCTACCGTTCATTTCGTTATAGGAAAGGTCAAGCCACTCAAGAGATTGCATTGCTATGTCAAAATGATTTGACGTGGAACCCTCCAAGAGGCTAGATCTAAGGTCCAGTTCAACAAGGTTGGAGGTGACATTCGACAGCCATTGAAATATCATGGAAGAAGTGAAGGTGTTAAAGGAAAGATCTAAGACAGAAAGGGAATCAGAAAATTTGAACATGGGAAGGCTTAGTCTCAATGAAAAGATAAAACGATCGAAAGGCTGCAACCGGATAGACTTAGTTCTCTTAGTTTGGACATATTACCAATCATTTGTATCCAGTTATGAGAATTGTTGAGATTCAATACAGAAGTTAAGTCAAGATGGGTTAAAGAAGTTAGAGTGGACAGCCACTGACCTCCAACGACGTTCTCATCATCAATTTTGAGAGCACCAAAATCATTGTCAAGATAAAGCTCACGCAAGCTTGAAAGGTTCCCAAGTTGAGATGGTATCGTTCCTTCTAAAGGATTGAGAGTGAGATCAAGATATTGCAACTTGGATAGATTTCCGAGCTGATAGGGAATTGAACCCTCCAGGAGGTTAGAGCGAAGATTTAAGTATCTCAATTGTATGAGAGACCCAAATTGGCTTGGAATTTTTCCATCAAATTGACACTGTGACAGATCAAGATACCTCAAGTTGATAAGAGAACCAAAGAATTTTGGGATATGGCTGCCTTCAAAATCATTTGAATTGAGGTTCAAGTACCTCAGCTGCTGCAGCTCCACTAATGAGGCGGGAATATTACCTCTCAAAAATCGTTGTACAAAGGTATATTCATTTCCAACGGTGTCACCGGGAAGGTCGAGACTTAGTATATGGCCAGTTCGGTTACTACAGCGAACACCCTTCCATTGGCAGCAATCACGCTTGTCCTCCCACGATGACAGCATGCCATAGTCATCCACCAGGCCAGCTTTGAAGTCGAGGAGTGCTTGTCTCTCCTTCTCTATGCACCTCGCCTCTCCTTCTGCACAAACAATTAGGTCCACCTGCAAAATCAAACACACTACAAATATGGATTGAACGAGAAATTTGAAACAAGTTGGATGCCTCATCATGATCACGGTCATCACAAGTGGCGTATGATATCAACAATATCAAATTGAGAGTGATAAGTAGTGATTGGCATGGATTAGCATTACCGATGGCCATATATTTATACACAAAGTAACCAGTGCAATTCTCCCATTTAGCTTAGAGAGCAAAGCATCATCTTCCCAGAAACTTCGCACAACCATTTTTTAATCTCCCTTTTTCAGTGTAACGTGAAGAAAGTTTGAAAAAAAAAAAAAAAAATCGAAAGGAAACATCAACGTATTTTCTGTGTCCCTTTTGAAAAGCATATTACTAATAGAGAAGCTGGACTAATTGTCTTTTATAATATTTTTTAATCAGACTCCAAATCAAGCTAATCACTACAACCACAGATATTAAACTCAAATAGGTGATTGACTTGGTTAAAGTAGTGAGTTATTAGGTCATTGATTCAACCGAATTTAATTAAAATATATATATAAATATAATTATAATTTAAATAAATATATAATATATATTATTATTAGTATATTACAATACTAATTTTAATTTTTTACGGTGGAATTAGGTGCATCCATATCAAGAAAAAACTACAACTAGCTAGTCATTATAGCCATTTAATACATGTAATCTGAGGATTGATATCCTATGCAACACTGAACTTTTGGAAATCAAACAGTGTGGACTTGCAAGCAAGGTAAGAGTTTTTACCTTTTTCTTTTTTCGTGTAACGCGTAGAAAGTTTGAAAAAAAAAAAAAACGAAAGGAGACTTCTCTATAATTTATCTATGTCCCGTTTGGAAAACATATTACTAATAGATAAGCCGGACTAATTGTCTTCTATAATGACTAATATTTTTCAATCAGACTCCAGGTCAAGGTAATCATCACGACCATCACCATCTTATTTAATCTAACATCATTCATGTTTGGAAAATGAGGACAATTCACTATTCAGGCTTGGAAATTAATAAGTCATTCTCCACAATACAACGAGGACATATATCCTGATAAAAAAACTTTAATATACCATCACTCTTCCGAACAATTAACAAATCACAAGAATTTTCCTTCTTTTTTATTCGAGATTTTCTTCTCTTACACGTCTACGTAAACTGTAATTTAATTTCTTTGAATCATGTAACAATAGCTTTTTCATAATTTGCATTTATGAATTTACTTGAAACCCGCACAGAAAAATAATAAATCAATATTTCAAAAATATTACTATTTGCTATTACATTCTAATTCTGAGTCCAATTGCAATTTCTCCTTACTCTTTTCTCGCCCCGAGCACTCTTTTTTACTCTTCCACAATTGTCTCGTTGAATCAAAATCTATCAACACCACTGCAGTGTCCACATACTGGATGAAACACAATGGTCTATGCATGTGAGAAATTATACATCAACCAGGCGAGTAAGAATGACACATTTGTTGCACAAAGTAATTAAAATGATCATGGTCGTTGAAACTAGAGCTCAGAAGAAGGAATATTTAAAACAGAAGACCAGAACTGCATTATACTCCACTAAACACCAAAATAAAATAAAATAAAATCACTCTAAGCATGAACAATCAGGTCTTGGCCAAGACACACCCCATGAAAACCGAAGAAATAAAACGAAGTTAATAAGCTTTGGTTCAGCAGCACAGTCCCACACACAGTATACATAATCCTTATTCAGAGAACAGATCAATATTCCCATTTCTTCAACTCCATGCCATCGGGAGGACTTCCCTCCACCGTCTTTGATCCCACTTCTTTCCAGTTTGTCGACAGCACTGTCCCATTAGACTCCACCTGCAAGAAAATTGAACAGATATCGGATGCTGAGTGTATGCAGCAGTATGCAGCGTCAACAAAATTTGCTAGCATTCTCAACATATCAGTTGTGGCTTTCAATACATGAACGAATATGAAACTTACAAATGACTTTCTCATTGCCCTTCGTGTATCCTCGTCCGCATCTTGATATATTTCCCGGAAAAACTTGTTCAAAGCTGCATCACCATCGAGCTTTTCTTCTTTCTCCTGAAACGAAGAATGTCAGGAGCAAGAGGTGGCACTAAAACACAAAAATTAACACATTTTACATGGGCACCAGCCAAACCTCTTTCTTTACTTGAGCCTCAAGCTTATCCCAATCCACTCTTGTAGGTTTTGAGGATGGGTAAGTAGGTCTTTGACTTCCTCCAACTGCAAAATTTATGGCAAGGGATACAGCATATTAGCATGTAAATTTTGATAAAATTAAGGTGCGGACACAGTTTTAATCCATATACCAATAACCAGGCCCATCAGCAAATAGAACTCTTTTCAAATCCCTGTCTCATAATCCAGGACAGACCCTCTACTCATGTCAACATAAAAAGCGCTGCTGACTCAAGTAACAACATCATGCCAATTAAATGCTTTCACCACTCCTTGCTACACAGAGTTTACCCAGTATCATAGCTCAAGCTTCAATACACGTAAAATAGAACTTGAATATCGAGAGAACATCCAACTCATTGTAAAACAGTTTATGGTCACAAATTAATAAGAGTTATCATAGAACTCAAGTCTTCAAGAACAATGAAATCAGATGGAAAACTGGGAACGGCAACTGGAGCAAACACAGAACAGTGAAGGAGGAAGGAAAGCAACAGATGAAGATCTAAATTTACCTGAGACATTAACCCTCTGTGGAACTGTAACTCTGGTGAACTCAAGTGATGTCCATTGAATCAGTTCTGCTTTCACAAGGCATATTTCAATTTTTGTGGACAAAACTTCATACCGGCATCTGGATGGTATGATCTGATTCAAGAAAACCAAATATGAACATGATATACAAAATAAAAAAACAAATCTAAGATAAATCATACACAGGAGGAGGAGGTTAATTAAGAATTTGCAAATACATGGGATCAGCTGCATTTTCCCACAATTGTATCAATTTTGGTAAATGCAAAGCAATCACAATGGAAATTTAAACCAATAACTATTTAAAATAAAACAAAAACCTAGATGAGACAAACTAGAATTACCACCCAAACATCTCCAATATCCACATTATAACCATACCCAAAATTAAAGTATGAGCTATATTTGTCCCAGTGCCCCAAGCTTATTATACAGACAAGGAAGGTCCCATTCATATACCTTTCCAAATAAGCGAGGTTGAAAAACATATGGATCTTCCCCAGGGACATTGATACTAACACTTAACTACAAAAGAGGAAAAACAAGGTGTAAGCTTGGAATGTGGTTCATCAGCGCACACGAGGCATTGACTAAATAGTTTTATAATGGGAACCATACTATTTGTTCACCAAAGTCAACAGTAATGCTTTCCCTTGGAATGCCCTTTGCAAATATGGTTACAACCAACTCTTCAGGTTTCTGGTAGAATTCATGCCTGCACATTTTATTCCAAAAATAAAAAATGTCATGAGTGATTAGAACCAAACCAGCATAAGCAATAACCAACCAATATCTACAAGGAACATTAAAGACTCAAAACAGACTTATTTGCAAGTTCTCCCAATCAGAAATCAACAAACTGAGAAATTGTAAAAACTTAAGAAAGCCGAGAGAAAATTCTTGAAATGCTCATTTAAAAAAATAAAATAAAATAACACCAAAAGATACACACAATAAATACATCAGCAGCAGCACTCTCTGCATATAGAACAATATTCCTAGCAAAGAACACAAAAAACCAGAAAGCTATAGCCCTTTACTTACCTAAATCTAGGTTTAGCAACTGCAGCTGTTGGTTGCTCCAGAAGAACATTCTCAAGCTGAACATCTTCTGCAGGTACGCCCTGCGTAGTGGTCTTTTCCTGTATTGGTATTTCATAAGATTCTTCTGTTCAACATAATATGCCCATCAAGAACAAGTCAGTTTCATGGCCAAACATGACATATATCCACACTTTCCCTTTCAACAGTCAAGGTGCAATCACAAGTCCCATATAACTAAAACAAACTCTAAAATACGAAAAGTAAACAAGAGGGGGAAAAAATCAGTTTCACTGAGTGGAAAGAATTTTACCACATCATGAATATAGTTTACCTGCAATAAGCTCATCACATTCCTTGATCAAATTACCAAATCTTGATTCTCCTGGAGCTAATGAAGCACCAACCTCCAAAGCAGCCTTAGCAGTTTGATATTCCTCAAGTTTCAAGCATGCCATGCTGCAACCAAAATAACATATCAAAATTAAATTAAAAAATTTAGTAACTACAGCACAGTTGAACAAGAATACAGAATATCAAATAGAATATATATCATATGAGAATAAGATATGATTCAATCAGATGCACTGCACATCAAATCAATCAAGTTTAGCCACAGATATCCTTGTTAACTTTCAACCTTCACAAAAAATAATGATATGCTAGTATCAACCTTAATCAATTCCTCAGCATAAGAACTAAGTTCGTAATTCCATTTTAAAATTCTACTGTGTGAGACACAGATGAACACACAACAGTAATGGTCAGACATCAGTGATGGTGAAAACAGGGTTCACATACTGGAAATAGTAGGCAATGGTGGAGTGTCGTCACTTGTCACAAGATAAAAAAAGGAAGTTGAGGCAGCCATCCTCGACACTGCATCACTTTGATCCAGCAAGGTGATGCAACCACATCATTACATGATGCAGATATTTAAAAAATCAACAGAAATTATTCATATAACAACAAACCGTCACCAAGTTGACCAAATTAAGATTTGAAAGAAAACTGATTCATAACAAGGCATTAGAAACATAAAGTAATCCAAATAAAAATATCATAAGAATAATAATACAGGTGCACATCCAAACAAATGCAAGTCAAGACATGTAGACACCACACAGTGACAACGACTGCGCAAAACACAAAGCTAATGACAGTTTTGGGTAAAACTTAAAACAAATAAAGATAGAGATAGTAGGAGGTGCCACAATCTGGCAAAGACTGGAGTAGAAAATCAACATCTTCACCTAGGAAAATTGAGGATGCTATCAATAAGAGCATGGAAAAAGAGGATAAATGGGAAAAATTACACACCCACACTACTGTGCAAGCGTCAGCTTCTAGGGGCAGGTACTTAAGATTCTATTTTTAGGGTTTTTACTTGTATTGGCAGGCATTATTTAGTTCATATGAATATGATGTTATTGAACTTAAATACCCCTGTGGATTAGATACCCATTGTCTACTGAGTGTTTAAAGTGAGGTTAATTAATTGGGCAAGACTTCTGAATTTGCACCATGACACCTGCCCCATCTCAGGCCACCTAAGACAATGAGGATCATTTTAGCCCCTTAATGCCTAGGCAGCTGATGCAAACACTTTGGACAACACTTAGCAAAGTCAACATTTAATTTCTAAGTGTTTAATAGTATGAACAAGAAAGGCAAAGAAGACAAGCTGACAAGGTGCTGCTGTAATTACCCTTTGCGCAAATATGCTTTTGATAGAGAAGAATTCAAATCAATTGCCTTGTTTGCATCAGCAACAGCCTCTGCACAAAAGCAAGAAATTTAGTTGCCAAAAATAGTGAATCATCACAACTACATCTCCAAAAGTAACCATTAATTTACACCCTAGATAACACACAAAATTAAAGGTTCACAGGACAATTAAATATACAACAAATATGTGTAACCGAGGGAGGGAGGAGGGAATGAATGAGGAATCATGTATCAAAAACAAAACAAATTAACAATGAGAAAAACAATGGGATATGTCAATCATGTGTTCGTCCAATTACGGGAGTCTTATGAAAAAGAGAATTACAGATGATATAAATAATTGATCCTTTTTTGTTCCAGATTATATCATCAACCTGTTAGTTTTGAGCATAGAATTTTATACATAACTTCCTTTGTTGGAAATCAAAACTCCAGTTTTCTGCTTCACCTTCATACTGGTAGTTTTTCTACATCAAAAAATCTTTGATTTAAATTCTTATTATAGATATATATGATACATTAATTCTATTTGAATGTTCAAAACTCTACTAATTATCTTCTTCCAAAACAGAAGCGCACACACTAGCTCAATTAAATTTCAGTACGAGGTAAAGTAGTTGTGCATTGGCCATCCTTCAAGCCAAATAGCTCTAGCTTGAGACGGCATGCTACAGACACAAAAACGGTTCTAAAGTACAATAACGACTTAGGCTTATGGAAGATTTGGTCTTGGATAATTAACCACACACACACACACACACACAGAGCAAGGAGGAGGAAGACTGTGCAAAAGAGAGAATCAAACTTAAGTTCTATATATGACAACTGTTCAAGATTTTTTTTCCCCTCTCAAAACAAAAAATTTAAGACATTATTCAGAATCATCAACCAAACACACTCGTCCAAGGAAGTTTCCCACAATTTAAAAAAAAAAAAAAAACTTTGTTAAGTTTAAATTCTCATAATCCTGTCAGATTCTGTTTCCACAGTAGACGACCCAATTGAATACAGCTTCAGTCCCAAACAGAAATCCAATTATTCACACAAAACAAGCAAAAGGTATCCGAAAAACACAAACTTTACCAAAAAACAAAAAAAAAAAAAAATCACGACGAAAATAGAGAGAGAGGAGTACCAGTGAAGTTGGAGAGTTTGATGTTGGCCTGTGCACGGTCGGCATAGAGCTCAGCTTTGTTGGGATCGAGACCAATGGCCTGAGTGAGAAGCTCCACCGCCAGCTCGTAGTGGTCTTCCACAAACGCCTCTTTCGCTTTCACTTCGAGATCAGAAGCCATGCCAGAACAAACAGTGCAGACACACAGAAAGAAAAAAGAGAGAGCGCAAAAGAAGAAGAAGAAGAAGATTCTAGAGAGAAACGAAAGGGAAAGGGAGTGGGATTTTTACTCGGAAGAGAAACAAGAAGAACACGATTCGCCTGAGAGATGGAGTGTATAGGGCGGATGGAAGGAGAAAAGCGAAGACAGTAGACTTTGTGTTGCAAAGTCTCCCAAATAACTATTTATAATTCGGAAACTATTAAGAAAATTGTTCTTTTTTTTTTCAATTTCTTTTAAATATATATGGTAAGGGTAGTTTCAATTTTTATATTAGATTTCGCATTTAATGAGGTTAAATTCCTTCATACGCAAAAGCTTTCCCTCAATCAATTAATTCTTTATAGAGTACTTTTTTAACTGTGCTCTGGGATCCCAGTTAAAAATCTCATGTCCAGATTAATCTTTTTATTATTATTTTAAAGAATTTAAGATGCATTGTTTTGAGAAAAAAAAAATATTTCACATAAAATCATATTTGATGAATATCTAAATAGCGAAGCAAAGAAAAAAATTAAAATATTAAATCATGAATCTCTAATTATTCAAAATATTTAAATCTAATCCAATCTAATTAAAATCTCCAAATTGATTCGAAAAAACTAAAATCTGATTTTGAATTTGTTTTTGCTTTTAAAAATTTATATGATTAGTTTGAATTTTAGATTTAATTTTTAAAATTGGTCTAATCTAATCTAAATTAAATAATATTTTGTAATATAACTTTTTATTATTAAATTTATATCTCTTACTCACAATAATCTTAATTTATTGTATAATTTTTTATTTATATGCTATTTTTATTTAAATATTATTTTATATATATTTATTTTATTTATTATATTTTATTAACTTAAATTACTGTTAATTTCATCCCTTCATCCTAATTTTATATGTACCAAAAAAAATTACTGCTGTTTTATAATATATTAAACTTAAAATTAACCTTTGTTAACAATCAATTAAACTAATCTAATTCAAATGAATCAGAATTGGTTTGAATTGCATCAAAATTAAAATTTAAACTAAATCAATCAAATCAAAGTTAATGTATTGTATTGTTTGAATTAGTTTAATTTTTAACTCAAAATCGATCAATAGCGCACCACAAACCCTTTGCTAATTGCTAAGTTTACTTTTATAGTCTTTTTAATAACAAGGTGAAATAGATATCATTTTTATTTGCAACTTTATATTTGTTGTTATTCTCTCTAGCAAAGGGATATGATCTAAATCTATATAAAAGTGGTAATTCTGCTCCTCTAGTTTCTTTTTGGATATTATCTGCTTACTTCCATCGGCAGTGTTGAAAAATTCTTGGATTTGAAAGGTTATATATTGATAGATTCTCTGATAGAGTTCAGTTCACTTGAGTAATGCAAACGAGATGTTGAGATGGAAACTTGACATATCATAAACGTGTTATTCCTTCCCATGTGCACTTGAAGTTGTACATATCCTAGTTGGAATTATGGGAATATATGCTCACCATCAAATCAAATCGGTCTAACCCCCCCCCCCCCCAAAAAAAAAAAAAAAAAAGAGGATGAAATTAGATGTTTAAAAGCATACTAAATTGATCTAAACCAAAAACTTTAAAAAAAAAAAAGAAATACCGTACAAATCTAATTAAAATTAAGCTCGGAATCTTGGTTTTGTAATATAAAAGCCAACTAGTTTGTTTACCCAAAACATAAAACCCGACCAGTTTAGGTTGTTTGGTAGATTTGAATTTATGTAATTATAGATTTTTATATGGATATAATTTTAGTACTCTGTCAATATAAATATCTTTTACATAATTATCTAATTATATAATATAATATAATTAAAAATTGTTTAATTTTTACTCTAATTACCTTAAAATCAGATATTTAATAATATATAATTTGATAATAGTATAAAATATTTTATTCTAATAATATATCAATATTAATCTCTTTTTTTTCTCTGATATAGCTTATTTGTTTTTTTTCCCTTTTTACTGATTTCATTTAAGTTACAAAAGTACTCAAACATTGTGTCAGGAATTATTTTAAATATTTCATTTTTTTTTAATTTAAATCAAAGAGTATCTATTAGTTTTTGTAACTTACGGTTTTACCAAGATTTTATCCACCTTAACTTGCTGGCAAAAATATAATTCGTTAATCATATTAAATATGACACTTGAAGGTAGACTTCTACTTTGGAGAGAAATTTGCCAATTATTCCTTGCACAAAACATTAATTTCAGTACAACACAAATAATTTTTTCTTTGCTCAGTAAGAGAACCAGTGCAAGAACAAACTAAAATTTTACAAAAAGAAATCCTACTGTCACAGTGTATACGAAGCTAAGTTATACTTATCATCATAGTTCAAATTTATCAACATATACATACTAGAAATAGTATAAAGATGTGTAAAGAAAAATAACGTGCTCAGCTAAAATAGTTTTATATTCAAATTCAAATAAATAATAAACTTTTATGATCTTATCTTGAGTAGTTTTGACTTTTGAGAGTGATAAAGTGAATAAATTTCTTAAATTCATGAATTGATATACACTTTTCATAAGTAAAAAATATGCGCACTATAATTTTACTTTAACTATAAAAACTTTTGAAAAAAATAAGGTGAATAAAATATCATATACACGTTATACATTTACTAGTTTTTATTTTAAATGCAATTAAAAAAATTAATTTTATTTACTTCTTAAAGATGTTAAACTTAGAATTATTTGAATTAATTTAAATATAGATAAATAATGAATTTTTAGTTAATTTTGATTTAATTATTTTTATTTCCTAATTAAAATTTAAAAAATAAAAAAAATAGAATAATAACTTGTTGGAAGTTATCAAGAAATGATCTAATAACTACCAAAGAACATGTATCATTTTGATATATAAAAACTGAAATATATGGATAAAACAGGAATGTAAAAATTGAATACCAAAAGGTAATTATTGAAGAAAATCCCCTTTATTATTAGTAATAGATTACAGAAAAATAAACAGATAATCTCTAAGTTTTTAGCATTTCAAAAAATCGACAACCACAGATGGGGTGGGGTGTAATGTCCACGAAGACCACTTTCAGGGATTCAGGCCCAGTGCACCAGTGATCTATTGAGTATTTACAAGATTCATTAGCCGATATATACATAAAAACACAAGATTCAGACAAAATATCGTGACCCAAAAGAAAAAAAAAAAGTAAAAAGTTGCCAAAAAGGTAAAAAAAAAAAAAAAAAACTGGCAAAAGCAAAAAAGATATAAAAGGAACTCGAGTAAAGCCCACGAATTAGCTCGATACGTATTCTTTATAAAGAGAACATAACTTATAATATAAGAAAAAAGGGTTTTGGTTCTTCCTTTGATGACAAGGTAACATGCAACCAAAGTGCGGGAGAAGAAGAAAAGAATTTAAAAGAAATGGAGATGCTATGTTCGGTGGTGTTCCAAGGAGGATAAATAAAGAGCTCAAGTTTGATCGTGAATAAGGCTGAAGCGAACATGCCCTTTACGGTTCAAAGAGAGGAAACATTCTAGGCCTAGTACCAAATCAAAGATGGTTCCTTGTGTTGTTTTTTTGGGTAAAGGTAATAAAATACTGTTAGCATAATGAATAGGTGGCTCTAACATAATGATATAATGTGTTACGCTAAATATCATGTAAGTTTATACATATTTATATGATGTAGCTCTACTTATAAGTTTTCAAATCTGCAAAATGGAAAGGAATATACGAGGAATATCGAAATTTAGCATCGGCAGAAACTGAAGACATGACGGTAGGATGAAGCGCGCATCTCTTGCTCACAGTAATTTCTCTTATCTTCTGGATTACTGGGAACATTCGCTTCCAAGAACAGCAATCCACATCCAAGTTATTCATGATTCTACTTTTGGTGAAAATAGAAAATTCTGGAACTCTCACGACACTCTCCACCTAAAATCATGAGCTTATTACATTAAAAACATTATTTTAGAGTCATTCACTTTGCAAAACATGGGAGCTCGTCTACATAAATCATTATATTCAAAACGTCAAGCCCATGAAGCTATTTATATGCAATAATAAAGTAAGAGAAGCTAATTCAAATGCATATTTAAAGCTGAAATTTATTCTCAATGAGTTCTTCTAAAAAGCTGAATTGCCTCTAGTAGTATGTTATCACGATTCACGAAACACTGCTAATTCTAGTACAATTTTGGGGTTCCTACCTACAGGATATTAAAATTAATATAGCCAATAACAAACGATTTCAATTAGAATCCCTAGACAGCAATTGTGATATCTCTGTGCAAAGTTATGAAGCTAATGTGAGACTCTGCGTGTAAAATCAGAGAGCACAAGCACAATGGGGAGAGACATAGAACATCTTCAAACTCCCATTAATAGAACGGACAATGAAAATCCTTTTAGCCTTCAAATTGGCAGAAAAGTAGTCAATTATCAAGCAGATACTAAAGACAAATAATTTGAGCTGAGGTACATATTGTAAAGAAGAAATTCTCATTCCTACACTAGTGTTTTTCGACATTTGCACATGATGCTATACTGTTCCAATTACAACACCAAGTAATAATAACAACAAAAGAAGGGCCTCCACTGACACAAAGCTGGGAGTTACTGTCAGCTCAAAGATATAGTCAGTAATGGGAATCCTTCATTCCAAAATTTTAGTCAGCTTCATGAACTAATTAAGGAAGGAAGAAAGTTTGAGCAATCGGGAGATGAAACATGAAGAATAGAAGATGAGATATATTGGTACACTGAAAAAATTTAGGATGAAGGAAAGGTTCAACCCAATTTAAGATTGGGACATGTCTTTGGTTTCATTAAGTGCTAACGGGGAAACTTTCAGATGACCTACCAACGTGAGAATCAAAGATTGAACCCAAGTTATATCAAAGTATGAGTGGAAGTCAATGGAATTAGCCAACTCCCATTGGCTAAGAAAAGAGATATTTACTGATTGACTTCTTGTCAAGACAAACCAATGACCTAAAAGAAGGAGGAATAGATACATGTTGCCATTATATGCATACTATATCCAAAGCAGACTGACTTAGCTATTGGATGTTTTGAGCTCAACAAGCAAACCATGTCCAAAGCAGAAAGCACCCCAGTAGCAGTAAAGCTCCCAGGCTCACTTTCCCTGTTGCTAGCAAACAATCAAGCAGATAGTGACCTAGCATGTTGATTGAAGCCTGGAACATTAATCCAGCTATTCCCAGCTTCCTTGACCAACCCTTTTGTCCTCATCATGCTTCTCAGTTCATCAACACAATCCCACCTTTCAATGGCTGCATAAAAATTCGATACAAGCACAATATGGCTAGCTTTATTGGGTTCCATCTGCAAGAGCTGTTTTGCAGCAAATTCACCTCTTTCAACATCCTGATTAAGACTACAAGCATTCAACAATGCTATCCACACTCCTACAGTAGGCTTAGTACCGTGCTCCATCATATTATGATGTGCAGACCATACTTCTTCCATACTACCAGCTCGGCCTAAGATATCTATGAAGCATGCATAATGTTCCGGATCTGGTTCAAGACCATATTTCTCTCTCAACAGATTGAAACATTTCTTACCTTCTTCCACTAGTCCAGAGTGACCACAAGCTGACAAAACAGACAAAAAAGTGACAGAATTTGGCACCACCTTACTACCATCCTCCATCATCTTCTCAAACAGCCTGACAGCTTCATGTCCATGCCCATTCCGCCCATATGCATCGATCATACATGTCCAGGAAATCACATCCTTCTGACAAATTCCATCGAACAACGACCGGGCATGCAAAATCTTCCCACATTTTGCATACATGTCCAACAAGGCATTGCACAGTTGGGTCTCATAAGTGAAACCCTGATGCACTGCAACACAATGAATCTGTCTCCCTACCCACAAATCCAAATTCTCAGAGCAACCAACCAGAGCACTGGTGAGCCCAACAGCATTAGCCTTTACCAAGCTCAAAACTTTGAACCCCTCATCATATTTCCTATTCCTAATGCACCCAGAAACCAAAGAATTATGCATCATTTCATCTTTCCAACCCTTTAAACTATAGAAAACTTTCAATGCATCATCAATGCACCCAACACTGGAGTAAAAATCAATAAGAGCAGTGCTCAGAACCACCAAGTCTCGCCCCATCGACACCACCAAACCATGAACCTGCCTACCCAATTCCAAGGCCTTTAAAGAAGCACAACATTTCAACACAGAACACAGTGTGAACTCACTGAGCTCAACATTCTCCTTCCCCATTTCCCTCAAAACCCCAAGTGCTTCAAGAGGAAGATCATGCCTCAAGAAACCCGAAAGCAATGCATTCCAAGCAACAACATCTTTGTGACCCATCTCTTCAAAGACCCTTTTGGATTGTTCCAAAGACCCATATCTAGAATACATGTCCATAAGCGCAGTTTTTGCCACGGTTCCAGAATCTGCACTGGTTTTGATCATGTGCGCGTGGACTTGTTTGCCACGCTCAGAGAGCGGTAACATAGAGCATGCACGCAGGACGGGGGTGAAGGTGTGAGCGTCGAGGTCGGAGCGCATGCGACGCACGCGGCAGAAGAGGGTCCATGCGGTGTCGGGGTCGCCGCGGCGAATGTACGAAGTGATAAGGGAGTTTACATAGGAGATGTCTCTGTGGAGCATTTGGTCGAACATGTTGTAGGTGTCGTTGGTTTTGGAGGGAAAATAACAATGAAATAGTGACCATTTTGGATTATGAGGGTGTTTGGGCATTTGGGCAGCGTTCAAGTTTGGATCTTTGTTTCTGGGTCAGTTCCTTCTGGCACAACCTACCATGGTGTACGAGGCACATGCACGTCTTTCTCCAATAACCAAGGAGCGTTATTTTTATTTTGGCACATTGAGAAATTTTCTATTTGAAGAACCTGAAATTGTGACCTTTGCTTAAATTTGTACCCTTCTAAATCTCTCTGAGATAATCGAAGTTGGGCAGTTACGGTTGTGGAGTGATCATGCTGTTAGTTCCTGTTAACCGATGATTAGGGATTCAATGGCAAAATGTTCCCATTGAGAAACGTTCTTATCTTGGCATAATTGTATCACGTTAAAATCATAAATACTGTAGAGCAGCAACGATGAATGTCATTTTGTCACCGATTTTTCACATTAAACTGAGTAACACAAGCTTTATTATCCTTCCTTTCTTTTTATTTAAAAACAGCAACCGTTACATACTGTAGAATTTTCTCATGTTTTATAAATGTTTTGCTAAATAAGATTTTTCTTTTGGGAACGAGCGGATTCTCCTAGCAATCAAATCATCCAATCTCTAATACATGTAAAAGAATACATCCACAAAAACGACGAAAGCCTCAATTGGTTCAGTTTGTCAGTGCCCCACAGATTCGTCTCACATAAATGGTTGAGTTGTGATTTAAAAATGAGTTTTATGAGAATTGGGTAGAAAACAAAAGACCAGGAATCAGATGACTTTCAAGTACTGTGAGGAGTCTTGCGCGCTTGCAGAGGAAACTGCATTTTTTTCTATAGGAGCCTGGGATTGTATACCTCTTTCAAGGTTGAGATTTGAGGGGATACAGAAGGGTTGAATTTGGCACAAAGACTTTAATCACTTAAATCACGCATAATATATAAAGACACAAGAAATGCTTGTTATTTCATACTGTTCAAGTTCAAGTTATTTAGGAGCCAAGGTTTTCTCCCACAAAAGCCTGTTCGGTCTGAAACTACCTACCACAAACAAATTAATCCAAAGAAAGGAAAAATACATTGGAATTGAGAAACCAAAGCTCTTATGTAGCTGACTGCAGATTATGCCTTTGAGGGTGATTCGCTAGAGCTGACAACAGGAGTATCTTTTCCTGACTTAGATGATGTAAGTGCCTCTAGCGTCTTGTGAAACTCTTCAGGGAGAGGAGGAGGTCGGTGGAGAGGAACGTGCTTGGGAACTGGTGCATCATTCTCAATCACCTCACATTCGTAGTCATCTGGGACACCCCATGGTTCCCACTCTGCAATCCAACATATTCATAGTATATAAGTAAAATCCACGAACTTTCCTAACCAGTTGATGCAGAAATTTTCCAAGGGATGCATTTAACAATTGCCTTTCATATATAATATATGATATTCTTTAATCTGAAACGAAAAGTAAAAAGCACAACATAGAATGAGCAAAAGATAAGATGCTACTTCCATGTTTAGTTCAATAAGTGATTATCATACAAGTGAATGTCGCTTTTAGGCATATATATTTCTTAAAAAACAAATAACTGGAGAAACAAAAACAAAACCCATAAACAACAGAAAAAAGTCTTCTTAGGTAAAAATGCTCTCTGGTTGTCAGTATACCGCAAATATGCTACCGTAACTAAAGGTATAAGCTAAAAACCAAGCAAAATATCAAAATCTCTGCAAACATATTTTATTAAACTTTGATATGATTATTGTCTTGGAAGTCACATTGCCCTGGGCTTATTTCTTTTCACCTCAGAAAAGCTTGCTTGGGACTCTTCTTATTGACTTGCATTTAAGTTCACTTGGCTTTTTCATATAACGAAGTTTTAACATTTGCAGGAATAAATTGCAATATGAATGCCCAATCAAAGGTAAGGTGAAAATATATTTTACTACTGCTTGAAATGCTCAAGCACTACTGGGGTACAAGATTGCATCCTCCTTTTTTATTTAACACCAAAACACAGGCTCATGTCTTGATTTGAAAAACAAATAGACGGTCTACTAGTACATTGAACAAGATCTCAAAAGGCACCTTGACACACCAAAGGTGAGGTCAAAAACCAGGAAGGCAGGAACTAACTCCTCTTATGCAGCAATTTATTGTGTAATAAGTGGATAAAAACCTATAATTAGGCTTGAAAGAAAAACAAAGGAGTCTGACTGCAAACCAGGACAATGAGGAACTTCGAAAGTTGAAAAACAAAGAAACAATTACATGCTAAAATCTAAAACTACAAGGATTTCAAAAGTGAAGGCTGAAACCAAATAGCTAAACCGCTTGTCTGTTAATTTTTATCCCATTGCCAGCTTCTACACAGGGTCGTTCATCAAACCAATATTTATACCTTTTATAGACCAACTTCTGCCAACAATGAGAAGGGAAGCAAAACTAAAGGAAAACATCCCAGTATTTTCACATTGACATTCACCTTTCCTTCCTTGGCTCCACATTCATACCATTCTACAAACAGACAAACACACAAAGATGCAACAAAACACAAAAATCCCATCACACCCCATGAACGAACAACATATGACACAATACAACAGTGTGACATAAATTTCACACTCGATCATTTTCAAGAACCACCAATTTTCCACAAAGGTAAGCCCACATTCACAACACCCAACAATAACGCGACTTATTCAGCCAACTCTTCCATCACATCCATTCTCCTTCAAATTTCATTTTTTCAAAAAAAAAAAAAAAAGGAAATTCACAAAGACAAGCAACAAAAACGCAACACAAAAAGACCTCTACACCACCGCCATATTCCCTCACCCCCAATATCCACAATGCCCTACAACAACGCCACTTAATAGGCCAAATTTTCTACTACTTTCACTCACTTTCACATTAAAATTATTTTTTTTTTGGTTTAAAAAAGAAAAAAGAGTAAACCTCGAAATTGATCCTCACGAAAACATTACTAGACAAATTTCCCATCGTAATCCCTAAAAATAAAAAATGTGGGTCAAACTGCACAAATTAATCCTGAAAAATATTTTTTATCAGACTTATTTATCATTAAAAATGACTAATTTGACCCACAATTTTCCATTTCTCAGCACAAATTGAGCTTTACTAAAAATAAAAAAAAAAAAAATTCTTTTCCAAATTCCCAGAACTCCCACAAAGAACCACACCCCATCATTTCCCACCAACCCCGAAATTCTCCATTTCTCACAATCCAAACAATCACCCTAAACGATTGAACAGAACGAATAAACGAATCAATGAACAATGAACGAATGAATGAATCAATTACCGATCATGTGTGAGATGAGCTTGAGCTCATCCTGAGCCTCCTCGATGAGCTCCTCGACCTGGCCGCAACCGAGTCGGTTCTCGATGGCGTCCCAGTCCTGTTCCTCCTCGCAGACCTTGAGCCTGTGCCTCGTGAAGCTCTCCACCGCCTTTCGGTAACCCTCGTCCTCCGGCACCGCCTGGATCTCCTTCAGCGTCTTCCTGTACAGACCGATCAGCACCTCCCTCGCGTTCGGCACCACATCCAGCCCCGCGATCCCCGTCGTCTGCTTCACCTTCGCCATCAACGGCCTCGCCACCGCCCGCAGGAACATCCTCGCTCCTCCGCGTCGCACCCGATCAAATCCCCCTCACTCACTCTTCTTCTACGCTCTCTGTCTCACTCTGGGTGTGTAGTGTCTGTGGATGCTAATGATGCTGGAGACGGTATTGTAATGGATCTGGATTGGGCCTTCGTCTTCCGGGCCAGATCATCGCGAGATCCCAACCATTGTGGGTTGGATTTTTTTATTTTGGGCTATCTGCATAGGATGATATTGGGCCTCCATTGGGCCCATGATGACGAGTTTCACTTGATTGTGATTATCAGATTTCATTGCATTCTTGCAGGTTTTAGGGTTACCTACTGACCAAGAGGGGAAAAACAAAAAAAACAAAGGCACATGTATGTCTTGAGTAAAATATTTTGAATAACATTGAGTACAATGAGATTTTCCGTAATTACACTCGATATTATTTTAATTTGAGGTTTGTATAATGATTATTCATCTATCAACAAGATTATGGTTCAAATATATAGCAAGAAAGTGAAGATTTTACAAGAATAAAAATAATAATAAAAAATTCAAAAGTGAATGGTCACAATAAAAGTGGATTGTGACCCTAAATAAATACCTGGGATTCGAATTCTAGAGTCACTATTTTAGTGAGGACATTACCTAAATACCTTACCCTTGATTTAAAATTATGTGACCAATTCCTGAGATCGAAATACCAATAAAAAAGAGAGGTTTTTGTATGTGTATATATATAATTTTTAGAAAAGTACCAACATCTCCTAATAGTTAATGGCTAATATTGAGTTACATGTTCTGTTTCTTTAAAAACAAAAATATCGAAAATATTTATTTCAAGTTGATAGGTTTACGGTTAAATCTTAACCGCTAATTTTTAAAGAATATTAATACTATATGTTGTAAAACACTTGGAAACAAGAGGAATCTTCAAATAACAGAGTGCAAGTAACTTCTTAATATTCTTGTCTATGTAGCTCTCATAAATTTATTTTGAGTGAAACTAAAATATGAGACACTATAGTACATATCAATAAACTATTAGCACAAAGCCGCGGACGCTTTTTTTTTTTTTTTTAATCATAGAAGATATTGCTCTCATAATTTTGAAGAATGGAGCATTTACAATGCTATGAATGCATATTTTTATTCTTATAATTTATGTATAAAAATATAAATTATAAATGATTTACTTAATTAATTTTAATTTAACTATAGTAAAAAGATTATATTAATTAATATTAAAACTGGATAGATAATTATTTTAAGAAAACATAAGTAACTTCAAAAAAATAAAAATTTAGTTGTTAATTTTTACAATTTTTAGGCTAAATAATGACCTAGTCATAGCTGGAGTAACATACATTTATATAAAACCTCCAATTTTAATGCCTCCTGTATTTTAGTCTCTTAAAATAGGTGTTAAATATATGTTTAGTGCATATCTCGATCCCTACGTGCATTTGACTCACTTAAAATTTGTTCTAGTTAAATTCTTAGTTCCTCAAAATCTTTACCTCATTAAGTTCATTAAAATCCCATGTATGAATTCATTTCTAAAGTTAGAATTCATGGCCATATTTACCCTTAGATCAAAAAAGCACATTATAATCATAACTCACTAAAGTTAAAGGCGGATATACTTTTATTTTCTCACTTTAAAAATAAGTTCACTTTAAAGGAGCTTTTTTAAATATCTTACACACACACATATACTTTTATTTTCTCACTTTGAAAATAAGTTCACTTTAGAGGAGCCTTTTTAAATCTTTTATACACACACACACACACACACACACACACACACACACACACACATATATATATATATATATATATATATATATATATATATTTACTGAGTTTTTAAAATCCTTGCCAAGTTAAATTCATCGACATCTCCGCCAATTAAGCATGTTGAGTATCCATTAAGTATGTTTTAAAATCTATCATATATTTATTGACTTTCTTGAAATTATTGTCTAGTTAATTTCATCATAGTCTTTGTCCTAATTAAGTTTATCAGAGTCTCCATCTAGTTAAGTTTATCAAAATCTCCACTTGGTTAAGTTTATTGAAGTCACCACCTAGTTGAATGTATTGAAGTTTTTGCCTAACTGAGTTTCTTAAAATCTTTGCCATCTATAATTAGAATTCTTTGTAATTTTGGTCAGATATTTATTAAATTTCTTGAAATATCTATCTAATTAAGTTCATCGAAGTCTCTACCTAATTACATTGATTGAGAACTCCATCACAATTAGTATAAAAGGTTGTTGGATTACAATGGAAAATACTTGCCCACATATACATACATTAATAAATGTGAAGACAAATATGGTAGAGATTTTAAAGAGTGAGAACTATCCACAACTTGTGAGTATATCTTCAGGACCTCCAAACTATTAGAGTGTTTAGCTACATTAAGAAAGGTACATGTTTGTTTATTCACTTCATTATCATCCTTTTTTAGAATCAACTTATTATTCATCATTTTTTTTTAACATGATCATCTAGGTTTATAATCATGTTCTATTTATAATATCTTTCTATGACAAAATAAACTCACTAGTTGCTCGTCTTCTCATTTGTCTTAGATGTGTGCATGCATCAGAACATGACACTTTCACATTTTTTAGCTTGCCTATTTTTAATTATGAAAATTGAATTTTGATAAATTTGCTTGTCCACTTGGCAGATATTCGGTGGCCAATTCGCGAATTCCATTTGGAACATCCAATGCAAGGACTTTGATTTCATGGATTTCGACCCAAGATCGAGATTGAAGCCGCCTAACAATGGCCACACAATCATGATAACTCAAAGATGCAACCACAAAACTCGAATCAGCAACAAAGATGCAACAACAAAACTCATCCCTTAATTAAGGTCCTGAGTGTAAAAATAGAATATATAGATAAAAAGCCTGGACGAGATAGCAATGGAGGAGAACAACAAGGAATCAAACTGGATATGTTATCTGACCCATGTTTGAATTTGAAGTTGTTTTTGCCACCACCAACGCCTCCATTGACGGAGTTCAAAGCCGAGAAACACTGGGTCAGTCAACGTTGCATATAAATAATATTATCTCCACTGCAGCTGGTTCCATCACTGGGCATCACAATCGTGTTCACCGGTGATATCCTCTACTTTAGCAGTGTAGGCATTCAGCAAATGTGGCAGAGTGACGTAGTTGCTTAGGTGGAGAGTAAACGGATTGTGGATAGCTTGTTTAATGTTCTATTGGCAAGGGAGCTCTGGTTTGACAATTTTGCATGCTTGAATTCCTCGATTTAGAGTCATGTTAATGGAAACTTGCTTCATCACAAAACATCCTTTGAAGCTGCTGCAATTGTAACGTTGTGCTTGTTGGACATCCTACAGACTTCCTAATGAGAAAAGAAGGGACATAGTGAGAGAAAACTAATGTTACATGAGTATGTATGCCTTGGATATAAGGGGATTATGCCTGGCCCACAAATTTGCTGAGAGGTTGTCAGCAGTTTCACGGCGTACCATTTTCTTCATTTGGCATTTTTTGGTAGAAAATGGAATGTTAAAGTTAATGTTTTTATGTTATGAAGATTTAAATACGTAAAGACATTTGGATTTTTTTCTTTTTTTTTGGGGGGGGGGGGGGGGAGGGGGTGTAGTGGGAATGTTTGAGAAGAATTTTAATGGAAAAGAATATTCATTTATTCCTCAATTTTATAAATTTCATTCACAAAAAAAATGTAAAATAAAAGAAATAAAAGGCAAAAGTAATTTTTACATGATGGAAATGCTACAACAGAATAATTGCTGAAAACGTATTATTTAAAGCAAACAACCAACACATGGTTATCCTTCAAACCAAGATTTATACATTTGATAGAACAACTTTGGCCAGCAATATATGAATCCATTCAATCCTTTGGTAAGACTTACACAGTCACAAAGCAAAAAGGGAAGCCAAACGAAAGGACTACATCTCAATCTTTGTCATATTTCCATTCACTTTTCCTTCCTTCGCTCCACATTTACACCATTCTACAAAAAAAAAAACACACAAAGAATCTACAATGCACAGAAAGAACCCCGACATTAATAAGCCCAATTTTCTATTACTTTCAGTCACTTTCACATTTAAAAAAAAAAAAAAATCTTTTCAAAATTCCCAAAACCCCCCACACAAAGACCCCCCCCCCCCCAAAGAAAACAACAAACATAAAAACTTCCACAATCCATCATTTTCCCCATCCCCAATTTCTCCTTTTCTCACAATCCAAACAATCACCAATACAAAAAGGCAAAGTAGGAATTGATTGCATAGAATGAATCAATTAATATCGATCATGTAGGAGATGAGATTGAGCTCATACTAAGCCTCCTCTCACAACTTCAACAAAGATGAGATTGGGCATCTATCAGGCCCATGACTGATGGACTTCACTTGTTAAATGGCACTATATGTTCTGAGCAAAATATTTGGAGTAACGTTCGTCTTTCTTAAAATTTAATCCAATTTTTGACTTAAAGAAAAGAAATATAATCCAATTATACCTTATATTTCTTACTTTTTTAGAATAAAATACCATTCATTTTTTGAGTTTCAAAATTGATTATGCTTATCCCTAAAATTAGTCAGTTGTTGACAAAATTTGTAGCTCAAATCATACACTATGAAATGGAAGGTTTTATGAGAAAATAAAGGGTAAAAAAATAAGAGAGTGAATCACTTCGCAATGTTCTTGTGTATGTAACAATAATAATAATTTTTTTTATAAATGAAACAAGAATAAAGGTGAATGCATTATAATTTATTATTATAAGGGTGAAGGCATTGTAATTTATGCAAGGGTGAGTGAGAAAATATTTTTAAATAAGGGTACATAGTTTGTTATTATGATTTTGCATATAAAACTCTACTAGCACAAAGCTACCCGATTTTATAGTTAATTATTATAATGCACCCCATTATAATTTATATAAGAATAAGAGAAAATATTTTGAATATGGCTCCTTTAAAGATAGTTTATCTCTAAAGTGAGAAGTACAAATGCATTCCCCCTTAGATAAAAAGGATACATCATGATCACAAAATAATTAAAAAGTGTATATACCCTTAACCTTTCACTTTGGAAATAAGTTGACAGCGGAGGAGCCTTTTTCCTAATCATTGTTATGTATATTTTGAATTATTCGAAAACTTGTAAGTTCATTGAGATCTTTGCCTAGTTAAATTTTTCAAACACCTACTAGGTATATTTTGAATTCTTTGAAAACTGTGAAATTTCTGCCTGGTTAAGTTGATTAAAGTCTCACCCTAGTAAAGTTTATCGATGTTTTTGCCTAGTTGAGTTCATAGAAGTTTCTGCCTAATTATAAGCATACCAAAGTCTTTAGCTAACTAATTTCAACTTCTCGAAATATCTACCGAGTTAAGTTCCTCGAAATCTCTGTTGAGTTAAGCTCATTTAAGGCTCTGCTTGGTTAAGTTTACTGAAGCCTCACCCTAGTTAAGTTTATCAAAGATTGCGCCTAGTTAAATTCATCAAAATCTCTGTCTAATTAAATTTATCAATGTTTTTGCCTAATTAAGTTTCTCAAAATCTCTGTTAAATATATACTTCGAATTCTTCAAAATCTCTGCCAAATATATATCAAGTCCATCAAAATATCTGTCTAGATAAGTTCATCGAAATTTCTGCCTAATTAAACTCATTGAAATCTTAGCCAATTAGATTCATCGAGATCTTCGTCACAATTAGTATATAAGGTTATTGGAGTGCATTGAAAAATACTCACCCACATGCACGTACATTTACAATTGCAAAAGCAGCTATAGTAGGAGATCTTGAAAAGGGAAAACTAGCTACAAGCTGTGAGTATATCTTCAAGAGCCTCAACCTATTGGAGTGTTTAGCTACATTAAGCAAGGTATTGTGCTCATCTTTATCATTCATTGCTTATATCAGCTTACTGTTCATTGTTTTTCCCTTCTTTTTTTTTTTTTTTTTTTTTTACAATCATCTAAGTTTGAAGTCATGTTCCATTTATAATATGTTCTACCTTCAAGTAAAATTTATAGGATAAGATGAACTACATAATTGTGTGTGTTCTCATTTTTCTTAGATGTGTTTGGGGATCACAACATGACACTTTCGAAAATATGCATACTATGTATGTTGTAATTATGAAACTAAATTTAACGCTTTATATAACAGAATTGTTTGGTAGCCTCATCAAATCCAGATCGCACGTAACAAGGGGCATATCTCATTCAACATCTGAGATCCACACAAGATCAGTACTTACCCTTCTGAACATTTCGTATGATCTATGCTAGATGAGTTGCCTAACATATACTTCTTAATTTTCATCCAAATTTTCCTTGCATAACTTGTTTCGCATAAATCTTTTAACATGAAAGAAATTTGTGTAACAAAATTGTTTTATCATATTTCCTTTTTCAAATTATTGTGTTTTTGGTCATAAATTATGCCCGTAATTATCGTGTTGCTCGGTCCTATTTCGACAAGATAATCTTAAGTATGATATCAAATAAGATGTATAATTTATGACAGAAAATTGTTGTGTGGGTACAATATCTCATAAAAATTGCTTTATTTCCATGCCTTTACCGTCTAGTATCGAAGAAACATGCCCACAACCGACATTGGATCATGACGGCCTGTCACCACTTTTGAAGTCAATTGCCAAACACGACCTTTTAAGACTACTTCAAACTTCAAAGCCAGGTCACCTTAATCAGATACCCTGTATTAAATTACTTTGACAATTTGGCCAAATGACAAAAGTTTTGTATAATTAAACAACTTGCATCGCCCATTTTACATCACAAAATGGCCATTAAATAACCACGTTCATGTATCACACACCCCCAAATACATACTTGCCATAATAATAATATATGCCTGAACATAGATACTTTGATTTTCTTTTGCCGCATTAAATGTGACATTAATTTATTTGCATAATTGAAATAAAGAAAACACCCAATAAAATATATTTGACTAGCTCCTCCTTCCTAGGAATAAAAAAGCTTTGACCTTGGTACCAACAACTAGCAGGTGTGAGAAAAATAAATAATAATTAAATAAATAAAAACCAAAAAATAAAAAATCTTTCTCGTGATAAAGGCTTCGCGGCCGGAGCCGGAAGGTTCCGACAAACTTCCACACACGACACACCTCCACATGTGCCTTTCAAATTCGTTACGTTTTCACTTATTGCTATGAAATAGTTCTGATAATTTCCCTTTTCACATATAATAACAATGTCTTTTGTTTCCTATTAGAAATTTAAACACGTTATGAATAAAAATTTGAGATAATGAAAATTTTCATTCAAAATATGGACTGCATCATTTTCTAAGGGAAAAGGACAAGTATTTTTGTTCAAAGACTCATTATTACTTATACAAGCTGTATAACGTTTTGGATTATAATAATTTATACACTTCACACGTACAACATGACATTTTCAATTTTTTTCTTCTCAGTTGTTAAGAATAATATAATCAATGGAACTTAAATGTTGCGTGCTTAATAAATTATATATGGTTTGGCGTTACCCCTGCCACTACGTTGATAATGATGTGAAGATTTTAAACTTTGACATGGTCAACAGTAGCTAAATTTCTTTGTTTTACTAAACTTTTTAGATTGAGAGTTATTATGACATGTATATGATTATCCTGCTTAGAATGAGATATTAGACATTTTTAAGCTTGTTTATTTCTACGATGAAAATTAAAGTTTGACAAATTTACCTATCCATATGGCAGATGTTTGAGAAACAAGTAAATTCCACGAGGAACATTCAACAAGAGGACTTTGATTTCGTGGATCACAACCCAAGGACCAGGCTGAAGCCTTCTGACGATGATTGCACGATCATGATCACTCGGTCAGAATCCAACGACTGTGTGACCACGATTAAGAAAAACTCAGATGCAACCACAAAACTCAATCACCAACAAAGATGCAACAGCAAACTCACGTCCCTTAATGAAGGCGTGAGTAATTTATAAAAATAAATATATTTTAATTTCAAGATTTTGCAAGTGTAAAATATTTTATGTAATCAATCAATCATACCATATTTTTTTTATTGGACTTTTGAGGCAAGTCCAGCAATTTTAATAACTTGATTGCATATGATTGAGTGTTTATATAAAAAAAATTAAGAAGTAATATACAATCAGAATAGTAATAAAAACAAAGTGGATGAAAGAATAAATCAAAAAAAGTAAAACTCACTCGTTCATTATTCATCCAATGAATCAGGTAACAAAATTCTAACTATTTAGTATTTCTTAAAAATTTTACACTTACAATATTTTGATATTAAATACAACAAATATAGAAACATGTATTTATTTACACAAAAAAAAAGGAGCTGCTGCATTTTTACACTAGGGGAAGCTGGACCGGGCGAGCTCAACCGGGACTGAATCGGTTATCATCAGAGACCGGTTCAGAACAAAGATCCGACCTGTTTTTGAACCCGGGGGTGATTTTCTCATCCTGCACGTCGCCATTGAATGTGGTGGTGGTGGTGCTATGGCCCAAGAACACTGCCTCCGACATTGCAGCAGTGCTGTTGGGTATCAGAACATCATCGTCTTCTTCTTCGGATGATCCCAGTTCCTGTTCTGTTTTATGGCCGCCACCGGATTCGCCGGCTGCGACATCCTCTGGTTCGGCTTTTTGGGTTTGTAGATGGTTCGTTTTGAAGCTGTTCTGGGTTTCATCTGGATGTGAAGGAGCTGGAGCGGTTTCTTGGGTTTCCGGTAAACGGGTCGTGCATGGCTTGTTCCGGGTACTTCCGGCGAGGGAGTTCCGGTGTGCCGGTTTCGCGTGCTTGTGTTCACCGGTGTATGTCACGACGAAGATTCCGGGGTCTGATAAGCTTCGTTCAACTTGTTTTCTCGCCAAACATCCTTTGCAGCTGCTGCATCTGTAGTAGTTTCTACAAGAAAATATATGTAATATGTTATGTTATGTGTGTTAGGTACATGTAATTTTTTGATGAAGACGAGGAAAAGTTATAGTGAGAGAAAACTAATGTTATATATGAGTGTGTATATACCTTGGATATGGGGAACCCTTGATGGGTTTTTGGCCATACTTACGCCATGCCCACAAATCTGCTGAGAGGTTATCTGGGGTTACATGGCATACCGTTTTCTTCTGTTGGCTTTTTCTGTAAGGAAAAAGAAATGTAAAAGGTTAAGTCTTCAATTTTATGTTGTGAAGACTTATGTATGTAGAAAAGTTTGGTTTTTTATTTTAGGATGTAATGAGATTGATTGAAAAGTATATGAATGGAAAAGAGAGTAATTTAATTTATTTACCTTTTTCTTGATCTGGGTGTTTGTGATGATTTTGTGTTTGGTAAGGCCATGGAACTGGTTTGGGGTACTTGAACTTGTAGTTGATTGTGCTGCTTTTGTTGTTCATGTTCTAGGGGTTGGGTTTGCTGTACATGTGTTTGTATTTGTGGTTGCTGTTGTTGTTGCTGACGATGATAGAATCTGTCAGAACCAGAAGTGGAGGCTCCAATGGAGGTGTAATTAGTTGTGGGAGCAAGCACTTGAGGATGGTGGTGTTGTCCACTGGATCCTGCTGCAAAATCAGGAAAAGGGGGAGAATTTGGATTGATGCCATGGCCACTAGTGGTAGTGGTGGCAGTGGTGGTGGGGTTAAAGGTCATGAGCAATTGGTGTAGCTCTTGGAACCCATTGGGTTGCACAAGATTGGGAAAAGAAAATGGGCCATCTTCGGCAGTGAAAGTGGCTAAGCAAGACATACTAGTACTTGTGTCTTCTGGATTTCCAGTGTTGGAGTTGGGTGGTGTTTCTGCAGTGTTGTTGTTAGCACCTTTGCAGCTTCGAACGATGGCAAAGAGATCCCAATCCTCAAGACCCATTTTGAGAGAGAAAAAGAGAGGGACTCGGTTTTCTGGGTGTGTATGCCTAGAAACTCTGACAGAACCACCAAGCACACGGTGTTGTTTGGTGCTTGTGTTTTGCCCAATACAAGCAAGTAGCAACTGGGGAGGCAGAGAGCTAGCGATGACTCAGACAAAGGGTGAAAATAGAGGCATAAAGGACGGCGCTGACTTTTATGGGTGAAATGAAAAATACTTTGTCTAAGGAGAGAAAGGGCTGGGTGGAAGCAATATGTGATGGTGGAGCACTTAGGTAGGCAATTCTTAATTATTTATACTGATAAAATATACTACCTTTTTATAAAATATTAATCTGAATGCATTGCGGTATAATCATGTGTTATCATTATCATTATATATTAATAAAAATATTTTAAAATTTTTTTTACAGATATCATCTATTAAAGATAATTTTATTTGCAGTATGATCAGTCGCCACTTCAAAGTAGGATTCAGATTATATTAACAAAAATATTTGATTTTTATAATAATTATCTTAAAAATTATATCAATAGAGATTGAGTCTAATTGAAGAAAATTAGTCACTTATAATATAATAAATCACAATTCAAATCTCAATTAAAAGAAGCATCCATATTTAATATCTAATTGTGTCTCAAATAAAATTACTTCTAATAAAAAATATATGTGAAAATTAATAAAATTTTAAAATTATACATATAATAATATATAATTAAAAAGTAATATAAATAATTTGTTTACCTAAAAGCTATCAGAATTAATCTTATTAAAAAATATAAACATGATAGTGAGAAAGATGAAAGGGGAAGTGTTTTGTCTTTGTTCTTTTTGTTTTTCTCATGGATTTGGGGGTATTTTATTGGAAGATTTTTCTCTCTCTAGCTAAGAAAAGGGCAAATTCGTTTGCCTGTTGCATTGACTTGGGTAAATGTCAACGGGGGACCCAACCAAAGGTGGCATTGGCAATGTTAGGACGATGATGCCGATGCTCCCTCAAGATGCCCTATACTATAAGGCTATGGCACACCCCCACACATGTTGGGTATACCTTTTACTCCATCGAGTTCTCATTGGCGAATGCGCGTGCTGTAGGAAAACGTACGCATAACAGTGTCCCGCTTTCAAATTGCTGACCCAATGTATGAGCACTTCCACTGTCACTGTCACTGTATCATGTTTCTGCATGGCATGTCCTCCAACTGGGCCATAACCTGCACTCTTTGCTGTGTTTCACTTTCAATTTATACATAAAAAAATACTAAAATTTGAAGCATTTTTCAAACCTTATTATGTAACATTTCATTTATCTTACGATCTCCAAAGAAGAGTTTTACACGGAAGTGAAAGCCTTGAAGTAATGTTCTGTCTAAATAAGAAAAGTAAGAATTGTTTAAGAGTTGAATGAATTGTGAGGTAGAGGCCGCAGTTTGAATGAAGAGTGCAAAGCAAAGATATTTTTAAAAAAGATGTGTATGTTATATTATATACATTTGTGTACGTTATAACTTTGATTATAACGTGTTTAGCATTATCGTAGTTTGAATTTATTTATAGTTGACAACTATATGTAACACAAACTTATAATCAAATTTATGAATAAGGAATGGGGATTAACACTTCGCTGTTTACAGTGTATATGGCGAAAGTTTAATAGCATGAGTCTTTTTAAATGAAGGGACATAATAAAGTCGCACCCAAACAACATTTCAATACCTTATAAAACTTGATTATTGAATTGAAGCGAAAAAAATAATGTGTTCATTATCTTTTTTAATTCCTTTTGTTACTATTAATATCTAAAATTTAGCTGTCAATTCAAGCGTTCATATCGCAATGAGCATCCTCTAATATTTACTTATACATTGGCCCTGTAAAATAAATGACATTAGCAACAATGATGTACATATTGGTTAACCCTTTTTAACATAGTGGATAAAAAACAAGAAACATGTTTTACCATTTCCACAATGACTCAATCCAAGAATGAGATCATTTACCTACCCTATAATATTTGTTGTTACATTCAAAATTCAAAAGAACATGCTTTACCATTTGTGCTGGGATAAACTCTTTGATTTTTCTCCAGTTAAAATCGTATATAAAAGGAAATGTTTTTGTTGCATCAAAAAAAGATTTTGGTAATTTAAAATTTTCTTTAAAAAAAAAAAGTAGATGCTTGAAGTACACGCGCTGATGTTGGCTCGTGTTGTCCATAGTTAGGCTGACATAAAATTCGCAGCTTCCGGACTACGTTCGCTTTGGAGTTTGGGTTTGGAGCTCGTGTGGGCCCCACGGAGTCCTCCTGTTCCATGCTGCATCGTAACGCCTCTCACCTCACTCCTCACCGTCGATCTACCCACGTGTAATCTTGTTCTTATATTGGGACCCACAAAACACTGAATAAAATAGAAAATAAAAAATAATAATGGGAATTTCCATATACAATCCTCGCAAAGCACAGCAAAGTTTGTCTCTGTTTTTCTCTTTTGTGAGCCGTTGGATACCGGAAGCGATAGAATCGAGAGCCCTGGGATTTGGAAGTAATACTACGAATTTGCCCCCTTTTTTTTTGGTTTTTAAATGAAAATTTAATTAGTATATTAATATATGATTTGTCATTTGTATAAAGTATTTTATGTTCACAATATATCAAAAATAATTTTTAAAATGAAATAATTTATTTATTTATTTATTAAGTTTCTTGGAGAGAAACTTAATAATAGAGTGACCATTTTGATTACAAAACTTCAATTTGATTATAAAAAAAATTAATCTTTAGAAGAATATTAACATCTTATTATGATTTTATATGTGTGTCCTAGTGAGAGTTATGGTAAGTTTGTACAGCTCACATATTGTCACAAAAAAAGAAACAGAAATTAATCAGTGATATAGATTTTATTCTCTCATCTTATCTATTAATCATCACACGTTTCCACAGTGATAATAAAAATAACTAATGTTGATTAGTAGTGATCATAATTTTTAATAATTATTATCTAGTCATAATTTTTCATAAAAAGTTTGATTTTATAAATTTTGCACTTATAATGCATTTAAAATTTAATAAAAAATAATTTTCCAAGCAAATTAGAGTTGATATATGTTCACCTTGACCCAACAATTTGTATATACATATTTCTTTAATTGATGCAAGTAAAGTATCGGCTTCAAATGGCATCTCATATGACATTTTGCAAGAACACGTGATGACTTCATACAAATATGAGAGAGAGAAGACTAGTGTTCATTTATTTTATATCTAAGAAAGGAAACAATTTGAAAATACTTTATCCCAATTCATGAGAGGAATTCCGTAAACAAATTAATGAGGCCAGCGAAGGAAGGCCAATTCAATTATCATCTTGATTTTTTGGGATCAGGTATTTAATAATAATATAAGATTAATTTTAATTTAATGTTAGTGTAAGGTATTTTATATTGTTATTCATTTGTATCTTACTTTTTTATATAATTTTTGAGTTAATTATGATAAGAATCAAATAATTGTGAGACATATAGCTCATGTTTCTGATCATCTCGCCTGATTTTCTAACCTAATTTGTACTAGTTACAGAATTTATTTGTTTTAATTATTTTTCTTAGCAGTCAATTGCCTGCACTATATCTCTTTTAGAATATTAAATATAGATATATTATTTTTCTTTATGAAGTAAAAAATAGATATATTGTTATATACTTAGGAAAATTGTCTATATTTTTGTCACGTATTAAACACAATTCTTTTCTAATATATCTTAGTGGATGAAAAGGAAACTTCCTTTGAATTTGCTAGTTCTTTGTATACATGAGGCATGCATGGTTGTCAATAATTTACAAACTAAGATAAAGAACTTTTCGAGTGTTCTGGTTCAGGGGAAATTCATATTGTTTTACAAAACGAAAATCCAGCTAAATCTGGCAAAGAATCATACCACTTAAGTGATTTGAGATATACTTTTAGCAAAAGATTAGAACCATTCTCGTAAAATTATATAATAATTACTGCACACAGAACAAAGAAGAGAAACCGGAACAAAGGGAGAGGAGGGAATAGAAAGAAAAGTATGCTTACAGAAGCAAAATACAAAAGAGGATACCCGAACATAGCTACATAAGTTTTGGTATAAAATTCTTGATAGTAAAGTGATATGTAGTTTATTGTAAATTCTTCCTGAGGTTTATGATTTGCTTAACCTTGAAATCAGAGAATCTTTTCTCACTCTAGACCTTTAAAAAAAAAAAAAATCAGCGTCCAAGTTACTGGAATCACTACGAGAATATGACTTGACAACAATTTCTATGGCATCTTTGATGATTGTGAGAGGAGTTGATCAAACTGTTTTTATGTAATTTAACAGACATGCAGAGATACTTCTTCACCGATAGTAATGATTAAAAAAAGATAATAAAGGACCAGAAGCATAGATGGTACCTCAAGGAAGCTAAATGTGTAAAAAGGATTGTGTAAATTTGGGACCACCACTATCATATCTGATGAATAACGCGTTAATTCCTGCCCTTAATTGTGGGAGGGTTCCAAATATTTATTTTTTTCATTTACAAGAATCAGATCTTCCAGGGATAGTTCTTCATTCCATTTGAGTTTGGTTGGCCAGTTTTTGCCAATGGAATAGCCTACAAAACCAACACCTCTCTCGCGTTGTGTCAATGTCATCCTCTCTTGTGACGAAAGCCAACTTGAGTAGAAAAGGAATTCCTTAGCGATTATGATTCAGTGGCCTTTTGTTCAAACCTTTATAATCTTATTGACCTCTAATAAAATAACGAAAAGTTTTTGAGTGGTGGGGTATAAAATCGTATACATGTTTCCATTATATATCACTTGATTTATTTTAAGGAACTTGGATATGTGGTAAATAAAATAACATTTAATATATGACTATTTATATTTAAATAAAAGAATAACTATATATGACTCTTTATATTTTCAAATGATTACAGATGCAGACGCGCCATGCACTTAGTTTAAGATTTTTTCCCTATCGATTTTTTGAGATTGAATATGAATACTTGCGCAAGTTCAAACCCTTGCAAAAGCTCATTAGTTCAAACTTATTTACTATTTGAGATTCTCTATGAGTAATCATGTACTTTTATATATATGCATGTCCGTAGACACGTTAGAGGGGATCAACAATAATAATCCCGAAAAAAGAATCTTTCAATAATTTCAGATTGGAGAAAATTTTTTCTGTGGTTGGAATCCGCCATGGTTTAAGAAAAAAAAATAGAAAATTAAGTAATTTTAATGAGAGAAAAATTCTTATATTCTTTACTAACACGAGACCGACATGTTATGAGTGAAAAAGACAAACACAAAATTGATATAGATTAATATAAATAATAGTAAATCTTATAATATAGCAAAATTGTGTTTTTTTCTCTTTCATAACAGAATCCTCTCATATGACAAGAAACACGCATGAATCCCACCGGTGAAAAAAAAAATGCACGAAAGGATCCTAATCTTTTATAATGTTGTCGGAATTCAAATGCTTGATTTTCTTTCGTATGCAATATTTTCTTCCATAATTTGAACCCCATGCCCTGATGTAAGTACTGCTCCCCTGCCTTACGCTAACAATTGCGATTATTCTCATATATTCTTAAGCTTGGATTGAGGATGAAGCAACTTAAAGAATATGAGATTCTGCATACTTAAATGGATGTACGCTGTACGCATTTGTTGTCTTATGCATGTATATCCAACATGCGTAAGAGGAGTGTTTATATTATCATAAGTGGAAAAAAAAAAAAAAAACCATCAAGGTTGGCTGCCCTAATCGTTCTTGTGTATAAATATATAGGTTTAGAATGTTACGAAAAGAAGACTTTGATCTAGATTTAATTCACACCAAGGAAGAAAGTAGAAAGAGTTGAGGTTAATATATAGAGGAGTCAAGCCATCATAGAGTAAACTCTATTACTAACTTGGTCATTTGAAAATTTTGATATTAAATTATCTTTTGAAACTTAAAATGACATCAAAATACTCTTCCTATTCGTGACACTAAGATAAATTATTTTGGTATTTCAAATCTTTGCAAGATAAACTGGAAGCAAAAATCCTTACAAAACTAAATTAATATAAAGCAAATTTTAAGGGATCAAATTGATAGTTCAGTGCATAAAAGTATCTGGTAGGCATTGTCACCTATGTTTCAACAGCATTAAGTCATTATTGCAAAAACAAAAGGGCGGCGTGCGGCCCCATAGGGTTTGGCAACTCCAATTTGTGTCCCTAGTTTGAGCAGAGGACGTGCGAGTAATGTTATCATGATAGGGTCATCATAGGGACATCTCACATCTGAAGTAGATACCTTACCCACGGTTAGTGCTTAGTGGTGTTTAAGATATACATGAAGAGCACAGATTAACAATTTTTAACGAACTCTCATTCATGCATGATCTTATCTTTGTGCTTCCTTTGCTCATATTCAAACTAAGAATCTCTATAATCTCTTTCTTCAAATTGAGTTCGGATGGATCAACAAAGATGTTATTTCTTATTAGTCACTAACCACTACTCACGTATGTCGATGGTGAGAGTCCAATAGCCATACATAAAAAAGTTGATAATCGCACATAGTTTATATCGTATATGTCCAATTTTAAATCGTTTGAAGAAGCTAAAATAAAATAAAAAAGTTATCTATCAAGTTATAGAGTAATTTGTAAAAACGTGTCCTATATATATATATATATCAATGTCATCGTCACTAGACAGATACAGGGGCACAAAAAGAAATCCCGTTAACAAAATGTTGAAGGTCTTTTGTAAATCGTAGCCGTACAAGCAGAAGATGTTCTAGCATGCGATTTTAACCATGCAATATGCTCCACTCGAGTTCCACAGTACAGTTACAGTAACACTTGCGCTACCTATAATAAGCATTTGCTCAATCAAGTAAACTGAAAAAACCTCGTCCTTTCTTGTTCCCCTCCGCTACAAAAAAAAAAAAAAAAACGAAGACCCCTTATGTATTATTCACCAAGGGGTGTTAATTCTCCCTTTTTTAATACTTAGTTTTACAACCTTGTTATTGGATTGTATATTAAGGAGGGATTGCAACCTTAACAGAATTCGCTCCGGGGAAGAATTTTTAAAATGATATAAAGGTCGAAGTTTCATTCTTCCTTTAAATTTTAATTAGTAGGTAAATAATTTTTGAACCCATACTGTATTTACACACTACTGATGTCAGTATAAATATCAAGACATTCATATATTGTGATAAATATATTACATAAATATGTGAGATAAGTGTTATAATTAGGAGGTGTTTGGCTGATAGATAAAACATTGAGCTCATCTATAAATTTTTCACCTCTATTTTTACACTCCAACCAAACAATCCCTTACGATGTATCTGATTAAGAGGTAAAAAAAAAATGGAAAATTTTATGGATAGATTTCACATGTAAATGATATGCTTGCTGAAATATATAAAGTCATGAGTGATAATCCGTAATTACAGATTAAAGAGTGCTGAGCCTTTCTTCATTCTCCCACAACCAATATATACTATACAGTTTCTACTTATTTTGGTACACAAATTTCATTTAACTTCCCAAAAGTCAGCAAAATTGGCCACATTGATGAATTGCCACCCCCCCCCCCCCAAAAAAAAAAGAAGAAAAAGAAAATAAAAACAATAATAATTTACATCATCGATCAGACACAATCTCAAGCTTGGTTTATCCACTCACAATATGCACCCTCATATGAGGTTATTTCTAGCTCAAACATTTTAACATGTCAGTTGCTGACCCGATCCCCTATATCTTATTTGGAGACAAATAAATATCCACACGAGCACAGCTACCTTCAAATGGAATTGTCTTCTAGACACAAAGGCCAAAGGTTTTAGTTGGCTCCTCCACGAATCCAGCGACCCGGTCCTTTTCTTGCAACACTAGAATAGTAATCGCCCACATTTGCTACAAATAGTGGATCTCTATCTTCCACTTTGCACTCACTACTGCCACAACCATTCACATTATCTAGCTCTGTCTTCTCCAACTCTCTTGTTAAATCCTCCATGGTCTTTTTTAAACTAGCTTTGCTCATCTGGCCTGCTTCCTCTGTAGAGAGACCAACCATTGTAACTTTTGGAAGAAAGGGATTCAGTCTCGAATCTTCTTTATTTACATCTTTTCTTGATAAACCTACTTTTTCTTGGTGTTTTCGACGAAACCAACCACCAAAAGGCAGCCTAAATTTGGGACGAGGGTCTTTGATTGCAGCAGTGTTATCATCCAAATTGTAATGGGAGGAGTCTATGCATTCAGAATGTTTCCTATCATCTTCTGCTTTAGAGTTATCAAGGCAGCTCCTTGACTCTGAAACCCTCAGCAGAGAAGCTTCACTTCTGCAGGATAAAAAACAGAATGTTACAAATCACTGTATAGGCAATGCAGACTCTCACTAAAGATATCCATTAAAAAGTGCAGTTCTATACATCCCAAAAATAGAAGTTTATCAAAATCTAAGTTTAATTACACCTTTTCACCAGTGCAAGGATAAGGTGAATTCAAGTTAACCTGGACAAGAATAACAATTCTTCATTCTTGCGCAAGGATTGCCAATATTTGTTAATTTATGCATGATAAGATCAACTTGACTAGAAAACGACTGGACTCGAACGGAAAGATTGATAATGCCATAAGGTGAACCATTTAAGTCAGTTTAAAAGGCTGAAAACAGCATAGAATGTACCTTCTCTCAAACGAGTCAACCATATAGGGAAATTTTGGTTGTATGCCTGTTGCTTTCCGCAACCACCTATTACCCAGGAGTACTTTGTCAACGGTATAATGGAACTGGAGTTCTGCAGCTTTTGAAATAACACTTAGTGGTATACTAGGATGGCCCACTTCATCTAGGACTTCCTGAACCTGTCAGAAAAAAATCAAGAAGAAATTATCCAATTTTCCACGAGAAATAAGTAGAAAGACTAATGTGTATAATTTGAGCAAACTTCATTTAAAAGAATATAACAAACATGAAACACACAACACAAGTTTTGCTGTCAGAAACAAGTTATATGAGGTATCTCAGGCCAACCTTATATTGAACATATAAAGAAAGATCATATTCAGTGCCTTTATTCACAAATCATTATCTCTTATTTGAATTTCATTAAAATTCTAAATTGGTCATAATGTTTCAGATTGAAAACCGTAGAGTGCTTATGCAATATCATATCCTTATTCATAGATTTTTTCTCTTTCTTGTACTTTACTAAACAATAAAATGTCATATATCAATCATACCTCTGGAGGGTCCCCTAAACTATCTCCCATTTCCTCAATCACTTCTGCTGCCAAGTTGTCATCAACCACATCCCGCCGCCGCTGCAAGTGCCGAGTTTGGATTAACGTATGGAAATGTTGATCAACAGCTTCTTCAAGAATGTTATCAAGAACGCCCTTATCAAAGAAATAGGGAGTGTACCTGTAGAACAAAAAGCAAAAGTATAAGTATCATATATTCTGTTCTGTGCTTTGATACACTTTAGTTGTTCTAAAATGTTGGGTGTATCTATGAAACATAATGGGGTAAACAATCAAAAGCAAGCCCAAAATCTAAAAGAAAAAATAGCATATCATGAATCAATGCTTGTATTACAAGTAAAGATGAAAAAAAAAAAAAAAGGCCCAAAATAGCTCAAAAAACCATAATATACCCTCAAGAATAGCAGGGAAGAATTAATGGCAAAAATAAGGAGGCTAGTATAAAGCAACTATTATTTACTCAACTGACAAAAAAATTAAACTTATACAATCGCAAAAGAAACACAAGAAGAGATATTCCTGTTGAATTACTGCTCTGAGGAAAAATGGGAGGTATCCTTCCATTCAAAATCCATAATCATGTGACTGATACTGAATTTCATGTCGACAAGTTGTGAAAATAACACTAATTCACATGTAACAAAGAAGACGAGCAACACGCACCATTTAATCCCATCTTTAGTTGCTATTGCAATGTCTAAGTTCTGGGCACTAAACACAGGCACCCCATCGACCTTTTTCCTAACACCATCCTGTGGAATTGTCTTCAGAAGTTTGTTAGCTGCTTTGACCTGCAGGGAAAGTAAAGTATATTTGATAAAATACAGATGGCATTCAAATAAAACTATAAAAAGATGGACCAATGTAATACAAATAATACCTGCTTCTCATTTGGTACGAATTGGAACAAGTGAGGTTTTTCCTGCATGGTATGTAGTGAGGAACATTATAAATTAACCAAAAATCATAAAAGCAAATGGGGGGAAAAAGGCATATGAAATCCCATAACCAGGGACATCAAATGGGGGGAAAATATGCGCTTACTCAATCTTAACAGGCAAATCAAATGGGGGGAAAAATGCATTACTCTATGTTAACAAGCAAATCAATAATGAAGCAAATATAACCTTAAATGCGATTACTCAAACCAACATAAGTACGTTTGGAATGGCAACTGAAAATGTCATAAGTACCTTGAAATGTTCATATGCTAGATCAAGACGACAAGCACCCACCACACCACTTGGAATATTCAGCTTTTTGACATATGAAACTAAGACCATTAAAAGGGTCAGTATTTGGTTAAGAAATAATCACTAATCAGATTTCAACATTAACCAAAATGTATGATGATAAGAGAACAAGTTCATGGACACGCAACAAAAATGTATAAAATTACAAAATATATAGAGTCTGTCTTCAAGGGAATGTTGTAGCAAATGTGACAATGTGTAATGTGTAATGTGCAGATTGTGCATAGAACCAGTAGGCCACTAAAATTTGCATTATAAGGAAGCTACTTTTGTTCGGAACAATCCATTTGGGGTTTTGGTTCATGGGCGCTGGGTGTCCCCTCTTCATTAGAACAGTTTTTATTGGTCTGTTCTGAAAGTTTTGGTAAAAACAAGGAAGATGAAATCTTATGGCAGCATGCAGTGCATAGGAACCTTTGATGCACCTGGTTAGAGCTAAAAGCTCACATCTATAAGGTTGTCTCTTTGCCACTTAACTACTCAGATAGGGTTTTGTTTTTGGCTTTTATTTGGTGTTCTCATTCCACAAGGGTATTTCAGTGGAATTGTCATTTCCAATATGCAGAGATTGGGCAGTCTGGTAAATTCTTGAGTTTTCATCTTGGTCCTTGTTTTACTTTCTAGGCTGTGTTGGATATCTCATTCTCCCCTAGCTTTACTTTCTGCACTTCTCTCTAATGAATTTCTATTTATAAACTAATGTGTAACACCCTCCCTTCCCCACAGCCAGACAAATCAGAAAAGAGTGATCTACAAGTAAAACTGTCAGCACATTAAAATATACTATTTCAACAAATATTTAGATACCATCACAACCAGAGATTAGATCAAGTTTTACAGGAAAACTATACAGGAATTTCAATCAATATAGCCTCAAAGCTTATGATAAGATAGAAATGGACTGGTCCAGTTACAAACATATATATGGACTACAAAAAGGGAAATATTCATAAAGCTAACCTGCATCTCCTAGATCAATAAAAAAGCGGAATACAGGGCCATTCCTCTCACTCTTAGTGATTGCTGCAAATAATTTTTTCAGCCACTCAGGTGTTCTGCAGATAATAGATGACAGGTGAAAAATTTATGTTTTCAGAAATATGATGGATGGTAATAGCTCTTAGTCTATACTTGGATGAGGTTTTAAACAAATAATAGCAACAACTTCAATCAAGTTCAACTGTAAATTCTTTTCAATGTTCACCAATTTTCCTTATAAAGCACGGATATGACAGGGGACACAGTTAAAACACGACAACAAATTTTAATAATAATTACAGGACATGACACGACGATGCTATAACATATAAAATTAGTATGAAATTAACACAAAAGCACAAATCTTAAACTAAAAGAGAAAAATAATGTTTAAAAGTTAGCATTAGTAATTTGCGAGCACAATAATACAAAGAGTTGCAGTTTATCTAGTTCATGCGGCATTTTTATCTGTATTGGTATAAAAACTCAGAAATCAAAAGTTGAAAAAAAAAATGCAAAATTCAGTTATAACAGAAGCATCTAAATTGTTATCAATTTTCCTCATAAGACCAAATTAACACCACCTTTCTTACAATCACGGTTATCTGGACTAAAAATCGACATCAAATTCGTTTACAAGTGCAATACAAACCGACAGGAAAAAGCATAATTTGATTGCATAACACCAAAGTTTTCAAACAAAAAGAAGCTTAATTGAAATTGAAAATACGAAAAGAAAAGCAATAGAGGAATTGATTGAGGAAGGAACCTTTTGGAGATGAAGGGAATATCGAAGTGAGTGGAAACGGCCATGAGGCCCGTCCCTGAGAGGTCGCACATGCTGAACACCTGCCCAACGAAGGCAGGGCCGGCACCCTTGGCATCGCTGCTGAGCCCCGCGACACGCAGGGATTTGGCGGTGGACGGGAGCGAGTCGGAGCGAGTTGACTCGGCCGAGGTGGACGATAGCGCGGCGGGGAGTAGCGGTGGTGTGTAGAGGAGAGGGAGAGGGAGAGAGATTGCGGAAGGTGGCTGTGAAAGCGTTGGGGTTGGGATTGAGATTGGAGGGTGGTTGAAGAGAGAGAGGATGTTGGAAGCTGTGGATTGAAGGAAGCCGGAGATGTGGTTGGTACGGTGGTCGTGGTGGCGGCGGTGAGGTTCCGACGGCTGAGCCATCGACGACCGGGTGTTCGGTTGGGTTTTGAGAGTGAGTGAGGATTCAGAGACTAAAATTATGTTATATCCTACTTGTAGTAAGCATAGCGAAATCCTTTTGGCCTTTTTTTTTTTTAATACATTTTTTTAACCAGTAATTAGTCATTAGTGTTAAATATTTTTAATTAAAATCTAAGTGTGAAAGAAAAATATTAGATCTAAATTTCAAACAGATGAATTATTAATTATTTACTTGTTATTATCCTGCTAAGAACGATTTTTTCTTTTAAATTACAAAAATTCAAAATTCATTATACCTCAATTAATTTAGTTTTCAACTTACCGATCAATTATAAAAATAAAACTCTTGATATTAGTTTTTGAAATTAATTTTGATGTATTGTTAGTACAAAATTTTTTATAATATTAATCAATCATATACTTTTATTTGTAAGATTTTTTAAATAATGGGTGACTAAGTTAAATATATTTGCTGATGTGTCAATATATGATTAAATGTTTGTACTATTTTTAATTAAAATCTAAGTGTGAAAGAAAAATATTAGATCTAAATTTCAAACAGATGAATTATTAATTATTTACTTGTTATTATCCTGCTAAGAACGATTTTTTCTTTTAAATTACAAAAATTCAAAATTCATTATACCTCAATTAATTTAGTTTTCAACTTACCGATCAATTATAAAAATAAAACTCTTGATATTATTTTTTGAAATTAATTTTGATGTATTGTTAGTACAAAATTTTTTATAATATTAATCAATCATATACTTTTATTTGTAAGATTTTTTAAATAATGGGTGGCTAAGTTAAATATATTTGCTGATGTGTCAATATATGATTAAATGTTTGTGTAAATTTTTTTACACTAAAAATACATAGAAATTACATCCTTAATTTTTTTTCTACCAACAATTTATATGTAAGACCTTATTTAAGATAAATAAATACTAAACCATTTGAATCAACAATTTATATTTAAGACCTTATTTAAGATAAACAAATATTAAATCATTTGAATCAATCAAGGAATTATCAAATTATAATTCTTGTATTCAATGCGATTAATTTGATTGCTCAGATCATGATATATGTCAATAAAAAATATACTAAAATTTGTTTTCTCAAATTAGTGTGTTGAAATTTGCTTTTTAACATGATTTTTTCAAATTACATTTTTCTTGAATTTTATTAATCATGATAGCAATATTATACTTTTGAAGAGCATGCTAATCACTTATTTATTTAGAAAGATAAGCCATGTTTTGAGAATTGTGGTTCACTGTTAATGCATGTTGTAAGATGTTAGAACATTAACTTGGGTGCTTAATTCCAACATTTTGGGAGCAGATATCTTGGTTCGGCATATAACTATAAACTAGCGGCATTATAAGCATGCCCAAGTCTGGATTTCTCGTATGAGTTTGGATTCATAAAAACCCAAGAGTTGTCTTTGTACCATGGACAAATTAAATTAATTATCACGGTTCAAGACTTTGAATACATATATGAGCAACAATTTAACACAAGCCTGCATAACTATTGCCTAATCAAAGCCACTTATATGCATCGAAGTCGAACATTAACCCCAATCTCCGTGTATGAAGTCATGCATTTGAGGAAATTTTCAAGCCAAAGCATCCACTTTCAATTCAGCATTGCTCTGGCTTGAAAGGAACATCACATCTCGGGCTTGGTTAATGGCTTGTTAATTTCAGGAGCATGCTCTCCTAGTCCAAGAGTGTCTTCATTCTATTTCCTAGCAACTTGCAGGACACTGCATGGAAATAAGATTCCAACTGTGACCAAAAATAATTGCCAATGGGAACTTCTCTAGTAGTGATCTTAAATCATCTTGCTCCCATTATACATCAAAAACTGGTTCCCTACTATCAAACGAATCATCTGAAGTTTGCTCAGATTCCATGGTTATTGCATTGGCATCCTGCTCGAATTGCTCATCAATTACCTCTGAAGTCTCTTCAGATCTATCATCCTCGTCTAAGTCTGAATTTGGTTCAACATTCTCATGCTCTTCTCTGTACTTGTTGACTTCATAAGGTTGACCTTGCACCTTGATTTTTACACGCCTTCCTCTGATGTATCTATATTGCCATCTAGGTGGTGGATATTTTTGGTGTAACTTCTCGTATTTGTCCAGCATACCCAGCTCCTTGAAGACATCTCCAATAATTTGGACAACAGCAATATTTGGACGAAGACCAAGCTCCTCCATGTCTGCAAATATCTGCAGGACAAATCAAGAAGTAAACATCGATGATGCATTGATTCTAAAGTCCCTTCATATAAAATATAATCTACTACTATCAATATCTGAGCGTGTTAAGTTGACTACTACTAATAGAAATTCACAAGAAGCAGCACTTGATTCTTCCATTGAACTTGAACGTTTATAAATAACTAAGACACTAGTTTGTTCTTTCAGCTACTTTTTGCTAATACCTACAAAACAGGTTCTGCAAGCAGCTTTTGCCATCTGATGGGATATAGTGGTCTCCTTTGCCTATTTTCCACATTCAGATAAGGGCTGCTTCAGCAGGTTTCTTTGGTGGATATTTGGAGAGTTTGGATATCTTTGCTCAGTTAGTTAATTAGCTTGTCTTGGTTATATAGCTCTTGTATTTTTTGTTATCTTTAAGGAGGATATATTATCTTCTATTTTTGTTACTCTACCTCCAATAAATTTTCTCTTCTTTAAGAAATATATATTGCGGCAGACAAACTCTTAATATCCTAGAATTTGAGAATTTCATGTCTAGCAAGCATATTATAAAAGTATAAATAGTTTATATCGATATAGAAACACAAATCAGAATACCTCAAACATCTTCTCGTGCATGCCTCTCTTATGGTATATAGATATCATTTTATCAAAGAATCTACGAGGCAAGCTTTCCAAGTACTGCATTAATAACTTAGTCCAAAGCTCTTCAGCTTCTTCAAGTCGGTCATCCTCTGCTAAGGCATTCAGTAATGTGAAATAGCTTCCCATTGTCCTTCCTTGACCTTTGCTTAACATCCATTTTGTCACCTACAGCTCCAAATGTAATTTGCATATGCAGAAATTAGTCCAGAGAATATCCCAAATCAAATGTACGGCCACACAGGCCATTAGAAGATTCAATAATAAAAACAACAACAAACAATTAAGCTTTGTCCTATAAGGTGGGCTCGGTTACATGAATTAGACGATGCCATAATATACAACTCAGAAAACAAACTAAATTCGGGTTGAATATGATATTAAAGCACTTAACAATACAAGTTAAAAGAAGGATAAAAGTACTGAAAACAAAGAGCATTAAAATTTACAGGGAAACAGTTCTTTTATTAAGTACCTGTATTACCCTCTTCCACTCTTGTTGGTCTTCTAGAGTCTTGAGTGCCTTTTTCACTGTAATTAAAGGGAACTCTAATTCCCAAGCAACAAAGGAATCAAGAGCCCCATAAACTTCCTCTTTGACATTTGACAGTTCCCTAATCTACATAAGAGAAATTAATTTTTTTCCCAAAATGCAAAACATGCAAGAAAAAATCAATCTGAAAGTTTCTGTGTAAAACAAAAGCGCCATCTTCACGAATATTCCATTGAGAAAATAAAACCGGCGCATAAATTACCAGATTCATGACAGAAATGAATACAAGGGAAGAACTTACAGACTGAACAAGCTTAGCAGCCTTGGAAATGGTCCCAACTCTTTTACGGGTCTTCCATACTCGAGGATATCTTGGTCTTGGACCTTTTGCAGCACATACCTAACATTAGAAAAGAGATTCAGACAAAGTCACCCACCATTTCATTTCCAAGAGATACAAAAGTCCATATGTTAACAATCATAGTAATATCATTTCCCAGATCTTACCACAGTGCTTCGTGTTCTTGTTGGAATTTTAACTGCTTCAAATGTTTTAGCAATAAGTAACGGAGAAACTCTCAGTGCAAGCATCCTGAACAACTCTAAAATAGAAGAGAAAACATGATAAGAGCAATTTAGCTAGTTTCTGCTTCCAATCTCTTCTTTTAGCAGAGGCTCTTTTCTACCACGAACAACACAGATTACGGCGCCAACCTGACACATAAAGAAAGCAACAATTGTTACCACTTAAGAGAACAACAGAAAAATATTTTTTTGCTTAGTTACTTATTTGAAACAGACTTGAAGCTAATGTAACAGCCAGACAAAACAAGAAGCCATTTGGCACTTCCAGTTTGAGGGAAAACAGGGCATGATTAAATTTTCTTTAAATAAAAAAAAAAAACTCAAAAATGCAATACACATATATAGCCCTAGAGACATACTGTATCGACTATCAACCTATACATATAAGAGTTTCAAACAGGAAAAAAAAATGTCATATCAAGGTTGCTGGGGAAGCTTAAAAGCAAAAGGAATACCAATTCAAAGTACCAACGGGGGAAAACAAATTCAATCAAAAACCTCATAAATCCACATAACAAGCCAAATTCTTCATATTTTTTTTCCATCATGTAAATCATTATTCAATGACAAGCACTCAACTCAATCACCATAACTGTGCAATTGCTCATAAAATTGATTTTTCTTTCGATAAAATTAAAAACTCACCACAGATTAAGTATTTACCCTAGTGCTGTGAAACTCGAATCTCAACGTTTTAGCGGTTACCCTTTTCCACCATTTCAGAGAGAGAGAGAGAGAGTGCGTGTGCGAGAGAGTGAAGCAGCTGTCAGCAGAAAACAGGGACGTGAAATGCCGCTAAGCAGTTCGGAACTTGGGATAGATATTTGGTTTCCGATGAAAAACGGCAGCGTTTCGTTAAAGAACGGTAGAACCCGCTCCACTCAAAGTAAGCCACGCGTACAGGAGTAGAAAGTATGCTATATTTTGGGGCGTAGCTGATCACCACCTGCCAAAGCCCAAAACTAAACGCAAAGAGCACCTCATCTTGTAGCGTGAGCATTGTGGATCTCTCATAAATACTCTGAAAACGAGAGAGAGAGAGAGAGAGAGAGAGAGAAGCAACTACCAAATGATGATGATCATGGAGCCAGCGATCGCCGTCCGATTCATCACCGGAGCCGCCGCTCGCTCCGCCACCGACGCATTTCGTACTCTCTCTTTTATACACGCACTTTCTCTCTCTCTCTAAACCGTTATCTCTTGTATGATTCGGAATGTGATTTTAATAATGGCTTTGCAGCTGTTAGTAGTGATTTGTGCATGCGTTCGCTCACTGACAAGTTCTCTCTCTCTCTCTCAGATAACCGATCGTTGTGGAGCTCAGATGATGTGAACGCAGCAGGTTATGTTGCTTCGTGCCAGCTCGCTTATAGGTGCGGTTTCGAAGTGCCGTGGCATGTTATATTCACGGCTTGGGAATTTTTTTTTTTTTTTTGGGTAATCTAAGAACATAAGCTTATTTTAGAGTTCAAAACTACTTATAATTAAAAGCTTCATGAAACAAACATAAATTAAAAGCTAATGATCCTCAGCTTCTAAGAAATGTGATTTTTAGCTTTAGTGATTTTTAATTGAGATTAGTTTTGATATCTTATATTTTATACTATTATTTAATTATATATTATTATATATGAAATTTTTAAAATAATAAATATAATAATCAAATAATTTTTACATATAAAATATTTTTATATTAAAAGAATATCAAACTTAAATTCTTTTTAATAAGTATTGCAAACAAATAGAAAGCTTCTTCTTTATCTTTTCTTAAAAAAAAAAAAACTGAAAATAGGTTTGTTTGTAGCTCTATCCAAACAAGAATGATTGGAAAATGCACTTTCTTTTAATTAAGTTCTCTCTTCTTTTTTTTTTTTTTTTTTTTTTCCTTTAGTTTGCATTCAAGCACGTTGAAAAACATTTGCGAGTATTGTCTTGAGTCTTTGTACGATACACTTCTCTGAAAGCAGCATAGTTTCAGATTATTTTTTTCTTTAATTTGAAAGACTTTAGTATGTGATGATGAACTTACAAAATGTAAAATTTTGTGATGTTTTGTTTTTACCTGTCTATTAGTGTTGAAAGTTTTCTGGGACTGGGAGTACTAAATGTTATAAGAGAATTATATAATGAATGCATATAATTGTACAGGGTAAGAAGTCAGAAATACACTGGCAGTCCCTTCACAAGAAGAAACAAACTTGTAAAGAATAGGATTCGAGCATCATCGGAGCATCTGGGCTCAGCTCAAGATCCAGTAAAGAAAAATGCGAAGCCATCCTATCATCCATTTGAGGAAATTGCTGAATCAACATCAGAGAGTATTGGAGATGATGCTAGCCTTACTGCAGCAGAAACAAGTAGAACAATTGTTGAGGTATCAAATTGTACTAATTTTGCTAATCAATGAAGTATGTCACAAAAGGAGCAAATATAGAACCTGTAATAATGGCTAGAGATTATTCTATGCTCCAAAACCTGTAATGTTCTATATGAAGCAAAATTAATGATACTAGATATATGTGCCAAAATCATACCCAGTGTCTCCATTTCATTTTAGAAATAAGTGTTCAATTCTGTGATTGTTTTAGTATTGATTTGGCATCATCACCTGTCCTTCAAAAGGTATATAAAATTTAAAAATAAGGAAGAAACAAGAAAAGATTTTGCTTCTAGATTTATAGTTGGTTTAATAGTTAATTACCAAATCAAAAAGAGAAGAAATGGTCTTCCGTAATGTATCATTCTTTGTTTTGGAATCCACTAGTGCTCTACTTTACGAGAAAACTGCTTAAAAATTTTCCTTTCTGCAGCATGCATTGGACTTGTGAAAGTGTAGAAGTTGACAAGGCTGCCTGCAACCTCCCAATCCCAATATAGAATAACTGGAAAGTCTTGTTACGAAAAAGTATTAAAAATTTGTTGGAATTTGCTGTGTGTAAGTCACAATAATCCACTGAAATATTTTTTAACAAGTTATTGAAGAAGTTATGGCTAAATTTATTAACAGAATCTTTTTCTCATTCAAGGAATAAATATTGAATTTGTTACATTTGAATTTATGTTCATCTATAAAAGTTAATGCCAAAAATATCTTGATATCATATTACATTTTTAACTATAAAAGGAGTTGCTTGGTTGTCCTCACATGTTATCGTAATTTCAAGTAACTATGAACCTTGGTCTTTTATCGTAATATGGTCTAAATGAAGCCCAAGATTAACTCATGTACTGAAAAAGCTGATTGTGAGGGAAGAAGTTAATCAACCAGCACATCAGTTGCTTTTATTCTCATCATCACAATGAAGAATGCATAGCTAATGATGATTGTGGTATGCCATTTTAAGGTCAACAGCAAAGCAACCCTGATGTTCTCAAGTTTGATTAACAACGAGGTTCATGAAAATATTGTTTGGCCGGATATGCCTTATTTGACTGATGAACAAGGAAGTAAGTGAAGGCTCTATGATATCACTTCTTATGTATTAGTTTTTCTCATGCCCAGGAAGCTTCATCCACCAAATTAAATGCTACATGCATTGCAGATATATACTTTCGGGTGAAGAACAGTGAAGATGCTTTGCATTCTCTAACTTCAGAAAATAATTTTGTGGTATGGCCATTCCTCCAATATCTTAGATATAGTGCCCCATAATTTCTTTTCAAATACTTACAATTGATTCAGTTGAATTCTTCTTAAATACTTAAAATTTTGTGCTCTCTAACAATTAGACATCTACATTGAGTAAAATTTCACTAAACTTAGAATTAGTGCCCTGGTGTCTCATTTTTTTTTTAATCTTTTTTCATTCTAACCTCAAGTTGTACTTTGCTAAGTTTGCATCTCAGACATGTAATGATGTTTAGGTTATGGTTCTGTTCTGTGCCTTGTTGTAGCAAGTTATTGTTGGTGTGGATGCCATGGAAATGATTTCTGAGATGGACTTATCAGGTCCCTCAGAAATTGATTTCGGGATTGAAGAAATTGATGATCAAGATACTGATGATTTAGATGACAGTGATGAAGAGGATGAAGACGAAGATGGGAATGAGGATTATGATTCGGTCTGAAATTATTTTAGTTTGTTTTTTGTTTTGACTGTAACTTTGAGGCTTACATTCATTTCTGAACTGTAAACATCATTGATATAGAAGTTATCCATTAAGTTTTGTATTCTTGTTTGCAGGAATGGGTGGCTGTTCTTTCAGATGACGATGAGCAAGAAGATGCTGATGAAACACTTGAAGACTGGGTGAAATTGGAGACTGTGCGTTCTTCTCATCCAATGTATTTTGCCAAAAAATTGGCTGAGGTAGATATTCATATTAGTTTCAGAATGTTCATTATAGGAAGGAGTCTGGGAGTACCAATTTGTGGCTTTTAGAGGCCTCATTGTAGCATCTTTTCTATTGCAAGTTCACCTAAGCTCACTGTTATCAACTAACTTTTTTGTAATATTATTTTCTAGATTGCTTCTGATGATCCAATTGATTGGATGGAGCAGCCTCCAGCTTGTGTAGCTATCCAAGGCGTTATAAGACCTGCTTTTATTGAAGAACATTCTACAATACAAAAGCATCTATCTGCCAATCAATCCAGTGATACTGACATAAATAAATCCATAGAAAACAAAGGGGAAAATATTGGTGTGATAAATGGTCATGTGCATGACTCAGTGTCATCTAGAGATAATGCGGCACAGCAAGTGGAGAATAATGGGAATAGTGATATCCCCTTTAATGAGACTTCGTTTTACAAATTGGAGATGATTAAGATTCAGGTGATTTCAGCACATGGGCATCCTGTAAGTTTTGCTGACTTTATGAGCTAGCACAATTGATTGTGCACTATGTTGTTATTCACTGATACTGTTGTTACTCTTTGCAATTTGCTGATTTCTTTAATTGGTAATTGTACTCAGTTAATCAATAGTGGATATATTTCATTGAAAAAAAAAATAGGATAAAAAAGGGGGGGGGGGGATGGCAATAACAGACATATCCAATATTTCCCTTTCTACTGTCACTGCCTATGTCATTCGATCAATCTGCTCACAAATCTGCAACCATCTATAAATATTTACTTGAAATTCGGGCGCAAGGGATATTTTGTTTTCCTCCAACTTCAGTACTGAAAGTGGTGTAACCTCAGAGATGACTAGTTTATACTTGTGCTTTCTGATCACTGCATGGAGCAGCTACAAAAACAACATAGATAGATAGTGCCAAGATTGTTCAACCACAGAGTTTGTTGCTCCATGTTCTATGGTATTAAGTTATGAAATAGAAAATTCTTTAATTCTTAATTGGTTAGAATTGTTAATAGTGACACAGATATCAGATGCTTGGAATTGCATTAATTAGTGGAAAATAAAGATCCTATTTGCTAGCTTAGTGTAAGAAGTAAGACAAATATTCCTTATCAGGGGGGTTAAATATACATGATCTAAGAACATTGCACTGTGATGCATTATAGTATATGTTATTTGAACTTTTTTTGTTGGAAAATAAAATGTTTTACTCTGATTTTCTGCAGACTGATGTCGAATTAGAAGACTACATCAAAGCTCAGCCTGATGCTCTTGCACACTCAGCCTCCAAAATCATATCTCGTTTGAAAGCTGGTGGAGAAAAGACCTTACAAGCTCTTAAGTCTCTGTGTTGGAGATGCAAGGGTATTCAAGTAGAGGTAATATGTAAACTCTTGAATAATTTGTTTAAGGCTCTTCTTCTCTGTAATTTTCTCTAAATCTGTTTCTTTCCAGTTGCAAATTTACAGTTGCAAAAGTTAAGTGGTTTCGTATGCAATTTTAGCATAGTTGGGTTAGAGTCATTCTGTCATTGGTACTTAGTTATCTCATTCAATTCAATCAAAAGGATAAAATCAACGCAATCTCTGATTCTACTGCATTTCACTACTATATATGGTAGTATAGAAATTGTTGAGATATTGTACATATCTATTCCATTTATTATGATAGATATTATTAGATGTAATTATCTGTAATTTAGGCAAATTAGTATCTGGCAATTATTAGGTGATAATTGCTAGGTGTCTATATATTGTAATTTACTTTTGTACAATTTTGACTATCAGAAAATATACACTTGTCATATTTCTTTCAATTTGGTATCAGAGCTCTCGATCTGGGAGCCTGAGCACCTTCCGTTGCATTCCAGCCTTCATTGGATAATTTCTACAGCCTTGATTGCTGTTTGGGACTTTTTTTTTTTTTCCTGTTCTTTATCATCCCTATAGCCCCTCTTTTTAACTTCTATTTTTCCTATTCTTTCCCCTCATGGTCTCTCTCATACCCGCCACTGTTACCACCGCCGTCCAACTTTCCGGCCACTTTTTTGACCACCAACACCACCATCAAAATCGTCATCCTCAGATTGACCACACCACCCAACCCCAGCCCAAACCGCTGACAGATGCGCCCCCACGCGCTGACAATACTCCCTGTGTGTAGCTTCACGCGTCGTCGTTATCTGCAGTGCATGAAGGTGCGTGAGTCCCCTTCTCCAGCTGCCATTTCATTTCCGACCACCACAGGACCACCTTGACCTACCTCTAGTGACCTTTTCGCTATGGCAGAACCCGAAACACCTAAAATCACCCCTCAAACCACCACTAATACTACTTCCACTCCACCTGCACCTTTAAATCCTAATGACCTTCCTGTCCTACACCCTACCTATCGCTTGAACGGGAAAAATTATTTGCAGTGGGCTCGAGTTATTTGGCATACTCTCAAAGGTCATTGGAAATTATCCCACGTCGAGAGAACTCCTCCTACAAAGGAAGACCCTCACTTTGAGGCTTGGGATGACAAAGATTCTCTTATTATGACATGGCTGTGGAACTCTATGATTCCTGATGTGAGTTGCAATTGTATGTTCCTTTCTTCCTCTCCCGAGATTTGGGATTTCCTTCTCCAGACTTTCTCCAAGAAGCAAGATGTTGCTACTTGCTATGAGTTGAAGACGAAGATTTTCTCAACCAAGCAAGGAGCGATGACTGTGACAGATTATTATGGGATTCTTATTGGTCTATGGACTGAATTGGACCAATACCAACATCTACAGATGGAATGCAGTAAAGATGCCTCCACTCTGGAAAACTTTGTTAGAAGGGATAGGATCTTTGAGTTTCTCTCTGGTTTGAATCCAGAATATGATCCTATTTGGGTTCAGATTCTGGGTAAAGAGAAATTACCCTCATTGTCTGAGGTATATTACACTGTTCGTGGTGAGGAAAGTTGTAGGGCTGTTATGCTTGAGGACAAACCTACTGGCGGATCCGCTTTGGCTACAGGCAAGACAGCCATGCTAGGATCATCTTCTTCCTCTTTGAAGCCTTCCTGAGATGGTCGTTGATGCTCCTATTGCAAAAAGTCTGGGCACACTAAGGAGAATTGTTTTAAACTTCATGGCAAGGACAATGTTCTTAGTCATATAGGAGGATTTCGAGGCCTGTCCACTAGTTAGGCCAATGTGACTACCTCAGACAATGTCATCACATCAGGAAATTCACATATGGAGGATGATGTTCCAGCCCTCAGTAAAGATGAGCTTGCTCACTTGCGAACTCTCCTCACCTCTCTTAGTAAGCCTTTTGGCTCTTGCTCTCTAACTTTGTCTGGTAAGAATTTTTTTTCTCAATCTTTTAATGCTTCTAGTACTGTACCTGAGGATTTATGGATAATTGATTCTGGTGCTACTAACCACATGACCTTTCACACCCCACATTTTCTTTCTTATCATTCCACCTTGGGCACACGCCATATAAGCATGGTGATGGTTCCGTACCTCGATTGCGGAGCTCTGCATCTTGTTGCTTTCCACCCTTCCCTACACTTACATGATGTGCTTCATGTCCCTCAACTCTCCCGTAACCTTATTTCAGTTCATAAACTTATCAAAGACAAAAATTGTGTCGTAACCTTTTTCCATTCCCATTGTGTCTTTCAGGATCTTGCCACGGGGAGGACGATTGGACCTGCTAAGGTTATACTATCTCCTCAAATTAGCAGCTATAGGTGGTTCTAATTAGAAGGTGCTTCCTTCATGTCATCAAACAAGTTCAGAGTCTATCGTCTCTCAAATTTGGTTACACTACAAGCGTCTTGGCCACCCCCCTTTTTCCTTACTTAGGTCTATGTTTCTGTCATTGTTTTTCAATCATTTGGTTGAGTCTTTTCATTGTGATGTTTGTCAATTTGCAAAACACCATCATGTGACATTTCCATCTCGTTCCAATAAAAGTGAAGAACCTTTTACACTTATTCATTATGATGTCTGGGGTCCTGCTTCCATTCCTAATATCTCTGGCATGAAATGGTTTGTTTCATTTATTGATGATTGCACAAGAGTAACTTGGCTATTTTTAATGAAAGATAAATCGAAAGTTTTCCAATTGTTTGTTCAATTTTATAATATGATCCTAACACAATTTGGCAAAATTATTAAATGTTTACTTTCTAATAATGGTTGGGAGTATGTGAATCACCAATTTTCTCATTTTGTTAAAGAACATGGCATTATTCATGAATTTACATGTGTAGATACGCCACAACAAAATGGTGTGGCAGAAAGGAAAATTTGGTAGTTTGTCCCTAGCTCATACTGGGGTGAAGCTGTTTTAACTGCAGCCTGTTTAATTAATTGGATGTCCTCCCATGTTCTTGGAAGTGTGAGCCTAGTGCAAATTATGTTATCCCATTTTTCTTCTGCTCCTATCATGCAAAGTTTACAGCCAAGGATTTTTGGTTGTGTAGTTTTTATGCATGTGCATCATTAACATCGCCATAAACTTCATCCCCGAGCTATTAAGTACATTTTCATAGGTTATGCTCCTGATAAAAAGGGATACAAATGTTTTAACCCATCCAGTCGTCGCTTCCTTGTTTCCATGGATGTCACCTTTCATGAAACTGAGTCTTTCTTCCATCCACAGCTTCAGGGGGAGAGTCTTCCGGAAGCTAAGTTGTTTATCCTTAAGTCATTCCTATCTTTCCCTCCTACACAAGAGCCACCACCTCCCACTGAAATCCCATTTGAGTCTACCCAGGAGTTAGTACTATCTACTGAACCACCTAAAGCACCTACACCAATTTTGGTGTATCAAAGGAGAAGGAAACCTAAACTGGACCAACAGCAACTTCAAGAGTCTGAACCTATGGTAAGTATTGAAGGTACTAGCTCTTCCATTGCTGACTTGGATAATGATCCTTTGATTCCTTTGAATACTTGTGAGCCTAACCCAGATAATCTACCAATTGCAGTGAGAAAAGGAAAAAGGACTTGTGCCAAGTATCTTATTTCTCAATTTGTCTCCTCTAAAAATCTTTCCATGCAGCACCAGAGTTTCATTGCAGTCATTGACTCTATCCAAATCCCAACCTCAGTACAAGAAGCATTGAAGGATGACAATTGAGTTCAAGCTATGAATGATGAGATGAGAGCGTTAGAGAAGAATGGAACTTGGGAGATTGTTGAGAGACCCGGTGGCAAAAAACCAGTTGGATGCAGGTGGATATACACAGTGAAATATCGGTCCGATGGTACATTGGACCTATATAAAGCAAGATTAGTGACAAAAAGGTATACACAGACATACGGGAATGGCTATGAGGAGACGTTTGCCCTAGTAGCCAAGATGAACAGAGTGAGAATTTTGCTCTCTCTTGTTGCTCATTTTGGATGGGAGTTGCATCAATTTGATGTAAAAAATGCTTTCTTACATGGAGACCTAGAGTAGGAGGTTTACATGGAGATTCCACCTTGCTATGATATCACTGGTGCGAAGAATAAAGTGTGCAGGCTGAAAAAGGCATTGTACGGATTGAAACAATCCCCTCGTGCTTGGTTTGGAAGATTCACAAAGACGATGGTTTCATTGGGATACAAACAGAGTTAGGGAGACCACACCCTCTTCTTTAAACATAAACAAGTGGAAAAGTCACTATTCTACTTGTGTATGTTGATGATATTGTTATACCGGATAATGATTTGGTTGGGAAGTAGTTCTGAGAGAAAAATTAGTAGTTGAGTTTCAAATGAAAGATCTTGGGAAGCTAAAGTACTTCCTTGGAATTGAAGTTGCCTACTCTAGACAAGGTATCTTCATTTCACAAAGGAAATATATCCTAGATCTTCTCAAAGAAACTGGAAAGCTTGGTTGCAAGGCTACAGGTGTTCCCATTGAACAAAATCATCGCATAGGAAGTGATGAGGACAGTCCTAAAGTTGATAAAGGACTATTCCAAAGGCTGGTAGGAAGATTCATATACCTGGCACATACTAGACCAAATTTGGCATATGCTGTTAGTATAGTCAGTCAATTTATGCATGACCCAAGGGTGAAACATATGCAGGCAGTTGATAGGATCTTGCAATACCTTAAGGCCACACCTGGAAGGGGATTGTTGTTCAAAAAGGGTGGAAGCCTATCCATGGAAATATACACTGATGCTGACTATGCAGGCTCCCCTGTTGATAGAAGATCTACATCCGGTTATTGCATGTTTTTGGGAAGGAATTTAGTGACTGTGGAGAAGTAAGAAGCAAAATGTGGTTGCTAGATCAAGTGTTGAGGCAGAATTTCGGGCTATGGCACAAGGTGTTTGTGAATTGTTGTGGATGAAGATCATACTAGATGACTTGAGAGTAAAATATGAAGTTCCTATGCAGCTGTTTTGTGATAACAAATCAGCAATCAGTATTGCACATAGTCCAGTCCAACATGACAGAACTAAGCATGTTGAAATTGATCGCACTTCATCAAAGAGAAGTTGGACAGCGGATTAATAGCCATAGCACATGTTCCTTCTGGGCTCTGGGCTCCAGCTGGCAGACGTGTTAACTAAAGGACTTCCCATGGAACGGTTTCAAGAACTTACGTACAAGTTGCGAATGATAGATATCCATTCACCAGCTTGAGGGGGAGTGTTGAGATATTGTACATATCTATTCCATTTATTATGATAGATATTATTAGATGTAATTATCTGTAATTTAGGCAAATTAGTATCTGGCAATTATTAGGTGATAATTGCTAGGTGTCTATATACTGTAAGTTACTTTTGTGCAGTTTTGATTATCAGAAAATATACGCTTATCATATTTCTTCCAATTGAAATGTTGGTAGCACAATCTTTTTAAATGAGAAACTGTGTCCTGTTAATGGACATCTATGTGTGCGAAAGTAGAGATGCTTATAAACCTTGAGAAATACATTACCCTTATCTTCTGTTCCTTACGCTTTTACATAAGCATATGCATATGCACATTCACGCATGTTATGCGTAATGATCATTTTTTATTTCAATTTAATTGCAGGAGGCAGAACTTATCTGTGTAGACTCCCTTGGGTTTGACCTAAGGGTTTGTTCAGGAACACAAGTTCAAAACCTGAGATTTGCATTCAAGAAAAGGGTCTGAGTTTATTTTCATAGCTACAAATTTTGATGCCGTTATATTTCACAAGTTGGGATATAAGTATCACCCTGCATTATACTTCCAAACACTAACAAAGTCAAGCCAGGTGAAAATTTTTTTGTCGGACTTATGATGTAGTACAGACTAGTTCAAAATAAATTGGATGTCTTAAGCCAAGTCTAAAAACAATGTTACTTTTTAAATGGCCCCATTGTATTTCGGTTTTGGGCCTTTCTTGTTTTTTAATTTGACAAATGCCACCTTGATATACCTGAATTTAGAAGATGGCTTCTGTGCATAGAGTTTCAACTTACATATGTACAAAACCAGTTGAAAATGCACTTCTGGTCTAGCTAGCTTTTTATTGTGTCCAAACGTACTAGGAATACGACCTTCTGGCACTATGTCTCTTGACTATGAAGCATTCATATGCATTTTATTCTCAATTGTTTGCACTGACTTAATTACATTTACAGGCCAAATCAGAGTACAGTGCTGAGAGACAACTCAATGATTTATTATTTCCTAGAAACCACCCAAAAGCTGCAAAAAACGAAGCAAACCCATCAAAATGAAAGCTAAAACCTTCTAAATGTCATATCCCACGTGAATTATGTATTGCTTGTATGCCATTGGCCAATGATGGTGTATATAAGTGAATGGCAGGGAAAAAGAAGCCATGCAGACGCCAATGCCAATCAGGTTATGTAATTTTGTATTGCATTTAACTGTTAATTTAAAGTGATTTTTTTGCTCAGCCGCTTCCTAATCTGTTCCCGACTCCTGAGTTATTTATATGACCGACTCTCATTTGTTGATTAGTCTAAGGTCTGCAAGTGCAAGCAACTAGAGCTAGACATGATGAACAGGTGAACATATTTGTTGATCCCGAATAGAAACTAATATTATTGAGCCTTTTAAGATCTAACCCCATGAGGTAATGTGGTGCGATGGTAATAAACTTATAAATTCTTTGCAATATCCCAAACATATCGGTTGAAACATATTCAAAATTCTATAACAAGAGAATGGTTTTTTAGAAGTGCTATTGGAATGAAGTTTATAGAAAAGACTTTAGGGGGGGGGGGGGGAAATAAGGAAGAAAGAAAATATCTGTTCATTTATTTTCATAACCATAGTTCGGAAATTAGTATACAACGGCAAGAAGAACTGGATTATTTGCTACTTCAAGGAGCAACTGGTTACAAAGAAGTCCATTTATTGCTCTGATGTACAATAATACTAACTTGGAATACTCTGCAAAAGCACCTTCGACCTTTTATGACGTTTCATGCAGCTGATAAATGAAACAAAACGCTCATCTGGCTTTAGGATTAAGCCGGAGGCTATTTGCTGATCCAACGACTAGAAAGCCGCACAACATCCTTACATACCCTTGTTGATCCACTCTATGAGTAGAGAATAGAGTAAAATGGACAGATCAACCTATACTTACAAGGCACAAAATATTTGCTAACTGAACTTTGCTGCTACTAGCATCCTAAATTAGTTGAAGCAGGTCAGTTCAGCCTGGGATGCAGTCCTTTCTACAGCCAGCCACCACTCATCATCTTCATCATCAATTGCCTCCTGCTTTAGGCACAGATTTTACGGAATCAATATTCAATGTTGAGTGCGTGTAGATGATTTAAGATTAAAACACCTTAGGAGAGTTTTACCCTAATTTTAGTACAAGCTCTCTTTTTATAACAGCAAATTTCCTGTAAAATATGTTTAGCTTCAACCAAAAAAGAGAGGACTGTACTTACGGGTTATGGCCAAGAAAATGAGGAAGGGAGCATTATATACTATAGTAATTTAAAGAAAACCTCTCGCAAACAGATTAACAATACTAAAAAAACGTTAATCACTCATGTTATTTGATCCTCTTAAATTATTCATTTGATCCTTCTAGTTTCACTCAAATTGGTTCCCATTGTTTAAGATTGATCAAAACAGTGCCTATAGTTTTCTTACTGAGCATAATTCAATCGCATTTTAAAACACTCACTGTCACTGCCACTGAAAAAAGGGCTGGAAATAAGGTTTCAGTCTTATTGTCGACCTCACCTTAATGCAAATGTTATTATTAGGGTCAGAAAGCAAGAGTAAGATGGACTAACCATAGTTGTATCCCGAAAAAAAGATGGACTGACCACAGTGCTTGGCTCCTTCTTGGTTTGCTTATTCTCAAGGTCGTCGACAACTCTCACAGCTTCTAGCCACCAAGAATCGTTGTCCTCGTCATTCGCTTCATATTGTAAAACATTTTCTTTGTCATCATCACCAAGTTGATGTCTCCAGTCATCATCTGTCGGCTGGTTATCATCTAATGTCTCAGAAGAACCAAATACAACGGAAGAATTGGAGAAAACGTGAACTGGGATTTGTCGCAAGGGAGATCGGTAACCTGGTCCCATTAATTAGCATGTTAAAAGAGAGCGAAGAATTGCATGTCAAAAATACTTTACTGAAAACACATCAACCTCTGCAGTCAGGATCATGACATTTCTGATAATATACTGCCTTTCTCAGATCAACAACATATATCACTGGACCAGTAAATCACCAAATGTATTAGTAAGTTGCAATCAGACAACAGATAAAACAATGAAAGAGAGACATGGTGCAACCATACTTCGTACTACAGAAACATGAGAAATGTTCCTGACTTTGTTAAATTTACAAGCATAATAATTATAATACAAGGAGCCCCTAACATTTATACATGGCCAGAAAGCAGTTCCAGTAGAAAAATAAGTACATGCAAAAGAATAAGCACTTCCAGGAGAGTTACCATTATTGCTTTTATGCTGTCTGCCAATTCGCTCACAGGATCTATTTTTTGTCATGCTGTAGACCATCAGTCCAAATTCTGAGAATAAATACCAGCTGTGTATTTTTCCTATAATTGCAGCACAGTATCAGCAGCGAGCAGGATTAGACTGAAGCCTCAAGCTTGAAAATTTAATGACAACATGAAACCATTTATCTAGAAGTTCCGATAACACAAAATGTGGATAAACTGATAAACAGTTAGACAAACAAAACTAGTCCAAAAGGCTGAGAGATACGTTGCCTCTGGATTTGAAAGAGCAGTCAAGAAATCATCTAAAATATCAATTCAGCAGTTGAGCTTGAGACTCAAGGGATAGTAAAGTGCATTTGAAAGAGGTGGGGGTAAGAAACTTCCAGTTAACAAAAATAAGCAATGCAAAGTCAGTCACAAGTATCTATTTGAATTATTTCTGCAAGAACCTTGCCTCACAGACACGCTATAAACTCCAAGGGGGACTGATTAGGACCATTCAAAAAAAGATACAGTGAAACCAAGTCTTTGCCCAATGGATGGCATGGAAGTCTGAGGAATTTGTGAAGATAACGTTTATGCAAGTATCATACTATCATTAGAGAAATTCAAAATGGTAAAACAAAGTCGAAACAAAATCAAACTAAACATGCTTAAAGTCAGTATTACAAGCTTTAAGAAGTATCACCTGGTATATTCCCGACAGAGGCAACAGACAGAATAAATTTGTCCAGAAATGGGAATGGTGACTTTCCCACAAAGTATGTTGTTGAAACATCACTTGTGCAAGTATTCAACGAAAACGCCGGAGGAATTTGGCAGAAATTTCCAGAATTACAATTCACCTGTCAAAATAAAATAAGTGATAAACTGGTAATCATTAAGCACATAAAAATTTAAATTTCAAGGAAGCTAGAATGATGTCCAGTTAGGGGTTATTTGCATAGTGAAAAAATTGTCCATCAACAGATCAGTATTCAATACCAAGGTGCCAGTTGCTCTACCCTATGCTTGAAAATCATATTGGAGAATTTATTTGTGTAACATGGTAACGCCTTGTATTCTTATAGGGAAATAAATTATATAAAGTTGAAAGATATGATGAAACTCAAGTTCTGGGTAGTGATATCTTGGAACTTTGATGCCATGAAAAATTTTAGTTAATTTAAAGTGCAAAACTACCTCTGTATCAAAATGCAGAGTCTTCACGCAATCTATGTCTGGTTTGCAGACCAAACGCTTTTCACAATCAACATCTATATTGCAAATCAAGGAAGCCATGAACACTTCTTCTTCACCCTGTCACTTAAAGGCATCAAAACTAAAAATAACCAAATGACAATAGCATGGATTTGCACAGTAATAATAGAGAGAATGCAGTCATAAATGCACTAGTTTTCTCATGACAATGCATATATGATCAGCATAGGTGATGACCCGACAACAATAGATGCTATTATTTTTTCTAAATGGCAAAGAAATATTAGAAACTCATAAGACCCAAAAAGAGACATCAAATAGTGACTGATTCCTTTAGAGGATCTATGATTCTCTATGCCCATATAGCACCTGTTATCCTCCACAAACAATGTTCCAGTTCAGTCGTATTCTATTCTATACTATTGATACTAGATATTTCAATTTTCTTTTCTATTTTCTAAGGGAAATTACTTCTTAATAAAACTATTTTGATGGTGCAATTCAAAATGGCAACGTTAGATAAGAAAATACCATACCAAGTTCTTGCACTTGAATCGCTCTGTTGGTAGAAGAACTGAACTTTTTCCTGCCTTTGAAGACAGAAAAAGACGGAAACAACGATTCCGAGAATATACAGCAGTGTCCACAAAAAGTTGGCTTGCAGATTCATTGCAGCTTGAATCTTTCATAACAAACAATTTTTCAAAACTTCTGTCTTTCCCCCTTGAATTTAGAATTCTTGAGCATATCTGGTAACATGTCATCATGGAGTGACAAGAGTTGATAGTTGATATTTCTACAAAAGAAATACCATAGAAAAGGTTGCATACTCCAATAAATTTCCCTTTTCATCAGCTAACAAACAATAACATTCTCATGAGAAGTACTCTATGTTGATAATAATTATTGAATTCAAACTAAAGATAGAACCACTCTTTATGTGAGAGAGAAAGAGAAAGCAGTGAAATCTCAAGAATTTATAGAATACCATCCAAATCTATATTTTCTCTCTAGCTAGGATGGAAAAGATCAGTATATCCAAACTTACTTCTGAAACGAATGCACCTGCGTGAGAGTTATCCTTAAAAGCAGCCTTTGGTATACGAATGATTAGATGACGAGAGAACTTCTCTGCATATGCCATAAGGCATGATAAGGATCATATCATGGTTGTGAAAAAACCAGAATTGTTGTCATGGTAAATGTTCAACAACTTCATTTATGCAAGTTAATGCATTGAGGACACTGAACACCTTAAATAACATTTCAAGTTCAACTAGACAAGACATATTCCAATATTTTCAGGCCAACAAAACTAAAGTACCAGCGAAAAAGATAGCTACCATCTAATCTTGAATACTGATTCTTAAGTGGTAAAACAACAAGTGCCAAACTGTCAATGTCAATACTCAATATACATGGATTAGACACAATTCTTCCCCATATTAGATTAAGCAAAAAATAAAAGAAAAATGTAAACCTAGAAGGAAGACATAAGAAAACTGCAGAAGCAAGAATTCACATCAAGTGTCAAACATTGCAAGAAAGGGCAGATAAGCAAGCACCAAAAACTCATTGGAAAGCCATACCTTCAGTTGAAGAATCAAGTTCTACTGTCCAATCAAGGTCTCCACGGATTGCATATTTTTCCTGTAAGGCTTCTAGAACTGCTGATAACAAGAGATCGACCATCTCATCTCCATCCTTTCCAATGTTGACTCTCTTATCAAACTCCAAATCAAAATAAAGGTGGCATGGTAAACCCTGGAAGCAAAGAAATTTTAGGACCGTGGAAAATTCAAACATGAATATGCACCCAGATCACTCACAATGCATTACAGTACCAGATCTCCCAGTTAAACCAGTGAACATAAAACACACAAGGTTATTACCTCTTGAATCACTTCATAATGATGACGGAATTTTGAATCCATATTTTTGTACCTGAGAGTACAATCATCAGCATCAGCAATACAAATATACAGAAACAAAAATCTTTGCCATTACTCATTAGTAACAAACAATGAATTACAGAAGAAAGAAATATATGAAGGAAACCTTTGCCAGAATTCTGTATAGGTAGACACAAGGAACCTTCTTTGTCCATTGAAGTGGTCTTGATAACTGAAAACATGAACATCCTCTTGGTCTTTGGTGAACTTCATTGCTTCATCCTGCCTTGGAAATGTAGCCCAAACTTCCTTCCTAGACAACCAGGAGTCAAATCATATTCTGATACATCAGGTGCAACAGGAATAAACAAATGAAAATAGTAAAGGGTAGAACCAGCATTCGAGACAACCACCTTGATTTCAATTTATTTTGCTGAGATAGATCAAGACGGATCTCAGGTAACAATCGCCATATCCGAATTGGTTTTTTGGGTGGTACACCACGAGGAGACCCATAAAATACAATTGGAGAAATGTGCTTCCCACGACTAAAGCATTTTGCTTCGGCTGCTGCTGATTTAAGCTGAAATGATAATGCAAGTTAATTTTAATTTGACAGTGGGTATGAGCTAAATTGCAACGATATGAGTACAAGTGTGCTACAAAACTTCATAAACTAAATCAATCAAGCAAAATATTCCTATGTAGGACACAGAATTTGAAAGGGGGAAGTGGTAGCTGGTAGCAAACCAAACAAATTAAGAGCAAAACTTTGCATTTTGCATGAACTAACTTGCACTCGAGTAACACTACCAACTCATTGCAATAGTTAGCCTGAATGTACTCAAAACGTATTCAATAGAAAATTTTGAAAAATTATATTAAAAAAAAAAAAGTGAACTTAATACATAATTATGTACACTCAATGCATACGGTGCCTGATAATACTCGGTATGCATAAGGCAACCGTTTAAAAGTACCCATACAATGTAAACACAAGTGTTCTAGTACAACAAAAGAAATGTAGAGTGCAATCCTTGTTTTGCAGCATCAAGTAAGAAATAAGAATCAATCACTCAGCACAGCATAAAAATAACGAGAGAATCACAGATTTACTACTCCTAATTCAAAATCTATTCAAGCCAAATTATATCAAATTCCAATGATTCCGAACACAAGGAAACATTAATTACTCTCTCGATGGAAGACTGCAAGTTTGTTGCTATCGTGCATGTTGAGGGGGTTTTCTGTTCTCCTCCAACTGATCCACCACCTGGAGATCGTGACAGGAACTCGTCATTCCTTGAACTCCCTTGCTCCAATCTACTCTTACTTCTTTTCCTTTCTCTCAGAGCAGATGCTGAAACAACAAAACTATCATATTAAAACGACATTCGAAGCTCAAGAGCTTTTTCTAGGCATGGTTGAATTTTCTCGAGAAACAAACAGAAAATGGGAAGGAGGATTATTTACCGGGAGGGGATAAACCGCACTTGAAGCACGCGAACAAGCGATCCACGTCGTCCATGCTATTATTTTTGCTGCTTCCTGACATTTTTTTATTTATTTTTATTTTTATTTTTATTTTCTCTGAGAAATGAGAACCTGATTTTCCGTCGTCTTCTTCTCTTCTACGATTGGGGAATGTTGTGGTTTTCTAACTTTTCTAATGCTCAGTTTGGGGCGGGAATTTGAATTCCGCGGAGGAAATGGAAAATTTTCAGAAGCAGGCTGGACCGTTTCGGTTTTTGGGTCTGAACCGGTCCGTTGTTTCGCTTAGCCTCGCTGCTAGATGAGGGCCTGGAAAATTTAGTTCGGCCCAGAAGATTAATTCTGGATGGGACATTAGAGATGGGCTACCTTTTTTTTGGGCCTTAACATACGCTATCTACATTTTTTCTGGGTCGATTACACTAACTTCTTATGCCAAATTTATTGTTTACAAATTCCAATTGCTGCTTGCGATCATGACCAAAAAAAAAAAAAAAAATTTGCTCCGTGAATTCTTGTTACTAGTTCTAATGCTTGGAGTTATCAGTTATTATCTGTAGTCCATCTATAAACAGGTAGCTCGACTTTATTTTGCTCATCAAATGATTGAAAGATGGCAATAAATTTTTACCAAGTAATATAGAATTTTATTAAAATCATCTCCACGTGGGGCACAAAACTGATAAAACATGAAATTGCTGAATTAACAAAGAGTTGGTAAAATTCACATTTAACAATATCTTACTTCAGTGTTATCATGAAAATATAAGTCATCAAAGAGAAAACCGGTAAAGTATTCATTATTTATAACTACTAGTTCTAGTCGTGAATCATGCTCAGAAGATTACAGGCAAAAAGGGCTAGTAATGGATTCTTCTCTGGCGTCTTGCATATGTTGAGAAAAGTGTCCCAATCGTTGCTTTGGGAACCTTCATTTCCAAAAGTGGCAAAAGAGTCCAGATATAATTTTACTATTCTCTGACTTAGCTAATTGGCTCCCAAATAGTTGACTTCTAGTTTATCCTCTCATAATCTCATATCAGTATCATATTCACTAGCTAGCTGTATACCTTCATACCAATTTACCAACTAATAAACAAATACAATTATTCTTTTTTTTGTTTTTTTGGGCTTTGCTTTGCGGGAAACAAATACAATTATTCTCAGCTAGGGAGAAGTTTAGTTTGGTCTGTTTGGTGTATGCTACTCTATCATGGCTCTTATTTAAATATACCCACTATTTTATTTACCAAACTGAACTTTTCCTTGCCGAAAAGAATCTTTTCACTTGTGTGAATAATTAACGGAATTTGTTTTTGCTTACTCCATACATGCTAGATGACCACAACTTGAGAGTCACCATTGTTATAACTTGTAGGAGCCATTGTCTTCACGTATATATTTTCTCAGAGAAAATGCATACTCTTTTTTTTTTTTTTTTAAAGTTTAAACTTATGTAAAGTCACATTGAAACTTTTCTGCTAGAATCTAGCGGCATTCTAATTGATAGCATATATTTATGGCTAGATAAGAGAAGGTAGGAAGGAAAACAAACAAGATAGGGATCTATTGGCATTTTGTATTGGACTAAGGCTTGAATGAGTGTGGCATGGAGAGGGTATGGCATACTTAGATGAAACTAACATGATCCAAAAGTTAGCTTAAGAATTTTGGCACATCCAAGCCTGAAAAATTATATGAAGTACATTTTCAAACTTTCTGATGATTTTACACATTTATCATCATCCCCTTTAATAAAAATAAAGATGCTACACAGGTACACATTAATGTCATAATACTTAATGAAATGATATGGCACAAAGAAAGACAATTTTGGAGTAACTGGTCAGGAGAAGCATGAGAGCTGGCTCTTCAGGTTTGGTTAGATGGAAGATAGGGGGAAACATATGTAGGAGTTAAGAAGCAAACTGGAGATGCATCTGAACTTTTTCGTTGTTGATGAGAAGTTGAAGTCCTTCTGGAGGATCCTGATGACAATCTTCTTGGGTTTTGCAATTTGACTTTGATACTGAAACAAGATATAGAATAAGATGATAAGATATATATAATGTATAAACTTCAATAGAAGCCAGTGCGGTTATGAATTAGAGCATTGAAAGTACTCACTTTTGATGGACATCAACATATTGATCAGTTTCATCCAAAATATCATCCTCGAACAATGGAAACAAGTGAAGCATTAGCAATCTTCAATGCAGGAAACAAAAAGAGACAGTAGCTGAGTAATACAAATATTTAGTGCTAAAATTTTTTACAAGGAGCCGCAATATGTGATGTGTGCAAATTAACAACCAAGTTATGTTGTGGGGATATGTTTTGAAGCTTCCAACAAATACAGCAATGTCATTACTTAAATATGATTATTTCTATTGAATTGAAAACTAAATTTCCATCTACAAATGGGAGTATAAAACCATAGTCATTAACATCAACCTGAAGTAGCTCTTCCATAACATCTTCCAATGTTATTAACCCAATCACTTCCTCATCCACTGGAAGAGACTCCAAATTCTCAAATGATGCACTTGCTTCCGGTTGTTGTGATCTTCCACGTGGTGCACCTGAGTTAGCCTCTAGCTTCATGGCATTCTTCAAAGTTGCACTATAATATTCTGTTTCTTGTGAGTGCAGATTTGATGCATCTGTTGAGACACTAATATAATCTACCGGTTCAAATGAAGAGGGAAGTCCTGCAGAGTCCAGAGTTACACACTTAAAATGCCACTAAAACATTGAACTCCTAAGGATTTTTCTTATGGGAAACATAAAAGCTGACATGTCATATGTTCAAAATCCCCTATCGAAGCCTAGCTTGGCTCCTTGATGGTATTGGTTTTAATTGTCAATCATTTATATAGAATCACACCTTCTGCATCTGTTGTAGCAGTTCTGATGTTCCCTTCACATTTGACGACAACTGCCATGTGGCTTTGACCCTTTTGGAATTGGTTCAGGATATCATAAAGTGGCCAATTTCCACCTACTCTGTTAGCCAAAGTGGAACAGCATAAGCTTAATACAGATTACTTACAAAGATTAATCAACTAGCAAAACATATGTGAGCATTTTAAATAATCCATACCTAGGAACTCTCCTGATAGTCAAATGCTTAATTGGTGTTTCATCTTCAGGACGACAAAAGATTAAATTCTTGACCTAAAGTCAAGGATGAAACAGGATGTTCTGTTATGCACACAAAAAAAACTTTGAGCAGAACTCTTCCTTCCTTTTTATTTTTTTATTTTTTTTTCACTTGCAAAGGTGAGTTCTTGAAGAGCTTCCTCAAAGTGGTATGTAGAGCCATCCAATAAATTATTGTTAAGTAATACTAAAACATGATTATGTGGTTGCTTACCAAGATAGCACCAATAATATTTGTTGGTTTTCCTGAGTAGATTGGTATCCGGCTGTGACCTTTGCTCATTATCAAGGCCATTGTATGCCTAATGTTAAGAAAATGAAAGTTTAGGCAAAGTAACATTTATGCATCAGTAATAGACAGGCAGGACATACATGTCAAGTTTGGAGTTTATGTCAAGAGAAAACATTTCGCTTATGTGTGTCATAGCATCTTTAGCAGTCTTCTGGGTTAAGTCCAAAGCTCCAGCAATTATTCTAGTTTCATGGAGTGACAACTCTCCACCTTTCCCTGCCTGATGATGAACTTGAGCATATGGCAGTAAAATGCTAATAAAATTCCTCAATCAAGAACACAAGCTAACCTCATTGGCATGTAAATTTACCAAAGTCTTCAGTTCAGCTCGTCCTAGAAGTGCAGTATGCCCCTTGCCAAGAAGCCAATCCAACAACTAACATAGTAGGAGTTGTTAACATATAAGTCAATAAGAATTTGAAAAATTACAAGCGAACACTTAGTCTAGGTGTCTCATGTTTATCCGGCTTATCTGCTATATTGTGTGGCACTCTGAATATCTTAGCAATGCTCCCAATATAGACAGCAAATTAAAATCCTCCTTTCTTCGCATCCTAATGTTGATGCCATTTACCAAGAGAAAAATATGACATAGACTAATTTACTGCTATGAGTAATACTTAGAAATACATAACCTATTGCGTGAAGCAAATAGGGTAGCTTCCTATTTCAGTTAAGATGGGACTACCTTACTAATTGGATGTGCAATGGGGAAGAAAACCAGGAGAAGTACTCGAACAAGGGGAGACATTATTGCCCCAACACTTAAACCATATCGAGAGCACAAGGCTTGAGGGATAATCTGAGATCAAAATTTTTAAGATGAGAAATTAAACAAAGGGCATATATGTATATCCGTAATCTATGCACATACCTATGTTATGCATATAGATATGCATACAAAAGCTATAGAAATTTTACCTCTGCAATGATACCCGATAGCGTAGCTGTTATCAATACAGCAAGCCACTCTGGGAACATTTTCTCCATAAAAACAGAAACCCCCTTGAATAACACAAATTTTATTGTCAGTGTCATGCATCATAAGCATTTTTATAGGCAGGTCATTGGATCTTAATAGGAAATCTCCTTTTACTCAGTAAATGAATTACTAAGAACACCCCACAGCATTATAGATTGATCATACCAAATGTATCTTTAGATATGGAATAACATGTGTTGTCATGTAAATCAACTTAGGTCTTCACTTAGTAAACAGAAATGTACTTTTAATTAGCTGAAAGGTCTAGAGCTGATCTGTGTAACATACCTCCAATGCCAATGATTTAGCTACGAGGAGGGTGCTTAAAAGTAAATGCTCATTCTTAACAATTGGCATAATCTTCGCTGCAAATAAAATAAAAATGTTTTCATTACTTAATAAGATGGAGGCATAAATGGTTCAAAGTTCAGATTTTCATCTCCCAAGTCTCCTCTTCAATAGTGGCCTCTAGTAAAGTGCAACTTAGTGTTTTGGGTTAGATATTTCCAGACTTTAGGTAATTAGAATAATAATATTATTTGTATATCAAAAATAGACATCAAGAATAGACACTATAAAAAAAAGGGACACAAAACACATTTGATGATTGTAGGTGGAGCCAAGGCTTTGTGTCTCTCTCTCTCTATGATGTCCACTTTTGATCTCCACCTTTAATATACAAATAACATTACTCTAATTAGAAAGCAGATTATTTGAGTTTACTTGCCACTTGTCAGCTGTTATTTCCTTTCTTGATTCTCATGGTACTCTTTAGTCTTCAATGAAGAAAATCAAACCTAACAGAAAGGCATCACCTACCAGCATTTTTCTGGATTTGAGGTTGGCCTGCTTTAACAAGAACCTCAAGATCAACTTGGCTGAAGGACAAGAGTCCAAGAGCAAGACCTGATGTGATAGCAGCAAATAATAGAAAAACCCAACACATGATTAGTAGAATCCAAAATTGAGTCTCACAACAAGGTGCCTTTTCCTCAAAGAATGAACTCATTTTTTCTTTAGACGGGGGGAGTAAGAGAATCTAAAGAGAAGATCAATGACAAAAATTGCAAAAATGGCATGTAACAAAGCAGAATAGAAGCACAACCCAAGCATGTAACTCTCTGAAAGAAGCCTGCAGACTAAATATAAAAGTGGGTACCCCAGCATTTGGATCAAAGGCTCCAAATCATGAATTCCTGACTCTTGGTAGCTTTCGAAGAGGCAAGTCAAGCAACTGGCAGAACAGAATTAATTTGAAAGCCATATCCAATGAGTTACACCCTGCACTTTTAGAGATGTGTGTCTCACATCTACTTATGTTATGTAGCAACTAACTGGGGGAGTTTTTGTTGAACATACTAATTTCCCCTATTGTTTATTATAAAGGAATTAATCTCTGATTCTGCATAGGATTGTACCGCGTGGAAGGGATCCGTCCTATGTCAACGTCATCAAATGTTTGCGGTAAAAACTGAAAATGCATAGAGGTGAAATTGAAACTTTGAAAGAGGTCTAATTTCCAATATCGGAAACACAAAATGATATCATGCGCATGTGTTGTCTAGGAAGTTTGACTTGGAACTGCACATAATCCAAACATTATGTTGTTACGGAACCAAACTAGATTGGACCAAATCAGACCAAATCTAATCAGACTAGACAGAACCAAACCGAACCAAACCCGACTGAACCAAACTAAATCAGACCAAACCAGACTAAATCAAACTAAACCAAACTAGGCCAAATCGGATAGAACCAAACCAGACCGGATCGAACCAAACTAAACTGGACTAGATTGGACAAGATCGAACCAAAATCGGACTGAACCAAACTAAACCAAACCGGACTGAATTGAATCGAACTGAACCAACTCGAACTGAACCAGACCAAATCGAATTGGACAGGACCGGACCGGACCGAACCAAACCAAACCGAACCTTACTAGACCGAACCGAATTGGACAGAACCAGAACGGACCAATCCATATTAGATTAAAAAAAAAAAAAACATAGGCTCATTTTTTTTACATCCGTATTATCTAATTCTTAAATCAAATTTCATATTCTAATTAAAGAACTGGATAACAAGGATTTAAAATATTGTTATCTTTTTTTTTTTTTTGACTGAATTGTTATCTTGTTAAATATATTTATGTGCAACAAAAGCTCTTGTCAAACAAAAAAAGTGGAGAATGTAGTCAAAGTACTTTATTTGTTCTGGAGACGATTTTCCAACTCTTTAATGTCCCTCTCTAGCATGCTGAAACTACTATTACACTCAATTCATCTTTTCAGTGGGAAGTATGAGGATTTCAAAGGTCTCAAGTAATGAAATTTTAATGCTATGTAATATTTGCAGTCTGTCACAATAATTGCATTTAGTACTACAGTCAATTCAAAGCAATCAAAATATCATTCTCATTAAAAAAAAAATGTAATAACAATATTCCTTTGTTTTATGTAAATTACATATAGTGTACTATTACTACTCTTGCATTTTGCAGCAGAAATAATATATATATATATATATATATATATATATATATATATATATAAATATAATTTGAATAATTTAGTAAGTTTTCCACGTTGCCATCTCACGCTTCTCTATGGGCAGTCTCTACTGGTGACTCTATTGTTGACATTTGGAATTCATATACTTTATAGAATTGTTTATGAGGGGCGCAACCGGTCATTTGTAAGATGTTGTTTTGACCAAAATGTACCTTCCGTTGTCTAAATAAACTTCAGTATTATTTTTTGTAACTGTTAAATCATGCAGTTAAGTTGCACTAGAGAGAAAGGTTTTGGACCATTTGCACTTTGTTGGTGGTAAGTAAACTGTCAAAATCACTGATTACACATTCCATGTTACTTTTTAAAACTATATTTTGTTCTTCCTTATGAATCCATTAGTGGACATTTTTATATCTTATTTATTGGGAGATTTCTTCACAGAGCAGGAGCTTCCTACAAGGAAAGAAAAATTGTGTGGCAGTGATTGCTACTTATTCTATAATATGCTAAATTTCTATTTCTAATTTTTAAGCATCATGCTGCAAAATATGCAGAACCCTGCCCTTGAATTAGTATGCCTATACCAGATCAGTTGACAATTAAACCCTCCGGCTTTGGGCTTCTCACACATTTATATAGTTCACATAACCTCAATTTTTGTGGCAAAATCGTGATTGATTTGGTTCTCTTCCAAACAGACTAAAAGAACAGAAAATGTATGTAAGCATAAGCATGGAAGCATGTGTCTTGGACGTGCAACACAACTGGTATAAGATAAATGCACAGAGATTATACAACATGACATGAGAATAAGGTGTATTTCTAAACTGAATTTAGTCTAAGTTATAAAAAATAAAATTTAAAAAAAAAAAAAAAAAAAAAAAAATAAGGAAGAAGCATAGATATTAGATAACCATAAGAGTGGAGCTAAGAAGCCAAAGGGGAAAGGCACAGAGGAAGACATATAAATGAAGCTACAAATATTTTGGTCACTTTGTACTAAATGTCTACTATTAAGGCATCAATCTTAGAGGCATTAGCACTTCTACCACTGCTGGAACGGCTCCACTCTTCAGAAACTATGCTTGCTGCAGAAGCTGCAGATGAAATGCCACCAGCAGCAACCCCACATTTGGCTACAATCCTGACGCTCTCTATCAACTCCTTGGTGCGTGCCTCTTGTGACAAAATGTCCAGCAACTGTTCCGGGGTTATCACCAGCTTCACTTTCCAGAACCTACTGCTACTACTAGTACTAGTGGTGATGCTGCTCTTATTACTAGCACTAGTCCTACAAGAGAAGTGTTCTTTGGAGGTCCTTTTGAGCAACCCCACTCCTTGGTGGTGTTGGTAGTCCAAGGACATTCTATATGGGGGAGGGTGAGGGGTTGTAGGAACACTGTGAGACCGGACGTGGCCTTGCCGGACAATATGGTTGCTAATGCTACTGCCACTGCCGGCAGTGGCAGAACGGAGTTCAGCTTGGTTGTTAAGTGGCAGCAAATAGTAAGACTGACCTGCCTCCAACTCATCAAATTGGGACAGTGGCTTCCAGAAGAGGTCATGGCTTGGGAATATGCCATGCCCCGGGAACTCACTGGTGATGAAACTCACTGTTACTGGAGCACAGAATTCCATGATGCCACCATTAGATGTTATCACTTTGGTTACTGCTTCAGGTTCTGACATGCCCCCCAACAAGCAATTTCCCATGTTGGACTTAAAAACTGTTTGAACTATGAAGAGATAGTGATGATCTTGTTCTGTGTCTTTATATATTTGGTAACATGCTTTCTTGGAGGGTATTGAAGAGCGGGAAAACTTGTGGGGATGAAAAGAAAAGGATGTTCTTTGGTGGATTCTTCTGGAGAGAAATTCTTATGAAGCATGAGAGTAATACATTATTACACCCTCAGGCTATTATAAAGTTAATAATGTAGCTATTCAATTTTCATGCACATGCTATGTTTGAAAGTGTATAAATGTTCTCCTTTCTCTATAGTTTTGGCAGAAGCAAAGCTGGAAGGAAAAAGGAATGTACTTCAACAAGATGTGCATGGTTTATTCTGGTTCTTCAATATTGGTTACATTACATATAAACTAGTCAAAAGATAAAATGAATAAATGAAGCATCATGCATGTGTTGTTTTCACCAACTCTTTTATTGAACATAAAAGAGGAAAAAATGATGTTCAAAATCTATTTTGGTCCCACTATGCTAGGCTCAGTAGCAGAGATGAAAGCAAAAGTGTTAGTATATGTATATCTGCCACTTCTTCTGACCTTTTACTTTTTCTTTTGGTACTTTATCCTTTGATAAAGAAATCAAGGTGTCAATAAGAACACATCCATGAGTTCATTCAGATGTCTTAAGTTAGGAAAAATGAAATTACAATCCCAATAAAATATTGCCAGGAATAATTTGCTTTGCTTACTTTGGATCTTTTTTTCACTTATTTTGGTCAAATTGTGCTTTAGTTGGATTTCAAGCTCATTTCACATCCTCCATCATTTAATTTATCTGTTGCAATGGAGGCCTTCGAGCAACTCTTTTGCTTTGCATGAAACTTGAATGTCCAAAAACAGAACCATACCATGTGAAATGAAATTCCTTCAATTCAGACGTTCAAAGGTGATTAGAAAATATATAAAAATGAAATTTTCCATTGTTTAACCGTTTATATATCAAAAACTTTGAACATGACTGACTTATTACAAGTTCTATATTACAACCACAATCCAACTTCTGAGCCGTCACTGCTGAACTAAGCTAGTTGCGACACACATAAACCCACGAAATCTTTATACAAATAGTATTGTACACATACAAACTCAAATATATTTCTGTATCTTTATATTTATTTGTTCTTCTTTTTTTTTTCCCTTATTTATCTCTTTTATGTGTCCCTTATTTTTCCTCCTAACATTTAGCACCATCCTAGTCTTGAAGTATTCAACAAGATGAAATCACTACATATATAAACTAGATGTTTTCTTTGGTAGTGGCGGATCTTGATGGGGGAGTCGGGTGCCTTGTGCACATACCTTCTTCCCAAACATTATCAAAACACTATTGGCGACCCCAAAAGTTTTTGGTTAAGACCTGCCACTCCTCTCTATATGAGGTTTTAAACTCTATAATTCCTTCTCATACACTCAACTATAATTAAAATTTGCTGCAAAAGTACGTAAGATACTAAATTCAGGAAGAGAAATTATTTGGTTAGCGGTAAAGTGAATTTACATGCCACATCTAAACATTTGGCAAAAAAGAATAAAAAATAAAAAATAATTTCAACTTTTTATGCATATATCTATTATTTTCGTGGAAGTGCAATAAGCATGAGAATTGTGGCACAAGTCATACTTATTACCTAACAGCAACTCCTCAAACTGAAAAATGTTTAAATGTCATAATCTAATGTAGCCACAAAATTTGTGATAAAAAAAATACTCAAATTTGTTTTTTAACACTGAACTTCAAGTCAAAATAACAGTTGCAACTTGGTGGAGGACAGTGCAAGCAAATCTGATAACAAGGGACTAAGAGACTAATGGGACCAAATAATGTTGAAGGTTCTTCTTTTCATACTTTGAAATACCAATGTTTAAGGACATTACAAGCCACATTACACAATGAATTCTATTCGCGCTTCTTGCTATTTGATATAACTTCTAGTATTCCTAATTGCACTTGCTGTAACAAGGGTTGACACCCCCATCAATATGCTTCTTGTCTGCCAATTCAAAGATTCTCATTAGAACTAGAAAAGAAAATGAACAAAGACAAATGTGCGTATTAAGTTAATCAAAATAAGCTAAGATGAACATTCATGCATACTTGGGTTACTGTGGAGGGTGTTTACAACACAGTTTTGAGTGGAGGGAAAGTTGGCATGATCCAATGGCAAAATGGTGCACTTGGCCATACACACACCATAGCATATCATCCTTCGGAAGATTCTCTTTTCAGCGCATTGGGTTGAACACTTTTGATCACAATTCACTGGAGGTGGAGGTGGAGGAGGAACATGAGATTTAGATGGTGCTTGAGGAAGAAGAGGAGATGGAGGAGAGTCTGAGACACGTGGCAGAACATCTTGTGCCTGCACAGCAATTACTAGAACCATGGCTGAAACCAAGCACTTGACCACAACAGACTTGGTTGGTTTCATTGTTGCTCTCTCTAGCTTTTTCTCTTGTGGAAGCTTTTGACATGTACAAGTTATGATCGCAAGAGAACAATTTATAGGGAGGGATTGAGGATGTTTTTGAGAGTCATTTATTGAAATCCCATTAATTAGGCAATATAAATGACAATGGCTACTATTCTCCATGTATAATGAACTTCTAGCTAGCAAGCCTTAAGAGGCCATGTGATTTGAAGTTTAATTAAGAAGAGCTGAGGCTTTTGTTTTTCACCATGTTTGATGAGAGAGTTGTGAAAAAGAGGCCCAAAAGCCAGAGGAATATACAATAATAGACTTAAAAACAAGGCTAATACTATATCTCAATCCAAACCTTTAAGGCATTACGTTTATGGGTCTGGGCTCCTCAACAAGCTCTTCGTCAAGGAGGCATGCCTCCAATCATTAAACCCTAAATCCTAAATCTCAAACTCTAAATTGGAGGCATGTATGGAGCTTGCCCTGGGCCAAGTCAAGAAAAAAGTATTACCACTAGAAAAAACCATGCGATGTCTATCAAGGTGCGCTGTTTGGGCTTACCAACATGATTCAATGCCGATAAATCCAACAACTGGACAAACTGTAATTGTATTGAAATTTAAATTTTTTTTTCACGAGATTTTAATTTAATTCTAATGCTTCATAATATATATATATATATATATATATATATATATATATATATATATATATTCTAGTAGTATCTGATCATATATTAATAAATCACTAAAGAAGTTGAATATCAAAATTTCTACCTATAAGTTCTTAATATGTTAATAGTGTGTCAATACAAAATTAACTAATAGTTTAACAGATTTTACATTTACATTATATTAAATTTAAAAACCAACACACAGTACTCAAAATTAAAATAAAATTTTCATTACCAGATTTTTTTTTTTTTTTACATGATTACTGATTAGGGTGAATCAGAATTTAAATATAAATTTTAGGTTCAGGTGTAATAAGGACTTCTAAAAATACAAATATAAATATCACTTGAACAAAGTAATGTGCATGTAGAGTTGGTCACTTGAGGACAAAATAAGCAAATTTCTGAAGGCCGTCCTTTTTTGGCTAGCAACTTTGCACTTCATGTCATTGTCTAGTTATTTTAATTATTAGCAAATCTCATGTATCTGCCGTTGGTTCTCAACAAATTTCTGCAGGTCCCTTGGTTCATATATTTCATTGTTTGTTCCTCTTTAAGTAAAGTCTTAAATTTAAATCATGTGGATGAGAAAAAAAAAATAACATTAGAAGAGCTGTATCCCAAGCCAGATTAACAACTTAGTTCTTAGATGTCATCTTCACTAATGGAGGCAGCTACAACGTCGGTCCTAAAGCAAAGCAGTGACCAACAAAGTGAAAAATTCAATTCATGTTTAGCCAGAAAAGTTTAACATGTTATCATTGTCTTACCCCTTATTTATTTTTACTTCTCATTCAAGTCTTTACTATGTTATCTCCACCATGATTCAGGATAACAAAAGGCAAGTAGGCAATCAAATCAATTTTTTTATATCTGCGCTGCAAAAATAAAATAAAATAAAAGCATTCCTAGAATCAAATTATTATTTTCATTGACAGTTCATAGTTTTTTCTTTCTTTATTACATATTTTGTGATTCAACAATGATCTCAATAGAGAAATGGTATTCCTTTTATTGAATGCACCACATATTCTTTGTATGATTGTATCTATATATTATCTTCTTCCTCATTGTCTTTATGTCTTTATACAATAAAATGGTCATAACGAATTCTCCTGAAAAGCCATGCCCTTGGATTCCCCATGCAATGTGATCACTTTTGCGTCCTTTCTCCCCATCGTTAGTATACTTCATACAATGTTCAAACCGGCAGAATATGAATATCCATGTTGTGAGCTCCAATTCTGGGGGCTCCTGATTATATGTCTGGTGATTGTGGCACTGGCAGGCCTGAGATCAGGCCTAGCTCTAGGACTACTCTCACTCAGCCAAGTTGAAGTTGAGGTCCTCAATAAGGCAGGCCTTCCAAAGGACAGAAAGCACGCAGGTTCACCATCTAAACATCACTACATTATGCAGTGTTTAAAACTCCACAACCTAATTGGTACTACTACTATCTTGCTTTATCTGCAGAGAAGATTCTACCTTTTGCAAAGAATGAACATTTCGTACTGGGTACCCTTCTTCTTGGAAAATCACTTGCTATGGAGGTATGTTGTATAATATAGCACAAACTATGTTAGTAGCAGTTAGTTAATATTGTTAAAAGAATCAAAGATGCTAGAAGTTTAAAGAATTAGGATAAGGACTAGAAATGGTTTTTTAACCTTTTTCCCAATGGAAAATCCCTTTAACTCGTGTCTATAAATCACAAGCTCATATTGTGTTGGCATAAGAACAGTAAGAAACCAAAATCAACAAGCCATTGGCAACAGACTAGTGGTGAGAGATTTGAGTAATTTGTATAAGGTCATAGGTTTAAATCTTAGTCTCCACCGATGTACCAAGAAACCAAAATCAACAAAGACCTCTAGTCTTATTTGGACAAAACAATATTTCTATTTTTATAGGGTCATTAATGGTTTTATTTACAACATTAACAACAAAAGTGATTCTCATTGTTTTGAGTTAAGGCACTGCCAATTTTTATGGACTCAATCATACCGGCTTGGTTTACTATTCTCATGTGAGCACCCTTGGTGACTGTATTTGCAGAGGTAATGTTTTTGTTCTAACAAATGCAGCTACAATTTATGAAATAAGGCATACTTCTCCTACATCAACTTGCTTGACATTTATCATCTTAGATTTTACCTCAAGCTGTCGGCTCTCGATATGGACTATTAGGAGCAAAAATGACTCCCTTTGTTCGACTGCTTCTGTTGATCTTCTTCACCATATCCTATCCAGCTAGTATGGTAAATTATATGTTGTGCTTGTATGTGTGTCTTATATATTCAATCTCACAGTCGCATAATGATTTTGTTAATGATGATCTATTCCACCAAAATGCAGCAAAACTATTTTATTCTGAAACTCAATCATACAAACACATAATGCGAAAAATACCTGAATTCTATACAGAACTAATTTGTTTAAGGATCTTAAGGAAAACTTCATGAATACACGCGTGTACGGTAATTTGCCTTAATAGACATCGTTTGAGTAGATTTAATTAATACCTACGGTGGCAGGTGCTGGATTGGGCTCTTGGGAAAGAGCAATCAGTTCTTCTGAGAAGATCAGGGTTGAGGACATTTGTGGACTTACATGCAAATGAGGTTTCCTCCTAATATATTTTCTGTGGACTAAATTGATCAAAGTGTGAAGTGAGTAGCTTAGGTTATTCATATGCAGGCAGGAAAAGGTGGAGAGTTGTTGCACCACGAAACTTCTATAATCACAGGTGCTATGGATTTGACTCAGAAGACAGCTAAAGATGCAATGACACCCATATCTGAAACTTTTCCTCTTGATATTAATTCCAAACTAGACATGTAATATGTCATAGCTGTTAGTTTGAAGTCACATATGTAATATTGTTTTCCCAATCTCGCATTTCTAAATGCAGTTCACCTTTGTCATCAGGCACACAATGACATTAATAATGAGAAAAGGTCATAGCCGAATACCCATATATTCTGGACACCCAAAAAATATTGTAGGCCTCATCTTGGTAAGCAACGAAGAAGCATATATGTGAAATACAAAAAATTCAAGTAATTTCTGCTATAAATCTTTGAATATATGAATTGGGGAGGATAGTATTTTATCTTATATTTATCAACAACAATGCAGGCAAAAATGTAAGCTTACCACTTGACAATTGGACAATGCTCTAACTTTTGTGCATAAGGGTCTATTTCTTGACATTGCTTATTAGCATTCTGTGGTCACATAGAATTACTCATTAATTCTTTTGCACAGGTTAAAAATTTAGAAGATGAAACCCCAATCAAGAATTTGCTTATCAGGAAAGTTCCTAGGTAAGAGAACTAGTCTGACTGGCATTTTGTGAGCCAGGAGCCATGTGAGCTTAAACATCTGGGCCAGCCATCAGATACTAATTTGCTAGTAATTTTGATACATGCAGTAGAAGTACTATTACTACTATACAAGCTACCTGATACTTCGCTTTTACTAACCACAGCACAATTTTGGCTACTACTGTAACAGGGTTTATGAAAATTGGCCTCTATATGAAATACTGAATCAATTCCAGAAGAGTTACAGCCATATGGCTGTTGTCTTGAAGTGTGACAAGGACACAGATACTACTGCAGCTCATGGAGTGGATACACCTTCCTTTTTGAATATAATTACTCATCAAATGTCAAGCCCAGCACTAATTACTGAAGGTGACATCTTATGGAATTCAGCCATGGTACCATATCAAATCGAATAACATTTTGTTTAAGATGAATTGGCAAACAAAAGTACAAAATGTAGTTGCTTGGATGAGAATAAAATCATTAATCTATGTCAATCTGGGACCTGCAGAATCTAATTCTACCTTTGTTCTGGGAATGAGTCAGAGAAGTTCTATCCATGGATCCAATTTATCTGCTAGTGACATGGAATTTCATGGTCCAACATTACAAAATGTCATGGAATTGGACAATGAACTAAATCAGCAATCAAGAAAGTGGGGGCAAGAAAATGCACACTTTTCAGAACAAGAAATAGAGGCTCTTCCAGCTGGTCTGGATGAAGAGATGTTGGCATCATTACAATGGAAGATGTTATGGAGGAACTATTACAGGTTAGCATAATGGTTTGTGTTATAATTCAATTTTTTCAATAAATAAATAAATCATTTTGATAATCCAGAATACTTTATATTCCCTATTAAGGGATGGGATCAGATAACTTTTCTTCTTTAGTTTATGACAATTCACATTGTTCTGTTTAAAAGGGAAAGAACATTGGTTTGTTTTCACTTTCATATCTTAAATTTTTTGACTTCTAACCAATCGACTTGGCTTTAGTTAAATGTTTCGTCATGTGTTGAAGCCTAAAGATTGTGGTGTTCTCCATTGTTGAAACTGCATGAGCTAGTCTTTTTCTTCTTTTTTTTTTTAATAATTTCCTCTAAGAAATTTCTGCATGTAGTCATGCTGATTGCTATCTCTTTTTCCCTCTACCAGGGAGAAGTATTGGATGAAACCGATGAATATGTTCACGTTCAAAAGAAGTGAGTAAATTTACATTGAATTTGTGCTCATTTCTACCTTCCCTCTGAATAAAATGGTAACAAATTCCATGCATCACTTTTTCTTATTCTCAGCATTAGAATTAACCTGCTGCCTCCACAAACATCACAATCAAGATCATCATGGAGATCTTCAGGGTCTAGTGATCATTGAAGAACTTTCAAACAACGCGGAGTTTCAGTACACATATGTGGATACTTTTGTTTCCAGATTAAGATTGTGATTTTCTATATATAATTTGTTATTCAATTTCTACATCAGTGAGCTTAACTTTCAGATAACAATGACGAAATTAGATTATTTAAAAATTTTGACCAATCACAGAACGATGACTGAAGTTGATTATGAAGATAATTTCGTAATTGTACATACATGCTTGCCATAAGCTATTCAGATTCACTCATCGACAGAAGTAATATTCCTAAAAAAAATTATGGCTCAGAATATTTTTTTCAAAGCATATGATTACATTATCAAAAATAACATTCCTAAAAACTATTATGACTATATTGACTGAGGATATTATTTTTGGATAAACTAAGAAATATGTTTGATTTGCATTAATATTTTCAAAAATATTTTTCACAAATTATTTTATTCACAAAATATTCAAGAAATAAGAAAAAATTGTGTAAGAAAAATAAAATACGAGTGAAAGTAATATTGGAAAACAACATATCTAACTCTCATTGTAGGAATAAAAATAAAAGAAAACATGAGAATATCAGTTCTCTAAAAATCAATAATGCTCTGAAATGTTTTTTAGAGTTTTAATCAAGTATGGGAATGTCATATTCCCCAAGCTCACTTTTTCAAAAATAATTTGTCAATTCTTCAAATAAATTCCTTCCCCCACCATGAAATATAAAAAATCTAAGAGATCAACAAATATATCAGGCGATAAGGCCATGAGGCCCATGACCATCCATTTACTTTTTGGATAAGATACATGCCAATGATAAGAATCTCTCCACTCCAAACCTAAACAATGAAACAACTAAAAGCAGCCTAAATTAGAAGCCATGAAAACTCTTATTTGTGCATCAAACCTAACTCTTTATCTCTCAAGATTTCCTCCAAGGAAACCAAATTTCCCAGCTTTTAACCCCACATCTTTGGAAAAGCTCAACTACCCCTTAAGCACAATAAAGCCACATGCTTATAATGCCAAAGGCTTTTCAGGTAGTAGTAGACCTCCAACTATTGAAAGTGATCTTGTCACTAGCAAGAAGCCCAACAACAAAGGGAAGAACAATGATGGGGATGATGAGATTCCTAAGGAAGTCTTCAACAGGATCATAGTTAGAATCTTGGTTTCTGTGGGGGCACCAATGGGGTTGGGTTTGGCATTGTTGTATGTCTTTGGTGAGCTCAAGGAGAGAGGAATATGGGACATGCCCATGTGGATCCCATTCTTGACAACTTTCTTAACCTTTGGGGCTTCCACTCTTGGAATTGCATATGGGACACTGTCCACAAGCTTGGATGCAGAGAGGGAAGGCTCATTTCTTGGGCTCAATGAAGTTCAGAAGAACTGGGTGGAGATGTGGAAAGAAGAGGATGAAAGCTAGCCAAAGGTGATAAACTATGTGCAATTGGGTTCATTAAGGATGCATATGAGATAGATTGAGATATGTACCTCTAAACAAGTACAACTCTGTTAATGCACCATATTAGAAGTCAGAACCATCGCCAATTGTTGTTAATTTTGTTATTGTTAGCCTAAGACAAAGCTATACTGGTTTTATATTCCATATCAAATGGAAACCAGAGTTACACTTTTACTAGCTAGAAGCAGGATTGTTGAGTATATATGCTATATTTTTCCATGTACATGTATTGTATTGTTGTTTTCCTTTAATTTGATGAGCCAATCTTGTCTTCTATAATTTGACACACATCATAACAATTTGGGAAATGATTATGCCATAAACTCTCTTACGCAGTTAGAAACACAACCTATTTCTTTTTGGCGAATGAAGAATGCATTATAACATCAATAATCGTTCGTAATGACGTATAGCAACTAAGGTTTTTTTTTATTTTTTTATTAGTAATATATAATCCTATATATAAATCACTTTATGTGGGATAAACAGTTATATGTATTCATAGCGAAACATATTCTGCTATCTGTATTTTCAGCAGAACTAGAGTGTCATCAATTAACCAAAAACTATTAATTATTGCAATTTAGGTTAATTCATGGTTCATTTCTCCATTAGCGCGAAAACATGTATCATATATTTAGTCTACGGAGACCCATACAATAAATAATACCAATAGTCTGTTTATTCAATCCTGGAGGAAGTCAAAGTTAGTACGTGCGGCTTTTAAGATCTCATCATTACCGTTTACTTAAAAGGATTTAATTTTGATACAATTTTCAGATTAATTTTTTCTATACAATACAATCGTTCAACATATAATTATATTATTAAAATTATTATATTCTTATTATTATTACGTTAAAAATTATAAAAATAAAATATGATTAGTTAATAATATAATATAGTTTAAGATTATATTAAAATTAATGAAATCATTTTTCTAATGATTCATTTAATTAAAATGTTGGATTAAAAAGTACCCTTTAAGAAAGTAAAGAAAAAAGAAAATATTATATAAAGAGGAAAAATTTTAATATTTTCAAATATTTCATTTTTCGTGTGCCAATTTTATTTTGTAGTCTATAACAGGTGTCTTAAAGGTATATGCCAATAAAATCCTAAATTAAAAACATTAACATGTGCTCTGAGAATAAGATATATCTTATATTCTATAGACAAGACCTTGCTTATCATCAATCATGGACTGAAGAGTAGAGATCAGTTACGTCTCTATAGAGAAGCAAACTCTTCTGCTGATGACTTGGCCAAACGCGGACATGCACTTCCACATGGTCTTCATTTTTTTTATCTTTTTTGGTCTAAATAATCAGTATCCAAAATTTATTAGATTTCAACTAATCAAACTCGAGTTGGGTCATCTTCATGTTTTTTTTTTTCCTGCCTAGTTTTATTTCGTTGGGTTTCTTAGCTGATTTTACTGGTATTTGTAGGACCAAACTTTGTAGTTTGTTTGTTCTTGGGTGCTCCATAGCTAATAAAAAAATATTTTATTCTATTATATTGATTGAAATTGTATAGTTTTGATTATACGAGTCATTATTATTTATTATTTTAAATATTATAATAAAAGTAGTATATATTTAATAATATAATGTTTAAAAAATTCTTACCCCGGAAGCACTAAAGAAATTTCTCAACTCAGACAAGTCTAACTAGTCAATGCTCGTTGTCTTCTTTAGATGATGGATGGGTACAATGTTACGACGCCAGAAGTTCAAAGGAAGATGATGGAGACCCTACTCCTTTTCTGATAATATGAACAATCTAGAACAGAATTGAAAATATCAATGTAGAAATCATATTATATGGCCTTCATGCATGTGCTTGCTTTTTTACTTTTTGTATAGATAAATAAGTCCCCGGTATCAACCGTCCATGCCATAGGACTTGCCATTAAATTAACTATGCATCTTTGAGAGAAAAGTTTTTGACTAGTCATTGTTTGCTCTAAGTGTTAAAATCCACCGTTAACATGTTCATTTTGGAAATAAAATAAAATTTCAATATGGCCCGCCTGATTTTAAATATTTCAACTTGATAGGAATGTCCATAATAAAAGGAGGTTTCTTTATAATTTTCAACGAAGCTAAAGCTATTTCGTATGCGGATTTGATTGTATGAAAAATACCTATAACAAAAGAAAAAAACATCAGAGATATTTCGGACACTAAAAGAAGAGCATGAGTCAAGCAAGGGGGACCCGACCCACAACGACATGAGCTATTGCTCAGCACTGAGGAAAAAAAAAATGTATGGTAATATTTAATAGTATTTCTTCATTTAAATTGCTCTACATTGCAAGTTGAGATTGAACCACATAAAAAAAGTTTAGAGTCAAGTTTCTGTTCTTATTTTCTGTTTCTATTTTTATATTTTATAATTTTAAAATTTTGTGAAGAAATTAATAATAATAGGAAATGAAAATAAAAAATAATATTTTCTATTTTTAGGATTTATTAATTCCACTGCTTTCTTTACAAAATTTTGAAATCAAGAAATAGAAAATAAAAATAGAAAATAAAAAATAGAAACCAAATAAATCCTTATAGTCTCGTCCTTAAATGAAACAATGCTATTAAATACTTTAGGAATAACAGAAAGGAGGTCAGGTTATAGTGTTCTTTAAAACAAAACAACTATGAATTAAGTTAAGTATCAAGTGGTTATTTGAAAACTAGACATAAGTAATAGGATTGATGCTGAACTAGCTGAGACAAACCAGTTTTGCATGCTCTTCTTCCCTTATTTTCTAGCATTTATATTCAAATTCTTTCGTTTGTGTTAAGGTTTTTAATGTTATAACTTTCTATGATTAACCAATTCACTCTTCCATCAAATACAATTGTAACTGTTATTTGTGGAAGCTCACCCTCTTTAACATTTTTTCTTCCCTTTTTTATTGTGATGGCTTGTCTCTGCTCACACTTCAAAGTGCATTTTGTTTTGCACTTACAAAGACTCATAATTCCACCGCCTGTAATATTCAAATATCCATGACCACTTGCTACCCCTAGCTTTATATTTATGCCCACAAGAATATTGTACAACTCAAAATTTATAACCACTTTGGTTTATGTCCAAGATATATATTTACTCTAAGGAGGATGTCACTTCTTTTCAGCTGTTTCATGTGCTTAGGTAATGAACCAGGTGATTATAATTAAAGTCTACATGGAGCTGATGGATTACATGAGAAAGCGACCTTGTGGAAATTGGAATCAAGCCGTGGTGGATAGTCGTCATTCTTTATTGACACACACAAATTATAGTCCTTCCCTATGTTGATGTGAAAGTATTTCATTTTCAATTTTCATCTTATGTATGTACAGCCATGAGAAGAAAAAGTAAAAGGTGTATAGATAGCAACACTGGCTTTATCACATAGCCAAGAGGCACTTAAAAATTTTAGTATTGTCTAATACAAAACGCAGCAATATTTGCTACCACTAGTATCGCGATTATCATAATCGTCGTCATCAACTTTTATCGTCATCATTGTCATCAACCAAAGAATATGATCATTCTATTCACTCACATATCCATTGATTCGAATGTAGTATCTATATATGGATATGCACGTCCACCAAAATTTTTAAAACCACTGGTTTTATTTCTTATAATAATATAAATCTGCCCCTTCAAAAATCTTTATATTGTCTTACGACAATTTTGTTCTGGCGCTGCCCTGTCTATACACCTAATTTTTAATCTAACTTATTAACATATATTGACCTCTTACTAATCCGGCTCAAATAACTCGTCCATGCATCTAATTGATTAATTCTCAAACGAAATGATACCGGGATCAGGTTTAGAACTTTACGTGTAAAGGAAACTAAACCAATCTCTTAAATGTCATTTCTATTATTAAGCACGCAGAACTGTGAAAACATTATACATCTAGTCCAAATGAACCATAACTCTCCAGCCACCATGTTCTCTTGTTGTTCCCATTTATTTTTCTATCAAACTCCGATGATATTCTAAGAGACTTAGCAGATAAAACAGCCATTAGGATCCTCTTCCACAACTCTGTAATAGTAATAGGGATATGGCTGTCTCATCTGATTGTAGTATTGTTCATAGGCCTTCAAAAGATCAGCCATCTCCTCCTTTGGATCTTTCTTCTTCTCCTCCGGCTTCTTCTCTTCTTTCTTTTCCTCCTTCTTCTCCTCTTTGGCTGGTCCAACAGAAAGTATCTCAGCATGGCACAATTTCCTCAGCTTGCCCACCACAGTAACGGGATCAACATTCCCAATTAATGTCAATTTCAGGTCCTTCATGTCTACTGACACTGATTCAACCCCTGAAAATCATATTCACCAAATCATTCAATCCTGGATACTATAATAGAGCATGTTTGGGAAACACTTTAATTTTAGATATATTCACTTTTTCTTCAAGAGCTATCGAAGCAACTTTGGATTATAAGTTGATTTGAACTTAAAATAAGTTAATCTAAACACAAATTATATCTTTTTTTCCTTAATTTCCCTGATTCCTTAAGCATAAAAAAGCAGAGAATTTACAAGAGGAAAATGACTAAAGATTGAAATTGAAATTCCATGCCTGAAATACCGGATACTGCCTTCATGGCTTTTGTCTTAACTTTGTCATCATAGAGTTCCGCTTTTAGCACTACTTTCTGTCACAGAACAAATAAGAGAGATGTTAAGACCCTTTAATCAATCCTAAGTATGAAAAATGCCAGAAATAACCCCCACTAGAATATTAATTTTTTTTTCAATAAAAATAAAAGGGTTAAAGAACATGGGCATGTTGGAATTATAAAAGCTTTATCACAAACTTTGGATATCAATACGTACTTAAAAATTATATTAGATCAAACACAGAAAAGCTAGGAAGTTTTTCTGACATGAGATAAAAGCAATTGTCGGGTCATGGGGAAGATAATTGAGAGAGAGAGAGAGAGAGCAGCACAAAATCTCACCTTCATATTGATTTGAAGTTGGGGTAGGCTGCTAAGGTAAGCCAAAAAGAAAGGGAAAGGGCAATTATGAGGGAGCTTAAGAGATGTGTGACAGATAGTTCTAATTGAACCGCCCTACCAAAGCCTGCCCATTTGAGGTATTTATAACTAGAAGGAAATGCTTAGAGTTAGACAGAGATGCAATATGCAGACGTCAGAGAGAAGTCTACTCGAGCCAAGGCCAATTTTTGTGGTCCTCATTTTTTTTTTAAAGAGCTAGGGGATAAAAAAAAAAAAAAAAAGATAAGTATGTGAATTCCTAACCTAACACCAATAATTTACTGGCATAAAGATTAAGAAAAATATCATCTGAGCTATAGTACATTATCATTTTTGTGATATTTTATGTCACTTTGGTAAGCATAACATAGTCATGTTTGACTATAAATGAATTTTTTAAAAAGTTATATTATATGAACATATTTTGAATTAGATATAATACTAATTCACACTCCATCTAATAATAGTTGAAATGTGAACCCGGTTCAACAATGAATATGATATAGATCAGCATAATATCCAATATAAAATGTGTTTGTGTAATATTTCCCTTTTTTAAAATTTAACTATAGATGCAAAATGTACTTTTGCCACACCTCATACGATGCCGTTTTTATTGTTTGCTTTAACCAAGAGAATAGTATTTTATTTATGTAAGTTTTTGGGACACTATTTTTTTCATATTAAAAATGAGATTAATATGCATGCAGTAACAGTGTAAAATAATTTTATACTGTCAATCAATAGAAATGTAAAAAAATACCAAATTATAGTAGATCCCTTATTATAATGTGTGATTATCTAATATGATTTAGTGCTTTATTACATTTTTATTGATTGACAGTATAAAATTTTATATTATTAGTATATACAAATTAAACTCATTAAAAATAATATATCTATTTTTCGATTATGCTGATGATAAATTTATGTGTAGAAAATTATATGCTAATAATTAAGAATTTTAATTATCTTTGTTAGAATCGATGCATATAACTAATGTATTGTGCTATGTGATTGATATGGTATTGGGAATGATAAAAATATTGCATTGAAAAAACAGGATTCATAAGAAATAATTTAAGTCTTTATTATTGTTTTTGAAAATATAAACTGTATTTGTTTCTTTTTTTTATGTAATTGTATTTATTTCTTATTACGCTATATATAGTGTTGAAGAGTGTTTATACTTTATTCTCAAGAATTGAACCTAAAAATTCTAAGCAATTCAGCTTACACTCTCCTTTTTTTAAATTTTTTTCTACAAATTCAACCACCTTATTAGTTAATTCGGTAAAAAATATTGACATCCATATTAATTATCTTCACCAAATTTATTAATAAAATAACTAAGTTTTCAATTACTAGTACATACTTTCTCATAACTAAATTCACTCTTAATGTAACTTAAATTTCTCAACTATAATGACGTCATTCCCTACATATTAAAAGTGGGAAATTTCTTCCATACTCATGATAGTTTTAATGGTATTAATGTTTTTAATTATTATTTAATCATGAATCTACTACTAAAATAACACATATAACGTAATATTAGTCACTAATCCTCGTGAAATATCGGTATCCTTTAAGGAAAGAGTACGGCAGAAAACCCTCCAAAGTGACGTTCGCAAAATTGATGCACAACTAGCATTAGCCTGCCGAAAATTTGTTTTCCAATTTGGTCATCCCATGATGTCCAAAGCAGGCACGTCCATAAGTGGAACAATGGCACGTATCCTTACCACTTTTTGTAATTAGATGAGCTTAACCCTTTTTTTTTTTCTCGGTGTATATATACATATAAAATAAGCATCCTCGCCAGGATCAGGTTTAGAACTTGTACATGTAAAGGAAACTAATCCAATCTCTTGCAAGTATTATTTCTATTAGAAGAATGTTATTTATATTATTTTTTAATATGAATATCTAAATACTTACTTATAATTTTTAAAAAAAAATTATGAAAAAAAGTAAAAAAATAAGTGAAAAGAAACGAGAAATAGAAAGAAGATATCTAAAGATATCAAAAAGTGATATGTACAAAAATTATTCCTCTTTCTATTATTACGCACTCAGAACATTATACATTTAGTCCCAAGAAAATGATGTACAGATCTTTCTCTCCACGGACACCACATTTTCCCCCCCTTTTTTTTTCTGAACTAAAATAAGAGATACAAGGCAAAAGGTTAAACAAAACAAAAATCCAAATGAACCATAATTGTCCAGGCATCATGTTTTCTTGTCGTTCCCATTTATTTTTCTATCAAACTCACACGATATTCTAAGAGACTTAGCAGATAACACGGCTATCAGGATCCTCTTCCACAGACTTAGCAGATAACACAGCTATTAGGATCCTCTTCCACAGCTCTGTAATAGTAATAGGGATATGGCTGTCTCATCTGCTTGTAGTATTGTTCATAGGCCTTCACAAGATCAGCCATCTCCTCCTTTGGATCTTTCTTCTTCTCCTCCGGCTTCTTCTCTTCTTTCTTTTCCTCCTTCTTTTCCTCTTTGGCTGGCCCAACAGAAAGTATCTCAGCATGGCACAATTTCCTCAGCTTCCCCACCACATGAACAGGATCAACATCCCCAATTAAAGTCAATTTCAGGTCCTTCATGTCCACTGACACTGATTCAACCCCTGAAAATAATATTCACCAAATCATTCAATTTTAGATATAATCGTTTTTTTTTTTCTTCTTCAACAACTGTCTGGGGAGCTTTTGATTATAAGCTGATTTGAAGAACCTAAAATAAGTTAATTCAAACACAAATTATATGGTTTTTTTTTCCCTCTTCATTTCCTTGATTCTCTAAGCTTAAAAAAGCAGAGAATTTACAAGAGGAAAATGACTAAAGATGGAAATTGAAATTCCATACCTGAAATACCGGATACTGTCTTCATGGCTTTTGTCTTAACTTTGTCATCATAGAGTTCCACTTTTAGCACTACTTTCTGTCACCGAAAAAGAAAACAAATCAGAGAGCCGGTAAGACACTATAATCAATCCTAAGTATGAAAAATGCCTAAATCAACCCCCACTGGAATATTAAATTAAAAATAAAATACGGTTAAATAACATGGGCTGGTTGAAATTATAAAAACTTTAATCTCAAACTATGAATATCAAAGAGTACTTAAAAATAAGATCAAACAGAGAAAAGCTAAGAAGTTTCTCTGACATGAGCTGAAAACAATTGTTGGATCAGGGGGAAGATAATTGAGAGAGAGAGAGAGAGAGAGAGAGAGAGGTCTCACCTTCATATTGTTATGGCGTTGGGGTAGGTTGCAAAGGAAAGCAAAAGCAAAGGGAAGGGGCTCTTATGAGGGAGTTTGAGAGACGTGCGGCAGATGCTTCTAGTTGAACTGCTCTGCCAATGCCCGGTCTTTTGAGGTATTTATAACGAAGGAAAAGCTTAGAGATAGAGAGAGATGCGATAAGCAAAGGTTAGAGGGAGGAAGTCTACCCAAGTCAAGGCCAATTTTTGTGGTCCATTATGATCAGCATAACACAATCGTGTTAGACTACAAATGCATTTTTAAAAGAGCTATATTATATAAATATATTTTATATTAAAAATTATATTATGTTATATTTTATTTATTATTAAATAAAATATAAACCTAATTTAAAGAAGATTTACATCTTATTTAATAATAAATAAAATATAAATATATCTAATACAAAATATATTTACATCACTTTTCTCCTCGTTAAAATTTAACTATAGGTGCAAAATGTACTTTTGCCACACCTCAGACACTGTCGATTTTGTCGTTTGCATGAACCAAAAGAATGGTGTTTTGTTTGCAAGTTTTAGGGACGCTATTTTTTTCATATGAAAAATCATGTATCTATAATTAGTTTTTCAATTATGTTAACAATAAATTTATGGGTAGAAAATTATGCGTTAATAATCAAGATTTTTAGTTATTTTTGTTAGAATTGATGCATGTGACTAATATATTGTGCTATGTGGTTGATATGGTATTGGGAATGCTAAAAATATTGCATTGTAAACATCGAGGTCATAAGAAATAATTTAAGTCTTTATTGTCGTTCTTGAAAATATAATCTGTATTTATTTCTTATTTTTTGATGTAATTGTGTTTATTTCTTATTGCAATATATATAGTTTTGATGGATGTTTATACTCAAGAATTGAACATAAAAAATCTAAGCAATTCAGATTACACTTTTCCTTTTTTTCCTATTTTTTTTTAACAAATTCAACAACCTTATTAGTAATTTTGATAAAAAATTTTGACATCCATATTAATTATCTTCACCAAATTTACTAATAAAATAACTAAGTTTTCAATTATTAGTACATACTTTCTCATAACTAAATTCACTCTTAATATAATTTATATTTCTCAACTATAATCACCTCGTTCCCTATATATTAAAAGTGAGAGATTCCTTCCGTACTCACGACAGTTTTAAGAATATTAATACCTTCTATTTATTATAACTTGATATTAGTCACTTACTCTCATAATATATCGGTACCCCTGAAGGAAAGAGTACGGGAGAAAGCCCTCGAAAGTGACGTCCGCAAAATTGATGCACAATGGCATTACCTTAACCGAAAATTTGCTTTCCAATTTGAGCATCGCATGGTGTGCAAATCAGGCATGTCCATAGGTAGAATAATGGTACCTATCCTTATTACAAAACCTATCCTTACCACTTTTTGTAATTAGATGAGTTCAACTTATTTTTGGTAAATTTATATTTTAGTTTTTTGGTGGCTTTTACAATGGGGCTCGCAAAGTTTTGGTCCTTGGTGGATCCCATACTTTTGACATGCTATTGGTCATTTCTTTTCTTTTTTGGTTTCATCTCATAAGCCACGAAAATTAAGTTTTTGACCCAGCATAAATACTGCTATGCTTCGATAGTCGTTCTGAAACATTACTTTATGAACTTCGCTCCCCCTAAAATGACTTAAATCTAAATAATGTGATGGCTTAACCAAAAATAATAATAAAATAATGTGATTTTTATTCTCACAAAAATACAAAATAAATAAACCAATCAATCCACGAAATCAAATAACGTAAAATACCCATAAATAAATCAATTTACATTATTTTTGTTAAATTACTCTCTCATAATTTTTTTAAAAAAATATTCACCAAAAGCTATATTTTTTAAAAAATTAACAATAAATACAATATTGAACATTAAATTATGAGTACATTCATAATGTTGTGATATAATTGCTTATTACTATTGTTTCCATCACTGGTTGTCATTCACCGTGAAAAAGAGAATCCCCAAAAATGAAGAGAAAAATTCTCAAAAAAAAAATTCTTAAACTTGATTAAATTAAGTATACATAATATCGAAAATCCATTATAATAGTACTTACCCAACACAATCAAAATTAAAAAAAAAAAGTACATGATTAAGGGACATTTACATATATATTTAATGACAACATTAAGTTTGGCATGAATACATATATGTATGTATGGGGACCTAAGGGTTCTCCATGGAGTGGAAACTAAACGGGTCTCAAGCCTATATTTGTTTTTCTCAAACATATTGGAAGATCTTCTATTATTCGATTCTAATTTTCTAGTGTTACTTTTCAAATATAGATATCATAAAGCGAGATATTTATATCATACTAACTAAAGCACGTAACACAAAAGAATTTTATATTTATCCCTCTTGCCTTGTTGACAGAGGGCAGCAAATGTTAAATATCTTTTTATTAGATTATTTGCTTGTCATTATGCATACATCTACAATAAATATAGAAATGCATAAACCTAAGCAAAAAATAAAACTCAAATAAAAAGCTCCAATAACATTAAATAAACAATAAACTGGAGCAATAAAATGTCCATAGTATATGCACTACACGAACTAATCAATATGAATAAATATTCAATTAAAACTTAGGTAGATTAACTATCCACAACTCCTATCTATCTCTTCACCATTAGGATTAATAATCTAAGTTATTACAGATACACACCCCACAATTCAATTCAACAGTATAATCAAGGTGTGATGTTCCTAAGTCGCATTATTCTAGGATTAGTAACTCGTCCCACTATCTTATGACCCTTTTCACCTTTTGCAAATGTGTCCCTAATTCATTTAGATATTTTAATTTTTATTTTAAATTATTTAAACTTGATTATCAAGGACAGGTTATTGTTCTCAAATAAGATTTTCCATTTTAAAGGTCAAATTAAAAGTGTTTTTTTGCCCAATATCATATTTTCAATTTCGCAAACCAAATTGCGAATAAATGTAGAAAATTCGAAAATTTACTAAACTTCACCCAAGTTACTCAAATTCGAGATTACACGCAACTTAACCCAATTTAGGGTCTAAACTTGTAAACTCATACAAATTAACGAGTTAACTTGACATATTGTAATTACTATCTTCATAGCCTCTTATATCAATGACACTAATGGTCATAGATATTTTCAAAGTAACATATATACAATTCACGGAAAATATAATAAACACAAAGTCAAAATTCCCTTTGTAGAGCCAACTCAAGACTCTACGTTTATATTTTATATTAGATATTAGATATTAGATTATATATTAGATTAGATTTATCATTATAGTATTTATCCTATATCAAAACAATTAAAGTCAAAATCTTTATCCCTCTTAACATAAAAAATTATACCCATATCGCTGAAATATCTCATAACTTCAAATTATTAATTTTATTTACGGACATTTGCTTTTTCACTTCGAAACTTGAATAATTAAAATCATACATATGCATAGAATATATATTATTTTACCCTAAAATAAATCATATTATTACATAGACTATGTTATATTCGACATCAACGGCATTTTTTTATTATTTTTAAGTAGTTATATGTAACTAATGCTTAATAGATTCTAATTTTTACACATATTATATAAATTTATCCCTATAGTATTGGAGATTAATTTGTATCCACTAATAATTTTAAAATAATCTTATAATATCAGCCAATAAAAATGTAAGAAAATATCAAGTTATGTTATATAACTATCCACTATGATGAGAGGTACTTTTTTGTATTTCTATTGATTAATAATATAAAATTATTTTATATTATCAATATATATAAATTAAACTCATAATATTAATATATTATTTTTAAATTTTTTTATTTGGTCACAACACTCTCAATGTACTTCACATACAAAAAGGAATATTTAAAATTCATTTGATCCACAGTAAATTAAGTCTATCACCTACCACCCCTAACCCCTCCCCCCTAAAAAAAAAAACCACCTTGCCATTACTTATGCGAACACACCACCATACATCGTCTTCATTGAAAAACCAAGATTACACTTGCATGCTTTAGTGGCAAAATTCACGAATATTTGTCTACTTGGTCTTGTAACCTATTTAAAAACAAAAAATATGTGCAACATCACTTCCACTCTCAACTGTGTTGTCTTGTATAACAATAGATATGCACATCCCACCAGTATACCTCTACAAGTTATGACAACCACATTTTCGTCATTATTTTCTCCCCATGAATATAACAAAAATATAAGATATAAACGATATAACACCTTCAATTCCAATGCCCATTACAAAAAGTGCTCTCCCCAATCCGCGGCAAGATCACTCCTCCTTCGAAAAGGATAAATTATAGAATGCTCACTTCAAATATAAACATTAAATATTCACTTTTTTTTATTTGTTATAGGCAGTTACTTTATTTTAATTATTTAATTAATACTAAGTTTCGAGTTCTATAGAAAACGAATTTCGAGTTAAAAATTAGGACTTACACTAATAAATATCAATGTAAAGACACCGGATTTCGAGTTCCGAATTAGGTCTCACATTCATAAATATATAGACACCAAATTTCGAGTTCTGAGTTAAACATTAACAACAGGTTATCTGATACCAACTTGATAGACTATAATATTCTAATATTATGTATTAATATATTAAATTTATTCTATCATTTTCTACTATTAAATTTATAAATAATTTTAAATTAACAGTTTAATTTTAAGTAAATATTTAATATTCATATTCTATAATAAGGAATTTAAATGCTACTCAAAAAGAACTCAACACATCAAAAGTCCTTCCTTCAAATACATGTGCATGTCGTCAAAACAAGTAAAGGGGTAGGGTTGTTTTGTATTTTACAAACAGTTTAACTTTTACCGGCGCAAGAGGTAATAGGTGGGAGGCGCTGACACATCCTCGATTGTTGAGCCAGTCGACGGTTTACGGCAAAGGGTCTGCAATGGGCCTCTATATGAGAGCCGCAGGTTAAATGGAGCCTTAGTTTTTTATATATATAATAAGCATTCTCCATATGAATAATAGAAGTTTGATTTATGGAAACAGTTAACGCGTACAATGACAAATCAATCCACAAGCTCAATACGCGTGTTACTGAATCAAAAAGCATCTTTTGATTCTTTCTTCCTTAAAGTTCTGTTACTTCTGCACAGTCGGCGCGTGTTAGTCCTAGTTTTGCTTTAGCTTAGATCCAAGTCCTCTCCCCAAAGCCGCGTTTGGAGACTTCTTTCATTCATGTGGGACCCCGCCCCCCGGGAGCCCTTGACTTGGTCAATTGTGTGTTTGGCTTTTCATTTGGAATACTGCATATGGTTTAGGCAAACGTACTGTGGTTTTTCATTTGCAAGGCTGATGCTTTCTCCACTGCACTTAATCATGTTCTGTTTGGTGATGCAGTTGAGACTGTTTTTTATGAGAGCTTAGTTCTATTCTATATATCTTTGTTTCATACTCTGCCGTTATAATAATATGGTTCAGACAAAAGTTAAATAAACAAGTGTTTGCCAATTGATTCTTATTCTGATACATAGTAAAGAATAGAAAGCTATGACAGTTGATTGTTCACTGTGTAAAATTATGCTTTTAAAGAATAATACCATCCTAAAAAATTAAAATTAAGGTTACTTGTTACCTCTATTTCTTGTGGGCAACAAACTGTTTGTTTTATAGAGAAAAGTTCTACAATAATCTTTGCAAATTTTGCAACCATCACGGAAGCGTACAACCAATGCCGTTTGTTCTATAACCATTACTATTATTATGATAAATTAATTGAGTTCACAGTTCCGGTTAGCATGAGCCACTACAAAATTGGTTCACGGATGGACTATATATAAAATTACAAAACTACCCCACGTCACTCTCTGCATCTGACTTTGGATGACAAGCTTCCTTCCTTGCTTCTTTCCATTTCCGCAACCATCTCTTCCGAACAAGCTCAGTTACTCTCACTATCGTAGATAAAATATTATATGCTGGAACACTTTGTGAGTTTACATAAATCAAATCATATTTAATTTTATATTTGGATTAATTAGATGTTAAAATTGATTAAGATCAATTATTTAAATTGTTGTTATTGGGCTTATTGATGGATATTGTTATATTCTTCTATATAAACAAGTTTTGATATAATTGGTGACTTGACCCAACACTTTCGTTGATACAAAGGAGAGATCCCTTTTCCTAACCCCATATATAGGCACTTGTTGCCCCACTAAAACAGGATACGCATTTGATCATCTGGAAACATGAGGAGTTCTTCTCTCTCTCTCTCTCTTTGGCCTCTTTTTACCTATTTCTCTCTCTTCAGATCAACGAAGAACAATGAGCTGTGGTTCAGCTGTTTTCTTCAATCAATTCTAGCAATCTCCACCTAATCTTGTTTATAAGTTTTGTTGATCAATTTTATATGCTATAAATAGGATTAAATTTAGATTTATGGGCTTTAAAATTTCATCAAGTGGTATCGAGGCTCTCTTTGATCTCTGATTATAGCCGTCAGTTCTATTTTCTTGAAAGATTGGGTGTTTGATTTGTTAGATTTTACGGATCAAATACTAGAAATTTAGAACACCAAATTCATCAATCGATAGAAACAGTAATAAACAATAATAATATGCGTACCTCTTGAAGCCATATTACCAAATGAGATTGATCGCGGAAGCGTACACACGTGGTATACGTCAGGTACAGGTAATCCCACTCCTTCTCTGTCTCCTATTCCAGAGGTCACGTCAATGGAGCAGTGAGCCGTCAAGAGATAATAGAGTGGAGTGGGGATCCTGCCCATAATATTAATATATATAGTAACCTAGTTCCGTTCATCAAAGACCTAGGTTACTTAGTGCCCTTTACACTCTTCAGTACACTCACTATTGAGCGCAAGCCCAACAACACATGGTGAATCCCAAACCCATAATGGATCACATAACATCATGGGTCTCCAGAGAAAATATCAGGCTATCCATTCAACCCGTTTTAATAAAACAAAAGTCCACCAATCAATAGAAACCCAATATCCAGAAAAATTCTAACATTCTCCCACTTGGACAAAATTGATTGGGTTTTATTTAGTTTCAAAATATTTTAGAAAAATGACTCTCGGGTTGAACAACTATGGCCACAAAACATAGCCTAAAAATAATCACCACAAAATCAGATCATTCCAGTCAACAAAGCTTTCAGCTAAGAGCCATAAATGAATGATAAACTATAAAGAGTCTAGTTCATCCATGACCACATAACTAAATAACCCTATCAACAATGATCCATAAACATGAGTGCGCAAGGCGTAATATACACATTATAGCAAAATACGTGATCCTTTTCATGCTACTGCGTATAGATCCTCATTGTGTCTTCCCAAGAAAACACAACCAACCTCCTAGAAGGAGATCACACATGTTTCTAATGAAACACCATTCCACATGGAACAACATCTTTCTCATGAAAGACCAATATTTTATAAAGAAAGTATTCATATCTCGAGATAAAAATATAACATGCGCATAAGTCTAAAATCCAAATCACATGAATAATGAACATAAATTAAAACAACTCCCACTAACCAAGTACATCAAAGGACCTCACAAGACCCATATTCTCAACATGTTTCACAAACATTATAGGCCTAAGTCCCTTAGTTAGGGGGTCAGCAAGCATATCCTCTGTGCGAATATATTCTACTAGAATCTCTCCATTCTCAACCATTTCCCTGACCACAAGAAACTTAATATTAATATGTTTAGAGGCGGAAATCGTTCTGTTATTCTTGGTGAAAGAAATAGCAGAACTGTTGTCACAATAAATCATCAGGGGTTTGGCAATGGAGTCCACTATGCCAAGAGCAGAAACGAAGTTTCTCATCCATACTGCATGTGATGCTGCACCATAACATGCAACAAACTCAGCCTGCATAGTGGAAGAGGCAGTCAGAGTTTGTTTAACACTTTTCCATGAAATAGCTCCTCTAGCCAGCATGAAAATATATCCAGAAGTAGATCTCTCATTATCTGGACAACCAGCAAAATCTGCATCAGTGTAGCCAACTACATACAGGTCTTCAACCCTTCTGTACACAAGCATGTAATCCTTTGTCTTCTGCAAATATCTCATTACCCTTTTGGCAGCAAGCCAATGAACATGTCCTGGGTTAGACAGAAATCTACCCAATACACTAACAGCAAAAGACAAATCAGGTCTGGTGCACACCTGAGCATACATAAGGCTACCCACTGCACTAGCATAAGGAACATCCTTCATGGCACTCCTTTCAAGATCATTCTTAGGACATTGATCCTTGCTTAATTTATCCCCTTTGGCAATAGGGGTATCAAGAGGCCTGCAGTTGCCCATACCAAATCTGCTTAAAACTCGATCAATATAAGCCTTTTGGGATAAACCCAAAAGTTTATGTAACCTGTCTCTACGGATCTCAATTCCCAGAACAAAAGAGGCTTCTCCAAGGTCCTTCATGTCAAAACATTCTGACAACATACTCTTGGTTTCAACAAGCAAATCATAACTGCTACTGGCAAGCAAGATGTCATCCACATAGAGAACAAGAATAATGAATTTACTCCCATTGACCTTGAGGTATATACATGGATCCATTTTATTTTCCACAAAACCCATAGAAGTAATAATCTTATCAAACTTGAGATACCACTGCCGTGAAGCCTGTTTCAAACCATAGATTGACTTCTTTAATTTACATACCAAGTGCTCTTTTCCACTTTCTATAAATCCTTGTGGCTGTTGCATATACACTTCTTCATCAAGATCCCCATTCAGAAAAGCTATCTTTACATCCATCTGATGTAACTCCAAATCATAATGTGCCACCAAAGTCATAATGGTCCTAAAGGAATCTTTAGAGGAAACAGGAGAAAAGGTCTCATTATAGTCAATTCCCTCTCTCTGAGTAAAGCCTTTAGCCACCAGTCTTGCTTTGTATCTCTCCACATTGCCATTGGAATCCTTCTTAGTTTTGAACACCCATTTGCAACCAATGGATTTGAAACCATTAGGAAACTCTACCAGCTCCCACACACCATTGTGATTCATAGAAAGAATTTCATCATTCATGGCTTTAATCCACTCTTCTCTCAGAGCACTAGAAACAGCTTCATTGAAATTCCCTGGATCTGGCATGCACCCAATCTCTGACTCTCCAAGAAAAGTGTAGTAATCATCACGATTTACCGGTCTCTTTTCCCTCTGTGATCGCCTGAGAGGTGGATTCTCAATAGGTTGCTCTAGAGGTGGTGGTAAGGGATCTTCTATAACATCCTGCTGTGGCTCCTCAAGAATTCTCTGAATTGGTTGATGTACCACCCTCTCTTGCACAATAGGAACTGGCACCATGACACGTTGACAGTCAGAACTTGATCCTTCATCAATGGAGATATCAGGATTACCCAGGTCATTCTCAAGAAACTTGGCAGTGATTGCCTCAACTACTCTTGTTCCACGGGTAGGACAGTAGAATCTGTAGCCTTTGGCATTGATGGGATAGCCAATAAAATAACACCTGGTGGTTTTAGGACTTAACTTTGATGCCATAGGGTCATATATTCTAACCTCAGCAGGACAACCCCACACACGAAAATGGTTAAGGCTAGGTTTCTACCCCTTAAACAACTCAAAAGGTGTTTTGGGAACAGATTTGGATGGTACTCTATTTAGGATAAACATGGCTGTTTTAAGGGCTTCTCCCCAAAGAGAATCAGGCAATTTGGTTTGACTCATCATAGACCTCACCATATCCATCAAAGTGCGATTCCTTCTCTCAGCCACACCATTCTGTTCAGGAGTCCCAGGCATGGTAAATTGGGAAACAATCCCACAGTCTTCCAGATATTTGGCAAAAGGCCCCATTAACTGTCCAGTCTCCCCATGCCTGCCATAAAATTCACCACCTCGGTCCGACCTCACAATCTTAATGGTTTTACCACATTGGTTTTCTACCTCAGTCTTAAAAATTTTAAATTTTTCCAAAGATAAAGATTTATCATTAATCAGGTAAACATAACCAAATCGTGAAAAATCATCAATGAATGTTATAAAATATTTATTTCCACACAAGGTTGGTTTTAAAGGACCACAAATGTCAGTATGAATAATTTCCAGAAGGTCCCTACTACGGGTAGATCCCTTTCTAGCCGTTTTGGTCATCTTTCCTCTCATACAATCCACACATTCCTCAATATCAGAACAATCAAGTGAAGGTAAGATCTCATCTTTCACAAGTTTATTTATTCTTTCTTTAGAAATATGACTAAGACGCCTATGCCATAAGGAATAAGAGTTTTCTTTAATTAAATTCCTTTTACTGCCAGCAATCTGAACATGTAGGGAATTAAAGACATTGGAATCAAGACTTAAACGGTATAAACCATCACATTTCACAGCTTTGCCAATAACTTGAGAATTATAAGATAAACAACAAAATCCATTTTCAAAATTAAAAGAAAAACCACAATTATCAAGTTTTGACAAAGAAATCAAATTTCGTCTCATGGACGGTACATAAACAGTGTTCTTCAAATGCAAAATAAATCCTGAATCCAATTTTAATTCAACTAATCCTATGAACTGGACGTCAACTTTAATTCCATTCCCTACGAACAGACTGATCTCGGCGTCACTTGGCTTTCGCTTGTTCCTGAATCCCTGCAATGAATTAGCAACATGAATAGACGCTCCGGAATCAATCCACCATGAATTCACGGGGACATCTATCAAACTGGATTCAAAGCAAACGAAAGCTAGTGACTGACCTTTAGGCTTTTGGGTCTCTGTAAAAGATTTGAAAGTTTGGCAGTTAGATTTCTTATGGCCTACTGACTTACAAAACCAACACCTGAGCTCACCTTTCTTAATATCAGGCTTAGGACCGAGGATCTTTTGAGACGGACCAGCCCCTTTATCTGAACTGTGGGTTCCCTTAGACTTCTTCCCTTTCTTCTTGAAGGATTTATTATGGCGAGGCTGAGAAGTAAGGTTCACACTATCAGATGAGATACGGTTCATTCTATCCTCCTCTTGTGAACATATGGAAATCAAGGTGTTTATATCCCACTCCTCCTTTTGGGTATTATAGGAAGTTCTCAAGGCATCAAACCTAATAGGCAGGGAGTTAAGGGCATGATGGACAAGGAACTTATCATCTACTGGACACTTAAGGTCATTGAGTCTTGACGCTATGGTTACCATATTCATAATATGTTGCCTAACACCACCATTGCCATCATATTTCATGTTGACAAGACTATCCATCAATTGACCAGCCTCGGCCTTACCAGAAACTGCATACCTTTCCCCAATGGAGGCAAGAAAAGTTTTAGCCTTCTCTGATGTAGGAATTGCCTTTACAAGGGTCTCATCAATAGACCGCTTGATAAGCATCAAGGCCTTCCGATTCGCCTTCATCCGTTCCTTGTGATAGGCCTTTTGCTCTTCCGTACTCTCATCATTCAGAGGAGGTTCATTCTCCGTAATGGCCATGTCAATGTCTTGCAAGGTGAGAGCCAGCTCAATATCTTCCTTCCACCTCTTATAATTATTGCCAGTAAGAACCTCGATATGGTTGATAGTGTTATTCATGGAAAAAGTAGCAGGAGCTGAAAAGAATTCCAAAAGGGATTAATTATATGGATAATAATTAGTAATTTATATTACCAAAAATAGGGATCCAAACACATAATGCAAACTCGCCTGTGGGCGGAGAATACACTACATAAAGCAACAGTTACAAAAATCCAACACCTGTGGGCAGAAGGATTTTACTGTCAAAATCATCCCAGATATTATACCACACCATATTAATCAATGAATTAACTACCTGTGGGTGAGTCAATCCACAACTAATTGAGTGGTAAAATATGCCATATCAGAATAAATCAATGAGTTAACTACCTGTGGGTGAGCTAACCAATGACCAAATCAAATGGCAAAATATCCCAAAATAAATAAGCAAGTAACTCTTATTGATTTTCGTGAGTAACCCACTGTGGTGTAGAAATCCACTTAATCAACAGAGCACTCAATAGGGATAAATAATTACCCATTTAATTAATTTTCAGTTCAACTCCAATTTTCCAAACACAATAATGAGAATACAAAAGAAATTTAACAATCATAAAATATCCGAAATTTCATGTCAGTATTTTACGAAAATTTTTTTTTTTGGCAAAATGGAAATAAATAAAAGTTAATTTATTTTCCTCCCTCCACAGTTTTTAGAATTTCTAGATTTTTTTTTAATTATTATTATGGGGTTGGGTTGACCATAAGTTGATCGTGGATCACCTAGACCCCCAGAAGGTGGATGCGCACTAAAAACGCATCCACTCCTCCTCTCTCTCACTGCACAACGTAATTTGAGTTACGCTTCTCACAGCGATGCACACCGTGCAGCGGAAGCGTGGGTCCTTTGACAAGAAAAATAAAATTCCATGACAAATAACCAGAAAAATAAAATTTCCACACTCTCTCGAACTCACAACATTCGTGGGAAGGGAAATCAATACCAAAATGGAACAAAATAGTATATATTTTTAACTCAAATGAGATTCAATCTTAAATATAAAAGGGAATTTTTCAAACCCTAAAGGCTCCAATTTGTAATTTCATTAAAATAATTTCAGGTTCTAATTCTAGTATAACCCGCTCTGATACCACATGTTAGATTTTACGGATCAAATACTAGAAATTTAGAACACCAAATTCATCAATCGATAGAAACAGTAATAAACAATAATAATATGCGTACCTCTTGAAGCCATATTACCAAATGAGATTGATCGCGGAAGCGTACACACGTGGTATACGTCAGGTACAGGTAATCCCACTCCTTCTCTGTCTCCTATTCCAGAGGTCACGTCAATGGAGCAGTGAGCCGTCAAGAGATAATAGAGTGGAGTGGGGATCCTGCCCATAATATTAATATATATAGTAACCTAGTTCCGTCCATCAAAGACCTAGGTTACTTAGTGCCCTTTACACCCTTCAGTACACTCACTATTGAGCCCAAGCCCAACAACACATGGTGAATCCCAAACCCATAATGGATCACATAACATCATGGGTCTCCAGAGAAAATATCAGGCTATCCATTCAACTTGTTTTAATAAAACAAAAGTCCACCAATCAATAGAAGCCCAATATCCAGAAAAATTCTAACATGATTAAGATTGTGTGAATAAGGATGGGTGAAGTGGCAGGATTTTGGGTGGTTGTTGATGGTAGTGATGGTGATATGGTGGCAAGAGCATCAACATTGAAAGACAAGAGAGTGGATGGGAATATGTTGTAAGAACACTAGTATTTTAGCTTTAAATAATAAGAATAAAATGAAAACAACAATAAGAAGTAGTAGAACAAGGTTACCATGAATCATATACAGGACTATCCTTAAGGGTTTAATTCCGCTCTACCCAAAGCTATACTCAGTGGAATGGTATTGACGGTTAACCCTCTAGGATTAGACGTGGGTCTCCACAGGAACTCGTCCACATGATGGTCTCGGTATATTAAGCAGCAGATCTTGCAAGAAGCAGAAAATGCAGCAGAAGCAATGCGGGCAACTTCTATTGCGCAGAAGAGTGAGAATGAGGAGATGATTGTTGTTCTGTGTATTATGTTGTGCTAAGTAGCAGGTTTTATATAGGGAAAAGAAATAACTGTTGTAAAAGAGCCATTGGATAACAGTCAGAAAAGAGCCGTTGGAGCATTAAAAAGCTGCAACGGTAAAAAAGAAATTTGGCTAAAATTAAAAATAAAATTTGTACGAGTAGTAAAAGCTTGGCAATCCCACCGTGCGCGGACGAGATGCGACGGGGTGAGGCGCGCGCGTATGTATTTAACTAAGGCCCAAGTCCACAATACTACCTCAATACCATAAAATATTTATTGATTAAGTACTATCATATATAAATACTTATTAAAACATTTTCATGAGCAATGTGAGACTTCTTCCGTAGCTAAATACACATAGACAAACTAAGTTTGAAACACACTAAGACCCATATATATACAACAGAATAAGGGACGAAGAGGCTATTTAATAGGCAATGGTGATATGGTGGCAACAACATCAATAAGAGTGGTAGCAAGAGATGGTGGTGATGGCAACGATAGTAGCAAGCTACAACATTGGCAATGAAGGTTGGTGGAAGGTTCTTGAGAAAGGCTAGGAGGTAGTAAAGGGGGATCGGTTGGCAAGAGTGAGGCGAAAGGTGAAGAAGGAGAGAGTGGAGAGAGTCTTGGAGGGGTACATGATCAGGTTGTTTTATAATTTTAATAAATTATTAATAATATTTATTAACTTTTGATCTCACTTGTCATTTAAAATTTTTTCTAATCTTACGGTATGTATCAAATGATTGTCCACCATAACACCGGCCTCATGGAGCACTTTTTTTTTTAATTATTTCATTTTATTCCATTATCAAAATCTTGCACTATTAAGAAGGAGTATAAATCATTTTGTTGAATTCCCCCACAACCTATTATATAACAAATGAAGTAGAGCCAAGTGATGATTCAAAAGTGTGCACCATAATAGAAAATAAATTCAACCACTCATATTTTACAAGGTATCACTTGTTAAGAGTAGTGTTACATACATAGAAAAATTGTCAAAATTTTTTACGGCAAGCAATGATAGTCATTAGATAAAATAAAGTAGTACAACTCACTTATTGATTAATATGCATATCAATCATTTTAGCAAATGGATCGCACAAATGTTCTGGCTCTCTCACAATTTTTTTATTTATAAATAACAAACATCGAAGTTTTACATGAAGACCTTCAAGTGTAATCAAAGATCATAACACTAATTCAGCATATTACTTTCTAGGACACACTTCAACCCTCAATCTAGATCGTGAAGATAAAAACCCAGGAAAGAAAAAAAGAAAACAAGAAGAAGAGAGAGCATCAAACTTTCTAGCATTCCGAAAACCTAGCAGATGACACAGCCATTAGGATTTTCTTCTACACTTCCAACATAGTAAGAGTGAGAATATAGTGGGGGTCTCATTTGATAATAAAGAGGATGGGCTTCATAGACCGTGGGAGGAATATCTGAAACAAATGCTGAATAATTGTCATCTGGCTTCTTATCCTCTTTGGCAGGTCCAACAGAAACCATTTCAGCATGAGGACACAGTTTCCTTAGCTTGCCTACAACATGTACTGGATCGATCTCCCCTACTAAAGTCAATTCCTTGTCTTTCATGTCCACAGAGACTGACTCAACTCCTTCAAAAATGTAACATAAAAGAAAAAGAAAATCAATGAATAGATTATTTCACTTGATATGGATTTTGTTTCTTGAAACACAAGTAGTAGTTAAGATAATTCACTAAAATATAGTGATAAAAATTAGACAATTAAAAAAGTTTTTGCTTTTATTCAGTTTGCAAGCAATTTTGATTTTTCGTTTTTTTTTTTTTTTCACTGATTGCCTCAAGCGTTTGATAACAATGAGGTTTTAGCAAAGGAAGAACACTTAAATTTAATACCTGAAAGGCCAGAGACTGTCTTCATAGCTTTTTGCTTGGTTCTGTCATCATATAAGTCCACCTTCAAAACTACTTTCTGTTTCATAACAAAGGAAACAGATGTTAGGACCTAACTATCATTGCGTTACTTTTTAAGTCCGAAATATGAAAGGGAATGATCAAATACAAGAAATTTGGACATTGAAATGTGGATCACGAACTTTGAAATTTTTTGTTAAAAAAAAAAACTTAAATACTAGAAAAAAAATAAACTGTGATTTTTTTAAAAAAGTTTACTTTTGGCCCTTTCAAAATAATCTTTTTAGAACATTAAAAAAAATAAATGACAAAAATTAACATCTTAACCTAAATTAATTTTACTTTATTAAAAGATTTAAATATATTAATATAAAAGGTCTATTCAATAGAATTTATAGTTTAACCAGAAGTCTCATATTTAAATTTTAAGTGTATAATTATGTTAAAACTTGAAAAATAAAGGTCTAATTAGTTATAAGAATCTACCTGATTCGAGCAAGATTATTTTCAATAGAAGAATATATATATTTTAACAAACTCTTATTTTATATATATATATATATATATATATATATTAACAAACCTAGAGTCTAATTCTGACCTTCATCGTTAATGAAACTTGTGAGAGCTAAGTAAGAATTGTTGACCACAATTGCAAAGGTAGCCCAAGAGGAGCTAGAGGACTAGGTAATTAAGTAGAGTTTAGAACTATATGAGATGACTTTTTCTGCCGCAAATGAAGCGGAAGGTGGTGATGTAGTAGTGAAGCTAAGTTTGAGCAAGATTTATAGAAGGTGATGCCGTGAGGACGTTTCTAGTGAGCCGTGGCGAGACTCAGTCAAGTCAACCCAAGTCAATAAGCTGGTTAGGTAGTGCAGTCTTCACTCTTGAATCTCCATAACTATAGTATTGATTTTTATTCAAAACGCGGAGGCCGTTGAGAAGTTCAAATTTGGCATCCTCATCCTCCTTCGCAGCGATTCGTTCCCGGAAAGTGAATCAATGAAATCACACACCAGGGCGATAATCATTGACGGCTTTTCCTTGTTTTCTTTTTCTTTTCTAAAGCTAAAAGTATAAAGATCTTTTTTTTTTTTTTGACACGATAAAAGTTGTTGCGATATGCTACTTAATTGGATTCCAAGAATCATAAATTATTAGGTAGGTACATATATTCTATTACGTCATCTCTTAAACGTCGCATTCAATAGCTAACGTGCATAAATACACTTAAAAAAAAATGGTGTAATTTTTATTATAACTCACACAATTTTGTACATGTTAAATAATATTAGAAAAAAATAACAATGGTATTATATTTTTTTATATCCATTTTAATCAATTTTCACATTAAATAAATATATATAAATATTTCTTTTGAAATAAGCGACTTAAAAATTAAAAATTAAAAATATACACTCTTTTTAAAAAATATATTTATAATAAAATTGATAAAATTTAAAAATAAGTAAGTATACCGTACATAAAACCAATAAAATTCACTTTTATTAGGGGAGTATACATAATATGATTATATCATACAAAAATTTCTCTAAATATTAAATAGAATTTAATTTAAATACACTGACAGTGTAAAACAGTTTTACACTATCAACCAATAGAAATAATAGAAAGTGTCAACTCACACAAATAACTACCCATTATAATGAGGGACCCACCATAATTTCTCACTTTCCCCTATTTCTATTGGTTGACAGTGTAAATCTGTTTTACACTATTAGTACATACCAATTAAACTCTATTAAATAAAGTGTTCCGAGAGACAATGCCTACTCAATAATTACTCTCCAAAACATACTATAACTAATGACGACAAATTAAGGTTCGGGATATTGTTTTGGTGGCAGAGAGTGATTTCAGCATGGCATTACTCAATTGCGTCACTCAATTTAGACTGTTTCAGTTGCTATTAAATTCACTGCTCACCAAGCGTCTCTTTCTTTGAATCACGCGCTTCAGATCGTTAAGGCTTGAACAATATTGCTTTTTCTGTCGACAGAGTTAAGCTCAACATTGTGGTCACTTAAACAAATTCAAATGGTGATTAGTATATATCTTGTTGGAAATATGTTTAGATGATACATACACAATTTCTTAAGACTGACTTAACTCTTGATAAGATAATACGAAAAATAATATTTTGCAAGTATTTACCCATAATTGTGCATATTTAGACTCATGATTTAAGTTTGATAAGTGTTGGCTACACTTTTCTCATTAAATTTACATAAAACTAAATTTGTTTTTGATGGTAAAATGGCAACAGGGAGATTTGTGTTACCCACAAGAGATTCCTCAAAATGATAGGTATGATTTAGTGATGGATAAGCCTTTGCAGTTTGCAGTGTCCATGCTCCAAGTTTGTGAGCAAATACTTGTGGAAAGAAACAACCTTTGGACTGAGCAAAAGAAAACTTCATAATAAGAAGAAAAAATAGTGAGATATGAACCAATAACATCAAGTGGACTTCCTATCATAATCACTTTACCCGTAGTCCACTGGTATCTTTGCAACAATGATACATAAATACACTTATGTATGCATATTACTTCACATTTGTATAATTTCTATTATTCGATTATAACAAAACACACTTCTTTTATGCACACACCTAATTCTATCACGTATCCTATTTTACGTTATGTGCTCCCGAACAAATGTTCATTTTTCATGGTTAGAGTTGAAATTGTGTATACTATTATAAATGAAGTTAACCTCTAATTTTTCTTTTTTCTTCAAATTATTATTATTTTTTTATCTAAATCACTAGTCTTCAGAATTTATTGGATCTTAACTAATATTTAGATTGAGTTGAGTCAATTTATTAAAGTTTTCCCAATACTAATTTCATTTAATTTAAAATTTAAAGATAAATATAAAAAAATAAAATTGCAATTATATAATTTTATTACTTAGATTTGAAAATATTTATAAAAATATAAATACACTTGATTAATTACTGAAATACTTAAAACTAAATACCAAAAATAATTTCTTAGCATTATTTATTTTTATTTCAAAAATAAAAGAATTGAGAATCGACAATCATATAAAATCATAATACCATGTTTTATCGGCTTTTTGAAAAAGAAGGTCTCCATCAACGAGGATTTGATTTAATGATAAATGAATTGTACTCTCTAAAAGAGAATATGGATTTAAATCCTAAAAAAGATAATTGTCAAAAGAATTTTTTAACTATGATAGTATACATGAGAGGAGAAATACTTTAAAGATTAAAAAAAAGAAAGTCTCCATGGTAATGTTATTTAATTTCATCATTTGTTAGGAAAGGAAAAATATTGTTTAAAGAAAAGGTCAATCCTCCAGTTGGAGGAAGCCACGACCATACTTGGTGGTTGCGTTCTAAGAAAGTAAACTAGATTAAAAGTTGGGAACGTTCGTAGAGATTGTCTCATTCATTTCATTACATGAACATCACATGTCAAGTGGTTCCAAGTCCGTCCAAACGGATGGTTCGTACTTGGGCCATTGGTAACCACATCCTTTCTCTTGTCGTGTCTTAGTTAGGTCACTGTAAAAACGAATAGTCCACAGAAAAACACGCCACGAAATTGAAATACTCAGAATTGTCTTTGATTGATATTTAGATCTTTTTAAAAACTTTTTATAGGAGATTAATTTCAATACATTTTATTGTTAATGTAAAATATTTTACACGGTTAATCAACTATAAATTTTATTGCATATGAATCGGTACAATACTCTCTTCAATAGACTTGGAACTTTTTATCCGCTAAGGTGCCTACACGTCTACCTTAATGGCATATATGCTCACTAATCGAATTACCTACCGTTTCAACCATTTTGCTGCTTGAAATAATTAGCCACTCCTCATCTATGGTAGGGCCATCTTTCGGAATCTTCTTGAGTTTCAAAAGATATGTTCCATCCTGCTTAATTTCCACCTTCTATATAGGGACCTTATAGACTGATTAGACCTTAACTACTGGCCAATCACCCAAAATATAGGCTGAAATAATATATATGAATTTTTAGATAATTATTGCAAAGATTTAAATATTTTAAGGATACGACAATATATAATAAAATATACGTGTAAAATTTTTTTACACATGATACATCAAAATTGGGTATTTTTATAATCGACTCGGTCGCATGTACTTCTGGATTGGTTTCAAACTTCTGAAAATGTAGAAAACAAACAAACTCGGAAAGAGCTCTTCTGGTCGCCAGGGGCCACATGTGACTAAGGTAGGGATTTGGTCCCCGCACGCCTATTTTTCCAAGTCTTCTCCAAGATCCTAATAGTAGAAGTCTCTTCTTATCATGCTAAAATAGAAGTTGTGCGCACTGATCTCCCTTCCTCTGCTAACCAATTTGTCCACGATTTGGATCACATCAGGAAGTGGAGAGGGACCATCAAACCGAGGGGTCCTGGCCTGCTGTATTTGACTAGATGATGGTGCATTATCGAGGAGGTGGAGCTGCTTCAATCTTACCTTGCGGTTGTTGCTTTCCTGTTTTGTTGTTTTGCTTTATATGTTCTTTTTTTCTCTGATATCTTGTTTGTCTTTTGTGCTTTGGCTTATTGTCGTTTGAACCCTTACAACTTGGCTCCCCTCTGTTTTCGGGGTTGAGCAGTTTAAAATGGAAGTTGAGAGAGTTGGTCAAATCAATGCATGTAATAGAAATATTAGATTAGTTTGGTTTGACTTTCTCTTAACCAAATCAACATTAGGGGAGATTGATCACATACCATATGTAATGAAACAAACCCTAAGTGATAAAAATTTAGGAATAATTCATAGCTTACAATGTCATATGTTCCCTCTTATTGGACAGTGAATGCTGAATGCATAACTTGTTCTCCAAATTTTAACTTAATTTACCCACTTCTCATATTGCTCTTCATTCATTAGTTTAATTCTTATTTGTTTATTAGATCGGTCCTCTTCATCCATTTACCTTCTCTTAACCCTTTATGTATGAGAAAAACAGATCAATTACACAATCATATATACATATCTATGTAATTTTCAACTACTAACTAACATACTTAAACTCCAACTCACTAGTTCAAGGCTCCAGAAATGCTTCATAACGATAGCTCGTTAATACACTATGAAATTGTATTGGTTATAAGGATCGCGGTAGTGCCATTTCTGCTTTATATTGGTTAGACTTTTCTCACGTGGGATACGATCCTTGGACTAGTACATGGCTGGAATTGCCATATAGCTACCGTGTCCTAATGTTCTTTCTTTGTCTTTCTTGAATGGGTCTCCGCCACGTTGTTCACCAAAGAATTATTCAGCTCACTCTAATGCTAGACGCATATCGTCTTAATTAACTTAGCACCGGTATAAAATAATTATAAATTAAGTTCCATTAAGAATAGTTTAGCTCAAACTACTCATTTTCCCCTCAATTTACGGATTAAAAGTTTATTGGTTTCACGGAAATTCTAAGATCTAACAGCAACGCATCACAAGCCTACCAATACCATCTTTTGACAGGTATAGTAAATTTTTGCCGTCACCCTTACTACCATTATAGTCAATTCATTAACATCACAATGAATAACTATTTTATTTATTTATTTAGTTTTAGGGCGTGCGCGGGGTCGTGGCAGAAATGCTAAGAAGCCCCCTAATAGGAGAAGAGAAGGGAAATTGGGCATAAGAGATGAGAAATTGGAATGAAGAGCATATGGAAGAATCGAACCTTACTACTCTCTTTAAACATATCTAGTTTTTACCAATTGATCTATCAACACAACACTGATTTAATTAATTCTATCATCATTCTCTGATACTATGAACAAATATAAATTTTTCTGTCAAAATCACCAAGAATTTATCTATATATAACTTACACATAGTTCTAATTACCAAAGTAGCAGTAGCAAGAGAAGATTGAAAAAGTCTGTACCTTATTGAAATTGAACTCAATCACTCAAGTCTTATTAGCAGTCACCTATGAATAATGCATCAGAATTGTGCACATATCGTACATAAAGGCCAACAAAGTCTAATCAAACATAAAAACACAAATAATTCGTCATTTATTTCCCTTAAGCACAGTTTTATATTCGAGTATTGTAGTTGGAAAAAACTAGTGTTGTGAAGGCTTTACTCCCATAGCGGACTGACTGAGCTTGAGCTAAATAAGTTGGAGTCTAATAAGTTTCGAATACTTGTGATTTATACAAATAAAAAAAAATTATAGTAACATAAAAGCACAAATTTCTCTGCAACATTATTCTTTGCAACAATAGTAACCCTCTATATGATATGGGGTGTATTTGCTTCAACTTTTAGAAAGAGTGATTATGAAACTTAATTTTTGTATATAACTGAAAAAGTTGAAAATTGATTTTTTTATAAAAGCTATGCTTTTTAACTTTTATAAAAAAGCTGAAAAATATTTTTTTGATGATTTGATTATTTTTAAAAAATTATCCAAATATATAAAAAAAATTTAATAAAAAAGTAATTTTCTGCCAAAAAAATCACAAACAAACACACTAATTACAGAGGATAAGCCTATAACAAAAGTATAGAACCATGTTTCTATATCCAACTATTTAGCTCTCTGGCTCTGTCAGACTTAGCATATGACGCAACCAACCGGATCCTCTTCTACACTTCTAACATAGTGATATTGTGGTGGTCTCATAGTCATATGATAATAAAGGGGATAAGCTTCATACAACTTGACTAGATCACTCTTGTCATCTGGCTTTGGTTCATCCTTCTTCTTCTCTTCTTTTGCAGGTCCAACAGAAACTATGTCTGTATGACAACACTTCCTTAGCTTGCTCACTACATCTACTGGATCAATGTTTCCAGTTAAGGTCAATTTATTGTCTTTCATGTCCACAGAGACTGACTCAACCCCTAGAGAATATCAAAAACATAGTTTCAGTTAAGCTATTTTACTAAAAACACATAAAGACTTAACAGAGGAGGAGGTTTAGAAGTTGAAATTCAATACCTGAAATGCCAGAGACTGTCCTCATAGCTTTTTGCTTCATTTTGTCATCATGTAACTCCACCCTCAACACTACTTTCTGTTACATAACAAATCCAAGAGTTGTTAGGACTTAGTAACCTATAGTTACAGCCACATATGCAACATGAAAGGAAATAATCAAAGACAACCCTAGGTTGAAATTAGGACACTGAATTTTGGCTTTGAAACTGAACATGAGGTAGATACTACAAGTACAACAGCTATGGCTCTCTTATTGTAAATCGTTGTTGGACTAAGCACTTAGCACAGAGCCAACAATTATAGCTATTGGAAAGGGTAAAACTTTTTTTTTTTTTTAATTTTTTTATAACTGTATTAAGTATAAAGAGTTACGCTCATTATAAGTGTTATGAGTTAAGATGTTAAATCCATCAAATCTTAAAAGTGATATTGTCAAATAAAGCCAACAATTATGTTAATAATTCTTCCTAAACGAGATACTACAATTCAAACTAAAAAATTTGCAGCAATAAAAACAATAATTATAAAATAATGAGCCATGCATGGAACCAAGGGGAAACTAGAGAATCATGGTTGAGTTGGTGCATTCATTAGGTGATAAGTGTGAAAGATATAAAATCAATCATATGCCTCGACCTAATAAGTTAAGCTTTTGGAATAGATAACGCATGATATAATATCAAAGTTTCTATATTTAAGTGGTCTAATATGTCCTACTCTTCTAACTAAAATAAATTAAAATTTCTGCACAAAATAGGTGGCCTGTGAATTGTCCATGCTTCAAGACCATGAGCATCTAGTTCTTACCATCATTTTTGTTAAAGCTTCGGATAGCTAAGCAATAACGGTTGGTGGAGATCAGATTGCAAAAGCTAGGGATGATGAAGAGAAGGAGATAATGGGCAAGCTGAAACGTGGTGGTGAAGGATTTATATAGTTGATGCTTGGGAGACACACAGTAAACGGCTTACCCAAGTCAATGGAAATTAGTGGAGAGTGATGATTCAAACTTTAGCAGCAGCAATAAAAGACTTTTTATAATTTGTTTGTTTTTCAACGCGCAAAGTCGCAAACTTTTGGTGTGGTCATTATTGCATCCTCGACCACATCGTTAGCCTTGCCTCTTCTTCCAAGAAAGTTACACAACCAAATCTTAGGGGAAAAGAAATTGAAATCATTGAGGAGTTTATGACTTTAAGTAGCTTTAGTTGAATGCATCCCTCAAAAGTTTTGTTTTGTCTTTAAGAATTCACCGAGCAATTTCTGATCGGTAAAGTCCCGTCGGCTCTCGAGAGTAACGACCTCAGGAATCTAATTTTGCGGCGAAGAAGAATCACTTCTAGTAAAGTTTCATTACAAGCGTTGTTTATTAAAAAAATACGAGTATATGTTAAAATTAAAAAATAATAGCTTTAATTTTTTTAAGAAAACATAATTTTAAAAGATAAAATTATCCCAAATAAAAAAAGCTAACATTATCTTTTACCTTATGAGAAATTATGATAACCAATAAACGATATATTAAGAGAAAAAATAAGAATAAATTTAATATAAAATAAATATTTATTATTCAAATTTTAAAAGGACCTGTAATACAACATAAAAAATGAATTTTAAAATGAATCTTATTAACGAATAAAAATATTATACTCTATATTATTAGAATATAATATTATAATCTAAATCTATATTAATTATGTATATTTAATTATTCTTAATATATATATATATATATATATATATATAGGATAATGAATCACATAAGAAGAATGATTTATTATAAGAATAAGAAGAATAAATCTAAGTTGTATAATTATATATGAATAATTAAGATCAAAAGTAATTTAAAAGTTATAAAATCTATTAAAAAAATCACACTACTTTATGTTTTAATTTTGATCATTCAAGTAAAATTTAATGATCAAGATTTACTCCTCTTACTCTCATAATTAATCACTTCTCTCACTTGATATTGACTATTCAATATTTAATTGTGAGAGTGAAACCGTGTAACCTTTAAACTACTATTGATCTTGATTATTCTTGTATAATTATACAATTCAAATTTACTCTTTTCACTCTTATAATAAATCATTCATTTCGTTTGATACATCATTATTAATTTATTTTTTAAGTTAATATAAATAATATTAAAAGATTTGAAATAAAACATAATTTTAAAAATAAAAAATTGAAGAAAATCTATTTAAAAAATCTACAATTTTATTCTTTAATTCAATATTTAAATGTTAACATAAATAATAAGATCTACTTATAATCTTATTTTTTGGTGTATTTGTTTTTTTTTTTTTTTTTCCGGTGTACTAAGAGAACAGAAAAACAAAACAAGACAAGGCTAAAGTCAAATAGATATAAGGCCTAAGCTGTCCGAAAGAAGACAAGAGAGAACTTGATTAAGAGGATCTGCCAAAGCTTCAAAACTTCATCCTGATCAGCTCCAATTTTGGTATATTTGTTTAAGTTTAAAATATATATAATTTAATAACGATATAGTCTAAATAATTAATACTAATCGAGATGTCCTTTTACGACACAGATAAATTTATAAATAATATTAAATTGATAAAAAAAATTTAAATATTATTATCTTTTTTTAAAAAAAATTTTGAAAGAGAAAAGTATTCATGTTGGAGGCATCATCTTCCTTCGTAGAGGGATCCCACGAACTTTAGAACGAAAATTCTTATCCGTGCACTCCATTGAACATCTGGAATTTATTATAAAATAGTATGAAGGATAATTATTATATTATTCTTTTGCTGTGAAATTATTATCTTATTCATTTTTGAGAGATAGCACCCGCTGAGCAGCGATATTACGAGGAACTTCACTTTTAGCCTTTAGGCTTAGCCGTTCTTTTGGAAAAGCAAAAGGAGATATGATATTTGATTATTTGGACCCACAATCGACACAGTAAAAAGTGGCGGGAAAACGACAAATTTGCTGTATAGAGAGAGTGAGCTATGATAGACTAGTATGTGTTAGGTGTAGGGTGAGATAGTATGTGATTTTTTTTAAAAAAAAAATTTAAATACTTTAATCCTTGATTTCTAAGTCCCGCTTCTCTAGGTGGGGGATAGGCCCCCGTTCCCTGCCCTGCGAGTAAATATTCGGTCCTATCCCTTGCCCAATGTTCGTATGGGTACCTGTTTTTTACTTATCCGCGGGTTTATAGGTACCCGTGGATATTCATGAATACATATTAAAATATTAAAAATTTTAAAAATTTAAATTAAATATAAAAATTCTAATATCATAAAATACTTAAAATAATCATAAATAATAATCTAATTTAACAATTCAAATTTTAATAATTTAATATACTTAAAATAAAAATAAACATATAAAATAAACAAAAAAGAAGTACAATAATCTAATTCTACAATCTAAATTCTAACAATTTAAAATACTTAAAATAAAAATAAATACATAATAGTAATTCAATCATTAATCTAATATATAATAAGTACAAATAAATCTAACTTATAAATTTAGACCTTATTCTAATCAATTTAAATAAGAATAATATTAGTTTAACTAAGTTAATAATTTAAGGGTAAAATAGTAATTTCATGGCAGATACCCGTGGATATAGGGATAGTGATCCCTGACCCCGCCCCATTTTAACATAAGGGTATTTAAAATCCCCATCCCTATTACCCGCGCGGGCAAAATCTTCCCCCATACTCGCCCTGTTGCGGGTATTACCCGCGGGTATCCACGGATGCGGGTTTTTTTGACATCTCTAATTATCATTATGCATTGCATGCTCAATCCACTCCTTACACTTGAGCTTCAACCGCATCTCTTGCCACCGCACAAAACCATCTCGTAGCTACATTGACCCACTTGTACTAGCCACCGCTCACGTACATCCACCACCTAATCAGCGACAGCATCTTCACTCATATGTGGAGCAGCTTGACAATTTGACGGAGCACCACACCACAAGGTAGCCTCCACTAGTCGCTATCGTGCCGACCTCGACACCTTAGCGGTTATTATAGTTAGCGCAAACCGCCGCAACACGCTGCTATTCCTCTTCTATTGAGTTAGTTCCTCTTCTAGTCTCCCCTTCTCTATGAGATTATATTTTCTTTATGTTTCTATGTTGATTTTTTATTTTTATTTTTTAGTTTAGACTAGATTGATTGAGTTGAGAATGTAAATGATAAGGCTATGAGTTATGGTGGAATGATATTTGGGATTGTTTCTTTCTATTTTGGGGTTCTTATTTTTTGGGGGTGTTTGAGAAAAAGGTGAAATAATTGAACATATATCCTTTATGGGGTATAATCTGATGATATTTGGAAAATGATTAATGAATATCGAATGTAGAGCAATTTGAGGACGAGATCATGGTTTTGATTGTTCTCATTTTCTTTGCCTCATAATTAAGTGTTTTGACGCTAAATCCTAGTTGGTCTGTCTCAAACCAGCATTTCAATAGCTTGTTGGCTGCATTGGCGGTGAATGATCATGAAATATTTAAATAATATTCCTCTATGGATTTCATCTCATTGATATTATTGTCTTTGTTTATTTGCTTTACCATTTTAAGAATGGGCTGTTTGAATGTTTGTGGGGTACGCATGTGAATTATGTGTGTGTCTCCTTTTTGTTTTAATTTTTATTAAGATTATTAAAATCAAGGCAGTGTTGCACGTTCATAATTGATTTCATTAAATATTTATGATGTCTCCATATTTCAGTTGTAATCATGTCTATATTTCATATATGCTACTTTAGTAGTGCCAATTAGGGCTATGTTTGCAATGACTCTCTGGCTGGGGAATAGTGCCTACCTGTATATTTTGGTTGCATTTGTATAAACGCTAAAGGCAATTAGTAAGTTGTTAGTGATCTTGTTGGATATTCATAATAGTTAGGTATTTTTAAACCATATATGGTTTGTGCTAGAGGAATGTTTAATTGGCAATTTTGTGGCATTCAAAACAATTAGATCTATGGGTTAATTAACTTGCCGTTCTTGTACAGTATACATTGATTGTACATTGGTTCAAGATTACTCTTCCTCCAATGAGGAAAACAACTTTATATTCGTAGTTTTGATTGTTTAAATGTCAATTACAGTGCCTGTAGCTATTTTTGTGCTTTAAGTAGCTGCAGGACTTGAGGCAATGAGCTGCAAATGCTTTTGATCATGTCAGTGATTAGTTTTGGTGTCCTAGTATCTTCTTATGGAGAGATAAATATAAACTATATTGGAGTAGTTTACCAAATGGGAGGTGTTGTTGGTGAAGCTCTGAGACTTATCTTCATGGGGATTTTTTTTAAGAGAAAGGATCTTTAGTAAAATCCTATATCAATGATGTATTGTGTTAGTGCTCGTAGGCAAGTGTTTTTTTTTTTTTTTTTCAGAATTTTACTTTCTGTTGCACAATTTTTTCAACTAAACTTTGTATAATGTAAATTAATGCTTGTGAAAACAATTTCGGATTGTTCTGTAGTGCAATTTGTTTATTTCTCCAGCACTAGCCTTGGTGAAAGGAAAAAAGAGACAAGCCAAATCTACCCTAAATTTGTCTTTGATGATTACATGAAGCTTTGTGCCAGCTTCAAGCCAAAGAGCCAGAAATTCTTTGTAGTTGTACTTTCTTGTAGCAATATAAGAGCCTTATGGTACTTTCTACAGTTAGATAAATCTGGTATAATCTAGTTCCATAGATCTTTTGATTTATGTTATGATGTATTCAAACTTATTTCTGTGCTTCTCACTAGTTTTTTTGTTGTCAAGTCTTTAATATGAATTTATTAAACAACAAAAAGAATTGCCGATTATATTTTTATGTGTCAAAGGCAGGATAATCGCAAACAATATTGTAATTATGTGGAAGTCTAATGTGTGACATGGGAAATTTCTTTTCCCCTCCTACAACTATTCACTTATGCCTAAGAAGATAATATTAGGGGAATTGTTTTTATTAACTTGAAAAACTAACTTTAACACTGTACACAAATGGGGAGGTTTTTTGCTAACTTGAAAAACTAAGCCAATATTAAAGGTTTTTTTTTGTGTTAAAGAATTATTATACGGTTTTTTTTCTAATACACATATATAGCCACAACTCAAAATTCATAATTTTTTTTTTAAATGCCAAGTTATCAACATATTTAAACAATTACCAATATTTTGAAATAAAGTTACCAATATTTGTCTAAAAGTTATCAACCCATATAGAACACTTTGAAGTGACTTAGCTAATGTACAACTAATTCCATGTTATTTTTAGACTCACTTCTTCAATTTATAGTGTCAAAGAGATTTCTTAACTTGTTTCCTAATACAAAATGCATTAAAAAAATCTTAATATCTTCCAAATTTCGAAAGCATGAAAAGTTACCAACACCTTTAACCAATTACCAATATCTTAAACTAAAGTTACTAATATTTGTTAGAATGTTACCAACTTAGTGCAAAACAATTTAAAGTGACTTTGTCATTATAACACTAATTTCATATTATATTCAGGATCACTTGATCAATTTATAGTATCTAGTAGTTCTCTTAACTTACTCCCTGATATAAATTTAGTTAAGAATCTTAATACTTTAAAAAATTTCAAAACTAGAAAAATTACTAACATATCGAACTAGATACAAACATTTTGAACTAAAATGACCAATATTTTTGAGAAAGTTACCAATTAGGTATATAACAATTGGATGTTTATTAGTCAGTTTCTTCGTAATTCTATCTTGTATTTAGGTTAACTTAATCAATTTTTAGTACTAAAGAGTTTTCTTAACTTGTTCCTTAACACAAATTTAGTTAAGAATCCTAATACTTTAAAAATTTTCAAAACCAAAAAAGTTATCAATATTCTGAAAAAGTTACCAATATTTTAAACTAAAGTTATCAACATTTGTGAAAAAGTTATCCATCAGGTGCAGGACAATTTTTTATTAGTCAATTTCTCATTAATTTTATTTTGTATTTAGATTCACTTGATCAATTTTTAGTGTTAAGAAATCCTCTTAACTGTTTCCTTAACGCAAATTCAGTTAAGAATTCTAATACTTTCAAAATTTTCAAAACCTAAAAAGTTATCAATATCTTGAACTAGTTACCAACATTTTTTATAAAGTTATCAACCAGTTATAGGATATGTTGAGTGTTTATTAGCCAGTTTCTCACTATTTTCAACTTGAATTTTGATTCACTTTATCAATTTTTAGTGCCAAAGAATTCTCTTAATGTGTTTCCTAGTATAAATTTAGTTAAGAATCCTAATACTTTCAAAATTTTTAAAACTAGAAAAGTTATCAATATCTTGAAACAGTTACCAATATTTGTGAGAAAGTTGCAAACTAGGTGCAGGACAATTGGATGTTTATTAGCCAATTTCTCACTAATTTCATTTTGCATTTAGGTTCGTTTGATTAATTTTTAGTACCCAGAAATTCTCTTAATTTATTTCCTAATACAAATTTAGTTAAGAATTCCAATACTTTCAAAATTTTTAAAACTTGAAAAGTTGCCAACATCTTGAGTCAGTTACCAATTTTTTGAGCTAAAGTTACCAATATTTGGGAGAAAGTTACCAACTCGGTGCAGGATATGACTTGGCTAGTTTCGCACTAATTTCATCTTATATTTAGGTTCAGTTGATCAATTTTTAGTGCTAAAGAGTTCTCTTAATTTGTTCCCTAAGACAAATTTAGTTAAGAATTCTAATAGTTTTAAAATTTTCAAAACCAGAAATGTTACTAACATCCATAACAAGTTGCTAATATTTTGAATTAAAATTACCAATATTTTTGAGAAAGTTACCAACTAGGTGCAAGAATTAGATGTTTATTATCCAATTTTTAACTAATTCCATCTTATATTTATATTCACTTCATCAATTTTTAGTGTCAAGAAATTCTCTTAATTTATTCTCTAACATAAATTTAGTTAAGAATTCTAATATTTTAAAAAATTTCAAAATCTGAAAAGATACCAATATCGTGAACTAGCTACCAATATTTTGAACTAGAGTTACCAACATTTGTGAGAAAGTTACTAACTTAGTGTAGGATATGACTTAGCCAGTTTCTCACTAATTTCATCTTGTATTTAGATTCATTTGATCAAATTTTAGTGCAAAAGAGTTCTTTTAAATTGTTTTCTAACACAAATTTAATTAAAAAATCTTACTACTTTCAAAATTTTCAAAAACTTGAAATGTTGCTAACATTTTGAATCAATTACCAATATTTTGAATCAAAATTGCAAACATTTGTGAGCAAGTTACCAACTGGTGCCCAATAATTGATTTGTATCATCCTTAGCACAAGAGATATTAACAATTGATTACATGCAATTTGATTCTCAAAGATATTGAAACATTTCACAAGTTAAATTATCAAAAACCAAACCAAATCATTGAAAACTAAGAATCCATTAGAGACACGTAATAATAATAATAATAATAATAACCAAATGATTTTTTTTTCTTATGAAATGCTCACAACGCTCAACATGAGAGAAGCACAAAGGAAACTAATACAGTCTAAAGTCCAAAATAAACCAGAAAAATACAAGATAGAGCCACCTAACCAAATCAAGTATACAACTTGAGACTAAAACCAAACATCCATAAACAATATCAATGTCACTAAATAGCTAATACACCTGATAATTTTTAACAAAACCACCTAAGCACAAAGATTGGATTAGTAGATTAGTAGTTCAGAAGCATTCATAATTCAACTCCTTAGCATGCCATAACCAGAGCTGCACCATCACAAAAAGTATATCCAAGCATAGGAATAAGCATAGACATAACATCTAAGTTACTAATAGAAACAAAACCTAGCACAGCATCCAATCATGAATAACTCAATCATCAAAAGAAGGAACAAAATCGGAATTATACATAATACGTTATGTATAACTCATCTTAGATAAATCAATCAATTCTCATATGATCAAACGTTGACACCTGCTATTGCACAACAATTTCCATCTCTTGCAAAATTTTTTGAAGTGTGATAACTAAATGATCTCCATCACAAAATTTTTTAAGAATAACCAAATGATGACTGGGACCACAGGAGGCATTCATTGAGAAAATAAAAAGTGTGATAAAAATCATCTAAGTCTATTCAAATCAATTTACCCAAAACGACACATGACTAATAATATATAGACAAGAAAAATCAAGCAATACAAATTTTAAATAAATTAAGTGTTGGGTTCATTTTTCTCTTTTCTATTTTAACTGGAAAACCCCAAGGTGATGAATAGAGTAGCATAGCCTTTGAGCCGCTATCAAAAACCATAATCAAAATCAAGAGAAAGAGAAGAAGCTACCCTTTCAAAATTAGGATGAAGGGACGGAGAGAGAGTGAAGGACACAAAAAGGAGGGGCAAGCTACTACTGAACCAGCAGACAAGGATGAAAAGGAACATTGTAGTTCACCTGAGAGAGATAGTGCTTAGTGCATAGTCGACAGCATTTTGGGGTTTAGGAGCGGCAAGAAGAAGAAGAAGAAGATGATGGGAAGCAAGAAGCAATTAGGGAGTGAAGTTTCAAAGAGTTTGGGCTGGGGAGCAAGTGAAGTTACGGTGAAGATTTAGGGTGGGGAGGGAGTGAAATTTCAAAGAGGATATGGGGGTAGAGACAATCTTGTAGGTTTCTGCTTTTACTTGTTTTTTAAAATTTTAACTTTAACTACTCTATACATACGATCCCTGTTATATCCCATACGTTGTTTTTTTTTTTTTTCGTATGAGTCCCCATAGTGGTTGTATCAAATGTATCCAAATATCATTTCCCAAAAGCAAAAGGTCTCGTTTGAGCTATTGACAAGCTAGCATTATAGGTCAATGATTTTTGGAGATTAGAACTTTAATGAGCCTTAACATACCAGAGTAAACAAAGATAGAAATGTTATTTGTTCATAAAAAAATAAATATTTTATGAACATAATAAATAAAGAACAATATAAAATTCTAACTTTTCTTTTTTAACACTTATTAATTATTACTTAAATTTTGTATCTTGTTTTTCTATTATATGTTTATATTTATGAGAAGTATAATTTTAATGTAGAAATAACATGTATCTAGCAATTATTTGATATTTAAAATATTTAAATAAGAGATTAATTTTAATTATACTATATGTTAATTAATTTTTATATAATCTTTTAAGATAGTTATAATAAAAATCAAATGCTTTCTAATAAAATATCATATAATGCAAAAAAAAAAAAAACTTTTATACTAACATACAATGACATTATATTAAAATTAAATTTCTAAATAAATTTTATTTGTCACAAATGTAGTGGGAGTAACCGTAAAATTATTGCGTGAACTAGATTAATATATATTTTTCAATATTAATTAATATATACATTGTATACGTTCATATGTTTAAATATATTACCAAAAAAAAAAAAAACCTAATCATTGATTTGGATAAAGAATCTTGAGGTAGTGTATTTAATTACAGAGAAGAATTAAACCAAACCAAAGAACTTTGAACAATACAATAGCTGGTTGCAACATAGGTTTATTTATTTGTTTATTGTCACAAACTACTTACATTTCTCACTTTGGTGAAGTTGGGAAAAGTTGCTAAGAAAAGCCAAAAGATAGATGACCAACGACATTTTGAGGGGAGCTTGCATGAGTGGGGACTAATAATATGGTTTTAGCATTGGCACTCCTAACAACACTTTTTAATAAAATCAGCGGGCCAGTAGCTCACCTAAATTATTCAACTTTGGAAATGGATACTACTTGCCAAATCTGGAGTTTTACTACAATATAAGTACAACGAGTAGTAGATATTTTGCTCTATTACCTTATCCGTTGTTATTTGTTAACATCATAACCATCCAAGTTTTTTTCATTCATTGTGCTCTCCAAACCTTACGGCCTTAAGAAAAAGGTACAAAATTTTAATTAAAATTTAATTAATCAATTACCTATATTTTACTTTTTGATTGATAAAGTTTAGGTTGAGAAAATAATTTACGCAAATCTAAGATCAGGAATGCCCCTAGACTCATCAAGTATTTATAAAATACTTACAAGATCATTCACCAAAGTATATTTAAAGAATCGAACTAAAGTTATAGTGATCCATAAGTGAAAAGCTAATCAAATGAGGCAATCCCATATCAAATACCTATATTATTCATACATACTTCTAGTCACTAAAAGAAGCTGAACCAAGAGAGGATTGAAAATTGTGCACCATATATAACTGAACATGGATTCAGTCACTCAAACTTCGATTAGTTATTACTTATGAATAACACATCAAAACTTGGCATAAATTTTACATAGAATACCAACATAGTCCAATCAAACATTGCACCACAAATTCCCGTACAGCACAGACTACCCCCCTTACATGAGAAAAATCCTGCCCAAAAAAAAATCGTAAACAATACATTTCATTTTGCATTTGATATTTCATTCAAATCTGTGGTTATTCCAAAATTTAGCAGATGACACAGCCACTAGGATACTCATCCCCACTTGTAACATAGTGGTACTGATTATATTGAAGTGGTCTCGTGTGACAATAAAGGGGATAGGCTTCGTATAACTTCACAGGTTCTGGCACTTTTGTTGTATCATTCTTGTCATTTGACTTTTTAGGTTCTTCCTTCTTCTTCTCCTCTTTTGTAGGTCCAACAGAAACTATCTCAGTGTGACACCATTTACGTAGCTTGCCTACTACATGTACTGGATCAATATCCCCCGTTAGGGTCAATTTCTTGTCTTTCATATCCACAGACACTGACTCAACCCCTGCAAAATTATAACAAATTCAATTTCACTTGAATTTTTGGAGAAGTTTTTGCATGTATACAATTTTAACACTCTTATAATAAAATTGGGTTCCATTAATTTTGTTCAAAACACATTTACTTGTTTTTAATTCTATGAGGAAGATTAATTAAGAAGTTGAAATTCAGTACCTGGAATGCCAGAGACTGTCTTCATAGCTTTTTGCTTCGTTCTGTCATCGTACAAGTCCACCTTCAACACTACTATCTATTGCAGAACAAATCAAAGAAATATTAGGACCCAAAAATTACTTATATTATATATGTCTACTCTACAATGTGAAAGGAAATAATCAAAGACGAGCCACGGTTGAAATTTGAACACAAAATTGTGGTTTCCATACTTTGAATATAAAAGGAGGTACTCCAATTCAGACTTCAAAATTTACATATACACACACGAATTATCAACCATGCATGAAAACAAAGCAAAAACCATGTGAAAACTGAACAAACGGGGTTTACTTTAATGCAATGTTTAATGAGGTGATGAAGGAGAGGAGATCATAATAGAGATTGGTTGAACATGGGGGTCTAGTTCTAACCTTCATCGTTGTTGCAAATGAAACTTCTGATGCAAGAGGCTAAGCAAGAATTGTTGGTTAAAATTGCAAAGAAAGGGAAAGAGGAATTTGAACAGGTAACACTTGAGGAGGAAGTGTATTGTATAAGATCGAGATATCTTTTTACTTGAAGTGAAGTGGTGAAGTGATGCTTAGTTTGAGCAAGAATTTATAGTAGCAGCTAGGAGCAGGTGAGAAACACATAGGATAGAGTCAACGCGGAGTCAAGGCAAAAAGTAGCATTCTTCTTTCGAGGATGGATCCCTTGAAAACTTAAGGAAAATGGAGTTCGTATTTATTTTTCTATCAGTCTTAACTCAAAATAAGAGAATTATTAAATAAAAGAAGAGTGATAGGGGATATATTTTTTGTGGTGCAGAACACGACGTATACGAAAAATATGAGCAAAACGATAAAAATACTCGGATAATAGATTTCACATGATTATTGTTACTTTTGTTCAGTATTTTTTTTTTTTTAAATTTACCAGCATATTGTTTAATATGCTAGTAAATATTTGGATTAAAAAAAATTAAATAAAAATAATAATAATTATGTGAAACCTATCATTTAAATATTTTTTTATTTTGCTCACTTTTCAGCATGCATTGCATATAGCGTTGCAAAAATATACCCCCAAATATTTTTCTGAATAAAAGTATATGATATAGTATTTAGAGGTGAGTCTCATAAATTTTTTTATAAGGATATATCGAATAATGAGTTTTAATCGAGAAATTTTTATATGGTCCGAAAGCACTATATAACTATACTTTCGATCAATTATGTAAATATATTTTTATAGAATCATATATTAATATAAATTTTATATAAAATATACTTACTTGAAAGTATAACTACATGATGCTATGAACCATGTAAATATTTCTCGTTGCAATCTGTCGATACGAATAACAGTGTTAAAAATTTAATAGTTGTGGTTGGGAACTTTCGAAGAGGTTTGGCCGCATTTACGTCTCGATGTGTGTGTTCCATTCATGAATCATGCGACTCGGTCCCTTCCTAAAGCAAAAAGGTCGGGCTTTACGCGGAGCTCAATCGTGGACTTTCTGTAACAGTGCTCTCTATTCTTTCTAGATGTTATTTATACACTTCGATAGTCATATATTAATAATATTAATAATTGTAGAATTTAGTTACATTTTGGAGAGTAGAACTTTAATGGGTCTTAAAACAACAGAGTCAACAAACATAGAAAAATTATTTATATATTAAAACAGTAGACATTTTATTAATATAATAAAGAGAGAAAAAATTTTAACCTTTTTTTCCTTAACACTTATTATCATTTAAAATTTTGTATCTCTTTTTCCCACTGCTTTATCTGTGAGATGTCTGTTTTTTTTATGTAGGAATACCATTTCTTAAATAATATTAAAAATGTTTAAATATTTTACTCTATTACCTTATTCATTGTTATTTGTTAACATCATAACCAATCAATTTTTCAATTCATTATGCTCCCCAAATATTACGCCTTTGAGAAAAAGGTACAAAATTTTAATTAAAATTTAATCAATTAATCACTTATATTTTATTAGTCAGATAAACCAACCACGATTAGGTCAATCAATTGCCTATAATATTTAGGTTGGATATATATCGGCCTTAGTGTATTTTAAATTTGGATAACCCATATGGATATCTTAGTTAAGATAAAAGCTCCACATTATTTAAGATGAAGTTTCAAGAAATTTTATATATGAAAATACTTAATAAATAAATATTTTATAATATTGAGGTAGTATTATAAATTTGAGATATAATTAAATATAATACACATATGCGCGCTATTGTCTTGTCACGTGTGTGTAGCTCGCTTAATTTTTACTATCCATAATATTTTATCTGATTGACTCATTCATTTTGGACCATTGGAACATGTTTATTGTGCCTAATGTTTTTTGTTTTTTCTTCTTTCTCTCTTGCTTCTTACCACTACTGCTGCATCTATCTGCTTTTTCATTTTTGCTGTACTTTGGAGGTCACCCACTACCTCCTTTGTGCATTCAACTACTAGGACAAGGTGCTTGTTGCTCAATGCACCAAGATCATTGTGTGGACAAGGTCACGAGGAGACCCACATCTAATTCTGGACGGTTACTCGTCGAAGCCATTCCAAATAAACTTTTGAGGATAATACTTAGCACAATTTGTGGCAATCTTAATCCAATTCTTTTTCTATTTGCTTGTTTGTTGTTTGTGTTGTTTTGTTTATAATTGACAATAGCTAAAATATTATTATCCTAAGTTATATCTCCAACAATTTATACCTCTAATCACTTAAAGAAGCCGAACTAAGAGAGGATTGAAAATTATGCACCATATAACTGAACATAAATTGAATCACTCAAACTTTTATTAGTTATGAATAACACATCAAAACTTGGCATAAATTTTACATAAAGTACCAACGTAGTCCAATCAAACATTACACCACAAATTCCTCTATAGCACACATTACTCCTCTTTCATGAGAAAAATCCTGCCCAAAAAATTGGAGACAACAGTTCATTTTGCATTTGATTTTTCATCCAAGTCTGTGGTATTCCAAAATTTAGCAGATGACACAGCCACTAGGATACTCATCCCCACTTGTAACGTAATGGTATTGATTATATTGTAATGGTCTCATTTGATAATAAAGGGGATAGGCTTCGTATAGCTTCATAGGTTCTGGCACTTTTGTTGAATCCTTCTTGTCATCTGACATTTTAGGTTCTTCCTTCTTCTTCTCCTCTTTTGCAGGTCCAACAGAAACTATTTCAGTGTGACAACATTTACGTAGTTTGCCTACTACATGTATTGGATCAATGTCCCCAGTTAAGGTCAATTTCTTGTCTTTCATGTCCACCGACACTGACTCAACCCCTTCAAAATCATAACAAATTCAATGTGGGTTAAATTTTAAGAGAAATTCTTGTATTTATACAATTTTAACACTCTTATAATAAAATTGAGTTCAACCAATTTTATTTAAGATATGTATGTTTCTAAATTTTACGAATTTTATTGTGAGTGTATTTAAATATGAGATATTATCCACTAAAAGAGGGGGGAGGAAAAGTTTTGCTTTCATAGCAATTTGCTAGCCAAGAATGAAATGCAGGGTATTTCTTTTCCTGTTTCTTTTTAGTTGGTAATTTGTTTGCTTTTTGATTGCCTTTAGCATCTAAAATTTGAGAGGCATAGCAGATGAGGAAGATTAAGAAGTTGAAATTCAGTACCTGAAATGCCAGAGACTGTCTTCATTGCTTTTTGCTTGGTTCTGTCATCGTACAAGTCCACCTTCAACACTACCTTCTGTTGTGGAAAAAATCAAAGAGCTTTTAGGAACCAACAATTACTTAATATAAAAGGAAAAAAATAATCAAGACGACTCCGGGTTGAAATTTGATGGATTTCATACTTAAGGTACTCCAATTCAAACTTAAAAGTTTACATATACACACACAAATAATCAACCGTGCATGAAAGCAAAGCAAAAATTATGTGAAAAACTGAAAAATGGGTTTACTTTAATGCAATGATTAATTAGGTGATGAAGGAGAGATCATAATAGAGATTGGTTGAACAATAGGGTCTATTTCTAACCTTCATTGTTGTTGGAAATGAAACTTCTGATCTAAGAGGCTAAGCAAGATCAAAAATGAAAAGAAAGGCTAATAATTACGAGGAGGTTGGGGATTTTGAAGAGGTTACACTTGAGGAGGAAGTGTAATGTATGATATATCTTTTTTACTTGAAGCGAAGTGGTGAAGTGAAGTTTAGTTTGAGCAAGAATTTATAGTAGGAGACTAGGAGCCCAGGAGGTGGTGAGAATACGCGGAGCAGAGTCAACGTGGAGTGAAGGCAAAAAGTAGTGTTCTTCCTTCGAGGATGGATCCCAAAAGAATAATGGTTGTGGTTGGGGAACTTTCGCGGAGGCTTGGTCGCAGGTAGCGGATACTTTGGTCCCGGTCAGCTTGGGACCATTCAATGATTTGCTATTATGGACTGTTAAATTAATTAATATATTATATGAATGGCTCATATTAATTGATATAAATTAAATAATTTATTAAACAATAACAAAATTTTAGAATTATCCTTTTATCCTTCTTCTCTCTCACCGCATAGCTCCGCACTCTATGTCATTGAAGCACGCTATCCATGCTTTTCTCTCCACTGGCAATCCCTGTCCTTACTCACCCCCCTCCCCCAAAAAAACAAAAAATGCCATCCATTTTGCTCGCCTCAGCCATACCCATCAAATCTTTTGTACTCAATTTCAAGTTCGAGCAAATGGGTACTCCAGAAATTGGGCTAAAATTATCCTCTAATTATCATCAATACCGTGGTTTTAAGTCTTGAACTTTCAAATTACAAAATACAAAAGAAAACTATGAAGCTGCTGCTATAACAACGAACAGTTTCAAGCAATTAAATTCAAGTATTCTCAGATAAAAATATGGCTTAATTCACAATGGGTTCAAACAATTAGGTTCTTTAAACATAAATTAATAATTTCTCGAGGAAGGAAAAAGGAAAGAGGGTTGTCAGAGACTCGGATTTTTCGATGAGTGGTTTCATGGCGGGGGGCATTTGGTAGTGTCTCTTTGCGATGGTCCTAGCCATGGGCCATTGTCTGACGGGGACGCACAAAACTACCTCAATATTGCGGCAAAGGAGATGAGTGTGTTGGAGGCGGTGGAAGTATAGGTGCCAACGAGGGGACGAAGGTGCTAGAGAAAGAGGTGATGGATATTGGGTGAGGTGGCGAGTGGGTGAAGGTTTGTTTTTTGTTCTTCTCTACCATACCAAGCTACAAATAGTAGTCTAGAAATATCTTCTCCATATCTTTCAATCTAATGTAAGTTTTGGGTTTGCTTACTGAATGAAAAAAAAAAAAAAACACCACAACTTTCTTAGTTTAAGACTATTAAATGACAAAAAAGTGGGTGGAAGAGGATATAGATTTGGTGGTGGAGGTGTTGCTGGCACCGGGGGGGAGCGATGGAGCTGATGGAGGGGGCAGTGGCAGCAACATAATTGGTGGCTAGGAGAGGTGGAAGAAGGTGGAGGCGGGTGAGTGTTAGGAGTGAGGAATTAAAAGTTAAAAAATGGGTAATTTGATAATTTTAATGTGATAAAATGAGGAGCATTTGAATGTCCAAAATATGTGAGGACCAACGTATCCTTCACCACTCTTTCTAGATACTATTTATACGCTTTGTAGTTATATAATAATAATTGTAGAATTCGGCTACATTTTGGAGATTAGAACTTTAATCAATCTCTTTTTGGGTTGAAGCACAATGGCTCACTAGATTCTATTATTAGGAGCCCGACTGATCTGATTCGATTTATAAACATCCTAGAGAAGGCTATAAGTCTTCTAGCAGAGATTTTTTCCCTTTGTAAAGATCGAACCTAAGACACTTGATTAAGCGGGTTAAAGCACTTAGCCACTTCAACTAACCCCATGTTGGTCTTCTTTCTTAAAACAACATAGTAAACAAACATAGAAAAGTTATTATACATTAAAAAAGTAGACATTTTATTAATATAATAAAGCAAGAAAAGATTTTAAAATTATGATAGGTGAACTCATTTTACATAGGATATTGTGGTGACTCACATTCCATCCACCATTGGATGGAGTCTGGGCTCAATTCAAGTGGGTTTCATATCCCATCCAATAGTGGATGAGATGTGAGTTAATACGATATCTTATGTTGAATGAGTTCATCAAACATTTTTTAATATTTTAATAATTTTTTCTTAACACTTTTATCATTGAAAATTTTATATCTTTTTTTTCTCTACTATATCTTTGAGATGTCTATTTTTTTATATAGAGATACCATTTCTTAAACAATATTAAAAAATTTTAAATAAAGAGATTAATTTTAATTATACTATTAATTAATTTTTATATAATCTTTTAAGATTTTTATAGAAAAAAATCTAAAGCTTTTATACTAACATAGAATGATATTATTTTAAATTAAATTTCTAAATAAGTTTTATTTGTCACAAAAATAGTGAGATTAACAGTAAAATTATTGGGTGAACTATATTAATATATTGTTCAATAGTAAGTAATATATACATTATATTCAATTATATTACCAAAAAATATCTAATGGTCGGTTTGGGTAAAGATTCTTGAGGTAGTGTATTTAATTGTAGAGAAGAATCGAACCAAATGAAAGAACTTTGAACAATCCAATAGCTGGTTGCAATGTAAATTTGTGATTTTTGACAAACTACTTAATTTTCTCACTTTGGTAAAGTTGGGAAAATTTGCTAAGAACAACCAAATAATGGAGATGACCAAGGACATTAGCAGAGGAGCTTGCATGAGAGGGGGTAAACAATATCGTTTTAGCATTGGCACTCCTAACAATATTTTTTAAGAAATCAGCGGGCTGATTGCACACATAAATTCTTCAACAATGGAAATTGAATGTCAGCATATTTCTATTGAGAAATACTACTTGTCAAACGTGGAGTTTGACTTACATCATAGGTACAACAAGTACTACCCATTTTACTCTATTACCCTATCCATTGTTATTTGTTAACATCATAACCAACCAATTTTTTTTTTTTATTCATTCTGCTCCCCAAATCTTACGTCTTTGAGAAAAAGTTACGAAGTTTTAATTAAAATTTAATCAATTAATTACTTAATTTTATTTTTTTATTAGCCAGATAAACCAACCCCGATTGGCTCAATCAATTGCCTATAGTATTTATACCTCTAATCACTGAAAGAAGCCGAACCAAGAGAGGATTGAAAATTGTGCACCATATAACTGAACATAAATTCAATCACTCAAACCTTTATTAGTTTTTACTGATGAATAACACATCAAAACTTGGCATAAATTTTACATAGAATACCGACGTAGTCCAATCAAACATTACACCACAAATTCCTGTATAGCACACATTACTCCTCTTTCATGTGAAAAATCCTGCCCAAAATATCGAAGACAAGATTACATTTTGCATTTATGGTTATTCCAAAATTTAGCAGATGACGCAACCACTAGGATACTCATCCCCACTTGTAACGTAATGGTATTGATAATATTGATAACAAAGAGTATAAGCTTCTTATAGCTTGACAGGTTCTAGCACCTTTGTTGAATCCTTCTTCTTCTTCTCCTCTTTTGCAGGTCCAACAGAAATTATCTCAGTGTGACAACATTTACGTCATTTGTCTACTACATGTATTGGATCAATGTCCCCAGTTAAGGTCAATTTTTCGTCTTTCATGTCCACAGACACTGATTCAACCCCTTCAAAATTATAACAAATTCAATTTCAGTTATATTTTAAGAGAAATTCTTTTATGGATACAATTTTAACACTCTTATAATAAACTTGAGTTCAACCAATTTCATTTAAGATATATGTGTTTCTAAATTCTATGAATTTTATTGTGAGTGTATCTAAATGTGTGAGATGTTATCTACTTAAGAAAAAGGGTGGAAAAAGTTTTGTATTTATAGCAATTTGCTAGCAAAGAATGAAATACAGGGTATTTCTTTTCCTTTTTTTTTTTTTTTTCCTTTTTACTTCGTAATTTGTTTGCTTTCTGATTGCTTCTAGCATCTGAAAATTGAGAGGCACAGCAGAGGAGGAAGATCAACTAAGAAGTTGACATTCAGACATTCAGTACCTAAAATGCCGGAGACTGTCTTCATAGCTTTTTGCTTGGTTCTGCCATCGTACAAGTCCACCTTCAACACAACTTTCTGTTGCAGAAACAAAAAAATCAAAGAGCTTTTAGGACCCAACAATTACTTATATGTGTCTAAAGTATGAAAGGAAACAATAATCAAAGACGATGCCGGGTTGAAATTTGAACACAAAATTGTGGATTTCATACTTAAGGTACTCCAATTCAGACTTAAAAGTTTACATGTACACACACAAATTATCAGCCATGTATGAAAACAAAACAAAAATCATGTGAAAAACTGAAAGATGGGTTTACTTCAGTGCAATGACTAATTAGGTGATGAAGGAGAGGAGATCATAATAGAGATTGGTTGAACATGAGGGTCTAGTTCTAACCTTCATTGTTGTTGAAAATGAAACTTCTGATCTAAGAGGAGAGGTTAAGCAAGATCAAAATTGCAAAAGAAGGCTAATTAACAGGAGCTCGTGGTGAAGTGAAGCTTAGTTCGAGCAAGAATTTATAGGGGGTGGTGAGAATACGTGGGGCAGGGTCAACGTGGAGTCAAGGGAAAAATAGTAATGTTCTTCGTTCGAGATGGATCCCAAAAACATAATGAGAAATTCTAATATCTACTGTGGAGGAAGAGTGTTTTTCCTCCATGGTGTATTATGGTCTCATAAAATTTTAAGTGGGACTATGTATTATACTATGTAAAAAGATTTTGTGGTAAAAATTTATCATAGAGGAAGAAATTTTTAGTCCTAGGTGGATGAAAGAATTTCTCAACGATACTGACGTGGTTGGGAACTTTCGAAGAGGTTTGCTTGCATTTATGTCTCGCTGGCATTTTTATCAATCAACAGGACTGTTGTGTCGCTGTCTGTACTTTTCATTCATGAATCGTGCGTCTCGGTCCCTTACTCCCTTCCTAAAGCAGAAAGGCAGGTACATATGAGAAATATTTGCATGGCAGATCAGTACTATATAATTTTATTTTTAGATTAATTATATAAGTATGTTTTATATGAATTTTGTCATTAATATATAATTTTATGTAAAATATAGTTATATGTTAATCGGGAATATAGTTATATAGTACTTCCAAATTATATAAGTATTTCTTGATACACATGGACTTATCGCTAAGCTCAATCGTGGTCTTTCTGTAACATTGCTCTTATATCTATCTACTCTTTCTAGATTTCTAGATGTTATTTACGCACTTCGATAGTCATACATTAATAATTGTAGAATTTGGTTACATTTTGGTGAATGTATTTATAGGAATTATAGAAAATCATGTGTTAATAATTAAGGATTGATATATTATTATTGAATATAGGAAGTTGACGTGATGAATTTAAAAACCTTTCATTACATTTACCAAAAATGCAATTGAATTTTTTTATTTACAACATTTCTGTTTTGTAATCTCCACAGACAATATATAATGGACACTAGATAAAGTACTTCGCAATGAATTTCTTTGTCTTATGTAAATTTATGGCTTTCCATCTCGCTTTTACCATGGTAATGTAATGAGTAATGCTTTAATAGCGATATTTTTTATTGATGCTTCAACGTGTTAGTACGACAATATCAAATAAACGTGCCAATACTTGGTGCAGCTTATAAATATTTTCATAATTATGAGTGTATTGTTTTTAGATCTACTCGAAGTGGAATTCCGATATCTAATATATAATTGGAAAGCAATCATGTAAATAATTATGTATTTATTAGAACTTTTTATTTAATATTTTTATTTCTCATTCTGTGACATAAGGCTACTTATTAGAAAAACTATTCATACTATTTTTGTCAAGCCTAGAAATGATTTTTTTTTTTTAAGCATTTTACAATTATTAGGGGAATGGGTAGTTGGTTGTTGGGCACATACTTGCTCCTCCGAATTAATCACAAGCGTCGGCATGTATGAAAGAAATACGAGACAGAAACCTAAACAAACTGGTGTAATGCATTTGATAGCGCTAGACTTGAAAAGGGGTTGATCCAAGTCCTGGTCATTTAAAATTTTTTTTGCACAATTAGCAAACAAATCATAAGGTTAATCGCAATAAATTTCTAATAGATAGTTAACAGAAATCTAACGAGAACATATTAGATATATCTTTAAACTGTGCTTAGAATGCTATCAGAGCAATAAAGACTATTTTGTTGATGACAATTCAATTTCAGATTATAATAATGATATGTACAAATGTAAATAAAGAAAAGGCTAGAAAAGATTGCACCAAATATTTATACTAGTTCGATTTCTACAAAATTGGAGTTTACATCTAATCCCCATTACTTGTGGGATTTTTTACAATGTGAGTATTCTTTTATACAAAATCTCTTTAAATAAATTTTCTCACAAACTAAAAAATCTCTTTTAATAATATTTTTATTACTTGTGTATTTTACAAGATTTTTTATTTTAAGTTTCACCCACTTGAATTATAAGGTATCAGAGTATGAAATGAAATGAAGAGAATTTGAGTATAAAAGTACAAAGCTTTTCGACTATAACTTACAAAAAAAACTTAAGTCACCAAGACTTGTTACCAAGACATTAAGTGTGTAAGGCCATTTGTATATATAGAGTTGTTAGCCCATGCACTTCATTGATCTCTAACCAATTGATTTGAACATTGGGGCTGTTTTCCAACCTACCCATGGTCAAGTCTTTTTTTATTGTCAATTCTTGTATATTATGAGATGATTTTTTCTCTTTCATAGTACCTACTTAGTTGTCCTTTTCCTTGTTGAGTAAGTTCATTTTTTACCAATGTCTTTTGCTACACTATTGGTGCAAGTGAATATAGGAGAATGTGAAAGTAGGCTTTTCATCTCGGCTTCAATTCTGATTTAGCCATTGATGTTTATGTCCCAACACGTCAACTTCTTGTATTTCGTGCTTCCAATTTTTATTCTAAGGTAGTAGATTCATATGCGACTTATACTATAAATTCTACCTTGAAATTTTGTTGTTCTGCTACTGCGTTTATCTATTTCCTGCATGTACACAAATAAAATTTTTCCAAAATCAAATGCATATAAAATATACTCATAGTTTGTTACCATTATTCATCTAGAGATTCAACAATAATCTCCCCCTAATTTCAGCTGGGGGATCAAACCCATGACTTTGTTCCGATAATATCACTTGTTAGATCAAATACTTATTATTAGATCAAAAATTATAGTTAATGACAAGAATACAATTTTATTTCTTTATAATTTCTTAAAACTGTATTAAATATAAGGGGCTATATATATTGTAAGTGTCATATGTAAGAATATTAAGTCCATCAAATTCTAAAAGTGACATTAATCAAATAAAACCAACAACATTAGGTACAAAGGACATTTGCCTTCAACGACGATGTAGTTTATTAACTTAATTGTTATGATCAATTCATTAACATCACAGTTAGCTCGATGTTTTTATTCATTTCTATTCTCCAAACCTTATACCATCAAGAAAAGTTACAATCTTTTTAATTAAATTTCCCACAATTTTCTACATAACATGTATATGCTTTTAATAATTATTGAAAGAATTAGTAGAATTAAGAAGAGATTGAATCTTGTGCACCATAAGCGAATATAAGTTCAATCACTCATACTTTCTTAATTACTTTTTTATGTCACACAAACTTTACTAGTTAAGAATAATACATAAAAAAAATTAGCATAAAATTACTCCTCTTGGACACTTCCTCCCTCAATCGGAATCACCAAAAACAGCCTCCTTAAGCCTTTGTTTGGCAAAGGAAAGAAAATGAAAGGAAAGAAGTTGAAGAAAAGAAATTAAGTGAATTTTTATTTTTTTATAGGTATGTTTTGGTGAAAAAAAATGAAAGGAAATAAAATAGAAGAAGAATTATTTTCTCTTATTTATTTGTGTAGAAAAGTGAAAGAAAAAAAAAGATAATGAAGTTAAATAACAGTTTTACCTTTATGTTATTATAAAAAGGTATTTTAACTATAAATATAGAGTTTGGTAAAAAATTAATGGAAACATAAAAGTTAATACAATTTTGTTATAAATTTGTCAATCAAAATAATATAAATAAATATAATAAAAATTGACCGTCTATATTCATATAAAAGCATTCATATCTATATTTTTAATTTATATTTAATAATTATATTAATTAATATTAAATAAAAATTTTCACTATTTTTAGTTTAACAAGTTTAGAATAATATCAACCTATTAAATCAAACCAATATTAATAAAAATAAATTATTCAAAATTATTTAAAATAAAATAATTATTTTAAATCAATCTAATATTTCAAAAATATTGTTTAAAAATATATTTTACTAACTAAACAATACCAAAAATATTATTTAACTATTATTTAAATTCTTAATATTGTACAAAAGAAAATCAAAACTTATATAATACTCTATTTAAAATAAAATGTCTGTTTAGAATAAAATACTAGTAATCAAGAAATTTTAAAATTTTATATAACTTATACTTTGAATATTTTTTTGTATTCATTTTTAGTAATATGATAATAGAAGAATTAAATTGTTTAGATGAAATTTTTAAAAATATTGATTTAGAAAAAAAGAAAGAGATAAATAAGAGGAGGGACCACGCAAACGGTGTTGCGTACCCTAAATCCCTCCCCTTCTTCATCATCTCATTTTTTGGTCTCTCATTGCTCTCTTTGTCTCTTGCAAGTGCCATGTCAAGCACAATGGAGTTTTATCACCCCATGCTTGACAACACCACCCCTACCAGCACCACTCTTCCGACAATTGCTCCCTCCATGTCTGGGACGACATGCAGCTAGCTGGGACAGAGGAAGGAAGACAGCAGCAGCAAACAAACTTGATGAGCAAGATTGGAAAATCAATTAAATCTTTGTTTCTCCACCGATTTTCCGCCCAATTAGGGGGGCAATTTTTGTATTGTTTTAGTGGGCCCAATTTACTATATTGCACTATTTCTTTTATCCTTCCCCATTTTTTCCCATATCTAAATAAGGGAAACTTCTCTCTTTTTTTTTCTATTTCTTTCTCTTCTCTTTCATTCCTTTCAAAATCCATCCAACCAAACATGGTCTAAAGGAAAAAGCGAAGACAACTTTTATTGAGTAATATTATTTTTATATCAAAAATGGACATTAAGTACAAACATTATAGAGCGAGGCACAAAGCCCTACCCCAATCCAACACCACTATATAATTAAAATTTGTCTTTATGCAATGTCCACCCTTAATGCTCACTTTTGGATGTATGAATAACATAATCCAAGTTTATCCTTTCCTTTGTTTTTCATCCAAGTCTCCGATATTCCAAAACTTAGCAGATGACACAGCTATTAGGATTCTCCTCCATAGTAATGTAATGAAGTGGTGGTCTGGCATGATAATAGAGGGGATAGGTTTCATAAACCTTGAAAGGTTCTAGTTTCTTTTCTTCCTGTTTGGCTGGTCCAACAGAAACTACTTCAGTACGACAACATTTACGTAATTTGCCTGCTACATGTACTGGATCAATGTCCCCCGTTAAGGTTAATTTCTTCTCTGTCATATCCATAGACACTGAAGCAACTCCTGCAAAATTATAACAAATATAATTTCAGTTATAAATAATCGAGTCCTTGAGGAAAAAGCGTAGGATTTTTTTCTTTTTTTTTTTTTTTTTGGCAATTTGCTGGCCATGAATGAAATACATGATATTAATAAGTTGAAATTCAATACCTGGAATGCCAGAGACTGCCTTCATAGCTTTTTGCTTGGTTTTGTCACCATATATGTCTACCTTGAACACTACTTTCTGTTAAAAGAATAAATCAAAGAGCTCTTAGGACCCAACAATTACTTATTTATATATGAAATAAATAATCAAAGACGAGACCGGGTTGAAATTTGAACACAAAACCGTGGATTTCATTTGAAATTTTAGAATTATGGTTTTGACAAAAATTATAAGAGATAAGCTTGTGTTCAATTCATAATTTGAAAGTTTCTATACGAAAATCTAAACATGCTAGTACGTACAAAAAAAGGAAAAAAACTTCATCAGTCATGCATGGAAACAGAGCAAAAAACTCAAATTAGAAAAACTGAACAACTCTATTTAAAGCAATGACTAAGCGACGAGGAGGAGGAGATCATAATAGAGATTGGTTCAATACAAGGGCCTAGTTCTAACCTTCATTGTTGTTGAAAATGAAACTTGTGATCTAAGAGGATAAGCAAGATTAAAATTGCAAAAGAAGGCTAACTAAGAGGAGCTTGGGGACTTTGAAGAGGTAACACTTTAGGAGGAAGTGTAGTGTATGAGATATCTTTGTTACTTTGAAATGAAGTGGTGAAGTGAAGATGAGGATGACCAAGATTATATATAGTAGAAGGTGGTGAGACACACAGGGTCAGTTGACCTAAGTCAAGGCGAATAAAGTAAAGACCTTTAAAGCTCTTGCTTTGTGGATGGATCCATGAAAGTAATACAATTGTGAACTTTCTAGGAGGCATGATTACTTTTCACCATTGGGACCGTTTATGCTGGATCTTTGGAAAAAGGGTCCAATCATGGTCACCATCCTTTTGGCCATTAGATTGAAGAAACTTTAGTTATAAATTATTTTGATTTTCAATCAACGGTTAAAAAGAGAACGATGATGAACGAATAACCCTTCAACAAGAACCACTCAACCCCTGTCGCGTAATGTCTTTTTCATGCATTATAAGCTCTCTGACTCGGTCCTTCCAAAAAAAGCCAAAAGACAAGGGGCTATATCGACGAAGCTGAAGCGTGCGCGTTTCTTTACTCGGTACAATTGAAAGTAAAAAAGAAGAACCAAACTCTAGGATAAGCATGCGCGTTTTGCCTCCAGAATATGTCACCATAATTCTCCATCAAATGAAATACTTCCTAGTAATTTAGTTTAAGTATTACCTTTGTTTTTATCCTCTCTTCTGCCATGGTAAAACCACATCATAAAAAGAAAGGAATTTATTAAAAAGATCGATTCATGGCGGTCATTACAAATTTCCACCCCCCCAAAAAAAACAACAAATATCCTTGTACCGAGAATAATCTTATTTGAGTAATATGATATATTTAATGTGGGTAATTCTCCTAACTTAAATTCGATTTGTAGATCACCATATTATAGTGAATTAATCTCCTTACTGCTAAACTAAACTTCAGTTGCTAGTCATTGCACAATTTAAATGAATTTTAATCAAACTCTTATATGTAACATGCTATTTAAACACAATCATATAAAATAATTATGATTGAGTTTAATTTTGATATACTTTTGTTACAAAGTTTTTTTTAATTATTAAAGATTCATATATTATTATATATATGACTTTTAAAATGATTATTATATTAATAATATGATAATAAATAATCAATTAATGATTAAAAATTGTATTAATAATTTACTAAAATTAAATTCATATGTTCTATATTAAAACTTCTTGTGCAATAAGTACCGAAATAGTATGTAGCATGTATTAGTTTAATGAATATTACTTGATCAAGAATTTAAGCAAGCAAAGCACATTTGAATTTTAGTTTTTTAACAATTATTTTGGGGCCTGCGCGTGTACTTGCTCCCTTGGAATCATTAATTTATAACAAGTGACAGCGAAAACAGATACAACTTGAAAGAGCTCGCCAAAACGACCCATACAAAATTGGGTTAGCTTGGCTCGAACACTTTGTTTCTTTAAACTTTTTTAGTTGAAATATCTTTGTCCATACCTTTTAGCATATAAAAAAAAATTTCAAAATACAGAAGTATATACCCTAATGTAATCAGATCCGAACCAAGACCAACCATAGAATTAAGGACCAATCCTTTGCTTCAAACTAATTACGTCAGTACTGACCAAGAAAAAAAAAACACTAATTACGTAAGTTATTGACGTAGGCTTTAGGAATAAAATTCGTTATAATGATTTAAAAATCATTTTGTAAATATTATCCTCAAAATAATCTTATCAAACATATAGTTGCCAAGTTTTGCTACAAAAATAAAAAAAGCATAACACGTTTTGAAGGTACATTTGTCCCGTTAGTTGACCAGAAGACTGACTATAAGATAGCCTTGCAGGTACCTCCCTCATAACACGAGGCTGTCAAATTTGATGAGCTCGATAAGCTGTGAATGTGAAATCATTAATTTCCTTCCAAAAGCTCCCTGCCAAGTTATTGACAAATGGAGGTAGCTAGGATTTAAGAAAACACAAGTTGGGTATCTCATTGATTCAAATGCAAGCTTAAAATACCACAAATGGAAGAGTTTAATATAGGGGAATTAAGGATATTCCACAACATGATACATAGATTGCCCAACTGCATCTTTTTTTATTCTTTTTCGAAGACCTGATGCTTCTTGAAAACAAAGCAAAATGAAAATAAGGCCCAAGTCAAGGAAATGAAGATTTATCTAGAACTTTGGTTGTTGACCCAAAAAAAAAAAAGGGCAAGGATTTTGGTTTTCCTGGTCTCGAGCGCCTTGAGTCCAGGGACTAAGCAACAGGTTAGTACTCAAAAGGGTGAAAAATTGTCGACTGAAAAAAGGGTAAAAAACGAACCCGGAGGCTGCTTAAATAGGTTTTTTATTTTTTTTTCTTTAATAAACTATCAAAATTTAAAACTTATTAAACTCCAACTAATTTAATTTGAGTGGAGTTAATTTATTAAAAGAATAAAATTTTTTAAGTGCTAATTTTTTTTAATTCACAAAATATGAATCTAATATCACATTTAAGAAGAATAACTATCGGATCATAAACCAACTAAAGATTGGTACAAGCAGGACCCTGGCTATGCTCCACATAACACGGGCTAGCAATAGAAAAATGAAAGACAAAAAACGGTAAAGGGCCCTTTTTATTTTGTTTTTGGTAAATGTAAACGGCCTTTGATCAGTATATATAAAATAACTAGGCTGATATATGTGGCCTATCGGCCACAGATCACCTTATTATATGCAATTGAAACCAGCATCGGAGGCCCATACGGGTTTAAGCCCCAACCCACTCATGATTTTAACTAACTCGCTTTTCATTGAGATTTCACTGGGTAAGTTATGGATCATGGAACCCGACTGCTTCTTTCCCCCCTTTTATTTATTTATTTATTTTGTTTTCAAAAATATTTTTCAGTTGCAATAGTTAATGACCATTAACAATAATAAAAAGTAAATTTAATTGATATATATTAGAGTATAAAATAATTTTATATTATTATTTAATAAAAATATTAAAAATAAGAAGTTATGATAAATAATTACTTGTATAAATTAATATTTTTTATTTTTTTTATTGACTAATAATGTGAAATTATTTTACACTTTTAATCTATTTAAAAAAATTAAATTCATAAAAATTATGTGAAAAAAATTTACTTGTGTAGGCAAAAAATTTATTAAAAAAATAAACATTAACCTTAAGAAACAACCATAACTATAACCTTGATAAGACAAGTTATCAAATATAAATTGCTGTTGTATTTAGCGTTTCACCGCAACAACGGCAACAGCCCGCATTTTTCTCCTAAAACATTGGGAATCAGAATTCAGAATGGTATCCAAAAACTCGAACCCGCCCGAGGGCTTCTACTTGGACCCCACCGGCGTCGCCCTTCCGGGCCTCGCCCCCTTCGCCTCCGTCAGCGCAGCCGCCACCGCCGCCGCCACAGCTGTTAACACGTCGGAGGACGCCGTCAAGAAGATCCGAAAGCCATACACCATCACCAAGTCGAGGGAAAACTGGACTGAGCCCGAACACGACAAGTTCCTTGAAGCCCTTCAACTGTAAATAAAGTTCCCTTTTTTCATGTTTTTTCAGTTAATTTTGCTTCTAAGAAATGTAGTGAATGAATGTGAACTGTTTAGGTGAGACATTGGTTAGTGGTATTATGGTGTGTAATATTCATGTGTGTGTTTTATGCGGCGAATTGTGTGCAAAGGTGTAGAATTTAGGGTTTCAGGATGGGTTTGGTTGGGGGAAATTTGGGGTTGTTTTGATTAGTGGGGAGAATTGAAAGTGCTGGAAAATGGAAAATGAATAAATGGGGTAGGGTAAAGTTCGATTTTTGTGGTGAGTGAACGCATTGAGCTATGCCTAAGCTATTGCATGGTGACCGGCTGTGTTGAATTGGGTTGCTGATTGTGCTGCTGCATTTTGTTTGTTGTTGCTTTGTTCACCTCCATGATAATAATAATAATAATAATAATTATTATTATTTCGTGTGTGTTGAATTCCATGATGTATTTGCTTCTTCTTTATGGTTTGAAAATATCACTTTTGGTTTAGAATTTAAACCCTTTATGGCATACACACGACATAGAAGTGGTGGAATTTGAGATATCGATTAGGCAAGTAGTGGAGTGAGGATATAAAGCAAAGTTGGATTGTCAATTGTCAAGGAGGAGGAATGGGGACAATATTCAACTACTTTATTCTACAATTGAATATACTAGAGTTGAACTTAAAACTAAGTTGGGGCCACTGGTATTTTCTATCCCACTTGCATCAGATTCCTCTGATTACTTACATTACAATTGGGAATTTGGTTTTAACCAGTTGAAGATGGCTGGCTTCCCGCTTCCCTTCTTACCAACAGTACCTTTTCTGTCTACCAAATCCGGACACCAGGACACATTGGATTAAGCTCTGTGAACTATTTACCATGTTCACCGTGATCTTTCCACTTTTAATTAGAATGAAAATATTTTTTTCTCCTTGCCAAAAAAACTAATAACAATTAAAGAGGGAGCATTAGTGCATTTACACCCAAGGTTATGGGCAATCACAACTAGAAAAAATGGATAGGAAAAACTTATGAAAAGAAAAAGGATTGATGGACTAATTCTTAAGCAGATTTAGTGTGATATGATGATTACCTTGGTTAATAATCAGTAATGACACTGCGAATGCCTATATTTTGACAATAATTTTTCGTCTCCTTTGGATTGTAGTAGCATCGGTAATATATTATTTTTTAATTACACAGAATGACCTAAAACGCTTTAGATGCCTTTACAGTTTAAATTAATTTTATGTGGTCATATTAAGAGAATTATTACCTTTCTGGGGTGTAAGAAAACATCACTAGGAGTAGGATAAGGATTCCCCCTAAAAAAAGAGTGGGAAAAAAAAAAATGCAATGAACCAAAGTGGCTGCAAAAATGCGACAAAGCTGTATAATCTTTTTGCATGTCAGTAGTAGGACTTCCCTTGAAATATCCATGAGCAAGGCACAAAAGAGAAGCGACACAATACTTTCCAGTAACAAATTTAAAGGCAAGCAGGTACCCTAAAAATATTGGCATTCTTCTCCAACCAAATACACTTCAAATTATTATATTTTTTTGAAATTTGATAATAACTTGATATTGTTGTGAATCATTGCATCCTTATGGTAGAAAGCTTCATTAAAAGATTAAAACGTAACTGCTTGCCTTAAATTAAATCTAGTGTTTCGAGTTAAATCTAAGCGTGTTTTGTTTATCTGCTTTCTCAGTCTGGGTGTCACTGTTTTACATCATCCTTACATTTTTGTTCTCTATATCCAGGTTTGATCGTGACTGGAAAAAGATTGAAGCATTTGTTGGATCAAAGACAGTTATACAGGTTATTCAAAACGAAAAAAATTCCTGTCTTCATGAGAAGTGTTATTATCTTTAATAGTTCATGTTTTGGGTCTAGTTTTTTACATTCTAATTTGTAACTTGTAAGTATACTTCTTCTCTTTTTTTTTTTTTTTTTTTGGGTCCCTCTTTTTCCTTCAAATTTTGTTTTGTTCTTGGGGTTTGGGAGGGAAGTAGTGGATCTGTCATGTTCCATGTTAATGTGGAAAATACGTAGTCAAAGAAAATCCATGTTGGAATGTGGTTAATTGGTGAACAGAAATTAAATTGGTAGAAGAAAAATCCTTTTATGTAATCAAAAGTAAACATTTTTTTTGGAAATATGTTAGAACATATGTTATGTCTATTGTCAGTTAAGTGTCAACAGCTTAGCTGGTGTGATTGATCTGTGTGCATATACCACAAAAGTTTGAGTTGTGGAGGTTTGTGCTATTATTTTATGAGTTTCAATGTTATATGGATTATTCAATTGAAAAATTGATGTCTGCTGACTTTGTAGATACGTAGCCATGCACAGAAATACTTTTTAAAAGTTCAGAAGAGTGGGACAAGTGAACATCTTCCTCCACCCAGGCCTAAAAGAAAAGCTGCACATCCTTATCCTCAGAAAGCTTCCAAAAATGGTCATCATCTTTCACTATGTGTGTGTGTGTGTGTGTCATAATGTAAGTGCTAATATATCTAATAATTTGTAATTGATTTTTGCAGCTCCTGTAATCTCACAACTATCAGGACCTTTTCAATCTTCATCTGCTTTGCTTGAATCTGGATATATCCTGAATCATGACTCTTCGGCAATGCTTAAAACTCCTATTATGAACACTGCGGTGTCTTCCTGGCCAAACTCCACGCCGCAAACAACTAATTTACCGCATGGTATTAAATGCTACAGTTTTCTGTCTTGAGTTTTGTTTATATATTCCTGGAAATAAATTGCTAAAAATAATTCCCTTAGTTTGTTGATGATACTTGTTACCAGAGAAAAAGAGAGAGGGGGGGGGGGGGAGGATACTAACAACTTTCTTGTGTTTGCCACATCATATGTGTTTTGCAGTACCAAAAGTGAATAATTCTTGCGGTAGCAGTGAAAGCACTCCTAGAATATGCCCAGTTGGTGATTCTAATGGTCAAGGGAATAATAGCTATCCATTAAGAGGTAAGGCTTTAAAGGGTCTCGTTTACAATTTCAAGTTGATTTTCAAGTTTTTATAAACATAGTTCCTGCTGATAAAGGAAGATAATGTTATATTTAAGTGTACATATTATTGCTTTTCACCAGTTTCATATCCAAAAAAAATGCTATCATATGCATCAAAACTTTCACTTGAAGTGTGATTTTACTGCAAGGTTGATGTATGTTCATAGACATCTGAAAAGTATATCGTTGGTTTTCACCAGTTTCATACCCAAAAACAACGCTGTGAGAGGTCAAAAGTAAATTTTGGAGTCTTTCTCCGTGGAGATGGGTCTTGATAGTCATTGAGTTATATGCACCAAAACTGTCAGTTGAACTGTGATTTTAATGCAAGGTTGATGTATGTTTACAGACATTTGGAAAGTCTAAATTGTAGCTTTTATTTTAATTTGGAGGCATTCCTCGAAAAATACTGAAAAGCCTTATACATTTCTTGGTATTTTTTCAATAGCACCTTAAATTTATTAGATTTGATGCAAATCTGCGTCTGGAATACGTTTGTCATTTTAATTTTAATTTAACACGTGGAGTGATAATGTGTGATATTTTTGTCATAATTTAATTTAATAACTTATTTCATCTAATTATTATTGTATCTTGACAGTTGTCTTAGAAGTTCTACAAACTCCCACTTTGACCCACATGCAGAATCCCATTTGAAAATTTATATGCACATATTCCTTAATTCACATTTTTTGTCATGCAATTTTCTCTTTTGTAATATGCTTAGTCCTTTACTTTATTATTGTTTTCTTATGTTAACTGGTATTTTAATGATTTCTTCCCCCCCAATTCAGTTCTTCCGGATTTCACTCAAGTATACAGCTTCATTGGCAGTGTATTTGACCCAAATGCAACTGATCATGTGCAGAAACTGAAAAATATGGACCGCATAGATGTTGAGACGGTATGCTTGTGTTCTTTCAGTCCAATATATGCTATTCTGCTCAGCTAAGTTTGTTTAGTATTCACACTTTGGCAAATAGCTTGTTCATATCCTTCAGGCAATTAAATTGCTACTTCTTAAGTTGAGACGAGACATTAAATCTTTACTTGAGCTTGACTTACTTTTGAACTGTGTCAACTTATACAATTATACAAATGAATTTATGCATTAGAAGTACTTACGAATTTATTTTTTCTATGACCTTGGCTCTATTTAGGTGCTACTGTTGATGAGAAACTTGTCTATCAATTTGACTAGCCCAGATTTTGAGGATCATGTAAGTACTCATGCCACTGATCTTTAGATTGCTATAAATTTCAAATGTCATGATATTGCACTTTGTATATGTTAGTCAGCCCCTTTACTAGTGTGCATACAATGGAATTCATGCAGAGAAAGCTGCTTTCATCATATGAAGTCGAACTGGAGACAGATAGCTACATCAATGCAGATAGACCCATGCCGGATGAGCAGTTGAAGAGGGCTACTACCTAGATGAGGAAAATGGCTTCAGTTTTAAGCTATTGGATGAAAAACACTTTCATAATTTTGCTTGATGGAGGCAAGATGCCTTGGAAAGGCAACCAGCAGAGACGCTCAAAGTCACAGCCTAGTAGTATTATCCTACTGTGGTTTGTGATTGCAGTTTGCTCGGCATCTCGGCTAAGCAAGGCCTTGATCTTCTTCATTCATTGTTGTGTATTTGTGTATATATGAATTACCGTATTATAAAAGGAAAGTAATAATGTGGAAGTGTATAGTTTTCCTAGTTTTCTGTAGTTCTGTACACTTGTACAGTACTTGAGATATGTGTATTACGGTTAACCAAACATCCAATATCTACAAGCAAGTTCATTCCTGTAGTCTGTAAACAATTAAATTTATCAAATGTAAAGTATTTTGGGCACTGGGTATGGATGTTACGAGAACTCGATTCAGCCACTGGGACCGGAGAGGTGTGCTTAACCATTTTTTTTCCCCCTTATTTTCGGTCAAGAGCTTGTGTTTTGTTTAACTAGTGCTAATAAGCAGTGAGCTTGAGCTTTGGTGCCTTTATGTAGGCTAAAGAGTAAAGAGTATAGACTTGACAATTCACAGTGAAAGTATAATCAACAACAAAAGGAAGTCTTGCATTCCTCCCTGGCTGAGCATTCTTGTAATAAACATGAATGGGATGGTTGGTGCTATTTTACTATTACTAAAACCGCCATTAAATTGAAATTTGGCAATCCTCAAGGGATGCCGCCTCATCAACGCAGGTGGAATATTTACCACAATTGTCAGTTTCAAATATACGAACACACAATGAAATACATGTATATGCCTTCACTGTTTCTCTGAACTATCCCTAGTTTCAATTAGAGACGACATTATTATCAGCAAAGACGGCAAGCAGAGGGCTGGCGGATGAATGAACTGATAACTTTCTTTTTTATTATTATTATTGACGCGATGCTCTATCGTCAATTTGTTATCGGTTAGTGGATATTACAACGATTGAGCGAAAATCAACAACACAGTTCAATATGATTATGATCATAGTCGTGGTTGAAAGTTTGGCTTTCCAAATTAAAATCTAAAAACTAATCATGCTAAGCAGTCGGTCAAAGTATTAAGGAAGAAAGCACATTCTGCTTTTCATTGGTGTTATATAAGATTACTAACAAAATAGGCAGACGCAACAGCGACACATTATCATAAGACTTCAGTCTCTGAGAGGGTAAATATCAAAAACACTAAAAACCCAGAACAAAAACTTAAGCATCGACCACAGCTTGACAAGCTAAAAGACGCCATTATCCGTTATCAACAATAGATGTCAGACCCTTTGGCCTTTAATCCACTTCCTCCATCTTGCTCTCCTCTGCACCATCCTCTTCCAGTGGGGGCATGTCAACATCGTCCCCACCAGTCTCATCCTCATCAATGCTGAGACCCAACTTCAACATCCTGTGAATCCTTGCAGCAAAGGTGTTGGGATCATCAAGGCTAAAACCAGAAGTCAAAAGAGCTGTCTCGAACAGAAGCAACACAAGATCCTTCACTGACTTGTCATTCTTGTCAGCTTCTGCCCTCTTCCTCAACTCCTCCATAATACCATTGTCAGGGTTGATCTCCATGGTCTTCTTGCTGGACATGTAGCCAGCCATGCTGTTATCTCTCAAAGCCTGGGCCTTCATGATCCTCTCCATGTTTGCAGTCCAGCCATACTCACCGGTCACCAAACAGCAAGGCGAATCAACAATCCTGTCAGAGATCACAACCTTCTCAACTTTGTCTCCCAAGATCTCCTTGATGGTCTTGCAGAGGTCCTCAAATGACTTCTTCTTCTCCTCCCTTTCCTTTTTCTCCTCCTCCGTCTCATCATCCAACTTCAGTCCTTCCTTCGTAGCTGAAACCAACTTCTTCCCATCGTACTCCTTCAATTGTCCCACAGCATACTCATCAATAGCATCCACCATGAACAACACCTCATAGCCCTTTTTCTTGAGCCTCTCCAGGAACGGAGAGTTCTCCACTGCCTTCTTGCTCTCTCCCGTGATGTAGTAAATGTCCTTCTGGCCCTCCTTCATTCTGGTAACATAGTCTTTCAAGCTTGTCATCTCATCTCCACTCTTTGTGGAGTGATATCTGAGCAGGTCAGCCAATTTGGCCCTGTTCTGGCTATCCTCGTGGATACCCAACTTCAGATTCTTGGAGAAAGAATCATAAAATTTGTTGTAATCTTCCTTGTTCTCTGCTATCTCATTGAACATCTCAATGCACTTCTTCACAAGGTTCTTCCTGATCACTTTCAAGATCTTGTTTTGCTGCAACGTCTCACGAGAGATGTTGAGTGGCAAGTCATCAGAGTCAACAACACCCTTCACAAATCCAAGGTACTCGGGGATGAGCTCCTCGCAATTGTCCATGATGAACACCCTCCTGACATAAAGCTTGATGTTGTTCATCTTCTTCCTGGTGTCGAACAGATCAAAGGGTGCTCTCTTGGGGACGAAGAGAATGGCCTTGAACTCGAGCTGGCCTTCGACTGAGAAATGCTTCACTGCCAAGTGGTCCTCCCAGTCATTGGTCAGGCTCTTGTAGAAGGATGCGTATTCCTCCTTAGTAATCTCTTCTGGCTTGCGCAGCCAGATTGGTTTCTGCTTGTTGATGAGTTGCCACTCGTGAGAAACCTCCTTGATCTTCTTCTTCTTCTTGGAATCCTTCTCCTTCTCTTCATCAACATCCTCAACGTCCCCTTCTTCCTCCTTCTTGGGCTCATCATCTTCGTCATCACTGATCTCTTTCTCGGTGGTCTTCTCTGTCCACAGGTAAATGGGATAGCTAATGAACTCAGAGTGTTTCTTCACAAGATCCTTAATCCTCCTCTCCTCCAAGTATTCCAACTGTTCAAAACCCAACACAATATCAATCAATCAGCCCCCCATAATTCTATGAACTCATTGTATGCACAAAACAACTTACAATTAAAATCTTGCTAACAAAGTTTCAAGAGAAAAAAGTACTTCTTTTTTCCGCAAAACTTAATCACAAATAAACAAGTATTAATAGGACAAAACAAATCTGCATATTCTATTAATTTCCATATAATTTTAAATAAATCACTATACATTAAATGTTTTTAATTGGTCCTTTTTTATTGATCCTTATACTTTAAAAATTTTATAATTGTGTCCCTGCCATCAATTAGACATTCATTATTTATAAATTCTGCTTACTCACTGCTAAAAAATCATAAATTCCAACAAAAAATGTGTAATAAAATTAGTAAATTACACATCAACTATCGAATTCAAGCCTGTCTAGAAGACCAGCACCAGAACATCAACATATCACATAGAATATCAATGAATCAACCAATCAATGCTGCATAAACAGTCAAACCAACATCAACAACAACAAATCAATTTCTGAACAAAATTACGAAATGGGGTTAAGTTGTTGACATTACCTGATCCTCCTTGAGGAAAAGGGTGATCTTTGTTCCTCTTCCAAGTTGCTCCCCGCTGGTATCCCTAGTTACAGTGAACGACCCACCAGCCTGTGACTCCCAAATGTACTGCTCATCATCATTGTGCTTGGTGGTGACAATGACCTTCTCGGCAACCAAGTAAGCAGAGTAGAACCCCACACCGAACTGCCCGATCATGCTGACGTCAGCACCCGCCTGCAACGCCTCCATGAACTCCTTCGTCCCAGACCTCGCAATCGTACCCAAATTATTCACCAAATCTAAAACACACAAGCACATACAAAAGCAAGTCAATAATCAAACTCAAACAACACGTGATTGAAAATTCGGAACACCAATTAGAACACGTGACGAATTGCAATGTTGCATTTTACCTGCTTTGGTCATGCCAATGCCGCTGTCGATGATGGAGAGCGTCTTGTTGGCCTTGTCGGGGACGATACGAATGAAGAGCTCCGGCTGAGCATCGAGCTTGCTCTTATCTGTTAAACTGTCGAATCGGATCTTATCCAAAGCCTATAAAAACAGAATCACAAACACCATTAACAAACTCACCTAATCAAAATTGTAATCTGAGAGTTTCATTTCCTTCTTTGATTTTCTCGGGAAACAAACAGGGCCAGGGATTCTGTTTGTTGTTTCATTGTACTTACATCGGAAGCGTTGCTGATGAGTTCACGAAGGAAGATCTCCTTGTTGGAGTAGAAGGTGTTGATGATGAGGCTGAGGAGCTGGTTGATCTCCGCCTGGAACGCGAAGGTCTCTGCGTCTGCCATCTGTACATCCGCCATTGGAGGACCTCGCACGAACTGCACGGAATCACAAAGAAAGAAAGAGCGAACCGCAGAGAAATAGAGCGAACTGTAGAGAGATTGGAACTGAAGAGAGCGGTTTTTTTCCTATGGTGGGGGGAGGGAGGGAAATGGGGGAACGTTATATAGTAGGAGGAGGGAGTAGCAGAGGTTCTGGATTGTTCTACGTTGATCTGGAGAGAGATTGTCTTTTTCACTTTCGTTTTTTCAAACGTTTTCAATTATAGAATGTTGTTGTTTGTGTGTTTGGGAGGTTAGACGGTGTCGTTTCGGGTTGGATGTTTGTTGAGTGAAGGGGAAGGGGGAGTTGTAAATTTCGCGGGAAGGAGTTCGCGAACTTTCGGTAGGGACGGTTGTGTCTGGAATGTTCCTTTCTTTCTCGCAGTTGACGAGAGAGACGACTTCGGATCGGTTTTTTAATTTTTTTTTATATTTTCTATTTTAAACATATGATGAAGAAGGAAAATGAGATTTTTGTTAGTTTTATTCTTTTTTTCATAAAATTTTGAAAATAGAAATTAAAATAAGAGTTTAATTGGTACGCACTGATAGTATAAAACAGTTTTACACTGTCAACCAACAGAAATAGGGGAAGGTGAGAAATCATGGTGGGTCCCTTATTATAATAGGTAGTTATTTATGTGAACTGGCACTTTCTACTATTTCTATTGACTATCAGTATAAAACTATTTTACACTGTCAAGTATTTAAATTAAATTCTTAAAATAAAAGTAAAGTGGCATTTTAATAATTAATATTAAAAATAAAGAAATAAATATTTTGAAGAATCAGTAGCCCTTAGCATCACTAATATGACGCTATATTCGGTTGCACAGAGCATGATAAGACAATAGGAATGGAAGTTTTGTTTGCCAACTCCTCGCAAATTCTAAAGTAAATCCATTTCAATTAAAAAATTACAGTAAAACGAAATATTGTTTGATAACTTACATTAAAATATGTCAAATATATGCGACAATAAATCTATACCAACATTATTAATATTTTTTTCAATAGATTCGTAAAAAATATCGTCTACAGAATAGGTCAAGAGTTTTTTCTTTTTTTTTTATATGAAGTACGAATATATTCAAAAACAAGTTTTAGAGGCTAAAATTAGTAAGTGGATATGCATAATCAATTATAATAGGAAGTAAAGTTTAGGTTCTAACATTTTTTTGGTACAGTTTGTTCTAACATTGTTAAAAAAAATTAAGAAACAAAATTTCAAGATGGAGTTTAGATTTTGAAGTTGTTTTTTTTTTCTACGTAACGAGGTTGATGACATAAGAAAACTTAGCTATAGATCCAACCTGCTAAATACTAATGAAAAAATAATGTATATCACGGCTTAAATAACATTGCTATATATGTCTTTGATAATTTCCGTTTTCGATGGTAAATAGACTGGTTGGAACTGTTCTCAACTCCATAATTTCAAATAGTCAAATTGTTTTATTATAAGAATTAGATAATGGTGATGTTTTGATAGGGAACCAACACCGTTGTATCAAAGATTCGCTAGTTGAATTGGGATGAATTACCCCTATCCAAAGAGTCTAGTGTATGGCAACCGAAAAAATGGCTGATATGTGGGGCTCAAAAAGGATGATCCGAAAACCATATTCTTTGCATTCCAAGATTCTCAATCAGAATGTAATCCTAATGCAACATTCCCTTCAGACCCTCTGGCAAGTTCTTTATCTATTGAAACAACATCCAGGACGCACAGAATCGAGGAGTTTATCTCTTAAAACGATGGTCATTGTGATCAATCGATGATTATGAAGTATTGCTGAGAATTTGGAAGTGGAGCCATCCAAAGGAGAGTCCTTCCTTGGCTACCCAGCAAGGGATCGACGATGCTATCTTGCACAACCTCCCTTATTATTACAACAAGGGAATTATGATTATAATTCTTGCATGAAAAAAGAAAAAAATATAATTCCAACGTTTTTCTTGATGGGTAAAACTAGGCCCAATCAATTAGGCTGGGCCAGCCAAAATATCAAGCATAGCAACATTACATTTTGTGTTTCGTGCATCCTCAATCCAAACAGAATCCAAAAAAGACTCAGCCGGTTTGGCCAATTCATGGGCCACTTAATTGCCTTCTCTGCCTATACGTTCAACGGAGCAATGTCTAAAACTACCAAGGCACTCCAAACAGTCGAGGATCGGAAGATCAAAAGGGGTAGAGTCAACATTTGGTTGAAGGCTCCCCGGAAACTCTGAAGGGTTGAAATTGATTGAGAAATAACAAGCTCCATTGGGTTTTGCAGGTTCTCAAAGCAGAGTTTGTTTCGGTCTCTCCACCAAGCATATGCCAAAGAGGCAAACATCTTCACTAATTCCTTTGGCAGTTTTGAGAGGAGCTTAAGGAACCAACTTGTAACAGAGTTTTGTTCCATGGGATGGGGGACAAGGCCAAGAGGAGATAAAAACCAAAATCTCCTAGCCCATTCACAATCTCTAAACACATGTTCACTTGTTTCAGTGTACGAATAGCATCGCCGGCACAAGGGAGAAACAGTCACACCTCTATGAGCTAAATTTGCTGTAACTGGAAGTGCATAATTCAACAATCTCCACAAAAAGTGATGCATTTTTGGGGGGCCATATTTAGCTTCCAAATAGCCTTCCATTCCAATCTAACCTCGTCATCCGCCAGAAAGCTAGTTGAGGGGGCAAACTGGGGTCAAGGCCGAATTGACTTTATTTGAGCATCTTGGCCACGGTTGAATCTTCATAGCTCAAAATTCTCCATCCCTGTTGCGCTAGTAAAGCTTTGTTGAAAGCTCCATAACTCTAAAACCAATGCCTCCCTCCTCTTTGGATTTGCATGAAGTGGACAATTTTGACCAGTGAATTCTCCTTCCCCCCTTCTCTGCTACCCCACGAAACGTTGCTTATCATGTATTCAATCTTGGAACATATATTTTCTGGAAGGAGGAAACACCAAAATGTTTGTTGGGATAGATTGAGCCATAGATTTTATGGGAATCTCTTTATCTGCTTTAGATAATATCCTCTCTTTCCGCCCTTTGAGCTTTTTCCACGCTCTTTCTTGAACAAATTCAAACACCTATTTTTGGACCTCCCCACAAAGGTTGGCAAATCCAAGTATTTTGCGTGGCTATCCACTGCCTTAATATTCATTCATCCTTGGATCATAATCTATCAATTTGTTGGCACGTTTCTGTTGAAAGTGAGTTCTAATTTGTCCAGGTTGATAAGCTAGCCAGATGTTTACTGGTATAGACTGAGAATGTCATTCAAGCAATCAATCTCTGATTGAGTGACTCTAGTAAAAAATATATTGTCATCTGCAAAGAAAAGATGGGAGACCTTGAGTGCTGACCTAGCCACTTTAATACAATGAATTAAAGCTTGTTTGGATTGCATATTACATCCATCAAATTACAGTTTGCATCTATCAAAAGGTTTTTTATGAAAAGAAAAATAATTTTGTATAATAAATAGTAGTGTTTGGTTTAATTTTTTACTATTTAAAAGGTCTTTTAAAATTTCAAAAAAATTTTTAAGAGAAGTATTTTTGAGGTTACTTTTCATTCTAGAAAATGATCTTTTGAATAGAAATCTTATTATTACTTTTATATCAACAATCAAAAGTAATTTTATTTTATCCTATCCAAATAAAACTTATTCTTCTAAACTTACTTTTGATATATTTAAACCAAATAAAAATTATTCTTTTAAAAATAATTCCTTTAAGAAGCCTTCTTTTAAAAGAATTTCTTTTAAAAGATCTTCTTCTAAAAATTAAACCAGACAAAATCTTAATATGTTTTCTCATGCTTTGGAAATAAAGTCTCATAATACTTCTGCACATAAAATAAACAGATAAGGAGAGAGAAGGTCTCCCTTTCTCAAACCTCTGCTTCCATTCAATAACACTAAAAACGATACTGTGGAAACATTTCCATTAAGAGAAATCCACGAGAAAAACCAAAATCATTAAAAAGATTCGAATAGACTGTTTTTAAAATGAATTCTTAATTTGTACCATTATACAAACATAGTATCACTCCACTTGCTATTGCACCATAAGGCTTCACTTTTATGTAATTATTTTCTTGAGAACTATTTATCTTCATTTCCTATGATTTATCTTTCAATAATATGACTAAATCATAATAAGGGGTTGTTTGTTTCAATTTTTGGCAAATAAAAAAAGTTATCTTTCCAAAATACTTTTAAAGAAAATAACAATTTTCTTACTTTTGTCAAAAAATACTTTTGTAGCATGGTAAATCAAACAGACACTACTTTAACCTAATTTAATATATCAGACACACCTGACTGATCACTTAAATGAGTTAGAAGACATGTGCTACAACAATTATATTGATGTAGAAATCCATTAAACATGTCAAATGTTTAGGGCGTAATTATCGGGCAATGTGGCATTTCTCATTATATTTTGAGCAATACTACACAACCAAAAATATTAGGGTTAATTGTACTTTATCTCACATATTATAGATTATGTATATTTTATCCCTTACATTTTGAAAACATACATCCCGACTCCCTGCGTTATATCAAATGTGCACTTTGGTCCTTTTGTTAATTTTTTTCATTAATTATAAACAAAAATATCACATATTTAGGGTGTTAAATTATACATTTAGAAAAGATCAGGAGGTCATTTTGCACATGACCCAAAATTCAAGCAAATATTATTTGGGGTAAAATGTTCATTTGTGAAAATTCAGGGAGTTGAGATGCATATTTTTAAAATGTAAAGGGTAAAGTATATATGACCTATAATACATAGAGGTAGAGTGTAATTAACCCAAAAAAAATATAATCAGATTAATAGATAGGGATTATGGTGATTGTTAAACAAAATAAAATAATATGATATATTTATTTATTTAAAAATTAATAATCATGCTCATCGTACTAATAACTAAACTGATGAATTTATAATTTTCTATCATTTTTCTTATCTTTTTAATACATGATTTTACTAAAAGCCATGTTAGGTACATAATGGCTTTTTCAAGTTTGACCCTTCTTATTAAAAAATTCCTAAGTTTCAAGGGCAAAATTACTAAGTGTGTGTTTGGATACGCGGTGTGATCGTCCAACTGATGATTCACTTTCTTGAATGGAGAGCTAAAGATGTTTGGCATTTTTTACATTGAAAAATTTTAACGGGATTTTAGGTCTAAACCGCAGTTGAGCCCAAAACAGCAAATTGTTGCTTCTCGGTTTAAAGTTTTCACATTTGTAGAGTAAAGGTAAAATCTATCCTTTTAACTACCTAAATTAACCTTGTACTAAATTTATTAATTAAGGAAACTCATTTGTTTTTGTATATTAAATTTTAATTTCATTCATATATTAATAAATTTATTTTCCCTTTTGAAATGTATTTTAAACTTTATTAATTAGAGTTCTAATTTAATTATTTATATAAAATATTTTTACATTGATATCATCAAAATTAAATTATTTTTTTAATTTAAAAATGTATTATTTATATTTAATTTAAGTAACATTAAATGTAAAATTTGATTGTTAAAATAATATTTTGTCAATTATTCAAATTTAATGAAAAATAATAAAACAAATAAAAGAAACAAAATATAAATATTATGAAATTTATACCTTTTTCGTAATTATACATTCAAAAGTGATTTTGAATAATACTATTCAAATAATATTATTTCTATCATAATTAATTTTGATATAAAAATTTTCAAACATAAGCCACATTAACACTAATTCACTTTTGATCAAAATCAATTTTACAAAATCAAACTATAACAAATTCCTATTTCTAAACACTAATCTAAACACACATTAACTCATGCAATGTTGGGGGCTAATTTCTTCAATTGCTCATTTGGTCCCGAGAAATTATATTTTGGCATATTCCACTTTATTTTCTAGGTCGATATACCATTCATTTACCGTTAGATGGGTGTATGGCCTCCACTTAAATTATGTCCCACACCCATCAAATAATGGATAGGTGATATATCAATCAAGAGTACGAAAAGGGCTATATAAAAATAACATGTATCTTTGGTCCTTAATTGAAAAAAGCAACACGATAGCAAGCGCCTGGTTACAGTGGAATCGGCCGCAGCTTTTTCAACCAATTCCATCACCTTCTGTCTCCTGCGCCGCCACACACTCCGGGAGGCACCAGAAAGGCAGAAACTTTCAGGGGAGAAAAAAAAAAACCTACAGAGAGACAACAAATAGCAGGCGCACTTTAGCCCCATCGTTGACCTTCGTGCTATCGTGCGCCGCCAAAAACATCTCTCTCTGTGCATCTCATGAAGAACCATAGCTTCCATGGGAAACAGATCGCTGAAGAAGAGGCCCCGTGAAACCCAGAAGAAGAACCTCGCAGTGCCCCAAGCTTCTTCCATGGCTGCTAGTGCGTCTCCGAGGCGCAAGGCTTGCCCTTACGGCGCGGTCTCTGTGCTTCTCTCGGCTGCCCTCCTCGCTTCCGTCGTCGCTCTCTTGCTCATTTCGTCGAACAGGTGGCGCGCTTTCGGAAATGCTGTTTCCTATGAGATGGTCAACGTGGTCAACGTGTTCCCTCACGACCCAGAAGCCTACACCCAGGTAAATATTTCGCTTTGGTGAGAAAAAGATATATGTTTTTGGTTTGGACTATATTTTGATGGGTCCATTTTTATTTTCTTTTTTAAGAATTATATGGTTGCGGATTGGTTTGATTTCATGTATATAGTTTATTTTTTGGGGGGTTTTATTTATTTATTTATTTGCATGAAGGGGACGTACCAGAGAGTTTGCAAACAATTTGGATGCAATGCTGTGGTTTTTTTTTTTTTAATTGTTGTTTTGTCAATTACTGCTTGATATAGTCAGGGATTAGTTTGATTATATGTATCTACTTTTCTTTTAGGTATTTGATTTGTTTTTTGTTGGAAGAGGGGGAGGTGCCAGAGATTTTGCATATAATTTAGATGCAATGCTGTGTCTGTGCTTCTTCACGGTTGTTGATGAGTTTGTCCATCACCTGAAATGCTATTAGTCTGTCTTTTGTTTCCCTACAACTTTTTATGATCGAAATGTGAAGGGAGTGTTAGCCCGGCTATCAGTTAACCTCTGAGAGGGATATAAGAAACCATGACCATTGCCTTTTTTTACCTCTTTCTTGAGATCTTATATTGTATATTCAAATAAACAATTACTTCTGAGGTAGTTGATTCATTTCGGTAGATGCAACCTTTACAAGGACTCTTGAGTGGAATGTTGGCTTCTACACAAAATGAAGATAAGGAATGGCATGAAAGCAAGAGTAAATTCAACGATGGATTTGAGAAGTTTGTTGGATGCTCTGGCATCCAGTAGCACATAATCTTCCTAGTGATTGTGAACATCAAGCTCTGTGCTAAGGAGATAATACTTTTAAAGATTTTATGGAATTAACAGTTTAGCATGCATCGCTTCATTAATGGAATGTCAAGATTTTAATTTGGTTATTATTTAATTTGTCACTCATCGAAGAGAAAAATGGCTTGCCTCTGCTTGTTTGATTTCAGGGCCTTCATTATGCCGGAAATGACACCTTATTTGAATCAACTGGTCTATATGGGAAGGTAATGTTACTCATTTCCTTTTCCTCCTTCTCCTTTTACTAAAGGTCTATCATAGGACAAAATTATTTCATTTGATCCATGTAGCTGACCCCATCTAGTGGGAAAAGGCTTTATTGTTGTTGTTGTTGTCATTTTTTTATCTGTCTTACTATTTTCTTTTATAGGTTTGGAGTGGGATGGGAAACTTCGTGTATTCTTGGATTGTAAATAAATCAGTGGACATCATTTACACCATTTTGTCAATTTTGTTCATAGAATGGTTATAAGATTTAGTTGTGGTGAACCTTGGTGCACTGTCAAAGTTTGCTACCTTGTGAACTAGTGTTCATTGGTTCCAGTCATGATTTATTGTAAAATTTATTCTGTGAATCATGATTATTTTTATTTACATTATAATCTTTATTTTCCCAGACATACAATAGCTATTGTTTTTAGTAACTAATATTGCATTTAAATTTAACCTTTTAATTATTTGTTGTTTCAGTCATCTGTCAGGAGAGTTGCTCTTCATACTGGCAAGGTACGGGACCCTGGTTCTTGAACTATTCCATCTACTTGTTTGAATACTCAGTTCCATTTGTTTTTAAATTATTATTCATTTATAAGAATAACAACTGGTGAAAAGCAAATTGGTTCAGTCCAGAGACAAGTTCTGTTATTATGCATGTACTTGTCATTGCAAGGTTATAGACATAGTTGCTCTGACAATTTTGCGTAGATTTTAGAACACTATGAAAAATTTTAGACAAGGACACTACTTGATATAGTCTGCAGAACTGAAGCTATGTGTGAAAGATGTATTGTGGTTATGCCTCTTGGGTATGCAATTAGAAATTAGACATTTCAATTAGGGCATAAATGTAAATATGTAGGATTTGTTCGTCTCAGCATAGCTTGCTTATTATGTTTGATTGGGTTTTTGACATTACGGAAGCCATTGTAAACTTCCAACATTTGTTCTTTTGGCTGCGTGAAGGTTGAGGATCTTCAGAAGATGGATGATTCTTTATTTGGGGAAGGTTTAACTCTTCTTGATGAAAGGTATGCAAGGCAAATTGAAATTCTGTTGTTTGTTGATCCAGTATGCAGATTACTAAACTTAAACAAAGTTTCTACTGTCAGTGATTTGGGAGATGGAAAAGAAAGAAAGGGCAAAATGTCCGCTTAAGAATTGTTTCTGGGTGAATATGATTATTTATTTATTTATTAACTTTTTTATCTTTGGTTTCACTTTTGTTTAGAAAGACCATACTTCGTCTTTAATATTTTGTCCTTACCTTTTTCTTCATCATAAATAACATGAAAAACCCCCACCAAAAAAAAATTCCGTACAATTTCTTTAAAGCATTTGAAAAATTCATACATTTTTCAGAGCCGTATATTGAATAATGTTGAGATTAAGGGCCAAAAAAATATGGTTTCTTGATCACTTGCTACTATATATGAAAAATTGATTGGCATGTCCATTAGAAGTGAGACTTGCTGGGGTAAAATTCTTCTCTTTGTAATATTCTTCTCTTCTTGTTAATAAAATTCTTCTTTTTTTTTATTAAAAAAAGAAAGAAAGAAAGAAAGAAAGAAAGAAAGAAAGAAATGGGCCTCGCAAGAGTAAAAAGAATGCGGCTATGCTATGCTTTGATATTATTTGTTATGATGAAAAGTTGATGGACTTTATTTTTCATGTCTTTTAGTTTGTATTGCCTTTCGAAGTATTCAGTAATACTGATACAAAACCAAGTATTTGCCAATTTTCGTTGCTAGACATGAAAACTGCATAATGACTTCCTAATTTTCTGCATTGCTGCTGCTTTCACCCAGAAAAATTTTTCTGCACTGCTGCAAATTTAGTCCATTGCTTCTGGATGTTGTAAGGGATGTTTACTTAAGATCTATTAACGTGTTATTGGCTTATACACTTGATATTGAGTCATTTAACTGTTTTTTTAACACTTACATTTGATGGTTGGGTTGATTCTGATAAGTTACCTCTTGCACATTTTGTAGGCTGTTCCAAGTAACTTGGTTGCAGAAAACTGGTTTCATATATGACCCGAAAAATTTAAACAAAGTTTGTGCTTTATCTTCTTACTCATGTAATCTTTAGTCTTTGTCATGGATTGAGTAGCTCCTACTGTCAATAAGACTCTACTAAGGAAGCAACAGCATAATCAAACAGTGGTTAATCTGCAATCTGTCTTTACTATTCTGCATTGTTATATAAAGTATATTCTCCTTAAAGTTTATACAGTATAATCTTACATGTATTTCATTTTAATTTTATTAATTTTTCAAACTAATTTGCTTCTTCAGCAGCTTCAATTTTGAAAATCTTAAACATGAAACTGGAAACTTATAGTTTGATTGGATGGTAATATAGGGGCTCAATAAAATAATCTGAGGCAGAAAATGTATAACTTGGAATATTGATTCCATCAAAACAAATTGAATATTTATACAAGCTGGTTGGATATAATTTTGGGCTTTGGCAGTGCATTATACTAGAGTCAGTATTCAGTAGTAATGGTGTTATTTACACAGAAGGATTTTCTGGATAGCAATCTTGTTTTTGTTTTTTCATAAATTTTCCTGAGATGCTCTAATGTACGGGGGTGAATGCCCCAAAATGCCTGTTAATATAACTAGCCAGATCTCAGAAAGCTTGCTTATAAAATTTTGTAGATAGGGACATTTAATCATGATATGAAAGATGGTTGGGGTCTAGCAACTGATGGAAAAATCTTGTTTGGAAGTGATGGCAGTTCAACATTGTATCAACTTAATCCTCAAACATTTAGAGGTCTGCCTCCTTGATGAGATTTCATTCCTTTCCTTATCTCTATTTATATGCAAAATCCCTTCCTGAAACCTCTGATTAATTTACCTTAGCTTGGCTTGTATTTTCATGGAATTTACTTTGCCCTCTTTTATGTAGGTGTATCAAAACAAGTTGTCTACTATAAGGATCATCAAGTACACCTTCTCAATGAACTTGAATATATAGATGGTGAGGTTTGGGCAAATGTTTATATGGTATGTCCTTGAATGTTCAACTATTATTGTAGTTGAAGCAAATAGATCTCTTTCCCTAAATTCCTGCAAAATGAAGACAAATGTTAGTCCTATATGCATGATATTTCTTGCCCAAGGTTCTCTGTTAAGCTGGACTTTGATGTTGATATTTTATTATGTAGTCTGACTGCATTGTAAGAATCTCCCCCAACGACGGTCGTGTTCTTGGATGGATTCTGCTCCAAAATTTAAGGTATGGCTTCTTTTGTCTTCTCTATATACAAACTAATTACTTAGTGGTTATGTGTGTGTTAAGATATAATAAGTGAACTAAACCACCAATTTGGTCCTCCAAATTTTAGCAACATCAAATTGGTCCTCAATGATGATTTTTGCTCATCACATGGCGTCAATTTGTTCCCAATAAATAGGTACTTTTGGATAGTTTTGATGCCAAAAATGATCATTCAAGTACCGATTTGATATAATAATCTTTCAAGGACCAATTTAATCTTCTAAATATCTTTTGAGGACCAAAATAGAGGTTTAATTTTATCAAGTATATTTGTTGATTTGTTGCTTACATTTACATTTTATTAATATGCAGGAAAGAACTAATTGAAGCTGGTTATGATGTAAGGAACCTGAGCCTTTTGATCTTTATAGACAAGATTTTTCGTCCTATTATTCAGTGTATATGTTTACATGCTTGTAGTGGAGCTATAAATTGAAAATAGGATTGAAATTAGCTGCTTTAAATAGTTAATCATCTTCTTTGATTCCTTTCTGAGATCAAATTGTTACTAGAGGTAACTGTTGCACTTGATTCATTGCTTATGCATTAACATTTTAGGGTATTGAAGTTTTGAATGGGATAGCATGGGATGGTGAGCAGAAGCGGATTTTTGGTAAGCTCCAACTTTTCGGTTTATTTTTAATTTATTTATTAAAAAATTGCCAATCAAACATATCACATCGGAGACTTTCTTTTTGGATAGAAAAAGAAATATTATAAGTAGGAAAAAATACAAGAGAAGATAAGGTATCCAAAAGAAACCAGTCCCACAAAGCTAAAGGAAAACAAAAGTGAAAAACCCCCATAGGAAACCACAATACAAATACATCTGAAAGAGAACGAATAAATGTTCACTTTCATCCCTGAATTTGTATACTTGAGTCACTTTGATCCATAAAATTTATAAATTAACTTTTTAGTCTCTGAAATTACAAAACGTGAGTCACATTAGTCTTTGACTCTACTTTTGTTATTGTGATGTCGTCTCACATTAAGTGAGATGGTGGCATTCTACATGGCCTCTAAAATGGCATGGGTGAAGAATAGATTCAAATTAATTCCTGAAGTTTTTGAAAATGTGTCAAAAATGCCACATAAATCAAGCAGGATAGTAATAGAAATGTCGCCTTAGTAGACTAATTTGAACTTATTTCTTGTCAATATCACCTTAAAAGTCATGTGAGATGCCACCATGTCATTTAATGTGATACATCGGCAAAAATGTGATAACACAGTAATGGAAACGGAATTAGGGACTACGATGACTCATATTTTGCAATTTTAAAAACCAAAAAATTAATTTCTAAATTTCAGAGACTATAGTGGCTCACGCATGCAACTTCAAGGATCAAAGTGGGCATTTACACAAAAGAGAACAAAGAAAGAGGGTCCACCACAACTGCCCTAATGCCCTCCTAGCGAGCCCCTCCTAAACTTATTTCCTTCTCGATTATTATATTTAGCATGACATCTGATGAAAATTGGGATCAAAATGGAAGTAACCTGACCTGACTGCAGAATCCAACTACTATATTGTTTAACTTGAAAATATAATACATAAGAATACAAATTTAACAATTTTTCATAAGATAAACAAATTGGCCAGGAGTAGGTAGAATGTTACATTCAATTCCCTTCCCTTGATTGCTTTTAGTTCCCCTTTCCATTTCCAATACTAGTAAGTTTATGTAACTCATGACTTGCTTGCAGTGACTGGAAAACTCTGGCCAAAGCTGTTTGAAATCAAGGTTCTTCCTATAATGAAACCAATTGAAGAAGGAGTCATTGAGCAGCTTTGCTTGCGTCAGCCTATCAAATTTACATAATTTTAGCTCTTGGGCGTTATTTTTCTATATATATTTGATATCTGTTTTAGCAAATATACTATGAGAGGGTACAATCCATTCTTATCTATGACACGGCTGAGGTTGTAAGTAACAGGAAAGTAAAAGGCAGAATTGAGTGTCATATGCTGAAATTGAATGGAAATGCAACCCATTGGAAAAATAAAAAATGAAAGATAGAAATAGAGGAGATGGCTTTAGTGATTAAAACCTATTATGTGCTAATGGTATCTTTTATATTACAAATTAAGAGATTAAGACTTGACTTAATAAGAATTGAGTTAACTTTAATGTAATTTATATTTGAGAATATTAATATTCATCTAAAACGTGATTTTGAAATGATAGATTTTTGGATAGTATTGAAAAAAAATTACTTTTACATACGTTATTATAAAAAAGATGTAAATTTATTTTGCAGGTTAAACTAAAAAGAAATAATTTTAAAGATTATTTTTAATATATTTCTAATATAAAAAGTTTTTAATTGTCATCTAATTATATCTCATTAAATATGAGACTTTCAAGTAGTAAGTGTAATAATCAAGTTTTTTTGTCGGTGTAATAATATATGATTAAATATTTGTGAAAAATACTTCTACACGAAGATTGTGTCCATGTCAAATTCTTAATTTTAAACTTTAATTATAGAGAAATTAATGAAGGAATAATTTTTTTCACAATTAAAGTTTATTTAAATTATATAAAATAAAATTACTTTTAAATATAATTTTAATAATTTAAAAAATTATTTTGTACTTTTTCAAATATTTAAATAATAGTATAAGAATTTTGTTTTGATTGTAAAATTTTTTTACATAATTATTTAATTATTTATAGTCATATAATTAAAATAGGTTGCCTTCGGACTCCTTATAAGTGCTTGAAAGAGTCATTTAAAAAAAAAAATGATTGATTGATAGTAGAAATAACTTTACGTTAATAATGTATCAAAATAAACTTTATAATAGAGTTGGTCACGTTTTGATTTAGATCAATTTTGATATAAAAAGCCAACTGATTCAAGAGAAATTTTATTTCAATTTAATTATGTTTGAAGATCCGATCCAAACAAGGTTGGATTGGTTCCGGTATTGAGCGTGCATGGCCTATGATGAAAATGCACAGGATGACACGTGCAGCAGTAGCAAAATTTTGCATTAACATCAACCTTGCATGTGCAATTCAATAATCTACTTAATGTAGACATGGTTTAAAACCTATTACAGATTATATAGGGTAAATAAAATGCTACGGTGAAAATATTACGCATTCCAATCCCAGCAACATTTTGGTAATTGAATAAAAAAGAGAGAATATAGTAATACAACTTCCATTTGGTTTCATTTCATTAAAAACACCTACATAGACGACAATGCCGTTGTTACTATATTAGATATTCGATTCAAAATTCAAGTACATTCATTCTCTTACTATAAGAATTAGACACTTTTAAAGGAACAAGTCTTCAACTGAACACTTTCAATGGGAAGTTTATCATCTGGGAAAGGACAGTCAAATTTCTTTTCCTTCTGTGGCAGCAATTCACAGGGGGTAGGACTAACATTGCTTGTAACCCCTTCAACATCAGTGCAATTCCATTGCAATTCCTTCATGTCACTTGTGATAGTCACATTAGAAACACATATTCCTGCAAAAGGATCATTAGGAATTCCTTCAAGTCTTGCTGAATATTTGCAGTAATCTGCTCTCACATCTCTATAATTTATGCCACTAATAACAGGAAGTGCTTTGGGATCAAAGCCAGTGTCAGGGTGTGATCCATAAGAACCTGTCATCCAAAACACATATTTCATGGTGTTCAAGCTCATTCCCTTAACAAATATGTCTTTAACATATCCTCCTCTGCCAACTGCAGTTTTGATCCTGACAGCTGATTCAGTGTTGAGAGCTGTAAGGTCCTCAGCTCTAACATCTTGGATTCCACCAGACATTTCACTGCCTAGAGCAATCATAGCACTATAAGGGGATAAACATGTAAGCCTTTTAATGATTATGTGTTGGCTTGGCATTCCAAAGTTTATTCCATACTCATCCCAACCACTTTTAACTGCTATACAATCGTCACCAGAGACAATATTACAATTTTCAATCCTGGTGTTGATACATGAATCTGTAAAAAAGGAGGGAATAATTAGACAGTGGTTGAATTTTCAACCAATATAGTTAGTGTGTAGTAATAGTTGAAATTTTTTAATATGGGAGCAAATATATCCACTATTCAGATTGAAAACATATATTTTAAGTTGAAAACTTGAAAGAAAGCTCACACATTTTTTCATTACATACAATTACAGTGTACACAATATACTATTCATCTTCTCCCAAACTAATATATTTCTCCTTTTGTCTATTCATCTTCTGCTTTCTATTGAAAGCCAATGGAAATAAGTGCATGATAAATTTAAAAAAAAAAAATGAAAATTACCAGGATCTATTCCATCTGTGTTGGGAGAGTCAATTGGTGCAGCAATGGTTAGCCCTTGAATTATAATGTCACTGCAGACACAGGGCATGATAAGAATAACAGAACATACTGTGGATCAAGATTAACCATGAATGTAAAAGAAAATTCTTGTCAAACCTGCTGTAAATTGGATGGACAAACCAAGATGGGGAGTTGATCAAAGTGAGGTTTGATATCTGGATGTGATTAGAGAACATAATCTCAATCATGTATGGCCTGGTGAGTTTCAATTCACCGTTGTGGAACTTGTCCCACCAATAAGATCCTTGCCCATCAATTGTGCCATTGTAACCTAATGAACAAATTTAAAATAGGTGACTTTAAAAATGATTTCCAATGAGACATGACCTCAACAATCTTTTAATAGCATTATAATAATGGTTCCAGTAGTTACCTGTAATTACAACATCACTGAGGTTAGTTCCAAAAATGAGACTACTAAACCTTCCATCAGGAGCATCTCTTCCTTTACCATATGATGGTAGCACAGGAAGTGGAGGCCACTCTGATTCATCCTGCCAGTGTTGGTCAATGGTCAATGAAAAGGTCTTTTTAGGAATAAAAATAACAAAAATGTAAAAAGCCACAGATTGTGGCGTCAAATACAGCTAAACTAACATGCCAAGAAATCATAGTTAGGTGAGAGGTTAGCGAAAAGGAATTAGGCAAGCAAATTTCTAGTGATCGTATTGCTTATATGTCTAGTCAATGTTCTTTGCCTGCACCTTCTTAACTAATGAGTTGCACGAACAATTACGTATTTTCAATTGATGTATTTTACGCTGTAAATAGCCTGCACAGGTGCCATACCTAAAAGAAACCATATTCAAATATTTCACCATTACACACTAATTCAATTTTCCAATCATGTCACATCTCAAATAAACAAAACATGATTGACCACATAACATGAGGGCTATTACATATTCTGAATAGGAGATATGGTGGAGATGCGGCTAAAGAGAAATATTATTTGTGTATTAAAGGTTGATATTAAGGATGAACATAACAGAGAAAGAAAGATACAAAATATTTGATAGCAGTAGGTGAAATTAAGACTTTGTACCTTTTTATTTGTATCGATTGCTAATATCCATTTTTTATATACAAATAAGATTACTCTAGGGCTAAATACCTGAGATGCAAGGATGATAGCATCACTCTGGAGAAAGAGAGTGAAATGGCTAGTGAGATTGAAGCTTCCTGTTAGCCATTTGCCGGGTGGCACCACTAGTAATGCTCCCCCATCAGATGCATACTTGCTCAGATTGCCAATTGCATATTGAAAGGCCTTGGTGTTGGACGTTTTGCCATCGCCAACCCCACCAAACTCAGTCAAAACTGCACTGTGCTTTCGGCAATTGATAGCAGGATACTCAAGATCCTCCAATACACTGTTGGCCACCCTGCACTCTGCTACCCTCACTCCCACTGATCCCAACAACAAAACTGTGGAGATAACCCCAACAACCTGTAGAAAAACCACAGTTTATCTCAAACACCATGGCAAGCAAATTTTGGACTTGGCTAAATAATAAAACACAGAGGGACTAATTTCTTGTCTTGTACTCAAGCTAATCAACATATATAAAACAACGTAGCAGAGGCTGAAAACTAGTCCATGAACAAAACCCAGAAACCAAAATCATCAGAACACTTGAAAAGAGAAGCACAATACAAGTGTACATTACCCCCCATCCCCCCCAAAACAAAGAACTATATCAACCATGAACAAGAACAGAAACAGTCTTTGTAATCAGAAAATCTCAATGCACAAAAAAGAAGGAGAGAAAGAAATTACATAGCAGATTCTGACTTTTGGACACATCTTCGTAGTTTGAGTGTGACTGTGAGGTTTCAGTTTTTCTGTTCTAGCACAGAAGGTAAAGACAATAGGCCATATTTAAAGACGGTTACTAACGCATACATTGAAAGCTAGAAATCCTGGGCCATATATTTAGGGAGTGATTATCGGAGAGTTACAACGTGGTGATTTTAGAAAAACATACAAGGGTCACATAAAGTACATGATTACGTGTTAGGAAAGCACAGTATGGTCCTACTCTATATATGGTGGCGGTTATAGGCAAATGTGAACATGCATGAGCATGAAAATGAACATGAGCAATATTGTCTTTGCGATTTTTTGTGTTTTATCCTTCCTTGTACGATATGGATTATGGACGGCTATCTACTGCTCTCATATCAACTTTAACTACTTAGTAATTAATATCCATCTTGAGAATTTGCTTCATTCTTAATTATAATATCACCTTTTTGGGGGTGTGGAACTATCGACTGCGACATTGATAGCATTAACCTAATCAGTGTATTAATTCGATTTGTCCTCATAGAATTCGAGCAACACAATATTATTCCTTTTATTTATCAAAATTAGAAAGGGGATACATTAGGGTATCGAATACTATTAGCTTTATTTTAGAAAATTGTGTAGGGCTAAGATCACTCTCCAATGTGATCAACCACTTTTGAGTTGTTTTTGGGAGACAATTAATAAAAGTATTTTAAATATGGGAAAAAAATTACCAGTATTTTCTTTTAACTTCCACGGCTTGATTCCTAACGTGAAAATTATAAAGTGATCATTAATATGTATTAATTTCAAGAGTAAATGCAACTTTATGTAGTAGGCATTGACTAAGAGCCCATTTGGATTTCGTATTGCATCCATCAAAAGGTCTTCTACAGCAAGAAAAACAATTTTATACAGTAAATAGTAGTATTTGATTTAATTTCTTACTTTTTAGAAGGGTTTTTGAAAATTCAAAAGGTCTTTTGAGAGAAATATCTTTGAAATTACTTTTCATTCTAGAAAAAAATCTTTTGAAAAGGAATCTTACTATTATTTCATATCAATAACCAAAAGTAATTTTACTTTATCCTATCAAAACAAAACACATTCTCCTAAACTTACTTTTGACATATTCAAACTAAACAAAAATCATTATTTAAAAATAATTCCTCTAAAAGACCTTATTTTAAAATATCTTCTTTTAAAAGATCTTTTGCCAAAAGTTAAACTACATAGGCTCTAAAATATATCCTCACACTTTTTGTGTTAGACTAATTCTTACGACAAACGAAATTGCAAGAGGTGCTTTTACCATGTATAATATTCAAATTCCGACAGGTATTTGAATGTGTTTCATAAAATTATGTATATTAGCATTAAAGAATATATGCTAGTATAAAATTAGAATGTTGACTGCATCTTAGTAATTTGATAAAGAAAATTTACAAATTTAATATGTTTAAACTCTATTCTTTTAAAATATTGTTGCAATTTGTATATTAATGAAACAAATTTATATTAGTAATATGAACATTTAACTTTTCACCTTTGAACAAATAATTGTTTAATTGAAATAGTTTGTAATTTAAGGTGTGTTTATTTCAACTTTTTAGAAAAATAATTTTAAAGTTTAAATTTTATATATAGGTAAAAAAATTGAAAACATATTTTTTTTTAAATTCTGATTATTTTAAAAAAATTATTCAAATATACAAAACTAGTTTTTTCGATTAAAAAAAGTGATTTTCGTCAAAAATTTCCAAATAAACACACCCTTATTCTCTTTAAATAAGATTTTAATTTTAAATATTATAAATAAAAAATTAACACTAAAGTAGGTTTAATCAATTTTGTTCAAATTAAATTAGTTATATTTCTTTATCTGGCTAAGTATTTTGGCATCCTTTTGGTATTGAATTAATTCTATTTAAAATTTGTATGGAAAAGGCTTTTTTGTAATGATTTTTTTCTATACATATAATTCAAACTCAAGATAGGATACTTAAAAATATTTAAACATATTTTACTCATTCTTTTTTCTTGTTACATTATTGACAATAAAATTTAAACATATAATCTCATATTAATTATTCAAATTGCTCACTACTAATGCATTCCTAATAGCTTATCTCTTTTGCTCATACTAACTTTTTTTTTTTTTTTAGATAATTACAAAGCGCTTACCCACACAAAAAGAGGGGGAACAACAACGACCGGAGGCCAGCAAAAAACATAGGAGCAAGACAAAAAAAAGACGGCAACCAAAAAACACCCAAGATACACAGCAACCCACTGAAGAAACCCAGCCAACGAAGAGAACCAAGCCAACGGAACACCAGCCACAGAAGCAGAACAACCAGCAACCTCCACCAGGAAACTGAATAAAAGGAACACCCAGACAGCAAAGAGAGCCCCAAAACCACAGCCCAAAACCAAAATAGCAACTTGCACACACTCCCAAAAGACCACTACAACCCTAGATGCAAAGAACATTGCTAATGGATGGTGTAGATGTTTTTCCTTGATAAGTGAATATGGCAGCATCAACAAACTTTACGTCTCCTCCATGAGGCACTGCTCACAATTAATTTTTGGAGTTGAAAGCATGTGCGTGACCCATTCTTTTCTTGCATATGTAACTTCTGTCGTCTATAGCACGTAACAGAGGATTAGCATGTGGAAAATCATTGCATGCCAAAGTTGTGAGAAAAATGGCCCATAAGCACGATTGTTATATCGTCATAATATGACATAAACTTACTTCCATGTCTACGAAAGCCTGATTTATAAGGGTTTGCTCGAAGTTCGAATATATATGCCATAAATCGGGATCCCTTTTGACCACAATTTTATACTAATTTAATTTGAATTAATATGTTAGTCTCCTTCTCTCTAGTTTTAAATTCACAAATTTCCTCTCTGACAAAGCAAAATGGCGTATACTCTTGTCTGACCAAATTATATAGGTTATTTGTTTTGGCAACTTTTATAAGAAAATCAAGAAGAAGGAAAGTTGCTTTATTATAAGCAAAATTGAACCCGAACTTGTTTCATCAAATACCGTTCGATCCAACATCTAATTACCCTCATTGGTGTTTTTTTTTCTCATATATTTGTTAAACAATAGATACCACTAACTTATTATATGGAATATATGCAATTGATCATTATCTATATCATTATAAATGTATAGTAGATAATGATCACAAAGATGACTTCTAGCTTTAAGATTTACATTTAAGATTTATAGCTTTACATTTATCAAAAATGAATGAATTGTTTATTGAATGGATAACGGAGGTGTTTAGATTTCAAAGTTAGCGAAATCGGAGTCTAAGAGTGATGATTATGTTTTTTCATTTTTGCTTTTACTTTCGGGAAAACTATACTAGCAATGTCGTTATCTATGCTATTCTCCTCCCTTAGAAAATTGATACATAAATGTTATCTGATGTTCTTATACTGTCTATTTATGTATCGATGCGTAAAGGATAAAGGAAACTCTCAAGCCGCTAATAATTGAATGCAAGCGTGCACGGCTTAACTTGAAGCTCCAACAGACACGGTTTTTCCCCCTATCACTGGAATGTTTTGTTCTTGGATCCAAAAAGGTTATATGACTTTGAATTGAACTTTGATGAAACTGTGTGTTGAAAATTTAATTATGAGTAGGACGTGGCTGAAGATATTTTAAGACATAAAATAAAAAAAAGAATAAAATGATATAGCTATATAAAGTAAAGGGCGCACTAAACCTAACGTCTTAGGTTTATGTGGCCTCATACTCATTGTTTTGGTTTAAGATATCACACCTATACACATGGTTGCTGATGGGGACTGACGGTGGTTGGATTTCGGAGACTAGCAACGGTGGTAGGTGGCTGAAGTCGCCAAAGACGGTACATAGTGGCCGAATTATGTGACCGCCGAAATTGGCTTAAATTTATCATTGGTCATCATCAATTATCAATAGCGAGGGACGGGTAACTACTGGTGTGGTGTCACAGACACATTTCGATAATTCTTACTATTTCATAGCATGAAAATAGAACAGTAAAAATTTTGGACATTTCTCATAGCAAACACATTTCCATGTCATGGATTTAAATAATCGTTACTATTTTATTTTAGGTTAAAATATAATTTTAGTCCATACACATGTCATCAATTTTAAATTTAGTTTGTGTATAAAAAAGTTTTTAAATTAGTCTCTATACAATTATTTGTTAAAAAAAGTTCCTACCATCAACTAGAGTTATAATTTTGTGAATTTTACATGATTAATAGAATATAATCTGGTCTCAATATTTGTTCTATTATCTGACATTTGTCACATAATAGCCAACTATACAGGTGAAATAGTTATATCATTTTCTTTAACTAGGTATGATTCGCATTATTATAACTCTAATTGATGAAGGAACTTCTTTAGAAACCTTTGCATGTATAGGAATTGATTTAAAAAAAAATTATATAGAGACTAAATTCAAAATCAATGACATGTATGAGGACCAAGATTGCATTTTAACTTAGTAGTTATTTAGTGACATAGCAATAAATAGTGAATATTTTAAGCATTTCACATGATAAAAATATTTGTAATATCATGGATAAATGATTTTCACTATTTTATTCCATCCAAAAATTATCTTTGTATTGTATCAAAATTTTGACCTTTTATTTGTTTTTTACTGTGTGGAACTTGATCCTTTTAAGTTTCCAGTGGCACCACCAAACAAGAAGGGCAAGCTTTCTCGGAGTTTGGTATGTATGTCCTTGACTCCATATGTTGAACCCAACACTATTAAAAATGTAAATTTATGAGTTAATGTTTTTGTATCATTGCGAAAACTGCAAAAGAAAAAAAAAAAAAAAGAAAGAAGAAGAAGAAAGAAAATTAGGAATACACCAATATATTCGATCTTGAACACAAAATCAGTGTTAGAGAATAGTACTAATTTATTTGTAAAGTGATGAAAATTAATTATCAAACATTTTTATTGGCATCCAAATAAAATTAAAGGACCACAAAATCTATATTATTGGTCGCAAACTTTCAAATAGAGAGTTAATTGTTCGTAATATTTTTTCAGAGCAGATGGTTAGTGGTTCGAATTCTAAGTTTGTGTGAAATAATCAAATAATGATAAGGCTGAGGGGAAAAGAGTAATGGCTTTTATTTGTTTTAGGGAAAAAGAGTATTTTATTTTTTATTTATTTTTTTGGTCTATAAGTAATGGCTAATATATGACCCATAAAAAAATGACTTCATAAACCGAACTCAGTAATCATTGATATTGGTCACTGTTTTGGGTCAGGAACTACCATTTTTTTTGGGTTGTGGGTCACGTAGTACTGGACATTTTGCAGTGACCGGAGGTGTTGTGATTCCCATGACCAATCGGCCCAATAATGTTAAGGCGGGCCAGTTCATCAAAAACTACCCCCTCCCCGACCAAAAAAATAGAGAGAGTAAGAAACATTAAAATATTAAATGGTTGAAATTACCCTTTTGTATTTAGGGGCCAAACCAGAAAGTGCCTTATTATTTGCATATAATTTTTCACACATTGTCAAACACTTAGAAAATTACGTATAAATAATTAGTTATTTTAGTTAAATTTATGGTGAATTTATTTATAAAGAATATAAAAAATTATATGTTAATCTTTATAAATTTTAGTTAAGTTATTAGTAAATTTGATAAAAAGATTTCATATCTATTATTAATTACTTTATTATATCCACCACATTTAATTTTGTGTATTGATCTACTAATATAAATATAAATATCATTTCTCAAACAAAAATATGCTATTCGAAATTGTTAAAACATTAAACTCAACTTAAGCTGAGATCATATGATGGTTCAATATAACAATTCAAATGGTACAAGTCATATTTACACCTTTGATGGCAACAATTATTAGTGGGCACATAACTCTTTTTAGTGGAAGTGACATTTTAAACTCTCGGTATTATTTTTCTCCAATTCTTCAGGGGAGAGTTTGACACATGGTTAGAATTGATTTGAGTGCTATGCTCACCAAAATAATATAAGAGCTAAGAGCCTACGAGGGAAACACAAAAGTGGGAGGCATTGAGATTGAACCCACTAACACTTGCTAATGGAACAAGGTCAAACCCAAGAATATGCCATCTGTCACATGCACCGTATGAATGTGGGACACGTGTCGATCCCCCCGGGGGCTGGAGTGTTGGGGCAATCCGTGTGAGAAGCAATGTCATGGAAAGGGGTAGTTAACGACTATTGAGGAGGCATCGTGGGACATCGTTATTATTGTGTTTATACCAACGCAATAATCCAATAAGAAGATAAATGTTTTACAAACATCTGGAATATAGATACTGTATGAAATATTATATATATATATATATATATATTAATGTGACTATAAATGGGTATCAAAGTATGGATATATCGAAATAAAATAATATAATATATATATTTATGCAATAAATATATATTTATGTTTTGCCTTCCCAATATTACATCTAAATAATAGAACTCTTCTAATTGTATTTTTTTAATTATTTTTATAAGATAATTAATTATAGATACGAAAATTTTTTACCTGATTTGTTAGTAAAATAAATAATTAATACATAATTTTTATATTTTTTAACAAATAAATTTACACAAAAAAATAGATTTATTAATAATATAGCTAAAATTTATGATTATTATCCACTACAAAAAAAAAAATAAGGTTTTGTGTGACGACTAAATTCGTCACTAAAATATTTCAATATTGTCACAATATCGAATACTTCAATAATACGAAGAGGATTTAGGTACACGTAACAATATGGACAATTCAATAGTGGAGTCCTCCACGACTATCAAACAAGGGACACTAACAATAAGATAAACGTTTGTTGCAACATTGTGCAAATTATTGTGATAAGATTTTGAATTAATATTTTTTTGTAGAAATGTCGAAATAATTTTACATAACAAAAATATAATCGTGAAGTATCAGTTTATCTGTCTCAAAATGAACTACGCCAAAATCATACTAGAGAGCGATTTATATTGTGATCTTTCCATCTTTCAGTATCTATTTGCCTTCCTTATTGTAGTATTAATTAAGTTCCTTTGAAGAGTGCTTATTGCGAGAAAGAATCACACCAAAAATATTAGTATTTGCTTGCACTTCAACCTACATTGCTCCTTCCATATTAAGTATTAGACATGATATATTACAAAAATAAATAAATGAAATGAAGCCTACAAACAAGTCACACATTGAATTTGGCTACATGAATGCATATGCGTTGTATCCGTAATGCATTCGGTATCAGTAAGTGATCATGTAATGCTGATGTGGTTTATTTTGAGCCCATCTCCATCAATCCCCCAATTTCTGTTGCCACAAGGTGAAGTTGTGATTGTGAACCTCAAATTTCTCTCATTAGCTGTTTCATACCCTTCCCCTCTCTCTAGCCTCACATTCTTCAATCCCAGTCTGATAGTAAATAATTTCTATAAAAATGTAGAAAAAATAAGTAAAATAGAGAGAAAACAAAAAGGAAAAATAATTTAAAAAAACTAGTTATCGTTTTCTAATCATGTGTTATAGGTTTTTTAGTCATATTCGTAATTATGTTTTTTTTTTTTAAAAATTTCTTGTCGGATCTTGCATAGGCAATGATAGTGTTTCGTATTTTCTTGCAACTGATAAATTACTACTCTATAAAATATCCATCACAAAGATAACCTTTTAGTTATAAGTTTAGAACGGTGATGTTTTTGACTTGTGGTCTTTATTTTTCATTTTTTAAAGCTACTCATTTTCATAATTTATTGGACTCAATTTACTATGAAAATAAAGTTCTAATAATATTAATTTTTTCTTCTATTTACATCACCCAAATTTAATATTTTATTCCAAAAGTATAAGTGTCGCATCACTTAAATTAAGTGATCGTTGATTTGCAAATAATAAAAAATTACTCCTTACCATACCAAATTTTTTTCATAATTCCTAATAGAGGGCCTAAAATTATTCATTAATGCACTAAATGGAATTGTGGAATAAAGAATGTACATGCAACTAAATGCAAATTTTGTTCTATTTTGGCTTTTAGCTTGATGTTAAAAAGTGTACATGGTAGGGTCATTGAATTCATGAATAGGAATAGGGGTTACCAAATTCAATCGCACTTTGCTGGGATTTCAGTTCTGAACCACTTAATTTTATGGAGTGACCTAAGACATTGATGAAGATCGTATTTCCCATCCCTCACAATGCAATTAATGGATGTAGAGAAGACACATCTCAGCTTTCAGTCCTTTAGTTCACTGTCCCTCTACACTTCCTTGAATGGTTAGACAAATTGTTAGGAAAGGCTAACCTACACACACTATCATTTTCTATATATGGGACCTTTTGCCTACTAGAGCTGCATGAGTTGGAGAACATGTGGATCTGCATCTTAATTAGTGGGAGTATTTAGGAGTTAATTAGGAAGGAAGGAAGGAAAAAGCTGATACTATCTAGAGAGAATGATGATTTTGTGGATGACATGAATGCAGCAAGAAAGTCCAAATCCCCACTGCCACCACCACCCTACCCCTACCGTACCCTTTCCCCTCGCCTTGACACCTACCACCTTCACCGTCATTGAATCACAAAATCAAAACCCCACCCTCATTCAACTACAAAATCAACCATCATTGAAAGAAATAAAGGAGGGGTAAGCAGTTGCCATGAGGGAGAGTAAAGGCAACAGATAAGGGTACAAAATAGAGGAAGGGTTAGTGGCAGCCATGAGGGACAATAGAGGCAGATAGTACATGTTGGTAGTGCGTGGTGGTGCTCGTGATGAGTATTGGGTTTGTGCGTCGAGGCCAAGATGATGGTTTGGTGTGTAACGTGGTCCTCATGGGTTGAAGGACGTGGTTGTGAGTTACTATGGCACAGTGGCTGTGGGTATGGCGATGGTTTTTGGTGACTTTGAGATGGTGATAATGTTGGGTGATGGGATGTGGCTCCTGGTGGCTTTGAGATGGAAGAAATGATAGCGACCTTTAGTAATGAAGAGTCCATGATCGACATTCCCTCCATAGCAAATCGATGGTGGCAGCCATGGGTGAGAAACAAGGAGAGAATGTACACATATCAAGTACATATCACCATGGTTACAAGCAGAAATTACCATGGCAATGCAGAAAGGTAACAGATCAACAAACTGCTTATAGGATCTTGTTGATGCCACCCTGTCTCCCTTTTGCACTAGAATACCACCCACCATCTAAACCTCATTTCGCCTTTGGTAAATAGGTTCATGATAGTATGGATGAGGGTTTCCAAAACAAGTCTGGTGACAATTTGTTTAAGTGGATACAGTGTCAGATGTTGAATAATTTTTATGATACTGCATCCATGAGATTGGAGAAATTGAGAAAGCTTATTTAATTTTTTTGTGATTAGCATTTTGAGAATGTATATTAAGTTTCTGATTTGATTTAGTTCATGTGAAATTTCTTTTGGACAATAGTTGTAGATTTTTTTCAAACATCTTACAAGTGGTTTGAAGAATTTAAAGAGATAGTTGTTAAGATGTAACACATAGTGAAAATGGCCTTCTCCCCTTCCCTTGTTTTAGACCATCAACCACTTTCTGGATTGTGACATGACTCATAGTCTCAGATGTGTGAAGGTGGGGCTGTGGATGGTCTGGATGTTGGTGACTAATAGATGGTCTTGGATGGGGTGTTCTCACTTTATGTTGGCAATTTCCCTCAACCACATAGTTTCATTGGAAGAATAAGAAACATGAAGAAGATAGAGAGTTAGAGAAAGAGAAGATTGAGGCTATCATTAGTATCCCAAGTGCCATGGTGCTTGTGTGATGGATAAGGGATTGGTTCAAGGTCGCGACATGGTGCCACACCATTAAAGTTGAAGCGGCGATGCACAATGGTGTGACGAGGAACAATTATGAGCTTGGTGACATGGTTGTGACTGAGCTTGCAGTAGTGATATGATCCTATGGGTCTAGTGCAATAGAGTAGGATAGGGATCGCTTGGGTTGGGGCTCTTCTCCAAGATATCCAAGCGGTTGGCCAGCAGCTATAGAAGCCATTGATTTTCTCGGGAAGCTTGTCGAGAAGTTGAAAGAGTGCAAAAGTTGTTTGGTGCAGCAAAAACTGGTCTCGAGGTCCCTCGGGCTTGTGTGCCATGTTTTGGGTTTTGAGTTTAATATGTTATATTGTTGTACTTCATGTTTAGAGAAGCGTGTGTTGTGAGTTGTGTCTTTATTTATAGACTTTTATATATCATAATTGCTCCTATTTTTTTTTTTTTAAGAGTTTATCCTTATTCAATTATCGAAAAAAAAAAGTAAGAAAGTTTTGATCTTTAGCGAAGCATATAGGCTATAGCTCGGAAGATGAATATGGTGTTTTAAAAGCCATTGCCAAGATCAAAAGGAAAGTAGGAAAGGAGAGAAAGAAGCCGAAGCCTAGAAAGTAAAGGAAGCATAAGAGAAAGCTTGCCAAGGAGGTTTGAGCCTTTTGTTAGATTGTTCTCTATTTTGTGGTTGAGTGTTGTCTTTTTGTAAGTGTGATAATTGGTGGAGTTTTTCTTCTACTGTTGGTTTGTCAGTTTTCTTTTGAGAGCTCTAGTTTTGTGTTGATTAGTAGTTTTATTCATTTTAGTTGTTGTGGCTTTTGTTGCTAGGGTCTATTGCTTGGTTGGTGTTTGTTTTTTTCTTTGGAAAGGTTGTCCTCTCCTTTGGTGGTTCAGTGTCTTGGTGGCTTTGGTGTTTGGTTAGTTTTCTTGTTCTTATCTTCTGTGCGGGCTTGTTCTTTTCTTGGTTACATTTGGCTTTGTGGTGGTTTGTTCTTTTGTAGGGCTTCGAGGGAGTGGTGTGCCTATAGCAATCTGTTTAGTTGGGTTCTTGTTTGCGATTGTCGTTCTTGTTGTTATGGTTTAGAGTGTCCTTCTTATGCATTGGTGTCAAGGGGCTATTGTTTTTTGCTTTTGCTTAGGTGTTGTAGTATTTGGTCAGGTGTTTTTGCTAATACTGGTTGGTGCTTTGGGTTTGGTTTTTTGTGGCTTAGCCTGGTGGTGCAGTGATCCCTTGACTTGGTGGTTGGTTAACATCTTCTGTGATGTGCTACTATGTTTTTTTTTTTTCTGTAGTTTTGTTTTGACTATTATCTGTTCTTTTGTTTTACTTTTAATTTATTGTTGGACTCCAGCCTTTGTTGCTCCCCATCTTTTTGAGGGTCGAGCGCTTTTGTAATTATCAAAAAAAATAAATCTAGGGAGAATGAAGGATTCAAGGAAGGGGGAATAGATGATCCAATTTTGCCTTAGTTGACAGTTTATAGTAGACAAGAAAAAGATAATTAAGAGTTTATGATGTATTATTATAATTTTTAATAAAAAATAACATAACATAATGTAAAAATTGTTATTTATATATTTCAATAAAATAAAGCGTTAATATTTTATTTCCAAAACTCGATTTTAGAAAATTTTGAAATACAAGTATAAGAGTTTATTAAAAAAATCTTCATTTATTCCTTTTACAAAACTCTTTTCCTCTTTTTCTTTTGAATATAACTCACGAACACACCTTTCAAGGCTCTAATGCTAATGAAAGATTCGATTCATGCACGACCCTTAATCCTAGACTTCAAACAACTGTATATTCTCCATCTCACGAACCAATTGAAAAAAAAAAAAAAAGCTTAATATTCAATAAGCAATAATGTATGTTCAATATTTGTGAGAATACTCATAGTTAACCTTAGATCTTGTTAGTTTAAGTAATTCTAGAACCCGTTTGGCATGTCTAATGGTGTAAGGTCTAATAGTATAAGACCTAATAAAAATTTAATACTATATATAATATTTGGTATGTCATTATATAAGATATTGTATTATATATAATATAATCAGAAAAAATATTATAATAAATATAATTTTTTAGTATTAAATTTAAAATTTAAAAATTAATATAATTGCTTAAATATTTATTATAATTATTTTATCTATTTTTTATTATATATAAATATAATTTTATATTAAAAATTATGTATTTATTTTTAATATTTTTTCATAATATAAAAAATATGAGTGAGTGAGAGAGAGATAGAAATAGAGAAGGAATTTTTATACATCAAAATCTAAGTAAACCTAATAAGTTGTATTTTTTATTATATATAATTAAATTTATATTAAATATTATTTATATATTTTATTAATAAATTTTATTCTTACATTTTAATATTAGTTTAAATAGTTATTTTATAATTATTATTTTTTAAAAATATTTATTTATTATTAAATTTTTTATTAAATAATAATATTTTTTGTTTATATGGTTTTTTTATTATTTATTATTTATTTAATAATTATTTTTCTTTTAATAAAATGTATTAAAACATAAAAAAATAAAAGAACCCTTATACATCAACCGTTAACAGGCTTAATACGGTCTCTCCAGGCTAGATTAAATTATTCATTATTTTAACATATAAGAGAGGTTAAATAAATAAGCTTATACAATACGTTGACTGTATCAAACAACCAATAAGGTCATAATGTATTGTATTACCTTATCCTATCGTATTTAATACGGTATGCCAAACACACCCCTCATATAGTATCATGTATGGATTTCATAAGTTTCAGTTATATTTAGTTTAGAATTTTATTGTGTTTCCTCATTTTCAGAAAACATAATAAGGTCTTAAATTAAATCTGATTGAAATCTCTATATGAGATAGCAATATTAGGTGGTGTTTGGTTTGATGATTTTCATTTTCATTTTCACTAAAAAAGGAAATAAAGACTGAAAATATGTTTGGTGTTGCATGATTGAAAATATTTTCATTGAAAACAATGTTAAAAACGCACACAAATTGAAAATGCTGAATTTATGTTTTCAGCATTTTCAAACTATTTGACTCTGAAAGTTGGAAATATTTTCATCAAAAATGCGGTGGCATAGTGGTAAATAAGTGGAACTCTACTACTTTCACCCTGCACAACCCACCTTCGATTCTCGCGGAGGATTTTCTGGTTTTTTTAAACGCAATTTCGAAGGGACTTTATTATATATTATTAATGACCAAAATTGACATCTCCACATTGGCAGTGCAGCGGTTTGCATGTTGGCCTGCACGCCCGAGGGTGAGGGTTCGAATTTCTCTTTAGACAACTTTCACAATTTTGTCTATCATTCTCTTTTTTAAAGAGATAAAAGAAAAAAAAAAAGGACATAATGTACAAAAAGAAATTGGTAGTTTAGTTGGCTCTATGTTGAGCCTAGAAACCTACTACTCATTTTTTTACTTTTACTAATCATTTAATTTTTTTTCAAAAGGAAAAAAAGAAAAAAAAAAGAACAAAACAAGGGAGGAAAAAGGTACTATATATTTATATTTGTATTATTCTTAAAGTAATGAATCAAATATTTTTGTTGATATGATAATATATAATTAAATATCTATACTTTATATTAACAGTATATATAATAAAATAATATTAACTATAATATTTAAATATTATCTATGTACAAACCAAAATATAATAATTGATAATAATAAAAAAATAACTTAAAAAGTAAGTAACTTATTTTATTTTTAATATTTTATAGAGTTATTTATTATTTTAATAAATATTTTTAATAGATGAACAAAATACTAATATCAAATATAGATATCAATTTCATTATTTAATAATAAATATAATTTTATTATCTCAAATTTGATTTTGAAAATATATTTTGAAAATAGGCAAACCAAACGTATTTTCATTATTTTTTCTTTTTGGAAACAGACAAACCAAATGTATTTCCTAAATCCATAAAATCTGAAAATGAAAATCCTTTTCAGAAAATGAAAACAGAAAATGAAAACAAGAAATATTTTTGCAAACCAAACACACCCTTATCTTCTATTTGAGAACTCGATCCTCTGAAAAGGTAAGCTAAATTGGTTAAGGAATGGGTTCAATGATGATGACGAGTTTAACAAAATATTATTTGTACGTTGAGATGTAAATATTCTATGGACACAATAGAGAGAATTCTGAATTTTTTTTTCTCTCATTATTAACCACCACAAAAAAATTTATGTCCTTTTTTCTATTATATTAATGAAATATCTATTTTCAAATGCCCAAATAACATTTTTCGGTAAGTTAAAGCCAAAGGAACTCTTAAAACCAAGCACTTAGACGCCACTAGACTATTCTTAAGAGGAAGTAATACACTTATAATATGTATTCAATGATATGTGACACCACTCATTGGAGGGCAAAAGGTACTTATAAGTCTTTTAACAAATATAAAATATCTCTAATAAACCAAATATAAATACAACCATATCAGGGTTTTTAGATTGTTTATTGTATTTTTATAAGAAATTTGATGATTTATTATTTTTAAAAAATAATTAGAGAATTATGGTATTTTTATTTTTTTATTATTTTTTCTTATCTCTCCTCTCTCCTTCCTCTTTTCTAATTATTTTCTCTTTTCTTTCTCTCTCACTTTCTCATGCACTCTTTCATGGCCTAGGCTTCGTTACTCTCCCCTGACTTGTGCAGTAACGTTACTCCTCTCAGAAAAATTACAAAATGAACTTTGTCAATAATTGCTAAATAATCCTTTAATGGCATTCCTCTCTTTCATCCACCATTTTAGGCTGCTTAGCCGCCATGTAGCTTCCCTGGCAATGAAGAGAACCACCGGAGGCTCGCACCCCACCACCACCTGTCACCGGCGAGAGTCCCAACACTGTCACCACGAATAAACTGTGCAGCCTCATCTGAAAATTATGCCCCCTTGTTCTCCACGGCCATCCCCACAGATCAAAATCTAAGCTTTCATAAAGAATAAAATAAGAACGATCCAGAAACCAGAACCACAAAAATAAAAATATAAAAAAGAAAGAAAAAAATAAAAAAGCAAAGACAAGTTAACGGTGGTCCACAACAAGTATGTTCCAACAGAAGGCAATCACAATGTTGACCACTAACCACGTCGAACGCTTGCCGAATGGCGAACTTTCTTCACTGGTGCCGCATTTCTGATGGATAGGACGAGGTCTGCCGCACTGTTCACTTATGTGTGTGATGGGGCTGCCACTAGATTTTTCATGAGGTCCAGATTTGCCGCATAGTGCCAAAGATGACAGGATGAGCAATCGAAGCCGCAGATCAAAGCTATGTGGAAATGAATAGACATTGTATGTATGTTTTTTTGCATCTTGTAGGTCCTTTGACTTCGACTTGGGCATATATGTTGTGCTCATGGAATTTTTTTTCTTTGTTTTTTCATAACATGTTCAAAGTTTTACTGATTTCTGGAGAGCCTGGCTCATTCAAGTTGTCTTAAGTGCAAAAAGGAGCTAATGTTTTACTGATTTTTCGACAAGTTTTGCCTAATGGCTGAGGTATAGCAAATCCTAAACCAAAATGCTTATCCATCACTTGTACTTTACCAGATTGTAAGCGCTTACACCAATGACCTACACCCTACGCCCTACGCCCTATGCCAATCAAAACCTATATTTGCGCTTCTTATTGGGGTCACCACACAACCCTCGCAAGGCAGCTAACGGTGTTCCTAGCTCATCTCCGATAAAAACACACTAAGGATTCAAATGCAAAATTATAAAACTATAATAATTGAACTTATAATGAGGCATGGGAGAAACGCTAGCCATTCGATTTTAAAAAGAGTGTATCTAACGGTTCATTTTGTAGTTTTGCTAAAGAGAGTAACAAGTCAGGGTGGAGTAACGAATCCTTAGCCCTCTTTCATACTCTTATGTGCAAACATAAAAAAACCAAAACACACACGATACATGTATAGCCACACATATGCACAGTAAATACACGGAAAAAAAAAATCACAATTTTTGTTTACAATTTTTATTAAAATCGCAATAATAAGTTGCAATTTTTATTAAATAATATTTTTATTTTTTATTTTTATTTTATTAAAATCATAACAATGTGTAGCGATTTCTATTAAAATGATAATTTTTATTTTTTAGTTTAATTTAATTTTATTTAAATTATAATAATGTGTTCAATTTTTATTAAATAATATTTTTTTATTTTTATTTAATTTAAATTTATTAAAATCGCAACATATTATTATAATTTCTATTAAATAATAATTTTTTATTTTTGATGGCTGAAATAGCAATTAACTATTGCAATTTTTTTTAAAATCCACCATATTCTTTAAATATACAAAAAAATACAATATTTTTGTAGATATCAATATTTACCCTATAATAAATATATCATATCATTTTAAAATGGATAATTAGCAATAATAAATCAAAAATAGATATCAAATCTTAAAAACAAAAATTATGATAAAATCCTAAATCCTAAGTAGTACTGTACCAAAATTATTTAAACCAACAAAACGTTGCTAACAAGTTTAAAATAACAATAATAATAACTTTCAATAATTTCCCTATATTCAAGGCTTTCGCCTCGTCTTCGTTCTTGATGGACCCACAAAGACCTCCATTGTCCCCAACACAAACAAAAGTTGTGGCCTATGTTCCTCACCCTTTATAAACCCCTTTCTCCAACCCCTTCCTTCTTAACTCTTCATCACACACACACACACGCACACACACGCACACAAACAAACAAACTCCACCTGGTTCCAACCATGGCGGCAGGACTCTCCGCCGCTATATCATGGAAGCCCCTCCTCCGTCCCCACCAACCCTTGTCTTCCATCCTCCACAAGCCAACCCCAACAACACTGCCTTTCAGAGCTGTTCCTCAAACTGCAACAACCCCTCTTCGACCCCAAAGGATCATAACAACAAGTTTCACAGTTTGTGTCCTCATGGAGGACTCAAAGCGAAACACCCAGATGCAAACTGATGATGCAGAAGAAGAGCCACCACCACAACAACGAGCGGTTTATCCTCAACTCGTGCCGCCACGTGTCGCAGAGAGATTGGCCAGGAAGAAGTCCGAGCGGTTCACGTACCTTGTTGCAGCAATGATGTCTAGCTTTGGCATCACTTCCATGGCAGTTTTTGCTGTTTATTATAGATTCTCATGGCAAATGGAGGTACGTGGTGCCTTAAAATTTTAAAGTAATGTTATTTATATATCGAAATTCAACATTAACAGTGAATGCTTAATAGAAAAAGATATAAAGTATTTAGTAGTGGTGAGTTGAGTGAAGGCTTTGTGTCTCTATGCGGTGTCCATTCTTAATGTTTTTTGATGTATAGATAACATTAGTCAAAATTTTATATCTTTTCTTTGTGTGCGCACATCGATTGAGCATGTGTTGGCAATCTGAATCTGAAATTTGGGTTGGACTGGATTGTTGTAGGGTGGAGAAGTTCCTTGGTCCGAAATGTTTGGCACATTTGCTCTCTCAGTGGGTGCTGCTGTAAGTCCTATTAGCCTGTTATATTTATTAATGATTCTGAATAAGGTTTTTTGAACTCAGAATTGGGTGGGTTCTATGTGAAATTTGGGTGATAAATTCAGCTGGGATATATCTGATTTTTTTTCAGGTGGGTATGGAGTTTTGGGCTAGATGGGCTCACAGGGCTCTCTGGCATGCTTCCTTATGGCACATGCATGAGGTATGATTCAATTAATTTATAACAAATGCAAGAAACAAATAAGCATCAAAATTCAAAATTTCAAACCCAGAAGAGAAATCCTTTGATTTTGCCTTATCCTCCTGATATCTGAGCAACCAATCACTGTGAAGTATTTGATAATGGCAACACAAAGAAACAAAACTAAACAAAACAAAACAAAAGACATGAAATTTACCTGAATTGCAGTCCCACCATCGACCAAGAGATGGACCCTTCGAGTTGAACGATGTGTTTGCAATAATCAACGCTGTCCCTGCCATCGCTCTCCTCTCTTACGGTTTCTTCCACAAGGGACTGGTCCCTGGCCTCTGCTTCGGTGCAGTATGTCTGTCTTACAAAATCTTCTTATTTTATTTTTATTTTTTATTCTTTGGGCTAGTATATCACTCACTTGGGATTACCCATAATTAAATTATAGTGATTTGACGGTAATGCCACTGATCATTTTCACAATGACACCCTCATCACGTCTATGTGCAGGGTCTTGGAATTACAGTGTTTGGGATGGCCTATATGTTTGTACATGATGGCTTAGTTCATAAGAGATTCCCTGTGGGTCCCATTGCCAATGTTCCCTACTTCAGAAAGGTTGCAGCTGCTCACAAAGTAAGTAATTTTACCTTCTTTTTTTTTTTTTTTAAATTCAATTCATATTTATGTTATTAGTTATTACTATAATATTATTAAGCCATGCTTAGTTTAACTTTTTGGCAACAAGAAGCCAAAAGAACATGTTGATGTTTGTTTCTGTTTGTGAAATTGATCTGATTACCCAGATTTTGATGTCTGTATTTCAGCTTCACCATTCGGACAAATTCAATGGGGTTCCATATGGGCTGTTTTTGGGACCAAAGGTGAGAGCTGCATTCTTGTTTCTTTCTCCTTTTATTATTTTTCCACTTTAGTATGCGTTTCAGTTATTAAAATTTTGGTCTTCCAAGTTTCTTACTTATGTACTTTGTTTATGAGATCAAACTTTTATATAATTTTTTTTTTTATGTGTTTGCATATTTCTTGTGGTGCTAATAATAATTAAATCTGGTGCAGGAGGTTGAAGAGGTGGGAGGCTTAGAAGAGCTGGAGAAAGAGATTAGTAGGAGGACAAAATCTTACAATAATAGTTCATGACAGAAGCAAACACACTGATCAAAAGCTGTTTCAAAGAATTATTATCAGTGTAGAGAAAGAAACATTGAATGAAACGATATAAAATTTTTTGCTTCCACTTGTACCGTTGTTAATTATAGTATGATATGTGGGGTAAAAAAAAAGGGGGGGGGGGGGGGGAAGAAACAGTAATAAACAGAAGGTTTGCGTAAGAAATAATTGGTGCCTTCAATTTTGGCCTTTTGCTATGACAAGGAGAGGGACATGAGCCATAGCCCCGGCTGGGATGGGGTCAGTCAGCTACACTCCAATTGCTCACAGTTGGTAAGTGCCCTTCTGTGGGGTACTAAGCTATGTCTGCCTCTCAAGTAGGGAAGGGCCATACACTAGGCACTAGCGCTGCCAACTACATTTTTTCGTTTTTCATGTGACCAATTACATATCCTTGAAATTTGAAAGGTTGGGAAGGGTAAACTTGAACTCAAAATGCAGAAACATCATCTCAAGCGGGATACTGAATAACAATGTCACTGTCAAAATAAAGTGAAAAAGAATGATGATATCCCGTTCTTAAAAGGGTCCATTGTATAAACGTGTCATCATATAAGTGATAATTAGTACATTACACAAATGTTCATATGTATTTAAAAAGAAATTAACAATAAATATGCTACGTTGTATTCATTATCTCATACACTACAACGTCATAGTGTATATTTATGATTGAGCTATATTATTAAAAAGGATGTAAAATGAATTTGGACAATGCATCGGCTAAATCATATAGATAATCAAATACTAAATTGTAAGGTAAAATATATAAATATAATTCACTCAAAATGTGCTTAAAAAAATATGCGTACACCCACCAATGTTTCATTTTCATTCAACTAAAAATATTGTTTCGTTTCACTAACGGCGACTTGACTTTGGAAACAGTGAATTTGACTTGAGTGAATTTGTTCATTGTACTTGGTATATGTAATTAGATTTAAGAAAGAGAAGGGAATAAGTATAATTAGAATAGTACTATAAAGCAACGTGCTTTTTGACGATGTTCCTTGAACAAAGCGCTTTGTTAAATTGATCTTAACAGATGATGAACCCAAACTCAATGCGTGTTTCGTGGCATGAAATTCTATGATCACCTTACTTTGTATGATTTTCTTCTTTAAAATCACTTCTTTTATGAGGTTATATTTCCTTTCTACCACTTGCAAACTCTACCAATTTATAGAACGGACTATTATTAACATTATAAAATGGTGCTATAGTCTTTGTTTAATTTCGAATACTTTCTAAGAAACGTGACTCATGATATTTAAGTTTACTGCAAAAGATTTTAGTAGTAAAATAACCAATGATGGTCCCGTGTAAGAATTCTAACATTTGTAATTCGAAGGGGTAACAGTTTTTGATTAATTGACTTTGCCCCGTGAAGTTAACGTGATTAAAATGCAACGTTTTTTGTTATTAATAAAATATTTTAGTGGAAAAATTACACCAATGAAAACTTTACAAAATTAATTTGAAATATTTAAAATCTTGAAAAACAAATCTTAAAGATAAAATTTGAGAAAATTTTAAAATTTGCTAAATCTTTAGCACAATAGAACTGCCAAGTGCCAATTTAAGTTAATTATGATATCGATGATCGATCATTGATCACTTAACAAATTATTATATAGTATTATCAGATTATTTAATAATTAAATAATTATTTGTATAATTCAAATAATAAGTACGCTAAGTTATTAGGAGTGAGTTAATGATAAACAATTTTAGTTATTTGTATGTAATTATGGACTTAAGTCTTATTATCACTACTATACTAAAAAGAATAATAAGTAGACTAATATCTAGTAAATATTTGTTACAATATTATAACAATATTTTTTGGTCCAGATAACATTAAGAATTTGAACTTAGAAAATATTTATAGGAAAGGACGATTCCAACAAGAAGTGTAACTGTATGAGATAAATCTAAGAAAAATAATAATAATCCGATGGTTGATGGTTGCTTCTGATAGCTTCACCCTACAAAGTAGGAAAAATTTTAAAATATGGTAAGCCTGTCAACTCACTCCACATGCAAGGCCATTGCATATTTGCATGCTTCGTAGGGCGGCAGGGGTAGCTCTTCACTTTCATTGATATGATTTTTTTAATTTATTTATGCTTTCACATGAACCTAACTTTTATTGTTTGTGTGAGATACGTGTAAGTTACATATGTAACGCACCCATTACATGGGTTTCTCCAATTATTTAACAATTTTTTTATCGATTGGGAAACGCAACCTCAGTGGTTCATGCACTTCACTTTTCTCAATGGTTCCAAATGGATTGATGACTAATTGTTTGGTAATGATCCCATTTTGATACATACCTGTCAAATTTAGAGGAACATACATCAATGGCCCTCAGGCCCCATCCCTTAATTGCTTTATTTAGAAAATGAAAAGTAAAGTCAAAGGGGGACATACAAATATAAGTCTTTCTCTCATGAGTTCATAAGGAAAATTTTCCTCAATCCACGAGCGATCGCATTTCCTTTCTCTGAAATCAAAATGCTTTTCAATAGCTACCCGATATCTTGATTAATTTACTGTGAATGCATTGTTTTATCGTGTCAATGATATACATTTTTTGACGTCATAGGCGTTTGTGTACAGTATACTTTATCTTGAAAACGGCGAAAATTGGCAACATACTGACTGAGGTCGCACCACAAAATTAGTAAGCTTGTATTAATATCCATTGAATTCTATAGTATATATATGATAGAGAATTATATCGTAAAGTCCCGCTATGTGAATTAATCAAAAATGGAGATATTAGATGAAACTCGTACAATTTAAGCAGGTACAAAATACTGTAATGTGAGAGCTAGTTATAATAATTTATGTCCAAAAAATTCATCCTAAGCGTTTCATTTGATATCGTCGGACATAAAATATCATTTGTCAAATGACCAACTGTACATTGTTAACTATCGAGGTTTGTTAGAAAATAGAAGAATGATATTTTGATATAGTTTACCTCGTATTTTGGGTCGACATACTATCCATGGACCATTGAATGAGTGTGTAACTCTCGCTTAGATTGGGTCTCAACCCATCCAATAATAGATAAATAATATATCATCTCGAAGTATGAGGTGGACTATATACAAATAACACATCTCTATAATATATCTTTCAATATTGACTGCAAACATACACCAGCCAGACAGTGGCTGCAATTGCCAGATTTTGGTAGTTAATTTTAGGTAGTCATATTTAATAATGAAGAATGGATTGTGGAGATCTTATTCAAGAATGTGTAGCTGGTAGGCAGCCAAAAGATACATTAACCACCATGTGAAGGGATTGGGTTGTGACCTTACTATACATTATCGGAAAAGACCTTATCTCTTTGATATTCTTTTGCATTGTTAGAATTGATTTTCCGTTGGATTAGATGCAGAGACAAACCGCCTGTCTCTGTATGTAAATGGAAAGAAAAAAAAAAAAAAACAGGTTTAAAATCTAGAAGAGATTATTAGTACTATCTATATGTTGGGATGATGATAAAGATAATGATGTGACACGAACATAAGGATTATGATGCTGCTTTTCTCTCTGATAGCTGCGTACACTAATTAAAGGTGAGATAAAGGAGTTTATTTTGGCTAATTGGTCAAATTGAACAGAAAACTCTCACATCTATCTTTCACTGTCTGCCAAGTAATGTACGTTAACTTGTCAAAATTGCGGTGGTAAGCGAAGTCAGAGGAAATCACATGACTGCGAAGTTTTTTTTTTTTTTTTTAAATTCCGACATGAATAATTTGCCTTTGATTAAATTTAAGAAAATATATAGATTAATTGAAATGCAAGCGAATCTGACTTATGAATCATGTCATAACAAAAAATAAACATGAAAATAAATATTTATTTTTTGTATTAACCTAGATATATATATAAAAATATTGAGCAGTTACAGTGTGGCACATATGAAAGAATGTATAGTTGAGAATGGAGAAAAACAAAGAAAGTTAAACAATGAAAAGGCGATGATTCAGAAGTCCTATTTTTTAATAGTTCTTTATTTTTTGTACCAACGTTTCAATAATTTAAGTAGTCTAGTATTTATTTTTTTTCAAGTGATATTTTGAGTTTAACTCTTGTAAATATTAAAAAAAAAAAAAACTAACACCAAAAGAACTTTACTTTTATAGTGAGATGATTTGACTTAAAACAAATTAATTCATATTTAGTGATAATAGGCTCTATATACTCGTGATTAAAGAAAAACTCCTATTTTTAAATATAAAAATGTTAATGTTTTTATAATGTTTCATTTCTTTCATTTTATTTGACATATTTAAATTAGATTTGGAAATTTTTGAGCAAAAAGTGAGAATTGAACAATATTGATATAAAGTTTATCAGGTATAAGATGATATGATTTATATTAACAAATGTACTGAGCATGAGGAGCACAAGCCATGAAGAATGCGTATAAAATTGTTCTTCTTTCACTATCAAATAAGGCAGCATGCCTTGACTATGGTACACTTTGCACCGAGATTAACCTTTAGCTAAAATTATTAGGGATGTTGAGCGATTAATTCTTTGATTTCCCTGCAATGATTATTATTATTATTATTATTATTATTATTATACAAATATGAATTCTTGTAGCTGATGGGAGGTACATCTTGAGTTAGTGGAATGAATTTTATTTTATAGAGAAGAAATAAGAAATGAAACATGGAATGCAATTTATCTGTGATCCAAAGTTGCAATAACTGTTGCACTTCGAAAGAAGAGTGTAAGAGGGCCACTCATTTAAATTGTGTTCAACAATTCAACGTGGAGCCCAAGTACTAAGCGAAAAGTGTCTATATCATGGGCTTTTTGGGTCATATAATGGGCCTCATGTCTCAATACTTGATTGGTGTACATGTAATCCAAAAACTATACGCTGTGTCCGCTCGTCTCCAGCAGAGGTCGAACTTACTAATTACTACCTATATCAAATTATTCGAATCTTTCACCACACTCCCATTTTTAATTACTCTCTCTTTATCTTCTTTAGTGTTGTTCAAACTTCAAACAGAATTTGTCCTTTCACTTAACTTTTTTGTACATATGGGAAAGCAAAAGTCAGTGTGGAATGATGCTTTCAACTATAATCTCAGGTGCATGTCTTTCTTCCTAAGTTGGTGCACAATGCCAGAGTTCCTAGCTATTCTCACACCATGATTTCCGTCAATTTCTCACTAACATAAAAGTAGCATATTATGAGGGAAAAAGATAAAAACAAAATTGATAGATTAATGTAAATAATGGTAAACCATACTACAATAAAATTTGCGTTTCCTCTTCTTATAACACTCTTATGTTGGCAAGGCACATGAGAAGATTTGTTGGAGGTTGCAACCTTTACATTCGCTTTATCACTAATCCACCAACCCACATTCCCTGCAGTCTTAAGGATCGAGCATTCACTGGAAAAGTTATACACATCCTGGTCTTCGTATGGGACAAGAAAGTTCAATTATTAGATTATTAAACAATTAAAGAAGTTTTAACGAGTAAACTGCGCATATGATGCTCCAGGTGTCCAGGGAATACGTAATCGGTTTGAGAATGGAACAACGATTTTATTCGTTCACCTCATCTACTAATATTTCGTCATCTTCCAGAAATACTTCACTGGTAGATTGGCAGTCATTTTCCATTTTTCTGCCGCAGAAGGCCACATGAAACGTGGATTCCACTTTCCACACTATCTGCTCGAAGCAAGAGGGCTGAAAAGAACATGTAGTCCGTAATTCATGAAGAGCAAGAGTTGATTGTTCTCACCTACCTTGTATTTTATTCAAATTACACAAACCCTCACCTACTCTAGAAAAGTATAAAAAATTTAAAATAAACATTAAATATGAATTAGGCCCCGAAAAACTTACACAAATCTACCTAAACTTCCTTATCAGGAAAGCTTCTGGTAGTTTTGAAACAGGAGAGGAAGATTGCACAATACAAAATTAAGGAATGTGGAAGTAATTTACTTAAATAAGTATGTCTACAAGAGAGAAGCTTTTGTCCAACCTATGGTTTGGGATTTTTCAAAGGGAAACCAAACATTATTAGACCTGCCCTGTCCATTGATACCATAGATATCAAATACGGCAGTGGCGGCACCTCATGCCACAAGACAATATATTTTTTGCAGTAGTTAACAACATTTGCCAACGCATTTATAATGTTCTTAAATAAGCAGGCAGAGGCTTTGGACAAGAATAGGAGATAATACACCCTAAACGTTACCAAATAAAATGACTCCATCAAATGGAGAGATGAAACGAAGTGGATATAATGTCTATCATATATTAATAGAAAACAACTTTAGCGTTGGACACTAGTAAGACAATAACGAACCATAATCCACGATCGCACAATCCATATATTAGCCAAAATTTAGCCCAAAATTAAGAAGGAGATAAGGATACTCAGTTTGGAAGTAATCACTAGCTGCTCGGTTTACAATACAAATTCCTTGGCGTAAACATGTTGGCTTACTATAAAAAACCATATAAAGTGAAATTTGACTCTAATTTTATGTCAACTATCTTATAACCATAGTTTCTCTTATAGAAGAAAAAGGCACATCCATATGCAGCATTCTAGGAGACAACTTTCAGAGCTTACTGTCACTTATGGTGAAGCTTTACTCGTCACAAGTATTTGGCATTTTGTTGGGGGGGGGGGGGGGAGGGAATAATCAAAGTTTCACATATTAGGCAAATATTTATCATTGAACCACTACTACATGCTGCATTGGCAACAAAAGTGAACCTAGAGGGCTGAAATTCACATGAGGTGATGTCAATTCCAAAAGCCAACTAATGAAATAGAGAAATGATGAACGAAATCAACAAATAAAGACAAGATTTATCAATCAAACAGTTTCCTTGTTGTAGAATAAGTATTCGCTGCTGAAACACTTTCACAATAACCTTAGACATTAAAGCATCTCGCAATTTGTAATTATCCTGATAACCCAACCAAAATGGAACTCTATCATTCAGTGAACAAATATACGAACAACTTAAGGACACATCACTGATGCCGTATCCTATAAAAACAACTATTAAAGTTTATCATTCATGGATCAGCGTAAATTTACTCATCCACAAACGAAACTTGGTCATTGCTCCAGGGCATAAACAACAGCCCAGTGCTTAGATTAGATAGAATAGAACAAAAACATTATCATTGAGTCACCAATAGGCCATGGATTAATATTGTGGCTACAAAAATGAACCTGCAAAATTTGTCCTAAACTAAAAGTGACACACTATATCATCCTGATACTAACACAAATGAATTTACCAGTCAAATGAATAACAGAAACCTTGAAATGAACAAAAAGAAGAAAGATACTAACTTTACTAACCCCAAAACTGTACCCAGCTTCCTGCTTGCTCCTCCACCTACGCCAAAAAACAAATTGCAATATTGCATCCTAAGATAAAAACCAAAAACACACTCACCTGAGAGCACTTCCACAAGCTATAAAATAAAATTAAAAAAAAAAAAAAAAAAAAAAGAAAAACCAATCACAACCCAACAAATTTTCCCAAACACGCACATCTCAATTCTCAAACCCTCACAATCCTAGCCACCAAAGAAGGAGAAAAACCCACGCTTGGGCTCCTCCTCAACCATCACAGCCTGCATGCTATCCTGCTCCACAAGCCTCCACGCAGCTTGCTCAAATGCCAACCCAGCCAACGTTGGTGGCTTATTCAGAACTAAAGGGTACCCTCTATTGGTACTCCTTATAACCTCAGAATCCTCAGGAATCACCCCAAGCAATGGCAAACCCAACATCTCCTGAACATCAAGAACACTCATCATGTCCTCCCCCTTAATCATATCAGTCCTAACCCTATTCACAATCATCTTTATATCCCTAATTCCATCACATTCAAGCAACCCAGTAACCCTATCAGCATCCCTCAAAGACGTTATATCCGGGGTGGTTATCAGAATTGCTTCATTCGCCGGCGTTATGGCGGTGATGAATCCGGCGTCGATGCCGGCGGGGCAATCGATGAGGATGAAGTGAGGGGAACCCTCGGGGCGCGATTTGAGTGCATCGACGAGCCAAATTAAGGCTTTACCTCCAAACCCTAGGGGCAATTTTGACCTAGGCTTGGAGATGCAGAGCAATTCGAAGTTGGACCAGCGCTTGTCCCTGACGAGGGCCTGGTCGAGCCTGCAGTCGCCATTGAGGACCTCGAGGGCGGTATAGTTAACGCGGTTCTCGAGGCCAAGGAGGAGGTCGAGGTTGCGGAGACCGACGTCGGCGTCGATGGCGACGACGGAGAAGCCCAGGCGGGCGAGGGAGAGGCCGATGTTGGCGGTGGTGGTGGTCTTGCCGACGCCGCCTTTCCCGGAGGTGACGACGGCCACGCGAGGGGTGTCGCCGGAGAGCTGGGGTTTTCGGTTCCACTGCAGGAGGGCGAATATTGAGGTGGGTTTTTTGGGGTCTGGGAGTTTTGTTAGGGTTTTGTTGGGGAAGAAGAAAATGGGTGGGGTGAAGGTTGAGGTGGCCGGGAAAAATGGTGGTTTGGCATTGGCGGCGCCGGGGAGAAGGTGGAGAGAGAGCATTAGGGTTGAGAGTGTGAGTGTGAGTGAGTGAAGCAGAGAGTGTGGAACAGTGACCACTGAGATATTGAAGAAAGGAAAAAGCTGTAGCTCAGGAATCAGGATTAGCTAGTTTCAAGCTTCAGTGTTATTATTGGGTTTTTTTTTTTTTTGAAAATTTATTATTATTATGAATTATTATGATGATTATGACTATGATTATTATTTGAGTTAGTTTTTATTGAAAAAGCTACTCTTGTGATATGATAGCTGTGAATAAATATTATACTAAAATATTGCGGTAAAAATTGTATGTCGTAAAATAAGATTTGTGTCCTAAAGAGGGGATAAAAAATGAAATTATATATTGTGTTGTTAAATTAGAGTAAGATGTTAGAAATTGATTAAGAATTATATGGGTTAAGAGTAAGTGTGGATTTGTTTTGGCCGTGGAAAAATCTAAATCATGGTTTGATAATTGAATTACATGTTAAAATGATTTTTAGCAAATCTTTGTTTAAAGTGCAAAAAGTTACTTTTATATTGGACCAAATCATTGTTTGTCAACCCTCTTTAAAAAAAAAAAACATTGTTTGTCAACTATAAACTAGACACAAAATTCTAATTGAAATGTTTGAAAGTAGGAAATTATTTGATTTAAAGTTAGGTGATTTGATTTGATTAAGCAATTAAATTTTATGATTTATTTATTATAAGAAAGAATTAAGATCTTTTTATATTTATTTTTTATATACACCTCTCATATTTATTTTGAATATAATTATATTATATTAAAAAATAAACAAACACTTAAATTGAGTTTTACAAGTTTTAAAAAGGCTAAATACTTGTATCTATTTTTCTCTTTTAACATAATACGACAATATTAAAAACAACCAACTCATATGTTGCACATCATCACTTTTAGTAAAAAAGATATTTGTGCAAAAAAAAAAACACTTAAATTGAGCTTTATAAGTTTTAAAAAGGCTAAATACTTGTATTTATTTCTCTCTCTTAATATAATATGATGATATTAAAAACAACCAATTCATATGTTGTACGTCATCACTTTTAGTGAAAAAAATATTTGTGCCAAAAAAAAAACACTTAAATTGAGCTTTACAAATTTTAAAAAGGCTAAATATTTGTATCTATTTTTCTCTTTTAACATAATATGAGGATATTGAAAACAACCAACTAATATTTTACACATCATTATTTTTAATAAAAAAGATATTTGTGGAAAAAAAAGTAATAATGTACTTAGATTATGACTTGTAAATATATTGCACCTAAAAGAAGGATATTTTTCTATTTTTACTCAAATAATGAATTAAAATAATATTCAAATATAACCTAATCATAATTTTGCTAGACACATATATTTAGAAATGAAACTTAATTTGCACACAAGCCCAGTAAACATCCCATGTGTAACTATTTCGGTAGTCCAAACTTTTGTCTATCGACCTAATCGAGTAATCTTATTTTTGGCGTAATCTAGTATAAATACGTATTTCTTTTTCTGTTTAAAGTATTAATTAATACAATGTTAGTGTATACTATACGTGAATACTTTTCTCCACTAAAGGGGTCCCACACTTGACGACAATGGTTCATGATTGTGCCACGTGGTCCAACTCTGGCAGTGACATAGCATGGGCCCATTGTGGGTGTCCTCCCCGAGCCCAACGGACACGACGTGTCACCTTAACAAAAGTCACATATTCTTGTACACTTGCCTCTCGCTGTCACCCGCCACGTGTCCCTTTCCGATTCGTTATTCACACGATTGTCCCCTCTTTCTCCCATCTCATCTCATGTTATCGCTTGTTTCGTCTCTGTTTCTCTCTCTCTCTCTCTCTCGCAATTTCTTTCTCTCTCAGAGCACAAAACTTTTTCACTTTCTTTCCATACCGGCCTACGTTTTCTTTCAGATCCAACCACAATTCGATCACCACCAACACCCCTTTTGCTTCTTCAGTTTCCTTAGCTCTTCAACCACTGTGATAGGTTCAGCCCCCCTTTTGCTCTCTATGCCATTCCCTCAGGTTTGATCGATTCATCGTTTTCCTGATTCAAAGTTACCATTTTTTATTATCTTTCTTCTGATTTTAATATGATGGTTGCTTTTTTTTGTTGATGGATGAATTATGGGTGTCGAAGATTTTATGTGTTCTTTTTGGATCTGGGTCTAGGTTTTTTGTTGGAGTTATTGATTTTGATGAAACAGGGTGTTTTGAATTCTGGGTCTTGTAGATCTTGTGGATTTCGTATGTGGGTTGTTTTTAAATTTTACTTTGAAGTGAATTTATTGATGTGTTGTTTCTTAATTGGGTGGATCTGATCTGCTTAGAGGTGTTTGTGACCGATTTGTTCGTTTTGGGTTGGTTGCTAATAGAATTGAGGGAAAAATGAAATTGGGGTTGGGGGGTGGGGGTTCGCACTTTTTTTTTTTTTAGGGATAATCATCAAATCAATCACATTGAAGATGAATAATTGGCGTGAAATTTGGTAAGATTCTTGTTCAGGCCAATAATTCTTCATGTGTATACTTTAATTAGTCATTAAAGGACAAGGTCACATATATTTAATATTATTTTAAATGATTCTTGTTCCATTTTGGACGTAGGTTGTTAGGTCGGCATGGTATTGGTGGATCGTGAATTTAGAATGAATCGATTAGTAGTATATCAATTGCATGTTTGGTTAAAGCACTATGGACACCAGTTGTCTGTTTGACTTGCTGATATTCTTTGGCTTTTTATTGTTTCATGTGATAGGGAAGGACTGTGCCGGTTTCTGAATTATTTGTTTATTTAGGACTGAGAAAGAATGAAATGTGTAGCATATAGATGTAGACATTTGTTGTTTAAATTACGTTTTATTCTCTCCCAGCACGTTTCGTTCCTCAACAAAAGTTAGGGTATACAATTGAGAGCTTCATGCACTATTTGATCTTAAACTTGAGTCAGTAATGTCACTGTTCCCTCTCTCTCTCTCTCTCTCTCTAATTTTTTTTTTTTTTAACAAAAAACCAATAGAAAAATTTGTTAGTCTTAGGAATATATAAATGTATGGCTTCTGAAGTTTTTCATGCTTGTAAGTTGTAAATCTTCATTTGCATGTTTCATTTTGGCCTTTTTAAGTCTTTAGTGTTGCTTGTCACTCTTGATCTGCCTGAATCACGTGTCTTTGTGAGCACTTTGCACTTTCTGATTTTGATGATTTGCATGATGTGTTTTTGTTTATACTGCAGTCGGGAAGGGTGTACCTGAACCGGAGTGTTACAGCAGCGTGCAGATATTTTATTAGTCTTGTAGTGCTGTTGTCTTTTTCAGGATGGGCAAGTGCAAGGGTTGTGGGAAGTTAGGAAGAATGAGGCCAAGGGATGGATCTATGAGTGCTTATGAATTTTCTCTGCTGTTGTCTCCTGTTGTTTCTGTTTGGGATTGCATTGTTCGCAAAATGAGGTATTCCTACAGGCCTGAGTGGGTGTAGTGGTTTGGTCCGTATCATTAGTAGTAGTAGTCTTTATACCTCATTCAACTAATTATTAGAATATATTTAGCATTACAATTTAGGGAAAGAGGGAAAAAAATTATAGAAAAATGTATACAGGTCTAAAGAAATTCTCTTGAAGTAAAGGAGTTCGGAGAAGTCATTTAGTATTTAGAGGTAGTAAATTCGATGGATACCATGGCATGTAATAAAGGGCAACATGTGAGGAAGGCTAAGAAGAAGCAGGTGAAGGATGAGTTGGATCGTCTCAAGCAGGCCGAGAAGAAAAAGAGGCGCTTGGAAAAAGCACTTGCCACGTCTGCAGCCATCATTTCTGAACTGGAGAAAAAGAAACAGAAAAAGAAAGAGGAACAACAGAGGCTTGATGAAGAGGGTGCTGCAATTGCTGAGGCTGTCGCTCTGCATGTTCTACTTGGTGAGGACTCAGATGAGTCATGCAAGGTTGTTATCAACGACAATTCGTGCAAGACCTGGAACTGCGATCGTAATCTTGACATCCTCATGGGTGGAGAAAGAGCTTGCTTCCCTCATCTATATGGAGGCACATGGTCTGTGGAAACAAGGGGCTGGGTCTCTGATGCATGCAGATATGGTTGCAAGTGGAGTGCTGCTGAAAATGGAGGGTGGTCATTCTCATCAGAGACTTACGAGAAGAATTTGCATGAAGAACCACTATATGAGGATGCATCAGGATGGGGACCTGCAGGTTTCTCTGCAGATCTTATTGCAGCACAAGCAGTTTCATCACTGCAGATTGCTGAGGCAGATGAAGATAGGATTATCTTCTAAGGGAATGCTGTGATGAAGATACATAAACTGTTTGTTGTGTTGGTGGCTGGATGAAGAAGTCTTTTGTCATTTTGCTTGGAGATATGTGTATATATTATGACTAATATGAGTCTGTCTTGTCCTTGTCAAAACATTTTCTCCTTCAGTTGTGGTTGAACACGTAACATGTTGCTTTGCTTTCTCACCATGTTTTATTATTGATTATGTTTAGCAGTAATGCCAGGCTTTCTAATTTTCCCGTATGGAGTGACCTTGATCCTCGAGTGTTGTAGAGACAATACATTTTGAGCTGGTTGCCAATAATATAAAACCACAAGTGGACCCTCATAATTCATATTGCTACCCTCGTCATCTCTTGGAGTATATATATCATCATTTTGTGGATTGGTAACTTATTCCAAGGTTTTCTTTATTATTATTATTATTATTCTTTGAAGAACTATCCATCAATACGGGGGTGAAATTGTAGACTCAACAATATTGATGCTCAGATTAAATAATAGATTAAAAATGAGATACGTCATTTGAGTTCAGAATTTCGAATATGTACATATTCATATATAAGACCATGAATTGTCTCCACAATCTTTAAGCGTGGAATCAATTTCCATTCATATCTGGACGTAAAGTTGTTCAAGATACATCAAACAATGGTCACTTTTATTTTCGGAATTGCTAGCTTAAATTTGAGTTACGGTGACAGCTACATAGTCCTTTCTAAAGTAGCGATTAACATTTAAACTCTTAATATTGTAAATAAAATTGTCTTGGAAGTGTGATCTACTTATACTGTTATCAATCATCTTTAGTATATTTTTGATACATTTAATACAATTTTACAGTTTTGAGAGTTTAAAAATTTCCCCTTTAAGAGCCACATCAGGAAAAAAAGAAAAAGAAAAAAAGGGAATACCCTTGAAGAGGGTTAATCATTTCTATTAAATAACATAGTTAGCATCCGACCAAATTCGTTAGCTATAATACGCCCATGGCAAAAAGGGCTTCACCAAAACTGAGGTCCGAAGATAAGACAACGTTGAATTGAGGGACACAAAACACAATCTGGTTACTAACAAAGTGTTGTGAGAGAACAACAGTGATGTGAAACCTTTAATTAAACATTGGATGAAGACTCATATGAAAACCACAGTTTCTAGACTCTCTATAGCTCCACCAACATGGATCACACCCCATGTTGTTTCCTATAGCTGTCTGACTGAAACCCATCATGCCCATGCTATCAAAAATGGAACTTCAGCTGTACAAAGAGACATTGATCCACATGGCTCAGGTTCAATCACTTTCCAAGTTGCCTGTCACATGTTTGAAGAAATGTCTGACTTAACTGTTGCATCAGCCACTACCATAATCGGTGGCTTTGCTAGGCGGCACCGCCATGAAGATGCTTTATATCTTTTCTCAAGGATGCTTGCCTCAAGAATTAGGCCCAATGAGTTCACTTTTGGAACTGTGATCCACTCCTCCACTGCACTTGGCAATGTTCTTGCTGGTAGGCAGCTTCATGCCTGTGCAACAAAGATTGGCCTTGACTCTCATGTATTTGTTGGTAGTGCTCTTCTTGATTTGTATGTCAAGTTGAGCACTATAGAAGAAGCACAAAAGGCTTTTAGAGATACCCTACATCCTAATGTGGTGTCTTATACAACTATTATTTGTGGGTATCTGAAGAGACGGAGGTTTGAAGATGCTTTGCGGGTTTTCTGCGAGATGCCTGAGAGGAATGTTGTCTCGTGGAATGCCATGGTTGGTGGGTGCAGCCAAACAGGCCATAATGAAGAGGCTGTGAATTTTTTTATTGACATGCTAAGAGAAGGGTTTATACCTAATGAATCTACATTTCCCTGTGTGATTTGTGCAGCTGCAAATATAGCTGCCCTTGGAATTGGGAAAAGTTTCCATGCATGTGCAATCAAGTTTTTGGGTAAGCTTGATGGTTTTGTTGGTAATTCACTTATTAGCTTTTATGCAAAGTGTGGAAGCATGGAAGAAAGCCTCCTAATATTCAACAAACTTTTTAGAAGGAACATAGTTTCTTGGAATGCTGTGATATGTGGTTATGCACAGAATGGAAGAGGTGTTGAAGCAATAAGATTCTTCGAAACAATGTGTTCTACAGGTTGTAAGCCCAATGAGGTTACCCTTCTTGGGCTACTCTGGGCCTGTAATCATGCCGGCCTTGTTGACGAAGGCTACTCATATTTCACTCGAGCCAGACTTGGGAGCCCCGGTTTGCTAGAACCTGAGCATTATGCTTGTATGGTGGACTTGCTTGCCCGCTCTGGACGTTTTACAGAAGCCAAAGGTTTCCTTCACAGTATGCCTTTCGACCCTGGAATTGGATTTTGGAAGGCATTACTTGGGGGCTGCCAAATCCACTCTAACATGGAGTTAGGGGAGCTTGCAGCAAGAAAGATATTGGCTTTGGATCCTGATGATGTGTCATCATATGTAATGTTGTCGAATGCACATTCTGCTGCAGGTAGGTGGTCAGACGTGTCAACATTAAGGACAGAGATGAAGGAGAAGGGGTTGAAGAGGATTCCAGGCTGCAGTTGGATTGAAGTCAGAGGCAAAGTTCATGTCTTTCTTACTGCAGACCAGAATCATGATGAAAATGATGAAATTTATGAGCTTTTGAGATTATTCTTTGAGCATTTAAGGGAAAATGAGTCCTCTGATATGCTCAACATTTATTGCAATTTCAGTTCAGCATAAACAATGGGTGTGCTTTAGTTTGATATAGGCTTTTTTTTTTATGTTAAAAAGGGTTTAATGTTATTTTCTTTTAGCTCAGACTTGAGAATTCTTTGTTGAACAAGATGAGACTGACCATTTCGCTCCTGTGAAGTAGAGTAAACTCTAGCAGGGAAATCTGGAGGCTAGTGACAATAACTAAATCCAAGGTTAAGTGGTGTAAGAGATTTATGATAATTTTCTTGATGGAAGTCATTTTCAACTTCTCATCCTAACTTTCAAGATTTCAGGCCATGCTTTCTGGCTACTTCAACTCCTCAAGTTTAGCTACAAAATTTGCTGTAAGATTTCAGATTTGGCACTTTTCTTTTTGTGTTATGTTTATTCCAGAATATGCTCCATATGACTCCCTTTCGCATTTTTATTTAGCATCCAGGTAAAGCTCTTCACTTTTGAGATTTTCACCGCTAGTTGTTTATGATATTAGCTGAAATTTTGTAGTTCACAGAGTTTGTTTGAAGGAATTGTCAATGCTAATGTGGTTTCATCTATCTAAAATCAAAAACCATGCCATTTTCTAGCTGGAAGATTTTACTTCTTTTACACAATTTATGCAGCTAAACAAACTTTCAGTATAGGGAAGGATGCACAGTTAATGGAAAGTTTTCTCTCATTCCCTACATAAAATGTTAACAACTTCAAAGAAATGAACTCTCTCTTGTTGGTATGCACATTGAATTTTACGGTAAAACCCTTTACCTCCCTCTCCACCCAGTAATAAAAAACTTTGTTGGTGTCATTGTTATTGTACACTTTACCTCCCTGAAATTTTCTTCCAAATCAATTCAATTATAGTTCACCAGCCACCAAGTTTAAAACCTTTCATTTAACCCCTTCATATTTCATAATGCATTTGGCCCTTTGCCCCTTGAAGGTTTAGAAACATTGGAACCGTTAATATTTAGTTAAAACTAACAACAGAGGAGTCATCTACCATACGCTGCCGAAAAAATTTTCCAACTGTATACTAGGCCGGGAATTGAATAGAGCAATCCATAATGATGCATGACTCGTGATTATTGTGAAAGTGAGGTGAATAAATTTTAACTATTGGATCGTACATATAAGTTGTTTTAGATCATATTCTAAAAGGCTCATTTGGCGTTTCTGTTGGTTTAATATTTGTTGCAGAAGGATACTGTACTGATGTAAGAGCTATAATGCATGGTTGTCCTTCTATGGCTATAGCAGCAGCATATGTGTTCACTTTGCAGCGTTGCAGGTGTTGCTGGCCTCCCTTATGATTCATCTTTGCAGTTTCTTGTTAATTTGATAAATTTTAAACCATGGACACAGTCACCTTCTCCTTGTGAAATTGTTTGTAGTTGAGAGGAAGAACCAACAATTCATATGTTGCTTATCCTCACTTTTGGAACATCTCTAATTGTGGTGTTTGTGTCCAAAGTCCAAGCGATTGGGCCATCAAGTTAACTTTGTCTTAGTAACTTTTGTGTGCATACTCAATTTTAGAGTATGTGGGACATACAACGTATATGACAAGAGAATCAGAACATGGGTAATCAAGTCATGCAAAAATTTTACGTGAGAGAGGATTCATTCTCAAGTAAACTATCCCTATCAGATAAATACGGCCCCACCGTATTGTAGTAGGATTTGAATCTTGGGTGTTCAAAGTGGATTAGCCAATACTTAACCACAAAGATATTCTTTTGTGGACACAGTAACTTGTATATGACGACAAAAAAGAACTAAGGAGGGAGGGATGGATATAGAAGAATATCATACCGTCATCGAAAACAAAGTGCAACTTTCGTAATGTACATGCCAACCACTAATGATGCCTACCCTCCTTTATTCTGTTCATGAAATTGGAAACATGGTGTAACAGGGTGTAACATACAGCATCTCAGTAAGACACTTGAAAATAACTACATTGGGGAAACAATATCAAGAAACAAGAGGGATGTGTTATTAAGCAATTGCTAGATACTTGACACTTGTCATTCAACATTCATTGTCCGTGACTTACTTTTCTTCTGGATGGGAGTTCATGGCTTCACGCCATTGACTTTGGCATTTGGCAAGAGGGTCCACATTATCTTATGGCTGCATTATAAATTACGCGATTTATGTGTTTAATTGTAGTATCGTAAGATTTGAGATATTATTATTACTGGTGAAGAGGAGAGAGTATTTGTTAATATTTTTTGTTGCAATACTTGTCCTTCAAATTGAAGAAGTGTTATCTGTATACCATCACAAAATTTTATTTACATCCCTCTTACACAGACGTATGCTATGTCTATCTCATTTCAATATGTGTATCAATGGATACATCCATACTCTTATATAAATTATACGATGGTTCAAAAAGCATTTCAGGAGTCGAAGTGATGAGAGGGGTGATATAGAGACTTCACTGCCTATTCAACTCCTTGTTGCGCTTTGTTTGGATTCGGAAAGAAAATGAAAGGAAAAAAAAGTAAATAAAAAGAAAAAAAATGAAGAGAAAAAAAATATATATATATATATATATCTTTTTTACTTAATTTTAAAAATATTTTTATAAATTACATAAATATATGATGTTACACTAATATTAATTAAATTTTTAATTATTAGCATTTAAATTATAAAATTTAGTTTGAAATTATTTATTTAAATAAAAATAAATGTTATGTAATCTTAATATGTGATATTTTCAAATATAAAAATATTTAAATTTAATCTATAATATAATCATTTTATTAAAACTGTTTTATGTTTTCCAATAACATTTTCTTATATTTTGTAACAAATATTATATGCTTTTTTTTATAATTTTTTTTAAATTGTCACGTATCCTATAATATACATTGATTACACTCAATATCTTTAGGGTTATAGTGGTCATCTCATGGTTTTCTTCCCAGTCCCGTGTTTTCTTCGCGGTTGGGAGAAGAAAGTAGGGCAAGCCCCACATACATTAGTTTTCTGCTACTAACCAAACGGTGGAAAATAGCATTGTTAAGAGAATTGGACCGAACTGGCCGGTTGGACAGGTCCGACTTGGAATCAGACCCTAAGTTGGTCCAGTTTTTACCATAAAATCGGATGTGGTCAAAATCGGGAAAAATCGATGTACCGAACCTAGACCGATTTGGTTTTTTTTTTTTTTTAATTTTGATAAAAAAATGCTATTGTTTCTTTTATAAAAAGAAAAAAGAAGTTCAGTCAAAACAAAAATTTATTTTTTTAGAACCTTGATCCTTTTAATATGTTTATTTGTTATATACTCTTAAATTAATTTAAAAATAAAAAAGTAAAAATGATTGATATATTATCTGTAAGTACTTTTCAAAAGAAATATAAGTAAAAATTAAAATAAATAAATTTTATATTTAAAATATTTGATAAAATACCCCATAATAAATATTATTTTATATTAATTATGTTATTGTTAATAATTTAATATAATTTTTTTAATTAGTCATATATATATATATATATATATATATATATATATATATGTCTTAATCGAACTGTTGGTTGAACCTCTGAACCCCTACCTTGGCGGGATTGATGCCCGAGTCGGCTTTCTTAACCTTAAAAAATACTAAAATTATCCCATTTTTTCTCTACCCTTTTTTCTTTCCTTCTATTTTCTACTTATCCACACAAATCATAAGGGAAATTCCACACAACAAAGCCTTCTTATACATTATTTTTTGGTTTGACTTTTGCGTATTATTTTAACAAATGGTTTGTGTAACATAGAGAATCACTTTGCATTAGCCAATTAGCTCTTCCAAATTAAATATATGCATACAATGTTTTGCATATCAATATCACCATTTCCCTTTCCTTGAATTATACCTTAGTCAAAATAAAAAGTTTGAGTAATGATACTTAAATACAATTTATCCTTACAAAGTCTCCAACCACTCCCTAAGATGGATTTATCTGGAGTATAGACCATCATGAGAATATTAAAGCGGGACGAAAGTGTTATCCATTAGCTTGGAGAGGCGATCTTAAAGATAAAAATATATACAAACACCATTTTCCACAAAATCTCTCTCATTATGAAAATAAACTGAGAGTAGACGTGTAATGATGGTAAGACAATAGATAAGTATTGGTTAAGAGGATTGCACCTACATGAGACCTGAGGGAGAAGAAAACAGCACAATTACCTTTCAATGAACTTAGTCTTTACGAGGCACCAATTAAGACTTGAGTTGAACTAGAAATGAAAATTTTACATTTCATACACAATGAATAACATGTAATATTTCGTTTCCCTTTTTTGACTTACAAATTACAATTCACAGCTATGCTTTGAGTCCTTGACAAAAACACTCTCAACAATCATGTGAAGATGAAAGCTGTGGCAGTCCCTTGTCATCATCTTGTGTTGGTTGTTGAGGCTCAACCCCGTTCTGATTCTCAGCTTCTGAACTAGTAGATGGCTTTGCACCAGTAGTAATAATATTTTTCAACCAAGAAGCTTGAAATCTAGGCGATCCTCCTCCTCTGTTTGAGTTGCTAGGGGACTCTGGACCATTTCTAACGTTGTTAGTAACACCTAAGAGGAACCGGTATGCTACTTTGCTTGCTGATACAATCTCTGTTTTGGCTTGCCTCAACTGCAATAACCAGCTATTATTATCAGGCCGTATATTTTTCTCAAAATATGGCAATACTAATAACCAAGTATGTAATAAAGGGTTCTCACAACCAAAGCACAACAATAACAGCCAGGTTGTGATGAGACAATTCCAAGAAACATTTTAACACAAAAACAACATAAGTTAGTGGATTTTGAAATTCATTTCTCACCCGTAATGCTGTGCTCCCGGCGACTTCCATAGCAGTATCACCAGCATTGGCAAACCTATTGACCCAACCTGTCATGAAAGCCGTAAGAATACACAGTTGAAGCTGAAAAGTAATGTACAGAAGCAATAATTCACAATGTGGAGCAATGCTGAAACCTCCACCTCTCAGCATATAAATTTAAAATGGGAAGTGACACATTATCTTATCTACCCTAAAACCCAATAACTCGAAGTTCCTTTGAGTATAAGTACTTCTGAAACCACCAAATTGACTGAAGTACCTCACCCTTCACATCCCAGCCTTGCTCACCCTGCCCTATAATATTAATGACTTAACCTGATCATGTCCCAACTTCCTCTCCCTATATTCAGAAGACAATGATAAGCAATCCAAGCCAACAGCATTTCTGTTCTTTAAGGGAAATGCTATAAATGCAAACTAATATTCAAGCTTGGCACATAATTCTATCATATGAAGCTAATGTGATAGTGAATGAATGTCCTAATTAGTATTAAGTCATCGTTTAGCCAAAAAAAAGCCATTGCACACCGCATAAGCAACATTATAGTCAGGTGTTTACCTGGAAGTTTTGGTACACCAAGCCTTTCACAGAATTCATCACAGAAGTGGTTGCAGTTTTTGGACAATAGATCATACGAACTTCCAGGCCACTCTCTACTGAGTTCTCTTAATATTTGATTTACCTTGAAAATCGAATAGTTTGTTTTCCCTAGAACAATAAATTCTCGGTATGTATACATTGGATTCTTTCCAGAAGGGCAACTAAAAACTCCGGTACCTTGCTCACAGAATCCAAATGACCATTCATCATCACCATAAACCTGTGACAGCAGAACAAACAATCCTAATATGTCAGCATGTGATGAAAAAATAGGCTTACCATAAGAAACTGCAGTGTGTCAATGAAAAATAAATTTGGGCCAAAAAAATGCATGAACAAATAATACCGCAGATTTCCGTTACAATTATTTTCCCAGAAAGAGGTGTATCTTCTATTGCATCTGTTACATAAATATATAATCTATGATGCAAATATACAGGTATCCGGTATGACACAAGTAACATACAGGACCATGGCACTTCTGAAAAAATCAGGATGTTGGTACAATTGGGTATGGCACATATAAATATATATAATTTTATAAAATATAATTAAAAACATAAAAATTAAATATAACTCTTGTAAAAAAAAAAAAACAGTAGGAAAGGAATCCAAAGAAGGAGAATAGCCAAATGAACATCCAGATCAAGGAAATACAATTTTATTCTCGACGGCTGGGAGCGTTTCAAGGGCTCACAGAAAAAGTTGGGGACTGAATGGACAATTGAGATCAAATGGGATTTAAAGGAAGGTGAAGAATTTAACTTAGAAAGAAAAAAATGGGAGGGATGCTGCCATTGACAAGTTTCTCAAGCTCTGCAACCTTCATGCTTGCCATTCTCATAACGACAGAAAAACAAATAAAGCATGCAAAGGGAGCAAATGGGTCAGTGTGAGATCTTTGTTTTGCCTTTGGAATATGAAACAACAAAACAACAAAATAAAGCCATTGAAGTTTTCTGATGTTTTGCAACACCGTAACCGCTGCATATCCGGAATGTATGGGATACTGGTACGGCAGCTGGGAGCCGTACAGCTGCTTCACAGCATACATACATCAGTTCTACTAATCATTGTCCATGTGTCAATTTATTCTCTTCACATCTGTACAGTCTGTTCCTCTCACACTATAGCAGCTGGCCAGTTACAACCTTAAACACTTCTCTCCTACTAATCTAAGGCCACCCCACTTCATACAACAAAAGTTGAAATGTCTAGGAGTAGCATCTAGCATTTCGATGACAAACAAGTTATCAACTTCTCATTGATTGACGGCAGCCACATAATTCATAAGTGCTGGAGAATCAATGCCAATATAGTTACAGCAGAAGTCCATCCAAATTAGACACACACCATAACTTACATAACTAGCAATCACTTGAATATTTAGCTAGCTGCTGCTTCTCAATCACACTGCTTAAAGCAAACAACTCCCAAAATTCTCCTTCTTTTTTTTAAAAAAAAAGTTAGGAATTACTAACTAAAGATTAACCTAATCACAATTTACTAAAAAAAAAAAAAAAAACCCCAAAATAGCAGTGTAAGTCACACATTGGACAATGACAATTTACACTCCCAAATAAACATTTGTAAACATGAATTGAATCAAGAACCCAACAGAACATAACAAAAAGATGAAAAACCAGATCCAATCTACAGTCACAATCACCCACCGACAGAATGACGGATTTCTACAAATAAAAAAAACAAAAAGAAAAAAAAAACACAGAACCATATAGAAAGCAAGAATGAGTGTTGAATTAAGACCTGAACGGCGCTGTGGAAGATACCACCGAGACCAATACCGTCCTTGAAGATCTTGTTGATCTGAACAATGGTGCTGTTCGTCTTCTCCGATCCACTATTCGTCACATCGTATATATGCAGTATGACATCCGTCATCTTCTTCTTTTCAAACAAACAAAAACCCTAACTTCACACAACCCCACTTCCTCTTTCTCTCTCTAAACTCTATTTACCTACCTAGGTTTCTCTCTCTTCTCTCTCAAAACAAAAAATGATTCGATTCAAGAATCCCCAACAACAACAATTGTTGTTCTCTCTCTCTCTCTCTCTCCCTCTGTGGGATTTGAATTGAAGCAAGATTTGTCCTCGGGATTCTAGAAAACCCTTTCAATTTTTTCTCGTCCAAAATTTTCTCTCTGCAATTGGAAAAGTTTTCGCTTGTGAATTTTATATTTTTCAGGGAGGGAAGGGAACATGAGAGAGAGAGAGAGAGAGAGGGGGGTGGGTTGGCATAGAATAGAACAAAGCTAAGATAAGAAAATTGAAAAATAAAAATAAAAGAAAGAACAGTGGAAAGACTCTATTACCCCTAATAGGAAGGCGAAATGACGGGTGCATGCCCTTTTCTTTACAGCTGGCTGCCACTGTGGGACGTGTTTGGCAAATGATAAGTGGGTGTAGGGAGAAAATGTGGGTCCCATGCGGTCATGCAAGCCATTATTAACGGTCACACAAACAGGGCGGCTAGCTCGTGTGGAATGAAATGACGAGGTTACCCTTCATTTTTTCCGTTTTTGACCGTTATGGAAGTAGAAGTATTGGTTGAGTGATGGGCAATTTGGCGAGTTAAGGGGCGGAAAAATGATGTGGTTGATGACACCCAAAGCATTAATGATATTAAAATAAATGTTGATTATAACTAACTATGATGATCTTTCTCCAACACTCCAACACCCTCTCTCAGCTTTTTCTCTTTCTATTAATCATTTTACTCTTTTCATTTTCTTTTACAATTTTTTTTTCTCCTTTCTATCTCTGGGTGTCCAAGGTGTCTACCTACCCCAGTGGTACAAAAAACATTTCTCATGATGTTAAGGATGTGGTGTGTGCGAGTCAATTATTGTGGTGCATGCTTTGGTGACCCATGTCAACAATCATCAGTCATTTGCCATTTACAAAGGAGGTCTTAGGATGGCATTAGGGATGATATTTTTGCATTAATATTCAGTGACAAGAGGAAAAAAACCAAGAGAATGAGACCAAAGATCATTCTCTACTAAAAAAATCAAGAGAGATATTACACAATTAAAAAAATATATAATCAGAATTTTTGATATATAATCAGAACTTTTGATAGAAATTATGATAATAATTGATAATATGAAATAATAAAGAATTTAATTAAAATATATTGGCAGTGTAAAATAGTTTTACACTGTCAACCAATAAAAATAGTAGAAAGTGTCAACGTATATAAATAACTACCATTATAATGAGGGATCCACCCTGATTTCTCACTTTCCCCTATTTTTATTAATTGACAGTGTAAAACTATTTTACACTGTCAGTGCATACCAATAAACTCAATAATAAAATCATTTATTTATTTAAGAGTCAATAATAATACCAAATAATTATGAGAATAAAATTTTGATTATCTAAAAAAAAATTTACTCTTCCTTTTTTTTTTTTTCGGGTTTATAGAGATCCTCCAAATATTCAACTTTCAATTCACAGTAAGATTTTTAATATAAGAAAGAAAATAAAGGGAAAACTTGTAAACAAAATAATGTTACAATAATAATATTTAATTGAAATGAAAAAAAAAAGGTCCTAGTTAAACCGTGTGAAAAGGTTTGGTTAGCATATTAAAAATAGATTTACTAGCATAAAAGTTAATGTAACCTTTCTTCTTCATTTGTAAAAATAAAATGTTAAATATATAACATAATTTGCTTTGTTGAATTCAGTTTTTATCATTTGAGTAAGACTGGTACATCTTTAGTTTTAAATTTTTATTAAACAAACAAGATGAATTAATTTATGGCTGCTATACCCAAAACATAGAGATAGAGACGACCCTACTTCTTTTTATTGAAAACATGTTGCAGTAAAAAGGGCATGACGTCACCATTGTAGCTTGACATACAGCACCCCATTCTGGAATGGGACATGTCTACAACTTTGTCACGCGATGATTCAATACAAATGTACCATCTAACATGTGTTATGGGCAGCATTAAATATGGCCCGTCACATCTTTGCCTTTATTTTTTCTTTTTTTTAAACTTTTTTTTTTTTTTTTTTTTCTTCATGTCATGTTTTGTTCTGTTTGGAAGTTGTTTATTTGATGCTAACCACAGTCGTAAACATAGACTGAACCATATTTCTGAAACTGGATTACATCATGTTGAGCTCTACAAAAAGGCATGGTAAACTACTAGTTTTCAATTATTTGTATTCCTATATTGATTACTGATTACTTTTCAAAATAAATCAAGATAAGAAGTTTTATTTAAACAGGTTCTGAATACTAATTATGACCATTTTCATGCTTTTGGCTGCTTCCCATGACTTTAGCCTTAAGCTACTCAAAAATTAGATTCTGGATCTTATCCATGTATCTTTATATGGCACTTTACTACTTCTATTCACACCTTTGTTTTGATACTTCAGCCGTGAAGGTTAGGACATGTTACAACTGCTCCCTCAAATAGATTTGCACTTTTAAGATTCAATTTTGGTATATCTCCTTAAAATTGGAGGTGAAAATTTCAAAAACATTTTTCTTTTCATATAAACTCATCAAAGAATATTTCACCATCATTTTAAATTCAAGGGACATCAAACTGACACATAAAGATATTAGCTGTCCTCATTAGTTTCTAGGCATTAAATTGGTGCCCCCTTCTTGTTCTTTTTTTCCTTCCTATTTCAACAAATATTCTTTAAAAGGTTTCATCTTATGGGGATAAAGCCAATTTATAGCCCGCCAATTTATAGCCCTATGTCAACTTCTTGTACTATTGACCTTAATGATGGCACATTTTAAATGTAGCGACTGATTACCATAGTAGGTGCTCGCAAGTACTTGGCCCTCACAACACAGGATTTGGCCCTTGTTATTAACAAATTATCTCAATTCATGTATTCTCCTACAACAGCTACAGATCTCCAGAGTCTGTAAAGATTGGTGCAGTGTGTTAAAGAAAATCTTTCAAACTTTCATTTAACCCTCAAGTGTCGAACAATTATGGCCCTTCATTGGGCAGGTCTCTGATGGAACTTCTAATTTGGTTTACATCATTCATACTAGATGCAACCTAGTGTTGCTCCACATGCTCAGTTGCTGCCATCAGTGTTGAACTCAGCTCTTTGCAAAGTCTCGGGTTTTTTTGAGGACAAATTCTTAGATACTCTTAAAATAAGGGTAAAATTTTGTTCTGTACCATTCATCATTTGACACATAAGCTATTACGTTAAAAATGTAAGGAAAATGAGAGACAATAATAACTCACAAAACTGATGTGTTATAAAAGTATGCTAAATTGCAGTGTAATGGGAAAAAGAAAAATCCCAGCCCTGCTTCCTGTTTTATAACACCCAAGACATTGCAATAAAATATAAAGGAGTTTAGATTTGTTTCACTTTCACTGTGCGAAGTTTTTTAACTGCATATGTTGGCATATTATTAAAAAAAAAAAAAAGATTTCCTAGGTAGTGGTTGTGACTTGTTTAGTGACTTAGACAAAACATTATTATATGATTTTGCAGCTGCATGGCAAATTCATCTAGCATGTGGCCATGGGGGGGCAAGCCACAAGCATCCAGAAGCAAAACTCCACTCTTTTATGTCTAGGTTTATCAAGTCATTTCACAATATAATTAAAACACTTTCTGATGTCAAACACATTCAAATGTTATTAATGGTAGGAGTTACCAATCATACCTCCATCTTATGGAGAATTGGTGGGAAGGTATCAACAAAAGATGCATATGGTTTTACTGCAGTCAGTTCAGTTCCTACTCCTATTTCTCATCTATATTATGTATATAAAGTATAAACATGTACACATGAACAATATAGTAAAAAAAAGCCATTCTGATGAGTGTAACACAGTGTTCATCATTCTTCACCTTTTCCTTTCATCCCTTATCCTTTTGTAATTACTTGCCGACCCCCCCACACTTGCAGCAAAGAAAACAATAGATGCAAATCATGCAATGTAATGCGGACCGAGAAGTGTGCCTTAACAGAAGAGTGTATAACAGCTTCCATTACTTTTTGTTTGATAGTGAAGCATATAGAGAGGAGTGGAGGACATGATTCTATTGCCCCCACTTTCAAAAACTAGCAGCATTTCACGCAGTTTATTGGCTTTATTGACTTGAATGCACTGAAATCAAAAAGGTAGACTAACTTTAAAGGTTGGCAAAAGCAAAATGGTGGTACCCACTATTTTGTTCAGGTAAGTGCACTTGGTAATGAGGAATCTATTTTAAGTGGTTGAATTGGACCGATGACTAGTTGCAGCAATAACAACAATGCTACTCGCACACACATTATTTGACATCTACACAGTTCCCACAATTTGTTTGCAGCTAGTTCCACTAGAACTTCTACACACCTCCACTATGATTCTGGTCCCTCATTATGTGTGAATGTGTGTGGAGAGGTGTGAGTAACAAGCTCTGTTCCAAGCGTAATTCAGGGAGCCTTTTCTCTCTATGGTTCCAATCTTGCTTAAAGGGTGATTTCTCTTTCTGTGAAGGAAAGCAGTGATAAGAAATGGGGTAGGAGAATCACTTTAAAAGATTTACGATTGACTAAGTAATACTTTGACCCTTTTACCTGAACACAATATTTTATATTAGTTTCAAGTGAAATTCATGCTGTTGTTCAATCAGTTCGATTGACAAGGCAGAAGTTAATACGTTCGCAGTTTATATATCCTTGTGGTAACAGATCATCAATATTATTCACATACATTCTTGCCTAACACATCTTTAGAAGTGTATCTTCTCCAAACAAATATTCTTAAAGATTCTGGTATAAAGCATCTACGGCATACATTGGCAATTATCTTATAATTGATCTGTAAAACACATGAATGAAGTTGTTTCCAAAGGAGGAGGAAAAAAAAAAAAACTCGAATTTCTAGAATAAAGTGACCAAGGAGAAGAAAGCAAAGGTAAAAGGTTAATTAAATAATATTAGGCAGAAGGACTTTTCTTTGAAAAGCTTATCTCGGAAAATAATGTAAGTATCTTTCTATACGAGCACAACAGAAGAAATAAGCTTGGCATGGGCAAAATAGAACCAAGCATAGAGCAGCAGACCACAAAAAATGCGCATACCCATCAAATTTCATTTGAAAAGGCATACACTTTGCTTTTTTAATCAGCCTCCAACACGTTATTTCAAACATGGGAGTCTATTTCAAATAAAAAAAAAAAAAAAAAAAACTTGGGAGTATATTTAATTCTTATCACAGTCTCTAACACAAATCTGTATGCATTTTAATTGAGAAGGAACACCTACTAATGAGAACTTATCTAGCAAATAGTTCTATGATTTAGCAAGTCCTGATGGAAAATTATGTTTGAGATTTAGGTGCATGTAGAAACCAACTATCTAACATTCAACCTTCTGCTGCTTTTGGAAAATTTAAACGAAAACTATCACTCTATTACATATCTTTATATATCATCAGTTTATCTATAGGTGATGGCTTCTGTGCAAATGGTAAGGTCGCTTTCTTTTGATGTAGCGAAAAATTGCTCCTTCACTCACGGGGGATAAGGTTGCATAATTAACCCTCCCCAAACCACACAATGATGGAAGCCTCATGCATTAGACCACTATTTGCAGGTTATATACCAGATCAGTTATTCCTAAGATGACAAAAATGGTGCATAAAATAGATTCATAATAAGCTAACAAAGTAAATAGCAGAAATTAAAACTATTCACTTCATTCAACATCAGTAAGACAACCTTCATCTTTCAACTGAAGCAGAAAATGAAGAAATAAAAGATAATAAAAAGAGCAAACCATTAGCTCAGTTCATCATTAACCGATTCAGCTCTTGAATAAATACAGTACGGGTACATAACATAAGTGGATAAGGTTACACTATGATAGCTATAGATCATCCCTCCCATGTCAGACAAGAAAACAAAGATTATTCTAACATTTGTAAGACAAACTATCAAGGCCCTTGCCTATCCTTTCTTAAGTAAATGCTGCTAATTATGGCTTGGTGCAATCTCCTTAAAACAAGAAAAATTATGAAGAAAAATATAATTAGGAAAGCATAGGTACTGGTTGATACCTCTTTTTACATGTGAGACTTTGTAGTACATCAACAAGAATTGCCTATATTTGAAGCATGTTTCTATCCCTATCTGCCTTCATTGTTCATTAGTTGGGAAAAAACTTCGCTAGTACTTACGTCAGAATAACCTTTATCATAATCTGTTTCTGTTCTTGTGCTGCTAGAAGGATACCCAGGAACGATTGTAGTTGTCACATTCACCGCTTCATGAGCACTGCTATCGGCATGCAGCTCCCTTTGTTGTCCACTTTCTTGGAGCTGAAGTGCATATTCCAAATTCCATAATACATCACCCATAGTTGGTCTGTCAACACCATATTCAGCCAAACATTTCTCTGCTGTTTCACCAAATTTCTTCAATGAGCTTTCCTTGATCTCCCCAACGAGATGAACATCAATAATATGCTCCAGCATGCCTTTCTTCTGCCATTCAAGTGCCCATTCTGCTAAATTCACCTCTTCCCTATCAAGTTGTGGATCAACAGCAGGTCTGGCACAAAGAACCTCAAAAAGCACAACCCCAAATGAGTAAACATCTGATTTATCTGTTAGCTGCTGCCTCCGGAAATACTCCGGATCAAGATAACCAAAACTACCTTTGACACCAGTACTCACATGGGTTTCATTGATACAAGGCCCAGATCTTGAAAGACCAAAATCAGCAACCTTGGCCACATAATTTTCATCAAGCAAAATATTGGTTGATTTAATGTCACGGTGGATGATTCCTTGTGCAAAACCAGTGTGAAGATAGTGGAGACCTCTAGCTGCACCGATGCATATCTCAAGACGCTGCTTCCAAGACAAACGTGGAAGTCCTGCTGAACCATACAAATGCTTTTTAAGTGGTCCTTTCTCCACATACTCATAGACAAGTATCATTTCTGAATTTTCTTCACAATATCCAACTAGTGAAACAAGATGGCGATGGCGAATCTTGGATAAAATCGTTATTTCGGTCTGGAATTCTGGAAGGCCCTGCCTGGATCCAGGCATGCCTCTCTTGACTGCAACCTTTACATTGTCTCTGAGCACCGCTTTGTAAACCATACCAAATCCACCAGACCCTATAATCAAACTTCTATCAAAATTGTTTGTTGCTAACTGTACCTCAGCAAAAGGGATTTTCAAGCCAAGATATCCATAAGAACCAGGAGATGGAAAAGCTATAGCTTCAGACATTCTGCTATGTGAACTACCCCCAAACATGCGTAAAGGCGTCCATACTACACATTCCACCGCCCTTTGCTTTGGCTTCTTCTTCCAGCATTTGACAGCAAGTAGAAAAGCAGCTAGTACTAAAAGTAAAACAACAGTTCCTCCAACAATTGAACCCAGCAGCACCCAAAACCTTTTCTTTCCAGGTACAACATGTGAATCCATAATATTGACCATCTTCATTATCTCAGCACCATTTAGTATGGCATTCTTCCCCATAGGACTGCTCAGATCAGAAGGACCAACACTTATCTGAATAACACCTGAATCATCAGAATCCGCAACAAAATCCACATAGACTGGAGATGAAAGAGTATGGAATGTAAGGGATGACAGATCAAGATCCTTATATGCAGAATAATTGTTGATATACACATCAAAGTAGAGCAAATTAAGAGCAGGACTAACAATATCACAGAAATGCAACCGAACCAAGTGCCGAACACCACCAGGAACAACCGGAAAATTCCAGGTTATGTTGAATTGTGAAGCTAAGCTGGACTGATCCCTATTCATCTGCTGAGCAGTCATATAAACATTATCCGGTGCGATCTCTTGTGTTGCGCCTCCCTTCTGGTAATTTGGAGTGTGAGTGCTCACTGCAGGCTTAGCTGCATCCTTGAAGACCAGAAAATCCTCATCTGGGATCCAAGTCCTCCAAAGGGTGTCATTAAAAGGAGTTAATTTCAACCCTCCAACATTAATCCTATGAACAGTTTCTAAAACCTGGTATGAGAGGTTCTTATACTCCTCAACACTAGAAGCACTAACCAACCTAGCTCCATAATCTAAAATAAAATCTTCAGGAGCAGTAAACACCTCCATAGCATTGACAAATCCCAAACCCGAATTTCCCACAGGCCTAAACACAATTTCAAGAAAACTAGACTCTATCTTCAAAATGAACTCTTTAATCATTGTACCATTACCTGGCTTGAAACTGCTCAGGACCAAATTCCCATTAACCAAGACACTAAAGTTTGCAGATTTTAGATCATGACCTTGTGCCTTAAAGGGTGAGAAATGAAAACGAACCAAGTGAGTCCCGTTCTTCCTCATGTTGAACCTGTATCCCCCAGTGCTGGTGAAAACTCTGGCAGTGTGATACAAAGATAGCAAATTTGGAGGTGGGTTTTGGTTGGTGAGGGACAAGGATTTATCTGCAGAGAGAAAAGTTGAGCCTTGGTTGGTGGAATCGCCAATGAATATCCTGTTGAAGACGGAAGCATTGTTCTGTGATCCACAGCTGAGGAGGTAGTTGTCTATGGGAGTGAAACAAGAAGAGAAGGAGATGAAAAGGAGAAGAATGAAGGGTAGAATAATAACAAGCCTTTGTGACTCCATGGAAGGATGTTAAGGCCTTTTGGGGTGCTTGAAGCTCACATGGAAGAAGTAGAAGCAGTGAAGAAGATTTGGAGTGCAAGGAACGAAAAATGCAACATGTACATAGAAACAACAACAGTGTGACAGGTAGGTACCTGACTTGCAGCGAAGATTTATTAAGAAAGAAGAAATAGTGACCGTATTTGGTTACTCTTAAGTCAAAGGGGTTGCCCCTACCTTCAATTTTATTAATAATGGTGTTGTTTAGAAACAACACTTTTATTTGGATGTTTCATACAAAATATACCTTTCGGATGCAGCTTGAACTAACTGTACTAGACTCATTGGTTCAGTTTCTGTTTCTAAGATCTTGTAGGTCCTTCGTGGAGTATTAGAATATAATAGAAGAGAAAACGCTTTATAATATATTAGAAATGAATATGCACACATCAAAACTCAGAAGTTCTTATCAAACTTGGTGCATCTTTTTTGTTTGGTTACGGTTCACCTTCGGAAAAATAGCTGTACATGTAATATTATTATCCACTTGTTTATGAGGTCATTTTAATAAATTAATGAAATTATTTACACCAATACAATAATAATTATTAATTATTAATTATCTTGTACTAAATGTGAGAGTCCAGTAAAATATCAGCTGTTTATCGAGTAAATGAAAGGTATGCGTGTGTTAAAAATGTATATCTCGTAAAAAAAAAAAAAAAACATGTATATCACTCCTATAATGTTAGCTTGCTAATGTTAATTAATGTCAAAAAATTGTATAAAGTATTTTAGGGCATATTCTTTAACGAGCAAGTATAATTACACTCTAGTGCATTTGTATCAATGTATACAATTTAAATGTGAAAAAAAAATGTGTATCTAGACGTTTCAAGTTTTCAACTATGCTTAACATTGTTGTAACTTAGTTTCCAAGCTGAGGGAGAGGATAATTATCATCTTCCAAATGGCTCAAAGGGCATTGCAACATGGATTACAACGTCACATAGCGGTACATGAATATTGATCCATTGGTTTGTTTAACTTTTATTACTGGAAGTGGAAGTGGTACCGAATTGCCTTTGAGTCTATTTAGCAATCATTAATGGCTGAGAGTCTAGTTTGGCTGGCTTCTTCTTTATATCAGTGGCTGTAATCAAAGTTTTTGGAGATTTTGATTATTACTAGTTGGCTGGCAGTATTCCATTATGGTGAAGCTGTTCACAATTTCAGAATATTGGCACATCCATTCACCATTCATGGAGTGGGAAAAAATGCACAACACTTAATTTTGTATTTGGCTAGTCACTTTCAGTATTTAAGTGGGTAGAATTTTGCAACCAATTTTTCATCAAACAAAGAGATATGTCTGCGACTTGATGTAACAAAAGAAATAATAGACTAATATACAAACAAATAAGTTTAATTCTTCTAATTATTATTTTTATTATCATCAATGAAACGTTATTTTAGCAATAATATATTAAAAAGTTGTACCGAACCAAACTTAATCCCTTCTTATATCAGAAATATGATTTTAGCTGCACAAGTTGATAAGTTCCTTTTTTCATTAGAGTCATGCCAAGTGTTAGCATTCGGCACCTCAATTTCTATCCTTCCACAACAGTTGGTCTGAATCCTGTAACCTTTTTTTTTTTTTTTTTTTTTTTATATAAATCCTTTGTGATAGGATTCACTCCAGGTAAACTGTACGATTAACATAATGGTGCCGACAATCTTTATATATCCATACACTATTTTGTTCCGCCGATTTGTTTTATTAAGAAAATATTCTTGATGCTACTTAATGTATATCAGAACACGTGCAATAACCTGCATCGTGAAAAACTAAATGCTAGTGATTTTATTTTTCCCGCATAAAATAAAATGTTACGATGATCTAGTTTAGCATCAGGGCAAGTTATTGAGATCACTGAACTCGTACGATGAAATTATTGGTAATTTATCGCATAATAGTTTTAATTTAAACTTAAATTATGTGTTTGTCATAAATGAAAAATAATTAAGTTCCTTTTGCCCCTTAGAATTCTTGTTAACAATTGAATTTCTTATCAAACCTTTTTAACTTTTAATAACATATTATTAGATAAAGGTGTAAAATTCTTTACATTATCAATGAATGAAATCAAATTCCACAAATTGGCTGGTGTGTATGCGCCCCTTGATCCTTATCGTATAGTAATATGATAGAACCAGTGCATGCCAGCTTCACAAACACAAAGCAGTGACCTACTGATTTAAACAGCTGAATTGGATATTAATTGCACCACTCCAATTTTCTGTTAAGTACTGCGTGGAATTTATAATACTGTTGCCACACATCACATGGCAAAAGCCCATTGAGTCTTTTTACCAATTACTTTTTTACGGGATTTTTTTTTTCAAATCAATTTTGCATATCATAAGTGCAAAGTCTTTCATACCATCAATCATATACTATCATATAAGGTATTTATTATAAAAACTAAATATTTTTAATAATATAATAATATTTAATTATATATCTATTTAAAATTTTTTTATATTAATAATACACCAAAGTTAAATTCTTATTTGTATGTCCGAACACGCATAATATAAAAAAATTACTTTTTACACATTGTTATTATAAAGAGCTCCATTTTAACATCCGACTATATGTGTAACTTTTACGTTAATAATTATAACAATTAAATATTTTTATTAATACAATAATATATAATTAAATAAGTATTTTTATATTAACATTATATCAAAATTAAATTCTTATATATGTATATAATTCAAAAAATTCTCACATAACATATATTCCTATTCACCTGAAAATTATTTTTAAGAAAACATAGATTATTTTATTTTTATATCAATTCAATTAAATTTAAAAAACAAAATAAAGGTGGGCCTACTCTTTTTTGGTCGGAAATTGTTGGGCCTGTGAAACAGGGAGAAGTTGACGAAGAGGAAATGGATAATTGGGTAATGAGCTAGGCCCATTTGATCCAGCCCACCTTGAAGCAACTCTACCGTGTTGGTTCCTTGTCGAGTTCTTCTGCTTCTTCTTCTTCCTCTCCTTCATCACCATCGGGGAGAGAATAAAACCCTAATTCGTTGCTCTCCTTCCATTAGCAATCGAAGGCCTCAATCTTTCTACACGGTAACCTTCTTTTTATCAATTCTTATTTTTTTTGCTTTCATATTCGTCTTTTACCACCACGAAAGCGAAAAGTTCATTCATTAGGTAGGTACTTTGGGAATAATTTTCAGTTGTTTGTTAATTGATGGCAGCAGAAAACAAGTCGTGAATTTAACTTGTATAACTATTTGGGAGCGATCGTTGAAGTCAATTTGTTTTCCTGCCTAGGTTTAACTTAATTCCTAAGGGGATTTTTCAGGGTTTTGAATTTGATTTTCTCTCTCTCTCTCTCTCTCTCTCTCTCTCTCTCTCGGCTTTGAATGTAATTTTACCCCTGACAGAACGAACCGATTTTGCAAAATTGTAAATTTGGTCACCCGCCCTTTAAAACAAAAAAAAAAAAGAAATCTATTTTTGGTGTTCTATTGTAGCATGGATGAATTTGATTACATTAAAAATTACTCATTTTTGCTTTTAGGTATATTAATTTTCCATTTAAGTTAGATGCTCCTGGGGAATTTTGAAAGAATAGTGTCGAAGGTGGCAACTGGCAAGCAAGCAATTGTTATTAAAAAGTGTCTGAAGTTGTTGATCTTCTTGCCTCTCTTCCAGTCAAAGCAAATCATATTTAGGATTCTCTTCTTTAAGTCTTGTTATTGCAAATTTGCACTTGCACTGTGAAATGAGACCTCTTTTGTTGGCTAAGTGATGACTGTACACAATGATATTGCTCTCAATAGATTAATTCTAAAGAATGAAGTGTTACAGTAGATTGTTTATGTGCAGGGTGATGCACATGCTTCAGAGTTTTTGTTAGACCAAAGAAGTTTCACTTGCACACTTTGCTGTCATGGTATGGTCTAAGTCTGAAATGTTAACTATCTTGTGTTTCCTTGTTATTCGATTTTAAGTTTCTTCAGCTTTAAGAGATTTGCCATGCTGCTTTTCATGTTCTGTGTTGTTCTTGGCTTGTTGATGCGTGTCTAAGAAACATCATGTTTATATATGTGTCAAAATGGAAATCCTGTTAGATGTATGTATGTAGATAAAAGAAGAAATTCTATTAGACTGAAAGTAGTATTCACAGACAGGGACAACAATATATCCTTAAAATACCGCAGCAAAAGAACACATCTCATTCCATAAATACTTTGAGACTAAATTCAATTTTTGTAGTTCTTAGAATTTGTTTAGCTAATATGATAAAAACTAAAATTGGTCATGTGGATTTTGGTGCTTTTGAAATCATTGTATTCTGGCACTTATGCAGGATCCTAATGGTTCTGTTGATGATAAGTGTGAAAGTAGACTCTATATCGGTAACCTTGACCTCAGAATTACTGAGTAAGACTTACAAGCTCCCCAGAAAGCCTACGTTTGTTTTGTGCTTCATTCATACTCTTATTCTCTCTTTTTGTCTTCAATATTTGCCAGAACTGCTCTGCTTAAAATGTTTTCTCCATTTGGAAAGATTGTCTCTGAGGACTTCTTGTGGCACACTCGTGGCCCGAAACGTGGGGAACCACGTGGTTTTGCTTTTATCCAATATAGCACAAAAGGGGTAGGTTGATTGCATACTTTAGTTACCTTCGCTTTCAAGCAATCCCTGATTTCCATTATTAAAGTGAGTATGCAGGAAGCAGAATTGGCCAAGGAGAAAATGCATGGGAGGTTAGCTTGTGGCCGGCCGTTGGTTGTTCGCCTTGCTAGCGAGAAATACATGTTGGACACAGCTGATAACTGTACAAAAGCAGCTGGTGAAGGGCACAAGATGCATCTCACTGGTGGTGGCGTGGGACAGACAAGTCGTAGTGCAAAAATAGCTGCAATAAAGAACAAATTGAAATCCTTAGAGGAGGAGAGTTCTAGGAGCAAGAAGCAGAAGCAAACTGATGATATTTCTTGAGTCAATGTGTAAGTATACTATGTAGAACTCGGTGACATATAAATTGAATGAGGTGCAATTATTTGTAATGCCCTTAACTTGGAATGTCATATATTTGACTCAGCTTGGTTTTTTCACTTTAAGCCTGAGGCCAGAATTATTACTGCATGCAAGTGATGAAGCATATTGTCTTTTCCATTTGATGTTCTCCGAATTGAAATTTCATCGAGGACATTTCTTTGTAAGATCTGAAATTTTGCTTTTCCTCCTCTATACTGAGGTGGAATCTTAATTTTTAATGGAATGGAATCATATCATTATATGTGAGCTTAGAAAATGTAAAGCTAAAAGTCATCCACCCGAATGGTGGGACATTTCTTTCAATGGAAGCCATTATTCCTCTATCGCATTATTCCATGCTTATATAGACTATTATTTCTAAATAATTATACTAATCAGATTTAGTACTAAGAAGGGAACTTTTAAATACATTAGGTGTAAGATATTGGTTTTACATTATGTCATTGATTATGTTTCGTGTTAGTTATACAAGTTTATTTTTTATCCATTATGGGTTACAAAGGAAGTCTTGAGGTAAGCAACTTTGGTGAGATTTAAATTTGCAATAAAGTTTTGAACCGAAATAACTTCCAATCAAGTTATCCCAAAAGAAGAATTGAGCCCTTTCAATGTAATTGTTTCGCCCATAATCTACCATTTTTCACAACTTAAGAAGATCCCAAGCCAATCTAGGTAGTGTGTTCGAGGAGATTTGATTTGTGTTGGTATGTGTGAGAAGTTAGTGGCTCGACAATTGGACCTGCCTGGCTAGTAACTAGCAAAACACAGTCAAAGATCTGAACCTTATAAACAATTGCCAACTAATCTCGAGAAATTTTATCATCCATCATGGAGCACAAAATTCTTTCTCCACATTATTTTTTCACCTCAAAATTTTTGTAAATAATACAATAAATAGATCTTATGTAAAATTTTGTGAGGTTATAATTCATTGTGAAGGAAAAAACATTTTTTCTTTATAGTGGATACTAGAATTTTTCACTAATCTCATTGGTTTCTGCACAAACCGCCTATCCAACAAATGCTTTAGTGACACATTCCACAGTTCACATTGTTTCTGACTAAGCTGGCTTTTGCCTTTTTGCCGATAAGTGTTTTATTACATTTTTTTTCCCCATATTTACGGCTGCTTTAGTTTTGGATTTTGTTTGGGCATGTTTGGATTCGTAAAATTGAGTTTGGGATCAAAATCTCAGGTGCACTCTACTAACAAACAACTCAAAAGTAAGGTACCAAATACATTACCATAAAAATAAAATTCAGTTTATATTCTCTTAACTATGATTTAGGGAATGAAAAACTATAAATCAAATATACACTTCCTAGTGCTATGAGTAAAACTGGTCAGCGATTTTAGTTGCATAAAGAGAGAATAATTACAGATACAAACATCTTTTCTATATCATTATAATCAAGACTAAGCCTTTTTAATCAATTATTTTGTGGTAGATCAATTAGTTTCTTGGAAGAAATATAAAAAAGGAGTGAACAAGTATCATTTAGTTAATACTGGCAGCGTGTGGGAAGAATGAGAATGACCCAATGTCAATATGCAAGAGCACATGCAGCAAAAATATTTCTAGTCGTGGTCAATAATTAACTCTCATAATTGAGGATTGGACTCATGCATTCTCAGACAGAACCTGTTGCATGAAAATGGTTGTTTTTTCTGTCACTTTCAGCACACCCTGATGCCTACTTGGAATGGTGGTCCCATTCATATTTTCCTCAAATGGAAAAATACATGTTAGTTATATAAATCTAACAGTTTTTGCCTACTAAATTGGTCAATAATTTTATCATCACTATGTTCAAATCTAATGGGGTGTTTGACAACTTGAAAAATTAAGTTAATATGGTACAAAATAGAACCAGTTATGTTAATCAATTTAAAAATGAACTGGTTTTTTTATTATACAATATTTGGTTTGATAACTTAAACATTAGTTTTATCATATATGTTATGTGATATAAAATTATTGAAAATTAAATTTTAAATCCCTATAACTAAAAAAAATTATTTTTACCAAATAAAATTATTTTAAATAAAATTTTAAATATCCATATAAACTGCCCTTAGCTTTTTATATCTATTTTTCAAAACCTCTTTATCTATTTGCAATCCATACTTATTATTATATGATACAGTCATTTGATTCCAAACAAGTTTAGAAAGTGTTTTCTCAATCTTTTGTCCTTTATGTGCTTGATCTAGCAGCATGTCAATGAAAAATCGATCCATTGAAGGTGTCCAAGTAGTTCTTGTATTATTAGGTACTACCTTAGTCAAACCTTCATCTATAAATAATAATGCACAATCAATATTCTAACATACAAACATATAAAATTATAACACAGACCAACTAACAAAAAGCTTGAAACTTATTTTCATCTATATCTATAAAAGAAAATCACATATAATCAAAGCTATATATTAGCTTCCATGAGACCTGCTTTTGTTAGGCTAATATATAGCTTCCTTGTATGTATTGACAGACGTCATATATAGTAGCGTCTGAATGCAGTTTAATAAAATAAATAAATAAAGGCATGAAAGTTGTATGGTCTCAAGTGCCGAACTGAATAAGGCGTGGTTTCAAGCAAAAATCGTAGGACAACGAACAAAAGCAGCTCTCATTCAATTCGGCGATGGAGTTTCAATTTTTATACTAACCTGAAACAAGATTCATGTTTTCATTCATCATGGTAGATGAGGGAGATAAACTGGGAAAGAATTTCTGGTGTTAATGGAGAAAATAGGATTGGTGGGAGGGTAATAAGGAAGAGAGAAAATTGAGATGGAAAAAAATCAATTTAAATTTGATTTTTTTTTTAGAATTAGTTTTGGGTCTAAATTAGTTCAGAAAAAAATCAGTTTTAAAATATTTCTTGGTTATCAAACACCATTTATTTAAAATTTGGCCCAATTGTACCTAATTAACCAATTTTTCTAATTTGCTAAATATCCCTTAAAAGAAAGTTGGTGCTTCACACACTTGCATACAAGTCTTTGTAGTTTGTAGCATACTCTTAGCCATAGCCTGTGTTGTCTCTCTTGCCTTGTTCATCAATGGCTTCCAAACTTCTTCTTCGCGCCCGATTTTCTTCCCTACTAAGGACCCTTATTGCACGTTCATGCACCAACCAAAATGTGGTCACTTTCTCCCTTAACAACTTAGTGCATCATAATGAACCATTCTCATCAACCTTGTTGTCCATGAATAGAATTAGCAGACTCCCATTTCTGTACTCTCTTCCAACGACCACTTCTACATGAAGGAACTCCAATGCATCTCAATCTTTGAAGGTCAAATCACAGTTAATATTCCCTCTTATTTCCCTTAATGACCACCCTAGCATGTGGACCCTTCTGTTTGCTTCTGGCGCTTTTGGTATATGGTAAGCAAGTTTAGCATGCACTCTTCCTCCTTCGTTTCTCCTCCTTTCTTCTTTTGGATCCTTTGATGTCATGTTACAACATGCACTTCTTGTTGCATGCTTTGTTTCGAGCTGAAGATCCGAAAATACAAAGACTGGGAGTGCAATTAGTGGGTGTGTGACTAGCATTCTGGTGGGGCTTGCAGCTAGTAGTTTTGGAATTATTGCTAGTGATGCTCCTGCTTACTCTTCTGTGATGGACTTCTTTGGTCCCTTGGATTGTTCCTTTGATGTTGTTCAGAGCCGATTTGATACGTGTCATCAAATCAACTGGAACCCTTTTATTGGCTTTCTTGCTTGGTTCAGGTAGAGTGGCCCTTCAACTATTTATGTTGCAAATCTTATTTTCTTACTTAACCTTTTGTACATTGAGCTACAATTCTTTATTCGCTGGTGCTAGGACCATAGCTTATTTAGCATTTTTGAACCATGGCTTATAGAGAAGTGTGCATGTTGGATCTGGAAGATTATGCATTGAATCTTAGTCCAACCCTGCTTTAAATCTAATATGTTAATGTCTAGTTTATAAACTGATTTCTCCACTGCTGCTGCAATTCAATAATTTCCTTCTATGAGTCTAACCTTACAATGACTAATCTGCATGTTGAGCTGCAGATTATTTGCTGTTCCTTCTCCTTCTATATGGTCCCCTTCAAAATTCTAATAATCATCATTGGGTAACAATACCCTTGTTCGAAATATCATAGTACCTTAAGCTTTTAGTAGAGTTAATACCTGACAGCCACTAAGAATGTTCCCCTTTTAGTTCTGACTATATTGATTATGAACTATTTGAATTTGACCGCAAGATTTTTGGATGTTTAACTTAGCTTTGAGATATATACAATATTTATATACTTGAGAGCGGTGTGAACCGGTATTACGAAGCACGATTGTGATTGGGCTGGTTCTACCTATATGAAAGTTCCCAAACATCTCTGTGTGTTGGACATTCTCTGCTCCAGTCACATTCCACCCCCAACTAATTGACATTTGTAACATTGGAGGAGGTAATTTGCATCGCAATTTGTTTAGCTAGCAATGCATATAGCTTATGCACATTGAGATTTCATTGAGATTATAGGAATATAGGAATAAAATATTGGGAACGTAGAGTTTAATCCCATTATTATTCATTAGAAACAATTACAAAATATATAGAAGTAAAGTAGAGAGAGGAGATAAGATTCCCCTGCAATATCTCAACTGATTAGATAATAAACCAAATCCTATCTTATCAACAATAACAGAATCCTACTCTACCAGAAATTCAAATTTAAGAAACTGAAATCGAACTAATCCTAATAATCATATGACTGTCAACACTCCCCCTCAAGTTGGTGCATAGATATCAATCATGCCCAACTTGGTTATAAAGAATTCAAATTGAGGCCGAGGAAGTCCTTTGGTTAGAATATCAGTAGTTTGTTGCACTGTGAGAACAAAAGGCATGCAGATCACTTCTCTTGCTAGCTTCTATTTAATGAAGTGTCTATCACTTTCCACATGTTTAGTTCTGTCATGCCGCATCGGATTATGAGCAATGTTGATTGCTACTTTGTTGTCATAATACAACTTCATAGGTCCTTCAAACTCTTGTTTTATTTCTGCTATAATGTGTTTCAACCATAGTATTTCACAAATTCCATTTGTCATTACTCTAAATTCTGTCTTTGCAGTACTTCTGGTCACTATATTCTATTTTTTACTTCTCCAAGCAACAAGATTATCCCAAACATAGGTACAACAACCAGAAGTGGACTTTCTATCAATAATGGATCTTGCCCAATCAGCATCAGTGTAACTTCAATCCCTCTTTGTATAGTTTTCTTGAAAAACAAGCCCTTTCCAAGTGTACCTTTCAAATACCTTAGGATTCTATAGACTACTTCTAGATGTTCCTCATATGGAGAGTGCATAAATTGACTTACCATACTTAATGATATGTTTGGCCAAGTGTGAGAAAGATAAATCAGCTTACTAATTAATTTCTGGCACCGTGTAGTGTCCACAGAAATTTTTTTCACTATTTCCAAGCCTATGATTTGCTTCAATAGGTGTTTCTGCGGGTTTTGCAGCCACTCATCCCCGTCTTCTTTAATAGATCTAATACATATTTTCTTTGTGAGACCATAATTCCTTTTTTTGTTTGAGCCACTTCTATGCCCAAAAAATATCTTAGAGATCTAAGATCCTTGATTTCAAATTCTAATGCCAACCATTTTTTCAATCTCTCCATCTCTTCAACATCATCTCTTGTAAGTATAACATCATCTACAAAAACTATCAAAACGACAATTCTTCCTCCAGGTGAGACTTTCATAAATAGAGTATGATCAGTTTGCCCTTAAGAATATCCTTGTTTCTTCATAGATTGAGTAAATTTATCAAACCATGCTCTAGGTGACTGTTTGAGCCCATACAAGGATTTTTTTATTGTACATCCTTGGCACTATATTTCTGATCAAAGCTTGGTGGGGGTTCAATTACACCTCTTCTAAATCTCCATTCAAGAAGTTGTTCTTGACATCTAATTACTACAGTGGCCAATCTAAGTTTCCAGCTACTAATAGCAGCGCTCTAATAGTATTTAGCTTCGCTACTGGTGCAAAAGTTTCTAAATAAGTTATCCCATGAGTTTGAGTGAACCATTTCGCTACCAAACATGCTTTATGTCATTGTAGAGTCCCATCTAAATTATACTTCACAGTGAACACCCATTTGTAGCCCACAACACTCTTTCCTTTGGGCAAGTCAATTACATCCCAAGTCTCATTCTTATTCGAGGTCTTCATCTCTTCAAGAACAGCTTCCTTCCACTATGGAACATTTAAGACATCTTGTATAGTATATGGAATTTTCACACTAGACAAATGTGAGGTGAAGGCATAGAATGAGGGTGACAATTTTTCATATGACACATATTGGGAAATAGGATGATTAGTACAACCTAAAGAACTTGGCTTGTTTCCTAGGTTGGACTTTTGGCATTGTTTCAGTGAGAGTCCTTTTTTTGGATAATATTTTTTTCTTGTAAAGACATAGAGCTCCTCTTTCTCCCTTGTTTTTCCACACATTTCTATTTTTGTTTTAGAACTATCTTGCATTGGTATTGGGTGAACATCCAAGTTTTCAAGTTCAGAAGATTCAGAATTATTTTTTTGCAAATCTGTGATAAATTTTAGGTTCTTTTAGGGTCATTGATTTGGTTAAACCTATTAGAATCTCAACTTGTGGAGTATTTTCAAAGTTCAATTTGTCATCTTCCTTCTCAATTTCCCCCGGAAGATGAGTTTTAAAATAATTTTGGTTTTCAAAAAAAGTGACATCCTAGTAATATAAATTTTTTTAGAAATTGGATCAAAACACTTATACTCTTTTTGTGTTGGCGAGTGGCCAACAAATACACATTTATGAGCTCATGGATCAAGTTTGCTACAATGAAGACTGTGATTATGAACAAAGATAGTGCAACATAAACTTTCAAAGGGATATGAGTAAGTATTCGAGATGTAGGGAACGTTTTTTTAAAAACATTGATGGGTGTTTTAAAATTAAGAACTCTTGATGGCATTTTGTTAATTATAAAAGCTGTTGTGAGAAAAGCCTCAACCCATAGATAATTAGGGACATGTGGAGAAAAAAGCAAGGCTTGAGCTATTTCAAAGATATGTCTATGTTTCCTTTCAGCCACACCGTTTTGTTAAGGGGTGTGGGCACAAGAAATTTGATGGATAATGCCATGTTTAGCAAAGTAAGCCCCAAGGACGTTGTTGAAATATTCCTTACCATTATCACTTCGAAAAACTCGAATTGTCGTTTGAAATTGAGTTTTTATCATGGTATGAAAATTTATGAAAGCCTATTGAACTTCCGATTTTTGTTTCAAGAGATACACCCATGTGGCTCTTGTATGATCATTAACAAATGTCAAAGGCCATCCTTTTCCAAATAAAGTAGAAACCCGTGAAGCCCCCCCAAACATCGCTATGAAATAAAGAAAAAGGTTTAGAAGGTTTGCAAGGCTGTATTGAAAAAGAAGTGCAATAATTCTTTGCCAATTCACATGTTTCACATTGAAAAAAAAGATGGATTTTTATTGATGAACAACTTTGGAAACAAAACTTTTAAATAACGGAAACTAGGATGTCCTAATCTCAAATGCGATAGCATAACATCACTATTATTAGAAATAGAAATAGAATTAAAACAAGAGTTGGAAGCTTGTCTTTCGGAAACAAATCCATCTTCAAGAAAATAAAGGCCTTATTGCTATCTAGCACTGCCAATCATTCTCCCCGAGATGAGATCCTGAAATTTATAATGGGAAAAGAAAAACTAAGCTTGACAATTAAGATGATGAAGTAGTTTATGGATAGAGAGAAGATTATAAGACAAATTGGGAACATGGAGAACATCACAAAGAGTGAGGGAAGGAGATATTAATATAGAACCCTTTCCTGAAATAGTAGAAAGAGAACCATCTACAAGTTTGATTTTTTTATTTCCTATACAGGGACTATATGAGACAAATAGGTTTGCAGATCCAGTCATATGGTTTATGGCACCAGAATCTACAATCCAAGAACGTGAAGAATGGATACTCACAAGGGCAACATGCAAATAATTAACTGATTAGGCTAGGGAACAAGAAGAAGGGGGCTTGGATAGACGAATTTGAGGATTGGAGAAGTTTGACCAGGGTGTCTATTTGTTCCTTTGTGAATAGAAGCTCACCTGAAGAAGATTGATGGTCTTGAAAATTGTTTGAGGCATGAAATCTTGACCTCCACTCTTTTTCTTCCAATAAGGTGGCTTACCATGTAGTTTCCAGCAATTTTCTATTGTATGGCCTGATCTTTTGCAGTGATCACACCAAGATTTTTTTCTCTTGTCCCCAATAGAGTTTGTTCCTCTTAATAAAAGTGCTGAGTTTTCCAATTCTGAGGGAGAGGAATCCATTTTCTGCAACATGATGTGTCGTTTTACTTCTTCTTTTCTAAGTTCTAAGAAGACTTCCCTCATAGTAGGCAGTGGTTTACAACCTAAGATTTTTCCTTTGACATCATCTAACTCCCGATTCACGCCTACAAGAAACATGTAGACTCTCTCTATCAATTTCTTCTTTCTTCAAATATCTGGCATTATCAGCAGGGCAATCTCACTTATCCTCATAACGGAGGTCAAGTTCCTGCCACAATATTAGCATCTCGTTGTAATAGGTTGTAAGGTCTCGATCTCCTTGATTGGTGTTCCAAAGTTGTGTTTTAAGAGAAAAAATTTAGGAAGAATTCTCCACATCAAAGTAGGTCTCTTTAACACAATCCCATACATACTTGGCTGTTGGCAAAAAAAGGAGTGGCTTGCCTATGGCAGACTGCATGGAATTAATCAGCCAGGCAGTGATCATGGAGTTCTCTAAACTCCATGCTACAAATTTGGGATAAGTTTTTTCTGGTTTTTTAATGGCACCAATAAGATGTCCTAGCTTGCCTTTTCCATCAAGCGCAAGCTTAATAGTTTGGGCCCACTCCGTATAATTCTTGGCATTAAATTTTTGTGTACTGAATTGAATGGAACTAGAAGACAGAAGGTCAACTGCAGTGGTTGGAGAAGAGGTAGAGGCAGTATCCACCATCTCCTGAGAAGAAACTGGGCCACTAGTGGCTCCTCTCATGGCTGTTTTAACCATGAATCAGTTACTCCTAGACTTTTGATACCATATAGGAATAAAGGAATGAAATATAGGGAATGTAGAGTTTATTCTGCCTTATTATTATTCATCAGAAACAATTACAAGAGATAGAAGAGATATGATCCCCCTATAATATCTCAACTGATCAAGTAACAAACCAAATCCTATCTTATCAACAAAAACAGAATTCTCCTCTGCCAAAAATTTAAATTTAAGAAGCAGAAATTGAACTAATCCTAATAATCACATGACTGTGAATAGAGATACTATCAGGAACTAACTATATCTTCTTTTCACATGATGCAATGTCTATACCACGACACACATGTTTTGCTTTTGATGTTGTGTAGCTATCAATTATGTTACTGTTGCTGAAACCCTTGGTCTCTCCCCGTCAGTCTTAGCAGCCAGGCTAGCTGCAGATAATGTTCTAAATACTGTGTATTTTGCCACATTGTTTGCATTGGCCTCTAAAATACCTCCAGCGGATTCAACATCAGGAGATGGTATGCTAAATTTATCCACTTTAACTAGTTGAATTATGCACATTATAGCTTATCTTGGTAGTGTATACTTCACCTCCCATACATTTGAGAAATGTACTATGCACCTGCAAAATCAATTTCAACATAGTTCTTACTACTCTCCATATTTGAGTTTCCCTCGATAATTAGCATTCCTTTCATGTGCTTGGATCATAATTGCAACTTTGTTAAGTGCTAATGATGAGGAACTTCAGCAGGTGCTAAATTGGATGAAAAGTAACAGAGTGGCAATGAACCACCTGTGCTGCAGATGGCTGCATCTCTTGCTGTGTCCTTTGCCGTCTGCAAGATTTCCACTGGGCTGTTTCTTGGGATCTAGGGAGATCAACTGCCAATTATCACAGCAATTGCTGTCATGCTGGCATCTCCAAAACCATTTGCTTATCTTGCACCATCTGGTCAAGCAATGGCTTTAATTCTAATGCAGGTCAGTTGTTCCCCATCACACTACAACCATGAAATTTCCTCACATAGAAGAATTTTTATCACGGTCATGCATCACTTACCTTAATATCACATTTTTAAGGGAGTGTTTGGTTTACAGTTGGCAAACCATAATTTAGTTTAACAAAAAACAGCTTTGATTTTACTTCTGCTTAAACAATGGTTTAAGGCTTATCAAAGTGATTTTATCAAACATATTAAAATAAGTTGAAGCCCAGATAGCATCCTTCGAACCATGGTTTATACCCACCCAATGCCAAAACAAATACATACTAAATATGTTACATTACACCCGAACCAAATGAAGTTTGAAAACATTCTTTATGGGAACAGGTATTCTTGATAGTGGTGGGTGCAAGTGGGAGGCTATGGAATGTGATCCACACAACAGTCACCTGGTAGTGCATCTTGCTGTGATCCTTGGTGTGGGGAAGCTACTGGGATTTGACTACAAGTTGCTACTTCTTGCATCAAATGCAAATGTTGGAGGCCCTAACGCTGCTTGTGGGATGACCACTGCAAAAGGGTGGACTTCCTTGATTGTCCCTGGAATTCTTGCTTGTGTGTTTGGAATCTCCATTGCAACTTTCCTAGGAATCGGATTTGCAGTCACGGTCCTACAACACATGTAGAACTTTCAGTATTCTGGATACCAAAATAGTCTATAACAATTAGGCACGAATATGTGAACTTTAACTTTATATGCCAAAAGCTGGAATATTCCTGGTGATTGTTGGCTAATATCATAGTAGTACTGTTACTTTCGTTAATGGCTTATCCCCCTTTTCTTTGATTTTGATGTGTTGTTAAAGTTTTAAAATTATTCCACGAAATATATGGTGTATTGTGAAGTTGTTCGCACATGCAGTTGCCTCTTCAATTATAAACAGAGTTTAGTATTGAGAATAAGGATAGTTATAAAATTGCGAAGGTATGTAGTACGGAATTTGATTTGTTGGGGAAAAGGAGTCAAATGTGGAGAAATTTTTATTGAGAATGACGTATTAGGCACCTTGCATATTGCATAAATAGGAAATGACAATCAATTTAACATTTACATTTGGATTATCCATCATATATATATTTTATTTAATCAATCGAATGCTAAATATCACATAATTATTTTCTAACGCAAATGGCTCTCTCTCTTTTTATGCTATGAATCTTGGATTTAATTTTAGATGTACCGGTGTAAAAGATATTTACACATAAATTTAATTATACATTAACATGTCACTATAAGTTTGTGATTATTATAATAATGACTTCAAAAGTCATGTATCATGATATATGATTAATTAATAGTTTAAAATACTTTATATTGACAATTTATTAAAATTAATCCCATAAAGCTCACTTAACCTATGTAAATTCCCATAAAAATTGATTAGTAGATGTCTTCATATACTCTTTTTTATGGTACCATATAAGCGTCACCTAGACTTAGGTATCCATCGTATGGGTCCGTTTGGTGTAACTTTTGGGAGAAGATCTTTTAAAAGAAGGTCTTTTGAAAGAAAGCCTTTTAGAGGAATTACTTTTAAAAGAATAATTTTTGTTTGGTTTGAATATGTCAAAAGTAAGTTTAAGAGAATGAGTTTTGTTTGGATAGAATAAAATAAAATTACTTTTGATTTTTGATGTTAGAGTAATAGTAAGATTACTTTTCAAAAGGTCTTTTTCTAAAATGAAAAGTAACCTCAAAGATACTTCTTCCAAAAGACCTTTTTTCAGAAGGTCTTTTGGAAGAAGTTACAACAAACGCTATCATTTACTGTATAAAGTCATTTTCTTTCTCCTAGAAGGTCTTCTAGCCGATGTAAACTGCTACCCAAACGGGCCATAATCAAATAAACCCAAAACGAAGCTATGTGACCGGACTTTCACTCATCACGTGCGATGCACATGTTAAATTTGTCTCATACCACGTGATCATCACGTGTCATCTTCCACCATGAAATGAAATGCAGTTAGAGTTAGACAAGCCGCTTCATTCTCGAGTCTCAGCTGCCATCACCTCGCCAATGGCTGCCTTCGGGATACGGTGGTCACCGGCGGTCACCGTCCTCTCTCCTTCATGGCCAATTCCCTCGTGCTACCTGTCACACCACTTTACTCTCCGCAGAACTCTCAACCCATTTCCATTTCCACAACCTCAAAGCACGGCGACAACACCCTCGTTTTTGTCGAAGAAACCTCTTTTGAATCGAAGTGTTGCAGCAGTGAGGTCACAGCTGAGGCAACCTATCATAACCCCTGATGACCAGTGGGCACTGGGGCACTTGGTCAACTCTCTTCGCCATTGGTGCTTTTGGTCTCCGGTATTCATCTCTCTCTCTCTCTCTCTCTCTCTCTCTGAATCATTTCCAATTTGGAAGTTATTTTCGACACCCCTTTTATTTAGTTCCTCTGAAATTGAGGGAGAGATTATAAATTGTTGACTTTTTATATTTTTGTCTTGAAGAAGAAGCTTCACTTTAGTATATATATTCCTTGTGAGACTTCTGATTTCCAAGTATATTGGAAAATGGAAACCCAAGTATGTGATATTTGGCTATAAGATATATGCAGATTTTGGGTTTATAATTATAGGAGATTGAATGACCTCAACTACCAACCAACCCTCTTTAGTTAAGCACATTGTGATAGTTATATGGAATTAGAAGTGTCTACCTTTGGTATAATAACTGAAACATAGAAAAATTTTGAATTTCCCTTTAATTCCAATATATCATATAATTTGGTTTCAAATATACTTAGACTTTGCCTCATTTAAGAATTTGGTAAACATGATGTGCTTGGAATGGATTTTTCTTTCTTTTGGAAAATAAATCGACTTAATTCCTTAAAAAATGGGAAAAAAAAATGGATAACCTTTTTGCCGCTGCAGGTAACTGCAATTCTCAAAACTGTTTGATTATTGAGAACTCTCTACAGTGATCTTCATAGCCTCAAGTTTGTACTTCCATCATCAGCAAAGCAATTTTCTCTCAAAGAATATTAGGCTCAATTCATCATTCCTTTTTCTTTACTGGGCAAAGGAATATTATCTGACACCTTTTCTTGGAGTGCTATTTCGCATAGAAAGGTAGGTCCTTCTATTCTTGTAGGCATATCCTGGGTAACATAGTAGTAAATGAATATGCTGCTCTGTTGAGCACGTTGGTTGGGCTTGCAGCAAGTAATCTAGGAATACCTTCATATGAAGCACCAGCATATTCTGTTGTCTTGGAGTTTCTGCTACCTTAGCTATTCCATTGCTATTGTTTAGAGCAAACTTGCGTCAAGTGGTGCATTCAACCGGGACACTGCTCTTGGCTTTCTTACTTGGGTCAGGTGATACTAATAGGAACTTCATGCATCCCTAAACATTTCCATTACCTGAAATTCTGCTCTAGCTATTTTGTAGCTTAGGGAAAATTTCAGCATTGTTCGAACAATGGGCTGGGCCTTCAGCTTCTACTTAGTACAGCGGTCACTGATCACTGTAGTCAATTTATTCTGATTTATGTGCTTTGTTTCTATTTGAGAGTGATTGACGGTTATGTGATCACTACTTATGGTAGCTTTTTTCTTCGCTACAGGTCTTTATTGCCATTGTATTGTAACTATATTAGGTTCAGAATAAACTCCTTTCTGTTATTTGAGAGAACGGATCGATCCATTTTTTTAAATCATTATTATCATTATGATAATGTAAGTTTCACTCTATGTTGTTGTTGTATTATCAAAAGCTTTGTGACTTATGGCTGTTGTATTATCACTGTTATCTTCTGTTTGTCCATACGAAAGAATGGAATAGTTATAATTTCATGGATAGTGAAACTTATGCTATCATATTAGCCACTTTGATTTTTTTTTTTTTTTAAGTAATTTTCTTTCAATCTTGTGGATGGCAGCCGCTACAACTGTTGGCGCTCTAGTGGCATTTCTGATAGTGCCTATGTGATCTCTTGGCTCTGACAACTGGAAAATAGTAGCTGCTCTCATGGTTAGCTATATTGGCGGATGTAAGTGCTTTAACAGTTTGCTGCATGCTTACTTGTAGTTTGCTTCTGGACCTAATGGATGGATATAGATTAGAAGTTCATTAAGTTCATGGCAGTTTTTGTGATAACAACCATCAACTCTCACTAATAAATGGTAATAATTTCGTATTATATTTTATGAAAAAATGATTTTATCAGCAAAATAATAATAATAATAATAATAATAATAATAATAATAATTTGTTTTATAACTGGCACGGCCCATTGAATTTATGTTTTGTCATTTTATCTCTTGCATACTTACATACTTGATGGGATTCTTGGACATAACTTAAAAACAGATTTAACTTAGCCAGATTACCCTGGCTCTTTTTTTTTTTTTTCTTTTTTTTCTGGCCGTGATATAGGGATTTAAAGTAGTTGAATTATTTTAAATGTGTACATTCATTTTAAGAACTATAACATGATAACTGAATGAACTTCTTTTGTCCTTTTCTTGTTGATTACCGTAGCTGTTAATTATGTTGCCGTTTCAGAGGAACTTGGTATGTCTGCATCAGTTTTAGCTGCAGGAGTGGCTGCAGATAATGTTATATGTGCCGTATATTTCATGGTGTTGTTTGCATTGGCTTCTAAAATAACTCCCGAGGCTCCAGCACCAACCACATGTATAATTTTCGTGTTCTTCTTACTTTCTGCTTGGCTGGATTATAAACATCAATTTGGTTCTTGCTTTCAAATCCTGAAACAATATCCTAAAATATAAGCCAGAATTTGTAGAATCAATCAATATTTTATTTCAGTCAGTAATAGCAATAAGTAATTTACAATATGGCATATTACAGTTCACAATGTATGTGCTATTTTGATTCAAGATGGAGAAAAGGCAAAGTTGTTATTTTTATGATGTCAATAATCAATAAGGAAAAGCAACAACAAGAGGAATAGGATTCTTTCTTTATATATGAGGAATTTAAGGGATACCTGCTGGAAATTTATATAGAGACATTGATCTTGATGTTGTTCATTTTTGTTGATTATGTAAGTTCTATAAAATTATCTGTTTATTATAAAAAAGCCAAATAATCAAAGACACATTCTTGAATGGAATTGTTAGCTTGATTTTGTAAGTAATCTGGGCAGCTGCTGCAACTTATATGGAGTCAGATTATCAGGGCAATCTCCCTGTCTTGCAGACTGCTACTGCACTTGCTACATCTTTTGTAATATGTAAAGCTGCTGCATACCTTACAAAATTATCTGCAATTCAAGGTAGAACTCTCCCAGGAATAACTGCTATCATAGTCATTTTAGCCACTCTTCTCCCAAGGCAGATTGGTTCCCTTGGACCTGCTGCTCACACTGTTGCATTTGTTTTGATGCAGGTAACAAAAGCTGCATAGGTCCTTTTGCTTCATGTTGTTTCTGTAGATCACTGTGGATGTAGATTTTATGGTGCTGAGTTATCAACAAAATAAATTATTTATTTTTGACAATTACAGTTAAGGCACTAGCACAGCAGGAAAAAAAGAGGGTCCACGATTGTCAATTAATAAGCATGATTTGTGTAAACATAATTCATGACAGAACACTATAGCATCGTCTAATCTCTGTAGCTAACCCCACTTAGTGGGGCTAGATTTAGTTGTTGTTGTTGTTGTTGCTGTTAATAGAATCAGTGGGAAAGTAATAACCTTGGTGGGGAGGATAAGAAAAATATGTTATCAAGATATATGGATGATGTGACATGATATTTAACAAGAGATGTATTTCCCAGATATTTTTTGCGCTGTTGGGAGCTAGTGGAAGTATATGGAATGTTATCAAGACTGCCCCCGGTATTTTCATGTTTGCACTAATTCAAGTAACCACGCATCTTCTTGTGATTCTTGGATTAGGAAAGTTGTTTCAGTTGGATTTGAAGCTGCTACTTTTAGCATCAAATGCCAATATTGGAGGCCCTACAACAGCCTGTGGGATGGCCAAGGCAAAAGGCTGGGAATCCTTAGTGGTTCCTGGAATTCTTGCAGGCATTTTTGGGGTCTCAATTGCAACATTCCTTGGTATTGGTTTTGGGGTGATGGTTCTGAAACACTTGTAGAAATTATTATTTCTAAGATTCAGATAACAAATATGTACAACAAATTGCAAGTGATGATGTTTAAGCAGTTTCAAGGTATCACTTGACATTATTGCTTCTTGAATCTGTTGTAACTTTCTGTTCTGCTTCATATCCTATCCCATTCAAATATGAGCAGGGCACATCACGGGATAAATCTAAATTATCATCCTATGGCTACAGTTCAATTTCTGCCTGAATCATATTCATTCTGGCTCCCATTTTTTTTTTCCACCACTAGCTAATAATTATCTACACTTCTTCATAAACATGCATAAACCTATCAACTTAATCTTTAAGGGATCAAAATAATAATTTACTTTCACGTTGATAATCATATCTAAAGTCATTTGAAATATTAAATATCTACATGAAATAGAATATTAGATGTTGAACATGTCATTTTCAAAATGAAATGCTCAACCCCATGGAAGATATTTACTACATGTGATTTTTATAGATCAATACTATAAAATTAATTTTAACAAGTAGGGTACGTTAATTTAAAATCTCCACATAACTAAGTCTTCAAAGTAATTATGCATTGTAATATCTAAATAAAATTACATTTTTCAAAAGCTTATAATAATTGGTTCTTTTAATATATTTTTTATAATTTCTATATTACATACTCTGATAAATTTAAATTTAATTAAAATGTAATTTATTAAAATTTTTAAATATTAATTTATATTTTAAAATTATGAATGAATCATATATGAAATCAATCTATTATTTAGCTCCTATAATTATAAAGAATTTAATTAAATATATTTTTAAAGTCATAAAAACCTATTATCATTTTTAAACACTATAAACATATGCATCTAAGCACAAGTTCAACTCTTTCAACCTTTTGTTCATTAAAGAAGTTGCAAGGTGAATAGGAGTTCATTTTTAAAAGGTTTGACTTTACTACACTCCTTGAAGTGCCCTTTTACGTGACAAAGGCAGACTTCTTCTCCTCCTTTTGGGTGACATGTTGGTGATTATCATTTCAGCTCATCAAATCCAACATTCTCTAGTCACTATTGGGGCTGCCTCTATTTTTTTTTTTTTTTTCCCTCCTTCCCACTTCCCCTCCCATATCGCTACCTTGTACTATCATCATTTCATTTGATTAGTGATTACCTCAACCAATAGGGATCTAACTCACCAACTTAATTAAGTCAAAAAAAAAAAAAAAAAAAGCTTCACCACCTTAATGACCCCCCATTTTTGCCTCTACCATATCATTGCATTTAACTTTTGTTATTAATGTCATATTTTAACTCCGTGGCCACTCCTTTGCGAGCTTTTACTATATGATATTCGTTTCCCTTCCCAATTTTAGGTTGTTCACATTTAATTGTTTACCCTTAGCTATTATTATTTATGCACACTACTACTTCCTCAGTATCGTTTTGCATTTGTGGTCCTGTTCTCCGAACATGCCCTGTGGCAGTGTAAGTATAATTAAACTACTTGTCCTTTTAGTTTTTCTTTTTTAAGGGTATTTCTATATTTATTGTTGTAAGATTTTTAAAACCTAATACAATTAAGAGACCTTTTTAACAATTGTCTTTTTTAGGGTATGTTTGTGAGTTAATATTTTGGAGGGGAAAGAAAAAGTTTTAAGAGTAAAATAAATTCATAATTACTCTTTAACTCCTTTTCTTTCGTCATTTTCCTTCTAAAACTTCAATTCACAAACACATCTTTATAGTTTATTTGGATGAGAAAAGAAAATAAGAAGAAATAAAATGATAAAAAAAGTAAATGAAAAGAAAAGTGTGTTTTATTTTATTTTTATATATTTGGATAAAGAAAAAATGAAGAGAAAGAAAATGAGAGTCGTATTAAAATGACACATATATCCTTACTATAATAAAAAAAACAAACATGTTATTTTAATATAATTTTTAAATACTTCTTATAAATTAAATAAACAAGTGATTTTATTATAATATTAATAAGCAATTTAATTTATTAAGGTTTAAATTATAAAATTTATTTTGAAATTAATTATTTAAATAAAAGCAAATTTAATATAGTTACTAAATTTTTATTACTATTCAAATATTTTAACCTTTAAGTTGGGGTTATAAAGTAATTTGATACATTTATCACACTCTCTTTCACTTTTTTGCGTACGTGAGAGGAGAAAGTTTTGGAATAGACTTACGCATATTTTCTTATTTTCTCTTCCCTCCCTCTTTTCTCTGCCATCTACGCGAAGTGAAAATTTTCACTTATTTTCTTTTCTTCTTACTTTTATCCTCTTATTTTCTCTCGAAGCAAATAGGGTGTTAGAGTTTATTAACTTTAATCATTTTTCTAAGAATACAACTTATTTATTATTACACTCAATTTTTATTGGTTTAGTCACAGACTTGAGCTACGAACCTGCTTCGACAACATCATTGCAACCCCAAAAGGCCCAAAATAGAACTCGCCCCATCGTTCGGAACTACTCTCCTGCAGAGCAAGTTAGAACTACTATCTCTAAAACTATGCTATAAATATCAAGTTAGAAGCTTGGGTATAATCTCGAATCCTTTACTTTCTAATACCTCTTAATTTTTGTTGACTTAAATATTGGAGTCTTTGTAGGTACCCCACAAACCCTTGAAAAAAGGAGGACATGTCTAGCTTGGATTCTCTCATATGCTCTCAGCCAGCCCCCTATTTTATATCGGTACCTCTCCTCCCCTCCGAGTAAATTATTTGGCTTTCACAAATGGCATATTTCCAATCCTTTGGAAATCTTGAAGTTATTACTATAATAATTCCGCTAAAGTAACTGGCTCGATCAATAGCCTATGGGAGAAGAAAGATGATATTCCTGTATGCAACTATGCACGCTGCCTCTTTTAGATAAAAAAGTTGGGCCCATATCAATCGGAAATATGTTTTTAAATTGTAATAAAGTTCAGACTTTAGAATTTGGAACCTCATTAAATAATATAATGTTAAAAATTCTTGAAAAAGATGCATCCAAGGAAAAAAATTTGTCTCTTATAAAAGTCTTTTTTTTTTAAAAAAAAAAGAAGAAGTTCCTTTCTTTCTATATAAATCAAATAATATTCCATGTCTTTGAATTGAGAATGCAGACAACTTTTTTTTTTTAATTTATCAAAAGTATTCCCTCTCTTATTAAAGAAAATTAATCTTTTTTTGAGTATAGTCAAACTTATCTTCCCAACTGACATCCTCTTTAGGAATCAAATCGGGATCATACATAAGATCATATTGTCCTCTACCACTACATCAATACCTTTGTTGGTTCATGCAACTTTCTTTTGTGAAAGTCTTTCAAATGTAAAGAGAAGCTAGCGTCCATTTGAGTATTTCATCTTTAAGATTAAATTTTACTTATCAAAGAATTAGAAAAAAGATAAACAATAATTCGTTCCATAATCCATACGCAGTGCAAAAAAAATAATAAAACATCAAATGTTTTCTCACTGTGTAATGAGTTTTTATGTAATCAAATAAACAACTGTCAATATAAAAACATGTTGCGATTGAAAATAGTGTAGGGTATTCTCTATGTGTCCATCGTTTATCTATAATATCCTCAATGAATATCTTTAGGAAAATAAAAGGGGGACCACCGGCCTTTGTTAGGATTAAAAAAATGATATATCCTCCTAACAATCCCTCTAATTACTAAACATGAAAAATATTGAATGTTTTCTAAATATATTTATTATCTCGAAAACAAAAAAAATATTGTTATTTTTATTTAAAAATTAGGAGAATAATTAAAAGGATGTTTGAGAATATATCATTACTCTTATATATTATTTTCTCTATTTCAGAATATTTATCTAATTTTGATATTTTAGGGTTTTAGTATATCTGTTTATTTCTAATATCAAGATAGTATTATTATTTTTTCTAATTATATCCTTAATTTAATTGTCACCCACTATCATCATAATCAGAGTTAAGAATGTGCTAGACCAATCTACTATAATCTATGCAAAGAAAATAATTGTAATATAAATTATATTAATAGAAGTATGTTTCTTTAGATAGAAATAATTTTGTCTATTTATACAATTTTGTGCCACTACTAAAGTTAATTTTTTTTCTTAACCTATATATATATATATATTATTTTAGACCGATATTCTGAAATAGGGAGTATCTTAGAAGAGTGCTAGAAATCATTTATTAACAAATTTAAAAGAAATAAATAAGGCATTCATCATGCATTGACAATTTGTAAGAAACGGCAACTCTAAAACTCTCTGCTGACTGCTAATCGAAATTCAAAGCAACAAATTTAGCGTTGCACTATTAAATGGTATATCAACTAACATGTGCTCGTGGCACCCTCTATCTACTACAGCGTAATAAGTTCCTTTCTTCTCTTTCTTTCTTTCGGTTCTCTTCAGTCTTCATTCTTTGTCTTTCATTTCTATTTTTTCTATTTTTCCTATTCGATAAGCGATTATATTTATTCAATTCTCGCATTTACTATTTATATTATAAACAAATTGTGTATTATTTGTATAGTAACTTTGTGAATGTTAGGTGAGGACTTTCGTTTGCTTCCTAATATGCCAAAAGGAATAGACAACATCATTCGTGAAGAAAATTGAAGAGATTATTCAGTTCACCACCAAGTGCAATAAACTATTTATTTATATAAATAGTAACCCACCTTTCACATTTGTTAGCCATTTTTGAAGATTTTAGCCAATTAAAAAACAGCAATGAATTGTTATTTATAAAAATAAATTTTATAAATGTCTCTTGAAATACAACTTTTACAATCATGCATGATTACAAATGTAAGAATTATATAAATAACATCCATATGAACAATAAGAGCCCTTTTCTTTTTCTTTTTTTTTTCTCTCTTTTGATGTGAATAAGTGCCGTTCTTGTACTAGCCAAATAGGGAACAATTAGTCAAATAATTCGGTACAATTAATGAACAAACCAACAGCTCATTTGTTACCTATCGTAGTCTTTATTATTATTATTATTTATTTTTATTTTGTTGTCCATCATAATCTTTGTTCGTTTTTTGGAAGAGGCACAGACTCCTTGGTACAACATAGAAGCGTAGCTTTTATTATGTGTACGATGTGTTTGATGTAGTGAATTCAATTTTTCCTCTCTTTTTCCTTCTTGGGGCAATATTACATCTCTTGTGTAAACGAGAAACTGCACATAAAGAGCAATAGCATCACTGAAAACAACTTGCAAACCATAAAAGCATTACGTGCAAATAACATTATTCTAGAAGAACACCACAAAAACTTAATTGTACCGAAAATAGTAAACCAGCACATAAATTCGGAACTAGAAATCGATAAAAGAGAGGTTCCAAACTCCGAACCAAAAACCCAAAAACGCATCCTATAGGGTGGAGCCCTCATTTGTTGGTAATGTGAGGGCAAAACCAATACATTCTCTAACGCATCTAAGTGAGTCAGCTATCTATATACCAAACAGCAACCAACTCCTTTCACACACCCAAGTGATGATGATAAAAAAGTATCGGCTGGTACATTACATTAACGAATCATAAATGCAACATCGCAACATAAATTTTCTCGGAATCCAAACACTTCTTTATTTGTTTTATATGTGTGGTGGAGTGGAACCAAGGGAAAAGAAGATAGAGGGAGTGATTTTCCAAGAGATTTTCTTTTCTTATCAACCATTTTTTTTTTATTGTAATAATAATATATAATTTTCCAAATCTATTCTCTTTGCCTTTCCATTATCTCTAGATAACGTTAAAATATATAGTAACAATGTGATATATATATATATATAATATTCAGAACAAAATAAAAGTAAAAAAGGTTAAAAAAATAAAAAAGGGAGAAAGTGAGGGAAGTTAACGCCAAGCAGATGCGACGGTGAGAGTTCTCCCCATCCATCCAAAGCAAATCCCACCATTCTCTTCTTTCACACTGAGTCCCGAGTTGACTCGGTTGTTGCCGAGGGCGAGTCGCGACTTGATCGACTCGGCCACGCTCTGACTCAGCGGCTTCGACTTGAACCCCGCCATGCCCATGCGCGCGCGCCATTTGCCGAAAACCTCGCAACGCTCGACGCGCTCCCTGCCTTCGCACGCCACCGAGTTGCACACCCTCCGACTCAGCCCTTCCTCCACCTTGACTCGCCCCGAGTTATCCCTCCCCAGCGCTGACTCGACCGAGTCAAAAAGCGCGCCGTAATAAGAACACGACTCAGCCACGCGCGCAATAAACGGCGCCGTATTACCGTTAATTTCTTGCTCCAAGACGGTAACCACGCAAGGAGCGAGTGCCTTCACGCGCCTTAGAAGCTCGTCGCGCGGGTTCTCAATTGACACGCTCTCGTCCGGGATGCGGTTCAATTTGAAAGCGAGGTTCACAGCGACTGATTCGTCCGGGTCGCATCCCAGCGACTCGCGGGTCAACTCAGCGAGTCGCTGAGTCACAACGATGATTTTGAACTCAAGCCGGATCCCGACTCTCTCCGCCTGTTTAGCAAGCCTGTCCCCAACCTCCCTCAGCCTCTCCTCTCCGCCGGCGGCGCCGGAACCGCTCTCCGCCACAGCCGCGATCCTAACCGTCGCTGGCGGCGTTCTCCCACTCGCCGAGAGCGCGTGGAGGAGGCTCACGTACTGCTTCCCCTGCCCTATGTCGAAATCCACAACGCAAAACCTGTTATTGTTCTCCGCTTTCTCTTCAAATGCGGCTTCGAGGATGGCGAGGTTCGCGGCCATGAACCCTACCTTGAAGCAGAGCGACTTCTCGAACAGCAACTGAGTTGACTCGGCGTGTTCCCTGCTGAACAACTCGGCCACCGGTGGAGGATTCTCCATGGGGTTAATCCTTGATTTCAGGGCCAAAACCATGCAATCCATCAACCTCTGATCCGAATTCCGATTCGGGTTCGAAACTTGACCCAACCGGGTCAGGATCTCGGTCGCAGCATCGTGTTTCCCTTCTGATATTGCAGATGCGGCTTCCATTAGAGTCTGCTTCCAGCACCCTATAGCAGGGGAAGCCACAGAAGAAGAGGAAGAAGTTGAAGACGTTGTGGACGATGTGGGTGACGACGAAGCCGGCTTCTGGGTCCACCCGTTACCCATGAGATTCTGAATGGTCTCTGACCACTCGCTGGTTGTGATCACAGACGCCGCATCGGCTTCAGTTTCTTCTTCGTCTTCTAGAAGCTGCTTCTCGAGCTCCTGGAGCCGGTGGTCCATGATCTTCTTCTCCGGGTCGGGGTTGGCTTGAACCCGGTTTGGAGCCTGACCCAAATTGGAGCTCCGGTACGGAAAATTCTGGTTCGGGAGAACCGAGTTGGTGATAGGTAACCCCACGTTGTTATTATTGTTGTTGGTAGTGGGAAGGTGAACGGGTTGAGGGCGAAGCTGGTGGAGGAGGGGCATGACAAAACGCTGCGTTTGGAACCCAGGAGAAGAAGAAGGGTTTTGCAATTCAGGGATTGTGAAATCTATGGGCGACAAGGTGGACAAAGGAGAACCGTTGTGAAACGACGCCGTTCTGGGCTTCACGGAACGAAGCAGGAGGTTTGAAAGAACTTGGTTGTTATGGTTAAGGCTGGTGTTAAGGTGGTTATGGTTAAGGTTGTTGTGGTTGATGTGGTTGATATGGTTGAGGTGGTGGTGGTTTTGTTGTTGTTGGTGGTGGGTTTGGAATTCGGCGAGGGTGCGTTTACCGATGACGGTTGGCGTTGTTATTGTTGTTGTTGTTGGTTTTGGTGTTGGCGTTGGTGTTGGTATTTGGCGTGGTGCGATCTGAGAAGAAGGATCTAGAAAGAGTGCGGGGAGTTGTTGCTGGTTTCGGTAGAGAGGGTGAGACGGGTAGAGGTGGTTGTTGGCGGCGGTTGCAGCGGCGTTGGGGTTGTTCATGGTGGATCGGCCTGCTCCGGCGAAGAAATCCGATGCTCGACCGCCGGTGAACCCCGGCGACGACATTGGTTTTTTTGTGTGTTTTCTCCGAAAGGAATTAAGGAAAAAACAAAACAGTTAGGAAAAGGTGGTGGTGTTTTTGGAGAAAAGCATGAAACACAGGGAGAGAGAGAAAGATAGAAGCAAAGTGAAGAGAGAGAGAGAGAAGGTGGTGTGGTGTTTCTTATGAGGTTGAAATGATTCTGGTGCAATATAACGGAGGAGTTTAAGACAGCAAGTGGGGGGTTTTCGTTCCTTTTTTTTTCCCCTAAGATTATTTTCTTTTTTTCTTTTTCATACTAACAAGGTTTTTTCTGGTACGTATACTGAGAAGATTTTACTGCAGTGATAAGTAATCTGTGTTTTTTAAGAACAAAATTAAAATTTAAAATTCTAGAAGATGATAATTTTTGAAGAAGTTTCTTAATTATTTTGATGTTCAAAATATTAATCTTATCACAGTATCGTGGAAGATATTTTAGTATTTAAATTTAATTTGTATATACTGATAATATAAATTATTATCTAATTATATATCATTATATAAGTAAAATATGTATGATTCTCATTTTTATTATTTTAAAAATTATATAAATTAAATAATATAATTGAATAATAATATAAAATAATTTTATATTATTAATATATATAAATTAAATTTTTAATATTTTATTTGGAATCTGATGCAATAAATTTAATAATTTATACTTTAAAAAATTTAAAATTTAAGAAATTGATGATAGCATCGACTTTCCAATGTTTTAGACTTGAAATACAAATGTCAATTCATAAAGAATGAATTAAAGTGGCAAAGAATTTCAATTTTGAAAATAACTATGTGGGTTTTAATATTCTTAAAAATTAATTTTGATGATCTTCGAATAAACTTTTAATTTTAAAAATAATTGAAATGAGCAAAAATATCTAAAAGAAGATGTTTCCGAATAAAATAAAAGGTGTGGAATGTTTCGCATCAGAGTTTGTACGCATTGTGATCGGGGCCGTTGGTTGTTTTAGATTCCAGATTTCAACCAGATTCAGCGAGAATGGACGGTGATTAGCGTATGACAGCCGAAAACACACTCGTCCTTTAGTGTTATTTAATAACGAACTTCAATTTTTCGCAATCCCGGGAGTGAGGTGAGGCATGCGCTTACGCTACCTCTCCACGCGCCTCTTCCAGCAGGGAATGTGCGCATTTGGCCTTTGTTTTGCCCTAGTATATATATATATATATATATATATATATATATATATATATATATATATATATATAATTTAAATACACAGATAGTATAAAATAATTTTATACTATCAACCAATAGAAATGGTAGAAAGTACCAACTCATTCAAATAACCACATATTATAATGAGGGACCTATCATGAATTTTTACTTTCCCATATTTCTATTGGTTGATAGTGTAAAACTATTTTATACTGTTAGTGCATACCAATTAAACTCTATATATACATATAATTTAAGAATTTAATTTAAATGCACTGACAATTTAAAACAATTTTATACTATCAACCAATAGAAATAGTAAAAAGTACCAACTCACACAAATAACTATCTATTATAATAAGAAACCCACCATGATTTCTCACTTTTCCTTATTTCTATTGGTTGATAGTGTAAAACTGTTTTACACTGTCAGTGCATACCAATTAAACTTATAATTTAAATATATTTATAATATAAAATAATTTTATATTATTAATTAATAAAAATAATAATAAATATTAATTCATATAAATAATTATTTATTATAATAAAAGATCGATAATAAATTTTTATTTTTTTAATATTTTTATTAATTAATAATATAAAATTATTTTATATTATTAATATATAACAATTAAATTATATATATATATATATATTGTGCGTATGCGTGTGAATTTAACTGGAAAAAAAAAATTGCTAAAGCGTTAGTGAAGATAGATATTGCGTTAATCAATCGCTTGTTTGTATTATATTTGAAAGTTGGTACTGCAAGATCTGTTTATATACACCATCATTTTATATTGAACTTTGTATGAAGATGATGATGTGCAAATAACACAATTTATGCAAACTTGATGTGAAACAATGAAAGTTGGTCAAAGGGGCATGCAAATTATTCTGGCAAATTAAAGATGGATTAAGATCCCAAGTTTTAAAATCACTTTACGCTCTGGGCTTGGAAACATGGTCAATTCAAGCTAGTTTTTCTCAACTCGTCCCATACATAATTTAGCTTATCACTGTACTCGTTTCTATTCACATCATAAAGGTGGAGATGAAATTGCAAACTTGCCTCCATAAATATCTTTAGAATCTTGCGCCTTACTTAGCCTCACCACTTTTGTTGCAAACTCCAACCACATAAATTAAGACTAACAACATAATTATAATCTTAATAACTAGGCACAATCTCAAATATATGCGTGTGTTTAATTTTGATACTCCTGTTTTTTATTTGTAATTTTTCTCATTATTTGGCGTCAAATACAAGAAAATTTGCATTTGTTATTTTGCAACGGCGTAAATATATGAAAAAAAAATGTGAAATGATAAAAAAAAAAATCAAAGTATTACATTATATTCCACATAAAATATGTGATAGGTATCCAAGATAAGCACAAATTCTCAACTTTGTTTCTTAAAATGTATGTATTTTGTAGTTGTGGTAAATTTGGTGGATAGCACCTGGTCATTTAAGAGATTTTGGAGCTGTCCTTTCGGACCCACAGGAGTAGAAATGGTCTGACTTCGGAATAACACAATTTGTCGGAAGCAATATGATTGCATACAAGTAATTGATGGGTTTAGTTTTTGTAGAAAAATATTTATATCGGGTATGTACATTTATCTTCTAGCTTTTTTATCTATTCAAAATTAAAAAAAATTAATATTTATAAATATACATTATTTCAACTTTTTTTTAATCAAAATGTCATATTTTGTGAGATATGATCGTGACTGATCGAATTTATAACTATTCAAAATTCTTTCAGACACATAAAATTCGATCCCACCTTAGATCGAATTTAACACTATTTAAGTTAATAAATACAAAAATATAAGAATAGTAATAAAATTTACTAATAAACTAAATTATTAATTAAGTATAATAGATTAAGTTAATTTAATGATAATTTAAATATCTAATTTATTTTATTATATAAATAAAATATTCACTAAATTATATAAAATAAACTAAACCTTGAATTACAATCAACAAAAATTTAAACCTACAATATTTCTTAATTAATAATTATTACAATAAATTAATCAAATTAAATTGTAACTGAATTAACATCTTCTAAACTAATCTAATACTAAATCAAATATCTAAATTTTTTTCACTACAAACATAAAATAGAAAATAAAATTAGCTAATTCTTAAATTACATTAACAAAAATGAATACTTATAATTATTTATTTGTTATAACAACAAAATTATCAAATTTAATTTAGAATTAAAATATAAAATTTAAACTAAATCTTAAATTATAATTTTAAATTACCTATATATTGAGATTTGCTGAAATATGACCAAGCTGATCATATTGATATAAATAATTACCTTCTCTCTCTCTTTCTTTTGGCACTGAGTATGAGTAAAATATTTCCCTCAATATCACTATAACCTCTCTCACTTTAGCTTCTCAGCTCCATCTTGCATATTCGATGAGTTCTGGGTTGATTTCTGCATAACAGTGTTGAATTTGATCTAAGACGGGTAGAATTCAATACTATTGAAGTGAATAATATTGAATTCTATCTAGCTTGGATCGAATTCAATATTATTTACTCGAATAGTGTTGAATTCTAAATAGTATTGAATTCGATCGATGTTGGGTAGAATTCAATACTATTTACTTCAATAGTGTTAAATTCTACATGCTTTGGATTGAATTCAGTGAGTCTGGAAAAAATTTGAACAATTATAAATTCGATCCAGTCTCGATCGAGTTCACCACATCTCACAAAATATGACATTTGGTAAAAAAGTTGAAATGAGTATATCTGTAAATATTATTTTTTTTTAATTTTAAATAGGTTAAAAAAAATTATTTCCCCTAAAGACGCTTGCATATGTTGATAGAAAGCGTAACGCGATTTGCTTGTCAGGGTGAACCTTGGAATGGATGCAAGAACTACAACCGCTGTTAAATTGCATCAAATATATATGATATATTACTTGCATTATGTATGTAAGAAGTTTAGCCATTAAATAAGTGGTACAAGTTGGTTTGAGTTTATCCAACTATAGCGAATTAGTGACCCCATAATGTGATATGTCTGCAATAAGTACCAGGTATTTAGGTGAAGTGCTAATTGCTTTTTTCAAATATAAAAACACTTCTATTAATCTCACAAGCCTAAAGTTTAAAGAAAGGGATATATAAAATAGGGGACTTACAATGGTACCATACAATATGGTACCATACAATATAAAACTCTAATGTAGAATTATTAATTTATAAATATTTGACAACTTACTGTAACTATGGTATTAATACCATAGTTACAGTAAGTTAAATTAATAATTCTACATTAGAGTTTTTAAAAATCAATAAGTATAAAACACTGTGTAAATATTTTTCAACTTAAAACATTGATGCCCATAAAAAAAAAAATGATGAGTATCGAAGTAATTTCCATAAAATAAGCATAAGATGCAAAAAAAATCAAAGAAAAGCAGGAAAATAAGAACTTTGAAAAAGAGGGGGTTCATAATAACATAGATTAACACTCATTTCCTTTTAGGACTAATGACTACAAGCTATCTTTGCTCCTCTTCATCGTTTATCAATTATGTAAAATATATTACTTAACACCCAAAGCTAGATTTTCAATCTCCATTCAAATGGTGCGGAAAAGCCTCATATTATGTATTACACTGCATAAGTTACTGGGTGATCTTGGTTGAATTATTCAAAAGTGAATTGTTTATTGAACTGAAGTTTTTAAGAAATTCCTTATTTCTATTTTTATCAAATAATTGTATTTTTTAAGAATTTAATTTATATGACCTGTCAGTGTAAAAAATTTTTACACTATCATTTAACTATATGTTACTATATCAACAAATATGGTTAAGTCTCACACCACTACCAAAAATTATCTTGTTACAACCATTTTTTCAATCTCAAAATAGGCCAGCTCGGTGACAAAAATCGTTTGCGACCAATTTTGCAATCAGCTTTGTCTGTCGCATATCCGTTGGTGACAAAAATATTTGCAACCAATTTTTTCTTTTGCAAAAGTTTGTGATCGATTTTGGGCAACCATATACCATATCTTATTTAGTCACTTATTGACTATTTTGCGATAAAAAAATCAATCACAATTGACAATGCAATCAAAAAATTGTTTTCCGTCAAAATTTGCGATGGCAAATTCCAAGATTTGTGACCAATTTTCCTATGACAATAAAATATGTGTAAAGGCAAAATTGATCACAAATTCTAAGATTTATGATTGATTTTTCACCAATTAAATTGCGTTGACTTATCAAAATCGATTGTAAAATTAAAACTTTTGACTGATTTTATTACTCAAAATTCTTTCTTGATTTTCACATATCGATTGCAAAATCAATTGCAAAAGGTCACAAATTTAAAGTTTGCAATCGATTTATTTATTTAAAAATTGGTCCCATATTATTCGAATCAGTCACAAATTTATATTGTTTTTGACTGAAAAATTCGATAACAAAATCGGTTACTATGCTTGATAACTTTTAGTAGTATACCTATTACTTGAATAGTCATATAAATAAAAAAATATAATTAATTAATTATATAAAAATCTTTTATAGCATTAATATATCAAAATTAAACTCTTTGGTTATATATAAAACCGATACATATACCAAAAGGTTTGAATGAGGAAAACTTATACGTATGTCTCTTAGTAATAATAATAAGATGGATCCATAAAATATACTTTTCAATCAGCAATATTGTTAATAGTCAAACATTCTTCATTTGTCAAAAAGCTATGTATTCTCCGAGAAGTTTGAAAGAACTATTCAAGTTTTGTATCCCACTAAATATAAGAGTGAGTGGTTCATATTGATTTAACATCAAAAATTTTCATGTCATACATATAAAGGCATTTCTTAAATATCAAAGAAATATGTTGTTTGTATTAACTTTTAACGGTTGACTTTTATTTCCTGTATTTCTCTGGAGATCAACTTACGATCTTTTGAAGAGTGGAATTTCCCATGATGAATGTATCTAATTATAATATACATATACCTTATGTGAAAAAACACGCGATTCTCATGAATGCAATTATTATAAATTAATGTAATTTTTTTTATCATGCTCATTTTTAGTACTACTATTCAACATTTTATAAATGCTTCTTGTTGTGGGAATATATTTATATATGTTGTGTATATTGAACATTGTTTTGGTCAACTTGTTGTATTGAACATGAATGTTGGTGGTCGTCGAAGATACTTCTATGCCAATTTTTTTTCTAGTCAATATGACTCCCTATACACTAGACTTTAAATTTCTTAAAGTATTATTAACAAAAATATCATTTCTATGCTATATATCACAAGTTATATGCATGTTATAAGTTCTTAGTACATTTTGCACAGTGCTAAGGTATATCGATTAATTATTAAATAAATAAGTACCAGGTTAGTGTATTAATTATCCAACAAATATGCAAGCAAATCGAAATATTATTCATTTTATATATCGGGTGTGTTTGTCTTTGCGGCTTTCGTTCATTTAAAACTTGTGATTGTATATGGGGTGTGCGTATTTGAGTGAAGTTTAAGTTTCATATTACTTAGACAAAACTCTTCTCGTGAGTCCTTATATAGATTTGATAAATACTTTATAATAAATCTATTATCTCTTGAGTAAATATTTGATACTTTTGTATTTGTTTCTTCTTTTTATTTATTGTTTTCCTTGTAGATCCGGTTTCTTCTCTCCACCAAATTTATGGGTTGCAAAGTGGGAGATTTATATTCTTCATGTGAATTATGTACGCTTAACTTTAGATCGGATGCAATGCAAACTCAATTAGGCATATTGAAGGAGTATTATTTTTCATGCATTTTTTAATAAAAGTTTTAAGAGATGAAAAAGAGTTTTTATTATATAGATATAAAACATGTTACTAGCCTCAACGATACTTTAGAGTAATTGTCATTATATATATATATATATATATATATATATATATATATATATATATATATATATATATATATATATTGTGAGATTAGGAAGATGTCTTTCTACATTTGATCTATCTAAATTCACTATAAAATAAATCGTCATTCAATTATGAAATCATACGAATTATGCAATTTTTTCATAAAATTTTTCTTCATAAGAATTAAACTCATGTCTTCATCCTAGGAAGTCAAAATTACTTGTAATTTCAATCTTACTAGTTAATCCTAATCATCATTGACAATGTTTGGAGTTGTGACTATGATCAGCCAAAAGGCGGCAAAAAAATAAAATAAAATAAAATAAATATATTTTTACCAAAAATTGGTCATAGGGCCGTCAAAATGAGTGATTTGAGCTTAATTTTTAATGTTTATTTTGGCTTAAATATTATATACAAAATTAGTTGGATTTAATTTATATGTATTGATAGTGTAAAATTATTTTATATTATCATCTAATTACATTCTTTCATTTGCATAACTTTTGGAGTGGTGTTGGCGAGAATCATGCATATTTGCTTATGTGACAGTATATGATTTGATGATAAATTAAAAAAAATTTACACTATTAGTGCATACAAATTAAACCCAAATTAGTTTTAGTAACTTTTAATTTCCTATTTTTATAATATTTTTCTCTTATTTTCTTATCTTAATCGGTAGGATTGCAGAGACTTTTTTATTTTTTATTTTATTTTTTAAGACAGACTTTTGCCCGTTATATATATGTACATTTTTCATTAATTGAAATTTTAGAGATTATAAGATTATTTTACGTAGCTCTTAATAATAATTCTTTGTATAAGTATTTAGAATTTATTAGACTTTAATTAATTTATAATTGGATCAACTTACTATAAAACTAATTTTTTCCTAATATTAAATTTCTTTATTTACAAGTTGAATACAATAACTTCTTTTATTAAATTTTATTTAAAAAAATATCAAACTATTTGAACTAACAAAATATTTTCAATATTTTAATAATAGTGACTATTAGTTAAATTTAACACTCAGCAACATAAATATTTAGTTTATTGTATTTATTTAAACTTTTACGTGATGCTCAATCATTTGGAACGTAATAAATGTGCGCAGGTAAAACAATATGTCTGACTCAATCAACTATGTGTCGCCCAAAATTAAACACCGCATAAATGTTTTTTTTTTTAAATTAATTACCAGCATGACGTTAAACACTTTCGGGGACCATGGCATTCAGATTGTGAGAAAATAGATGAATGTCTAAGAATCATTTGTAACAAAATAGACTAAATAATATTGCTTTTGTGTGTGTGTGATTGTTCATAACGAAATATCAAATAAAAACAACTTTTAATATCAATTCATCGTACGCTTATGTTAGGCAAACCCTTGACCATCCAATGATGCTGTTATTAGAGAAACAAAACTTTTTAAATGATTTTTATTTTGACAAACTTGTGAAAATGCTTTTAGAGAAATATGGCATTATTAGGTCCCAAGCTGAAGATATTACCTTAATTTTTTCTGTGGAGGAAATAAATCTTTTTTTAAAATATTTTTGTTTAACTGAATGAAAGAAAACATCTTTTGATTCAAGAAAATTGACGGACATAATAGAAGACATAGTCCAAAAGTTTTTTTAAAAAAAAGCGGTTTAATTTTAGTTTAAAATGCCAATTTCTTTTCACTTGGGACCATGCCTTTTTCTAACATGATTGGCGGTTTGTTTCTTGAGAATGCTTCTCCATTTATTGTATAGTCATTTTAAGAATGAGATGATTTCCAATCTCTCTAACTCACACTCTTTCTGCTCTCTCAAATTTATAATCTAAGCAATATGTTAGCGACATGGGAGAATCCGCAGTTTTTGTCAGTACACCTCGCATTTAGCTTTAAGACTAAGTCATTGCCTTTTATTTATATACGTATGCAGCATATTCTTTCCCACAGAAAAAAAAAAAGATTGAACAGTCATTTGTTTATAGTTTAATAATCCATTATTCTTATAATTTTCAATTTCAATTTTGTTACTTCCACCCATAAACAGCAAGATTATTAGTCTTCAGTCCAAGTATTTGACCATATACACGCCAAACACCTTTTCCAACTTCTTACCTTCTAGATATTTTGCGCAATACCGGAACCAAAAATTCTATAATTAATTTTCAGTAATTTGAAGAGAACAAAGAAAAGAATGCTCCCAACCTACTTGGAAGAGTTGGGTCAATGACGCACAATGAAAATTATTAATACGTATATAAAAGTGCTCCCGATGCAACAAATACCTAGACTTTCAATTGGTCACAGGCTCACGAGGCCGACAACTGCAAGTATATGTGCATTTAGTATTAAAAAAAAAATTGGCGAAAAACTATGCTCTTATAGGAGTATATGTACAAGGGTGATCAATTAAAAAGATTAAATAAATATATAAAAAAACTAAGTCGTTATTCTACCCCCCCCCCCCAAAAAAAAAAACCAAGTCGTTATCTAATGAGTTATTAAAAATTTAACAAAGTTAACAAACTTTTCATAAATAACATTATTCATTAAATACCAAGAGGTGTGAAATTGGAAATTAATAAAATGTTAGCTCGGATGTGAACGAAATTAGCTTATGATTTTGTTGTCTTAAGTGTAAATTTCCTGGAAAGTCATAGAAGCTAAAATTTCTGTGGATTTTATTTACCTTAGAAAAATGAAATTGAGAAACATCATACATTACTGCTTTTATAATTGCTGTGCAGTGAATTCGAAAAAAACCATAGGCAGATGGCGTGCAGGCAAATATTTAATAAGGAATTGGTTGGCGACTTAACCATCCAAACTAGTCGCTACCGCCTGTTATTCAATGGGAAATTATTAGATATTTATGCAGTATCAAATTAAATTATGATATGATCATTTATAAAATAATATTTTAATTTTAAGTGGTAAGAAAATGTATCATTAACTTATATATTTATTTTAAAAATGTCATGTCACAAGTAATCAGAGCATAATCTAATTAATTTAGTATTTGATGAATATCTAATAATTTTTCATTATTTAATTTAGAGTTGTCTCCAGTCCATGGAAAAAATAACAACTAACCCAAAATAAATATACCCTTTCATTAAATTAAATATTTGGATTAAACCTAAACTGTAAAGCATATTTTTCGAATAATATCTTACTTGAAGATTTAGGTTAGTTAGATTGTGAAATGTTCTTAAAAAAGTTATACAATATTAACTGTTGATGAGAAATTACAATTTAATATTTTGTTAGATATAAATCAATAATCAATGGGATATTTTTCTGCACTGCCAATGCTCTCCTAAGGTTTTAGGGTGTGAGTAGAGTTTTTTGTGCCCACTGTGTGCATGTTGTCATTGCCATTTTTCTATTAGGATCCATGCGGACTATCCTCATGGCTATCATAGGGTGGCGATGATGGGCAGCAAATCGTTTATTGGAAGTGCTGGGGAACATAAGGGTGCTACGATAGAAGAAAGCAATGATTCCATAATCATCTTCGAAGATGAAGACGTAGCGCAGGGGGTGCAGGAGTGTGAGAAGAGTTTCGTGGCTAAAGTAATCACGGGAAAGATCATAAACAAACCCATGATCCATAATGCAATGTCAAATATATGGGCTGCTCGGTCGGTTTGAAGATGGAGGAAGTGGAGAAGAGACTCTTTTATGTCTTTTTTGATGATGAAGAAGCCATGGAAAGGGTGCTCCAAGGGTTTCATGGAGATACTGAAATTCTTTTGTTACAATGGTGAAGAAGAGACTATGATCTGGGCAAGTTAGCATTTGATCATGCGAAGGTATGGATGCAACTATGGGGTCATCCTTCTCATTTTCATCTATACTACTATATAAAGAAGTTGGAGCATTTTAACTTCTCTTTTGGTCACATTTTATTTTCCATTATTATCCTTCAACTTCTCTTAACTTCTTTTAACTTTTCTCAACTCCTCTAATTTTTGAATATTTTAAAAATAATAAAATCACTTCAATTTAATTTTTAAAAATAAATAAAAATAAAATTTTAAATTAATAATAAAAAAGTGGATTGATAAGCACTTTAGTGCCTATCAATCCACTAGTACATTATAGATGGGTTGCAAACTTGATGAGTGCATGGAGAAGGTTTTGGATGTCTATATGAAATCACAATGACTTAGGGGGTAATCGTTAAAACCCTAGTGCAACTGAACATCATAAAGCAACTGAGGAAAGGAGTAAATGCTAGGAGCTGATATGATGGAGTTTTTTGGGTGGATTTCATATACGAAAGGCTACCAAGCTTATGCTATAAATGTGGGCGAGTTAGGCACAATGACACCCACTGCAGAGAAAACATTGATGAGAAGGATGGGAAAGAAAAAGAACCCCTGTTTGGGCCATGGATCATAGCACAACAAATAGCGCAAAAGGTGTCAAATGAACAGTTTCTTAAGGAAGAAAGGAAGGAAATAGAGAAAAGGGGAACTGAGGGCAATTAAACATAGGAATTTGAGGATATTCTGGAAAAGTTTGCAAGCACGACGTTGAATATGGAGACTTTGCATATGGGAGGGAGAATTATAGAATAGAAGCCTCCTTAACAAAAAGAGAGAAGGAAGAATGGTAGTTGATTTCTTTAGCAACTAAAGAAGGTGAAAAAAGCCACAACATGCCAAAGAGGTATGTAAAGGCACCGGTATGGAAGGCGGGGGCTCAAAGACTGCGCTGGAGGACATCACAAACAAAAAAGGCAATGGGCAAGAGAGACTAGGGAAGAAATAGAAAGGGGTTGAGGTATTGAAAGGAGAAAACTAAAGAAAAAGAAAAATGTTTTATAGGATTCGATAAACTCGAACAATAAGAAGGCACTCGATAATCCAACGGAGGATGACATAGATGACATAGATAAGTTTCCTAACTTGAAGAGACTACATGGCACACCTAAAACATTAGCAGTGGTTGGCCTCCAACCCTGCCATTGATAATGAAAATACTCAGTTGGAATTGTCGTGGGCTTAGGAACCTGCGGACAATGAAAGCTCTAAAAATGCTCATCAATAGAAAGCTCCCACCCTCATTTTCCTTATGGAAATGAGAAAGAAAGCACATGAGGTATATGGTTTGGGGAATATGAGGGGATTGTCAAATCTTGTGGCAAGGGACTGCAGTGGTGATAGGAATATAAGAGCTAGTGGTCTTGTAATTATGTGGAAATTGTGCATTGAGGTGATTGTAAGGTTTTTCTTGTTGAATCATTTTGATGCAGACATTTAAGAGCAAGACCCGAGGAGGTCTTGGTGTGCTACTAGCGTATATAGACACCTTGAAGCAGTAAACAAACTCATGATGTACAACCTTATCCAATCTTTGCACTCTAGGGATGACACTCCATGGATTTGCTTTGAAGATTTTAATCTTCCAACCTTGCCAGAAGAAAAGAAGGGTGGTAATCCTCTTAACTAGGTGCATGTGGATGCTTTTAGAGAGATCTTTTTTGGGTGCAATTTGGTAGATATTAATTCTGTTGGGTATCAGTTCATGTGCAAATAGACAAAGCGAGGAGAACAGTATAGAAGCTTGCTTCAATCGGTTTCTAGCTACACCATAATGGCACACTCTATTCCTAGAAGTCGAGGTCCATCATTTGATTTGGTAAGGCATAGATCGAACCACAAACTGCTTCTCCTCAATCTTACTAAGCGAAAGAATAGTAAAAAAAAAGGCTACGTATAGTGAGGTTTGAAGAAATGTAATTAAGAAAGGAAGCATGTAATGAGATTGTCTCACAAACTTGGAACAATGAAGGAGGAAGAGTGACAAATAAATTGACTCGCTATCTCACATGTATGGATAATTAGGGGGAGATGTTTTTTTGGAGAGGTGGGTAAGGAGGTGAAACTGAAACAAAAGCAGTTAGAGAACCTTAATCTGCTTGAACGAATGGAAGAGGTTACAGAAGAAATTAAAAGAGTTGAATCTAAACTAGTAAATTGTTGGCTTAGGAGGAAACATGGTGGTCCTAGAGACAAAAACACAAGTTTCTTCCATAAGAAGGCTTCCCAAATGCATGATCGAAACTGGATTGAAAATATTCAAAATGTTGAAGATGTGTGGTTCCATGAAGAAGAAGATATAGCAAAGGTCTTAACAGAATACTTCCAGGACCTTTTTTCCACGGATAAGGTGGTCATGGATGAGAGTGTGTTAGATATGGTTAGATATGGTTAGAGGCAAAATTACTGCTAACCTAAAACAGGTTTTGGAGCGTGAATTTACACAGGAGGAGGTATACACAGCAATCCACCAGATGCACCCTCTCAAATCACTGGGCCCTGATGATATCCCAACTTTATTTTATCAGTAGTTTTGGCCTTTGATTGGTGATAAAGTGACAAGCATGATGATGAATATTCTCAACCATGGAGCTGACATTGGTAGCCTAAACCACACATATATTTGTTTGATCCCAAAGGTTAAAAAAGCCAAAACATGCAAAGGAATTTTGAATATTGCATTATGCAATGTTATATTAAAAATAATTACAAAAACTATTGCAAATAGGTTGAAATTAATTTTGTCATCTATTGTTGGACATTTTCAAAGTGCTTTTGTTCCTAGTCGTTTGATCACTGATGATGCACTTATTGCTTTTGAAATTTTTCACTATATAAGAAAGAAAAAAGCAGGAAATATAGGTTTTGTGGGTCTCAAATTGGACATGGCTAAGACATACGATAGAGTGAAGTGGAGTTTTCTTAAGCATGCCCTCCACCATATGGGTTTCCCATTCCATTTGGTGGAACTAATCATGAAGTGCGTGTGATCGATCTTCTCAATTTTGCTCAATGGTATTCCTTGTGACACCTTCAAGCTAGAAAAAGGCCTTAGATAAGGAGACCCCCTCTCCCCTTATCTTTTAATTCTCTGTGTAGAAGTTTTTTCATTATTAGTTCTTAGAGCATGGGAAAAACAAGCATTGTATAGGATTTGTATAGCAGGGAATGCACTTTAGATCTCCCCCCTATTTTTTGCATATTATAGCATTTTATTTTTTTAAGCTACACCCTCGCAGATTGAGAAAGTGAAGCAGATACTCCAGTCATACCAGAGAGCTTCTGGACAATTTATCAATCTGGATAAGTCAGAGCTTTCCTTTAGCCACAATGTTCCTATAATCAGACTAAACTTGATCCAAAGCTGGATGGATCTAAAGGCAGTGGAAAACCATTCTCACTATCTTGGGCTTCCAACTTTTATAGGAAGATTTGAGAAACAAGTCTTTGATCTTGTCCAAGATAAGGTTAGGAAAAAGCTCAAAAGATAGAAGGAGACAGGATTATCTCAAGGAGGAAAGAAGGTGCTAATAAAAGTTGTGGCACAAGCAATCCCAACTTACATCATGGATTGTTTCTTACTCCCACAAAGACTCTATGATCATATTGAGTCACTAATCAATAGATTTTGGTGGGGCAGCAAAAATGGTGAACAAAAAATTCATTGGAAGAAGTGGTCTACCTTATGTCAAAAAAAGTCAAAAGGTGGCTTGGGATTCAGGGAATTCATTCTTTTAATCTAGTTATACTGGCAAAACAAGGGTGGCACATACTTCAAATATGGACTCTAGGATAGCGAAAACTTTCAAAGCTCAGTATTTTCCTTAGAAAAATGTATTACATGCCACAATTGGATATCAACCAAGTTACACATGGAGAAGTATGCAGGAGTCTATGTGGGTGCTTCATGAGGAGGGTTTTGGAGATGGGGTCTAGACTAGATATTCATATTTGGTAGAAGATGCATGAGTGGCTAAACTGATTGATTATGAGAATATGGCTTGGAGGGAAGATGTTAGCAGACAAACCTTTTACAATTTTGAAGCCGAACAAATCCTAGCAATTCCTTTACCGTGATCTCGACAAGAAAATGTTTTCTACTGGCAGGGTACAAGAGATGGGAAGTACATTGTCAAAACAACTTACCATTTTATCAAAACCCATGACTGCAACACACTAGAGAGCAATTCTAGCCAGCAAGCAATTGAAGATGAGCTGTGGAGCAAGATCTAGAAAGCCGAAATCCCACCTAGGACTAGAACATTCTTATGGAGGCTTATGCATTACATAATGCTAGAAAGAAACAACTTGGAAAGGAGAAATATTCCATTTACTGCTTTATGTCCGAGCTGCTATAGAGCGCTTGAGACTACAACCCATGCGATCTTTAAATACTAGAAGGTGAACATGCTTTTCACCTTTGGGCTTGAGATTTGATGTAGAAACTGAGCAGACTTAGTGTGTGTTTGGATTAGAGTTTGTAAAATTGAGTTTGAGTAAAATTGATCCTTATCAAAATTGAATTTGAAAGAAAGTGATTTATGTTTGGATATCTTTACTTAAAAAGTGATTTTGATTGAATTAATATTATTTGGATAATGTTGGTTAAACTCACTTTTACATATGTAATTATTAAAAAAGGTATAAGTATAACATATAAAAAAAAATTGATATTTTAAGGTCATAATAATAATATTATGCATGTAGAAACATTGAACAAAGAGCCACCATCAGAGAAACAAGAATTTTTTGCTTCTGTGTGAACCTAGGTTGGAGGAGGTAATCACATTGGAATTCAATCAACCAAAAAACACCCAAACATTATAGCACGTTGTTCAAGACTAGTGAACTCGCATTTAGAACATTGAACTAAACATGCACTTAGTGGGATTGGCTAAGGAACTTCATAAGAAAGGAACCAAAAAAAGCTGTGGAGGTCCTAGCGATTCTAGGGCAAGGAGTTTGGCTAGACAGGATCAAAATATGCTTTGAACAAAAGTATATTGAGCCAAACTTGACAATAGCAAAGGCAATATCGCTCTTGCTTTCAGACTAAAAAGCAAATAGTGAGGTGAAGGAGAGAGGCTACAAGAATCCAACACAGAATAGCTCAGTTGCGAGGTGGATCCCTCCAAAGACAGATTGCTTTAAGCTCAACATAGATGTGGCACAAGCAGGAGAATGGAGTTGGGCTATTGGGAACATGTTCTATAACCACTAAGGGGAAGTTGTAGCTATAGCCATTCACTCTATTCAATGTGGTGCTAAAGTTAGAATGGTTGAAGGTCTGGGCATGAAGTTGGGATTGCTGCTAGCTGGAGAGCTATGTTTCTTCCACATTGTTGTTAGATCTGGCTGCTTGGAATTGATTAATCCACTGAGGCACAGAGAAAACAATCCATTGTACGTTCAATTTGTGATTAATGATTGCATTAGCATTAGTGGATCTTTAGTATCTTATACTTTCTCTCATACAAAAAAAAAGGAGGTAATAAGGTTTCCCACTGCTTAGCAAAATTTGCATGTAGTAATGCTGATTGCACTTGGCTAGAGGAGTGTCCTCCAATTGTAAACTCCTTAGTCGCCTCAGATTGTTCTCATTTATTTAGTGATAAATAATATGCCTCTCTTCCATGTCTAAAAAAAAAAAAAAAACCCATATATATGTGATATAATCTATTTTATTAATTTTTTGTTAATAGTAAAAAGTATTCATTTTACTAATTCCTAAAATGTATGTCACACTTTAAAAAAGTCAAATCCCTTATTTTATATTATCTAATGTATATATTTTAGTTATCTGATACTATTATTTTGATTTTGAATATATTTTTAAGAGTTTAATTGGTATGCACTGATAGTGTAAAATAGTTTTACACTGTCAACCAATAAAAATAGGAGAAAGTAAGAAATTATGGTGGGTTCTTCATTATAATGGGTAGTTATTTGTATATGTTGGCACTTTCCACTATTTCTATTAGTTGACAGTGTAAAACTATTTTACACTGTCAGTGTATTTCAATTAAATTCTATTTTTAATACTAAACATGAGGTAATAGTGTAGACATCAAATAGAAGAGAAAAAGAAATTTCTTCAACTAATAGTCAGCTATGAATTTTCTCTAAATATTTTCTTGTGTTTCCTTATACATTGAATTTTGGCCTATGCGCTGCCACGTGGCAGACGAAGAAGTGATGCACCACTTGTATCTTTGCCTAACCAACTCAACTTCCTCCATTCATTATTCCTTTTCCAACTATTAATAGTTATCTTGCTTTCCCAAAATGGACAATTCAAAATTCCAAATTTACCTAACCCCTTCTGCATGGTATAGAGCCATAGAAATTGGGAATCCCCCAAAAAACCGAGAAAAAAGAAAGGACCCACCATCCTGCCTAGCAGCCCTAGCTTAAGGACACCCAACTTTAAATTATGTTACTTAGTTTAATGGCGCATTTTACATGAATCATGATCCTTTACGGTTTTTATTGAATTGCAAAGCATTTTAGTTCCTTAAAATAACTTGTTTTTATGGTTAAATATTGAAGTGAAAATTGGTTAATTATCAACTATTATATAATGAACTCCACGTTATACAATTTGTTTAATAAGTTTGTTTTGTCTGAGTTTAAGAAAAAGAATCTATACCCGTTACTCATACATTAATATTAACACAAATGAAAAAGATTCAATAGCTCATGTAACTTGTAATGCTTTATTGATATATAGTTATACACACACACAAAAGTGAGATAAGATTAAAAGGAGAAATAAATAAGAATGATTAAAGGGATTAGTATCTCATAATATAATAAATTATGATTTAAATTTTAATTAAAAAATATTTATATTTAATATTCAATTATATCTCAAATAAATTTATCTTAAAAAGATATATATATATATATATATATATATATATATAAGATTGAAAAAAAGAAAATCATATGAAAAATTCTTTTATGTGCGAATAATATATTACAATAGTAACCCATAAAAAAATGTTATTACAATAGTGTATAAGATTTTTCAATCTAATTTTTAAAACATTGAGTAAAACCTTCAAATTAAGGGGGCCAAGTCCGCTGTGGAAGTGCGATTATATTTGGCGAGAGGGTAAAGAGTCAGTTCACAAGGTCTAGTTACTTACTTTATCCGGAAAAGCCGTCAGTTTGGCTCGCAGTTCGTGTGCCCCTCCGCCTAACAGAAGACAGCTCGCTTTGAGTTTGGAGGGCAAAACGGTCATCTCGAGAAGTGGGCCCCACGTTTGGTGGCAACCGGGGTTTATCGGTTTCACACAACGGATCACACTAGGCGCCGACAGAGGGAATCCAACGCGCTACCTGAGGGCGAGGGTTTGCACGCGCCATATCCACGACACACGGAACCCACGCACCCCCCCTTGTCAAACTAGGCACTGTGACGGCATGTGAGTTGAGATTGCAAAAAGTCAGCATAATCAACGGCTCGTGCTCGACGACTGCCCAATCATTAGTTGGTCTTTCTTTTTATTATTATAAACATAGAAAAGTTATAAAAGAATTTGTTTGCATATTATTCATGGTGAATTCTGCCATTGAGATATATTAAATACTTTCTAAAATTAATAGTTAGATATAATGATATATTTATATAATTATTCATATTTTTTATATTCAACCATTAATTTTAAAAGGTATTTAATACACCTCACAAACAGAATATGCCATTATTCATATCTAACTTGTATCAAGTTTTGTTTTTCATTTATTTTTTTCTCGGGTACATTTCTAGCACTATAATAGTAATATTATTTGGTGGGAAATGGGAATGGGCTTCGGTGGAAGTTAGTGAGAGGAGACATTGACCTAAACAAGGTGTACACGTACAAGCATGCGACAAAACTCAAAGCTGGCCTATATCTAAAAATAAACATCTTATAGTAGAAAAGAAAAAGGCACATTAATTAAAAAAATAAAATAAAATTTTGACTTTTTTCTTTTATGGTCTACCATTATTAAATATTTTGTATCTTTTTTTTTCTATTATATCTTTAATATATCTAATTTTAGATAAACAAAGAGCATTTCTCTAAAACTATTACAAAATAAATTATGTTACGTTCATATGATATATTTTTGTCTTCATAAAACTCATATATTATTGATAGATTTATTGTTATTTCCTCTCTTTTATATACTTTTTTTTTATCTTTATCAAAATTAATTGTTCATCTCATTTTTGGTGAATGTGCAACTAATATAACCCTGTAAATTTATATTTTGATATGTAGAATTAATATAATAACTTTTGTGCACACATATGTATGTTCAGAGACTTTGCAGTATTTTAAATAATTCAAATTTAACATAATTAATGTAAACATCTGACTTGAAAGGAATTTTTTTCCCTTCCTTTTGAATTGTTTAAACTGATAACTTGCATGGTACGTAGGATAGAAGCATGGTATCGGGTCATGGTATTTAGTTTCTAAACTTTATTCTTTATTAGTTTTATTATGTGCAAAATTCAAGGAAAAAACAACTGAATTAAAGGGCAAATATTTTGAAAATCGTTTTTTAATTTGTTTCTACCACAGAGGCAAAAATATTTCCTGAGATAATATTAATTACTTATCAAATTACTGTTTTTTTCCCTTAACAAACTGTTGATGACCAGTTTAATAAATAATTATTTCAGAATCAAATTGGAAGTTGGAACCTTTTAAAAGCAAACCAACCGTGAAACACGCCCCAGAAAATACATTTGAAATAGCAGAATTTGGTCCATTAAGATATATACAATGATAGGGCCGGACATAGGTCGGTCCAAATTTAGACCTAACCTAACCAAAACGTACGGGAATTAATAGCGACGATTTGTTTTGAGCGTAAAAGAAAATACACTCAAAATTTTTAAAAAATTAAAAGAATTTACAAAAACACAAAATTGTAATATTTCTTACTATATATTCTAATGCATAAAATAAGGGTTTAATTTTGATACACTAGTGTATAAGTTTCTTATATAGATTCTAACATTGTCATGTTATTAAAAATATTTGATTCTTATCATAAGTATCTTAAAAATCATGCATATAATATTATATAATATACTGATAGTATATCAAAATTAATTCCATACAATAATATCTTGTCATGTTATAAATTCTTTTGAGTAGTCTAAATTAAATTTCAGATGCACCCTAACATATACATGCCCGAAGGATTATCTTGATTTTTTATAGTTAATAATGGAAGAGTTTCTTATCTACAAAGCTATATATGCTTCACCAAAAGTTATTAAACTAGTAAAGTAAGATTACTAATAAAAGAAGGGGTGCGTAGGGGCTTCTAATTATGTAGCAATAGGAGCAAAGAGAGAAAATTTTCTGACTAAAGAAAATTACTTGAAGGAGAAAATGCTTTGAAATTTAAAAAAGGAGGGAGACTTGCAAAAGGTACTTATCTTTGTTAATGTTAAAAAGCTCATTTGACTTAGTGAAGAAAATAATTAGTGGGATTTGAGAAGATTCTTGCATATCCTTGTTTGGTCCTATGCATGGTGTAAGAGCCACACTCAAGATTTGTAGTCTAATTTCACAATCAACCATCTTGACAATTAATTGAATAAATGCATGGCTGTCAAGCAATGTTAAATATCAACAACAATAAACTATATAGCTAGTTTCATTTTATTTTATTTTATTTTGTGTTGCAAAAGATGTTTGATAGTCAATAAAGTGCAATCCCACGACCAAACTCTTTGTTCGGCCAATGGTTTGGCCCAGCAAGCATTCAATTTCAACTCAACCATTCTCTGCTAGGTTCCACCACTTGTGTGCCCATCTACACAAAAACCCCTTGCTGCTCCTACTCGCATTAATGATATATGTAGACACGCACGGTGAAAGGTGTGTAGGCCAGGAAGGTCATTGTAACCTTCTTCTTTTTTTTTCGATAAATATAGTGCTCAGAACCCCAAAAGCAGTTCAAGTAAGCTAACAACAACAAGGCTAAGATCGAGAACAAAACAGAAACAAAGCAAAAGAGCAGTCCAACGCCTATGTCAAGAACCGGTCAATGAATAAAAACTGATGAGTACTTGACTTGTTGAGCAACATCATCAAACTCCATTGTAATGTTAAATATTTAAGCATTATTATGGGATATATTTTTACATATGATGAATAATATGTTGATGATGATTATATGTAATTAAAATGATGAATATATTTGTGTAGAATTTGTAATATAATTTCACATAAATTTTATACTTTTGTCATAAAACTTGTTTGTTTAATAGGTATATGAGTGCTTGCTAACTCATTAAACTTTATATATATTATCACGTTAGTTGTGAGGCATATATCAAATTCATATGCTCAAAGTTAACTTAGCCTACTTGAAATCGAAATAAGTGATAATAACGACGTTTTTATTTTGGACCTGTAATAACGAGATTCAAGTCGATTGAGAAAGACCCAAAATCGATAAATTGTGATCTAGTTGTGGTCCCATGCCATCCACCTGGGGTCCTTGTGAACACGGACTTATTATTGTTCTTAAGCTTTATAGCGAGAGAAGAAAAGATATTGTGAGAATGATCGAAATAAACTTTAATCATTACATGTTATTTAAATTACTAAAATCAAAATATAAATTATGTGAATTTTTTAAAAAAAATAATTACGTAACTTTATAGATAAATTTTCATTTTAATAACTTTTATATGACTTGATAACTAATACTCATCTCACTGGAAATTATGCTGCTGCTAGTTTAAAGGTGAAAGGCAAGGTGCTTTAATTTGGTAGGGAAGCTATCAGTTTTCACGAAAATTATAATATTTGAGATAGATCGAAAAGAAAATGTAGAATTGAATGGTAGATAATATATAGTACAATATTTCTGTTTATCATAAATCTATATATGCCATTGTTGATCATATTCATACATATGGAAAACAAGTGGATTCCCAAAACGGTTCGTGTCGTCATCAGTACTATTGTCATTCACAATGGATATATTTATATCCTCCAATATTGAACGTGAGTTTGTGATCAATGTCAGGTGTTATCAGAACGATGACATCCACACATCTTACGCGTGTTTAAATTGGAATCTCAATCTAATTGTAAAGTCGAAGTACTTCTCAATTCATTATTAAAAAAATTAATTTTCCTGTCTACATTATAAAAGTGACTAAATAATTTTGACATGATTTTATGGACATAACTTGTGTTTATTAAGCACACAATATCAATTTTGTTGATCGATTGGCTTCTATCTTTGGATTCTGTAAAATCTTTGTTTTCTTGAAATAACAGACCATTATTAGAACAACAATTGCCTACAACTTTCTTTGCTTTCAAATATTTTTTATGTTCCTAAGAAATATATACGGTAAGAGTTCACCCTTGGTATTTGGAGGGCATGCTGACTTGTGCAAATAATTTTAATGTGACGCTGCATATAAATTGGAAAAAAAGAAATAGGATAGGAGATAAATTGATTTTTACATATGTCTATTTAAATTGTTATTTATGTAATGTTAATTAATCTTTTCTACATCAAATATAGCAACAAATGTGCACTAGTAATATTGAATTACCTTAAAGATCTTGATTTCATTGGTTAATACTGATTTCCCTCATTCTCTTGTAAGAAAATCATAATAACTTTTGCACTCTCAAACATAGGGATGACAAAAAAATCTGTTTAGACAAGTATCCAGGCTATAGGTCTTCCACCTTATGAAGACCTGCCAAACCCCTGCTTACATATAAAATTATCTATAACAAACAAACACACACACTAACTATACACACATACACGCTAATATAGATGCACAAACCCTATTAGAGATAATTATGATTTGAATTTTTGTAATTGTATTAGATGATTATAATTGTTATTAAAACTATCATATTTTCATCATATATTTTTATTATTAATTTGAATTGTGTTGTGCTAATAGTGTTGTAAAGAATTGCTGGTATTATGTATGCTTTATTTGGTTTAAGAGAATTTTTTGTAATTTTTTTTCTCCTTTTGAATATTTTACATAAATCCATAAGTATCTATAGGGATTCAAATCCCTACAAAAAATAGGAAATGGGGATCCATGACAAGGATAAAGGACAAATTTTTAAGCAAAAATAAAATGCTGGAGATGTATCCTTGCTTCCATGAATTTCCATTGTCATCCCTTCTCAAACAAGTGTTGATTTCACCTTAAACAACAAGAGTAGCCTAAACAAACTTGGGCGTGGGTTTTACACCTACCTGGATCAAGAGTGAGGAAGAAAAAGTAATTTATATTAATATAAAATTTTTTAGAAATTTGAAAAAGTTAATTTTTTTAATAAAAGATATGAGACTTATCCTTAATTGGTATGGTATTTAGTCTAAAATATAGAAAGAACGAAAGCAAAGCATCCATTCAATATCAACACACGGTACGTGAACACGAAGTTGCAACTTGCCAATTTTAGCAGATCTATATACTGAATCAAATAAATATAAACTAGCTATGGAAAATAATGCACCATGGGATCCAATGATTTCCTCTTTGATGAGTCATGCATGTTACAACTTCACACTGATAATAACTTTTCTCCTCCTATAAAGCTCAACATAAAATTTTTAAATAAGCACTATGACTTGATTTGATATTACTATCCTCTTATAAAATTATGGTAGTATTATTTAGTAAAATATATATATTTTTTCAATAAACAGAAGTCATAAGAGTAATATTTGATAAAGTTACTATTAAAATTTAAAATAATTATAATAAACATAAATATTAAATGGAATAATTTTTACTTTCACTGTCGTTAAAAAAGTATGATTATATTAACCTTTTAAATTTAAAAAAATACAAATCAAATCTAAAAAGCTCCCTACGAGAATTTTTAAGAGCATTTGTTGACTTTTAAAAGTCAAGAGTAAAAATATTCTAACTTTTTTTTATTTATCAAACAAAAAAAAATGACTTATTATTTTTATAAATAAGAGATTCTTCTCAAAGAAAACTACCAATTCACACCTAAATTAACTCTTAGCATAAAATAATAATTGTTTCATTTTATACTAAATGAGCTATGATTCTTGCATATTGTCTTGTTTTACCGTAGAATATCCCGGAGCTAACTTTTACATCAGTCAAAGTTAAGTTCCTACCCAAATGATATCATGCGCACTTATTACATAGATTTGCTGTATTTAAGAAAATAAATCTGTCTAGTTGCTGGACTAATTTTCAAATACATGCTAAGGAAGACGCCTTTTCAATCACTAGCTAGGTGTCCTTAATTTAGAGAGGTGTGATTCTATGAGATACTTTTATTAATTAATACACATATAATAATAATTCAGTTTTTTCCACCTCTAATTTCATGACCATGAAGTTGTGCAACTAGCTTATTCTTACATATGTTTGTGTTTCTGTTTAAAAATCTTAAACTATAATTTGGATAAAATTTATAAAACGATAACTTTTATCTAAACCATAATTTGGAGATTTTCACATGAAAATCAACATTCTATTAATCAGGGGCGGATCTTCTTTAAGACAATGGGGGGCCATGGCCCCCCCAAGTTTTTTTTAAAAAATTATATATATATATATATATTATGTGTGTGAGAGAGAGAGAGATAAATAATTTTAAGACTTATCATATTATTTCATATAAATAAACTTCTCTAACTAAAAAGCCTGTTAGTTTATTTTTTGAATTAAAAATAGCTAAACTAAAATGATCAAAATACAATTAGTATCATTTTATAAGAGTTAAGTAACGGTTCAACAATTGAATAATAAATTTATTAACTCCAAACTTTGTTTTGATTCCTAAGGATGCTTACAAAAGTTTGACATTATTAGATTTGCGGTTGGAAAATGCAAGAAAATTACTTTTTTCTTTAATAAAAATTGCTTTGAAATGATTTCACATATTTAGGTAAAAATATAAGCGGATTATAAGCAAAATATTCTAATTTTCAATGTAAAATATATTCATAAGTAAAAGTAAATTTTTGAAGTTTTTGGTTATAAATAAAAATTAATTATTTTTAAATATCATATTTTTACCAAAATAATTCTAAGTGTAAAATATAAATAAATTATTTAATTCTTTTTTAATAATTTATCACACAAAAATAATTATTTTCGCATAAGCTAAACAAAATATATTTCAAAATTACTTTTAAGTTAATATATCAGATATTATAAATATTAATTGTTTAGTCCTTTTTTATAAAATTATTTTGTCATATTAGTTAAATTAATTTAAAGTTTATATATGTAATTTACTATTAATTTTTATTTAATTATCATAATTTAATTTACATATCAAATTTTGGCCCCCCTAAAAATTTTCTTGAAGCTCCGCCACTGCTATTAATCATGAGTAGTTATTCAAGGAATATATTCGCTTTTTAAATATGTATGTATCACAAGATAGAGTTTGGGGGAATCCTCTAATATTCTTGTTTGCAAGTTATTGTCCATTGGTATGCTTTCGATTATGTTCCAATTCGAATATCTTGTTTCCAACATGTATAGGGTTTGGCACCATTACATTCAACCAAAGAATAAGAAAAAAAATGGCGCACAAAAGAGGTTCTGCTTTTCTTTTTTCTTTTTTTCGTTTTTTTCGGAGTTGCCTCTTCCCTTTCAAATCCTTGTCTCAACACTTTTTTTTTTTTTCCTGAAAACAATCCTTGTCTCAGCATGATTATGCACTACGAACGACACGACCAAATAATGGACATTCAATTAAAGAATCTTAATCACTATTTACCGGTGATCACAGTTGAGAAGTACTTCCACTCTACCTGCCATTGATTTTTTTTATATATATATTGATAATAATGAGATTTAAATTTAAGATTTCATGCAAACAACTCAAATCTCTGGCTATTAGACTATTTTTAGTAGCTTCTCTACCTATCATTGATGATTTAATTAAATAAGCTCAAATTATAATTAGCAAAAATGAAAATAATCCATATACTGATTTTTTTTCATCTATGTTTCTAGTGATATGACCATTTCTAATTTTATATCCATAATTCCAAAAATCTACAAAGAAGATTATATATATGTATTTATGATAAATTTCTAATAAAGGCATTATGATACACATTATTATTCTTAATGGCTTAACGCTAGGATGCCTAAATAGCGACTTTTTTAATTAAGAATATTTATAATTTTTGCTTTCAAGTGAGAGCTTTTTTAATTTTCTTTTTGAAGCAAGTTTATAATAGGAGGAGACTCACTTCTTTTAAGGTCAAAGTAAATCACCAACCTTAGTTAAAGATTTACAGTGGGATTTTCAGCAACTTTTTAATTCAAATTATTTGATATTTATTTTTTTTAAATTAGGTCTAATATTTAAGTCTTATGAATAAAAAAAATACCAAAAGAGTTTTATCTCAATAATAAATTGATTAAATAAACTTTTTTTACCTCATATTTTACCTATCAAAGGGGAGGAAAAAAACTTAAGAACTTTTAGAGAGTATATTACATCCAATGGCTGAGGTGATGATATTGATTATATTTCTTTTTTTTTCTCCAAAGGATATTGATTATATTTCTTGTGTAAATGCTTCATAAGAGATATAATCAGTTTTTTTTTTTTTAATATGACCATAGTTTTATAAAGTTCTAATGTTGTTGCGATTCCTAGTCAAAACTTTGATTAAGTCAATTTTCATGGCCCATACTCATTTTCTTCCCCCCTTATCATTTCACCAGAAAAGTTTATTTTTTGGTATTATCCTCGAAGAAGTTAAATGGGTAGCTAGATTTTGCATCAAAAGCCATTTAAAATGAGAGTTTATCTAATTAATAGGTTTATCTATATTCAGTGTCCTTAAAACCCATGACAAATCCAAAAAATTTAAATAATCGGTACAAAAATAACATATAAATATAACTAAAAATTTACATAATTTTTATTTTAATATGAAATTAAATATAATAGAAAGGGATAAATATACATATATTTATATATTATTAAATTATTTTTTTCAAATTTTTCTACCCTAAACATATGCATCTGTCCCTAGAGCTGTAAACGGATTGGTTTGGATTGGATTTAAGTAAAAAATAAATTCAATTTGATCAAACTCAATTGGATTAGTTTGGATTATATTTTATTTTTTTTTTAACAAATCCGAATCAAACCGGTTCAATTAAGATCAAGTTGTTTTGATTCAAATAATTAAAATGAAGTAAAAAATAAAGAATTATATTTTTTTTAAAAAATTATTTCTATAACCACCAACAATAATATAAAATTTGATTATGATATAATTAATAATGATATAAATAGATAAATTTATTAAATAAATATTAAAAAAGAATATAAAAAGTGACTATATTACTATAAACTTAAGTATTGAACTTTGAAATAATAGAAATTAAAAAAAAGTAGTTGATTATGTGATCGAGTTGGGTGTTTGAGTATTCGGGTTAAAAAATCATAAATCTGAAACCGAACCAATAATAATTGATTTGATTTGATTTCATTTTGAAAATGATCCGATTACCCAAATTGATCCGAATCAATTCCATTGGTTTGGTTTGTATGTTCGAGTTCTTTAGATTAATTTGATTCACTTATACCCTTATCTGTCCCTACTTATTCAAAAAAAACTTTATATTAAAAGAAGTAAAAAAAATTAATTTTAATATATTAAATATAATAAAATTTTAAAAATTTTTCATTTTTAAAATTCTTAGCCACTACCTTAACAAAATCCTTTAGAAATAAAAATGATAAAAAGGGTGGAGAAGCATGGGGTATCACGGAATGTAGAAGCAAGCGAGCGCGTGGGGGTAGAAGCCTGTGCTGTTGTTGCAGGCAAAGGGCATTAATTGCTAGGGAGTTAACGTGAAATGTCACTCACACTCAAAACCCTGAAGTTGTGTGACGTAATCGAACCTCACTTTTCTACAGTGCGCAGTAAAGAGAGATGCGAAAGCGCTTCAAAAGCATTGAGTTGGATACTTGTTTGGATTCTGAATTCCTTCTCATATTAATCATGAATCACAGTCCTTGACCTGATGCCAGCCATATCATGATTCATGATATGAGATTATGTGTTGCAGGCTTTTTATTGATTAAATGAATCTGAATGATTTTGTATATATTTTTTTTAAAAAAAAATATAAGCCAACATAGATATTATAAATGGGATCGATGCTTGGTGTAGCAATTCAAAATGGCAAGAGACACTTATATTTGAATAGGATTATTTTTAATGAAAAGATACATGTAAAAAAAAATTATATAAATGAGATTTTGTAATTTTGAATATGTTTGTAATTAACTTGAGTGATTAATGAATATTTGAAAATAAGCATTTGGAAAGAGAAAAATTTTTGATATCTCAAATAGTAAATTAGTTCCAATTTTCAAATTAAAAAAATATAAAATACCAGATGATAAAAAAAAACACCCTTTTTCTTTGTTTTGTAAAATCCCATAAGAGTTTGACTTTAACAGGTTATTAGTTATTACAATATTTTTCAAACTACTAGTATTGGTTTTGTTTTACCAACGTCAAATTTGTCAATGTGTTTGGATGTAATTTCACTAATATGGAATGGAAGTTGCAACAAGCAGAAATTAATAGACTATAAAGAAATAGGAAAAGGGACTGAAAAGTTGTAGGAAAGTTTATAAGAAAAATTAATTTTAAACTGACATTAATTTTAATATATTTTTAATATAAAATATTTTATATTGTTCATCAATTATATGTTATCATACATGTCACTTTTGAGTAATCGTTATAAGAGTAAATATTTTTTTTTGTCCTAAAAAAATATGATTAGATAATTATATACTATGTAGAATTAATTATACTAACAATATATTAAAATTAATTTTTTTTCAATTACTCACTTCCATTTTTTTAAAGGAATTAATTAACAACTTAATTAGTCCCTTAAAAATATACCAAGTTACTGGCTCGTGTAACCATTTTAATCACGGTCCTCTCAAACTTCATCTTCATCTTAGAGTTGCTTCATGCACCAAAGGGCTTCTACCGTTTCTGATTCGAGTACATGGGAGAAATGCATAGTATCCTACACAGGAGCCCTTGGATTTACAAAGGCCATTTTCTTAGAAGAAGGTGAATCAAAACTTGAGGATTTCCACAACACAAAGCAGATTTGTTTGATCATGATTAATACACGGTGGAAATCAATAGTATCCATGCATGCGGATATAGAGTTTGCTGTTTAGCACAAAGAACTACTGAAATTAAGAAGAAAATAAATAGCCAAAAAAGGTATTTTAATTTTTAAAACGATCAAGTTTTGAGAGTAACATTTTAATGATAAAGTATTAGTTAACGATAAACCGCAGGAAAATTAAGAACTAAAATAATTACATGATGAAATTGCTATCGTGTCGTTGCACTCAATAGGTTAGGGGTATGCATATAATACTTCGATTGATTTTGTTTGACACTTTGATTTGCTTGCTGCATTGATGCTGCGATTCCTTTGCTAACTATGCTTTTGCTGGCAACAGCTTTCTTCCGACAATCACATTGAGACACGTATCTCAAAATTCATTATGTAACAATTCTTTTAAAAGCATAAACCGTATTTTATAATGACTTGTCATAGTCAAAGTAAATTGCAATCCCAAATAAAACTTGACTGTAATGTTAAAAATTTAAATTGAAATAACTATCAGAAAAATATTTTATCTAACAACGCTAAATTTGAAATTACGTGAATAATGATTAAATAAAAACTTAAATTATTAGATAAGAACTCGTAAATAATTTTATCTCTAATGAGTTTCATATCTCGATGAAAAAGCATAGTCCTTATGAGCAATTGTCCATGCAATAAGTTAAGGCCAACTTGTGATTGATCAAACAGCTCGAATAATGATGTGCTCATAAAATGAATGGAGCACTACAAAATTCTCTTCTAATTGAACGCAAAAGGTAATTGGCGAGAAATACGGCTTAGAAAAGAAAGAACCCATATAAGTTGATATAGACTGAAAAATTTATACAAATAAACCTTTCAGCCATACACAAATATAGCATTGTTAGGATATTTTTATGTCAGAGATTCAAATGTTCTCCACTTTTAAGAGATGTTCGCCAACTTAAGAAACTGGGCCTGCCGTTTTGTTTTATATTGTGTATGGATTTGTAAGTGGGTCATTTGAAAACATAGTGCGCCGAAAAGGATATAGGTATTGTGCCCCAACGAATTAAAGGGGTTACCCAACATTCCTGTTGATATAATATAGTTTTGTCTCTCTCTACGCATTTAATTTTGAAACTTGCTCAACTTGAGAAAGAAAGGAGCCAAAAAAAATATAAAGTGGACTTTTAGATGATTGAATTCAGCAACTAGAAATTTTATATACCATATATCATAAAATTTTGTTTATGAGAACCAAATGATACAATGTAAAATTAACAAAGAATTTTTTTTCTTTTATTTTTTGATAAAAGAAGCATCTACCCTTTTTCTCTTCCATTGCTCTTAGAATCAAAATTAACGTCAATCACATGTTTTTCTTTTACTGACCTCAGCTAACCATATTTGATATAAAATTGTTAAAAATGGTTGTTAGAAGAAAAATTAAAAATGGAAGATGCGCCAAACCTGCAAGTCATATAGCCCCCTAAATAAATATTGGGCTGGGGCGTAACTTTATCAGTATATTATCCGATTTAACTAAATATCATAGTTCTAACTAAATTGGTATAAGTCCAAAAACCAAGATTAAGTTTTGTCCAAGACAAAAAAAAAGACACTAATGTTAGTGGGAGTGAAGGATGATCCAATTCATTTGTTCCGCAGAACAATTTAGATTGGGCCGAATATATGGGCAGTTTTTGCCTGGCCTGTCAATGACACAAAATTGTCGTAACTTCGAAAAACAAGAAAAAGAATGTCTAAGCCAGCAAGCAGGCTCATTTTGTGCTTTGTTTCTCTTAGCCTCAGGTTTTGTTGGGCTTGTTTCTCAGTTTGAATTTAACCGGCCCAATAAAAAAAGAAAATTACTTTGACATTTTTTTTTGACAGGTACTTTTATATTATTGATTATATTTATATATTACTTATGTTTAATTTTGATATATGATAATATAAAAAAATTTAGAATTTTTAAAATTTAGGTACACCTCCAACAAACTTTATGCTTATATTCAGTAATATAGTACCATATTATTTAAAAAGTTTAATTATATTATATTTGTAGAGTTATTTTAAATTATAATTACTAGTTATTGCATGAGTACATGCTTAGTTACTGAGATTTGGTAATTTATTTAATTATTTTCACCAATTTTTTGATACCATCAAATAAATTTTTTAAAACATTGTTAATTCTATCAATACAAGGAAAATATAACTTTATATCAATGTTAAGGGGATAAAAATTCTCTCATTGAAAATGAACACAACTTTATCATATTTATATCTCTACCGTTGATTTTTTATCTTTTTAACTTTTTACCTTTTTAAGTTAAATTAATCACTAGTGGAGATATAAACATGACAATGTCATATTCATTTTCAATATGAGAGAATTTTTATCCCTATTAAGGTTTTTAGAAAAATAATACCTCTAATTTTTTTTCTAAAGCATAGAATCGCATTTTAAGCGATTCTAAATATTTTAAGATGTGTTTGTTTCTTTTTTTTTATTATAAAAAGTGAATTTTGAACTATTAAAGAAATAATTATTTTTCATAAAAATTACTCATTTTAGCTTTTGTTCAAAAGTTAAAACTACTTTTTTCATCTTTTGGGTAGGAGTAAAATGAATAATTTCTATAAAAGTAAGTTAAAAAAATCACTTTTTTTGGGTCAAAATAAGGTAAACAAACAAACCCTTTATGCATGTGCTTCTGTCACTGTCTATCCGTATGTTTTCAAACTATAACTGAAAATACGAATAGAATTTCACTGCTTTCTTCTTCTTCCCCACTAGTCCCTTTCTTTATGCCATTTTCTCAAAATAGAGCGAAACAGTTTTTCTTTTCCCTTCATTTTGTTCTCAATCATTCATTCTGGTGCAATCAATGCAATTTAGATATTAAACGAAAAAAGGGTAGCAACTATATATATATATACACACACACAGAAAAGTGGCAACTTTATGTCCCGCCCAAGGTCCAACTAACCATCAAGTGCTCCCATAGATATTTCTAGTGATAAAGTGAAAACAACAATTAGTTTATTAAGTAAGCTATTTAAGATTTAGACCTTTAATTTTGTTTACACATTTTTTACCACTTTTTTTACTGTAATATACTATGTTGTATTACGTTTTTTTTTTTTTTTTTCTCCCTCCTGGCTGTGATTCTTTGCCGTTCTGGATTTATTCCAGTGCCCTCTCATGCATTCAAACGATTTCCTGCAAAGAGAACAACACTATAAGTCCCCACTTCAGTGCTAATTATTCTGGGCTGGACTCGACTCATCGGTTGCTAATTAAGACATGACAACACTAAAACATAATTACAAACCTTTGAAAAGTGAAAACAAAAGGCTTGTTGCATATAATGCCACCATCTAAATCCAAGACAGTGGTAATGTCCAAACAAAACCCAAAAATGTACATATCCTCAGATTTTCTATGGTTGAAGTTCATAAAAAAAATTCTAATCTGAGATACTGAGTGTTATCTGTGTACATTTTTGGGAAGAGCTCCAAGCATGGAGGCACCATTAGTGATGAATAGTCTACTCCAGAGCCTGACTACTTGCAAGTGAAGAGTCTCAAGGATGCCAAATTTGTTTTCTGGACTGAGACAGTGAGGACATGGAGCATAGCAGGGCCAGTAGCATTCTCCTCACTCTTTCAGTTTCTCACAACATCCTCGATTAACATCTATGCTGGCCATCTTGGAGACATTGTGCTCTCTTCTATGTCTGTTTAACTTGGCGTTATCAGTGCCATCTATTATAATTTGCTGGTTTGCACCTGCCTCGACTCTCTTATCAATCCAGAACTTACTGGTATCTTTTGATTTCTGAACACATAGTAATTAAGTTACCAAAATTCGGTAATAGTCTTCATGCCCAAGGAACAATTAACAGTGGCATAAAAGAGTGAAGGTGCATTTTAGTCCTCCAAAGACATATTGGATATCATATTGGACGTCTACTTATAAATACATTAGTTCATATATATGACATCAAATTAGTCTTTCAATTAATGTCACATTTTCCTCATCTAAGGACTAACTCGATCACAATAATTATTATTGCAGAACCATTTTAATTGGAGGACTAATTTTTGTGTATATGTATGCATATGCTTTCACGTGCAAAATTGCAGTTTGGTATGTCATCTGCACTGGCAACACTTTGTGGCCAAGCTTATGGAGCTGGGCAAATTCAATCCACTGATATTTATGTTCAAAGGTCATGGATTGTACTAGCTATCACTTGCATAAACCTCTTGCCAACTCACATATATGCCACTCCAATCTTAGAGTTTCTTGGCCAAGAAAAAGAAATAGCTGATCTTGCTGGCAAATATGCCATGCAAGTAATTCCCACCATGTTTTCATATGTTATTGGTTTTCCCACCCAGAGATATCTTCAAGCTCTGAGCAAGGTTAATGTGATCATGTGCATAACATTTGTGGCTCTACTTATACAAAATGGGGTACTTTATATCTTCATCTATGTATTGGATTGGGGTACAACCGGATTAGCTATGGCTAATAATATCACACGCCGGGTGATTGCTTTGGGTCTAGTTATCTATGCTGCTGGTTGGTGCAAGGAAGGGTGGACTGGTTTGTCTTGGTTGGCTTTTAGGGATTTGTGGGCCTTTACCAAGCTATGTCTTTCCTTATCTGTGATGACTTGCTTGGAGCAATGGCATTCTACTTTCATTGTACTACTTGCTGGTCAACTAGACAATCCTGTGATTGCTCTTGGTTCCTACTCTATTTGGTAAGATAATCAGACTTCAATCTTTTGTTTAGATTGCTTATAATACACACTTATTCTATTATTTTTGAGAAATGTTTTCTTAAAATTGTTTTTGTGGACACTCATTTTGACATATGAGGAATTATGTATAAATAAGCGGAGATTTGAGTTATATTACTAGTGAATATAAGGAATGTGGTAAGGTAACTAATGATTAATTTTTCTTAAATCAGAGCTACTTTCAGTTCTTTTGCTCCCTTGCTTTTAGTAACTAACATGCTTTTTATGTTTTAGCATCAATATTCAGGGTTGGTACTCCATGCTGCTCCTTGGAATAAGTACTGCCATAAGGTGAGTGACTGTAGATTATACTCTAAAAGTCTATACACATGACAGTAGCAGTTTTAGCTAAATGAAATCCCATGGAATTACATGAAATGCATTGGTTTTTCATGTAATTAAATAAGATCTTAGTACATTTAATTGATTATATATTTAATTCCGAAGGATTTTATTGATATTCTATATATATATATATAGAATACGTGATTATATTAAAGGATTTTTATATATATATATATATATATATATATATCTTTTTATATTTTTTAATTAAATATATGCATATAATTTAAAAAAAAAAATTAAGGGGGCCAAGGCAATGCTTCCCCCAATCCCTCTGTCCTAGATCAAATACAACGCTTTCATACAAATTTTGAGTAGGATAAATTATATTGATATTTTTTAAAATTAAGTAATATTATATATAATTTTTTTATTTATAAAAATATGTACTAATTTTTTTATAAATTTAGGTAATATTATATCTGATATTTTTATATTTTATAAAATATAATATTAAATATTTTTATAAATATAATATTTAGCATCTTTGTAAAGGCATCAGTATAAATATAACAAAACAAAGAATATTATGTAGAATATTACTTAATATCAAAAGAAATCAATATAATTTATCATATTGGGTCTATATATATATAAACTCATTAATATACAGTGTCCAATATGGTAATTATATTTTATACATCTCAATTTTAAAATATATTTTTAGTAATATACATATCGCGAGATAGTTAGTGGGGTCATGTGCACTTCAAAATAAATTTCATATCGCGCTGTTTTCTTTTGTTAAATATTTCACTGTTTTTAATTAAGTGAAAAAGCACCCCAAGAAGAATGCAGTAACATCATCCACTCTCCCTCGGTCTCTCTTTATTTAATTTTTGGATGAGAATTATAAAAAATATATATTAATTTCTATATATTGATAATATAATCTATAAAATAATAAAAAATGCCAAATTATAATGATATTTTGTGAGTAAATAGAAATTTTTTTAAAAAAACTACACTGCTTTATGTAAGTGCTCCTGTCACGATCTATCCATATGTTTTCAAACCATATAGAAAGTTCAAAGATAAAACCACACTGCTCTCTTTCTTTATTCCATTTTCTCAGAAGAGAACAACATAGGCCTTGTTTGATAAACGTTTTCAAAGACAGTTTTTGATTTTTTAAAAAAAGAAACATGTTTGAAAGATTGTTTTTCATATTAGTTTTAAAAAACAAAAAACTGATTTTGATTGTTTAAAATAAAAATTCAAGAATAGATTAAACATGTTTTATGACCTTTTGTTTTTAAAAACACTCATTTATGTGGTGACATATTTGTAATTTTGTGGTTTTATTCTTTTTCACCCCCAATCACCACGGTTCTTTTCCCCTTTCTTCTTCTCCTCTCTCTGCTTCTACTTTTTCTCTTTTTGTCCCTTCCCTTTCTTCCTCCAACAGATTGTTTTCCATTGTACTCGCCATTGCCCACCACCGTCCTCACCACCACCACCACCGTTCGCGTCACGCTCTCTCTCCCTCTGTCACTGCGTCACGCTTTGTCTCTGTCTCTTTCTCGGCATCGCACGATCTGTCTCTATTCTCTCTGTTGCTGTCGCAATCTATCTTTGTCTCCCTCTCTTCGCCTCACATTCTATTTCCCTGTCTGTGGGTTCATCCATTACAGTCTTTCCGCGATGATGGCTGCTCTTTCCATCGCCCTCTCCGTCTCTGTCTTTGTATTTTTTTTTCCTTCCCAATTCAGGCCCTAAGCATTATTGATAACCTATTTTTGGATTTTTTGTTTTAATGGTTGAAAGATTTATGTGTGGTATACGAATTGGACTGGTATATATTTTTCATTGAAATTGTCTGGAATTGGACTGATATATACTCTCAAGTTCCGTTTCAAATTGGAATAATCTTACTGTACTCATTAAAGATGTTGATGAAAATTAGAAGATAAATGAAGAGGTTTGCTCTTAGTATTCAATATTTTTGACGTGAAGTGGGTTAACTTTTAAGTTTTGTAATTTTTGGTCTAAAGATATTCTAGTGAAAAATTTTATGAATGGTACCATACATAAGAATTTTATAGTCAAGTTTAAAACTGTTAAGAAATTATTTAATTTTAGATACTTATCTTTAAAAATGATAATTGAGCATTATTTAGGAGTATTGAAAGTAAGATTTCTCATTTTAGAGTTAATGTTACTATACAAACCTTTCAGGTAATGCCTAATTGTTATAACTTGTTAGGCAATTTGTAATTATATGTGTAAATGAGGAATGTATGATGGATTATTTAGAGAATGAGAGAATATGAATTCTTCTAAAATTAAGATTCAGAATGACAATATAAATTTGGAAATGAATTTTAATAATAATAATACAGCAAGATTAATTGATAAAACTGCAAGGGAGATAATAAGGCATTGTAACTAAATTATAAATTGGATATGGCAACAAGAATATAATATATAATATATAAATAAATTTATAAATATAAAAATATATCAAATATTAAGATATTTATTAAAATTTTATAATAATATTATGTATTAAATTTATTATATTAAATTATTTATTTGATTTATTAAAAAAATATTTGTTAAATAAATTTTTTATTTTATTACTCTTAAATTTTTTTAAAAAAATAATTATATAAATAAATTTTTATTTTTTATTATTAAAAAACATTTTTAAAAATAAAATTATGAAACAATTTTTTTTAATTTTTTAAAATTAGACTTAAACTTATTTGTGAAAATAATTTTACAAAACTAAAAAATAAAAACACTCTCAAACATGCCATAGTTTTTTCTTCCCCCTTCGTCACTAGTGCAATAAATTCATTCTTTCTCCTCTTCCCGCTTCTGTCGTGCTCACACAATTATCCATTTTGTTCTCGATCATTCATTTTAGTGCAATCAATGCAAGCTAGATATTAAACCAAAAGTTAGCAACTTTTTTTTTTTTGTTGCATAAAAAGTAGCAACTTTTTGTCCTGCCATCAAGTGCCCCCTTAGATATTTCAGTGAAAAGTAAAACTATTAATAAATAAACTATTCAAGATTTGGGCTTTAGATTTTGTTTGCACATTTTTTAGCACTTTCTTTTTATTGTAATATACTATATTGCAATTTTTTTCCCCCGTTTTTGGCTGAGAATCTTTACTTTTCTGGATTTATTCCCAGTGCCTTCCCATGCAATTCACGTTTCCATGTAAAGAGGACAACACTAATTATAAGTTCCCGCTAATGTGCTAATAATCCTTGGCTTGTCATGCGACAAAAGCCTTGTTGCGTATAAAGCCACCATCAAAATCCAGAAACACTGGTAAAAAGTTGTCCAAACAAAATCCAAAAAATGTACACATAGATCCTCAGAGTTTGTATGGTTATAAGTTCATAACAAATTCTAATCCGTGATACAGTGTTATCCGTGTACATTTTTTGGAAGAGCTCCAAGGATGGAGGCACCATTAGTGATTAGAGAGCCTACTCCAGAGCCTGACTACTTGCCAGTAAAGAGCTTCAAGGATGCCAAATTTATTTTCTGGACTGAGACAGTGAAGATATGGAGGATAGCAGGGCCAGTAGCACTCTCCTCACTGTTTGAGTATCTCACAGTCTCCTCAATTAACATCTATGCTGGCCACCTTGGAGACATTGTGCTCTCTTCTATATCTGTTTACCTTGGTGTCATCAGTTCCATCTATTTTACTTTGCTGGTTTGTACCTGCCTCGCCTCTCTCACTCATTCATCCCAAACTTGGTGGTATCTTTTGATATCTGAACACCTGAATAATGAATTTCGCCAAATTCAACACTAATTAGTGTTAATGTCTTTGTGCCCAAAGAAACAATTAACACCGGAATAGAAGAGTGAAGGTGCATTTTAGGTCTCTAAAGGCATATGTAGTTATGTACCTTCACTCTTCTAAATTTTAGTCCTCATCTTATCTTATAAATATATTAAAATTTAAGAGAGTGAAAGTACATTTCATTGCTCTACTTATAAATATATTAAATTACTCCTTCAAAAGATATATGTCATATTAAATTAATCCTTGATGTAATAGTTATCATTGATGAACCAATTTAATAACGAAGGGCTATATATATGTATAGTGTTTTGACTTTTTTCATCTGATCTAGCATTGACGTGCAAAATTGCAGTTTGGTATGTCATCTGCACTGGCGACACTCTGTGGGCAAGCTTATGGAGCAGGGCAAATTCAATCCACTGGAATTTATGTTCAAAGGTCATGGATTGTACTAGTTCTCACTTGCATAATCCTCTTGCCAACTCACATATATGGCACTCCAATCTTAGAGTTTCTTGGCCAAGAAAAAGAGATAGCGGATCTTGCTGGCAAATATGCCATGCAAACAATTCCCACCATGTTCTCCTATGCTATTGGTTTTCCCATCCAGAGATTTCTTCAAGCCCAGAGCAAGGTTAGTGTGATCACATGCATATCATTTGTGGCTCTGCTCATACAAAATGGGCTGCTTTACATCTTCATCTACGCACTGGATTGGGGTACAACAGGCTTAGCTATGGCCACTAATATCACAGAATGGTTGCTTGCTTTGGCTCTTGCTATCTATGCTGCTGGTTGGTGCAAGGAAGGGTGGACTGGTTTGTCTTGGTTGGCTTTCAAGGATTTGTGGGCCTTTACTAGGCTAAGTCTTTCCTTATCTGTGATGACTTGCTTGGAGCAGTGGTATTCTACTTTCATTGTACTACTTGCTGGTCAACTAGACAATCCTGTTATTGCTCTTGGTTCCTATAATATTTGGTAAGATAATCAAACTTCAACTTTTGTTTAGATTTCTTAGAATACTCACTTTTTTCTTTCATTTTTTAGAAATATTTTCTGAACATAATTTGTGTACACTAATTTTGACATATAAGAAATTATGTATAAATAAATGGGAATCTCAGTCACATTATTAATAAATGTAGTGAATATAAAAAAAGTAATTAATAATAGAGAAGAAATCTCCACATTAAAAAATAATAAATAATAATAGAAGAGAAATCTTTTCACCAAATTTATTTGTAAAATAACTAAAATTGCTAGTTAGTGGTACATAATTCTATCTATGTTATAATGAGTGCTTATAAAAACTATGTTAATATAGTAGTATTGATTATTTTTTCTTATATCATTGCTACTTTTAGCCCTTAAGGTTGCTTGGTTTTCGTAACTAATATGCTTCTATGCTTTAGCTTCAATGTTCAGGGTTGGTACACCATGCTGCTCCTTGGAGTAAATACTGCCGTAAGGTGAGTGACTATAGCTTATACTCTAAAGTCTAAACACACGACAATAGCAGTTTTAACTAAATGAAATCCCTTGGTGTCTCATGTAATTCAATAAGAACTTAGTACAATTAATTGATTATATATTTAATTCCGAATCATTTTATTGATAATTTAAATTTTCATGTAACTTTTTTCAATTCTTATTTATTACACTAATCATTGATTCTATGCCCTCCAAGTGTTCGTGTCTCTAATACGCTTGGCATGTCACATCCAAGAGCAGCCAAATACTCTTTCTTTGTGACAATCTTTCAGTCTCTCTTCATTGGGATTTTATTCATGACTGTTGTTTTCTTGAGTAAAGAAGAACTTGCCACCATCTTTACCAACAGTGAGGATATGATCAGCGCTGTGTGTGATTTAGCTTACCTGCTTGGTCTAACCATGGTTCTTAATAGTGCCTCACAAGTGATATCAGGTGACAACTTCAAAACTTAATTCTTTAACATGAAGTCTCAACAACATGAGTGTCATTCTATTATAAAATTGATGCTATTTTAATAAAATTGTCTTCGGGGGACGTGTCCTTAGGTGTGGCAATTGGAAGTGGATGGCAAGTTATGGTTGGTTACATAAACTTGGCCTGTTATTACATTGTTGGACTCTCACTTGGGATTTTTCTTGGTTTCAATCAGCATTTAGGGGTAAAGGTGAGAATCTTCATGCCATGCCTAATGTTTCTTCCTTCATCTTCAAAGGCTGACTATGTTTTGAGAATATTTATTAATTGCTCTAGTGTCTTTACACCAATATGGTTTTGTAAATGTAGGGTCTTTGGGGAGGCACAATATGCGGTAGTATTATTCAGATCTTAGTTCTTATCATGATTATTTGGAAGACCAACTGGACAAAGGAGGTAATCAAGTAGGATCTTTTTAACAAACAGCTATTAATTTCTGAACATCCAAGTCAAAGTTTTTGCAGCGATTGACTTTTATGCTAATTATCCTACCAAGTTAGTTAAGCTATTGAACTTTTTGTTTTTAACATGCATCACATTAAGCTACAAGTGCCTTTGTCTATAACTTGGAAGCAATTACAAGCAGCAGCACAAATCTACCACATCCTCTAGTAAAACTTCTTTAAAATCATAGATACGCCTGATGATTTGATCAGAGGCTTTGGAGTGGAGTTAATGATTTATTATACGACAATATAATTTTTTTAGAGGTGGTTACTTTGGAACCCTTAGAATTGAAGAGGCAATTTTATCCTTCCTACATAGGCCATTCAAATATCGCCATTTAGACTCTTTTATCCAACTCATATTAAATTTTTAAAATTGCAAAAAAAAAAAAAAAACCTGATATAAATTAAAGTTCTGAGTTTAATCCCTTAATCAAATTAATTTATTTTATACAGACTATTTTGATCAATGTTTTCTTCTTCCTTGTATCAAAATAACCATCTTTCTTTCCTCTCCAAAATTTTTAGAAAACAAGAATCGTAAAGGACACCAATACCTCATCTCTTTCCTTCGTACTTCTCAAACCCATAAACACTAACATTCCCACCCATTGAGCAAGAAAAATCGCAGCCAGTGCGTTTTGAATATTCCAATCACTTATCAACTACTAGTATGTTCAGCTAACTATTGCTCACTACATGAAAATTCGGCAATTGCTATTGATGTGACCATAAGTATCGGCCTATAAATTTTGTTCTTCAAATGCAAGAATTGTAAAAGCCCATCAATAAGAGAATCATAGCCATTCAACAAGGTCCAATCAATGGCAAGACAATCAAAAGCGCCCAAGAATAGAAGACTCATATTAGGCAAATCTCCATCTATAGACAGATCTATTCTCTCAATGTCTCTGTTGCCACCAGATGCAGCATATCTACAACTTTTGATCTTCTCTCAATTTTGGGTTGGAGAACATGAATCGATGCCAGGAAGAGTTCAGTCAAGTTGGGACCTGGGGAAGGACCGGAGGCCATCTAGACAGTGTAGAGTGACTTGTACAGCACCTTGGATTGGGAGAGTAGATTGGAGGATGTCTGTCTGAGTTCAGCAAAGAGATTTGGATCTTTGGAGCCTGAGATGAGTGTGTGCTCGATCGGCAGTGATGGCAAGAAAAGCTGCGATTTTTCTTGTTCATAGGTGGGAATGTTGCTATTCATGGATTTGGAAAGTATGGACGAAAAAGATGAAATATTGATGTTTTTTAGGGTTTTTATTTTCTTGGGAAATTTGGAGGTGGAAGGAGAATGGTAATTTTGCTAAAAAAAAGAGAAAATTAATTAGGATAAAATGTGCAAAATAAATTAATTTGATTGAGAGATTAATTTCACAATTTTAATTTAAATTGGATCTTTTGCAATTTTAAAAATTTAATATAAGTTGGACAAAAGAGTCCAAATAGCAATATTAAATTGGGCCAGGTAAAATTACCCTCTCAATTCAACGGATTTCAAAGTAACCACCTTTTTATTTTTGGGTAACTTGTGAAACCATGTAGTTGGTGTGTGCTTGACTGTTTGCTTTCCATACTCTGGCGTTAAACCTGTGTGATTTTCTTTTCTTTTTTTTTTTTTTTTTTACTTACCAATGTCTAATTTAATTTATGATAAGTACAATTAATTGCAGGTGGAACAAACAGCTAATCGTATGCGAATCTGGGGCGCAAGCAGCCTCGACAAGGACATGATATAAAATGTTCTATGAGAAGCCATTTCCGGAGAACGGACAGAAATTTATGTTGTTCGTAATTCATAATTTTTATATGCCCCTTGAATGAGGCTAGTTGACCCCGCACGGCTACGGTCCTGCAAATAGTCATTTTGGAGCTTTGTGACACATGTACCCATAAATATCACTCCCCCCCCCCCCCCCAAAAAAAAAACAAAAAAACAGAAAGAAACACAAAAAACCTCAAAAAAAAAAAAAAGTCAATTACCTACAAGACCAAGTATGTTCTTCCTATTTCATAATTTAAGCTGTAGCTCTCATTTTCTGTTAAAGAAAATAATATCAAATAAAAAAATATGGGGATGATTACTTACTTGTGTTGGCCTTAGGGGAATGGTTATTTTCTTGTTTAGGTTATGATGGGATGGGAATGATATATTTCACTGTTTTTAATCAAGTGACAAAAACATCCCAAGAAGAATGCTCAAAAATCGTCCACTCTCCATCGGTCCTTCTATGTGCTTCTGTCATTATCTGTTCGTGTGTTTTCAAACCATAATAGAAGATAAGACCTCACTGCTTTCTTCTTCTTCTTCACTAGCCTCTTTCTTTATGTCATTTTCTAGAAAACAAAGAAAAAGTTCTTTTCTTTGGCTTCATTACTATTGTAGTAAGTTCATTCTTCATCCTCCCTCTGTCCCCGCGCTCTCCCTCTCTCAATTATCAATTTTGTTCTCAATTATTCATTCTGGTGCAATCAATACAAGTTAGACGTGACAAAACAAAAGGTAGCAACTTTCTATCCTGTCCAACTAACCATAATAGAGCACAAGTGCCACCACAAAAACATTTACAGCGAAATCTGCAATTATGAAGTACGGACGAATTTTATTTGTAGATAAAACATGGACATAACCAAGATGCATGAGAAGAGACTAAACAGAACAGTCCTGAGTGTGAGATGAGAATGGTAGGTGATGGAGTCCTCACTTTTGTAATTTTATCTGTTCTTCTATGTTTACATTATATCTATTCTTTATGTGTAAATAATGTTTATACTTTATATATTATTTGCACATTAAAATTCGACATAAAAAATAGACCGTGTGGATGGTCAGACATAAAGTATTTAATAATAATAAGTAGGTTTAGAATTTAGGATTTGCATATTTTTGACCATTGATTTGATTGTAATTTATTAGTGTACTGATTTTTTTTTTTCTCTTATTGAGATTCTTTAGATTTTTAGATAAAATTTAAAAAAAAATTCTTAAAATTTTTAAATAACAGATAATTTGAGATTTTTTTTTCAAAAAAAAAAACACTAATAAATATACACGAAAGATCACTATTTTCTGTCTGAGATTTTTTAGTTTTCTAGATTCCTGTGTCCCCCATACAAATGTTGTTTCCCCGTAAAGAGGAGAAAACTAACTATAAGTCGCCAGTTGTGTGCTAATCGAGTAGAGTACAAAGACTAAAAGATAATTATATCTCTATGAAAACAAAAGCCTTGTTTCATAAAAGGCAACCATATAAATTCAAAACTCTGGTACAGAACTGTCCAAAACAAAATCCAAAAAAGTACAAAAACCCTCTGACTTTGTATGGTTGTAAGTTTATAACAAATCCCATTATCTTTGGTAGGGTGTTATCTGCATAGATTTTTGGGAAGAGCTCCAAACATGGAGGTACCACTATTGATTAATAAAGAGTCTATTCCAGAGCCTGACTACTTGCCAGTGAAGAGCTTCAAGGATGCCAAATTTGTTTTCTGGACTGAGACAGTGAAGATATGGAGCATGGCAGGGCCAGTAGCACTCTCCTCACTCTTTCAGTTTCTCACAATCTCCTCAATTAACATCTATGCTGGCCACCTTGGAGACCTTCAGCTCTCTTCTATAACGGTTTACCATGGTGTCATCAGCACCATCTACATTAGTTTGCTGGTTTGCACCTTCCTCATCTCTCTCATTCATCCAAAACTTGGTGTTTTCTTTTGATTTCTGAACAAATAGTAATGAAGTTACCAAATTTGGTAAAATAGTGAAGGAGCATATTTAGTCCTCTAAATATATATGTGATATCATTGTCTCATTATAAATACATAAAATTAGTTCTTTTAAAATATACATGACATCAAATTAATCTTTCAATTAGCGTCACATTTTTTTGTCATATAAGGATAAACTTGTGACAACAATTATTTTTGAAGAACCAATTTAATATGGGAGGACTAATTATACATACACACACACACACACACATATGTGTGTGTGTGTGTGTGTGTGTGTGTGTGTATAAGGAGCACCACTAAGAGTATATGCTTTCACATGCAAAATTGCAGTATGGTATGTCATCTGCACTGGCGACACTTTGTGGCCAAGCTTATGGAGCAGGGCAAATTCGGTCTACTGGTATTTATGTTCAAAGGTCATGGATTGCACTAGTTGTCACTTGCATACTCCTGTTGCCTATTCACATATATGCCACTCCAATCTTGGAGTTTCTTGGCCAAGAAAAAGAAATAGCTGATATTGCTGGCAAGTATGCAGTGCAAGTAATTCCCAGCATGTTTTCCTTTGCTATAAGTCTTCCCATCCAGAGATTTCTTCAGGCCCAGAGCAAGGTTAATGTGATCATGTGCATATCATTTGTGGCTCTGCTCATACAAAATGGGCTGCTTTACATCTTCATCTATGCATTGCATTGGGGTACAACAGGCTTAGCTATGACCACTAATATCACAGGGTGGGTGAGTGCTTTGGGTCTAGTTGTCTATGCTGCTGGTTGGTGCAAGGAAGGGTGGACTGGTTTGTCTTGGTTGGCTTTCAGGGATTTGTGGGCCTTTATCAGGCTAAGTCTTTCCTTCTCTGTGATGACTTGCTTAGAGCAATGGCAGGGTAATTTCATTGTACTACTTGTTGGTCAACTAGACAATCCTGTGATTGCTCTCGGTTCCTACTCTATTTGGTAAGATAATCAGACTTCAATCTTGGGTTTAAGATTGCTTACAATGCACACTTTTTTAATTACACATGACACCCTTCGATTTTTCATGCCTACATTGAAACCCCTATAAGGGTACTCAATGTCATGTTTAGCCTCAAAGCAATTCACTATAATTTATCCTTATTTTTTTCTTAGATAACAGCTACTTCTCAGATCTTTTGCTCCCTTGGTTTTCTTCACTAATATGCTTTTATGTTTTAGCATCAATATTCTGGGTTGGTATGCCATGCTGCTCCTTGGAATAGGCACTGCCATAAGGTGAGTGACTATAGATTTTGGAATAAACACAGGACATTAGCAGATTTTCGTAAATGAAATCCCTTGGAATTACATGAAATCCATTGGTGTTTCATGTAATTAAATAAGACCTTAGTACATTTAACTGATTGCATATTTACTTCCCAAGCATTTTATGATAATTTTCATGTATTCTTTTTTTTTTTTTTTCAATTTTTATTTCTTACACTGATTGTTGATTCTATGCCCTCCAAGTGTTCGTGTCTCCAATACGCTTGGCATGTCACATCCAAGAGCAGCCAAATACTCTTTCTTTGTGACAATGTTTCAGTCTCTCTTCCTTGGAATTTTATTCATGACTGTTGTTTTCTTGAGTAAAGAAAACCTTGCCATCCTCTTTACCAACAGTGAGGATATGATCAGAGCTGTGGCCGATTTAGCTCACCTTTTTGGTATAACCATGGTTCTTAGCAGTGCTTCACAAGTGATATCGGGTAACTATTTGCTTTGGAGACTTCAAACCTTGTGTTTTAATAACCTTGTGTGATTCTACTATAGTACTATACCATCAATGCTAGTTTAATAACCTTGTGTTTGAGGATGTGTCCTTAGGCGTGGCCACTGGAAGTGGATGGCAAGTTATGGTTGGTTACATAAACTTGGCATGTTATTACATTGTTGGACTCTCTCTTGGATATTTTCTTGGTTTCAATCTGCATTTGGGGGTCAAAGTGAGTATCTTCTTCTTGATATGCGAAATGTTTCATCCTTCATCTTCAAAGGCTGTCTATATTTTGAAAATACTTAGATTAATTTCTCATAGTGTCTTTACTTTTCTTGGAAAAGCATCACGGCTTTATTTATATGGTTTTGTGAATGTAGGGTCTTTGGGGAGGCACAATGTGTGGTAGTATTATTCAGATTTTGGTCCTCACAGTGATTATTTGGAAGACCAACTGGATCAAGGAGGTAACAAAAAGCTATTAATTTCTAAACACCCAAGCCCAAGTTTAGGCAGTGATTGAGTTTTTTGATAATTAGTTTCTAGTTAATTTTTTTTAATACCCAAAAAAAAAAAAATCATAAAGTTGTGCTTGATGATTTTGTTAGAGGCTTAGGTATGGATTTAATGATTTATTACATCACAATATCATTTTTTGTAACCTGTGAAGCCATGCAGTTGGTGTTTGTTTGTTTTCCATACTTTGGTGTTAAACCTTTTTTTATTCTTTTTATTTTTTTATGTCTAATGTAATTTATGATAAATATAATTGCAGGTGGAGCAAACAGCTAATCGCATGCAAATCTGGAGCTCGAACAACCTACGGAAGGACATGATATAAAATGTTAAATGAGAAGCCATTTCCAAGGAATGTTGAGGACAGAAATGTTAAGTTGCGGGGCTGGGAAGTAGTTCATAATTCATAATCCCGTCGAATTAGGATAGTTTGACCCTGCATGAATAAGCATGTTTGGTTTTTCATTAGGAAAGTTTCAAACCGTGGTTTGGGCAAAAAGTACTCTCTTCTAGCTCTTGCTGAAACCATGATTTTGGAGTTCCTAACAGAAATTCAAGCATGCACTATGTGGTCATGTAGATACTGATTTGTCTTTTTAGAGCTTTGTGACACATGTACCCGTAAATGTTTCCCCTACAAGATCAAGTATGATCTTCCCATTCCATAAAACTGAAGCTCTATTTTCTTGTTCAAACAAAAAAATGTTAAATAAAATAGAAATATGGGAATGATAATATACTTGTGTTGTTAGGAGAGTGATTATCTTTCTGCTTAGGTTATGGTGGCAGGCGAATGATTTTTGATTAGTTTTTATTTTTTTCCCCTTCTTAGCATAAGGAATTTTTATTTCATTCTTATCATGAAATATGGTGTGGGAATTGCAAATACAAAATTTTTCATATAATAGTCGCATACGTTGAAATAGAGAAATTTTTTCAGGAAAATTGTGTACTACTATAGAGATAGTGTTAGACTTAATTGAATCTGAATGAAACTCTGTTGTATTTCTACGGTGGCTCAATGCCAGAAATGAAAATGAGCAATACAAATTGTGTAATGGAAATAAGGAAAGTATAGAGACACTAGGAATCCCATGCCTTCGAGCCTAGGGGCAAAGACTCCAATGCATTCCACTAATAACCGTTCTGCTCTCACTGATGCTCCTCTTTACAATTTATTCACACTTCACGACCTCACACACACTCACAACGTAACCAACTAGCCAACTCAGCAACATGGAGCTATCCCCTGCCAGGCGCCTTCACCTTACTCCAGGAAGAAGTCTCTAACCCACGTAGGAGGCCTCTTGATTCGCCCACTCTTTCTTCTGGGCCCAGGATCCTCTCTTGTTGGGCCGTCTACCGGTTGCTCCTCTCTTGCTACTTCTACGGGCTGCTCCTCCCTTGCTACTGATATTGGGCTTGTTTACCTTGGGCTTGAAGCTGCCTCAGCACTTGGGTTTGGAGTTGTAACAGATAGCAAGTTGACAATTTGTTCCCGTCCGTGACATATGTAAAAATATTTAATATAAGTACTTTTTATACAGTTAAAAAACATTTGTTTCATCAATTTTCAAATTTATCTGCTGATTAATATTCATTTCAAATTTGTTCCTTGATTTATAAAACTTGTCCTCAGCGGACGTTATTCTTACAGGTTGCGGCACTACCCTACGCAAATATAGACGACAGATAATTTATCCAAGCTATATATAATTACAATACAGCTTCTAATGAATAGCCTCTACCAAAACAAAGCGTACGTTCAAAAATCTCAGGCTTTCTTGATGACAAAATTAACAGTGATATATCTCAAGTCACTGAAATATTAATACATGCAATCTAGCCAGCAATTTACTCAGTATCCTTTTTCTTCTTGGGCATTCGGTATCCACCAACAACACAAGCATGGTCGCGCTCAAATGGTTCAAGGGTGACTTGCTCAAAAGGCTTAAACTGATCAGCCTTCAGCTTGTTTACTTCACTAGCAAACACCGACTCAGCAGGTACCGTGGAGTCTATGCAGTTAGCCTGTCATATACAAGAAAAATTAAGAAATCTCTTAGCACCAAAACTTGCCAGACCAACCAATTAATTTAAACATATCTGTGCAAATTTACCGTTTATTATATCATTCATAATCAAAAGTATGCAAGGACAAATTTCAATTATATCCATGTTAATTTAGGATACAATCCACACTTAAGACTTCTAATTGTGACCAAAATAGCACAAGTCTAGAAATAGAAGACTAAATTTCAGAACAAACCTTGATGGAAATAACAAAATGACCTCCTGCTTTGAGATAAAATGAGGCATTCAGCGCTAAGATCCTGGCCTGCAATGGTCACCAGAATAGCATAAAGTAAACAAAACTGAACCCATAAAATAAAACTTTCCAAGATAATTCATTTCCTGGGCAGACTGTGTCAACAAATAAACATCACCTGACTCCCCCCTCCCCCCCCCCCCCCCAAACAACAAAAAACAAAAAAAAAAGACAAAAAAAAAAAAAAGAAAACCAAAAGCACACACCCACAAAAATTATTTGAAAAAAAAAAAAAAAACGGGATCAGGTCAAGGAACTCATTCTTACACCAACACAATTAGCATTTTGGGGGGGAAAAACTAATAAAGCAAAGGAGAAAGAAGAGAAAGAAGAGAGAGGGGGGGGGGGGGGAATCTGACGTGCATCAGAAACTCGGGTCTGCATCATCCAAGATGTCTTGAAGGGGAATCCGAGTATATCTCATCATATGCACAGATATGACATATTGAACAAAATATATATTAAAGTGAACAACCATATAATACAATGCTTTGAGAAAAACTATTAACATCCATCATTTACTGAAAAATTTTCACAGGCAATCAAAACATCAATGAACTATAAAGAAAACTGAAAGCTTTTAGGAATACTTTTAAATCAGAAAGTTCACCAAATAAACATATAAAAAGTTTCGTCTATGCAACATGGTAATGCTAAAAGCGACAGAGATAGTCATTGAACCTATAACTATTAGATAACACCTCAATTAAATAAAGACCATAAACAATATCAAAGACTCTAAATAACTTGGCAAGACAAAATAGCCTAATAGCAGCAATCAAAATCAATTAAAAAAAAAAGGAAAAATAAGAGATGTGCAAAAGCTGAGGAGCAATTAAATCAAATACAAAATACAGAAGTGATGTAAGGAGATACCTGATCTGAAGTTTGGCAGCGAAAACAAAATGAATACAAAGCAAAGTATACAGATTAAAGTGTATCAATGTTATGGAAAACTAACATATATGGCCTTAAAAGGCACAGAAGGCTGGTACCATCCTCAAATGGTTTCATGTCTAACTACTGTTTCTTTTCAAACAGATTTGTCATGAAGCTTAAACCACACCTGATCAGGCTGAGCAACATCAGAAAATATCACATCTACCATTCCAACCAACATCCTGTACTTCGCTGGATGTCTAGCATCTTCAATAATGGGTATAACATTGGTACGCTTCTTTGCCATATTGACCAAGTCACGCCCACTTCGATGAGAGAATTCTACAGCATAGACAACTCCAGTCTACATACAAACAACAGCATATCCTAAGCAACTCTTTAGAACCTTACATTACATTTAAAGATTATGCAAATTTACATTAGCACTTACTGGACCAACAATGTCAGACACATGAGAGACAGTTGTTCCAGACGCAGCTCCTAGGTAAAGGACTCTGGCTCCAGGTTTCTTTGTAGGACAAAGTAATACAGAAACAGAAAATACACAAGTCAATATACAAAATTTGAAGCACACTGCCAAGGCACAGCACATGTTATAAAAAAAAAAAAAAAATGAAACTACTTACTATCCATATGTTGTCAACCCCACCAAGAATGGCAGCAGCCAACTTAGAGCGGAAAGGGTTCCAAACCCTATACTCATCTTTTGTGCCATCCTCATTCTGCAGAATGTAAAGATTCATTCGTCAACATATTGTGGAATATAAATAAATATAAACTATCAGAAAGGAACTGAAAATTAAGGAAATTAATCCAATTTTTTGCAAGGCATTAACTAAAAACAGCCATTAAGAAAGTAATTAAGCAAGAGAAAATGTCAATGTTTCATCCAACACGGAGCTAGTGAGTTCAAACCACCAAAAAAGAGGCTACACGTATAACAGAAGCTAAAAACCAACTGACACAACTGCAAAAATTCCATGCTTGTTCTTTTTATGCATGCTTATGTAATGAAGTCTATTCCTACATAGATATATCATAAACCACTTAAAATCACACTGCTAGAATATGAATAAAGGAAATAACCTGCACAGTGATCCTTTTCTCATTGTAAACAGCTTCACCAGGAACCAGATTCTTAGTAACAAGTGCATCTTCTTTACCCTTGGCAATGAAAATCCCCTCATGTCTATGAGGCTCAACCACAACCTTGCTCCCACCCTTCATTCCACCCATGCCTCCTCGGCCGCCCCTACCACCTCCACGACCACCACCTCTGCCTCCTCCTCTACCACCACCCCGAGCTTTAAATGGGGTACCTCTATCTCCTCCTCTTCCTCCACCACCTCTCCCTCTACCTCTGTCACCCCTGCCACCCCTGAACCCTCCACCAGCACCACCACGACCTGCACAAAATCAAACACCACTTCAGCACAAATGCTGCTACTTCACTACATTATTCTACCAACAAAAATAAAATTTGTCAAACACAGCTAAGAACTAGTAAAAATCATTGCTTTAAGCTTTTCATCATTTGCAATTTTAAATATATCCAAAATCTATATCATTCTAACACACACAACCACCCAAAAAAAATATCTCAGTGAACTCAAAACTCCAACATTTTTGTTCAATTGGCGTAATACTTCAGAACCCCAAATGATAAAATGAAAACTGGATTTTTAAAAAAAAATGAAAATTTGACAAACTATAGATACTAATTCACTTAAATTTTTATGAGGAGTCATGCAGTGGGCATCACAGATAGAAACAGAAAAGGGATTTTTTTTTTTTTCATTTTTTGGTTACCTCGAGGAGGAGCCATCGTCAAAAGCTCTAGATAGGAGAAGAGTTTGAATCGAAGTGAATTGGAACGAAGAAAAAGAGATTATAGATATGAAGCTTTTATAGCTGAAAATTAGGGTTTAGGGTTTTGATCATGGAAGTCTCGGAAGCTCAGAGCAAATTGAGTTGGGGGTTACGGCGCGATCCGGGAACTGGTCCATCGACCAGGAAGCCTAACGGATCACAAAAGCCCAATCAACTAGACTTGGACAAGCTCGAGGTAACTTGGAGCTGATGCGTCTAGTGAAGACCCAAAAAAAAATAAAACAGAAGTTGAGCCAACAAAAAGGAAGCTAATGCATCCTGTTGAATTAAAAAAAGAAAAGAAAGAAAAATCTAATGTCTGCTTGGAAAAGGATAGGAATCTATTTGGTTTATATTTTTAAAATTTAATTTAAATACACTGATAGTCAGTCAATAGAAATATTAAAAATTATCAATTCATATAAATAATTACCCATTACAATGAGAATCCACCATAATTTCTCATTTTCTAATATTTCTATTGGCTGATAATGTAAATTTATACTGTTAGTATATCTTAATTAAACCCATATTTTTATTACCTATATTTTCCTTTTTTTATATATTTTGAAGGAATAGTGAAAATAAGATAATTTTTTTGATAAAAAAAGAATATTATTAACCAAAAAAAAAAAGATATTACAAAGAGTATGGAGGACATGGGATCCTCAATAAAAAAAGTAGGAATAGATAAAAACAAAAACGTCAAATGAGCGATACTTTCCAATCTCTCTGCATAATTGAGATAGATACCCTCTAAAAAGATCATGCACCTCGATCCAAGCTGAGCAATGGATCAATGTATTCAAAAATCCGCTTTTAGTGCAAATGAAATTTGAACTTGGGATCCTAAGGAAAATAGGCATACACTCTAATCGCCAGATCAAGTGTACAATTATGTTATGATATTTCAATAATAATGTATATTTTATATCTAAAGTGTGCTAAATTGCTAATTATTTATGTCTTTTTATTGTATTTATTTGATATTTAATGTACTTTTATATATTTATTTAAGACTTAAATATTTTTTTAATCCCTTTAAAAATTTGATTTTTCGAATTTAGTCCCTCAAAAACTTTTTGCTTGATTTTGGTCCCTTATTGTTAACTAAATGCTGTTAAGTGCTGACGTGACATTGTGAGATTTTGACATATGTTAATGTTAATTAGATTTCGCATTACCACATCAGCACTTAACAGCACTCAATTAACAGTAGGAACTAATATTGGTAATGTTTAAAAAATAAGGGACTAAAACCAAGCAAAAAATTTTTTAGGGACCAAATTCGAAAACTTAAATATTTAGAGAGACTAAAAATATATTTAAGCCTTTATTTAATTACATCTGATTTAACCGGCTGAACCAGTGACCTAGTGCCTCGGCCGAGTCAATTATTGAGCTGAATTTAAGAACTATGACAAGATGCCTAATCCTATCCCGCAAGGCTTACTTGTCTAAATTGTTGCCATAAAAAATGCAAGAGTTATGCTCCAATTAGATGTACCAAACAATGGCATAGATAGCACACTGTCACAAAGATTTGGTGTTTTTTCTACTTCCAAAACTAACAAAACTAGTCAACAACAACTGATCCAAAATTTTAGGACACACCCAACACCCACCAAAGATACCAAATAATGCATTCCATAAAACATCAGCCAAAGAAAATAAACAATTTTTTTTTTTTTACTTTCACCACAAAATTCTAAATATAAGAAATACAAGAAATGAAATCAGATTTTCTCAAAACAACTTTTGTTTTATACTTATGAAAGTGTATTCATTACAAATATTAGATAAAAGATGATTATGATTTTTAGTTTATTTTATTTGTTAAAATCTTTTAGAGAAAAGTATTATTTCACAACTAGAAATGCATTCATTATTGATAGATTTATCGGAGAAAAACTAACAAAATTCCATCAGTAATAATTTTACCGACGGATTAACCGACTTAAAAATTCGTCAGTAATAAAAAAATATTAATATTACCAACGAAAAACTCATCCATCGATAAATTTTTTATTTTTCTCACCGAACATATTTGTCAGAAAAAATTACGTTGGTAATAAAAGCGAAAAGAAGCGCCACAGTTAGTATTATACTGACGAATTTTTTTATATATACCGACGGATAATCTATCAGTAAAAAAAATATTTATTATCTTTTTTGTTAAGGATTTTTTTAATTATTGATAAATATTATTGTAAATAAATTTATTTTCTTAGCTTTAATTGCAAAATAATTAAATAAATAAAAATGTATACAATGTCATTCAAAAAATATTTACAATACAATTCTAAAAAACACAAACCTAAAATCTACGAATACTGATCATCATCAGTATCCGAGATATTGTCATTGTCCTCGTCTCCGACTCCAAATGGGTGGTCGTGTGGATAAAGGTGAGATGGTGGAGGTGGAGGCGGGGGTGGAGATGGTGCAGCAGATGATGAATTGCCACTCCGCATCTGCTCATAGAGGTGGTATATAGTCGTCGTACTTTGCTCCATGGACTGTAGCTGCCTGCCTCCATTGCTGCATGTCACCCTCGTGGCACTAGTACAGCTCCATGTACCTTCTATCGGCTTCTTCAAGTTGCCTCTACACTAATTCATTTAGTGCATGGACCTGATCACGAATGGACTTTAGATCAATCCCAGCAAGCTAGCTTTGGACACAGAGCATGAAGAATATGACCTGTTGAAAAAGGTTCCCATCTCGTAAATCAGCCCCTTATAGCGCCCACCGACCGTCTAAGCCTATACCTCATCATCGCTAATAGGTGGGCCGGTAAGAGGATTCTCGTCCCCCTACTACAACTGCTATGATTGGGTCTCAATCAGCTGCTGGATGAACTCATACTATAATTAAAAGAAATAAAATAAATTAGATTTAAATAATAACAATAACCATAATAAATTAAAAAAATTTAACACCCTAAATTGTAATTACTTACGTATGTGGTCTCTGACCACATATCAACCCATTGGGACTTGTCTTGTTTTCGGGTGCGAGTCTCTCGGAACAGCTTTCCCTAGGTTGGCGGCTTGCTCCTCATCTTCTCCTATATTTCAAAGAATTTTTACATATATATATATATATATATATATATATATATATATATATATATACAAAAATAGAAAAGTTAAATGAGAAAGGGATGATATTTACCATCTTGAGCCACATGCCCTCGATAATGGTGGAGCCTCCAATGTAAAGAGAGCCACCACGGGCTGATCATTTGCTCATCCAAGCCTTCACCTGCTTCACCTTAAATGCAGATGAGTCCCAGTGAGCCCTCAAGGCTTGGAGAATCTCATCCGTAAGCTAATAGGTGCTCACGTCCTTCTCGCGAATGTCGTGAAATATATCGCGAAAGCGCTTCCCAGCTCTGATCCTCCATGCCTTGTAAATAACGGTCTCCTTGTGTAGATCAATAATGAATACACATTGTATACATATAACACAATAGTCAACAGATGAAGTAAAAATTAAAACTAATAATAAAAAATAAAAAAAATACTAATTATTTTACCTTCCACTCGTCCCACCAACAACTTCTATGTGTCATCAGAGACATGCAGAAAACTGGGGTGCGAGGTCTAGAAATTCTCCTCAAATACCTCGGTAATCCTACGCAACTCTGGCCGTGATAGAATCCAGCTGTGTCATAAAACAATAGATTATGTCAAATATCTATTAGTTAAATTTTCTATCACAATTAAAAATTCATAATAAACTTAAACTTTAAATTACTTACCAAGATTTATTGTCGTATCTAAGCTACACTAGCTGGTACATGGGGCCTTGTAAGGGGATCGATGAGGAGGCCTGGGCACCCTGCGAACTAGACTAACTAGTGGTAGGGGAAGGTATGGAAATAGACTTGTGGGCCTCATCTCTTGGAGGTGGGGTAGGGGTGGAGGTGGAGAAGCCTGCTAGGGGAATGAAGATTGAGGCTATGAGTTAAGATACCCCAGGTTGGGTATTATAACAAACTCCTCGATATGTAGACCAGGAGGGATGAAAGAGCCATCACTCGCGGGAGTGGTGGACAAAGGCGCAATGGAAGTGATGGGTGGACATACTTCCTCGGTCTACCTCTGCCTTGTTCGGAAATTGGTGTCCATCCCACCATAACTGATCTGCATAACATATAAAAAATATAAAATATAAAATATATATTAATTAAATAAAGGCATAACGTATTTATCATATCAATAATTATTTAATTCTAATAATATTTTAAATGATTAAAAAAATTTGGGCAAAAATTTGGAGTCTCCATGTAATACCCTATTTGAAATAAAGTGTAGGTAATGGAAAATTTTATGAATTCACATTAAGTTTTATACTAATAGAGGAATTTAGTTAATTTAAAAAGGAGATAAAATTTTAAATATAAAGTGCTTGTAAAAATTAAAAAAAAAATTGAAAGAGATAGAGGGAGGACCACCAACACTTTAAGTGAGGTGGTCCACCCTAAGCCCCCCTTTTTGCTTCTCTATTCTTCTTCACGGTGAATTACTCACTGTCTGTCATTTCTCTCACTTTATGTCTCTCTTTCTCGTTCTCTCCATTCCACTCACCGCCGCCACAATTTTTTTCTTTCATTCTTCCCCTTTCAACATCTCTCTATCATCTCCCTCCCTCATTTAACTTTCTCTCATTCTGACCCTTCTAGTGTCGTCACTATTCATCTCCACCATCACCATTGTTTGCATCTCTTTCTTAATCTCGCGGGTTCCTCCCTCTCTCCAACAAGCTCTCTCTAGTGGTGGCTAGATTGGTTTCTCCTTTCACACTCAATCTACAGCCTTGGGTACGAATTCTCACCTCATATCTTGTTCTTTGCTGTTGGGGAAATCGGATTAACTTTAGAATGGGGTTTTGAAATCTTTGATTTTAGTTGGGAAGATAAATAGAAGTTGGTTAGTTTAATTTTGGTCATGAATATAATTTATATGGAGATGAACTAAATTCTGACTATGTTCATGCTTTGATGTTGTGGGTTATGGATTAGATTTTAAACCATAGTGTTATGTTTCAATTGAAAATAATTGATTCGATGTTCCTCTTGGTGATCAACCTTCGAGTTCGGCAGCTCCTAGGACGTAGATTTGACGTCCTCTCTTATTTAGTGAGTGGACAGTGCCTCTATGGCATATAATTTTATTTTATACAATTAATACTGGTTTGATTTTAGCACAATTATTGACAGCTTATTTTTATATATCTAGTTAGTTACGAATACTTTGTTTAGTGATATAATTGTCTCATGGATTAATATATTTATCTCATCTTGGACCTCTGATTTAGTTTTGAGGAAATTTTACTAATATTCAAGTGTTGAATGTTCAGAAAGCTGTTTGGAAAAAACGGTGAATTTTATAAATGAAAGGACAAGCTCTAATCTTTGTTTAGATTACTAAATTAACTTATTGAGAAAATTACATTTTGAACTCTCAAACTTTGATAAATACTCTGTGCTTTGAAAATTTCATTTAATATTTGTTATTTAGCTTTTATTAATATTTATTACTTTAGTTCCTATATACTTTGTGGGAGGATTTTCAGTTAATCGGTAGCTAGCGGTCGCTGACGCTAGCCTTGGTGCACCTTGGTTCGTACCCAGCTAGTAGGGTGTTGCTAGCTCGGTGTGTGTGTGTAAGGCCTATGCACATCGCCGACTTAGATCTGATTTGAATGGGATAACCCTTATTTGGAAGTTTATCAGAATTGGAAGCCTCCCTGCTTTGGTATTTATATTTGAGGAATATACTTTCAAGTTTATGATATACTGTCAATTCTATTTATATTTGAGAAATATATTTTCAAGTTATACAAATAATGTGAATTATATATATATATATATATATATATATATATATATATATATATATATATATATATATGCACGGTTGCTAATGTTGATTTTCTTTTACTTATATATTAATTAAAATGATGATTCTTTATTTACACTTAGTTCATAATATCGATTCTTTATTTATGCTAGTTTATTTTACGGATAGAGTTTGTCCTTATATGTTATAGTTTCATTGCCCCTCACTGAGTCGGTTGGACTCACCCCCTTTTTCCTTTCCTATTTCAGACTCGGTTTAGCATTTAACTCAGTGATTCCAACTTCTTAGAGTTGCTCCACCATTCACAGGCAGAATCTCGCAACCTGATAATGTATGTTATAAGATATGTATATATAGGCTTTATGGGTCTCGGAATTTGTTTTATTTAGTGAATAGGATGCAAATAACTAATATAAATGGGAAATATATAAATGGATGCTATGTAAATAAATATGAGCTACTGGAGAGTGCTTTGAGAGCCTCAATTTATATTTGCTGATTGGTGGTTTGGAATAGGTTTGGCAAATATGGGTAAGATAAGGGAAATAGGGGAAGTTCTGTCTGTTTTTCCATAAGAATAGTCACAGTAGGCTTGCTAGAGGTCTGCCACCTCTCAGCGCCGGTCACGGCTCCGGAGTAGGTCGTGACACTCCACAAAAATTAATTTAGCATTTCAATACCACAGAACCAAAATAAAACACAATAATTATAGCCTTCTAAAGTTAATGCTAATAACTATTTTAGAGCATATAATATCACAGCACACAATTCAAATAATAGAAAGGAACTCTAAGCCTTCCTTCAGTTATACAATCCAATCCTACAATTTTATCCTAGAAAATTTCAATTTCTAACTAAGAAAATAACTCAGTTAACTAATTAAGAAACATAAAACTTCAAGTAAAGGAATAGAATCGAAAAGAAAAGACTAAACTAAAAAACTAAACCGATTAAAATATTAAAAACATACTAAGAACACAATGGCACCCCAATAAGTGCGAAACGATAGGAAGAGTGAGAAAAGCAAGAGAGAACAGAGAGAAGAAAAATGCGAAATGATGAAGATGAAGAGCATATCATGTTTTAACCACCGATGTTTATTTTACCGATGAATTTTTCGTTTGTAAAAAATAATTGAAAATGATTTGTTTTATTAACTCAATATTATTGACGCGGAAAATTCGTTGATAATAACAAAGTGAAATGAATCATTTCATTAATCGTATATTACCGACGAAAAATCCGTCAGTAATATGGAATATGAATAGGCAATGGCAGTCAATACCAATTTTCATATACCAATACACAATTCATCGATAATAAAAAATACATAATTCTGATGATAGAGAAATAAAAAAGTTAATTTATATATTAACTTACTGACGATTTTTCTGTTGATAATTGTTTGGCGCAAAATGGCACCATCGGTAAATTCACGGTTCCATAATATAATTTATTTTACCGATGGAATATACTGATGGATATAAGCCATTGGTAATATTTCGTCGACTTGTAACAAATTATATCCATCAATAATATCCGTCATTTCTTAACAAATTTCTAGTGGTGTTTTTTAGTATTTAGGTTATAAGTTAATTTGGTCCCTAACGATTTTTTTAAAATTGTCAATCATTTTTAATTTCATCCTTACTATTTTTTGCCGAGTTGTTATAATGTTGTGAGTTTAGCATAACATTACTCTGAAATACAAGACCAAATTGAACATAAGTGGCACATACAAAGACCAAAAATATATTTTAACACTGAAAAGTGAAAACGATAAAATTATAAATGCTTGTTACTCTTATTATAATTGTCATAAAATCAACTCAAACAAATCAACTAGAATATTTCAATGAAGTAAATTAACTAGATTATTCTACCCCAAAATATTTTACGAAAAAAAGGATATTACAAGTTATTATTACTACACCTTTTTATCTATCGTCACTCTCACTTAGTAAGCCTATTTATTAATTTTACTAAAATATCCTTTCTTTGTTTTATAGTTAAATTCACAAATATAAACCTTTTAAGCAAAAAAAAATTCAATAAAATAAATTGGATATGGGTTATATATATTACGATGATAATAAAAATATTTTACAAGCTAAATTAAATATTTGCTTCACATATTTTTTTAAGATATAATATTTTATACTTTTATATTATAATATCATTTCAAAAAAATATATATGAGAAAATTTGATAAATTTTTATTGATATGTCAAATTTTGAATTCAAAAGGCTTAAAATCATGTTAATTTGTATTTAATGTTGAAATTATATTAAATAATAAATTTATATTTATAAATTTATAAAACACTTACTTGTCACAAAAAAGTAAAAATTAAAAGTGACAATATAAAAAATTAGAATACTTTTAAGAATTTACATAAAGCTAGGAATTATAATTGGAAATAATTTTAAATTAGTTTGTTTAAGAAATGAAGAAGAATATTTTAGATAGATTATATGACATTTGAGTAGATATGGGAATGACAGTAGACCCTCCTTAAAATTATGAAAAATATTATATATTAAAAAATGTGGTATAAAGATTAAATCTAGCCTCCAAACTATTTTTATTATCATAACAATAAATATAAGTCATATCAAAATTATTTTATTTATTTTCTTAAAAAATTTGATCCAATATATTTTATAAAAAATTGTAAAATTGAATATCTTTACTAATTTAACTATAAAAAGGAAAGGTATTTCAATAAAATTAATAAATCGATTTATTAGGAGTGGCAATAGACAAAAGGGTGTGGCAATAGCTACTCCCGTATTCAAAATGTTTTCAACGTTTTTTTATGTGAAATATATTTTCAATAATAAACTCTTATTACTGCATGATTTGATAATCTTCAAAATCTATTCCGAATTTTTTTAAATTTAAATTAAAGAAAACTTTTGATTGATATCCAAACTTCTTATAAAAAATCCTGAATCTATATTTATAGATATGTATGCGGATGAGCATATATGGCAATTACTAAGGCAAATTAATGAGCATATATAGCAATTACTAAGGCAAATTAATCCTTTGATCCAGAAAGTTAGAGCTATATACGATCGCAAGCGCTGTAGAAGATACCACCAATTCATCCCAGTGGGCACTACTTTCTGACGATCTTTTGCACATGATCACAGATAGGTTAGATGAAATCCCTGACTACGTTCGATTCGGTGCAGTGTGCAAGCCTTGGCTTTCATTCTCTCATAGAAGTTACAAGGACAAGCACCTTCTCCACACCAACCAACAACTCCCTCTGCTGGTGGTGGTTCCCACACAAGCCAAAGGCGTGGTTTGTACAGAATCACCAATGGTCTGGTCTATGATCAAATTCAACTACTCCTCCCATACAAAAGATGTTGTGGCTCCTCACATGGACGGTTATTCTTTGTGGAGAACAAGTCCAGCTTATAACTCATTCTCATAAACCCTTTCTTGGGTGAAAGTGAAACTATGATTAACTATATGCCTCGGATGTGATTTTGTGAAAAGGTAACTAAATGACCTACAACCGATGAGGAGAGGCTCCGAATAAAAAGGGGTGGGGTCACAAAGAGAGAAAGAAGTTGGCATACAAGTACAACCAATTTCTTCTTTTTATTGATTTAGTCGTAAGAACTACAAAGTGCACTCATATTTTTCAGCATTTCTCTTAATAAAATATAAAAGATTTTTTAAGAAAAGAAGATATTGTTGCTTGTTTGACAAATTAAATAATTTATAAAACTAATTTAGAATTGGTTTTGGGTAATTGATTTAGATGAAACTAGCTTTTAAATATTTAGTTAGTTACCAAATAGAGTTTATCTAAAATCCGACTCTATTGTATCTAGATATAGATTTTCATGATTTACCATTAAATTTGATAGAACTTAATGCTTGTTTGGGTATGATTATTTTGATTAAATATATTTTTTAATTAAAAAAGTATTTTTTTTATTTTTTATGTTTGGGTAAATTTTTAGTAAAAGTAAAATTACTAGAAAAAAGTATAAAAAGACCTTTTTTGAGAAGTTATAATTTTTATCTTTTAAAAAAAGTCTTTTTATAACATTAAAGGATGTTTAAAAATAAAAGAAGTTCTTTTTATATTATATCTAAACATAAATAAATTTTATATCGACACATAATATAGCTTTTACTTTTTCAAAAGAGTTTTAAAATAATCATTTAAAAAATATTTTCTTGGAGAAGCTCATCTAAACAAGCCCTTTTGTGATTTCCTTTTATAATATATTACATAACATAACATATTTATTGAAAATGAAAATGTGAAAGAGAAAAAAAATAGAAAAATTAGATAAATTATATTATTTTAATATTTTGTAATAGATTTCATATTTTAAATGAAATAAAAATTAAAAGATTTCTTTTGTATATTTCTTTTAATTCTTTTTTTTAGAAAGTTGGCTAATAAAACTCACATTTTTGTTTCTCATTCATCTATTCTTAAAGACAAATATTAAGAAATGTATACTAATCATCATTAATCAACATTTTCTTTCAAAAGATTAAGATAAATACAAGTTTAAATAAACTTTATAAATAATAATAGAGCATATTTATTGGAAATAAAATAGTTACATATTTGATAGCTTTCACTTCGAAATTAATATAGGACATAAAAGTCTATGTCACTCAAATAAAGAGATTGGTTTAATAATTTTAGTTATCTTATAAATCCGTGAAAAAATAAAAAGAGTTGATTATATATTCTGGATGTATAGATAGATGAACTAAGTTATTTACTTTAAAAAATAGAGATAAAATATACAAGAAAAGAATAAAATATTATAATTAACTTTTGCACATTATTATTTAGTAAATTATCTAATAAATTCTTAGAAATTTAACTGATAAAATAATTTTTAATATTTTTTATAAATAATATTCTTCAATAATTGTAATTAAAATATAACTACTTCATGAATTATTATATTTTTTATCATTTAAAAATTTTAACAAGAATATAACCATATAATAATTATCTCTTCATCTCTTCAACTTTTTATTAAATTTTTAATGTAGACGTTATAAATAATCAACAGGAATGTATTAATTAATTAATTATTAATTTGATAATTTAAGTATAACTATGAAAACTTTAAAACCTGATTTTAACGTCAATGGTTCATAGTATATTATGGGTAAAGACATTGGGGGAGATTATAAGCAATTACATAGAGTGTGCAGATCTATAGTAAAAAATGTTTCTACCATATAAAATTATATTAAATATGGTTCTACAATAAAAAAAGTAAAACTTTATAATTTTGTGAACTGCTTTTGTTATTTTCATCCTGTATTTATGTGTCTATTGGATGTGAAATGTCTTTATATTTTGTAGATTTTATTTATTTATTTCATTATTTCACATATAAGAGTAATATGAGATATTATTATATATAAATTTGATGTTTAACTACTATTTTTAACCATGAATTGTGTATTAGTAAATTCTAGCCTCTATTTTAACTGCAAATGTAGATTTTTTTTGAAGGAAAAAAAAATAAAATAATGAGATGTAGATATTGATTGGAATTTAATTGTATATACCTTCTATTGATTCTGCAAAGGAGATTGTCTAATTGAATATCATGATAAAATTAAAAAAAATATTAAAATTATCATTTTTCACTCGTATAGAGTCAAATCTATAAATAAAGCTTACTAATTCAATATATGCCTATTAGCAAAAGTATTGTACAGTGAAGTCACTTAAGACAATTTCAATATATGCCTGTCATTTTTTCATGTAAATCCAAAATTGCAATAGTATAGTTTATATAGGTATGATAGTGGAATAAATATAATGAAATATTTATGTAAAATGAAATAGTTATGAGTTTCACTTTTCACACCACAATAGTATATATAATTAAACGCCAGCAATTATATTTTTGTGAATTTTTTGAGTGTTTTTTAAGTTTGTTTTATCTCTCATAGTTTTATAGAAAATTACATAGACTGTGTATATATATAATAAAAAATAATTTAATCAAGTATATAATTATATTAAAAATATTTCTATAAAGAAATTGAAACCTTTTAAATTTATAAACTTATTCTATAAAATTCCCGAACTAATATAATTTTCGTGAACCATATAGCGTTATATTAATATTTTGAATTATCATTTTTTTTGCCACCTATAATTAAAGAAAAACTATGTAATCATTTTTAATGGAATTAATTCATTTGGTATATTCATACATCTTTGGTTAAATGTAATCATAATTTTAGGTTATTGATATTAAATAGTCATATAATTATAACAGTTGGCATGAATTTTTCCTTATTTTGTTCATTCAAAATTAATTTATCCTTAAAAGTTCTATGTGTTATATGACCAATTTATATTAATATTCGAAGAATTAAAAATGCAGGTAATGTGTATCAAATTGCTAATTTAATATAAATATTAATTTTACACCAATGCTAATATATGATTTTTAAGGTAATAATTGCAATAAACATGGTTTTATACATAAAAACTATTGTATATTGTTTTTTATGTCAGTTTTATTTAATTGGTTAGATAACTTTTTTTTTGGTTTGTTATGTTAGTTTTATGCCTCATGGTACATTGCGTATAAAGACATTTTAATTTAGGTTATAGATAGTTATATAGAATGTACATATCTATAATAAAAAATGATTCAAGCATGTATATAATTTTTATTAAAAATGTTTGTATGATACAAAATTGAAACTTTAAAATTTTATAATTTGATTTTTTCAAATAACCCAACTGATATAATTGGCGTGAACCCCATAAGTATAGTGATATGTTAATATATTGAATTGTCATATTTTTTACTACCTGCAGTTAAAGAAAAACTACATAATCCTTTTTAGGTTATTGTTATAAATTATATAAAACAGTAATAGCAGTTACCATGAATTTTTCCTTATTTTATTCATTCAAAATTAATTTATTCTTAAAAGTTTTGTATGTTACATGACCAATTTATATCAATATTTTAAAAATTAAAAATGCAGGTAGTGTTTATGAATCTGGTAGTTTAATGAATAAAAATTTAATATAAATATTAATTTTACATCAATTCTAATACATGACTTTTAATGTAATAATTGTAATAGACATATTTTTATGAATATATTAAAAATTTAATTAGTATACACTAATATTTTTACACTATCAATTAATAAAAATAATAAAAAATAATAATAAATTTTTTATTATAATAGATAATTATTTATATAAATTGATATATTTTATTATTTCTATTAATATATAACAACAATATAAAATTATTTTCCATTCTCGGTAATTTTATCCGCGGTTTCATGTCCGGAGGCAGTTACAGATTGAGTTTGAAGCCTCTCCCCCCTTTTTTTAACGAACGGCCCTTCTCCACCTTCATCGCATTCCCAAAGAACACCATCTCACTTCAAATTTTTTCAGAATTTCAAGCCCTAGCCCTCCATTCCCCGCTCCCTCCACCTTGCCTCACTATATCTACCCCTTTTCCTCCACTACCAATGCTGATGTCTCCATTGTCGCTAACACCTTCACTTTTTGTTCCTCCCACCACCGGCGACCTGCATGGCTCAGTGGCGGCAAAAGATCTTCTGCCCCAGAATCGCTCGGCAAGGCTAGCGATCTGGTGAGTTCTGCTTAATGACATTACATTTTACTTTCTTCTTTTTAATGTTGATAGAAAATACGAAGAAAATTTTTCCCCCTTCACAGGGCATTTTGTTTTCTTCATTCCCTTCATCCATGTCTTCCTTGGAGCACATGGAATTGGAACCAACAAACGAGTCCTAAGAGGAAAAGGTTCCTGACCTTGGTATTTTGGCTTCCGGGTGAGCGAGTTACTCTTCTGCTTTGCTCCCAACAAAAATGTTACTAAAGTGTTTGTTGAAAGTCCTATTAGAAGAGGTTCTCTCTCGACATGTTATTTCTTTTCACAATTAGTTTTCTGTTGGAACAGTTGGTGTTATTAAAGTGAACTATTTCATTTAATTGATCAAAATGTACCTAGGTTCTCTTTCTGCCATTTTTTTTTGTAGTTTATATTTATAATTTCTATTAATTTGATTACTATGGAATGAGCTTGAATGTGGTTCAGTTTTCTTCAGGTATCTACCACGAACCGTCTTTGAAAGGTTCAAAACCATCATCAAATGCATAAACAATACAATCACAGATCACTTGGACAGCCACATTCACAGATACCGCTCTATTGCATCAATTCAATCTACTTCCCTGTGTAAAAAATTTGGGGGGGGGGGGTATGAGTCAAAGGAAATGATTAGTTAGGCTTAGGGTCATTGTAAACTTATATCCAATGGCAGGGTGATTCCTGTTGTTCAACTAAAGAGTACCTTTTCAATTATGCTTTACAAATTCTAGCAGAAGTTAATCCAATGAATAATGCACAACATTCCACATTCTTCCTAGGTTTGACAAAATCCGGATGTAATTTCTTATTTTTGGGTACACATTATCTACTTTTTATTTCAGATATCATGACATTTTAAAAAATGAGTAATAAATTTTTGTTTTATCTCCATTCTCAGTTCTTGAATGGTTGTCATCAATGTCTTGCTCTAAATGGTATAAAATGGGTAAAGAAAAAGTTATTTAATAGGCCTTGGAGATGATTTTATGATTCCATGTTGGATTGCTGTGAGCCTTTGGCTAAAGTCAAAGTAGAAGGCATTACATTAGCAAAACGTTGCATGCTTAGCTTGATATGAATTACTTTGTTCTATCATCTATGTGCATATTGTATAAAATGAAGTGTCTTAGTGAAAATCTTAACAAGAATTCCTATTGCTTAGGAATTTATTCCAGTAAAAAGGCAGTGCAAGGTGCAAAATGGGGAGATTTGCACATGCATAATTCACCGTAAATTGATCTCTTCTTAGATTTTGATTTAGTTGAGAATGGCAGGTAGTAATATATACTGTAAAGCTCTGATTTGATAATGAAAAATGAAAAAAAAAAAACACCTGTTCAGTTCCTTACAGTTTGAGGAAGGAGGAGAATAAGGTAAAACACTCGATGTTATAAAGTAATGTCAAAACCCTTGATTTGAATATCTGCTATTTGTCGCAAAGGGACACCTTTCCTGGGGTTTTACACTTTCTTATTGATGCAATACATCTGTGTATCTATCTAGCCTGATGGTTTTGATGCTTTAGCTAGTCAATCATTCCTGCAGGAACGGGTGAAGGCTTCTCCTTTTTATAGTATCCACAAAACATCACCCAGCAGATATGGCTATATTGCAAACTTATGCATCGCTAAACCAGCTTGCCAATGGGGAACTGCAAGCAAGATGTTGTCTTTTGCTGTTGAAGCTGCAAAATCTAATGGTAATATGAAACATTGAAGTGAGAGTCACTCTTATAATTTATGCCTTATACATAAATTATGTGAGAGTCACTTTGCCTCCATATACTTCACGTTTAAAAACTGCTCCTCCCTCAAATCCCCACCCCACCAACCCCACACAATGTTCCTCTTTCTCTTTGGCTTTGTCTCTCTCTCTCTTCAACTTCGCTGATGTTGGTCTGTTCAAAAGGAGTATTTTGGCACTTCAAATTCTTAAGGATAATGCATTGTCTTATAACTTGACTATGGCGATTCTAAAGATTAATGTGATAAGAAACATTTTGGTACTAAAGAAAGCCGTGGAGATATTAACTCTCTTGCATAGCAATACTGTGTACTGGGTTTATTTTATGTTCTTATAGTTTCATTGTTAGAAGTTTCTTAGAGCTTATCATATTGAATATTGATTTTGCAGATATTAGATATAATATATCATTCTTTTGACACAATCTAATAACCCTCACTTTTGTGCTTTCCAGTAAAGGACTTGGGAAGGCATATGATATATTCGATTTGCATTTACAAGTGGCCTTGAAACGCTTTGTGGGTACTGGTGGGCATAATGGCCCCATCAATGTGCCTTTTGGAGGTTTACCATTTTTGTCAAATGATGGTCGATGAAAGGTTCTTTGTTCGTTTTGGTAGCGTTACTATCAGTATGTCCTCAATGTTTCGATTTTTTGGTGCCCAAGAAAAACTGTCAACCTTGAAAAAAAAGAAAAGAAAAGACATTTGACACGTGACTATGTTGCCGTCTCATCTTAACTACGCAATTCTCAATGACATAATTTGCTTGCAATCTTTCTCTTCTATTTAACGTTAATGTACTTGGGACTATCTAATTTCATAATTTGATTTTAAGCTTGCATGTTTTCTTTGACTTTAAAATCTAAACAATTGTGACACTAAGATACTAAAGTTATATGCGGTAAATTTTAAAATCTCAACAATATAAGGGTGTATTTGGTGCTGGGTAAAAATAGGAGAAAAAATTTTATCAATGGAATTTATATATAATTTAGAGTTTAATTAGTACGTACTGACAGTATAAAATAGTTTTACATTGTCAATTAATAGAAATATTAGAAAGTGAGAAATTATAATGGGCATTTTATTATAATAAGTGATTATTTGTATAAATTAATATTTTTTATATTTTTTATTGATTGATAATATAAAATTATTTTATAATATTTAAATTAAATTTATAATTTTATATATGAAACTAATCTATAGAAAATTTTCTTCCATTTTACCCACAAATCAAACATAAGTAGTACCATGTCAAAAAAAAAAAAGTAGTGAATTTGAGATATTGGCACAGTATGCGGGAAATTTTAAAAGTTGAAATATGAAATATCACTGACACTTAAGTGTAATTTTCTAAGAAAAGAGCTGATTTTCATCAATGTCCATATGCCTCTTCCTTAAAACAATGGTACGCGCAGAACATTATAATAACTGCCAGAATGACCAAGGAAGTTCTGCCCGTTAATTGTCGTCCTTCGGCGTTAATTTGTATTTGTAACGCCTTTTTTGGTACAAATTTTACATATACTAGCGGTTTTAGAGGCATGACAACCGTAATTATAAAGTTATTCATAGAGCATACAAAAATTTATTGGATAAATAAATTTTGAATAGTTATAATAGTTAATATAACAAGAGAATAATTTTTATATACTTACAGTATAAAGTTAATGAATTGATGTAGGAAAATGACAAGTTATGATAGAATAGAATTTTAGTTTTTGAATATAATACGAGCCACTGTCGTAGGGAAATGAAGAATGTTGCAAATGTGCACTTATATTTTGGCCTCCCAGTTAAAGTATGGATCAAGATAGATGACTCAATAATTTCTTTGTTTCACACCTTTACAAACGATATATGTAGATATATGGATTAACATTTGTATAGTACAAATTCCGAGTATTGATGTGAAAATGACGTTTATGTTAATACATAAAAAATATAAAGGTATTACTGCTATAATGATGATTGATATCTTGATTTCAGGATATTGGTTATGATCGTGACTGTAGCATCTATGCAAGCTATAATAGTGCGGGTAACTGAAGACTTCTTCCCTTCTCATATACCCTTTTCAATTTTTGGTTCAAGATATATAATTGGATTATTTGTATTTCACAGCTTTGTAAATGAAATTTATAAATAAATTATTTATTCACATTTATATTTTATGGATTTCAAATATTGACATAAAATTAACAGTTATGTTAATCTTATGAAATTATAATGTTGATGTTTAAAAATTTTATAATGTATTATTTTACATGCATGAATTTAATTATATTATTATCCAAAAAAATTAAAAGACAGCTTAAAAGGCACGTCAGTGCTTAATAAGCCACTAGTAAACTATAATTAATTTTGCATATATATATATATATATATATATATATATATTATCCAATTATATTTAGTTATCAAAATATATTTTTTAAATTATATTTTTTTAATATGCAAGCTCTGATGAGCTTATGAGTGAAATTTAATAAAACTTCATGAGTTTACCTTGAACTCTTGAATTTGTCAATTTTGTTTATAGAGCATTAGACAAGTGCTACTATTATTATCAAAATTGTGACTAAACTTATAAAATTATCTACGAGTTTACAAGTCTAGATAAAAAAATAAGTTGTCTCGCTCACAAATTCGTTTGTAGATAAACTCAAGTAAAGTAAAGTGAACTCCCGATAAACTGCCAAAGTGCGGCGTCAAAATGATGCTATTTTGTTCAACCCCCAAGCCATATTTGCACAGTCTAATTTTCAGCTAGTGGCAGAACTTAAAGAAAATTTTTAGAGGGGCCAACAAATTTAACATGTGAATTAAATAATAATAATCAAATTAAAATTAAGTACATGAACTCCTAAATTCAAACCTCATTACTGTTAATATATCAAAAAATTAAAACTAAGTGCATATCACATACATAAACTTTAAAACAAATAATTAACATAACAAAAAAAAATTAAAAGGCAAATTATTTGTCTCATATTTGATGAAGTTCATAGGATAATATTTATCAACAAGAGTATAAATACTAATGTATTTAAATTAGTTATGAGATTAAATAGTTGAAAATAAATTTTATATTTAAATGTATTTACTTAACGAAATTTTAAAGTAGCATGTTTTATTTGAATTATATGAAAATAATTGATTTTATATGACAGATTACTAAAAAAAATATAAAATAATTTATTTATATTTTATAATATTTGATATTTAGAGCTATTTTAATAAAAATATTATAATTCTAAAATAATTAACTTTTATTTATAATAAAAAAATTTTAAAAATATGTTTTCATTTATAAGTAGATTTTACCCTTAAAATTAGATTTTTTTTTTGAGTTTATAATTTATTCAAACTGTTTATCTGAACATGTGAAAACATTTCAGAATAATTTTTGTTGAAATTTTTTCTTGCATTTCCAAATATATACCTAACAATATCAAAAATTTTGTAAGCATCCTTAAGAATCAAAGTAGATTTTAGAATTAATAAATCTATTACTTGATTATTAACCATATTATTTAACTCTTATGATTTCTTATCTATTGTAACAAATATTATTTTTATTTTAAAATGATGCTCAATTATTAATTTTTTTTAAAAAAATTTAGTTTTCTTAATCAAAACTTAAGATGATAATATTTTAAATTGAAGAAGCATCATTTATATAGAGTAGTATATTTAGATTTAAGTTTATTTATTAGATAAAATTTCTATTTATATATATAAAATGATTTTGTATGATAAATAGACTTGAGTTAATATATATGCATATGAATTAATTTTTTCATATAGATTTAATTTTATATATGTATGTAAATTAATTTTTTGGGAAAAATTTTGATGGTTTTTTTTATGTTTTTTTGTTGTTTTGGGGGGGGGGGGGGGTTGTGCTATAGAAGAAGCTCTTCAGCCCGATTTATGAGTCTGTTCTCCAACACTGAGCCCTAGGCTTCATCGCTAGTGCTGTCTCACCACCACCGCCGCCGCCGCCAGCTCACCTTGGCTTCGCATCTTACCTCGATTTTCGAGCTCACCGCCGCCTCAATCTGCCGCTGGAGTCACATCGCCGCTGCACTTTCCTTTTCGAGCCTAGCCCCTTGTTCACCCCCGCTCCTCTTCGCTAGTGCTGCCCAGCTGCCTCTGTTCCTCGTCGTTCAACATTGTTCCACCTCGTTCTGCTTGGTAGTTCTTTTATTTGTGGTCCTCCTTTAACTATGTTAATTTGCTTTTTGTCTCATATTGTTTATGCATAGATATTGTGAAATTTGGTCCTCCTTCAATGTGATATCAAATCAATTGTTTATGCATAGATATTGTGAAATTTGGTCTTCCTTCAGTGGTTTTCAACTACGATGATATCTGTTCTTGTGGTTTGTGCTATGTTTCAATTCAACTTCCATGCTGCAAAATATTCGTATTTGTGGTTCATGCTGTGTTCGTTTTGTGGGTTCTGATGTTCTACAAATAAAGTGCTGTTGTCCTGTGCTGCGTTGTGTGTCATATTTCGTATGATCCATTTATTTTTTAAAAGTATATTACCAGATTAGACAAAGTGCAATGTTGAGAATTGTTGGACTATTTTTAGGGACGCTTTAATTAGATTTTTATTACCAAATTTGTTAATTATTCGACAATTTTCTTAACAAACATGTTGTTGGGCTTAGGGATATAGATGATGATAAACAAAAGAAGTTGAAACAGATTAACTGATCTAGATTAGATTCTAATGTTACTTCTATGAAACACTCCAAGAAACCAACTTATAACAAAATATTAATATTGTCTCCAATGCAGCAAGAAAACCAAAGCAGGAGCTGAGTACGACATGGAAACGAGCACCAAAGAAGACTTAGAAATCCAGAAAGTGGAATTTGATGCTTCGGAAATTGATTACGTTAGTTACGGCGGCGAGCACCATCTCCCACTCATCATGAACCTTGTCGACCAAGAGCTCAGCGAACCTTACTCTATTTTCACATACCGATATTTCGTCTATCTCTGGCCTCAGCTTTCTTTCTTGGCCTTCCACGAGGGTAAATGTGTGGGCACGGTGGTTTGTAAAATGGGGGATCATCGTAACATTTTTAGAGGGTACATTGCCATGCTGGTTGTGATTAAGCCTTACAGAGGAAGAGGCATTGCTACAGAACTTGTTACTAGGTCTATTAAGGTGATGATGGAGTCGGGTTGTGAAGAGGTTACATTGGAAGCAGAAGTCACAAACAAAGGTGCATTGGCACTCTATGGTCGCCTTGGCTTTATTAGGGCTAAGCGACTCTTTCACTACTATTTGAATGGAGTTGATGCTTTCCGTCTCAAACTTCGTTTTCCTCGCCTGGAGTTGCATCCATCTTTGCCTATGACGGCAGATAAATATGGGAGCCGTATGCATGGTGATCATGATGATTCACCATTTGAAGAATAATTTGATTTCATCAATGACTTTAAGGAAAGTAGAAACTTCTTGAGCATATTGACACACCACAATTTACATCCCCATGGAAAGGCTTTGAATTCTGTACCCAAAATTAAAATCAGTTCTTCTCACATAAATTACATTATCAGATAAGATCAATACGCGCGGATTATCTTTTCAAGTCCTTTCATTTTGCATTTCTTTTTATTTTTTTATCCTCTTTAGTCCTTTTCTTGTTATTCTTTTTTTTTTCTTCTTATTTCTTCTTCTTCTTCCCTTTCTTTCTCTTTCTTGCGTTTCTTTCTCTCTTATTGTCATATTTCTTTTTGTCATTTCAATACTTTGCCTTTTCCATTGGTGCCATATTATTAATGGTCACTATTTTTGACAATAAGATGGGAGAGATAGAGGCAACAATGGGATCATTAGTGATCATCAATAAGATGGCAACAATGGGAGAGATAGAGGTAGTGAATAAGAATAATGATGACAAGAAGAAAGATACAAGAAGAAATAAAAGAGAGACAAGAATGAAAGAAAAGGAACAAACCAAATGTGATACACACTATGTTGAAGTAATTCCATTTTTTGTAATATGATAAAGTAGTAGGGCAAAATTACGAACTCACTTCCATGAGGAACAAAACAAATGTGATGCCCAGTATGTAATTCAATTTGCATGAGCCTCATTTAACAACTAAGATCGACCACGAGTCATGAATCTGTTATGTGCGATGCACAATTCAAATGTAAAACATGAAATATCATTTATGCTATACTTTTCTTTGTTCATGCTTTCTTTTTTCAGTGAATCTGCTTTCGTTTGTAATAGTTACTCTGCTAAAACAGAGTTCAGATGATTTGGTTTGGAATTATCAATTATTAAAAATATTCAAGTACATTGATTCAGAGCTTAATAGAATTACACTATGAAGCAAATTGTTTAATTTATTTATTTTTTTACATAAATTGTTTCGATAATTAGAGTTTTGTCATTTTTAAATAAAATTGATTGAACAAAACAGATAATCGATCTTTGATAGAATTCGATATGGTGGTTGCATGTAATTTTGTTAGATTGGGAAAAAAATTCAAGCACAAATATTTTCGATTCTGTAAAAATCGAATGTGGTGATTTGTCTTTGAGCATACTCTATAGTACCAAATTTTATCCCGAGTCCAGACGAGTAAAGGCGGTTGGTGGAAACAAAATAGTGTAGCGAAAATCAAGAGAAGGTCTGGCAAAAAGCATAGAAGACACTGGGAGAAATAATTTTACATAACCAGTTGAAAGTTTTGTTTCCTTTTTTCTTGGTACAGTGAAACTTTTGTTTCTTATTATTCATATTTACTTCTTATCATTTTTATAATCTAATGTAATGATAAAGGTCTTATCTTAATTGTAATTATCAATTGTAAGTGAAAATTTGTTTTCAAATAGGGTTTAATTGAGATGCACTGACAGTGTAACATAATTTTACACTGTTAGTTAATAAAAATGCTAGAAAGTGAGAAATCATAGTGGATCCCTCATTGTAATATATGGTTATTTGTATGAGTTGGCATTTTCTAGCATTTCTATTAGTTGACAGTGTAGAATTATTTTACACTGTTGATGTATTTAAATTAAATTCTTTCAAATATAGGAAGCTAGGAAATCATAAATTGTATTGCGAAATTGTTGGAGTTGTGAGAAGGGGTATGAAGTTGAGATGTTTAGTAAATATATAGGGATAATGATGAAGAATCTCTCATTTTTTATTTTTGTCCAAATACTTTATAAGCTTTTTTTTTTTTTTTTGGTATTAGTAACTCTTGTACAATGTTTGGTTGGAGGGATGATTTGGTAAAATCCTAGTATTCGTACTTTTGACATTACATGTAAAAATTAAAATTAAATTTAGTTTTAGATTTACATTACAAACATACATTCAGGTTAGATTGTTTATTTTTTCTGTCAAAATATCTCTCTATAAATTTCAAATCGTAAGCTACTTTAAACATATGTATTATCATGCACAAGTTTTATTCTTTAACATTTAAAAATATACTTCCGTTTGCATAAGTTCTTGTAAATAAATAAATTTCTAAAACAAAAGAGAAAGGAACAAAACAAAAAAGCTTAATCCCAAAAGAATATCCAATTATTCAGTTAACGCTACAAACACTTTTTTTTTTCTTTTAGGGAATACAAACACAATATTATTAGGTGGAGACTAGAGACGGGTATGCAGACCACCTAGCTTACTTAACCTTGTCCGCAAGGAATTATATTTAAATGGATTGGATTGAGATGGTCCACAAAATGAATGGACTGCCATTTGTGTTAGCCCACGTCTACACCATATAAACCCATGGGCTTGGGGGTTGGTCTGCATTGCATTCTTTTTTTTTTTCTCCCTTCTTTTTGCCTTTTGTTTTTTGGTAGCCTTGCAAATCAATGGCCACATGAAAGAGAAATTCAAATCATCTTCAAGAAAGGGGAAAAATAATTAGATTATATTCAAAAAACCAATAATCATGGGGAAGAACAATTTTACAATGGAAAACCCAATAACAAAGGAAATACATTACAATCTCACCAAGAAACCAAAATCGGAGAAGACACCAAAATATTCAAAAACCAAGAGGGCACTTTGCAACCTATGAGGCCCTTGGCGTACTGGTCACAAATGGTGGTGATGGCTTCAATTCCCAGCAGTGCAGCATTGTTCCTGGCGGCTGGTCACCAATAGCAGTAATGGCTTCGATTCCCAAAACTATGACATCATTCCTAGTGGCGATGGCATTATTCCCAATGGTAGTGGTGGATGAGTGAAACAAAGGGTTGGCAATTCTGAGTAAGAAAGAGCACTAGCGATTTGTGGTTGTGGGTGTGAGAAGGCATCAGCAGTTGTGTTTGTGGGAGAAATAAAGTGAGGAGAAGGGTATCAAAGAGAGGAGAATTGAGAGGAGATATGCGGCCACTATGAGACTTGAGGGGAGAGTGAAATTTTTTTTAGGGTTTGAGGGGGAAAAGGATTGATTGCATTTGTTTGTGGGGTGTAATGGGTTATGGGTTTGAAATTGGAACTGGGCCTATAGTGATGAGGGCTGCATCTGAATTCCCACATTCCATCACATATACATTTTTTTTTAAAAAAATTAAGCGGGCTAGTGGGTTAGTTTGCTAACCGTGGATTTAGCCTACTTAATCTACAAGTTAAGCAAAGCGGGCCAAAAAACCTGCAATTTAAATGAGTTAAAAAAATCTTAGTCCTAACTCGTGCAAATTGTGAGTTAAACGGGTTAATTAGTGGATCGCGGCCCGTATACCCAGCTCTAATGAAGACATTATAAGAAAAATAAATGATATAAGTAATATATGAAGTGAATTATTATTATAAACTATCTGAGGTCAATTATAATTAGAGATAAGTAATATATGTTTGTAATTTTATTTTTATCTTTAAATTATTAGTAAAGTATATAGTGTATATATACGTTTTTTTTAATTTTCAATTAATTTTTTTATATAATTGGATAAGATTCAACTCTCAAAAAATAGAGAGTAATTAGGATATATTAACCAATCCAAAAAATAAATAAATAAAACAAGAAATCGAGCTTGAGAGGCCTCGAGACCACCCTGGTAGTAGCGAACAGCTCTTGCGGCCGTTCAATTTCTCATCAAACCACTAAAAGACCATTTGACTTCCGCCAGCGGTTGGCCACCCACCCGGATACATTTGAGACAAGCCAGAGCACCACTGTTGGCGGCCACAAACAGGTCAACACGGCACTCAAAGAAGGCCAAAAAACAGCAATGCAAAACCTTATGCGAAGGCCAAAACACACAAAAAAGAGCTCCAAGATCTTCAACATTACGGCTACCTACACACCCAAGTCCACCTTCAATTAGCTCCACTAACAGCAGTCACAACCTAGTCACCGATCATGGGCCACACCAGCAAAAAGGAATCCTTGCCCTCTTCAAACCTTGCACAGAAGACTCACAAAAAGCTGCGACCTTGCCAGCCACCAACAGCCTAGCCATCCACACACGAATTGGAGATAACATGGAGAGCAATTACCACCAGGGCTTTTCTTAAACCTTCTAAGCGTAATTTTCACAATCCAATTATCGCGATCCACAGCGTATATGTTACCCTTGCAAAAGATAACATCCGCAAACACTTGTCGCTTTTCGGTTGTTGGATAGCTCCAGAATTTGTCACCGGACTTATAATGGGCCAACTTGCAATAACCACTATATATTGTCATGACTTCATAATCATCAGGTGATGTATAAGGGTCTTTTGACAAAATGGCCTTGACAACTCCATTTTCATCCATCTCCAAAACTTCGTCCTCAGGAATAAATTGCATTGGCGGTAGTTTGATCATAGTTTCACTTTCGCCAAGGAAAGGGTTTATGAGAATGAGTTCTAAACTTGATTTGTTCTCCACAAAAAACAACCATCCATGAGAGGATCCACAACATCTTTTGTATGGGAGGTGTAGTTGAATTCGATCGTAGACCATACCTTTGGTGATGCTGTACAAGCCACGTCTTTCTTGGTGGCCTTGTGTGGGAACCACAAACAGAGGAAGTTGTTGGTTGGTGTGGAGAAAGTGCTTGTCTTTGTAACTTCTATGAGAGAATGAAAGCCAAGGCTTGCACACTGCACCGAATCGAACATAGTCAGAGAGTTCATCTAACCTATTTGTGATCATGTGCAAAAGATCATCAGGAAGCAGTGCCCATTGGGATGAATTTGTGCTGTCATCCACAGGGCTTGCCATCATATAGAGCTCTAACTTTCTAATCAAAGAGCTAACTTCTCTTCGTGACTGCGGTATATACCCATCCACCTACGTCTCTATAAATGGTTGTTCAGGATTTTTATTGGATTGGGTTGAATTTAAAATATTTAAATAGATTCAAGGGAAAACGCCACAATTTTTCTTTCCTATTTGAATTCGGATTATGTGTTCTTTTAAAAAGTATCTTTTTCAAAAAGCTTGGATATCAACTGAAAAAAAAAAAAGATTTCCTTTAATTTAAATTTTGAATTGATTTTAAGGATTATCAAATAATGTATTATTAAGAGAAAATTTTGAAGACATTTTGAATAAATGGAAGTTGAATTTAAATATAGATCAAATTTATTTGATTGAAACAGTGATTATGAGGATAAATTAATAGATATTGTTGAGGTAAAAGACACATTTCTAACTTACAGGGCACTTGGATGGCAAGTAATAGAGGAAGAGAAGGAACATACCGGGAAAGGGAAGTTCTTCCCTTATTTGAAAGTTTAATAATGGGTAGAAATGAAAAAGAATTCATGAAGAATAGTTCTCTATTATTCCCCTCAAAAGCTCATTTTTTTTCATTCTCTAAATTTGGTGTAGAACAAGGGGACTGAAAACCTTTGAGTTAAAAAAATAAGTGTTTTATATTTTTATCCCTTGTTATATTTATAAATATTCATATTGCATAAATACAAGTACGAATTTTTTTTTCGATGAAAAATACGTGTATGAGTATTGAATACGATATTATATGATATGTAAATATAATTCAGCAAAGAAATTATATGTAAATACAAAAAATATCTAAAAATGTAAAATACAAAACGACAATTTGTCTCTTGATTTTTTTTAAAGACAATTTGTTCTTTGAGCGAGTTACAAAGTTTCTTTAAATTGTTGGGCAAATATAAAGAATTGCCTGGTGCGTTTCTTCTGTCGAAAATTTGTTGCCACTTCCATAATTCGATAGTAGTTATAATAGAGTTGGAAAAATCTTTTTTGAAGCTGCCCAATGGAGTAAAATTTTCTAACGAAATATTCAACAATAATAAGTTTTACCCATATTTCAAGATAAACGCAATCTTATTAAAATCTAAATTAATTAAGCCGATAAAAAATTAAAATTATATAAATTTTAATTAGATTTTTGAAACCCATAATTGCGTAAGAGTAATTGATGGCATGTATATATGTGTAAAATTTCTATAGAAGAAACCCCTAAATATCATGTAAAAAGGATTTTCCAACCCAAAATATCCTAACTGCATCCTGTTTTGATTTAAAGTTTACTTATATTTTATTTGGTTAAGTGTTGAGCAAGGCATATTATCGATGGTTTAACTACAAAAAAAAAAAAAAAATATTACCAATAGTTTATTAGTATCTTATTCAGCATCCCGATGCTATAAGAGCTGTACTAGGTTGTTCATTTGAAATGCATAAGAAAATACTAAAGTACTAGTATTTTTGTATCTGTGCAATGCACGAAATTTTAAAAATTAAAGTTAATGTATATAAATTTTATGAATATAAGTTCGAAGTATATTATAAATGTGTTTAGGTTAATTAATTTTCTTTATTATTTATTTCAAAATATCAGTAAATTTTAAACTATAAGCTACTTTAAATACACGTTTTATCTTGCACAAGTTTTATTTTTACTTTTTAAAAATATATTTTTGCGTGCGCAAGTTTTAAGTGTAAATAAATAATTTTTTTCTTCAGCGAAATATAAAGCAAAAAAAGAAAGCGCCTGGTCCCAAACAAACACTACAGACCCAATATCAGTAGGTGGAGACGTTATATTAAAAATAAAAAATTTGCTCTCTTTAATTCAAAATAATTGTCATTTTGAGTAAAAAAATTTTGATATCTTTGAGTAAAAAATTTTAGTTCATATTATTTGTCTCTATCATTCTCATATTTTAATAAAATATTTATTACAAATTTTTCTATTTTATCATCCACATAATTCTAAACACAGCAAATAGTGAAATATTAATACAATAAATTAATAATTAAATAAGGGCATTTTAATAAATATTTTTATAATCAATAGGTTTTTTGAATTTTCTAATACTTGTGCAAATGATCAAAATAACAGCTATTTTAAAATAGAGGGAGTAATTAAAAACAAGGATGACATGTTGTTTGGGCTTTGGAGTGGCCACTCTAAATTGGCAACTAAACACAAGATACCACAAAGTGTGATGTCTAAATTTTTTAAATTGGGCGCAAATAATCAATATGATATGTAATTATAATCAATAATTAGATTCATAGGAACTATATTCTATAAAAAGTTATTGAAAATGTAAGTGTATCAAGTTATATATCGATGTCAATGGATCTTGTCTCTATTATTATTATTATTATTATTGTTTTATATAGGTATCGTTTACTGGAGGCAATTATATTTGAGATAATATTGGATACTAAATGTGAACACTTTGTTAAAATATAAAACTATTCATGTGTCTCTATATAACAATTTAAGCTTTTGAGATAGATGGTCCATAACATAGTATCAGAGCTTCTTCTTTTTTTTCCCCAATAGCAACAAGGCTCAAAAACCCAATAACCAGGGCGAGCAGAGTTAGAGTTGAAAAAGCAAAATAAACAAAAGAGTTAAAGAAAAGAACTGATAACAAAAAAACTAATATCCTATGCTATACCCATAGCCACCAATCTGCACCCAATCAAAAAACATATCGCGATTAGTATCTGCATCAACAATGAAATCCGATGTTGATGCTGAACAAGTACTCCATAATAGTTTTTAAGCACCAACTCTGGAAGTGAAATAGTTGAATAGCGCCCTGCAGTCAATATGGACATATCCAGCTTTGAATTTGATTTCATCAACGAGACCCTCGTAGGCATTGAAGCATGTTAAACTCTATCAAAGCAGCCTGAGTTCCAATAGTTCCAATTGTGAATAAGCTCCATCATAAAGGATTTCCAGCACACCACTTTGTTCTGAAAGATGATATTGTTTCTCAGCATCCACACAGACCAAATAACAGCATAAAAGCAAGATAGCCATTGTCTCCTCTAATTCCTGGTACATTTGATCGCAGCCCATGATTTAAAGTTACTCCTTGGGTGAGACCCCATCACCCAAGTCATCCCCCACCAATCACAGCAACAGGACCAAGTCTTCCAAGCAAACTTACATGTAAAGAATAGGATAGACTAAGCGGTCTAAAGTTTAATCCTTGTTTGTCCTTATTTTTCTAAATATATGTTGAGTTTCAGCACAAGATAGGATATACATGTGCATTGTCTATATTTCAAGCTCAAAAAGGGTTTTGCGTAAGGGGGTGTGTTAGAATATAAAACCATTCATGTAAAAAAAAAAAAAAAACCAAGCGCCATTCTTCTCTCTCTCTTGTTTGAAGCGCAATAGTTCTCCTTCATTGATTCAGTTTATGGGAGGTGTCACCCCATGGAGGTGGTTTATCCCCCTCCATGGTGGTTAGTCATTCCCTTCTCTTCTGGTTTTTAGCTTCTTTTTTTTCTGCTCTTTTGTAGCCAACCCTTTCCTTAGATGATAGTATATTAGATCTTTATATCCAATGAGTTTTCTTAATGATAGGATGGTTGGATCAAGGACTCATGTTTTGGGATCTTTTGGTTATAGTTATCTCTTGGACCAAAAGACTTTGCTTGTGGCAATAATAGGTTGATAACTTGTACTGGTGGATGTTGGTTGAGGGATTTTTGATACAGTAGGTATAACAAATGGTTGTATTCGAAGGTTTTGATTATCCAATGTGTACCACATAGAGTGCTACTAGTATACATGATAGGGACCATAGTGTAAGAGATCTAGTTGATTAGGTTACAAGGATTCAAGTTGGAGACATGGGCTGATTTGGGGTGCTCTTATGTTATTTGGGCTAGATATTATCATCATTAGGTTTGGCCCATTAATTGGAGTTTAGTAATTATGATATTTTGGGCATTAATTTTATTGCTATTTGAATTTTAGCTAGGATTAGTTATGATCAAATTCTTTAGGATGAGATCAAATCTTTTTTTTTTTTTTTGGTTGGGATCAAATCTTTCAGGATTTTCAGGTATTCATTATATTTTCTTTTTTTTTTAATATTTAAATAGGTAAACTGACCTATAGACAAGGCAGAGTTTTAATTGAGAGTTGCGGATATCATACAGTTCTAAATCTTTTACAGATGTCACATTTCTACGTGAGGTTCGTATCAATACAGACTTGGCGACCAACGTGTTTATGAAGCTACATGTCGCTGTTTTGAACATCTTAACTTTGAGAAGTTACAACTGTAATGTTCTATTTCTATATAGCTTGAGTATATTGGTTTTATGATGCCTTAGATAGATTTGAGATCTAACGTGTTCATTTTTGCTTTCATAGATAATTATGGTGTGATGTGATTGCATCCATATTCTAAGCCATTTACTAAAGTTATATAGTACTTATTAGTTAATTTCTTAAGCTTAGTTTTTTTGTGTCAACAAGTTCTACTATACCGGTTCTTCTATTGTAATCAAGCTTTGCATTTGATTATTAATCAATGAAACTTTTCTGGCAATATATATATATATATAAAATCATTCATATATTTTTATTCAACATTTTAAGCTTTTGAGGGAGATGGTTCATGACACAATGTTCCAAAGAGGATTCGGATCATGATTTGTCATGTTATGGAGAAACGCTTTCACTAGATCCAATCCCCATTGGTTGAAGTTATTAGTATTATTATTATTATTATTATTTGAGGACAATTATAATTAGAGACTAATAAGTATTTATAATCTTTGAATCATTAGTAATGTATGTTATATTTCTATACGTGCCACTTATGTTCAATTTTGTCTTATACTTTACTATAACCTTATGTTAAACTCACAGTATTATAATTGCGAGTTAGCAATAATCAGTAAGGATGAAAGTAAAATGATTGCCAAGTTAAAAAAATTTTCGTATGGCGAATAAATTAAAAAATAAAGATTATATATGAAGATAAAATTATATTTAATATAAATTTTTACATAATTGAATAACTAATTAATAATAATAACTTAAAAATAAAAAATAAATGACAAAGTGTAAATCTTCTTTATAAATATTTAAGTATTTATAAATATAATCATAACAAACAATACAAATGGAGTAATTAGTGAAAGAGAGGGCCCTATAAGCCTCGCTCCCATATTTTATTTTTTATTATTATTCTTTTATGTTGTGAATTGGTTTAATCTATTTTTTACTTTTTTTTTTTATGAAGAAAACAGGAGAAGGGGGAATGGGTATTGAATACAGGACATTTTAGGCTAAAATATAATCATTAGACTATGAACTCATCTGTTTAATCTATTTTTCACTTGTTCAATTGTTTTTTACTTTTTTTTATTTACCAATTTGATTGTAATTCAATTTTTCAACTTGCAAATGGACAAACTTTTATTCGATTCATAGGTTTTTCAATAGAACCAGCAGTTCTATTGTTTTTGTCCGATAATTTACCATTCGTAATAATAATGGAATCAATATATTTATTACAATTTTGTTTATACAAAAGTAAATACAAATAATGGTAAAATGGGTTATTACTTGGATTTTTGGATAAATAAAATACAATACATCAATAAACCAGTTTTGCAACTTATTTAATAAGTTTTTCAGGTTTAGAAAATGGTCACCAAGTTTTATTTAAACGGCAAAAAAGAGATAATTGAAAAAATGGAATCGTAATTATGTTTTATTCAAATTGAAAAAGCTATGGGAACAATCCTTTTATTTAGAAAAGACTTTTTGAAAATCAGATTTATGCTCTAGAGGTTATTAGGTTTTTTTACGTAAATAAATTAAAAAAATTTAATAATTATGAAATTAAGACAATTAAAAAGTAATTACGAAAATATGGGGTAATTCGGGTATTAGAGAAATCGGCCTACATGTTAGATCAATTCGGCCTATGTGGGTCGATTTCTATTGAATACTTTTCTATAAAAACCCTCCAACGGGAAACAGATACACATCACTCTTTGTTTGTCATAAATTCTATCTTTACAAGGAAAAATGTCTAAGAGATTTATCATATTGATTCACCACAATAGTGAAATCATAAACACAGCCGAAAGTACTACATTTTATAGTCAAAATCCAGTTGGTCTTACTATTTCTTCATCATCTACAACTCTGTCAGTGTTGTCAAATGGAATATTGAAAAAGTTGGATCTTCTCAAGCGAAAGCAAATAACTGGAATGACGTACAGAATGCCTGCTGCATTTGGGCTTGATGTCGTCCGGTACACAAGTTTTCCTATTGGAAGTGATGAAGATGTGAATCTGATGTTCTACTATCACTCCCAATGTCTTGGAATTCATATTATGGAATTATTTGTGACCTTTGAAGACATAAACAGCAGCACAGAAGGCTCAACTCACAACCCACAGTCTTTTGGAATGGACGTTAGTGGTAGAGGGTCAGGTTCTAATCCTATACTATGTGTAACTCCAGTAGCTGCAGCTTCTCCGTCTTTTGATTTTTACTGTCAAAATGAAAATGTTGGGCATGAAGATACAGAGGATATGGAAGATGGTAGAAGTTTAAGGCAGCTAACAATGGACATTGCACAGCCACTTATGACAGATGACCCAATTGCGGGTGTTGAAAGTTTTGATCATCATGAAGGCGAAGAGGACAAGCCGCTTCAAGTATTAGTTGATAGTGATAGTAGTGAAGGCTCAGACGGAGAGGATGCCCTAATGACTGATAACCAACCATCGAAAGCTCGACTAGCGATGTCCGACTCACAGAATCATCCACATCATTATTTGTATTTAAACTTGGATGCGATGCCACAAAACACATCTGTAGGGCTCCGTGGAACTATAGGGGATATCTTATATAATGCAAGGGAGGATGAGTTGTACATTGAACAACAATTTTCTAATAAGAAAGCTGTGTTATTTGCTGTTAAAAATTATAGTATTTGAAGATCAGTTGAGTACAAAGTATTCGAGTCTAATCAGTTGACATACCAAAAAAAATGCAAGTACTTTGGTAATGGGTGTACATAGAGTATATGCATTACATATCATCAAAAAAAGGAGCGGTGGGAAATTAGGAAGTAAAATGGCCCACATACGTGTTCGTCCACTTCTCTTTCGCAAGATCATCCGAAGTTGGACACAAATGTTATATGTGAGACCATATTTCCTATGATACAGGTTGATCCAACGATATCCATTAAAGTGCTGCAAGGATCGGTGGAGGTGAGGTATGCTTTCAAGACTTCGTACAGGAAGGTTTGGCTAGCGAAGCAGAAGGCTATTGCTAAGGTTTATGGCGATTAGGAAGCATCGTATCATGAGCTTCTGCGATGGTTGCAAGCTTTGCAGATGTTTGTGCCAGGTACCATAGTCCAATTGACTACTTTGCCATATTATAATGGGAATTTTCTCGATAGGAGCTGTATGATATTCCACCATTTATTTTGGTCATTTCAATCTTGTATTGAAACATTCAAATATTGCAAGCCATTCATTTCAGTCGACGACACCCACTTATATGGAAAGTATGGTGGCACACTTCTGATGATAATCGTACAGGATGGAAACTCTAATATTCTGCCAATTGCATTTGCAACGGTTGAGAGTGAGACCAGGGATGCCTGGTCATTTTTTCTTAGCAATCTATGCCAACATGTGACACCACAGCTAGGAATTTTTATAATTTCTGACCATCACAGGGCTATCAAAGCAGCATTAAATTCAGAAGACAATGGGTGGTATCCTCCAATGGCATATCATGCATATTGCATACGGCACATTGCTACAAATTTCACAATTCAATTCAAGAGAAAAGATCCACGTCGAGCCCTTGTGAATGCGGCATATGCAAAGACTCAGCAGGTGCTTGTATATTATTATGGGTTATTGAGAGATAAGAATCCAACAATGTGTGCATGGATTGATAGGATCCCAAAGAAAAGTAGACACAGTATTGTGATGAGGGATGAAGGTTCAGGTATATGACGACCAATTTGTCAAAGTGTATTACTGCTGTTCTAAAAGGCACCCGCAAACTTCCGATTACAGCCCTTGTAAAGTCCACATACTTCCGTCTTGTTGAGCTATTTGTAAGAAAAAGGCAGGAGGCCAAGGCCCAACTTGTGAGCGGACAAATGTTTTCACAGGCGTTGATACGAGCAATTGAGATAAACAAGCAGTCCATTGCCACCATGAATGTGTCGCAATTTACACATGCAAGTGAGTCATTCGTAGTGGAAGAACTTGCACCAATAGCGAGTTGGAGTCACCAAAGCTATAAGGTGAACTTACGAGAGCATCAGTGTGACTGTGGGTACTTTCAGACCTTACACTTCCCATGCCTGCATGTACTTGCTGGATGTGCATATGCGCGAGTTGATTGGGGTACATATGTGGATGATGTTTACTGTATTCAAAGTGTATTCAATATCTATAAAATGGAATTTGCCTCTATTGCAAGTGAAGAATTTTGGCCTGAATACTATGGAATTCCAATACGGCCAAATCCAGAGCATAGCAAGCCACTGAGGGTCGGCCGGTTTCAACGAGAATCCGCAACAACATGATAAGGTTGAGCGAGGGCAACCAAAGCGATGTAGTCTTTGTAGGCAAGAAGGACACACCAGACGAAGATGCCCGACCTTAGATGCTTCAAGCTCCAACCATCCTAGCATAGACAATTGATATCTTTGTTTCTAGTTCATCTTCCTGTATTAATTTCTGTTGTTATATACTTTAATGTTTATTATATTGTATTTGTAGTTAATTTATTCTGTTGTTGTATTCTGTTCTTATTTGCATGTTAATTTTTGTATTTTTATTTTGGATAAATACAATCTACATTATATTTTGGAGAAGATGCAATCTTGAGTTTAATTTGATAAAGATAATTACCTTTCTTTCAACTAATCCTAACTTTATAGCCACGAATCACTGATAAGAAGATAAAGAAAAATAGAGACGGAGAGAGATAGAGGGACAGAAAGAGTAAAATAACATAACATTAAATATTAAATTACAATATCTATACTAAATTAATGTAAATCAAGCTAAAACTAAATAATAATGTCACTACTAAATTAAATTACAAAATTACAATCACATTTAACAAAAGTTATACTATTACAGTTAAATTAAAATGAACTCTAAGAAAAAGGGAAATGAGTAGTGAATGCCAAAGAGTATTCCTCGAGCAATTCCTGCAAAAACACATGAAAATTATTCAAAAAAGTAAGAAAAAATACTACAATTGTCTAAAATTGAAAATTTTGGATATTATCACAAATACCTGATTCATGCATATCCTAACTATTCCGATAGTGTCGTCTAGGAGCTGGAAGAGGACAACCCATGTGACACTGATGGGGTCGAATCTCCCGCATCGATCTGCCTTGTCCATCCACTAGTTGTTGCACCTAGTGTTGATCCTGATCCTCATGGTGGTGCTGCTGATCAAAAGTACTAGAATCAATATGTGCTGTCGTGAATGTAGATGGTGGTGTCCCACCAAATAGATCAAAACCATACATCATCCGATGTGCAGATTTAGGCGAATGTAGTGGCATGGTCAAGAATGGTATGTCTAGTGCATTCAACTCAATAACTTCATCCATAGATGTGGCCTTGTAGCACTTAGATGTCGATGGTACATCATGTGAAACCTGAGATACAGCAACAGGGGCAGCAACCTCTTAGTATGACTTGTATATGTCCGTCTCCTGAACATGAAAATTCGCATACCCGGGAGGCGTTTGTGAATTGAATAGCTCATCAACTCATCAAAACTCACAAAGTCTAGGGTCAATATCCTGGCTGAAGAAACGACCTCATGGCTAGAACTATAAAACTGATAGAGGGAGTCTGGCATAAAAAGGTTGTTGCGACTCGGCATAGAAAAGAGGCTCGATTCCACGTGATCAAAATTATGATACTCTTCGTCGGCATCCTCATCAGAGCCAACATCTCGCCAATGGGTGCGACTGCGGGAATGGCCCCCTCTACGTCCTCTACCCCCCCAACCTTGATGACACGGGTCGGGTATATGATCTGGTCTTCGAACAAATGGCGGTGGTGGGACATCAATAGGTGCTTCAGTTGGGAGTTTCGCCATCGTATGGTCACTTCCTGCTCTTTCTATTGATAAGAAACGACGTGCAACACTGGAGTACTATTTGAAATACGCGACAGACGGAAGAAGGCTTTGTGCAGGGGGAAACTCAACAACTCGGCCCCTACGGTCATCCCATATCTCATAATACTGTTGATAGTGCATAGGCCACCAATAATCAGTGCCCCTCCCATCAGTACAATGCAGCTTGTCAATGTTTAGTAGATCCTCTGGTATATGTTGCTGCTCGCCAAACTGTCGAAGGATATGATCAACTTGATGCCACTCCACGATAACAAAGCATAACAGGGATGTCACCGACACCCAAATATCGGATTCAGCATATACAAACTGAGATGCCTTCGCTCTCACTTCTGTATACTCATAGGGCCTCCATCGAAACCGCAATGTACATCAATTAACTGTTAGATGCCAGTTTAGAAAATTGTAGTCCTAAGTCAATATTCTTTTTACACAGCTTACCCCATGAACATCGACAATGCCAAGATCGTCTCTAGCATGAAGAAGTCATCTTTTCTCTAAATCAAATGAACATCAATATCCTCCCCACCTATTAAAAAAATTAATTAGTACTCTTGTAACATAAAAAATAATAAATCAAATTGACCATTTTTTTTAAAAAAATTACCTCCCAGCTAATGGAAACCTCAATGGACATCGACGATATTTTGCAGGATGTAATGCTGGTATTCTGTAGACTGCCCATGATTATAGAAGAGTTAGGCACCCAGCAATGTTCTGGGTTGAGTGCTTAACACTGCGATGTAATTGGCGATAGAGATTCGCCAATACTACAGAGCCCTAACTAAGTCTCCCAATCTCACCAAAGCCACGGAGAAGAGGAAGCCATTTCAGACTTATTCTCACAGCTGATGCATCTACCATCAAAAACCCGTCAAGAAGCCATAGAATAAATGCACAAGTATGGCATGCAATTGTCTCCTCCAATGCATCAACATCCAAAGTTTGAAATTCTGAGCTCAACCAGATGAGTGTAAACTGCTTCCTTGTATTTTTGACTCATCTGGGACAACCCCAAGAAGCTCTCTATAGAAGTTCCGTATATCATAGTTCCAGTAGGTCTCCCAGTTAGTTGTGCATCTGCTAACTGGCTCACCATCAATGTTTAATCCAAGTTGGAACGTAACATCCTGAAGTGTGATGGTGTACTCTCCAAAAAGCAAGCAAAACGTATGTGTCTCCGGATGCCACCTCTCAACAAGCACACTAATCAATGCGCCATCATAGTCAAAGTATGAAATATTTGCTGCATGTCACAAGCCTGCTTGCTCTAAATTATTCTGCATAAGTGGGTGTGGTACCGCTGCTTGAGACTCCTGACACCAACCTCGAAGCACTTGATAAGGCTGCATGTGCAAAGTCAATTTCAAAATTATATTTCAATTCAATTCAAGTTTAAATTGTCACTTAAATCCAAATTACAACATTCAAGACATATCTAATATCGATTTTAAATTCAAATTCACATTACGACTTGCATTCTAATTCACATGCCAAATACAAATTCAAATTTGAATAGCAAATTTAGATTCTCGCTCAAGTTTTAATTCTAATACAATATTACATGATCAAAATTCGAAAATCAAAATCCTCACTAAAATTCAAATTCAAGATTTGAAATTCAACATTCTCATTAAATTCGAGATTCGAATTTCAAATTTCAAATTTTAAATTCAAACTCATTCAAATTCAAATTCAACTTCAAAATAATATTCAAATTCTAATTATAATTTTTATTCTACCACATACAAATTTAACATTCCTGCTCAACAAAAATTCGAATTTAAAATTTGAAATTCCCGCTCAATAAAAATTTGAATTTAAAATTCGCAATTCTCGCTCCCACTTAATAAAAATTTGAATTTGAAATTTTCAAAAATCAAATTTCACATCCAAACTCAATTTCAAAATCATATTCAAGTTCTAATTAGGATTTTAATTCTACCACATTCAAATTCAAATATAAATCCAAATCCAAATCTAAGTTCATAAATCTACGAATCTAAGTTTAACTACAAATCCAAATATAAATTATATTATACCTAATTAATTTAACAAATAAATTACCTGTATATTCAGTTGTCCAGCAATATGATCAGTATAATCCAAACGGCGTAAGTCATACTCCATATCTAGATTTGCAACACAAATACAATAATAAGAATAGCTAATTCGTAAAAATTATGTACAATTTTTAAGTATAAATTTTACCTTTTTTCTTCTTCTTCTTCTTCTTCTTCTTCTTCCCATGCTCCTTTCTCCTCTTTCTTTCTGCCTTCTCTCTCTTTAAAATGGTCTTTCTCTCTCTAAATTTGTTAAATGTATAGAAATTAACCTACCCAAACTATTTTTATAGTGCAATATTTGAATGGAAATCGGTCTAACTAGGCGATTTCTCAAACAAATTTTCTCCTCCGGATTTTTGTAATTAATCTCAATTAATCGTAATTTTATAATTAATAAATCTTTTATTTTAATTATGTGAAAAAACCGAGGTTATTACGTATAGAAAAGGATAAAAGTTTAATCTTAAAGCACTCCTAATACATCTGTCTTTCGATGATTATCTTTAAGTAGTTAGTGCAAATTAATTGATAGCTTGACAATGTTTAATTTTCCCTAAAACAGATATTATAATTTAGCAATTGTATGCGTAAAATAAAAAAATTCAAAAAACTTGATTTTGACTTGACAATAGCAGGGGGGATACATGCTCCTATGCCTAAGATAATATTACAAACTCAAAAACATGTCCTTCCTTATAAAATGGTTATGTATTGATTGATTTTATTTACGATTTTTTATGTATTGATTGATTTTATTTACGATTTTTTTTCTCATAAAACAAAATCCACCATTGCACAAAATTTAAGTCAATACTAGACTACTCGATAACCCTGATGATTTAGATGATGATGAGGGTAGTATTTGTAACTCAATCACCATCACTATTGCACAAATTAAAAGATTTTATGAAAAGATAATTTTATTTGGGAAAGGAGTAAATTGATTTTTGCCATAAAGGCAAATCGTTAAATAAGCTGGACAATGTAAAATAACAACTAGACAAAGAAATCAAGCAATTAATTAAAATAAAGTTAAAAGATGATAATAATAATAATAATAATAATGAGTAAATTTAGAAGATTAATAGATAAACTAAAAGATTAAGTCATCAAATCAACATAGAAAAACTCAAACATTTTTGTATTTTTATTTTATCTTTTTTTAAAAAAAAAAACTTTTACACGCCTACTTGAATACTTCAATGATGTCACACCTTTTCTTATATTTTCACTCAAAATATATATATATATATATATATATATATATATATATATATATATATATATATATGAAGTGTGGAATTGGTGACGTGTTCTTTCCACAATAATTTGGTTTCCTGCCCCACAATTCTTTCATCAATTAACGAGGGCCAGATGGTAGACGTTGTTTCCAAATATACCCATGTTCTGATATCTTTTTCCAGTTCCTTCTATTTGAAATTATCATCCTTCCTTATTCCACGTTATTTTGATTCTTCCCATACCAGTAATCATTCACTCTGTCCTTTATTGGTTATGACATAAGAATCATGACCTTACTTGTGCCTTATGATTATAATCATGTTTTTCTTATCAAACATTAATGCATAGTTTTTACTATTTCCTTCTTGATTAAATTATTCAGATATAATTCAAAATGATAGACTTTTAAATGGCAAGGTTAGACTTCTAAATGTTTTTGCTGTAATTGAAGTTCTTCAATGAAGCAGAGGTTACGAGTTTTTCTTTCATAAAAAATGGGAGTTCATGAGTACCATTGCTGTCATTATCTTTTTTGATGTGAATATAACCACTTTTACATTAGAACAAGTTTACAGTGATTTGAAGCATGGGATGTTATCTCTCAATCTACTCATGTAGCAGGCTTATACACTTTGCATAGGGGAGATAAGCATGAGTAACTGCTATGCTGTCTATTAGTTAATTCTCCCTTACAAAGCATACAAGCAGTGCCTCAAACAGATAACATTGAGCTAATCATTTCTTCAGCCGTACTATTGCTATCTATGTAGCCTACAACGGATAACATGCAGCTCCTTTTCTACATAGGGAAAGATGATTAAGAAGCATAAGCCCCTCTTGAACTGTTTTCTACCTATGCAATTAGGCCACTATCAATCTCTATATGTGATGCATGCGACCTCATCTATTTATCCACTACTAATTTAAATTTGAAAAACATTTTTCGTAGGCAATTCTGCTCATGCAGCTACCATATCTACTTTGGAAATGAGAGATTAGCATGCCTAGCTACTCTGCTATCTAATACTTACTTTTCCTTTGCAAGCATACAAGTAGGCCATTATATAGATAACATAGAAGCAAGAAAATATTTAATACTATAGCCGCAACCTATGCAACCTACAAGTCATGAAATAAGAATCATAACCTTCTATATATGCCAATGTTTTGATTTGTTGTTAGTCACATTATAATTGAACTCTTTGCTTGCAACAGGCATACCTGTTTCAGTGCTCTCCTTCGATCTTCAAATTGCATTCACAATGGCTACAAGGTATGACTTAGTCAGAGATGTGAATGTTGGCTGTCAACAAAAAATCTGGAAGCTTAAGGTTAGAGTGATTAGGCTGTGGATTGTCCCTAACTTCATGGACAGAACAAAGAAGGCTTTGCTTGAAATGGTAGTCATGGATGAGCAGGTGATTGTTCATTCATTATGTCATTGTCATATCTTATCTAACAATATGTGCAAAGATTCTCTATGGTCCTCATATCTTTTATTTAACCAATCTGTTATATAACACCAATATGTTATCTGTTATATTATATATTTTAATAATTGTTTATTTAGGGTGATAGAATTCAGTGTTCAATTAAGAGTCAGCATGTACAAATGTTTGAGGATAATCTTATAGAAGGAAGAGTCTATATGATTTCCAATTTCTCCGTAGCATTGAACTCTATCAAGTTCAAGTCAACAACACATGAGTCTAGAATCTTCTTTAAGAAAGAAACACAAGTAAGGCTTATTGAGGACTCTCTTATCCCTATCAATGGTTTTCAATCTGTTCCTAAGAATGTAATTCTTAGAGAAACTCGAGAGGATTCTCACTTGGTTGGTAAGTCCTTTAGCCATTTTTATTTTATTTTAATTAATTATCATAATCCAACATTAGTGGTTTATGGTTTTTATCAGATGACTAATTCTTTTTTAACTGTAGATGTCATTGGACTGTTGACTGCAAAGGGTGATGTGATTGAGTTTACAAAGGATGGAAATAAGAGCAATTACATAGTCATTGAATTGGATGATCTTGAGTAAGCATAATTCTTCTTTGATAGCTTAACTAGAGAATTCTTTAATGTTAATCTATGATAATGCACTTTTGGTTTCCAAAAATTTCTACAAAATTAGGGGAGAGGAAAAGCTGCGGTGTACATTGTAGGAAACTTATGCAAACCAGTTTATTTCTCATCTACAAGACCATCCAGCCTTTGAATACATACTGATACTCCAATTTGGGAAGATGAAGTTTTATAAAGGTCGACTATTACTTCACTTGCTTGGTTAATATCAATTTTGTTGGTTTATATTTGTGTTACATTGATGATGGATCTATTTCATGGTTTTCCTTCAATATTAATGTCATGATTTCTCTTTCAATAGGATCCATGGGAGTCTCCAACACTAACTATAATTCTAAACTGTTCATAAATGCTGACTTGCCAGAAGTGAAGAAATTTAGACAAAGGTACCCCTATTCCTTATTATATAATCCTAATGTTTTATATATGGCTTCAAATTCCTAAATAAGACTGTTTTATAGGCTTATTGCAGATGGTTCACCCTCTAAAACTCAAGTTAGTCAAATAACCCGTGAACCTGCATACTCCATGGAAGATGATTTGCTTAATCAAATAGTCTATAAACCTATATGTGATCTCAAGGAAGTTACTGAGGTTGTTTAAGGCTTTACATTTAAGATATTAACCACAAATTGTTAAGTCTCATATAATCAATTATTGCCTTATTCAATCTTTATTGGTGCAAAAATCAATCTTTGTTACTATTGGAACTATGAAAGACATTGAAAGTGGGAATAGTTGGTGGTACAAAGGTTGCAAGAACTGCTTCCAAGGATTAAAACATCATGCAAGAACTTTCTTTTGCCCTAAGTGTAATTCTTATCCTATGACATTCATACCAAGGTATTCTTATGCCTTTCAAACATAAGGTCTCATGAAACTGAGTCTAATCACATAAGGGAAAACTATAATGGTTAATTTGCTACTATGAACTGTGCAGGTACAATATACATCTTAGGGTTGTTGATGAGACAGACTCAGCTTCATTTATTTTGTATGATAAAGAGGCTACTAAGTACCTTAACATTACTGCTTCTGATCTTAGAGCTTCTTATGTTACTAGGGTACGACTTATGTTAATAATAAGTACTGGAAACATTTTGTTTTAAGCATATAGGATGGATGGCAATGATAATTTTTGTTTTTTGGTCCTTGCATTGGTATGAACTTAGGGTGGAGATAAAAATCAATACCCCGAAGAATTAAATATCTTCAAGGAGAAGAAATTCCTGTTTAAGGTTGCTGTCAAACTTGAAGACTTGAATTCTTTCCAACCCTGCGTCATTACCGTGATGAAGTTGTGTTCAGATGAAGCAATTATTACTTCTTTCATTCAAAAGTACAAGATTGAAGATGTATGACATGAGATATTGTTCTTATACTATTGTAGTTTTTCTATGCTTTCCAAACATACTATTGATCATTTTAATTGCATTCAGTTTATGATCCTACCTAATGCATCTGAACTATAGACTAATCCTACTGAATGTTTTGATTTTAATAAGGTAACCTTATTTATATGTTTATAATTGTAATTTATCAAAAATTCAAATATTCAACATAGTAACTTTGTTTGCTTCCTTTGTCTATTAATATCAATTTTCCTATTGATATCCAGGATTCATGCTCTCAATCCTATGACACAATAAATCAATTAGAGGCACCATCTTTTCAGACTCCATCAAAAGACATGATTGATGAAACTTGGATTGCATAACCTTCCCAAGTTTCACCTGAAGATTTCAACCACTCTACTACCAAGCTTCGCAAAGTGATTAAAGAGCATGAAGATTGAACAAGTTGGGATCAATACATTCAAGTTCAGGATGCTCTTCTACATGATTAGGACTGTTATCAAATTTTTTGTGTTACTGGCATGTAGTTTTGAACAAACTTCTTTATAGAAGTTTAATTTCTTTGTTTCCAATTTATGTTTGCATTGACTTAAGACAAGTGATTATGTTTTAATATCTCTCTTTTGTCAATTAATCTATATTGATTGTGGCTTACCTAGCAAAGTATTTTTCTACTATTTTTGACAGCAAAATTATAACAAATACAACAAGCCTAATATAGAAAATGATTTTAAAGACATTTAATTCCAAGGTAAATTCAAAGTTAAAGAAAAAGTGCAAACTTCTTTAACCAGTTATTCATTATTAAGTAACATTGATTATCAACCTGCAATAGGTGATAGTCATTATAATTATTAATCGCATGGATAATGGCAAGATAACAAAAGTCTTGAGCTGCAATTCTTTCCTTTTTAATAAATAAGGCTGGTGAAGATAAAACAACTACAGATTGACAAAAGTCTGATGTACTTTCTTAAGATTTCCTTTCAATATAAATAACTGATAACCATAAAGGCAAGATGCAGTTTAGGTAAACAGGATTGATAGCAAATTGACATGAAAATTAGAAGAATAGGAAAAAAGGATAAATAAAATGTAATTATATTATAAATGATTGACATGTAAAAAGATCTATATATAGAAGATAATATCATTACAAATCTACTAAAGCAAATGCAAATGATTGCTTATATGTAAATGTGAATCCTAACACATGTTTCAATGTATCCTCCATGTCCATGTGTCGGAAAAAGTTCATGATACCAAGGCATGAAACAAGTAAATCTCTGACATATCTTCTAAGAAGTCATTATGATATCTTTTAGTAACTAGAGCTTATCTATAGGGCTATTTGAATTCCACATGTGGATAACATAGGTGTAGACCAAATAATGCTATGTAGTTGATATTGCTATACACTCTATTCTTCTTTCATCTTCAATTTTGAGAGAATTGCAAGGGTTTTCTACAACAAACTCAATGAATGATATTGACTCCCCACTGAATCACAAGTTGGCAAGGCTCAGGAGAAGGGCCATTTTAAACAACAAGAGGAAAGGACATAGTGTAGAAGATTATGGAAATGGTAATATCACTTTTGATCTGTTATTGTTGTTTTCACTTAATATAACAATTTAGTCTTCAACTGATATTTAGATTATATGTTTATAATTTATGCTGCTTGCATTCAGGTTTTTTCGTTGAGAATTCTTCATACAAAAGATTGTAACCTATTAATGTAGAGAGCATGTCAAGTGCTAAATCTTCCAACAGTCAAGTTTTTACACTGGTAGGAAAGGTTGCACCAGTAAAAATTTCGATAAGCATGAGAAGTCCTCTATCTAACATTTTAGATGGTAACTTCATTTATACATTATTCACTTCCAAGTTCTACAATTTCTATTCCCATTTCTTTGAAATTTCTAATACATTGATTTCATTGTTTGAAAAAACAGTGAATACTAATGATAATCCTGTCACAAATATGACATCTATCAGTAGTGGAAAGGAGAACAGAGCATTTAGCATAAAGAATGTTCAAACTTCAGGAAATTCTACTGAGAAATGTGATTTAGGTAAGTCATAAACAGGTACTTTACAAATTTATGTTTATAGTCATTTGTAGTAATGATAGCACAGAGAATATTTTCATTACAATGAAGGATATTTATTTTTACATATAACTGATAAATTATGGTGATAAATGACAGTAGTAACAAAAACACCAGTCAATGAACTAGGCACAGTTTCTAGATGTTCTCCAAATCTGGCAAGCAAATCTTCTAATACATCCATGCTCACATCTTTGGGATTAAGGTATTTAATAGATTGATGGATATTAGTTTAAAATCTTTTAACCTAATATCTCATAACAGAAGACTATGTGCTTCGTTTTCTTTATTTTTCAAATGCAGTCAACATGTCAAATCTGGGAAGCACTTGGTACAAGGCTCAAGAGTTATCAGTTATGTTAAAAGGACAACTGAAAATCTTTTTGATAACTCAGAATATTGCAATGGAGATTCCTCTAATCAGATATCAGATTTATGTCATTATGAAAATATTGATCCTTTAAAGGACTATGAACGTAAGTTCATGTTTACAAAAAAATTTTTGATTTGATGCAAAACCAACTGTGCTGCAAACTTATTTAAATCACTTAATAGGTTATTTTGTTTATCACAATTGTAGTTATTAATGGCTATGATGACATAAACTTGCAAGAGCATATTAATGACTCCCCTTCTGGTGATGATCCTAATATTTCATGTAAGACAAATGCATGGAATACTTAAGTTAATGAATTGGTTTTTTCATTTAAACTATAACAGTGATGGTTATATGATGAAAAACTTATCATGCAGAATATAACATTGACAGCAATGTGATTGGTGCAGCTGAGGCAAAGGTAGAAGAAGGTAAATATTACAATGTTATATACAATGTCATATAAAACCACTAAAAATATACAGATTTATAGCTTAAGTTGTTTGTCCCTTTTACTTTTTTTTTTTTCTCAAAAACAAAAACAGATACATGGGATATTGGAGACCTACTTCATGAATGTGAATTCTGCAAAGCATTGATGTGGATAAATGAAAGACTTGCAAAACCAAGAAAGTGTAGGACTCCGAAGTTTTCATTATGTTGCATGGAAGCAAAAGTTCAATTGCCTTTATTGCAATAACTTCCTCAAATTTTGACAGATTTGCACTCAATGCATGATGAAAAAAGCAAATATTTTTTAAAGAATATAAGGGCATTCAATAGCATGTTCTCCTTTACATCAATGGCTGGAAAAATAGACCACAAAATAAACAATAGAACAGCTCCTCTAGTTTTCCTTTTGGGTGGTCAAAACTACCACTCTATTGGAAGTTTGATCCCTCCTATTAATGAGAAACCTAAATTTGCCCAACTATACATATATGACACAGAGAATGAGATTGAAAGTAGAATCAATGCTGTGAGGTTAGTTTTGATGATATCATTTACATTAATAAAATTTAAATAATAGTTTCATCTTTTAATGGTTACATAATATTGTTCTTTAAATTATGTGTTGGATGTGTTTTTTTTTTACTTCAAATTAGGAGTTGATGTGAACATGATGGAGGTGGAAATAATTTCTGAATTAAAGCGTATGCTTGATGAACACAATGTTTTGGCAAAGTCATTTCGATCTGCAAGAGACAAGTACAAAGAAGGAGATTTCTCACATGTCAAGTTGAAGTTAATTAGGAAGAAAGAAAAAGATGGCAAGAGATATAATCTACGTACAGTCTCAGAAGTGGCTACCTTAATTGTTGGCGGCGTTGATGAATCAATGGCTCAAAGAGATTTAGTCATCGAAACACAGTGTAAATTGTTGCAGAGAATAGATGTTTTGCACCCTATGTATCTTGGCTTACAATATCCATTACTTTTTTCATATAGAGAAGATAGATTTAGCCCAGATATATCCCTATCTACAAACTAAGGTCGTTCATCAAATAACAAAAGAATCAAAATTAGCATGCGAGAGTTTTTTGCATACAGGATGCAAGTAAGAATGAATGAGTCTTCCATTATTCTAAGGTCCAGAAGATTATTCCAGCAATTCTTGGTTGATAGCTATACAATGGTTGAATCAGAACGATTGAGATATTTTAGACAAAATCAACCGAAGCTAAGAGTCTATCAATACAAGGGATTACATGAATGCTTGGTTAAAGGTGAAATAGATGCGGCAACCACTAGTCAAAGAATAATTCTACCAAGTTCTTTCACTAGAGGTCCAAGGTACATGTTCAACAATTGTAAGGATGCATTTGCCATTCGCAAATATGCTGGATATCCAAGTTTCTTTATCACTATGACTTGCAATCTTGAATGGATAGAAATCAAGAGGTTTGTAACAAATAGAGGATTTAATGCTGAGGATAGACCAGATATTTTATGTAGACTATTCAAGATAAAAGTTGATGAATTGATGCGAGACTTGAAAGAAGGGAACATTTTTGGCAAAATAAATGGATGTAAGTTATATTGTCTTCCCCTGTGCATTTCAAGTAATTTGTTAAAATTTTGCCAATAGCCATTTAATTAATTATTGTTTTCTCCATTCTCAGATGTTTGTACTATTGAATTTCAAAAGCAAGGACTGCTGCATGCACACATTCTTCTTTTCATGCATCTTCAATTCAAGCCAGAGTCACCTGATGACATAGACAGGTTCATTTCAGCAGAAATTCCAAATAAGAGAACAAATCCGAAGTTGTATGCAGCAGTTGAGAAATTTATAGTTCATGGCCCATGTGGACATTATAACAAAAATAGTCCTTGCATGGTTAATGGAAGATGCTCAAAATTCTACCCAAAGCCTCTTCGGCCAAGAACCATTACTGATGATGTTGGATTCCCAAAGAATAAAAGAAGAGATGATGGAAGGACAATTAAGAAAAAAAATTGTCTATTGGACAATTCTTACGTTGTGCCATACAATCCAAAATTTCTTCTCAAATTTGGTTGTCATATTAATGTTATACATGCCAGACCTCTGCCATTAAATATCTATTCAAATACATTCATAAGGGACATGATAGAGTCACTGCAACATTGTTTTGAAGTGGTGAAGGGAATACTAATGCTAATATGAGCATAGATAAGATCCGTAATTACTATGATTTTAGGTATGTTTCAACATCTAAAGCCTCTAGGAGGTTGTTTGGCTTTGATATTCAGATGAAAGAGCCTGCAGTAATTAGATTACCTTTCCATTTGCCTGATGAACAAGCAATAGTGTTCAAAGATCATGAGGAAATTCCAACCGTGTTGGACAAAGCAAATGCTAAGAAGACAATGTTATTAGCATGATTTGAAGCAAACAGGTTGTGCCCAGAAGCAAGAAATCTCACATACAATGAACTTCCTACAAAATTTGTCTGGAAGGAAGATTGTTCAAGTTGGATGCCAAGAAAGGAAGGATTTGCTATTGGCAGGATCTCTCATGTGCCAGCAGGCAATGGAGAAGACTACTATCTTCGCTTATTATTGAACATTCAAAAGGGATGTATGAGATTTGAAGATATAAGAACAGTCGATGGTGTTGTTCATATCTCATTCAAGGATGCATGTTACGCTCTGGGATTACTTCCAGATGATAAGGAGTTTATTGATGCTATTTTTGAAGCTAGCTCATGGGCATCAGGTAATTATATCAGAAGGTTGTTTGTGGTATTGCTGATATCAAATAACATGAATAGACTTAAGTATGTTTGGCAAAAGTGCTAGAAGGAACTTTTCTGATGATGTGCTGTATAGACAAAGAAGAATGATACAATGTCCAGGTAAAACCTTCATAATTTGTTATATATTATTTCTAATTATGTTTATCTTAATAATCATATGGTTATGTTAAACTAAAACAATTTTTCTTCAATTTCATTTTGTTTCAGATTTAATTCTAACTGATGAACAAATCAAGAATATTTGTCTTGCAAGTATTGAGGAAATGCTACAATCAAATGGAAGATCATTGAGAGAATATTCTGATATGCCTTTTCCTTTCGAAGAAGTCCTATCTACTATGCAAGACATATTAATGATGGAAGAATTAAATTTTGATAGAGAAGCTTTGTCAAATGAGTTGTTTGGATACTTGCAAATAATTACAGATGAGCAAAAAAGGGCATATGATGAAATAATTGAGGCAGTTCAACATAATAAAGGTGGTTTGTTTTTCTTATATGGATATGGTGGTACAGGGAAAACTTTTTGTTGGAAAACATTGTCTGCTTCAATACGATCAAAGGGTGAGATTGTACTAAATGTGGCTTCAAGTGGAATTACTTCGTTATTGTTGCCAAATGGAAGAACAGCTCATTCGAGGTTCAAGATTCCACTAAATATTAATGAGGATTCTACATGTAGCATAAAGCAAGGAAGTCCTCATGCCAGATTGTTGAATAAAGCAAAACTGATTATATGGGATAAAGCACCAATGTTGAGTAAGTACTGTTATGAAGCATTAGATAAATGTTTGAAAGATATGCTTCATTTTTCAGATTCCTACAATCCAGATTTGCCATTTGGTGTTAAAGTTGTTGTGTTAGGTGGGGATTTCAGACAAATTCTTCCAGTCATTCCAAAAGGGTCAAGACAAGATATTGTGAGAGCATCCATAAATTCATCGTATCTATGGTCTTTTTGCAAAGTTCTCAACCTTTCTAAGAACATGAGGCTTATGGGTGGTGCAACAGGCACAAATAATCCAGAGTTATAGAAGTTTAGCGAATGGTTATTAAGAACAAGAGATGGTATTGTGGGCGATTGCACTAATGGTGAAGCAGAAGTAGAAATTCCAGGTGATATTCTTATCAAACCTTCTCATAATGCTTTTGATGAGCTAATAAATTTTGTCTACCTAGACATATTGCCAAATTTAAGAAATCCAAATTACTTGAAGGAAAAAACTATTCTTGGACCTACATTAGAAATTGTTCAACATGTTAACAGTTATCTAATGTTTAGGCTTCTTGGGGAGGAAAAAATTTATCTAAGTTCTGACTCAATATGTGTAGAAGAAGGAAATATGGAATCTGAATTTGAAGCTTTTTCACCTGAAATTTTGAATGGAATAAATTGTTCAGGTTTACCTCCACATAAGTTGATACTAAAAGAAGGGGTTCTAATCATGTTGTTGAGAAATATAGATCAAGTAAATGGTTTGTGTAATGGGACAAGGTTGCAGATAAGAAGGATGGAAAATCATGTCATTGAATGTTTAACTATTACTGGAAATAAAGTTGGAGATGTGGTTTTGATACCAAAAATGAACATGATTCCAAATAATGAGACACTGCCCATTAAGTTTCAAAGAAGGCAATTCCCGATAATAATATCATTTACTATAACAATAAATAAATCTCAAGGCCAAACACTATCCATTGTTGGGTTATACCTTCCAAGACCAATTTTTACTCATGGACAATTATATATTGCTTTTTCAAGAGTTAAGAGTAACAAAGGCCTGAAAATTTTGTTGGAGAATCATGAAGACATCAATGAAAATTGCACAATTAATGTTGTCTACAAGGAAATATTTCAAAATATTAGTTCAAGTGGTATGTATACATTATCAAATTTTATATCCATATTCACCATGTATGATTTCAATGTTTTACAACATTACTTACATAAATATTTTTTTTGGTCAAAACCACATGCATAAATATATTTGTTATATTAACTATTTTACTTAATTTTCTGCAGATTGTGATCATACAATCCTACACAATTAGAATTAATGAAGCAGCAAAGATGATTTCAAAATACCTTTCTTTTGGTACCATATGTATTCAAGTGTCAAATTTTTTTTTTTATGTGCAGGTTAGGACATTTTAATGATTGTCGATAAGTTAATTTTATGTACAACTGTCTATGATCATAACAATATTAGTAACAATTACTTTATAATTCCTAATTATATTAACATGTTTATTTTACATGTAAGATATCAGTCTAATTAAATTTCATTTCGTTTCAAAATTTATATCATTCCCGTGCATCGCACGGGCTATTACACTAGTATTACTCTAAAAATCGGTTGATGAAGTGTGGAATTAGTGACATGTTCTTTCCACAACAATTCGGTTTCCCTTCCCTCCCCCCGCCCCCAAAACAATTCTTTCATCAATTAACAATGGTCAGATGATAGGGTAACGTTTACAATGCTCCAGGCATTCTTTTGGATCACTGATGATCCATTTTCTTTCCGGTCAGTGGTAATTAGAATTTTTATATGTGTTGTGCAAAGACTCTTTAACCCATATATGATGGCCGAGTGTTCTATTAAAATTATTAGTCGAAGACAAGCTCCTTAGCTCTGTAAATCCAGTCTTGGGCTTCCATGGATTACTAATTTTTTTGTCGGCCACACACTAGCCCATTGCTTCATCACTATATTTTGAAACACATTACATATAGTCTGGCCCTAAAAAAGAAAGAGAGAAAAAAAAAACACATTACTTAGTGACTACATATGTTCTCATATTGTTTTATTATGTCTTACTGGGCTTTTAACTGTTTCAAAGTTGCTCTTAAATAATAATAATAATAATAATATCATTTATTAATAATAATAGTGTTATTAATAAAAAAATATATTACTTAGTAATTTTTTTGGTATATTAAACAAAATAATGTGAATTATTAGTTAATTTATTTATATATACCAAATATATATTGTAGCATCACTGGCAATTTAAAAAGTAACAATCTTTTTGGGTGATAATCTGAATTACTGCCAATTTTGATAGGCAATTTCGCAAATATCACCTTACTTCTTATATCACTTTTTTGTAATGGGTTAGGAATCAAAGAACTTAAAAGTGGCAAGTTTTAAAGTTTTTAATACATTCAATCTATTAAAAATTTAAAAAGCTTTTTTTTTTTTTTTACAAAAAGTTTTCACTTTAACTTCTTCACCTAGGGTATTAATATGGTTTTTTTTTTCTTTAATGAATGAATCTTTATTCTTTGTTTAGGGTATTGGTTAAAAAAATGCTTTTTTAAGTTGTGCTTGAATATTTTATATTAAGTGGAATGTTATGAAAGAAGATAGAATAAGATAAAATAAATATAATAAATATTTTGTTTTAGACATAAATCTTTATTTTATTGTTTATAATTCAATAGAATGAGATGGAATTATAAAAATTTTAAATTATACACTTTTATTCCATCTAGTCCATTTCAAATTTGAGGAGAATAAAACAAAAGTATTCTACAATCAATTTAATATTATTTTATTTATTTCAATCAATTGCACTATTTTCTACAACCTAAACAAAACCCTAATTAAGATTTAGATGCGTTTATTTGGGATTATTTTAGTAAATAATCATTTTTTTGCCCAAAAAATTAGTTTTTATATTTTTGGATAATTTTTTAACAATCAACAGAATCTCAAAAAAATCTGCTTTCAATTTTTTTAGAGAAGTTAAAAAAAGTAGCTTCTGAAAAAAAATCAGTTTTCAACTGTTTTAATTAAATATAAAATTTAAATTTCAAAATCATTTTTTCTAAAAATTTAAACAAACGCACCCTTAGAGTTTATGATTTTTATATATTACAGCTTCACATGGGGATAAAAATATTTTTAAATCGCTTTCATATAGTGAGAAAGGTTGCCAAATTTTATAGATAGATTATATAAAATTATAAATGAAATATACTTTGCAAATCTCATTTATCAAGAGTTTTATTATAATGCCCACAAATAAGTTATTTTCAATTGATTTTCGTACCTTTTCAGCATGTTTTTTATCTTGAAATTAATTTTAATATATTATTAATGTAAAGTGTTTATACTGGCTATATTGTTAATTAACAAATATCATCATGTTTATGATTTTTGTATTAGTCATTACTAGAGTAAAATATTTTTAATAATGTGGCGATGTATGATTAGATAATTATGTAAAAATATTTTATATTAATAGTGTATCAATTTTTTTTTTAATTTTAGTTTTTCACAATGGGTGCTAGCCCACTAGATTACTTGATCGACATTGGGATCTCAAGCCTGACTTGCTTATGTGGGTATGCAAACATTGATCAATGATGTGAGTTTGACATTATGGAGTTAGGTAGACATTTTCTGCCATATTACCACTTAGGTATGCCATTCACATGTCGACTCGTGGGAAAATAATAGCCCACTTATCTCAATCTTCATTAATATTATAAGTTCATTAATTGCTATTGATTTATTATATTTATCTATTAATAATTACTAATATCATATAATAGTGTTTTCTAATTCTAATCAATTACTTCAAAAAATTGAAAAAAAATTAAATAAAACTTGGAATTGGCTGCTCACGGCACTATTATAATTTCCAAAACTCTCCATAATCTTTTTTTGGTCTCAAAAGAACTATCGGTATCCGGATTCTATTACCAACAAAGATTTCGAAAGGGGATAAGATCTTCCAGCAAATTTTTTTCTCATTCATAAAGTTCCAATCTGAAACTTTTGATTAAAGGGTCAAAGCATTTATTGTCTCAACTAACCTCACGTTAGTTAAAACTCTTCATAATCTTAGTGCCAGTAGCGTTGCATTTGTAATTTAGTTTAAATAATTATTATTATTATTTTTACATTATTTTATATTAACAAATGCATTTAAGAAAATTATGTTTATATTATTTTTATACTAATTTTAAAAATTATTGAAAAATTAAATTCAATAAAATAATTCTTATATTTAAATACTATTATTAGTAATAAATGGATATAATATTTGGATATTACTAATTGATTCAACATATTTTCTTGAATATTGTTAACACAAAAATTATTATTGTTATTACATTAAATAATTTAAAAATTATTTAATAATGACAATTTAAAAAAATAAACTTTTGACAAAGTAACTCAAAAATGATCATTTTAAAAAGGTGCCCAGATTATGAGAAGTTTAGAAATTAGATTAGTGTCGTAAGCTTCCATTTCCAAGTTTTTATTTTTATTTTTTTAATGTTTGAATTAATTGAGTAGGATTAGGAAATACTATACTTTTGTTGCAAAAAATGGAAATACTATACTTTGATACTAGTAATTAAGGAAGATATACATAATAAATGGGTGATAATTAATAATTTTATACCATTAATAAAAACTAAGATATGTGGGCCACTATTTTTATATGTTTCAAAATATAAATGATATATCTAAATGTTGACATAGTAGATATTGTCTACTTAAGAATTTATCTAACATTGCGTGTTTTTATATTTTTTTCATTTGTTCCTTGTTCTCTTCTTCATGTTTTTTTCCCCTCCATTTGATTTCTTTTGGGCCATATTGTGTGTAGTGTCATTCTACGTTGCTGTGGTAGTGCCATGCCCCCAATCTCGTGGCCCAAATCAACTTTTGATTCTCCTTCATTGACAATTCATTCATTATTGACCAAAAATGCCCACTGCCCCATAGACGAAAGTTGTTTCCTCAACGCGGATCGGCAAGCTGCCCACCAAGGTCATCATTTCACTTTACAGCAATACTTAACTGTTAAATGTCTCACCTGATTACCGGGGACCTACCCATGATCTGCTTGCGCTCATGATTACATTAGATTTGCCATATCCAATCTGGACAGTTGGATTATTTTAATTTATATCTGAATGACTCCCCTTGTTTGGAACATCAGTGATCCAAGAAAATGCCTGGAGCATTGTAAACGTCGCCCAGATGATAGACGTTGTTTCCAAATATACCCATGTTCTGATATCTTTTTCCAGTTCTTTCTATTTGAAATTATCATCCTTCCTTATTCCATGTTATTTGATTCTTCCCATGCCAGTAATCATTCACTCTGTCCTTTATTGGTAATTACCGCTCATGTCCACCGACCTCTGTATCTAACCAATCACATTCCTTCTTATTTTGTATTGCATCAGTCTAAATCAATCACCTATGCAAATGTATTCAATGAATACTCGAACGTCCCATATTCATGCATATTCTCACAGCCCACCTGTTCTGTGGACAGCGCATGAGGCTCGGCAATCCAATTCAATTTACCAATCCATGCGTATCAGCACTTTTTCGATAACCGTCTAGAAAAATGAAAAGAATGCTTATGAAAGAAGTCTTTCTAAATCTTACACAAGAGGATTTGTGGTTTAAAATTGTTTTATTTTTCTCCTTCTCCTTCGCCATGTTTTATCTCCTTTTCAAATGCTAGATAGTTCGTCTTCTTAACTCTCTCTCTCTCTCTCTCATCTTTCCTATTTCCTATTTCCTCTGCCTCCTGCTCTCTTCTATTTCTTCTTCAATGCTTCTTACTACAATTTTATTCCAAGAGTTATTTTATCTATTCTCTTCTCCTTCCCATTTTATCAATTCCCATTAAGACTTCAGTAACCCCATTCTGATCTTCTTTTTCCCATTGTTCTCTGCTACCATGGTTATGACTGTGACATTGAGGCGTGGCTATGGGCTCGCGGTTGCATGGCAGTTGGTGCGAGGTTCGTGGCGATAACGCTGTGGTAAAGACGATGGTTGGTCACAGTTGGGTCAGGGCAAGGCAAAGTGGTGGAGATGAGGGTGCACAGCAAAAGCGGTGCTCCTCTCATGCCGAAGAAAATGAACCCCGATAATGTTTGATCATGACGTCGATCATCAGGTAGTCCATGAAGTGTTTGTCCTCTTCGCTTTAGGTTGCCTTTGAAGATGTGATGTTCTTTCCTTACAGTTATAGGTTCATTCTTTTGTCTTATTTTCATTTTTGCCCCTTTTCTCCTCGGTTCTTTTGTTTTTTATTTGTATTTAAACTCCAGTTTGTCTCTATTTTGCATTTTCGTGCAGTGTCGTTGAAGCAATTGTTTCAAAGCTCTCCAGGCAATTTTTGTCCTGATTCAAGGTACCATCTTTATTTGAGTTTTGCATTTTTGGTTTTGACGTTTATTAATTTTCCACCGTCAAATGTAGAAGGTATTGATATTATTGTTGGGGTGAGAGTGCCTGCTGGTTTTTGTGGCATTCTAAGTATTCGACCTTCATATCGTGATATTTCTCATATGGGAATTATAACTGCTTCAACAACTCTGGGTACTGTTGGCATGAATGTTTCTCATATGGTTCAATTATTTATTATGCCTGCTATATGACTCTTTCTTTTTTCTGTTCGTGCATTGGGTTTCGTTTTGTAGATTGGGGATCTGATCCCCTCTTCCATTTCATGCATTTCAAGCTCATCTACCATCAATTTCTACGCTGCAACATGCATGTCATAGGTTTATAATCAAAATTTTTTCCTCAGTTATGGTTTGTATTTTTTGATGAATGAACTATTCATTCTGCTTTGTTTTAATAACCAGTTCCATTTTTCATGTATTGCTGATTTCATTCTTCTTTGCAGATGTTCTTTGTTGTTAATGGCAACCAATCAATAAGTTTTTTTTTTCTATTTCTTCTAAATATTGATAGCAAATCGAGTTAAATTTGTTTTATTCTTTCCTTCTTCTATAATGTGTTAAGTGATTGAAAATGATGGGAATCAAATTAGTTTCTGATGTGGTCGCATTAAGTAATATATATGATATTCAAAATTGTTGAGGATATCTATTTATATCTTCGGTATTAATTATTTTGATTTGTGCCTTTTCATCTAATGTATATACATTGTAAGTTATACTATCTCATTATTGTGATTCATCTACTGCACCTTTTGAGATACCCGAGTACCCTCTTCAACGTTCAACAGGTAATTTTGAGAGGTGCATTTAATTAATGCTGCTAAAACTATCTACATATACATATTTCGATGTAATGATGGACCAAATCAGATTCTTCCTTTTCTTAGTTGGTCTGTTTTTATTCCTTTTTGTTCTCTATAATAGTATACCTTCTAATTGTTACTTCTTCATTCTAAACATAATGTTCCTATAGTTTATCGAGCTGCACAGAAGATGGTTCGGATTTTTTTTTTCTCTCCCCATGTTTTCTAGCCTTCTTTCTTCTATTTTCTTTCATGTTTGATTAGTAAAACTTTCTCAAAAGAAAGTTTAGTTGCTTATTGTAATGAATTATGAATTTGATATTGTGACTATGTATGGTTTAAATGTTATCGTCATTTCCATCAAAAAAGAAAAAATGTTATTGTCATTGATTAACATCACTTCCTTTCTAAAACCGGTGACACAAAAACAGGCGTGTCCTCCATTTATGAGGAGACTCTATGTGAAAAAGAAAAGATACAAATGTTGCTAGAATCAATTCAAGCTCTATGTTTGATTAGTAGACACATGTTATGTTGTTTAACATGAATGAATGTTCAATTTCTATATATGCTTGAAGTTTGATATTTCTATTTAACATGAATGAATGTGAAGGTTGCACAAACAATATCGTGTACAGAGAAATTTTTCAAAGGTTAACATATTAAGGTAATCAATAACTCATAAATTCATATGTAATTAATCATAAAACATATTTGTTGTTGTGAGTGGTTTTACGATATGTTTCCTTCTTTACGTTTTTGCCAATGCAGTTTAATGGCATTGTGGAAGAATACTTATATCATGGATCCCGATAAGTAAACTCCATGACTGCATAAAATTCTTCATGAAAAGCTGTATGATTTCCACATCCAGATTGAACATTCTATGATGCATATTTAAAAACAACTAGTTGCTTTTCTGCTATTTGAATAACTTTAATGATGTCAAATTAATCATATCCATTACTCTAATTTCTCTATTATTTAGCATATGACACACCAACTTGCTAATCAAATTCAGTTCAATCATTTTTGTTTCTACTCAAAGATCAAGTGTCTTGATTTTTCTGCTTTTGACAGAATTTATGAAGTTGCTTGAACTGGTATATCTTCAAAGCTGAATGTGATTGCTGTAGATGAACCATGAGTGTTTGAAGAATCATATGACTTTGGATAAGCTACTGGTCATTTTGCAAACTATGCTCTGTACACTTCGAGCATATGCCGTGGATGCTTGCTTTTTCAAAGAATACATGATGTTCTGATTATAGTTAGCTACATGACATACTGATTTATAACTTCAATGTTATAACATCTTTCATGATCGTATGCCAAGTTCGAGTACTCATCATGTTTGTTTATGGAGTCCAATTTTGACTAAGACTAGCTCTATTATTACACAAAGCTAATTCTAATTGTGAGTTACTTTGTTATGCCTCTGTCATTAGTTATATACAATGGTGTTTTGTTTCTACGAAGCTATGAATTGTTTTCTAGAATTTTGAAATATGTCATGAAACCCGTTTGTTATTATTTTATTTTGAGACATGCAACTACTTCTTAGTTGATTAGTCTTGAGACTTTTGTTCTGTTATGAAAAAGTAGACCATGTGGAATACTCGACGTTCATTACCAAAGAACGTTACAATAATTAACTTTTAACTATGATAATAACAACTTTACTCCGATCTGATTTATTCATTTTATTTTCTAGGAATTAATTTAATTTAATATGCTCAACTTTATAGCCTACTTTAATAGTAAAATTCTTATACGGAACAAATAAATATTTTTTTTAATTCAGGTACTAATATTACCGATGAAATTCAACTTCAATGATTATAATTTCTTTCTAAAAAAAATCTGCAAAATATTTTCACAACCATTATAATAATATTTTTCAGATGTATTTAACTTAAATGAAAATCTTTTATTAATTATAGCCCGTAAAATTATACAAAATGAGTAAAGGTGTGTTTGGTTTAATTTTTGGGAGAAAGCTTTTGAAAGAATGTTTTTTAGATAAATTATTTTTAATAGAATAATTTTTGTTTTATTTGAATATGTCAAAAGTAAATTTAGAAAAATAATTTTTATTTGGATAGAATAAAGTAAAATTACTTGATGTAAGAGTAATAGTAAAGAAAGTTTTCAAAAGTTTTTTTTTATAATAAAAAATAATTTTAAAGATATTTTTCTTAAAATATTTTTTGAAATTTTAAAAGGCTATCTGAAAAAAAAATTTATATATTTAAATATATTAATTATTATTCATTCTCATTCTCATTCTAATAAAGCTCTCTAATTAAACGAAGACTAACTCATCTATATTTTAAAATATATTCTAACTTTTAGTCCTACAAATTTTTTGGAAAATTAACAGTTGTAACCTTCACGCGAATAAAGAATGGCATAAGTAATATGAAAAGATATTTTCAAGCATTTTTATAATTACAAGATGATATCAAACTGATTTAATATATTTGTCATACGAATATACTTCATATTTGAATCGTTTGATCTACTTATGCATCGTAAGAGAAGCACGGAGGCTATACAATTTGTATGAAGTTAGGACGTGAGGTGGAAAGGTTAAACAATTCGTATGGAGTAGGGACAAGGAGTTAGAAATTTACGCTGATTTAAATTTAATCAACTACTATTAAATTTAAATTAAATTTGTCAATTTATAAATTAATATTTTTGTATATTGTTAAATTTGGTGATAATTACCAACTTAGATAATTATTAAATATTGATAATAAAATATAAATAATTTCAATTGTTATTAATAATTTTTTTAGTTAATAAAAATTCATGAATCCAATGCCTAAAAGTAGCAAGGAATGAAGAATTTTATAGTCTTTACAACTTATACTACAAGTTCATATTAAAATCTTATTTAAGACAATGATAAAAGTATGATAAAAGGTGTTGTTATAAAAGTCATAAAATGATTTTGTTATAAATGTTTATATTTCAAACAGATGATACCAATATACACATTGCACGAGTAATAGTAAACATGTACCTTGCATGTCAAATGATTTGCTTATTATATAATTATTATCAACTTATATAATTAGATAAGTTGAAAAAGCAACTGATGACTAATTTTATAAGGTATTTATAACTTATGCCCGTATGATGAAAATAATTACCAATATAATGATTTTCTTACTAATATTACATCTCAAATGGGTTATATCAATTGTATATATTGTACAAGTAATATCAAATATATACATTGAGGAAAGGAATACAAAATCTGAATTAGATGTTTTTTTTTTCCCAAAGATATTGAATGGAATAAATTGTTCTAGTCTACCTCCTCATAAGTTAATCTTGAAAGAAAGAGTTCTAGTTATGTTGCTCAGAAATATAGATCAATCCAATAGTTTATGTACTGGAACTAGATTACAGATAAAGAAAATGGAAAATCATGTTATAGAATATTTAACACTTATAGGAAATTGAGTTGGTGAGGTGGTGTTGATACCTAGGATGAATATAATTCCAAACAATGAAATTATTTCGATTAAGTTCGAGAAAAGACAGTTCTCAATAATACTTTCATTTGCTATGACCATAAATAAGTCTCAAGGCCAAATATTATCTACTGTTGGACTTTACCTTCCAAGATCGATTTTTATCCATGGACAATTGTATGTGGCACTTTATAGAATAAGGACTAAGAATAGCTTAAAAATCCTGTTAGAGAATAATGATAACATAACTAAAAAAAGTGCAATAAATGTAGTCTACAGAGAAATATTTGATAATATTACTTTCAATAGTATGTATGATGGAAGATATTTTGTTTATTTATTCAACTTCCAATCATACAAACATTATTCATTTAAAAATGTAATTTTGCATGTACTTGATCAGACCGGTGATAGACCACAAGCACAATGGTTTACAATTGTTTCATGCAATCTTATTTTATTATACTTGCCAAAACATTAAATCAACTTTTGCTTTTAGTTATTATCAATAATTAGAAAAACTTATGCTATATATTGCAACATTATTTTGTTTATTAAAATTCATGTGTAAACTTCATATTCAACTATACCATCTCTGACATGATCTATCATTCATAACATTTTGCAAAACAAATACCCATTTTGTTTTGATCATGGGAACTTCACTTTTATAAGTTATTCAACAAACTCCAAGCTCTATGTCATTAATTGAGTTGATGTAGGAGTACAGAACACTCCTATAAATTATCACTGTAGTAGTAAATAAGCTGTTATGGTGATATGTGATTAATTATTTATGCTTATATAATATACATTTTTTCAGAGCAACAACATAATTAATATTGGTACATATTAAACTATAAATTGCCTATAATTGACATATATAATATTTACACAATCATTAATTATCAATTTATATTAATCTTTTACATTTAAATTCAAATTCGATAATCTTCCCCCGTGCATCGCACGAGTAACTACACTAGTTTAGAATAAATTTCATCTAAAACAAAAGGGAAATCTAGATTATTCTTTAAACAAATTTATTTGACTCCACTCGCTAACTTAGACAAAACATTGCAAAGGTAAACTCATGTGAAAATTTTACTATTCTGTTTGTTTTTAAGTTAATTACTCTAGGAAAAACTTATAATTAAAAAAACAATTTTTTATTTTAAAAAACTACAAAAATAAAAAGGTTTAAGTAAAGCAAAGAGAACCCATACCAGCCCAAATCAAGTTAAAAAACAAAACAGAGCCCAACTAAACTAAGGTTCCCAAAAAAAAAAACGACTAAGCATATTACTAAGAAATAAAACAAAGGGTTGCCTTTGGACATTGGAGGCAGTGTTGACACCCAAAAAAAAAAAATGACATTGGAGGCAGCCATTAAAGGGACTCTGATTTGGGGCTTGAAAATTCTATCTTGTTATGTTGTTCTTTCCTTTTTCATTGTTTTTTTACTTGGGCTCTGTTCATATACTCTTTATTAGAATTCTGTTCTGATGATTCCCCTATTTTAGATTGTGGCTGTTTTGCTGGCTGAGTGATCTTTTTTTAAAAAAAACATAAATTTTAATTTGAGGTTTTGACTCTCGGTTACTATTCTGCCATGTCACGATGCCGACTTGAAACTTACTATAAAAGGCAGTATACTAAAAGCAAAACTATAATTTTCTATAACTACTTATTATTCTACTTGTAGTGTCGTCCACGATGGTTATAGTGACTACGGATTTCAACCTCATTCTTGAAAAATCTTCCACAAAAAGAACGTACGTGACCTTTATGGTCACAATGTCTATCGGCTTCGTGACGAAGTATAGCAGCTTGATTGGAACATCTCTTCCTGCATAAATTACAGACATTCCTGTCTCCCTTCTAATCCTTTCATTTTGCTCCTTTTGTCTTTTCCTCTTTTCCTCTTTAGTCCTTCTCTTACTTGTCTTCTCCTTTTGCTTATCCATCTCCTCCTCTTTTTCTTTGTCATCAGTATCCTCATCTTCTTCTTCCTCATTGTTTAGTACCTCCACTCTTTCTACTTATGCCATATTAGTTACTATCACTATATTTTGCGACAAATGTAAAGCAAAACAAAGAGTATTATAGTATTAAGTAATTTAAGTTCTATTGCTTGTAGTAAGTTGAAGTAGTAATAAAAGATTATGAATTCGTTGCTATGTATATAGATTAAGTGAACAAAATAAGTGTGATGTGCACTATGTAGTTGAATTTGAATGAACTTAATTAAACCAATAATATCAATATCATGAGTTTATTGTGCACAATGCACAATTCAAGTTCAAAATAAGAACATCATTTACTGTACATGATTTTTTTGTGGATCTGGTTTGGTCTGCAAGCATTATGTTGTTAAAGCATAATTCAAATGACCATATCATTCTATTCATGCCTTTTTTGTGTTGTTGTTTGCCAAGGAGAGTTTCTAGTAATATTATTTATCTCTGATATTCGAGTAAATTGAGAAATTGTTAGAGCTTAATAGAATAGTTAAGTTATACAGTTGAGCAAATAGTTTAATTTATTATTTTTTACATAAGTTGTTGCAATAGATTTTATATTTATACAATATTAATTGAACAATTCAATTAATTGATATTTGATGGAAATCAATAAATTAAAAATGACCAAGTACATACATCTTTGCATTTGCCTAGACAGTGGAGCTCAAGCGTTTGGCAAAACAAATATAAATTAAATTAGTATATGAAATAAAAATTAACAATGTTCAGAAGAAAAAAAAAAAAACAACACAATAAACAAATTAAAGATGGATAAATAGCATACAAGCAGATTAATTATATTAAGCTGGAATTGATTCACTTAAAATCAGCGTTTTAACCAGGGGAGGCGACTTTGTGAATAGGGGCAGGAAGAGGGGTGAGGAATTTTAGGGTCAAAGTCATCCATTTTCTACAAAAGCATATGGTTTTACCAATGAGATACTGGTCTAACCTTGTCCACATTTTAAAGATATGACTATTAAGAGAAAAGTGACATTTTGAAATTTCATGTGTGATAGGATATGCGAATGTGACGGGTTTTAAAATTTAATGTTGCATGAAATGAATGGCTCCAACTTAGTTTGCCACAATAATTCATATTGAATTTGTAAAAATTCAACCACAAACTCAAACTTGGGTCACTGCAGAAATTTGTGTGCAATTCATACCACTAGTTTACACTTTATATCTGATAGAAATTAATATTTCAAAAATTGGATTAGTCATCAAATTTAGCAAAGGAGTGATTTACAGTTCAATATTATATATATCGTAGTTGAACTAATATAAATATTTAAACATTAGAAATAATACATATTGAAAAAATTATAAATATAATCACAACAGAAAACAATAATAGAGTATTTAGTGGGAGAGAGGGCCTCCCATATTTTATTTTTTTATTATTTAATCTTTTAAGTTGTGAATTGGTTTAATCAATTTTTTACTTGTTCAATTGTTTTTGTTATTTACCAATTTGATTGGAGTTCAAATTTTCAACTTGAATGGGCCAAACTTTTATCCAGTTCACTAGTTTTTCAATGGAACCTCCAAATCTAGTTCTGGTCCGATATTTTATAAAAATAAATACAAATGATGGTAAAATGGGATTTTAACATGAATTTTTGGATAAATAGAACACAATATATCAATAAACTACTTTTACGACTTATTTAGTAAGTTGTATTTCTATTTGGAATGAGATTTAAACATATTTCAATTAATACTTTTTACTTTTTTGGTGTAAAACACCAATATTTAAAATTTATTAGTCTCTAATTAATTTGACTTAAATTAAATTAACTCAATATAAAAGTAAAGCTCTTTAATTTTTTTTTTAATCCACAAGACTTAAACGCAAAATTAATTTAGAGAACAAATGCTAAATTTTTAATTTAACATATGTTCAGACATATTTATGCTGATTGCTGCATAAAATTAGTTTTTCGCATTTCGTTAGTATTCATTTTTCATAAATAATTTCATCATAATCTATAAGAGGATATTTTGGTGCCACTTATGGCATGAATGTCACTACTTAAATGAAATAATTTGAAATGTAGATAAATTGTCGTATGCGTAAGAGATTAGTAAAAGGCCCTATCAAATTTTCGTACAATATTGCATCATAGTACATTGATGTTAACTTTGAAATCTTATATACGAATGCGTGTGTGAGAAATTCTTAAGTCAATACTTCTGAGTATATAAGCATTTATGTATTTTATTTATATTTTTATATGTGTAAAAATAGTAGTCTATATATCCTCATTAATACTATATAACTTATTGATCAATATTCATTTATCATACTTATTTATTATTATGTTTATCTTTTTGAAATTACTAATAACATAATATAATTATTATTATTTTTATATTATATTTTTATAATACTTTCTCAAAAATCCTTTTATTAAAATTATCGATATTAATTAATTTTTTTAAAAATCAAATAATATATATTAATCAATTAAATTTTAATTGTCTATCTAAGTTTGTAAAATGATATTCATTTACGTAGTACGATTAGATGTGTTTTATATATGTTAAAGTTAGTATAAGAAAGTATGTTTAAAAAAAAAGAGAGAGTAGAAGATATGCATATAATCATAATTCCACAATCATAACTTTAACAGTACAGTCATCGGAGATAGGGTTGTATAAAAGATAAGTTAGGTCGGGTTAGACCGAACTTAAATTTGGCCCAATTTTTTTATTAAATTATTTTTTTGAACTCAAACCCAATCCGATAATAACTTGACTAATGATTGTGTTAAATCGAGTTAACTCGATATATTAAAAATATATAAAGATTTAGACATTATTTATAGTAAAGTTATGAAATTTTGAAAGTAAAAATTAAAATTCAAGCAATGTTCTACAATATAATTTTCAAAACACATCACATCATTATAAAAATAACATCATACTATATAAGATATATTAATTAAAGTATAAAAATCTTATAATTCATCACTAATTTAAAAAATAATAATTTTTAAAAAGTGGTTGGCTTCGGGTAAAGGCGGACGAACCCAAAATATGACTCAAAAAGTGCACCGGATCATATTTCATAACTCAAACCCAATCCACAAAAGGTTCGGGCTAGGAGGATTATTAGTTCGAGTTGGATCTTAGGGTATGTTTGTCTCGAATTTTGAAAAAGGTGATTTTGAAATTTAAATTTTATGTATAATTGAAAAAATTGAAAACTAATTTTTTTTAGAAGTTACTCTTTTCAGATTCTCCAAAAAAATTAAAAATAAATTTTTTTAAGAATTTAATTATTTTTAAAAAAGTATCCAAATAAATAAAAACTAATTTTTTCAATAAAAAAAAGCGATATCTTACCCCCAAAAAGGCACCAACAAACGTACTCTAATAAACACCCCTAATTGGAGACTTCCCATGCGCTCATGGAGCCCGCGTTCACCCAATCTCAAAATCTCAAAATGAAAATTTTGCATGGGCTTGGACACCCTACCAGCTCAATATTGCCACGACGTCTTTTAACTGCCAATACGGAAAGAATTTCTTGGTATGAAGTTAAGACGTTTAGTAAAGATAGAGGGACAATGATGAAGGGTCTTTTTTTTTTTTTTTCAAATACTTTATAATTTATTTATTTATTTACTTTTTTTTTGTGTTAGTAATTCCTGGTGAATTTTTGGTCGGACGGATGATTAGGTAAAATCCTAGTATTCGTATTTTTCACATTAGATGTAGAAATTAAATTAGATTTACATTACAAACATATATTGAGGTTAGACTGTTTATTTTTTCTATCAAAATCTCTCTGTAAATTTCAAATCGTAAGCTACTTTAAATATACGTTTTATCATACACTAGTTTTACTCTTTAACATTTAAAAATATACTTCTGTATGCATAAGTTTTAGATGTAAATAAATTATTTTTTTAAACAAAAGATAAAGAAACAAAACCAAAAAGCTTTATCCCAAACGAATATCCAATTATTCAGTTAACACTACAAACACATTATTATTATTATTATTTTAGAGGTAATACGAGCACAATATTATTAGGTGGAGACGTTATAAGAAAAATAAATAACATAAGTAACATATGAAGTGAATTATTATTATAAACTATCTGAGACCAATTATAATTAGAGATCAATAATAAAGGTTTGTAATTTTATTTTTATCTTAAAATTATCGGTAAAATATATTGTATATATATGTTTATTTTTATTTTTTCACTTTTCAATTTTTTTTTTTTTTATAATTGAATAAAGCTCAATCCACAAAAGGAGAGGAGCAATTACAATACATCAACACTCCCAAAAACACACGCACGCAAAATACAAAACTCGAGCTTGGGGACCTGAGGCCATGCCGGTAGCAGCGAGCGGCTCCTGCAACAATTCAATTTCTTGTCAAACCACTAAATGACCCTTTTGACTTCCACTTGGCACCGGTCCGGATACATCCGAAACAAGTCAAAGCACCACTGTTGGCGACCATGGACAAATTAAACATAATAAAAAAAATAAAATATTCATTTTGATCTCAGAGAAAAATTTTGAGGATGAATTAATCTTTTAAAATTTAAAAATTTATAAATAATTTCTCATCATTTAAAAAAAGAGATATATTAATTCTTACTCTCTCCATATAAATTTATATCATTAAAAAATCAAAATTTATATAAAAAAAATTAATATGTTCATTTTTTAAATGATAAAAAATTACTTGTAAACTTTTAAATGTCAAGAAACTAATTTGTTATCCGAAATTTTCATCACCACCAAAATGGATATTCTGTCCAATAAAAAACGAAGGCCAACACGGTCCTCGGGGAAGGGCAAAAAACAGCAATGCCGAACCTTACACGAAGGCCAAAACATGCAAAAAATGAGCTCCAAAGTCCACAACATCACGGCTGCCTAGACGCCCATGCACGTCTACATCTCCACCTTCAATCCGCTCCACAAATAGCGGTCAGGACCTAGTCATCGGACATGGGCCACACCAACAAATGGAATCCTTGCCCTCATCAAACCTTGCACAAAAGACCCGCAAAGAGCCACGACCCCGCCAACCACTACCTGCGGCTAGGAGTAACAGGCTAGCCACCCACACACGACTACGGCCCAACTCTTCGCTGACCCTTCAGCTAAAATATATTCTTAGCTTTTATACATGACACTTATTTTTAATTTGGTCATATGTATACTTCACATTAACTTTATGCTATAACCAAATTCTCACTAAATCTCTAGAAATAATGAAATGTTCCTTAACGACGTAACCATATCCTAAATAATTGTGGTTCTTCATTTTTCCTTTTTCGAAAAATTGACTGCTTAATTACGCCAGCAAAATTCGCTCATCGGTCTGATAACATTATCGAGCTGTGTCTTTAAATTTAGATGCAACAAGATGAGACAACTAGAAAACATTCTGTTCATTGTGGGATTTGATTTTGAATATTTCGATCTCAAACACAATTCTAATTCTACAGATGCTGTAAATTTGCAATCGTTTGACCAAAATATTCGGTCCTTTTGCTTGTCAAATAAAGCATTGAAATATGGCTGGCTACAATTTAAAAGATAAAACAAGTAACGAAGAGAAAAAAAAAAAAAAAACCAGATTTCTAGTAGGTAAACCATACAGAGTTCATCATGGAAAAATTAAACTAGACAATTCTTTTGGTATTATATCTATAACGCGGTACAACGAAAATCGGTGGTGGCATGCCTTTTGCTGAGAAACTTGCAACGAAGTGTTTACCAAAACTTTTATTCTCTACTTTGAACACGCCAGTGTCACATGACCCATATTCAATATTATGGCTATAATCATCCACATAATCATCCGTATAATATATTGAATTCGGAGAAAGACCAGGATATTTTGAAGCTGAAATTGAGATGGAATGATTGTCGCCTAAAAATAAAGTTTCACCATTCAACGTTTTCATTCTCAACTTTCTCCTTGCTGATGGAAAATTTAATCTATAAACTCTAAACTTTACACTCAAGTGGGGTTTAGCATATACTTCCTCTTCAACCTTGCTTCGGTCAAATTCCTCATGTTCAGCCTCTTGGTCTTCAACCTCTTGGTCTCCAACCTCTTGGTTTCTGGCCTCAAAGGCTGCATGCATTCTTTCCCTAAAGTCATCTGCCACAGCATCTAGGGCCTTAAGCTCATGCATATGCATGTAATATCTTCGAACGAGTAGTAAATCTCCCTTGGAAGTTTCCACAAGATATGCTTGGCCCGCATAGTTGACAAACTTCAAGGATTGAAGTTTCTTGCTCATAGTCTTGAATTGGAGATAACATGGAGAGCAATTACCACCAGGGCTTTTCTTAAACCGTCTAATCGTAATTTTTACAATCCAATTATAGTGATCCACAGCGTATATATTACCCTTGCAAAAGATAACATCCGCAAACACTTGTCGCTTTTCGGTTGTTGGGTAGGTCCAGAATTTGTCACCGGACTTATAATGGGCCAACTTGCAATAACCACCGTATATTGCCATGACTTCATAATCATCAGGTGACGTATAAGGGTCTTTTGACAAAATGGCCTTGACAACTCCATACTCATCCATCTTCAAAACTTCGTCCTTAGGAATAAACTGAATTGGTGGTAGTTTGATCATAGTTTCACTTTCGCCAAGGAAAGGGTTTATGAGAATGAGTTCTAAACTTGATTTGTTCTCCACAAAAAATAACCATCCATGAGAGGATCCACAACATCTTTTGTATGGGAGGTGTAGTTGAATTTGATCATAGACCATACCTTTGGTGATGCTGTACAAGCCACGCCTTTCTTGGTAGGCTTGCGTGGGAACCACCAGCAGAGGGCGTTGTTGGTTGGTGTGGAGAAGGTGCTTGTCTTTGTAATTTCTATGAGAGAATGAAAGCCAAGGCTTGCACGCTGCACCGAATCGAACATAGTCAGAGGGTTCATCTAACCTATCTGTGATCATGTGCAAAAGATCATCAGGAAGCAGTGCCCATTGGGATGAATTGGTGTTGTCGTCCATAGGGCTTGCCATCATATAGAGCTCTAACTTTCTAATCAAAGATATATCTTCTCCTAGTAACTGCGGTATATACTAATCCACACCTACGTCTCTACAAATAGATGTTCAGGATTTTTTTTGGATTAGGTTGAATTTAAAATATTTAAATAGTTTCAAGGGAAACGCCACGATTTTTCTTTCCTATTTGAATTTGGAGCATGTGTTCTTAAAACTTATTTTTTTCAAAAAGCTTGGATATCAATAAAAAATATTTGCTTTAATATAAATTTCGAATTGATTTTAAAGATTATCTAATAATGTATTATTAAGAGTAAATTTTGAAGACCTTTTGAATAAATGGAAGTTGAATTTAAATATAAATCAAATTTATTTGATTGAAATAGTGATTATAAGGATAAATTAATAGATACTGTTGAGATAAAAGATACGTTTCTAACTAAAAGATATTATGATATGGATAGAATTAAATCTTAGAAGAAGGTAAGGTATCACTGATGCTTTATCGAGTCTCTCTTGAACTAATAAAATAAAATATATCTAATAAAAGAGTACGACCTAAAGCTACACGCATATGAGGAGCATCATATTTATTTGTTGAGATTATTTATGTTTCGATTTACATTATAAACGTATTTAGGTTAATGAATTTTCTTTATTATTTGTTTCAAAATATCAGTAAATTTTAAACTATAAGCTACTTTAAATACACACAAGTTTTATTCTTTAATTTTTAAAAATATACTTTTTGTGCGCACAAGTTTTAATTATAAGTAAATAATTTTTTTCTTCAACAAAATATAAAGCAAAAAGGAAAGCGCTTACTCCCAAACAAATCTCTATTGATTCAGCAACACTACAAATTACAAACCCAATATCCGTAGATGGAGACGTTATATTAACCGGCAAAAAAAAAAGGGGGATGACATGCTGTTTGGGTTTGGAGCATCTAGGGGTGTTCACAGTGTAATTTAGATCAATTTTAAATAAAAAATTTATTCGATTTAAATAATAAAATATATAGAAATTTGGATTGGATTGGTTTAGTTTAGATTTTAAATTCAATCCAATCCGAACCAATCTTTTGCCGTTTGAATTGGATCGGTTTAATCCATTTTTTATAAAAGAAAATTTTAAGTATAGAATATTATAAATAAAAAGTAACTTGAATTAATAAAATAAATCAATAAAAATTAAAATAAAAATGACTCATATAATATGCATAACATGATATTTAAATAAAAATAATATAAAAATATAAAAAAATTATGTAATAACTTAAAATTATTATAAGTAAAAGTACAAAATAAAAAATAAAAAATTATATTAGATGGTATTATACAGTTTGAATTGGATTGGATCCATTTTGAAAATTAAATCCAAAATCTGATCCGATCTAAATGATTTGTGAAACATAAGATCCAATTCAATCTAAACTTTTGCAATTTTAATCATTTTTTGATTTGGATTGGATTGATTTTACGGTTGGATTTAAATACCCCTAAAAATAGCTACTCTAAATTAGCAAGTAAACACAGCATACCACAAAATTTGATAATTGGGCACAATGATCAATACAATATGTAGCTATAATTAACAATTGGATTAATAGGAATTATATTTTATAAAAATTTATTAAACATATAAATATGTCAAGTCTTACACGAGTATTAATGGATCCCTCCTTTATTATTATTATTATTATTTCCTATAGATATCCTTCACCGGAAGCAATCATATTTGAGACAAGGTCGGGTATTGAATATGGACATCTCTCCTAAAGACGATTCAAACTGTGATTTGTTATGTTATGAGAGACTAACCCCTTTTACTACACTCAGTCCTCATTGGCTGAAGTGAGTTATTTTTTTTATTCAAAATGTGAATTTATTCAAGCTCTGGCATCAAAAGAGAGTACATCCCTAATACAAGTAGAAGCCTTATTAACCCACACTTGAAAATGTTTAACCTTCTCAACTAATTTATCTGCTAATGAAGTGAGTCATTATTAATAAATATATATTTGAGGACAATTATAATACTAATGAGTATTTATAATTTTTTTTGTCTTTCAATTATCAGTAAAGTATATTACATTTATAATTTTATCTTTTTTCACTTCTCAGTTAAAATATATAAGTGCCACTTATGTTCAATTTGGTCTTATACTTTACATTAACTTTATGTTAAACTCACAGTAGTCGAATAGCAGGTTAACAACGATCAGTAAGGATGAAACTAAAATGATTGCCAAGTTTTTGAAAAAAAAAAAAAATATCGTATAAGGATCAAATTAAAAAATAAAAATTATAATGAAGACATAATTATATTTAAATTTAAATTTTTATATAATTAAATAACTAATTAATAATAGTAACTTAAAAAATAAAAATTAAATGACAATGTGTAAATCTTCTTTATAAATATAATCATAACAGCCAATGAGCAAGAAAATAATAATAGCGTATACAGTGAACGCGAGGGCCCTAAAAGCCTCGCCCCCATATCTTATTTTTTATTATTATTTTTTTACGTTGTGAATTGGTTTAATCTATATTTTACTTGTTCAATTGTGTTTTACATTTTTTCATTTGCCGATTTGACTGTAATTCAATTTTTCAACTTGAATATGGACAAACTTTTATTCGGTTCATAGGTTTTTCATTGGAACCAGCCGCTCTATTGTTTTGTTCGATAATTTATCATTCGAAATAATAATGCAATCAATATATTTACTACAATCTTGTTTATACAAAAGTAAATACAAATAATGGTAAAATGGGATATTAACTTGGATTTTGGATATGAAGATTCAACCAAGAGAGTTGCCAGATACATTCTACCTACTAGATCCAGACTCATTTCAAAAAATATTCAAGTTGGAAATGGTTGTTACCTCTGCGATTAACCCACTGACGAGGTATGGCATCTATTTAACTCTTACCATTATTTTCGTACTGCTTTGGGTGTCTCTAGTGTGTAGGTGCAGGTTCAAGACGACATTCGGGATCTCCAAGCTTGGCTTGAATGGTTGCAAAAGGAATTTAGCTCTCTGCCAATAAGAGATCTAGAATTAGTTGCATCAATTTGGGAAGGAATTTGGTATCAAAGAAATCAAGTCATGGAACGACAAACCTACCTCAAGCCCATTCCAACTCTTCCTGCAACAGACCACGAACCTCAGAAGTTTGAATGCAGCTCAGAAGCGTGAAGATGCTTCCCAGATTCGCCAAGATCAATCGACGGAAAGATGGGAAGCTCCACCACCTGGGGTTTTTAAAATAAACACCGACGGAGCCACGGATGAGAATGAAAGCTTGATGGAGTTAGGCGTGATCATACGGGACTCTAGAGGAAGATTTGCGGCGGCAAGAACAAGGAAAATCCAGCGAACGGTAGACGCGATGAAGGCTGAAGCAGTCAGAGTCATAGAAGGCTTAAAGCTAGCAAGGAGTTTGGGAATTAGGGCAACTGTTTTGGAAGGAGACGCTAAAACTATTTTAGAAAGTTTTGATAGAGATCCAACTTTCTTTTCCCAAGTTGGCCTGATTCTAGAAGAGGCATAGAAGGGGTTGGCTTCTAGGTTTAGTTATTTTAAGGCCCAATTTGCTACAAGTTAGCTAATATAACCAAATATGAGATAGATCTGGACTAATAAGGCTCCTCACTGTATCAGAGATGATGTAGCCTATGAGGCTTTTTAATATATTCACAGTTCACATAAAAAAAAAAAAGTTGGATTTTGGATATATAAACTAAAATATGCCAATAAGGCAGTTTTACAACTTATTTAATAAGTTTTTAGGGTCTAGAAAATGGTCACTAAGTTTTATTTAAACGACAAGAGAGAGAGAATTGAAAAAATGAAGTCAACTACGTTTTATTCAAACTGAAAAAAAAAATTGAAAAATCCTTTTATTTTGAAAATGCTTTTCGAAAATCAGATTTTTGTTTAAGAGTTTATTACGATAGGATAGGGTAGGAGTCAGAGGTGGCAATTATAATCCGATCTGCGAGTATCCACCCAACTCTAACCCGATCAGGTAGGCATGGGGCAGGTTTAGATGTGGATAGGGCCGGGATTCGGATTTAAAGCAAACTCGCACCTACCCTTACTCTACGCCCCTTATATATATAAGATTTTTTTTTTAAATATTTATATCACTCTAAAGGGGTGTTTGGTAAACTATAAAAATCGAATAACTAGATATAATAGAGCCTAATTTTTACTAAACGTTGTTTGATAACAATTTAAATATTTTTAAATTAATTTTTATCTGAATCAATTCAAGTCTAAAGCTAGTTAAAAAAATAATTTTAAATTAGTTTTATTTCGTTTTAATTTTTTCTCTTTCTATTATATCTCTTCTCATTAATTTCTTTTCACTTTGCATTAATCTTTTCTTTTTTCCATTAACCTTGTGAATTGCACGCTACCACCGTCCACCATTGCCAATTGCCAGCGGTAGCCACTGGTTGCCGCCAATTGCCGCCCGTCGTCATTAACTACTGCAGGTCACCGCCATTTGCATCCGATTGCCACCAACTGTCACCATCCACCATCGCTAGCTGCCGCCACAGGTCACTACAATCTACCGCCACCGTTATGACTGTCCCTCATCGCCGATCAGCACTGCCATTTGCTGCTGTCGACTAGTGCCATTTGCCATCGCTGCCCACCATCGTCTACTATTGTTGGCCACCAGTCGCCACTGATTGCCTCTGGTCACTATCGATTGCCATTGTCCGCCATTTGCCATAGTCGACAGCCACAGTCCCTCGTCCCTGACCACCACCGTTTACTACCACCGGCCGCTATCATCTCACATATGTTAAAAACTAATTTTTTAAGTTATTGGACCAAACAAAGTTTAATATAAAACTAGTTCATTTTTATACATATTAACATAAATGATTCTATTTTGTACCATGATAATTTGGTTTTTTAAGTTGTCAAACACCTCCTAAGGTAGTGTTTGGCATGAGAATAAAGATAGAGATAAAAATTTCTTAATGTGTAATTTTTTTATATAAAGCTAATATATGAAAATTTTCACTTTCATTTTTAACTCCTATATCAAATATACCCTAAATACAAATTAAATCTTAAAATGATTTCATCTCAAAAAAATTTAATATAATTTTTTTGATATTTAAAAAGAGTAGTGGGTAAGAGCAAGTTGAGACTTGTTTAATAGAGTGCAGAACGGATTTGTATTGAGTTAAAACCCACTCCAACATGCTCCATTGCCACCCTTAGTAGGAGCTTAATCCCATAGCACCCTTGATATATCCGTCTTTAGATAGTTACCTTTAAGTAATTAGTGCAAATTAATTAATAACTTGACAATATTTAATTTTTTCCTAAAACAAAGATTATTTAGTAATTGTATATGCAAAACAAAAAGATTAAAATAACTTAATTTTGACTTGACAATAACAGGGGATACATGCTCCTTCGCCTCAAGTACAATTAGAAACTCAAAGACATATTATTCCTTATAAAATGATTGTGTATTGATTGATTTTATTTATGAAAAAAAAATTCTCATAAAACAAAATTCATTATTACACAAAATTTAAGTATTAGGCTATTCAATAACCCTTATGATTCAAATAATGATGAAGGTAATATTAACTACTCAATCATTATCATTGACTATTGCATGAATTAAAAGATTTTATGAAGAGATTTTTTTATTTGGGAAAGGAGTAAATTGATTTTTGCCATGAAGGCAAATTGTTAAATAAGCTAGACAATGTAACTAGACAAAGAAATCAAGCAATTAATTAAAATAAAATTAAAAGATAATAATACTGCAATAATTTCGAAGATAAATAGATAAACTAAAAGATCAAGTCATCAAACTAACATAGAACAACTCAAACATTTTTTTTGTATTTTTATTTTATCATTTTATATTTTTTTATCATTTTTATCCTTCTTCTTTTTTTTTTTAACTTTTGCACACCTATTTGACTACTTCAATGATTTTCACCCTTTTTCTTATATTTTCACTCAAAGAGAAAAATTTAGAATAAATTTCACCTAAAACAAAAGGGAAATCTAGATTTTTCTTTAAACTAATTTATTTGACTCCACTCGGTAACTTAGACAAAACACTAGCAAAGGTAACTCATGTAAAAAATTTACTATTCTGTTTGTTTTTAAGTTAATTACTCTTGTAAAAACTTATCATTGAAACAAAAAACTTAACACTTTTTTATTTTAACAAAAAAAAAGGTACAAAAATAAAAAGATTTCAGTAAAACAAAGAGAACCCAGCCCAAACCAACTTAAAAAGCAAAACAGAGCCTAACTAAACTAAGGTTTCAAATAAAACAAAAAACAACTAAGCATATTACTAACGACTAGAAATAAAACAAAGGGAAGAACCAAAAAAAAAAAAAAAAAAAGTAAAACAAAGGGTTGCTTTTGGACATTGGAGGCAGTGTTGAGCGAGAGAGTAAAACAAAATCATATCGTAGGCCGCCATCAAAGGGGCTCTAATTTGGGGCTTCAAAATTCTATCTTGTTCTGCCATTTTTTCCTTTTTCATTGTTTTTTCACCTTGGCTATGTCAAAATACTCTTTATTGTAGTTCTGTTCTAATGATCTCTGTTTTAGATTGCGCTTGTTTTGTTAGCTAAGTGATCTTTTTTTTTTCTTAAATTTGAGGTTTTGACTCTCGGTTTCTATTCCGCCATGTCATGATACGGGGGGTGGTCTTAGCAGTGATGAGTCAAGTTTTGAAAGTAAATCAAATGCAATGTTTAGAATTGTTGGATTATTTCTAGCCATGTTTTAATTAGATTTTATTAACAAATATGGTAATTATTCAAAATTTTTCTTAACAAATTAGTTATTCTTAATTTGGGTTAGATGTATAATTTTGAATGAGAAATAGTGATGATGATAAATAAAAGAATGATAACAAAAAAAAAATTGAAAGAGACTGATTGATTTAAATTAGAACAATATATATATATATTTTGTTGGCCGACACTATTTACATCCCCATACAAAGGCTCCGAACTCTGGGAGGCACTTAAGCCGACCTAAAATTTACTATAAAAGCAATATACTAAAAGCAAAACTAAAATTTTCTATTGCTACTTATTAATCTACTTGTAGTGTCGTCCACGACGATCATGATGATTGCGGATTTCAGCCTCATTCTCGAAAAATCTTCCACAGGAAGAACATACATGATCATTACAATCACGATGTATGTTGGCTTGGTGACGAAGTGCAGCAGCTTCATTGGGACATGTCTTCTCACATAAATTGCAATATCCATTGAAATCTGACATTCCTGTCTCCCTTCTAACCTTCTTGTTTTGCTCTTTTTGTCTTCTCCTCTTTTCCTCTTTAGTCCTTCTCTTACTTGTCTTCTCCTTTGGCTTATCCATTTCCTCCTCTTCTTTCTCATCAGTATCGTCATCTTCTTCTTCCTCATTTTCTTCCTCCATTTCTTTCTCTTTTTTATCTTTTTTGTCCCTCCTTTTGTTGTCTTTTTCCTTGTTATTGTTACTGTTATTAACTATCTCCACTCTTTCTACTGTTGCCATATTACTCACTCTCACTATTTTTGCAACAAATGTAAAGCAAACAAAGAGTATAGTATTAAGTTTTATTGCTTGGAGTAAGTTGAAGCAGTAATGCAAGATTATGAATTCACTATTATATATATAGATTAAGCGAATAAAATAAGTGTGATGTGCACTATAGTGTTCAATTTGAATGAACTTAATTCAACCAATAATATCAACATCATGATTTTGTTGTGCACAATGCACAATTCAAGTGCAAAATAAGAATAGCATTTACTGTACATGATTTTTTTGTGGATCTGGTTTGGTCTGCAAGCATTATGTTGTTAAAGCATAATTCAAATGACTATATCATTCTATTCATGCCTTTTTTTTGTCTTTTGTTTTTTTTTTTTTTTGACCAAGGATAGTCTCTAGTCATATTATTTATCTCAGATATTCGAGTAAATTGAGAAATTGATAGAGCTTAATAGAATAGATGAGTTACACTTTTGAGCAAATGGTTCAATTTATTATTTTTTATATAAGTTGTTGCAATAGATTTTATATTTACATAAAATTAATTGAACAATTCAATTAATTGATATTTGATAGAATTCAATAAATTAAAGATGACCAAGTACTTATATCTTTGCATTTGCCTAGACAGTGGTGCTCAAACTTTTGGCAAAACAAATATAAATTAAATTAGTATATGAAATAAAAATTAACAACGTTCAAAAAATTAAAATAAAAAACACGTGTAAACAAATTAAAGATGGATAAATAGCATACGAGCAGATTTAATTATACTAAGCTGGAATTGATTCACTTAGAATCAGCGTTTTAATCAAGGGAGGGGACTTTGGGAATCGGGTAGGAAGAGGGTGAGGAGTTTTAGGGCCAAAGTCATCCATTTTCTACAAAAGCATATAGTTTTGAAGAATAATAGGGGGACTCACTTCTTGTGAAATATTATACTGATTTACTATTTATCTATCATTAGATGTGATGTGGACCTAATCTAAGTGGGGTCCACACCCCATTTAGTGATAGATAAGTAATGAGTTGGTATGACATCCCCAAAAAGTGAATTCCCTCAATATTTCTCTATAATTTTTTCAATGAGACACACTGGTCTAACCTTGTCCACATTTTATAGATATGGGCTACTAAGGAAAAAGTGACATATTAAAATTTCATGTGTGATGGGATATGTGAATGTGATGGGTTTTAAAATTTAATGTTGCGTGAGATGAATGGCTCCAAATTAGTTTGCCACAAGAATTCATGTTGAATTTGTAAAAATTCAACCACAAACTCAAACTTGGGTCATTGTAGAAATTGGTGAGCGATTCATACCACTAGTTTACACTTAATCTCTGACAGTAATTAATATTTCAAAAATTGGATTAGTCATCAAATTTAGGAAGGAATTGATTTACAATTCAATATTATATCGTAGAAGAACTAATATAAATATTTAAACATTAGAAATACTACATATTGAAAAACATTATAAATATAATCACAACAGTAAAACAATAATAATAGAGTATTTACTGAGAAAGAGGGCACTAATTGCCTCGCCTCCCATACTTTAATTATTTATTCTTTTAAGTTGTGAATAGGTTTAATCAAATTTTACTTATTCAATTGTTTTTGTTATTTGCCAATTTGATTGTATTTTAAAATTTCAACTTGATTGGACCAAACTTTTATCCAGTTCACTTGTTTTTCAATGGAATCAGCAGTTCTATTGATCTCGTACGATATTTTATCATTTGTATGAATGATGCAATCAATAAATAAATGATGGTAAAAAGAGATTTTTGCATAGTTTTAACCTCATAATGTTAGCAAAACAAGGATGGAGGCTTATAAAGAATGAGGATGCTCTGGTTACTAGAATATTAAAAGCCAAATACTACCCTGATATTGACTTTATGAAAGCCCAACTGGGCTCGAACCCTTCCTATACTTGGAGAAGTATTTTGGAAGGAAGAGCAGTATTAGAAAAAGGTCTTATCTAGAAAGTTGGTAGCGGGGAAAATATAAAAATTAGGGACTCTCCCTAGATTCCTCAAGTCCCAAATTACAGAGCCCATATGAGAAATGATGCTAATGAGAGGGTTACCTAAGTTAGCCAATTATTAACAAACAATAATAGGAGGTGGAATACAAAGGTGCTAAACAGAATGTTCGATCCCCCTATGGTAGCATTAATCCAGCAAATCCCAGTATTGCAAACAATCAATCAAGATACAATTGCATGGTTTTATGACCAAAAAGGCAAATACACTGTTAAAAGCAAATATAAGATATTTTGGGAAAACAAATTAAGGAGTCGCACAGAGAATTCTCAGAATTTATACTACATATCTATGATGTCTTATCTAGACATACTTAAGTCTGGAATCTAATATGGGACATAGAAATACAACCTCGAACCAAAATTTTCATGTGGAGACTAGCTAGAAACATTCTCCCTACTAGAACTAGGCTAATCTCCAAAAATATCGAAGTGGGTAATGGGTGTTACCTGTGTAATAAGGATATGGAGGATGCTTGGCACTTGTTTTGTAGCTGCGCAGATACCTCTTTTGCTTTGATTTTTTTATTTTTATTTTTAGATCCAAGAGCCCATGGAGTCACACGATCAGAGTGCTTGGCTTTAAAAGTTGCAATCGATCCTAACCCCTTTGGTAGACCACGAACGCGAGCTCATTACGATTGTGTGGTAAAATATATGGCTTCAACAAATCAATGCTTGACAGGGGAAGAAAATGGTCGGGCCACTCCAAGTTCCTCCAAGCGGCAACAAACCTGAGAAGCTTCAAGATTGCACATACTAGGAATAAGCCAGATCTCATCCCAAACCTAATCAGTGAGAAATGGGAAGTTCTGCCCTAAGGGTGTGGAAAGTAAACACTATGGGCCCATTTTTTAAGCAGACGAGGTGTATGGGATCAATATCATCATTAGATATAACCAAGGGAAATTCTTCGGTGCAAAATTTAAGAAGTTCCAAGGAGTTGTGGATGCCCACGGAGGCAATAGCGATGGTAGAGGGGCTAGATTTTGCAAGAAGGTTGGGGATTAGGGCTGTCATGGTGGAAGGGGATGCACAGCAAATTTTTAAGAGCTTTGAGTAAAATGAATAGGACATATCCCATACTAGGCTAATCTTCGCAAATGCATACGAGCTTGCTTCTAGGTTTCATTTCTTCAAAGCCCATTATATTCCTAGGAATTGTAATTTTGTTGTTGATAGGTTGGTCCAATTAGCTAAGGAATGGTCTGATCAGGAATGGGTAGATGAGGTTTCTAACTGTATCTAAGAAGCATTGTTACTTGATTATTGTAGTTGAATAAATTTGCATTCCAAATTAAAAAAAAAAAAAACACAAATATATGGATAAATAAAATACAATATATCAATAAACTACTTTTGCGACTTATTTGATAAGTTGTATTTCTATTTCAAATGAGATTCAAATATGTTTTAGTGAATATTTTTAATTTTTTTTTAATTTTTTTGGCATAAAACACTAATATCCAGAGTTTATTAGGCTCTAGCTAATCTGACTTAAATCAGATCAACTCAATATGAAAATAAAGCTCTTCATTTATTTTTTTCTAATACACAAGGTTTAAACACAAAATTAATTAAGGTAGCAAATGTTAAATTTAAACCACTTAAACTGACCGCCTGCTGGTTAATATTTTTAATTTAACATATATTCAAACATATTTATGCTGCATAAAATTAGTTTTTCGCATTTCATTAGTATTCATTTTTCATAAATAATTTCATCATAATCTATAAGAGGATATTTTGGTGCCACTTATGGCATGAATGTCACTGCTTATATGAAATAATTTGAAATGTAGATAAATGGTCGTATGCGTAAGAGATTAGTAAAAGGCTCCATCCAATTTTCGTATAATATTGCATCATAAAAGTACATTGATGTTAGCTTTGAAATCTTATATACCAATGCATTTGTGATAAATTTTTAAATAAACACTTCTTAGTACTTCAGTATTTAAGTATTTTATTTATATTTTGATACTGTGAAAATAGTGGCCATATGTCTCAATCTATATTAATATTATATAACTTATTAATTGATATCTATTTATCATATCTATTTATTATTATGTTTATCTATTAATAATTATTAATACCATAATATAATAATTATTTTTTAAAATTATCTTTTTATAGTATTTTCTCAAAAATCTTCTTTTTAAAATTATCGATATTAATTATTTTTCCCAAAATCAAATAATATATATTAATCAATTAAATTTTAATTATCCATATGAGTTTGTAAAATGATATTCATTTACGCAGTACGATTAGATATGTGTTAATAAAAAAAGTATATTAAAAATAGTATAAGAAAGTGTGTTTAAAACAAAGTGTCTAAAAGATATGCCTATAACATAACTCCACAATCATAACTTTAACAATTCGGTCATTTAATTTGGAGACTTCCCATGCCCGTTATGGAGCCCGCATTCACCCAATCTCAAAATGAAGAATTTGCTAGGGCTTGGACCCACAACCATTTCAATGTTGCCACGAAGTAAGTTAAACTTCTATTGCCAATGCAGAAAGAATTTCGTGGTATGAAATTAATAGCATGTTTTGGTTATAATTTTAGTAGGAGGATAAAAAATGAGAGTGAAAATATATATTAATTAATATATTTAAATATGTAAAAAAAATTTTAGAAGGTCTTTTAAAATTTTAAAAAATTTATTGGAAGAAATATTTTTTAAATTATTTTTTATTTTAAAAAAAATTTTAAAAAAAAATCTTGTTATTATTCTCACATCAATAATTAAAACTAATTTTATTTTATCTTATTCAAATAAAAATTATTTTTTTAAAAATAATTCTTTTAAAATAATTCTTTTAAAATATCTCCTTTCAAAACTATTTTTCTGAACAATTAAACCAAACATAGCCTCATTATTTAGTAAAGATATAGGGATAATGATGAAGAGTCTTTTGTTTTTTTAAAATACTTTATAAGCCTTTTTTTTCGTATTAGTAATTTCTGGTACAATTTTGGTTGGAGGGATGATTACGTAAAATCCTAGTTTTCGTATTTTTGACATTAGGTGTAAAGATTAAATTTAGATTTACATTACAAACATATATTCAGGTTAGATTGTTTATTTTTTCTATCAAAATCTCTGTAAATTTCAAATCGTAAGCTACTTTAAATATATGTTTTTTCATACACAAGTTTTATTCTTTAACATTTAAAATATACTTCTGTATGCATAAGTTTTAGCTGTAAATAAATAATTTTTAAAAACAAGAGATAAAGGAACAAAACAAAAAAGCTTAATCGCAAACGAATATCCAATTATTCAGTTAACACTACAAGCACATTTTTTTTTTATTTCTTTTTTTTAGGAAATACGAACACAATATTATTAGGTGGAGACGTTATAAGAAAAATAAATAACATAAGTAATATTATATGAAGTGAATTATTATTTTAAACTATCTAAGGCCAATTATAATTAGAGATCAGTAATAAAGGTTTGTAATTTTATTTTATTTTTTTGTTAAATTATCAGTAAAGTATATTGTATATATAAGTTTAATTTTATAATTAATTTATTTTAATAATTAGATGAGACTCAACTCTAAATAATTATGATATATCAATCAATTCAAACCCCCCCCCCCCACAAAGAGAGAGAGAGAGAGAGAGAGAGAGAGAGCACCAAACTCAAATATAAGGGACCTCATGACCACACCGGTAGTAGCTCTTGCAACTGTTCAATTTATTTATCGTCAAACCACTAAAAGACCCTTTGACTTTCACTAACCGCCGGCTGACCACCGGATACATCTGAGACAAGCCAGAGAACCACTGTTGGCGACCATGAACAAATTAAACACGACAAAAACTGAAGTCCAAAAAAAGCGACACAGAACCTACAAGGCCAAAACACGAAAAAAATGAGCTTCAGGATCCACATCATCACAACCGCCTACACACCCACGCATGTGTACAACTCCATCTTCAATCAGCTCCACAAATGCGGTCACGACTTGGTCACCAGACATGGGCCACACCAGCAAATGGAATCCTTGCCCTCATCAAACCTTTCATAGAAGACTCGCAAAGAGCCACGACCCTGCCAACCACCACATGCCTCTAGGAGTAACAGGCTAGCCACCCACACACACGGCCCAACTCTTCCCAGAGCCTTCAGGTAAAATATATTTTTAGTTTTTATACATGACACTTCTTTTTAATTTGGTCATATATATACTTCACATTAACTTTATGCTATAACCAAACTCTCACTAAATCTCTGGAAATAATGAAATGTTCCTTAACGACATAATCATATCCTAAATAAGTGTGGTTCTTCATTTTTTTGGCCCGGAAAAATTGACTGCTGAATTACACCAGCAAAATTTTCTCACCGGTCTGATAACATTATCGAACTGTGTCTTTAAGTTTAGATGCAACAAGATAAGGCAACTAGAAAACCTTCTATTCATTGTGGGATTTGATTTTGAATATTTTGATTTCAAACATAATTTTCTAATTCTAATGGTGCTGTAAGTTTACAATCGTTTGACCAAAATATTCGGTCCTTTGGCTTGTCTAATAAAGCATCGAAATATGGCTGGCTACGATTTAAAAAATAAAACAAATAACGAAGCAAAAATAAAAAATAAAAAATAAAATAAACTAGATTTCTAGTAGGTAAACCATACGGAGTTCATCATGGAAAAATTAAACTAGACAATTCTTTTGGTATCACATCTATACTGAGGTAAAACTAAAATCGGTGGTGGCATGCCTTTTGCTGAGAAACTTGGAACAAAGTGTTTACCAAAACTTTCATCCTCTACGTTGAAGATGCCAGTGTCACAAGAGCCAAATTCAATATTATGGTCATAATCACCTGTGTAATCATCCGTATAATATATTGAATTTGGAGGAAGACCGGGACACTTTGAGGCTGAAACTGAGATGGAATGATTGTCTCCTAAGAATAAGATTTCACCGTGCAGCGTCTTCATTCTCAACTTTCTCCTTGCTGATGGAAAATTTAATCTATAAACTATAAAATTAACACTCAAGTTGGGTTTAGCATATACTTCCTCTTCAACCTTGCTTTCGTCAAATTCATAACGTTCTACTTCTTCGTCTTCAACTTCTTGGTCTTCAAACTCTTGGTCTCTAGCCTCAAAGGCTGCACGCATTCTTTCCCTAAACTCATCTGCCTCAGCATCTCGGGCCTCAAGCTCATGCATTTGCATGTAATATCTTCGAACAAGTAATAAATCTCCCTTCGAAGTTTCCACAAGATAAGCATGGCCCACATGGTTGACGAACTTGGATGGTAGTCTCTTGCTAATAGTCTTGAATTGGAGATAACATGGAGAGCAATTACCACCAGGGCTTTTCTTAAATCTTCTGAGAGTAATTTTCACAATCCAATTATAGTGATCCACGGCGTAAATATTACCCTTGCAAAAGATAACATCTACAAACACTTGTCGCTTTTTGGTTGTTGGATAGCTCCAGAATCTGTCACCGGACTTATAATGGGCCAACTTTTTGTAGCCACCATATATGGCCATGACTTCATAATCATCAGGAGATGTATAAGGGTCTTTTGACAGAATGGCCTTGTGGACTCCATACTCATCCATCTCCAAGACTTCATCATCAGGAATAAACTGAATTGGTGGGAGTTTGATCATAGTTTCACTTTCACCCAGGAAAGGGTTTATGAGAATGAGTTCTAAACTGGATTTATTCTCCACAAAAAATAACCATCCATGTGAGGAGCCACAACATCTTTTGTATGGGAGGGGTATTTGAATTTGATCATAGACCATACCTTTGGTGATGTTGTACAAACCGCGCCTTTGTTGATGGCCTTGTTTGGGAACCACAAGCAGAGGGAGTTGTTGGTTGATGTGGAGAAGGTGCTTCTCCTTGTAACTTCGACGAGAGAATGAAAGCCAAGGCTTGCACACTGCACCGAATCGAACATAGTCAGAGAGTTCATCTAACCTATCTGTGATCATGTGCAAAATATCATCAGGAAGCAGTGCCCATTGGGTTGAGTTGGCGTTGTTATCCACAGGGCTTGCCATCGCTCTAAGTTTCTAATCAAAGAACTAATTTCTTTTGGTAACTGCGGTATGTACTCATCCACCTACTTGTCTCTATAAATAAAAGTTCAGGATTTTTATTGAATTAGGTTAAATTTTGAAATAGTTGAAAAGATTGAGTGGAAACGTCATAATAAGTTCTTTCCTATTTGAATTTAAATAACGTGTTCTTAAAACCTATCGATTTCAAGAAAGTTTGGATATCAATTAAAAATTTTCCTTTAATTTAAATTTTCAATTGGGTTTAAAGGTTATCAAATCGTATATTATTAAGAGTAAATGCAAGTTGAATTTAAATATGGACGAAATTTATTTGATTGAAATAGTGATTATAAGGATAAATTAATAGATAAGATACACCTCTAACTAAAAGATAATAAGATAATGATAAAATTAAATCTTAAGAAAAGATATCATCACGTAGATGATTAGAGTGGTAGATTATCTTTTCCCTTAATTAGTAGTCTCTTGGATTCAAATTCTAAGTATGAATAATTAGTGCTAAGAGGCCAATACCTTTATGAAATCCTAAATACTTGAATAAAATTGTCTTTAGACTCTGATAGGTAATTTGTATGATAGTGTACATCCCACCTATTTTCAATTTGCTCTTATACTCTACAATAACTTTATTTTATGCTCACAGTATTATCAGAGCAAGCCGGCGGATGAAACTAAAAATGATTGTCAAGTTAGAAACGTTTTTTATAACTTAAAAAGAGCCAATTTAAAATAAATATTATTTAGAGAAAAAAAATATTTAAAATTTAATTTTCTACATAACTAAATAAATAATAATAATAATTTAAACATAAAAATTAAATAAAAAATGTAAATATTCTTTATCATAAATAGGTGTTTTCAATGAAGAATCACATAAGTAAATACCTTAGCCTATTACTGTGGAATGAGCTTTCTCACGAAGGTTGTAAATCAACAAGTTAGGGCCACTATGGCTAGTCTCTGTTGTCTATCCCCCACCTCTCTTTCAATCAAGATGCTATTTTTCTGAGCTTCTTAAAAGTTATTTAAAGCGAAAACCAAGAAAGAAATGCATTGTTGTAGCTAAGTGAGCTCTTACTAATTGAGACCATCAATTCGTATCTTAATTTGTAATTTTTCTTTTCCATCCCAACTAATTAAGTGGCGCCATAGATTATATCTTGCTGACCAAAGTGGCAATCATAATGTGAAATTGCATTTAATTTTCAAATCAAAATATTTCAGTAACATTATTTAACAAAGCATAACATGTTTAATTGATACGGACATACTGTATATTTAAGTCATACCCATCAAGAACTTAACAACCGATTTAATGACCGAAATTTCAATCACTATGTTAGTGACTGATTTATTTGTTGCTAATGCTTCACTAAACCATCAACCAAAGTTGATCGTGGTTGCAACAATCAGTTGCTACCAAATTTAATGACTGATTTTGTTAAATTAGCAACTAAAATATCGGCCATTATCTACTAATTTTCTTGTAGTGAGCATTGATTAAGATAAATGACTTTGTAAGATGCTTGGAGTGGGTGTTGTCGGTGAGGAGTTGGTAATTAAATTTTAGGGCTATTAAAATGGACCAATTCAACTTATTTGGATTGGTCCACTATGAGTTGACAATAAAATAAAATAATATGAGCTAACTCACTTCAGTAGTGAGATGGAAAAATCTCAACTTGACTCAACTCAACTAGATTGGTGAGTTAAACAGGTTGATTTACTAAAAAGTTAAAAACAAAACTAGAAAAATTGGAAAACTTAAAAAAAAAAAATACTTAATCATTTAAGAGTTTTATAAAATATATTTTATAATTATCCAACATATAATCATATTACTTGAATTTTTAATCGTTTATATATTATTCAAGTAAAAAAAAAGAAAAAGAAAAAAAGATAATAATACTATTTTAGGTTGGGAGAAATAGTGAATATTAATTAAGATAAACATTTAAGTAATAATTAATATGAAAATTAAAATTACAAAATTCCCAATATTATAACTTAGTCTAGACAAAAAAGGAATCACCTTTTAGACTAAAAAAGTTTTCTAACCTTCGCATAAAGCTATGGAGACTAGCAAAATGTTAATTTACTTTTTGTTTTTATTTTGTCATATTTTTCTTATCCCTTCCTCTATTAAAACAATCTCAACGCTACCGGTCCCACGTTTTTTTTTTTTTTTTTGGTCTCACCTGCTGCTCCTTTCTTTTCGTTTCCCTTGTTCGCATTTTTTTTTTCGGGTGTTGGGGGCTTGGGTATTATTATCTTAAAGGGCTGAAGCCCAGAGCCAACAACAACAAAGGTTAAACAAAAAAAGATCATCCATTTATTCGAAGGACCCAAAATAGACACACAAAAATGGCAGAACACGGTTTGAAGTTAGAACTCCCCTTTCTCCGGCTGAGCTTGCTACTGCGCATCAGTTTAATCTCTTTGTTGTTTTGTTTTTTCTTTGCTTATTTACCAAAAACAAAACTTCATATATTATGCTATATTATATTTATTATAGGATCAGTATCAAGTTGTATCGATATCATTTTAAGTATTTCTTATACCATTTAATAATTTTTTATTGATGAAAATTTTCACAAACCAATCTTTATATTAGAAATTCATATCTTAGATATCATGTTAATAAAATTTTATATTAATCTAAAATTGTTTAATATATTTTTTATATAGATGAAATTAATATAATATATGTGTTTAAAATATATAAGAATAACAATTATTCAATTACATTTTTATTGATGTTTAATATTCATAAAATTGGCACAAATGATCTTTATGATGAATGCTTGTAATTCAACGATTGAATGGATAAAAAATATATTTTATAAAAAATTATTAAATAGTAGAATTATAATTAAAGTTACTTCAGATTAACTTTATCCTAACTCTTTATTATATGCACTGCTTTAATAAATTTAATTATATGAAACACATAAAAGATCTCTCGTGTGATGTACTATGAAATTGTCATAAACTACGAGAGATAATATTAGTTAGGCAAGAGAAAAGCTCAAAGTAATAATTAATATGAGTGAAATAAAATTACCTAACTTTCTTTATAGAAGATTAGAGTCAATTTTTTTGTCAAAAAAAAAAAATATAGCTTGCTAATCTCCACACTATAAAATTTTGAAAAATGCTAGAAAGAATATTAAGTAGGTGAGAAAAAAAATGTCAATATAGTAATTAATATAAATGAAGTAAAATTACAAAATTACCCTAAACTATAAGTTTCTTTATGTATATGAGAGTTTTTTTTTTTTTTCCATCCAAAAGAAAATACCTCCACATGGAGGTGTAGAAGTTAGCAAAATATTGATTTATTTATTTTTTGTTTTTATTATATAATATCTTTCTTATAATTATGAAAGTGTCATAAACATGAGAAAATAATATTAATTTGGTAAGAGAAAAACTCAAAATAGTAATTAATGCAAATAAAATAAAATTACAAAATTACCCTAAATTATAAGTTTCTTTACATAAGATTAGAGTCAATTTTTTTGTCCAAAAGAAAAAAATATACAAAAATGCTAAAGAGAATACTAAGTAGGTGAGAGAAAAGGTCAACGTAATTAATGTGAATGAAGTAAAATTATAAAATTACCCTAAACTATAAGTTTCTTTATATAAAATGAGATGGGTTTTTGGTCCAGAAGAAAATGAAGGTGGAGAGACTAGCAAAATGTTCATTTATTTTTGCTTTTATTTCAGAATATTTTCCTTATAATTATGAAATCGTCATAAACATGAGAAAGAATATTAAGTAGGTGGGAGAAAAAAGTCAACATAGTAATTAATATAAATGAAGTAAAATTACAAAACTCTCTTAAACTATAAGTTTCTTTATATAAGGTAGAAGTGGATTTTTCGTCCAAAAGAAAATACTTCCACATGAAGGCATGGAAGCTAACAAAATATTGATTTATTTATTTATTGTTTTTATTTTAGAATATTTTTCTTATAATTATGAATGTGCAATAAATATTAGAGAGAAGGTAAGAGAAAAACTCAAATTAGTAATTAATACCAATGATATAAAATTACAAAATTACCCTAAACTATAAATTTTTTTATACTCCCTCCAATTCATAATATCTATCATTTTAGCTATTTGCACGAGTATTAAAAAATCCAAAATCAAGAGTTAATTGTAAAAATACTTATCAAAACACTCTTACTTAATAACTAATTTTTGGTATTGTATTTCATTATTTATTGTACTTAGAATTGTGTGGAAGGCATATTTGAAAACTTTGTAACAAATACTTTATAGAAATGTGAAAATGACAAATAATATGAATCAAAAAAATTTTCCTAAAATGATAGATATTGTAAACTAGAAGAAGTATAAGATTAGAGTAGTTTTTTGGTTCGAAAGAAACAATATAGCTTACTAGCCCCTCCATACTATGAAATCGTCAAAAACATCAAAGAGAGCATTAAGTGAGAGAAAAGGTCAATGCAATAATTAATGTGAATGAAGTAAAATTACAAAATTACCCTAAATCATAAGTTTTTTTATATAAGATGAGAGTTGGTTTTTGGTCCAAAAGAAAATGGAGGTGTGGAGGCTAACAAATGTTGATTTTTTGTTTAGAAATTTTTTTCTTATAATTATGAAATTGTCATAAACATGTGAGAGAATATCAACTAGTTAAAAGAAAAGGTTAAAGTAGTAATTAATGTCAATGAAATAAAATTACAAAATTACTCCAAACTATAAATTTTTTTATATAAGATGAGAATCATTTTTTTTCAAAAGAAAATATGTAACTTATTAACCTCCACACTATGAAATTGTCATGAACATTGGAGAAAATATTAATTAGGTGAGAGAAAATATCAAAGTAATTAATGTCAATGAAATAAAATTACAAAATTACTCTAAATTATAAGTTTCTTTATATAAGATGAGAATGAGTTTTTGGTCCAAAAGAAAATACCTCCATATGAAGGTGTAGAGGCTAGTAAAGTGTTGATTTATCTTAAAATATTTTTCTTATAGTTCTGAAATTGTCATAGATATAAAAGCAAATATTAATTGGATGAACAAAAATTTTCAAAGTAGTAATTAATATGAATGCAATAAAATTACAAAATTACCCCAAACTATAAATTTCTTTATATAAGATGAAAGTGAATTTTTTGGTCAAAAGGAAAATGTGTAATTTGATAGCCTCAATGTTGAGGCTAGCAAATTTTTTTTTTTTTAATTTTAGAGTATTTATCTTATAATTATTAATTGTCATAAAAATGAGAGAGAATATTATTTAGGTAAGAGTAAAACTCAAAGTAATAATAATTAATGTGAATAAAATAAAATTACAAAATTATCCTAAATTATATTTCTTTATATAGGAGAGTAATTTTTTTAATTTTAGAGTAATTACCTTATAATTATTAATTGTCATAAAAATGAGAGAGAATATTATTCAAGTGAGAGTTCAAATAAAGTAATAGAATCTTGCCATGAAATCCTCATCAACCCATTACCAAAAATAACTTTTAAAAACTTAACAAATAACTCATCAGAGCATTAAGAAGCACATAGTAATAAGTTCATAATCCATCGCAATTTGCACCCTCCCCACTATAAAACCAGAGGAACACCCCACGCCACATTTCATCCCAAGTCTCCTTGCTCCCTTGTTCACTCACTCAACTTTTTCCCAATGGCCTCTCGCTATGAAATTGAGGTGAAGCTTGTCTCCGCCAGCAACCTCAAGAACGTGAACTGGCGCAATGGCCCTAACCACCCATTCGCCATCGTTTGGGTGGAGCCGAGCCAAAAGTGCTCAACCAAAGCCGACAAAACTGGCGACACACATCCAAACTGGGACGAGAAACTCGTCATCTCATTACCACCATCCGCCACCATCGAGGACTCGACCCTCTTTGTCGACGTCTTTCACGCAGTCTCCGAGCCAGAGGCCAAGCCAGTCATTATCGGCTCAGCTAAGCTCCGGCTCAAAGACGTGCAGAATGACGTTGGCATTGGCCAGCGCGCCAGCCGCACCTTGAAGCTGAAGCGTCCCTCAGGCAGGCCTCAGGGTGCGGTTGACATCAAGGTTGCCATAAGAGACAACGGCGTTCCGCCACCGCCGGCGCCGGCACAGGCGCCGCAGGAGTTCAACCCTTCTCCTCCGCCGGCGTATTTTAACCAATACAACGCACCACCACGTACTTCTAACGTGAGCAGTGTGTACACTGCACCACCAATTTACAGTGCACCACGACCTTCTTCTACTGTGTACAGTGCACCGCCACCTACTTCTAATGTGAGCAGTGTGTACACAGCACCACCAATTTACAGTGCACCACCACCTTCTTCTACTGTGTACATTTCGTACAGTGCACCACCAGTTACTGGGTACAGTGCACCGCCACCTTCTTCTTTTGTGTACACTGGGTACAGTGCACCACCGGCCTCCGGGTACAGTAGTGCACCGCCACCTTCTTCTACTGTGTACAGTGGGTACACTGCGCCCTCTGGGTACGGTGCTGCACCCTATGACGGGCAGCAGGGCTATGGGTACGGTCCGGCTGGGCAGCAGAGCTATGGCTATGGTCAGGCTGGGCAGCAGAGTTATGGGTACGGGCAGAAACTGGAGGCACAAGCGGATGAGAAGAAGAAGAGCAAGTTTGGGTTGGGGACGGGATTGGCTGTGGGCGCGGTAGCAGGTGGGCTGGGTGCGCTCGCATTGGGCAAAGGCGTTGATGTGTTTGAGGACAAGATTGCTGATCGTGCGGCTGATAAGGTCGAATTTGACATGGCACTTCATGACACCTCATATGATGACTAAGATCACCGCAACAAAGCTTTTTTATTTTTTTTTCGAAAAAAAAAGAAAGGTAATCTTAATTTTAAAGTAAATAAATATTTATTCTTAAATCATATTTTAGATGCGTCGGTTTAGTTAAAGTTAGAATGAGCCGGTGAAAAAGAAATAAGAGCTATTGTTGTCAAGCACCCAATGTACTTTTTGGTAACGATAGTGTTTTCTTGAGTCGTCGGTCTCTTGATTTAATGTGTGTTGCCTTGCCGACATGGACATGCAGAGTTTTGTTGGAATATGGAAGAGCTTTATTGTTTTTCTTCCTTATTTTTTAAATTTATATGTATCAGTGGAAGTGCATGTGTCCCCAGAAATAGAACAAAGCTAATAAAATTTGCATGAGTTTTCAAGTTGACCCCATCTAATTTCTCTTTGGTGATATTTATAAAGTAGTTTTAAGTCATGCTTTGTTTGTTTTTATCATCTCTCTTCAGATATTATAAAATTTGGTAATGAAAGAAACAGTTTTATGAGACTCTAATGAAAGAACATTACAATTGAAAGTGATAAATATATAGCAAGGACTTTTTCCAGACATGAAATGAATAATGAATAACATGGAATAAGTGCATCCGTATTAGTGTCTCAGAGAGAAAAAGAATAATGTAAATCCCGTGAAAGAGATTAATTAACAAACTGCAGCACTAAATATTTTCATCAATTGTATTATCAGCGATAATTGAGCCTTTAGACCAACCCTTTTTTTTTTTGGTTTGACGTGACCTTTCGACCAACCTAATATTGCTAAGAAAAATAAAATAATTTACAAGATTATGAAAATGTATATTGTGATTTTTTGAAACTTTTAAAAATGTTCTGACACTTGTTTGAAAAAAATATACGTCTCGATTTAGAAATATTCTCATTCCGAATTATGTGGTTATAATCCCAAAATGAGCTGAGTTAGATCTAGCATAAGCTTAGATTAAATTCAATTTATGATTCATATTTGGCTTTCGTGTTAAGAGATAGATGTTATTTATTACCTTAATTTATTTTTTGTTAGTACAAAAAAGTCAAGTGAAAAAAAAAATTCAATCTTTGCATGTCCGTTACTCTCCAAGATGGTGGCTCTAGTTAAATTCATGTTCACCTCTAAAACTCACAATTTATTACGACTTAATTAGCCTCACACCATGGATTGAAAAATAAAATAAAATATAAAAGAGAAAGAATGCTAGCCTGAGAGATTCATCATTTTTTGTTAACAAAACATCCATCAAATACAGAAAAGAGAATGCATTAAGATAAAGTAAGCAAGTGACATTAATTTAAAAGAAACATGGTACCAAAAGTCATAAATAACCTAATTCTAATTTAGTCAAAGAGAATTCAAAACAATTTTATTCTACATCTATTTTACTTTTTGATTGGTTAATGCTGTATCATTTCTTTTACTTTTTGTATATTTGTTTACTTTCCTCATATTTAGATTTTCTAATATAAACATTCTTGTAAATTGAGAAAGTGAATGATTAATCACTCTTAAATCATTAAGTTCTATCATGTGTGAGTCTCACTAAATGATTTAAGGATAATTAATTCTTCACTTTTTCATTTTACAAAAATATTTATTTTAAAGGATCTAATCCACTTATCTAATCCTATTTGATTATTCTTTATCATTTTTCTATTTTTTCGGTAATATTTACTCTCTTTTCTTTGGTCGGTCTCTCTTTTCCTTGGTTAGGGTGGAGGGTTTTGTGTTTTTTTGGGCCGGGTGGGGGGGGGGGGTTCTGCCCACATGCTGGCCTCTGGCCAGTTTGAACCCGGGTGCAGTGTTAGTGAGGCCCAGGGAGTGACCATACGAGCTACGCCTAAAAAAGAAAAAAAAAAATCGACGTGCTGCCCGGTTTCTCGTTATATAACCCAATAATAAACCAACAAAAAGGTTTAGCCCTTTTGGGCACCAGGAAAGGATTGATCTACTAAAACATGCTGAGTTCGACCCCAAAAAACATTCCAAAACAAGCTGAGAACAATTTTTGTGCATAGGCCTTTATCTCAATGGACATGTATTTGGACATGTATTTGTAAGTTAACATTATATATTATTTAATTTATATTTTTATTTGTTATTTATTAATATTAACATCTAACTAATTAGAATTATAACTGTAATTATCCAAAATATTATTATTTAACAAGTTATTTGTACAAATTTAACCCAATATGCCTTTTTCTGGTATACTTAAACTTAAAGGAGATGCAAAGCTCTACCTAATTTGAAACAATTTGACAAAATTTTTTATTTATTATTTTTTCCCTATATATATATATATATATATATATATATATATATATATATATATTTCCATAAACTATATTTCACCTTTACACTAGATAATTACCCCTCAAATTATTTTTAAAACCAAATTTAACCTAATTGAGCCTAAACAAAACTAGCATCAAAGTTAGCATTAATTAAAAGTTTATGCCTTTGGACTTATATTGCAAAGACCTACAAGGGAAGACTCCTAAAAGAGGCCTGCTATACGGTGTTTTCTTCCATACGCAAAGTGCTTTACTTCTGCTCATTTACTCTGCACGGTATTGGCTTTGGTTACCAGGTACTTACTGTTGTGTTGATAGACAGAGTCAAACAAGTCTTGAAGGTTTGTCTCAGCCCTTGCTCGTCCAAACATCCCTTTCATATCCTTTGGACTACAGGCATTTGAGATGCTAATAGCCAAAGTAAAGTTCAATTCCAAAGGAGCAAGAAACCTCAACTTTGGAAGCTTGCTTCTCTATGAAACAATGACCAAGCCCTTTCTGCTTGGCTCCTCAGCGAAATCAATGCTTTGATATCGTCAAGTCCAAATGTTACCTTGGATTCTTCGTGAAGCAGCCAACCGGAGCATATTCCAGGAACAATACGCTAAATATTCTTATCTCTTTCATGATGCTTCTATTCTTTATCCGTATATATGAAATGGAGAGGGCATCATTTCCTTGCACGAAACATCGTCGTTGGACAGCAGTGAAATTGGGCCCTACATCACGCCACTTATGGGTCAAGAATATGGATTACCTCATCACCCCTTTCCTAATTCATTAACTTCAGCCATACACAAGAATCTTCTCGTGCATTCTTCTCATATTGGTGAAAGACTCGAATTATCTACGAACTTAACACTAAATCTAATGGTAATTTCATAATTATTTTTTTAAAAAAAAAGCGAGAATTAACTAGTTAATTCAGAAAAAGTTTTGAGTGTTTTTTTTGGGGGGGGGGGGGGGTGGGGGGGATTTTACACATAATTTATCATTTTTCCACTAACAAGATAAGATAACAAGTCAACTTCAAACCACAAGGTGAAAAAAAAAAAAATGTAAGATGCTTTTTTTCAATTTCTTTCTTTTTTATTGGTTTGGCAGGGAAGCAAAGACCTTTCTCGCAACTCCCGAAGTTCCGATTCTCTTAGAAATCATCTCCATCGTAACCACCCTCATCATACCCAAGATCATCCTCCACCTTGTCCGCCGCGTCATCAGCAATCTTGTCCTCCAAGTACTCAGCACCTTCCACCAGCGCGATCCCACCAACAGCACCAGCAAGCGCGCCCACAGCCAATCCCGTCCCCATCCCACCGAACTTACTCTTCTTCTTCTCCTCCACCGGCGCCGCCCCATACCCATACCCTCCCTCCCCATACGCCGCCGTCTGCGGCGCCGCACCATAGCCCCCACCGTACGGATACCCCGCCGGCGGAGCCGCCGAATAGTACGATCCCTGCACCGGCGGCGGAGGCGGCGGCGCACCATAAGGATACCCATACCCCGGCGCGGAAAAGTCCCTCGATCCCGTCGCCGGCGGCGGTGCAACTCCGTAAGGGGGTGCGTAGTACGCACCCGGCGCACGATAGCCAGGCTCTCTAATTGTAACCTTAACGTCAACCTTTCCGTGGGGCCTTCCCGAGGGGCGCTTGAGCGTCAGCGTTTTGCTTGCGCGCTCGCCTATTCCGACGTCGTTTAGGACCTCGGCTAATTTGAGCCGAGCCGAGCCGATGAGCGGCTTGGTGTCCTCTTCTGAGCCGGCGTGCACGACGTCCACGTGGAGCGTGAGGTCTTCGAGTGGCTCCGGTGGTAACGGAATCACGAGGGTTTGGTCCCAGGTGGCCTCGGTGTCGCCGGATTCGTCTACACGTGTGGAGGACTTGTTGTTTGGGTCGACCCAAACGACGGCGTATGGCCTGTTCGGGCCGTGGCGCCAGTTCACGTTCTTGAGCCCACGAGCTGATGCGAGCTTCACTTCGATTTCGTAGCGAGATGCCATTGTTGAATGTTGGCTAGAGAGAAGAGAGAGTATTTTTGGTTTGTTGGAATGAAACGTTTCTGGGGGCTGTGTGGGTTTTTATAGGTAAGTGAGGGATGGAGGATTGGGCTTCTTTTAGGGCCTCCATTTTGTAGGAATAACGGAATTGCCAAGGACGGGTTTTGGAGGACTTTCTTATTTTAATTTATATATTTTAAATTGCAAAATAAGACCAGAGGTATTTGAATGGTTTTATTTATTTAAGTATTATTTTTGAGAAAGTTGGTGCTTTGTGGTAAGGTCTTTTCCTGCAGGGGTAGGGTGTAGCGGGGGGAATGAACATCTTGGGTGGGGCATAGACGAGGAGAGTGGGTGGAACCTTCGGAACTAAGGTGTTGAATTGTAGTTTGGAGCTTCGCTTTCGCTTGGAGACGAAATATGGAATATTCTAGAAGCTAGATAGATTTATAGAAAAAAAACAAAAGAGATTAATTTTTGTGCATTAATAATAAAAAATAATTTTATATTATTATTCGATAAAAATTATGAGAATTATTATATTATAATGGATAATTAAATAAAAATATATCATATTGACAATTTTTATATTTTTTATTATATGATAGAGTAAAATATATTATGTTGGCAATTCTTGTTTTATATGTTAGTATATAAAAATTAATCTTAAAAAATAATGTAAATTTAACAACCATGTATACGTATGATGGGATGGATTTGATAAATTAAAAGAGTTTATTAAGAAGGTTTTAATTGAAAAAAAAAATTTACAACTGTAATTGGCCGCGAACTCCCAGGAGTTCGCATTTATGTTTTAAAAAGGAATGTAGATCTTAACCTTTTGATATTTAACTCATTGATATTTTAAGAATAAATTACTAATGAAAACATAATGAGAGAAAATTAGTTTTTCATTTTTCATGTGCAAATTCATAAATCCTATCCGATAGCTATTTTGTTTGCGACAGGCAACTGTTATTTAGAGTTTATTTTTCTTTATTTTTGTGTATTTATATATCTCATGGATGTTTTTCTGATGGTTGATGGCGCGCATGGGTTGGGTGCGCCACCTAGTCAGACAAGGAATAATTGAGAAAAGAAAGGATTAGGCTCTATCTATCGGTTTGGTCATGCTGCCACACGGAGAAAACACGGGTCACACGTCTTGTTTTCTGGGGAAAGCATCACTCAGGAAAGTCTATAGGAACTGTTTTTATTTTATTTTTTCCTCTGTCATGTCCTATATTTTCTTTTCATCGTAAACATGGTGCAAGTCGAGAAATTTATTTGTGTTAATAGACAATTTGCAATTATGTTATAAATTCTAGTTGAGATTAACAATAGTTTATTTTGATATTGAAATAGAGAATCTCCCGTTGCCCTGGAGTTTAGTATAATAACAAAAGAAAAAAGAATATAAAATATGGTTTTAAACTTGTTTGTGCGATTTGTGCAGTTTGATTAATTGGACATTTTAAAGCTATCGATTTTCGAAGGAGTTAATTTACTTTGAATGAATACTCACTTTGGTGTTAATTTGTTTTGTTTAGGATCAACTATATTAGTTAAATTTGTTTTTTCAGCAATTACAACGGTAACTATCTTACTGTAGAGGTGAAATATTATTTAGAGCGTATTTGAAATGTAAAAGAAATAAAAATGATTTCATTTCAAAATCAAATCTTTTTTTTGGATGTTTTAAAAATAAGAAATGAATTATTTTTAATTCTCATAGCTCATGAAATTTAATTCTTTTATATTTAAAATTAAAATAAATTTGATAGAAATTGATTTGATTCTAAAGTTTAAATACAAATCAATTCAATTTTTAGTCATTCCAAGGATAATATAATATATTATAAATATAAAAATTGATTTCTAAATCAATTCAAATCTTATTTTTACATAATTATTTCAAATAGAAGATTTAATTTATAAATTAAGTTTAATTGATATGTACTGACAGTATAAAATTATTTTATACTGTCAATTAATAGAAATAAGAGAAAGTGAGAAATCATGGTGGATCCCTTATTATAATGGGTAGTTATTTATGTGAGTTGATACTTTTTACTATTTCTATTGACTGATAGTGTAAAACTATTTTATACTGTCAATATATTTAAATTAAATTCTTATAAATTAAATAAATTCAATTTAAATTAAGTCAATTCCAAAATTTAGTTATTCAAAATACCACTTTATGGAATTGGAATATTTTTCTCTTGCTGAGCGTATTTTAAATTAAGCAGTCTCTTGCAAAATACTTTACTCAAATTATATTGAGAGAAAAAATAAATAAATAAATAAAAATTGGGATTATGATAAATTAAATTGTTCGTAAGAGTTTTCCTATTCTTTTAACTTCCTGCTTACCAAAAACGAAATATGCAATCAAATTGGTACAACTATTAAAATCTAAGCTTAAAAAGAACAGTGCAATAAAAAAGGTGTGTTAAGTATGAATATGGTCCATGCCATACTTAATAGAAATTAGTTTTGTATGTCCATTTTTCGCAACAGATTCGTTGATATTCAAGATTTGTTAAATGGCGCTCTTTTGTTTATGCGTTGTGTGATATTAAATCGTTCGAAGTTCTTATACTTTTATTAAAGTTATGTAGTTCTCATTAGTTGTAATTGTAAACTTAACATGTGATTATAAATAATAGAGAATAGAGGAAAATTTCTATAAAGAAAGGAAGAGGGTAAAAATTTTAGGTAAAAATAATTTTTTTAATTATAATTAAAAATTATTATGTGGCACTTAGATGCAGTTCATTTAATTATGGGTAATGGATTTTTTAATGCTTGGATGAGCAAAGATCGAGACAAATGAAGGAGATTGTTGACTCTAGAAGCACCACAATCCACATAACCGAAGGTGGGGTGTGACAATATGCATTAGTAGATGTAAAGTTTCTTAGTGACCAAAGGTCTATTGGCATGTATTTGTGTGAAGATGGCAAAGCGAAGCAAACTAATCTTTTTTTTTTGAGCCTTTTAGGATTATGTTTGGAAGATTTAAATGTAATAGAAAAGAATAGTTAATAATGGAATGGGAAAGAGAGAAAAAGAATAGAATGGAAAGGCATATGTCATCCTCTTGTTTGGTTATGTGAAGAAGAAAGTGAAGGGTCTTTATTCAAAAATAAATAAATTTTATTCCCTTATGAAGTATATTATTTATACATTCAAAAAAATGGATACTCTCAACACCTTTTTTCTATTTTTTCTCTCTCTATTAATTATTTCACTCATTTTCACTTTTTTTACAATCTTTTTTCTCTTTTCTTTCTCTAAATATTTAAAGGTATCTACCAATCTAGTGATACAAAAAATATTTCTCTTCCTTCATTAACCCCAATTTACAAGGATAAATAAGTGGAATTTTCAATGACAAAGAAGGATTATCTTGATCCTTCTTTGCCATTCCATTCCATTCTCTAAAATTGCTTTCAAACACATTTTGCTTAAGTTAAGTCATTCTATTCCTTGCGGCTTACTCACTTGCTACTCTCCCAAACATAACCTTAAAACTACCATGTGTTCCTCACTTTAAGCATCATACCCATATTTTTGATGGATTCTTTCTCTTGGAACTCTATATATAATACCAGTTTAAAGCTTATTGTTTACTAAAATAATTATAATTATTTTAGAGGATAATTATAATTAGTTCGAGAATATAAAAAAATTGCATAGTCTATAATGTTCAATCATTCTCTTTTTGGTTTTTTTTTTTGGATACGGGGTCTTAGACCCCAAGATTGAATTAACATGATCCTTTTAGGCCTTAGGGTGCACTTACGAAAGGCCAAACACTTGACCAACTCAGCCACCGTCTCATGCGTTATAATGTTCATTTATAGACTTAGATATCTCGCTAGGCATGGAATGATTAGACTAGCCTAGTCTTAATTTACTGGTACAAGCCTATATTGATGGGCTCAAAGAGGGCCATGCTTTTAATATGAATAACTGTTGGGCCAATGAGTCATAACTCAAAATTGGCAAGAACGTAGGGCAGCATTTAGTACGTGATAATTTATTTAAATTAATGGTAATATTTGATTAAATTATTCAGGTTTATAATATAATTTATTTAATTAGTACATTCTCTTGAAAATTTTCTCAACATCTATGCGATGGATTATGTCCCTGTGAAAAAGCGCAGGTTAAAACTGATCACACTCTTTTTGCAAAAAAAAATATATTAGGTCCTCGCTAGCAAATAAAAGTTCATAGGTGCAGGGCTATTTTTGTTGTTGATGGTTTTATTTTTCTTTCCCTCCCGGTAAAGAAGCAAGTTGCATAGAAGAGGTTTCTTGCTCCTTGGTATTTTTGCTTTGATCTATGAGCATCTCAATAGTCCATGGTCCAAAGAGGATGGAAGTTAGACCAGACATCAACCATTCATAATGCTTGGATCTGCTAGGATTGAGACAAGACTAAGGCTTTTTGACTTTAATATAGGCACTGCAAAACAGAGAGCGCGAGGTGTGAAAGGCTAGGTGAGACTCTCAGAAGGTTAGTACCTAAGAGTGTGTGGATTACCAGGGCCCACGTCGGGTAGACAACGAAAGGGGAGCAAAGGGCAATGACTATA